>OX253993.1:17602500-18863333 GCA_946000715.1 Vitis cinerea var. helleri x Vitis riparia | reverse complement strand
CTACTGGAAGCAAGAAAAAAAAAAAAAAAAAAAAAGGGGGCGTGTGCCTTGAAGGAAGCCTTTGATATAATATATATATATATATATATATATAAATGAATCATGATGATGGCAAAAAAAAAAAAAAGTCTTGCTTTTCTTGGTTTGGTGTACCCGAGAGACATGAATGGCTTTTGAATTGTTTAATTAAAAAATAATAATAATAATAAAAATAACATTTAGTTTTAGATTAATAAATAAGATAATAGTAATAATGGTTTTCTTTTTTTTGTAATAAACAGAATGAGAGATTTAGCAATATATATATATATATATATATATATATAGAATTTTATAATGAAATAAAATTGTAATTTAATTAAATTAGAAATGTGTTATTAGAAACAAATTGGGAATTTATTAATTATAATTAAATAAGGAATAGAGTAATTAAATTATTACTTTGTTAATAAAAAAATATTAATCTTAACATTTAGAAATTTTAGGATTATCAGATTTATATTTTGAGGTAAATAGTAATAGTGGTCTTTTTATTGTGTTAGGTGAGGAGTAGACTTTCCAGGGTTATTTTTCCTTCAAGGTCTTTGCATATTTTGAGGTAAGGGAAGTTAATGCAATATTTATAAAATTAAATTATTTTATATGTTATTTTGAATTGTGGAAAAGAAAATGATATTTTGTTACCATGCATGGATCAAACTGTTTTGCACTAAATATTATGTTGGAATATTTTGTTTTATTTATGACACAAAATATGGAGATATTATGTTGTGTAAATTTGAATACTTGAACAAAAACATCACTCTGGTTTATTTGGCCCTTGTCAACGGGATATAATAGTTGACCTTTACATTTCATGGTGGGAATGTAATTGATTTGGACCCCAGCCTCTAGGGGTTTGGTTAGAGGTTACTAGTACTAGTAGTGTTTGGTTCCGTCCACCAGGAACAATTTGAGGCTAGCCACCCATTTGAAAAGTCCCACCTAACTGGGCATTTGATATTTGATAACCAGAATAATGAAAATTGAATGGATTTGATTGAATCTTATGTGAAAGTGTTTGAATTTGATATGAAAATGGTTGGTTGAATTTTGAATATATTAGTATTGTTGAAACTCTGATATTTGATGAGAAAAAAAATATATATATATCTCCTATTTGAAATGAAAATATTTGATCCATGAATTGCATTAATATTCCTTATTGGGCTGTGAGCTCATTCCCAATTGTTGAAAATTTTTCAGGTACTCTTAATTCGGGTGAGGAGTGATGGCTAGGCTGAGGAATAGTCATCATTAGAATTTGACTTAGGATTTTATGTTGGATTTTGTTTTAACTGTTAGTTATGTTTATTTGGATCATTTGATAATTGGAAGTTATTTGGAAATTGAATTTGAGGATTTTAGATTTTGTTCTGCTACTCTGAACAGGTATTTGGTAATTGGTAACATCCAGTTACAATATGATTGTTTGAGTCAAATTATACTTTAAGCCTTCGGGTTTGAGGTGTGAAATGACCGTCACGCCCTTGGAGTGGGTCTTGGGGCGTGACACACCACAACGGTTTTGGGGTTCTAGGGGTACAGAAAAGGAGGCAGGATTCTGACAACGGTTTTCTCACGATGAGTTTCTCACAGAGAGACTCTCGGACACTATGCAGGAACCTGAAGAAAAACAAGCCTTGTCCTATTAAGTACTGCCAGAGATGCCTCTTAAACAGATATGGAGAGAAAGCCGAAGAGGTGGCACAGTTGGAGGATTGGAAGTGCCCTAAGTGCAGAGGCATTTGCAATTGCAGTTTTTGCAGGAAGAAAATAGGTTGTGCACCTACTGGTATTCTGGTGCACAAGGCCAAGGCAACTGGATTTTCTTCTGTTTCAGAAATGCTGCAAGTTATGGATCCTGACAATAGTGTTAAGAATGTAAAGGAAATGGTTGCTTATCCAAAAAAAGCCTGCTACCCCGAGCAAGGAGTCTGTGGTTGTTTCCCCTAGAAAGATAGGGAAGGAAAACTCATTTGATGGACAGGATGATCCAAACTTGCATCTGGAGGATTTGACACTAAGCCCTGATGAGAAGAAACTGAAAAAAAAAACAACTGGAGAAGAATTGAAGGAGCACGATCGCAATGTCAATAATGGTAGTTGTTTAAAGAAGAGTAACCTAAAAGGGCCGTGTATCACCAATGAATTATCTAATAATGAGGCAAAACTGGAACAAGAGGATGGTGATATCCTACAAGAGGAGTTCTGGGACAGGATCATCCCAGAAAGTGTCTTCTGATTCCATTGAAATAGGAGAAAACGGAGAAGGAGATAGCACAATCTGCCAAAATATGGGAGGTTTAGATAATGCAGGAGCCAAGCGCTATAAAGTCGTCAAATCACATACGGTTAAGAACACTTTGAAATTTCAGGACAGAGCATTTGATGTTGATGTTCAATTTCCTCAGGACACCAGGTTAACTACTGTAACTGGCATTGAGTTGCCTCCTGAAGATGTTGGGGATGCACTGCAATTCTTAGAATTCTGTGCAGCTTTTGGAAAGGATTTGATCAGTTACCAAACAAGACACGGGCTGCATCCTTGAGGAAATCTCCAAGTAAGCCACGCAAATATGCACTTCCCATATCCACATGCATTAAAAAAGGAGGCAGAATATTCAATGAGGGAGAGGCTGCCGTAGAAGATCCCCACTTCCTATAAGAAGAAGATCTCTGCTGGCTGTACAAAGGGGAATTTTGGGATCCTCACGTAGCCATAGAAGGAGTGGGCTGCCATATAAATAAAAGAATAAGAACAGGGGAAGGGGACTGCTGACAGCACGCACAGACTTTGGAGAGCAGCAGGGGACTTCGGACAGCAGATTCGGTTGCCACTTTGACGCACCAAGAGAGGATTTTATGAGAAACACACACAGCAGATTTCTGGGCTGCTACAACACAACACGCATCATTGAGGCTTCTCCAACAGGCATGCATTATCAGTTTCGAAGGGCAACATAGCACGTGCCATTCTGGATCTTTCTAACACAACACGAAAGATTTTTGGAGGACAGAACACACACAGCCGCATAGAAGAATAATCCCCGGTAGGTAGATTGAAAGTTTAGTTTATGAATATTTTTTATTTCAAGTTGATGATTGCATGCATATTTTAGTTTTGGATTTATTTCGATTCCATGATTCCAAGTTTCATTAGTTTGTTAATTGTGTGATGATATTATAAATTTGAGAATTCGTGATCGATTCACTTTGGTTCCAAGTTTTGATTTTTATTGTGGATTTAATTCACTAATTTAATTAATCATATTAGATAAAGTTTGTATTTTTTTAATTTTGAATTAGTTTAGCTTTAATCTATCTTTTAGTTCAAGTGTGTTAGTGATTTTAACCCAATAGTTTAGTTAATCATGTTAGATAAAGTTCATGTTTTTTAATTCCGATTTAGTTCTTTTTTTTTTTAGTCTAGATGTATTTGTGTGTTTAGTTGATCATGTGCTAGTTCTTGATTTGTTATTCTCAATTTAGGCGTTTTTTGAATCCTAGTTGTTAATTCTTGATGAATATTTTCATTGAGTTGTATGATCTAAGTTTTAATAGTTTATTACTTTTGGTAGTCTCTTGTCAAATTTACTTTTCAGAAGCCATCGGTAACTCATGAATTTTGGCTCCATTCTCACCACTTTACTTTGCTTGGTTGACAAAAATTTTACTTTGTGATTTTGTTTTCTTTTGTTTTGCTTGGTTTTTGTTTCTTATGTTTTGTTGTTTTCAAATTAATTTCTTTTATTTTTAAAATAAAATACTTTTCTCAAAATGTTCCTCTTTAAAGTGCATTTCAAAAACTCATTTAGAGCCCTTAGAATCAAAATCTCATTTTTTTTTTTAAATAATATGGAACCATGTCTTGATCGGTTCGCATTTTTGTTAGTTTTCAATAAAAATTATGGTTTTGAGTAAGACATGAATCCAAGCTTGCGGTCCCAAACAAATGGGATAATTCTAGGCTAGATTTATGTATATCAATTGGGGAATTGGTGGAACCCCTACATAAGAAAAATTTTCAAAACTCTTCCTCGCTGCCTGTTTTCACTCAACCACAGACCCTTTAGATTTAAAATTCGTTTTAGGAACTTCAGAGTATTGAAATTTTTTTTCCAAAACTTGTATGATTTTTCTCACTTCTTGAACTTTAATTTAAAATTTCTTTTGAGTTAGAAAGCAATTCTAGAATAGAAGATATGAATGAGACTTTAGAAGGGTTCTATTTTCACCCAGTTCTGGACACTCGAAATATTTTTGTAAAAACAAAATAACAGATTACTTTTTAAATTTGATTCAATATTTTTCCTTAATTCTAGACTTCTTGAAATTGATATTAGACATATAAAATATTAAAAAAAAAAAAATCTGTTTTTTCAAGGGAGATATGATTTTCCAAAGTTGCACCTATTGTACATGATGGAATCTGGACACCTGATTAGTTGGAGTGTTTTAAAAATATTTTTGAGTACTCCCCGACCCTGGATTTATTTTTCCTGTGATATAAATATTTTGAATGATGTGTGTGATTTTTTGTACAATTTTATGTGATATCTTATTATTTTTAAAAAATTCATTTATACATGTCACTTTTTTTTTTTTACCTAATCTAGATCTTCTGGAACTTTTGGGTGTATTTGCTGCAATTTGTCATTCCAATGAGTGTTTGGTTTTTTGTATCTTGTTCTTAATGTGCAAGAGCTGTTTCATGAATTTTTTTGTGATTAGATTCAACTCCAAGATATTTTTTTTAGAAATTATTTTGTGATGCTCCCTTTTCTAATTGCATGCTGATGATCCTGTACATTGCTTGAATTGGTTATTTATTTTTGGAGTCATTTGACTTATCCTGACTCAATTTTAGCTCTGGTACTATATATTAGACATAATGAATATGTTACATAATTTATATTTGTCCTAACCACTATAGCATTTTTGGAGGAGTCTTATAAATCATGCATGCTATCCAGGTATGCTCTATATCACTTACTTTTTGTAATTTTATGCATATGCATGTTGCTGTGAGCCTTGTCTATGTTTGATGTAATCCTTTGGTGCTTAGACGTATGTTCGATTTACTTTGATTAAAAACATGTTGTGTGCTGTATTTCTGTGCTAACTTTAATGTCTTATGATAGCGTTTGAGAGACAGTCCAGGTACGTATCCTAATCCTCCTTTGTGATTGTGATTTGATTTCTTTTTGACATGCTAGTTTTGAAATCACCTTAGCCTACCTAAGTACCTTCAACCAATTGATTAATTGCCACTTTTCCCTCGACTTAGTCATTAGAGACCTCTTTAGGGCTTAGAGGGGTGCTACCTCTTAGAGGTACCTTCCCAATAGGTAACCTGATCCCCGGACCAAGACTTGGGTTTTTCAAAACTTGCTTTTTCAAAACTGTGGAGTCACTTCTTTAGGGTTTTTTTTTCTTATTTTTTCCCTTTTAAAATAAATAAAATAAGTGGTGACTCCAACTTTTTCAAAACTAATTTTTCACCAATAAAAATGAGTCTTGCCATTGAGTGGGGATGCACGTGAAAAATACGGGTCCACACATAGGGAATATATAACCACCTTAGGGTCTCACCTATAGGTCAAATCCTCTATGTAATTGTGGACCCGCTTTTTTCACGTGTGTTCCCACTCAATGGCGAGACTCATTTTTATTGGTGAAAAATTAGTTTTTGAAAAGTTGGAGTCACTACTTATTTTATTTTATTTTAAAAGGAAAAATAAAACAAGAAAAAAAACCCTAGCTATGTTTGGTTCTCAGAAAATTTGAGGGAAAATGCAAGGGAAAGAAAATACAAAGGAAAAATAGAAGGAAAGAAAAAGTGAAGGAAAATAAAAAATGGATTAAAAGTTGATAAGTTATTTTTATTTTTTTACTTCAAACTCATTTTATTTATTTTAACTCATTAATATAAAGATTAAATAATTTTAAAATACATAAGTTTTTAATTAGTTTTAATTATATTTGATTTTCTTTTATATTTTTCATAGGACAACCAAACATGAAAAAATCATTTTCCTTTGCATTTTTTTTCTTTCCTTAGTATTTTCCGGGAACCAAACATAACCTAAGGCTCTGTTTGGTTCTCGGAAAATGCTAAGGAAAGGAAAAAAAATGTAGAGGAAAATACTTTTCTTTAGTTTGGATGACATGGAAAATAAGATGGAAAAAAAATATAAAGGAAAGTATTAAAGAAAATATTGTAATATTTTCCCTATTATTTTCCTTAAAAAATAACGAGGAAAATAAGGGAAAAAGAGAAGGGCAAAGGGGGGGGGGGGGGGGGCTCTGTTCACCGCTTCACCTTTCACTTCCTCTTCATTGATGGCTATGGCTTCTCACCGTCGTCAACCCTTTCAACGGCCACCACAATCACTCCGACCACCTTCCAAGGCCGAAAACCTACCCTCTTCAGGCACCCGAGTTCCCATGGATGAAGTGCGCTCTTCAAATCAAGTTCTCATTGATGAAATGGATTCTTCAAATCCAATGAATGTATTCGGATCCATATCTTCAGATCAGGTATGAATTGAACTCCAATCCACCTCATCTTGTGAAAACCTGGAACCTAAGGTAATCGTTCTCTCTTGGGTTCTCTGTTTGGGTTTCTAGGTTGCTTTCGCCTTTCCCATTATCCCTCAATTTTCCCCTCTTTTTCGTGAATCAGATTGTTAATTTTATCCTTTGTGACAGTTACACACTCATAGGTGATCCTTTGTTTGATTTTTGTGTATTCATGCTTATGTGGATTCATTTATTTACCATGTTTTCTGTTGTGAGAATCATAGGTTCTATTTATGTTCTGTAGAAAAATTGATACTGACCAATTATAATTTTTTATTGGACAAAACATATGTGCTATTAAACATATGGTTGAAATTTATTACAAAAGAATCAGTATCAAGACTGATATAGATAGGAACAACAAAGTGAAAAGGACTGGGTTTTAGAGAGAGGACCAGGACCACAGGTCAAGTCCTATGCACAATGAGGAAACCTGGAGTAAAAACAATGGACAGGACAAAATTGGCTCAAAATTTAGGGTATATATTACTGGTTTCTAGGCTCAAAATTGGTTGTGTTCAAGGCCTGAATGGGTTGAGAATTGCAGAATTGCAGTGGTCTTTGAAGGTTTTTTTAATGATAAGTAAATAATTTTGTTGAGGTGGAAAAATGTAGCTGGTTAAGCCCTGGGGATGGCTTTTAGAACATCATGTTGGAGAGGGGTTGTTGGGATGTGATAATGCCACCTTTAAGCCTAAGTGATAACTCTTGGAGCAGGCTTGCATCAAATCACTATGACCAAGAGATGGAGCAGGCTTGTGCTGAAGTACCAGAAGGGTTTGTTGAAGGGTTCTTGGCCTTTGCTTATTCCTGGTATTAGTTAGCAGTAGATTGGATAAGTATAAATGATTGGTCCTTGAGGCGCCTATTTTAGTTAGATTTTTTCCTTGATTTAATCTCAACTTAGATTCTTTCTAAACTGAACAGTTAGGCATGCTTTTGATTTTCTGCATGGGTAACTTTCTAGTAAGTTCATTAAATCCACGGATTCTCTGGTACATGAATGCTTTGTAACTTAGTGTTGAAATAAAGAACTCCTGTGTGTGCATATATATTTTTCAGCATCCCCAGACCCATTTGGATGCTTTATGTCCATAAATATTGTAGATAGCTAACATCATGATAATAACTTTTTAGATAGCTATTATTGAAACTGCAGCTCCAATTTCAACAGGTACTTTAGATTCATATTTGAATATATCTCATGGTAATTTTGAATATGCATATTTTCCCATGTAAAGATTCTTATTGATAGAACCATGTTAGTATTGGCCCTATTGGGCAATGAGATTGGAATTTTATTTTATTATTCTATATCCTCAAAGGATTGGTTTAGTATGAGTTCTTATATGTAAAAGGGCTCTCTTACCTGTTCATATACTCAGCATTAGGCATTAGGCATTAGGCATGCTCGAAGGAATTAAATCTGAATTTTAACTGAAAAGATTCAAATACAAACATGGGATTTTTCTAGAATTGGAAAGAAAATTTGTGTGATTCATCTGTTAGATGTTTGTCAATCTCAATGAAAAATAGGATGGGAAATCTACAGAATTTAACAAACAGTTAAGAATTTAGCACCGACAATTACAAGGACAACTAGTATCAATGGGCTGAGAGGCATGCATGGGGCCATTGTGGTCCTCGCGCTGGTTACTTTCCTCACTAGATGATTAGGGTGGCCTGTTCTCCATTTCAGCATTGTTTCTCTAGAGTCCTGTGGGTGCTGCTAACCAGTTTCATATAGCAATGTTTAATCATCATTATTGTATCTGGATCTATTGTGCCCATTATTTTTATCAATTCTGCTCAGCCTCCTCTCCTTTAGGACTCCAAAGCACCTTGCTACTGTTAAAGGCCAGAAAGAATTTTATAGAATCCAGCAATTTTTTTTTTTTTAAGAAAAAACCAAGGCAATTTTTGGAAATTATTTTTGAAAACAATTTTTGAAACTTGAATTATTCTTAACCAGTTTTTTTTAAATCTTTTTTACTATACTTTAAATATAATTTTTATATGTAATATTTTACCTTTTTCTATTATTTATCATTAATTTTAAGGTAATTTTTTTAAAAATAAGTGAAAGTAATTCAAATATGTTATTTAAAAATATCATATTTTGTGATTTTAAGAAAATCATTTTATGTTTTTAAAAATATAAAATTATTTTCTATTTTCTAATTATTAAACTTATTTTTTTGATCTTTTATTTTAGAAAACAGGAAACTGTTTTAAAAAAATAATTCATAAACATAATTCGAAACTATATCTATCATTATTTCATAATATTGAATAAAAATAAAAATAAAAATAAATAAGACCTAGCTAAAAAATGATGAAATTTAGGTATAAAGTAATAAAATACAAAATTATGAAAACCGACTACACACATTAGACTTAATAATTGGTGGGGTATTATGTGTTCTTGGAACTCACCCAAAAAGTATCATTTTGGTGCTCTACTAGGACCCTTCTTTTCAACAAAGGTACATCAAATTAACCCTTTTTTTTTTTCTTTTTTTAATATATATATATATATATATATTTTGTGCATGTAGCATGCAGCATATAATAATCCTTTCTCCATGTAAAAATATATGAACATATTTTATTTTTAAATTTTGATTCCGAAAATCCTTTTGAATTATTTAAGAGCTTTTTATTAGCTATAAATGTTCCCTTGAAAATAAAAAATAGTTATTACTCGTATATTTTATTTGTATTACATGAGGAAAATTTTATACATAAATCTTATAATTATTAATAAAAAAAATAATAGCAGAGACCTTTTATGAGCAATGTTTTATGTCGAAAAATTCATTCACGTTTTTCAACAGTTTTTTTATTGGATTAATTTATTTTATTATTCAACAAATTGATAACTATTTAATACAAATTGTTGATTTTATTTTCCTTCCATTTTTCCTTTCTTTTTTTTTTTTGTGGTTAACCAAACAAAAGAAAATGAATTCTTTTTTTTTTTTCCCTTAAATTTTCCATGGATAACCAAATAAATGAAAAAAATTATATTCCTTTCCTTACCTTTTTCTTTCCTTCCGTTTTTCCTCCCAATTTTCTTTCTCTCGTATTTTCCGGGAACCAAACAAAGCCTTAAGGAACCAAAGATGGCAAGGGAAATGATTTTGGCTGGGGAAATATAATTTTAGAAAAATGTATTCTACATAAAATATTAAGCCAAAAGTAAGAAAACCAAGGTCTATAGAAATTTCTTGTTTTATTGTAGAGTAATATATAAATATTTAAATTTTACATCGTATGAGATTAGATGGGGGTATATCAATGTTGTTGTAAAACCCGAGACTGAGATTATCTAAATGATAAAATATTTAATCTATCTTCCTATATTAATCAATTTTTATATGAGATAATCAAAGTTTGACCCGATGTAGAGACTAAAGTTATGAATTCGATCAATGGAATTCTTGTGTTGGAGGATGAATTATTGAGATGATGGATATACACTAGTTAGTTTGATTTTTAGATGAATTGGTCAAATCCATATCCAAGATTTATTTTTCCTTCAAAAGAATTAAATATTTATATTTTTATATCAAAATTATATTTTAGTTAATGATAGAATGACAACTTCACAGATATAATGATTTTAAAACAAAATTTATTTTTGAAAAAAAAAAAGGTTGGGTTGGGGGAAGAGAATTATTTTGAAGGGAATGTTGCGATAGTGGGAATGTGGGCAGGCGTGTGTGAGCCGACAGCCAGCCACACGTGTGACGTCATCGTCCTTTGACTTTATTTGTTTTCAGTTTTCACACTGTTGGTCATGCTTTTCCGCTAAATTTACGATTCTACCCAGATCCTCTCAATTTAAAGGCACCCAATATTTTGCCTACGTGGCAGGCAGCCAAGAAAGCATATATTCTTTTCCCTTTCCCCAAAACATATAAGAGAAGGAGAAGGTACCGTCATGAAGAGCAGGAACCCCTCCCATTACTTATCTTTCATTTATACCTCCCGCCAACTTCTCTGTACTCACTGCTCACTTCTCACTTTACATCTCATCTCGAGTACCATCTATGAACCCTTAACTTCTCGTACATAAATCTTGGATAATAATAATAAAGAGACCTTTTATGAGTAATGTTTTCTATCCAAAAAATTCACGTTTTTCAACAATTTTTTTATTGGATTAATTTATTTTATTATTCAACAAATTGATAATTATTTAATATAAATTATTGATTTAATTTTCCTTCCATTTTTCTTTACTTTTTTTTTTTTGTGGTTAACCAAACAAAAGAAAATGAATTTTTTTTCCCTTAAATTTTCCATGGATAACCAAACAAGTGAAAAAAATTATATTCCTTTCCTTACGTTTTTCTTTCCTTCCATTTTTCCTCCCAATTTTCTTTCTCTCACATTTTCCGGGAACCAAACAGAGCCATAAGAGAAGGAGAAGGTACAATCATGAACAGCAAGAACCCCTCCCATTACTTATCTTTCATTTATACCTCCCACCAACTTCTCTGTAGTCACAACTCACTTCTCACTTTACACCTCATCTCGAGTACCATCTATGAACCCTTAACTCCTCGTACATAAATCTTGGATAAAAATAAAAATAAAAAAATAGCAAAGACCTTTTATGAGTAATGTTTTATGTCAAAAAATTCACATTTTTCAATCGTTTTTTTTATTGGATTAATTTATTTTATTATTCAACAAATTGATAACTATTTAATATAAATTGTTGATTTTATTTTCCTTCTATTTTTCTTTACTTTTTTTTTTTGTGGTTAACCAAACAAAAGAAAATGAATTTTTTTTTCCCTTAAATTTTCTATGGATAACCAAACAAGTGAAAAAAATTATATTCCTTTCCTTACGTTTTTTCTTTCCTTCCATTTTTCCTCCCAATTTTCTTTCTCTCACATTTTCCGGGAACCAAACAGAGCCATAAGAGAAGGAGAAGGTACAATCATGAACAGCAGGAACTCCTCCCATTACTTATCTTTCATTTATACCTCCTACTTCTCTGTAGTCACAACTCACTTCTCACTTTACACCTCATCTCGAGTACCATCTATGAACTCTTAACTCCTCGTACATAAATCTTGGATAAAAAAAAAAAAAAAAAATAGCAGAGACCTTTTATGAGCAATGTTTTATATCGAAAAATTCACGTTTTTCAATCGTTTTTTTATTGGATTAATTTATTTTATTATTCAACAAATTGATAACTATTTAATATAAATTGTTGATTTTATTTTCCTTCCATTTTTCCTTACTTTTTTTTTTTTTTTTTTGTGGTTAACCAAACAAAAGAAAATGATTTTTTTTTTCCCTTAAATTTTCCATGGATAACCAAACAAGTGAAAAAAAATTATATTACCTTCCTTACCTTTTTCTTTCATTCCATTTTTCCTCCCAATTTTCTTTCTCTCGCATTTTCCGGAACCAAATAGAGCCATAAGAGAAGGAGAAGGTACAATCATGATCAGCAGGAACCCTCCCATCACTTATCTTTCATTTATACCTCCCACCAACTTCTCTGTAGTCACAGCTCACTTCTCACTTTACACCTCATCTCGAGTATCAGCTATGAACCCTTAACTCCTCGTACCCACCTCCCTTTGTTATTTTCTATAATTTATTTATTTATTTATTATATTAATACCCATTTCTGTATTTAAAAGGGAATTTTAAACGATTTTTATTTTTTTATTTTTTTAAATATAAAAAATAAGTTGGAAATTTTATAATGCAATATTATAGGGACTGTTTCTGATTTAATATTTTGGCAATATAAAATTTTCATTTGAAACCATTTCCATTATCTCCAAGGAGAAAAAAAAAAATCTAATATGGAAAATCATGAAAGATTCAAAATTTAAATTCTTATCTACAAACGTTCAAGGGGCCCACATAAATCTTATCTCTGAATAAATTGGGGAAAGTCTATATGTAAGAAAAGAAGAAAATGTTAACCGATTTCCTTTCCCATTTTTCTTATAAAAAGGGGGATGAATATTTGGGGAAAGGGTATTCTAAAAGAGTTAATTTTTATATTTATCAACTTTTTCCTAGAAAACTAAACAAAAAGAAAATTATGTCAACTTTCCTTGCCTTTTTTTCTTTTTTTCACTTGTTATTGTTTATTGGAGTACTAGAACAGAAAAAAAAAAACAAACATAAAAAGTGATAAATAATTGAGAAAAGCGATAAAATTATTCATCGTTTATTTTTATTCCTTTTTGAAAATCTATTGGTTCATAAGTGAAAAAAAAAAAAAAAAAAAAAACCAAAACCAAAAGTTGGAGGGTGTTTGTTTTTTTAACTTTTTACTGAAAACAATTTGCTTTAAGACTTTAAGGTCCTATTTGACAATTGTTTTTAAGAACAGTTTTCTGTTTCTTAGAACAAAAAAAACTGAAAAACACGTTTAATAATCAGAAATTATTTTTTATTTTCTTTTTGTTTTCTAATATCAGAAAATAGAAAATATAGTGTTTTTCAGAAAACATCTTTTAGTTGTTTTTTGAAAGCTTTTTTTAAAGAATAATTATACAAACATATATAATGTTTAAAAATAAAGCTATGAACATAAAAATTATTTTTAGAACATATTTTAAAATATTAAAAATAGGTTTAAAACAATTTTAGGTTTCCAAACAGACTTTTTTTCTACAAAATTTTCAAAAATTGTTCTTAAAAACTATTTTTTCAGAATTTTTTTTTAAAAACAGTTACCAAATAAGACCTAAGTTGTTTATTTTTAGTCATTAGTTGTGAAATTGATAATGTTTATTTTTTCGCTGAATAAAAAAAATCAAAATATTTTATTTTTTCTATTCAATTAAAAGTAACATTTTCATATTAATCTACATAATTAAAGTAAACTATATCAACCAACATAATTAAAGTGAACTTGTTATCAATAGGTTTAGTTCAGTTATATTAATTAATATCAATAGATTGCTTTTAGTTGAATAAAAAAAGTCAAATATTTTGATTTATTTTATTTAGTCAAAAAATAAACACTACCTTTATACTTTTGAGCTATGTAATTAAAAAGGTAAATTATACATCCATTACTTTTTAAGTTAAATTGTTAATTAGAATCCAAACTTTGATCTCAAGTTTACACTTCTCTATTTATTTACCCCCCATTAGTTTAATCGAACTTAAGTCAAATGATAACTCAACATCAACAACCGCTCTATTTTTTGTGGTTTTTGAATGGGAACCCTTCTTAATCAATTAATAATGTATGGCAGGTGTATGGTTGATATCTTGGTACGGATGGCTGAAAAAGTCCATGGTATCAAACATCATCGAATACAGACCACATATATGTGGTCCAAGATATTTAAATGAAATACTTTCTACGTGGAATTTTGAGTCAAAATGGTCATTTTCTCATAGATCATTTGAGTTTTTCTTTTTTTCTTTTTTTCTTTTTTTTTTTCAATTTATCCAAAAAAAAAAAAAAACCATAATTTCATAATCTTATTCAAATTAACCAAAAGAGACCGTAAATTTTGAAACTGCGATGTGGCTTTAGAATTGTAATAAAACTACATTTGAGTTCGTAAATTTTGAATTAAAAAAAGAGAAAAAGATTATTTTGAACAAAAGATTTAAAACATGTTTAAAAGGTACCAGAAGAGCATGATATATATTGTGAACTCAACTCTATAAGCTTAAATTTTTAAGAAAATTAATATTTTAACATGGTATTAGAACTTCGTTTAACGAAAGATCATACACCCAAAATTCTACTTATTATCTAAAAAATTATTTGATTAAAGGGGTCATAGGGAACCCAATTTTGAAAATCTAACCCTTTATCATTTTTTGATTTCATTTTGATAAAAATATTCTTATTTTTTCTTGTGAAAATAATCCTTTCTTTTAAATGTAAATACTTGAAATGGTTAAGAACATTTATGTCAAAAATAGATTACTCTTTGAACAAAAACATAGGAGGGGATAAATTCACCAATACGAGGAGTATTTCCTCCCTTCTAACCAATTATTTCTTATCTAGACGGTGTTGTAGCTTCCAGGGGCTGGAGAGAAAAATACACGTGAAACACATTATTGTCGTACACTACAAATATCAGCTACCTTCTTCTCAAAGCAGACCATCACATAAACTCCTGCAATTTTCTCTTATCATTGTTTCTATATTCCATCAACAAACTCCTTGCCTGGAAGGACATGGCGTCGTCATCATCTCCTCTAGTATTCTCGGTTAAACGGTGTGATCCAGAGTTTGTTCGGCCTACAAACCCTACCCCACGAGAGGTGAAGCAGCTTTCTGATATAGATGATCAAGAAGGCCTTCGCTTTCAAATTCCTGTGATAATGTTTTACCCGCACAATCCTTTAATGAAAGGAAAAGACCCTGTAAAGGTCATTAGAGAAGCTCTAGGTAAGGCGCTTGTATACTACTACCCATTTGCAGGCAGGCTGATTCAAGGGGATAATAGAAAACTCATGGTGGACTGCACCGGTGAAGGGGTCTTGTTCATTGAAGCCGATGCCGATACCACACTTGAGAATCTTGGTGATGCAATTCAACCAATGTGTCCCTGCTTCGAGGAGCTTCTGTATGATGTCCCTGGCTCCGGGGGAATTCTTGGTTCTCCTCTTATCTTAATTCAGGTAAATATTGTCCATCATCAATTATATTTGATAAAATAACTTAATCTTACAGCTAAGTTATTTTTACTTAAATAATTTTAAATATTAAATTAAAATAGTTAACTCAAGTGGTATTTGTTTTTTTTTTTTTTAACTTAATATTAAATGTAATTTACTTTCGCATTTTAAACTATTTGTTTTTAATTTTTTTTTACTTATTGCTTATCTTTTAATTTTTTTAATTGAATAGAAAAAGTCAAAACATTTAGTTTTATGAAATACTAAAAATAATTTTTTGAAACCACTTTTTATAATAAATATTTTATGGTTATTTTCATATATCTACAATAACATAAATATGAATGTTTTATAAATATATTTATTATTTAAAATTAATGAAAATAAATATAAATTAAAGTCAATTAGAATAAATTTAATCAAAATTAATGAGGGTAAATATGTCAATTGACTCAATTTGATAATTTAGAATAAATTTGACCAAATAGCCTAATATTTAGATAATAAGTTTTAAGTTAACAACTTAAAAATAATTTAACTTAATAAACTTAAGTTATTAAGTAATAAATATTAAGTTTAATTTTACAAATCATTCGATGTTGCTAAAGCATATATTGATAAAGAAATCTTGGTACAATGCAGGTGACCCGATTGAGGTGTGGAGGATTTATATTTGCATTGCGCCTAAACCACACAATGAGTGATGCTCTTGGCTTGATCCAATTCATCAACGCCATAAGCGAGATGGCTCAAGGTCTGTCTGTGCCATCTCTGCTGCCCATATGGCAAAGAGAGCTGTTAAATGCACGAAATCCGCCTCGAATAACCCGTATACATCATGAATACGAGGAGGTAACCAACACCAAGGGCACACTAATGGCCATGGACGAAAATAATTTGGTTCATCGATCATTCTTCTTTGGCTCCAAGGAAATAAGAGCACTTAGGAACGGACTTCCTGCAAGCCTCGGTTCCTGCTCGACGTTTGAGGTTCTAATAGCATATGTATGGAGATGCCGCACAATTGCATTTGCAGTAGACCCTGATGAGGTTGTTCGCATTTCATGCTTAATCAATATGCGAGGCAAGCGCGGTTTCGATCTGCCTCCAGGATACTATGGAAATGCCTTTGTGTATCCAGCTTCAATTACTAAGGCTGGAATGCTATGTAAAAACCCATTGGAATATGCGATAAGGTTATTGAAGAAAGCCAAGGCGGAAATGAGCCAAGATTACATAAAATCAGTGGCAGATCTGATGGTCATCAAGGGCCGCCCCTTATTTACGCAGCCGGGGAACTATATTGTTTCAGATGTCACACGTGCCGGGATTGGAGAGGTCAACTTCGGGTGGGGGAAGCCAATCTATGGTGGGGCTGCTAGGGCTTTATCTATTATTAGCTTCTGTATGCGGTTCAGGAACAGCAAAGGAGAAGAAGGGAATGTTATACCTATATGCCTGCCTCCGCCAGTCATGGAAAGGTTTGAACAGGAGCTAAAGAGAATGACAAAAGAGGCAGAGCCTGTTAGACTTATTACATCCATGCTCTAAATTAAAGAGAATCTACATGGATTTTAAGTTAGGATCTCTTTAAAAAAGTTCACAATTTAAATGTAGCAGGGTGGAGATTACTAGTGATAGGTGTTACATCAATAGTAGGCAATGTATCAGTCTATGACACTGTATTTGGTTTGAAGGCTCGAGTGCTGTTGAATGCTTATTTCGGCCAGTGGTGTGAGCCATTCATCTTCTTAGGAAAGGAACTGAGCTATGGATTTCCATGCATAGCATTAGTGTTTGCAAGTAAAAACATGTCTTGATAAACTCTATTTGTTTGGGGATGTATGCAAGCATTTATATCTCTTTTGAAGACAAAAGGGTAGGTCTTCTTGGTGAATTTGTGCTTGCTAGACCTTTTGAGAAATATTAACTTTATATCTAGTGTCAAAGTTCAAAGTTGTGGAAGGTATCTTGTTGATGAGATTTAGTGCAACAAGAAAAACAAGTGGGTGGAACCAAAACCAATCTAATGGTATACCATAGTGTGGAACCGTATTTTTCACATACATTCCAACTCAATGGCGAGATTCGTTTTTTAGTGCAAATTTGATTTTTATAAAAATTGGAGTTTTCACTGATTTTTGTGTATTTTTAAAATGAAAAATAAAACCCTAAAAATAACTTTTTATTTGAAAAAAATATTTCTTTGAAAATTGAGTCCAAGTCTAGAAGTTAGGTTACCTGTCAATAAGGTACCATAAGGTAACACCCCTCTAAGCCCTAAAATAAGTCTCTACTAATTAAATTGAGGTAACTATGATAATTAATATATAAATCAGTGGATACCAAGATCAAGAAATATATCAAAGCAATAATGAAATCATAATCAATAATACTCAAACAAGTCATGCACACTTAAAGAATCAATAAACAAAGAAAGGAAAGAACGTATCTTAATAACATATTAAGCGCTTCCATAAACATGAGAGTTAGTTCACAAGCAATAATCTTATAATATATATAATATGCATTTCACTCAAATTAAGAAGTAATGATATGATAACATAGGAATCAAGCAAGGCAAGATGGATCAATTATGAGAATAGAATATACACACTAATAGAAACAAGGAGATAGGGAAAAGAGGAAGCGTACTTTGATAGCATATGAAGTGCTTTCATAAAAAGATTGAGTTAATTCACAAATAATGATAATGAATATAAAAATATAGGTTAAATCCTACTACATAATATATAACACATCTCCAATCATGAAGTAAAAGATGACAAAGAATGATTACAAGGAAACAAGATATAACAATCATGCCTAAAATTTTAGAATTAGTTAATCATGTGCTCACTTTAAAAAATTAGTCTATATAAAATACCACATGAAGAATTTTGATCTAAAGGAAGGTTCAACTAGTGCATATAATATATCTAGAATGTGAATCAATAATCAAAAGAGCTCATAAGCATGCACAAAGATGGTTGAATTATCAAAATGTACATAACACCATTAACAAAGCAGAATAAAGGTTTTTACAAAATAAATTCCAAATAAATATCTAAACGTGTTATTTCATCAAAATAAAAATTGGACAACATCTTTAACATGTCTAAATTGCAATCCAAAAGTTAAAATTAAATAATTATATGCCAATTAATACCAGATTAAATCAAAATTGGGTCTACATAGAATAATGATCATGTGATAAGAAAAGAAGAGTTTTAAAAATAAATCCTAAAAAATTATCTAGAAGTGGAATTTCATCATGAAAAATAATTAAGCAACCTCTCTTATGTGTCTAGACTACAACCCAAAAGGTAATATTATTTAATTATGTCCCATTTAATACCAATTTTCATAAACTCCCAATTGGTAAAAAATAGAGCATATTTCCATGACATGTAAAAGTTAATTTATTTGACTAACTCAAAGATGTTTGAAAATCCTACAAAATTTTTTACAACCTATTCAATATGTATAATAACCACAAAGTATGATCACACACATAACATGTTGAGAATTAAATAAACAATACCTTAACTCTAGAAAAGAACTAGGATAATAGGAGCAAAAAACAAAAATTATATCTCCTACTTGGGAAATCGGTTTTGAGTGTTTCAGGTGCCTAAGGTTAAATATAATAAGTCTAAATTAAAGAAAAAACATTGAAAGGAATTAAAGAAGTCATTAAATAATTAATATTAGGAAACAATTCCAAGTGTCTAGAATCTAGTGAAAATGAACCTATAGAAATATTCATTTATATCTATTAATTGAAAAATAATTTTGAATAATACATTTAGGAAGTCTACAACATCATTCAATCATTAGAAAAATTTTAGGAAGGCTTTAAATAATCCGAATTTAATAGCATGACTTTTGAAAAATAGATTTTCATACCGAATGACCTAATGATGAATTTTGAATGAGGTTGAAGGATTGATTTATTTATGGAAAGAGTTGAAAACAATTTTAAAAGCATTAAAACATATGAAATATCGAACACCAAATAATCAAAAGAAGTGAAAGTGTGTGAATGTGAACTTGCTAGTGAACTAATGTGAACCTAAAATTCAGTTGTATACAAGACTATTAGTGATTTATTTTAGGTGCCAAATTATGATATAAAAGTGTCCTAAGCAAGTGTCTAATCAAGCCTAAACATGTGATCATCTATTAGTTTCAAGTGTGTGTATTGTGAAAGGTGAGCTATAAGCATCCATTAACCAAAAATACAAAATCAAAGAGACATGGATTCACATTCATATATTCATGTAAAATCCAATTTTCATATGTTTATCCAATGACTTAGGTAAAAAAATAGATTAAAGAAGAATTAGTTTTAATCATACAAATAACACTCAACAAGCATCAACGTAAAATCAATATATCGTCATCATCAATTGATCAACAATCAGTGCGGCCTATAGATCCACACCAAGCATGACAAAGTTTCATATCCAAATGATGCAAAATAAGAGAAGAAGTTGAAGATGGAGAATAAAAAGAAAAAAAAGAAAGAAAGACTTAAACACTTACCTCCAATTCCGGTGATCGATGCAAAGTGATATCCAAATTGCTAGTTGCTACTGTCTTCTCCACTGAAAATCATGCCATGAGAAGTCTCTATATGCAGCCATAATATTCATATTAAACAACATTAAGGAATTGAACCTCAAGCCTCTCCATTAAAGCCACCTAAACCCCAGTATTTTACCACAAAACCAGCCCACAAATTCATGCTCATACAACCATCAAAACACCATTCTTTTACCACAAAATTCAGCTCCATATTCATTCACATGCAGCCACTAAAACACCATTCTTTGAACATAAAATTCAGCCATTGAATTCATCTATAGTCAATCAAAACACTTGACTAAAAAAAAAAAAATTAGAACAAGGGAGAAAATATAGGAAGGGCTTGGTGTCATAGGAGTTTGTTTACCTTGACCAACTCTTAGGACTCAAATTCTATAATTTAGAGAGATAGAACCTTGCATAACTCATTACCACACAACTTAGAAAAACCTTCCATACTAATTGCAACTGAGTTGTAGTTAAACATATAAAAATATTTATGAGACAATAATTTTTTGAGTTAATTTCACTCTCATTGCCTGAGATTTAGGGTAAATACACTAAACCATCATTGGTTTCAACTTTCTTCAGTTAACACCCTTGTGGATATATTCAAACTATTAAAAAAAAAAATTAAAGAATAAAATTTTATTTTTTGGGGCATATTTAACACACGTACCTAAAATCTCTCTAAAAGATAATTTTATAAATGAAATATATTTATAAGGGTGCCAACTCATCGAAATTTAAAACCATTGGTGACTAGGTGTATTTACCTCAAATCTTAAGGGGGTATGAATGAAGTTAACTTTATTCTTATTCTTTGACTATGAATTTTTGTGCAAGGCCACCAAAATATTGGTAATAGCATCTAAAAAGCCTAAATAAGGAAATTTTTACACAACAAAAGGTGAACTAGCTGCCATGTAATCAATTTATTTTACTTTATAAATCTACCTCCATTCATTTATGAACTTCAATTTATTTTATTTTATTTTTTATCATGATTGTAGGATTAGTTTGTATCCATGGTTCATTGAGCATGTAGCTTAATGGGCCCTCTAGTAAAAGTTATCAACATTATATAAACAAAAGATCCATTTAACTATGAAAAATAACTACAAATGGTTCACTAAAAATTTGTGTTTGTATCTACAATGTAAAATTTTGGTAACTTAATTACTATGCAATTTAACTCATCAGAATTATTCATGTTCCTTACCATCAAAATGTTTTTGTTTTGATAGGTTTTTGTCATGTCCTTAATAGTCTTTAGATATTGTAGTATCTACCTTAATACAAAACCCACTTATCTTTAACCTTTCCCAAACAACACATCTTGCTTTGCTTTCGCATATTCAAGCTTAATTTTAGTTTATTGAGACTTCCACAACCTTCTTGACTAGTGGGCATAATACTGAGAACTTCATTCTCTTTTCTCATAAGTTTCTTTCCACTAAGGCAATCTACCTTGATTGTTCCTTCAAGCTTTCTAACCAATTTTTTTTTTTCTCTTTTTTTCCTATACATATTTTTTAATAAGAAAGTGAAGTGTCATTAATATATCAAATTCTAGAAGCATGAATATGGAGAGATAGCCTAATTGCAAAGACTTAAAATAAAGCCTTTCATGAAAATGACATATCAAATGAAAATGATGCAATGGATGAGTACTGTACTCCACTTAGGAAATTTAAAATTCTTATACAAAATTTAGACAATAAGATGTCAACAAAAAATGGAATGGAAACAAAGAACAAAATTAAAATAATAGAAACAACAGTAAAGAAGTTGGAGCCTATCTAAGGGAAAAGCAAAAGGATAAATAATAATAATACTAATAATATAAGAATATAACATGGTAGATGTTTAAAACTATGGTAAAATGGGCTTCGCATAAAATTCTTACACAAAATTTAGACAATAAGATGCCAACAACAAATGGACTAGAAACAAAGAACAAAATTAAAATAATAGAAACAACAGTAAAGTTGGAGCCTATTTGAGGGAAAAGAAAAAAGATATATATATATATATATATATAACATGGTAGATGTTTAAAACTATGGTAAAATGGGTTTGGCATAAAAATTTGCATCAAACTTACCAAAAAGACAAAGATCTCTCTGTCTAAACTCACAACAGAAATGAACATATGAAACATAATTTTGTTCTTAGCCTAATTAACCCAACCATAGCCTAGGTGCTAATACTTTCCCACATAGTGTTACAAGCATAACCATATATTTATATTTAACACAACCACAAAGATATTATTTTGAAAGTAATCCTAGAATACTTTTGTCAACTTTAGACTTATCTTTGTTTATGTTATCCCATCTATTGTCCCATATTTCATCTAGACATGGTGCACACGTAGAAGCAACATCTTCCATACTCAAACAGAGATTGTGGTTTTATTGTTTCATTTTGGACTACTATTAAATTAATACATATTATCCAAATGGTGCAAATCTGTCAAAAATCTTTGAATAATCTTTTGTGGATACTGACCATGCCTGAACATGATATAAGAATCAACAATCCTTTTAGATATGGAAATTACTAGCAGTAAAATATCTACAACAGATATTTCCATTCCTATCGGGGTCACGCTCCAAAAAAGCACCACTTCTCCGAGTTTTAGATTTTTTTCTTCAAACCATGTTGATTTTATAACCTTCAAGAACTTTATCAGAACTGCAACTTTCTAAAACTCAAAGATGGTACTAATATCTATACATAATAACAAAAGCAAGAAAAAAAATAAACAATTAAAATGATAATAGTAAAAGGACAGTGATTAATATCTAACTCAAAGAAAATATTGTGGTACATTTATTCAATGAATTATTTTGGAGTTGGAATAATAATCAGTTTTAGAATTCATGATCAAATATGAATTATAGGAGAAGTATATGCAAGTTTAGGATTAATACAAAAATTCACATTTGACTTACATATCATAGATGCTATGTATCAAAGGGCATAGTAACCCGTATTAGACCATGAAAACCTAAGGAAAAAGTAAGAAAATGATAAAGGATGTCTTAGATTTAGAATAACATCAAATAATATTAAACTATATAAAACTAGAGAAATAGTAAGAAAATAATGAAGGCTCTATCCACCTCTCTCTTTATACTACTAACATAGAGAAACTAGAAAAAATCGAGGAAGTTGCATTGCTCATATAAGACTCAAAGCATCTTTGATTTTATTCAACATCATGATTAGAACTTTAGTACTCTCCAATATGAAGTGCATGAAGGCCTCTTGTTTGACACAATGATAGTCCCATTTTACTACAGATATTCTTTCAATTTTGGGTTCACAAAATGTATTAGTTAAAGTTTTGAAAGTTGAGGAGAATTTAAGATAATAATAATTTGTTAGGCATTAGAAAAATACTCCCCAGTCTAAGTTTTTATTCTTCCAAAAATTAAAGCCAAACAAAGGTCCTTGTATAAGTATATAATTTCTTCAAATCTCAAGAAGAAAATAGAGGAACCATAAAAATTTAAAGATATGACTCGATCTACTTCTAAATGAGTGAAAGTTAAAGAAATCCCAAAGTAATACAAATCAAACATGAGTTAGCGTACCATATGCTAAATGTTTGGTTCAATCTCGAAAGCTATTAATCAAAGATAAACTCATGTTTGGTATCTTCTTCTTCTTACGAGAAAATTGAAAATTCCATAGATCGGTATTTGATGACTAGGGTTCAACTAGCCAATTTCTATTAGGTTTTTATGTGTTTGAAGGCTAGAGTTCATTGAATCAATTCTAATTAGGTTTTTTTAAGAAGAGTGAGGGGGCCACCCTAGCTATCATTGTATATAATGGGACTGCTATACTCAACTACTATGTTAGATTAGTCTTTTACAATTTAACACCATATTGTTTGGGCTTATTAAGAGATTTGACTTAAATTTTAATAGTTTTCTCCTTTTTTTTTTTGTAAGGGATTCTCTCTTTGAAAAGAGTTTTCACACACAAGGAATCATAATTTTTCTATAGAAAAGGCCTTATTTTAGTTTCGTGTGTAACATGTTTCATATTTAATGAAATTGTAATAATACAACTTTTTTTTTACATCCCAAAAAAAAAAAGATGTTTTATGTTTATTGAAGTTAATAATAGCTCCACTATTTTATTTTTCACATCAAAATAAAGTATCTTAATACCAAACAATCTCACATTCCAACCTAACAAACCAGCTTAATTTGTGATCAAAGATATGAAAAAGAAGTTATGATAGTGTGCTTCCAAGCACCCATGGGAGGGGCCTTGGGTGCACACCAACTTGGGTAAAACAACCAAAGAATGAATCTACTCTATGGCTGGTTTAAGGCCCAATCCATGAAGGGATTTTTTTGAATTTGAGGATGAGAATTTGCTCATTCGTAGTATTAGAAGTTTAGGTATGATGTCAGGGTTACAATGAAAGTGGAACAATGGCCAACTTATTTTCAATTTAATAGGCTATATAGCTATTGAAAATAACAGCATATGGTTCACTATAAAATGGAAAGTTTTGGTAACTTAATTATTATGCAATTTAACTCATTGGAATTATTCATCTTCCTTACAATCTAAATGTATTTGTTTTGACAGGTTTTTACCATATAATTAACTAGAGTAGGAAGACTGAATTAATACAAATGAAATATATCTCAATGATTATGAATGATTTTTAGATATTGTAGAATCTTCCTTAATACAATACCAACTTAACTTTAACCTTTCTTAAATATGGCATCTTGCTATACTTTCACATATTGAACCTTAACACTAGTTGGTTGAGAAATGCACCACCTTCCTAGTGGGCATAATACTAGCAACTCTATTTTCTTCTCACATGAGTTTCTTTCCTACCTTGACTTTTCCTTCAAGCTTGCTAAGTATGTTTTCTTATTTTCTCTCTTTTTCCTATACCTATTTTTTAAATGAAAATAAAATGTCTCAAATGTATTAAGCTAAGCATGAATGGAAAGAAAGTATAATTACAAACACTTAAAATAAAACCTTTCTATGAAAATGACAATTCTTTCTCCTCTTATTGAGAAGTGGGATGCAAAATAATGCAAATGATGGGTACTATACTCAACTTTGGAAATTAATTTACAAATTCTTACACAAACGATAGAAAATAAGATGCTAACACCAAATGAAATGGAAACAAAGAATGAAACTAAAATCATTGAAACAACTATAAAGAAGATGGAGCCCATATGAGAAAGAAGCCAAAAAGAAAAAAGAAAAAATCATAATATAACATGGTAGTTGATATGTAAAACTATGGTAAAATGGAACTAGCATAAAAATTTAGATCAAACTTACAAAAAATCATGATCTTTCTATTGAAAATCACAACAAAAATTAACATATGAGACATAATCTTGTTCTTAACCTTATTAACCAAACCTTAACCTTAACCTTGGCCATTATTGAAAAATAGACCTAAACATGGAAAGAAATTTGTGATTTTTCAAGAACTAATGAGGTCTATGAAGTACTCCCTACGGTTTGAGTAGATGGTTGTCACTAACTAACAACAATCAATGTTGAACGAAATGTGCACGACAAATTTTATCCACTCATTAAAAGTCATGCACCAATAATTAACTAATAATATGTTGACACTTGTCAAATGGGTCTTGCAAAAAAAATAATTTGATAAATTAAAAATAATAACAAATCAATTAACTGTGATAAAGCAAAAGAATATAGATAATACTTAATTGATAATTAAAATAAATGATAATTATCACAATAAATAAGATGATTATCTTTAGGAAAGCAAGAGATAATATCAAAATAAAATATCTAACCCAATAAGTAGAGGGTTCTCTCTCATTTCAAAGCAAGTATTGAGCACTAATGAAAATTTTTACAGTTATTGATGCAATTCCTTACAGATTCAAGATTTCATGAAAAGATGAATACTTTTAGATCTCTTGAACAATTAAAGAATATAAGAAGATTTCTTGAAGAAATTAATGATTTGAAGATTTTTTTCATTGGAAGAATTTATTATCTCATGTGTTTTTATGAAACCCCAATTCCTTGATCCAAAATTAAACATTCAATTATTTAAAAGTGTGTTTGTGTCTTGATATGAAGAATCAAAGGGAATATTAAAGATAGTAGAGTATAAACAAATCAACATAAAATTTTGTCAACAATTTTCATATTTTAGAAAATTTATGTGTAAAAATTCATTAACCCTAGCCTACTAAAGAACCAGATTACCAATGATGATGTCACCAATGGTTGCTAAATGTTTATAATTGTTGACAGTTGTTAGATGTAAATGACGTTGTTTGAAAAACTGGATCATAGTATTTTCCTTCATAGAACAAGTGAACCAATAGTAGAGCAAAGATGCTATATTGCAATTGATTATCAATTCTAGCCAAACGTAATTATAATATAGACATATCATTCATACTCCCTTTAGTAGTTCATAAAGGAATATAAAGCATTTGAGTGCAAAAGATGTCCCATGAGAAGGTGCCATGAACAATCTAAGATGACAAATTCAAGTGATTTTTATAAAATAATGTGAATTTGTATATATAATCATTTTTTACACACTCATATGTTAACCAATATTATCCAAATATTGGATCCAAACAATATTACATATATATAAGCACTCTCTATGTATTAATATTGTCAACACAATGTTACAAGCATAACCATATATTTATGTTTAATACAAGAATAGATTCATTTTTTTTTTATAGTAATCCTCGAACACTTATGCCAACTTGAGCCTTATCGTTGTTTATGTTGTTCTATCTATGGTCCTACCTTCATGTACACATGGTGAAAGCATAGAAACAATTTTTTCCATGCTCAAACACCCAACAATAGACATTGTGGTTTTATTGTTTCATTCCAAACTATTATTGAATTAGTCCATATTATCCAAATTGTGTAAAGCTGCCCTAAATCTTCCTCTAATCTTCTATAAAGACTGACCATGCTCGAACATGGTGTGAGAACCTTCAATCTTCTCAAAGATGGAAATTACACTAAATAAAATATATGCAAGCGTAAAGAAAATGATAAAGGATGTCAATTATTTAGAATGACATCAAATAATATTAAACTATACAAAACTAAAGAAAAGTAAGAAAATAATGAAGAC
The DNA here is from genome assembly GCA_946000715.1 of Vitis cinerea var. helleri x Vitis riparia. Classification (NCBI taxonomy): domain Eukaryota; kingdom Viridiplantae; phylum Streptophyta; class Magnoliopsida; order Vitales; family Vitaceae; genus Vitis; species Vitis cinerea var. helleri x Vitis riparia. Next base: position 18,836,311 of record OX253993.1, on the reverse strand, counting down.
TCTATCTCCATATTTCACTTTATACAAATAACCTAGAGAAACTAGAAAATATCAAGGAAGTTTTATTGCTCACATAAAATTCAAAGCATCTTTGATTTTATTCAATATGGTGATTAGAACTTTATGGCTCTATGAAGCACATGGAGGCCCTCTTGTTTGCTACAACGACAATCCCATTTTGCAACTGCTATTCTTTCAATTTTGGGTTGACAAAATGTATTTGTTAAAGTTTGGAAAATGGAAGAGAATTTAAGATTGTAATAATTTCTTAGGCATTAAAAAAATATTACTTCCCAATCTATGGTTTGGATTTCCCAAAAGTTAAATCCAGAAAAGCTCTTTGTATAAGCACAACATTTCTTCAACTCTCAAGAAGAAAATAAAGGAACCATAAAAATTGAAAGATATGACTTGATCTACTTTCAAATAAGTGTAGGTTAAATAAATCTCAACGTAATACAAATAATATATGAATAAGATTACCATTTGCTAGATCTTTGATCTAATCCCGCAATCTCTTAATTGAAGATAGAGTCATGTTTAGTATCTTCTTATTCTTATGAGAGAATTGGGAATTTTATAGATCATTATTTAACAACTAGGGTTCGAATAACTGATATGTGTTAGGTTTTATATATTTGAAGGCTAAGGTTCAATGAATCAATGTGTATTAGGTTTTTAAAAAGAGTGGGTTCCACCCTTGCTACCATTATATAGAATGGGACTACCATTCTCAAGTAATATGTGTGATTAGTCATTTACAACGTAATGCCAAATTGCATCCACTCATTAAGACATTTTACTTGAATTTTAATAATTTTTTCTAAGGGGTTTCTCTCTTTGAAAAGAGTTTTCACATACAAGGAATCTTTTTTTTTTTTTTCTAGAAAAAGACCTTATTTTAGTATAATGTGTAAGATGATTCATGTTTAATAAAATTGGAATAATTTAATTTTTTTTACATAACTAAAAACAAGATGTTTTATGTTTATTGAAGCTATCAATAGCTTTACCTTTTTTTTCCCTTTTTCTTTTTAACATCAAAATAAAGTATTTTAGTACCAAACAGTCTCACACTCTAACTTAAGAAACTAGCCTAATGTGTGATCAAAGATATGAAAAAGAAATCAAGATAATGTGTTTCTAAGCACCTATGGGAGGGGCCTTCAGTTCACACCACCATAGGCAGTGAAACAACACAAGAAGGGTTTACTCTATGGTTAGATTAAGGCCCAATCCATGGCTTGGTGTTGCTTGAATTCGAGGCTAAGAAAATGCTCATTTGTAGTATTGAATGTTGAGGTATGATTTCATGGTTGCAATGAGAGCTAAACAATGGTGAACCTATGTCCCATTACATAGACTATGAAAATAACAACATATGGTTCATTAAATAGTTGTGTTTGTATGTACAATGGAGAATTTTGGCAACTTAATTATTATTCAATTTAACTCCTCAGAATTATTTATGTTCCCAATAGTCTAACTGTACTTGTTTTTATAGATTTTTACCATATAATTAACCGAAGTAGGAAAATAAATACAAATTAAATTAATATATCTTAATGATTGAGAATGATTTTAGATATTATAGTATCTATCTTAATACAAAACCCACTTATCTTTAACCTTTAGTAAACATCACATCTTGTTCCACTTTAAATGTTCAACCTTAACACTAATTAGTTGAGAATTGCTTCACCTTCCTAGTGGGCATAATATTGAGAATTCCATTTTCTTCTAATATGAGTTTTGTTCTGTTAAGGCAATCTACCTTGATCATTCCTTCAAGCTTGCTAAGTATGTTTTCTAATTTTCTATTTTTTTCCTATACACATTTTGTAAAATGAAAATAAAGTGGCATTAATGTATTAAATTGTAGATGCATGAATAAGGAGAGATAGCATAAGTACAAAGACTTAAAATAAAACCTTTCCTTGAAAATGACAAATCATTCTCCTTGAAAATGGAAATATGCTCATTTGTAGTATTGAATGTTGAGGTATGATTTCATGGTTGCAATGAGAGCTAAACAATGGTGAACCTATGACCAATTACATAGACTACGAAAATAACAACATATGGTTCACTAAATAGTTGTGTTTATATGTACAATGAAGAATTTTGGCGACTTAATTATTATTCAATTTAACTCATCAAAATTATTTATGTTCCCAATAGTCTAAATGTAGTTTTTTTTTTTAGATTTTTACCATATAATTAACCAAAGCAAGAAAATAAATATAAATTAAATTAATATATCTCAATGATTGAGAATGATTTTAGATATTATAGTATCTATCTTAAGACAAAACCCACTTGTCTTTAACCTTTAATAAATATCACATCTTGTTCCACTTTACATATCCATTCTTAACACTAATTAGTTGAGAATTGCTTCACCTTCCTAGTGAGCATAATATTGAGAACTCCATTTTCTTCTAATATGAGTTTTGTTCTGTTAAGGCAATCTACCTTGATCGTTCCTTCAAGCTTGCTAAGTATGTTTTCTAATTTTCTATTTTTTTTTTCCTATACACACTTTGTAAAATGAAAATAAAGTGGCATTAATGTATTAAATTGTAGATGCATGAATAAGGAGAGATAGCATAAGTAAAAAGACTTAAAATAAAACCTTTCCTTGAAAATGACAAATCATTCTCCTTGAAAATGAAAATATGCTCATTTGTAGTATTGAATGTTGAGGTATGATTTCATGGTTGCAATGAGAGCTAAACAATGGTGAACCTATGACCAATTACATAGACTATGAAAATAACAACATATGGTTCACTAAATAGTTGTGTTTGTATGTACAATGAAGAATTTTGGCGACTTAATTATTATTCAATTTAACTCATCAAAATTATTTATGTTCCCAATAGTCTAAATGTATTTGTTTTTATAGATTTTTACCATATAATTAACCGAAGTATGAAAATAAATATAAATTAAATTAATATATCTCAATGATTGAGAATGATTTTAGATATTATAGTATATATCTTAATACGGAACCCACTTATCTTTAACCTTTAGTAAACATCACATCTTGTTCCACTTTACATATTCAACCCGGACACTAATTAGTTGAATATTGTGCCACCTTCCTAGTAGGCATAATATTGAGAACTCCATTTTCATCTCATATGAGTTTCGTTCTATTAAGGCAATCTACCTTGACTGTTCCTTCAAGCTTGCTAAGTATGTTTTCTTATTTTCTATTTTTTTTTCCTATTCGCATTTTGTAAAATGAAAATAAAGTGGCATTAATGTATTAAATTCAAGACGCATGAATAAAGAGAGACAACATAAGTATAAAGACTTAAAATAAAACCTTTCCTTGAAAATGACCAATCATGCATTCTCCTATGTTGAGGTAAGATTCCTTGAAAATGAAAATATACTCATTTGTAGTATTGAATGTTGAGATATGATTTCATGGTTGCAATGAGAGCTAAGCAATGGTGAACCTATGTCCAATTACCTAGACTATGGAAATAACAACATATGGTTCACTAAATAGTTGTATTTGTATGTACAATGGAGAATTTTGGCAACTTAATTATTTTTCAATTTAACTCATCAAAATTATTTATGTCCCCAATAGTCTAAATGTAGTTTTTTTTTTTAGATTTTTACCATATAATTAACCAAATCAAGAAAATAAATATAAATTAAATTAATATATCTCAATGATTGAGAATGATGTTAGATATTATAGTATCTATCTTAAGACAAAACCCACTTGTCTTTAACCTTTAATAAATATCACATCTTGTTCCACTTTACATATCCATTCTTAACGCTAATTAGTTGAGAATTGTGCCACATTTCTAGTGGGCATAATATTGAGGACTCAATTTTCTTCTCATATGAGTTTTGTTTCGTTAAGGAAATCTACCTTCACCGTTCCTTCAAGCTTGCTAAGTATGTTTTCTTATTTTCTATTTTTTTTCCTATGTACATTTTGAAAATGAAAATAAAGTGGCATTAATGTATTAAATTCTAGATGCATGAATAAGGAGAGATAGCATAAGTACAAAAGACTTAAAATAAAACCTTTCCTTGAAAAGGACCAATCATTCTCCTCTTATCTTATAGAAGTATGATAAAAACGATGCAAAGGATGAGTGTCGTACTCTACTATGGAAATTTAAAAATTCTTATCAAAACCTTAGACAATAAGATGTCAACAGTAAGTGGAATGGAAACAAAGAATGAAATTAAAATCGTGGAAACAACAATAAAAAAGATGGGGCACATATGAAACACAAGGCAAAAAAGAAAAAAATGGAATTGAACAAGGTAGTTGATATTTAAAACTATGGTCCAATACAACAAGCGTAAAAATTTACATCAAACTCATAGAAAAACATTTGGACCTTTCTATCTAAAATCAAAGCAAAAAGAAACTTATGAAACATAACTTTGTTCTTAACCTAACCCAACCTTAGCCTTAACATTGGCCATTGTTGAAAAATAAACCGAAGCATAGAAAGAATTTTTTGATGTTTCAAGAAATCATTAAGTATATGAAGAACTACCTACCGATTTGAGTAGATAGTTACCACTAACTAACAATGATCAATATTGAAAGAAATATGTACAATGACAAATTTTGTCCACTCATTAAATGTCACATGTCAATAATTAATAATTTGTTGATGAAAAATGGGTATTGCTCAAATACCACTCAAATAATAATTGAAAGTCTAGTAAGGAACACCCAGAAAGGTGTGAATGGGTGATTTAAAAATTTTTAAATAAATTATTTATAAAACATATCTAAACTTTATCTTAATAATTTGCCCCAAATAAAAAATTGATTTTTTTATGGTTAATTGATATCCAAAGATTAACGATGTATGTTAAGATATGTTAGGGATCATAATAATAACTACCAGAATAACCAACCTAACAATCTAAACAAATTAATCAATAATTAGTTATGGATATAACCACCACAACCACCAAGATAACAAATCAATTAATTCAATAACCAATTAACCAATCAAACCAAGATAACCAAAGTTATCAACTAGAAAATGAGCAGGAATAAATAGATATGCACTTTTTAGGAAAACCTTGCAATATATTAGGATTAATCAAATTAACCTAATCTATGCACTTCAAACATAATAACAAATATAAAGAAATAAACAATGAGGCATAATATTTTTTAAGTGGAAAACCCTCACAAACTTGTGGAGATAAAAAAATCATGAGGTCTAAGATGTACCATTCTAAATCCACTATTCGAAATAAAGTTACATAGATTTACCTAGTTGCTTTACCGTAAAGGCTTACTCTTTAGTAGCTACAACTTGATCCACATCTGCAACGCAGCAACTCCTTATTGCTCCGTAGTAGATCATTTAGTCCCTTCGAAGGGATATAGGTCATCAACCAATAATTCAAGGATCCAAATCCTTGAATGAGAGATAAAAAATGGCATGGCAATAAGGCTTTCTCTCAAGAAGTCCCTCTAAAGAATAAGAGGTCTCTAAACTCTTAGATCTCTACAATCTCTTAGCCTGAATCTCTAACCCTCAAAGGGTTATTTGATATATATATATATATATATATGCACAAGCAAAAAGAGTCCCGGTATCTTAGGTTTCCAAATTAGAGTTTGAGTGAAATTCAACCAAAATACGTTTCTAAACTCGGTAGGACTGACATGACCACTTGAGTGGACTTGGACCGCTTGAGGGTTCATTGCCACTTGAGTGGGCTAACTACATAAATGGGATTAACTGCTTGAGCATCCCTTGATTTTTAAAAAACCATTTCAAAAAAAAATTACAAGTCCAAAATTGACATTGAACCTTTTTATACCTCAAAAAAGCCTTATATGTCACAACCTAAATCTTTTTAAATGTACTTGTGACTTCCCGATTGGACGAAAAGTAACCCTTGATCTTCAATTGAGAGCAAGTCACTATCTAAAAAGACTTCTATGATCAAACATAAATTGGAACAAAATTGCCAACATATAAACAAGACTCAATGTCCTAATAGTTGACACTTGTCAAATGGATCTTGCTAAAAAATTTTGATAAATTAAAAATAATAAGAAATCAATTAATTGTGAGAAAGAAAAAGAATATTATAATTATCTTAATGAATTAATTATGATAATTAAAATAAATAATAATTATCACAATAAATACGATGATTGTCTCTAGGAAACAAAGAGATAATATTAAAATAAAATTTTCAACCCAATAAGTAGATGGTTCCTCTCATTTCAAAGCACACATCGAACAGAGACAACAATTTTTACAATTGTTGAAGAAATTCCATCAAGATTCAAGATTTTGTGAAAAGATGAATATTTGAAGATCTCTTAAAGTGTTAATTAACATATGAATATTTCTTGAAGAAATTGATGATTCAAATAATTTTTCATTGAAAGAATTTATTATCTAGTGTCTATCCATGAAACCCTGATCTTTTGATCCAAAATTAAACATTCAATTTTTTAAATGTCTATAGTTGTTGATAGTTGTTAGAAGTAAATGGTGCAATGAAAATGACATTATTTGAAAAACTAGATCATGGTTTTTTCTTCATACCACCTGTGAACCAGTAGTATAGCAAATGTTCTATATTGTTATTGATTATCAATACTGGTGAAACATAACTATAATATAGACTTATCACTAATATTCCCTCTAGTAGTTCACAAAGAAATAAGAAGGATTGAAGTGCAAAAGCTATCCTATGAGGAGGTGCCATGAACAATGTAAGATGACAAATTCGGGTGATATATATAAAATAATGTACATTTGTAAATATAATAATTTTTATACACTCATATGTCACCTAATATTATCTAAATATCCAATCCAAACAATTATATATATATATATATATATATATATATATATATATAAGCCACTTCAAAAAATTAGGCTTTTATCCGTGAATAAAATTATAGCTAATAGTTTAAAAATTGTCACTAAAAGATTTAGTAATAATATTTTGGTTGCCACAAGACTGTCACTAATTGTTGTAGCCACAAGTTTAAAATATTGCCACTAATTATTACAAGTTTAGCCACAATAAATTTTTTGTATGTAAAATTTTGTTTTTAGTGGCAATACTTGTTACCACTATTTCAAATTATAATTGCCATAAAAAAAAAGAAGAAAAAAAATGCAAATTTGTCACTAAATAATAAAATTTAGTGACAATTATTTATTATCGTTAATGTGAACTTTTAGTCACAATAATATTTTATCACTAATATTATGCTTTTAGTGGCAAGTTTATATTGCAACTAAAAGAAATGTTTTAGTGACAATTATTTATCACCATTATATGTATGTTTTATTAGAAATTTTATTTGAAATATTATCATTTGTAGTATTGAATGTTAAGGTATGATTTCATGGTTGCAATGAAAGATAAACAATGGCCAACCTATGTCCAAATACATAAACTATGAAAATAATAACATATGGTTCACTAAATAGTTGTGTTTGTATGTACAATAGAGAATTTTGGCAACCTAATTATTATTCAATGTAACTTATCATAATTATTTATGTTCCCAGTTGTCTAAATGTATTTGTGTTAATAGATTTTTACAATATAATCAACTAAAATAGGAAAACTGAATTAATATAAATAGATATTATATTATCTATCTTAATATAAAACCCACTTATCTTTAACCTTTAGTAAACATCACAACTTGTTCCACTTTCACATATTCAACCTTAACACTAGTTGGTAGAGAATTGGGCCACCTTCCTAGTGGGCATTATATTGAGAACTCTATTTTGTTCTCACATGAGTTTCATTTCGCTAAGGCAATCTACCTTGATTGTTCTTCAAGCTTGCTAAGTATGTTTTCTTATTTTCTATTTTTTTCCCATACACATTTTGTGAAATCAAAATGAAGTGTCATTAGTGTATTAAATTCTAGATGCATAAATAAGGAGAGATAGCATAAGTAGTGCAAAGACTTAAATAAAACCTTTTCTTGAAAATGACCAATCACTCTCCTCTTTTCTTATAGAAGTATGATAAAAACGATGGAAAGGATGAGTGTTGTACTCTACTATGGAAATTTAAAAATTGTTATAGAAACCTTAGACAACAAGATGCCAACACCAAGTGGAATGGAAACAAAGAATGAAATTAAAATCATGGAAATAAAAATAAAGAAGATGGGCGGCCCCATATGAAAGAGAAGCCAAAAATAAAAAAATAAAAAATTGGAATCTAACAAGGTACTTGATATTTAAAACTATGGTGAAATAGAACAAACGTAAAAATTTACATCAAACTCACAGAAAAACATAAGGACCTCTCTATCTAAAATCAAAGAAAAAATAAACATATGAAACATATGTTCTTAATCTAACCCAACCTTAGCCTTAGCATTGGCCATTTTTTAAAAATAAACCTAAACATTGAAAGAAATCTGGGATGTTTCAAGAAATCATTGAGTATACGAAGAAGTCCTTGCCGGTTTGAGTAGATGGTCGCCACTAACTAACGATGACCAATGTTGAAAGAAATATGTACAAAGAAAAATTTTGTCCACTCATTAAAAGTCACATGCCAATAATTAAATAATAATATGTTGACAATTGTCAGATAGACCTTGCGAAAAAAATTTGATAAATTGAAAATAATAAGAAATCAATTAATTGTGAGAAAGCAAAATAATATTATAATTATCTTAATGAATTAATTATGATAATTAAATAAGATGATTACTTCTAGGAAAGAAAGAGGTAATATTAAAATAAAATTTCCAACGCAATAAGTAGGTTCCTCTCATTCCAAAGGACAAATTGAACACAATTAAAATTTATACAATAGTTGAAGAAATTCCATCAAGATTCTAAGATTTCTTGAAAAAATGAATATTTGAAGATCTCTTAAAAAGTTAAATAACATCTGAAGATTTCTTGAAGAAATTAATAATTTGAAGATTTTTTTCATTAAAAGAAATTATTATCTAGTGTCTATTTATGAAACCCTGACCTTTTGATCCAAACTTAAATATTAAATTGTTTAAATGTCTATAGTTGTTGATAGTTGTTAGAAGTAAATAGTGGAATGAAAATGACATTATTTGGAAAACTAGATCATAGTGTTTTCCTTCATGCCATATGTGAACTGGTAGTAAAGCAAATGTCCTATATTACTATTGATTATCAATACTGATGAAACATAATTATAATATCTATATCATTCATATTCCCTCTGGTAGTTCACAAAGGAATACAAAACATCTAAGTGCAAAAACTATCCTATGAGGAGGTGCCATGAACAATGTAAGATGGCAAATTCAGGTGATATATATAAAATAATGTAAATTTGTATATATGATCATTTTTTATACTCTCATGTCACCTAATATTATCTAAATATCCAGTATAAACAATTATATGTATATATATATATATATATATATATATATATATATATATAAGCTCTTTCTAGGTGCTAATATTGTCAACACAAAGTTACCAGCATAAGAATATATATATATATTTAAAACAAGTATAAAGTCAATTTCTTTTGGCAATAATCCTCGAATACCCATGCCAATTTGAGCCTTATCATTGTTTATGTTATCCCATCTATGGTCCTACCTTCATGTAGACATGGTGAAAGCATAGAAACAATTTTGTCCATGTTCAAACACCCACTAATGGACATTGTGTTTTTATTGTTTCATTTAATACTAGTATTGAATTAGTCCATATTATCCAAATTGTGTAAAGTTGCACCAAATCTTCCTCTAATATTTTGTGGGAACTAACTATGTTTGGACATAAGAATCTACAGTCTTCTTAGAGATGGAAATGACCCTAAGTAAAATATCTGCAAGGGAAATTTCTATCTCCTAGTTTTAGGCTTGCAGGGCCACAATTTTCTAAAACTCGAACATGGTACTAGTATCTGCACAAAATATCAAAAGACAAGAGAAACAAACTAAACAACTAATTACAATTAAAATGACAATAGAAAAATGACATAGTGATCATTATCTAGCTTAGAGAAAATATTGAGTTACATGTATTTAATGATTTATTTTAGAGTTATATTAATTGTAATAGAGTATATGTAAGTTTGGGATTAATATAAATCACTTTTTTCAATTAATCATGAATCATAAAGAGTAAGGAAAGTATATGTAAGTTTAGGATCAATTCAACAACTCACATTTGACTTACATCAATCCCACAAATGTTTTGTATCAAATGCCATACTAACTAGTATTAAACCATGAAAGCCTATATAAAATGTAAGAAAATGATAAAGGACGTCATTGATTTGGAATGACATCAAATAATATTAAATTATGAAAAACTAAAGAAAAATTAAGAAAATAATGAAGATTCTATCCTCCTATTTTTCTTTATACTAATAACATAAAGAAAGTAGAAAAAATTGAGGAAGTTTCATTGCTCACATAAAATTCAAGGCATCTTTGATTTTATTCAATATGGTGATTAGAACTTTATGGTTCTTGAATATGAAATACATGGAGGGTCTCTTGTTTGTCACAAGGACATTTCCATTTTGTGACTGCTATTCTTTCAATTTCATGCTCACAAAATGTATTGGTTAAAATTTTGAAAATTGTAGAGAATTTAATATCATAATAATTTCTTTGTCATTAAAAAAATAATTCCCAATCAAAAGTTTTGTTTTCTCAAAAATTAAACCCACAGAAGATCCTTGTATAAGCATCAAATTTCTTTAATTTTCAAGAAGAAAAATAGAGGAGCCATAAAAATTTAAAGATATGACTTGATTTACTTTCAAATGAGTGAAAGTTAAAAAACCCTAAAGTAATACAAATCAATCAAGATTAAGATTACCATATGCTAAATCTTTGATCCAATCTCGCAAGCTATTAATCGAAGATAAGACTCATGTTTATATCTTTTTCTTTTTCTTATGAGAGAATTGAGAATTTCATATATCATCATTGGCAGCTAGGGTTCAATTAACCAATATGTGTTAGGCTTTATATATTTGAAGGTTTGGCTTCAATGAATCAACATGTATTATGTTTTAAAGAAGAGAGAGGCCCACCCTAGATACCATTATATATAATGGGACTACCATTCTTAAGTACTATTTGTGATTAGTCTTTTACAATTTAAAACCATATTGTGTTAGCTAATTAATATATTTTACTTGAATTTTAACATTTTTTTAAGGGTTTCTCTCTTTGAAAAGGGTTTTCACACACAAAGAATCATAGGATTTTTTTCAAGAAGAAAAACCTTATTTTAGTTTAGTGTGTAAAATGTTTCATGTTTAATGAAATTGTAATAATTCAATTTTATTTTACATCAAAATAAAAATGAGGTGTTTTATGTTTATTGAAGCTAGTAATAGCTCTTCTATTTTTTTTTTTAACATCAAAATAAAGTATTATAATATCAAATAGTCTCACATTCCAATTTAAGAAACTAACCTAATGTGTCATCAAAGATATGGAAAAGAAATTGAGATAACGTGCTTTGAAGCACCTAAGGGAGGGGCCTTTGTTAATTCCTTTGGCTAGAAATTGTTGATGTTGGTTCTTTATAACAAAACCACTAGATGAGAATTCTATGGATAATGAATTATCATAAGTAAGTTATCCAATGGATATAAATTTTTTCTTAATTTCTAGAACAACTAAGACTCTATTAAGATTCAAGTTTCCATGTCTTGTTCTTAATTCAACCTTCGCAATATGCGAAATCCTTAGGGATTCTCAATTTCTAACAAAAATTGCATCATTTTCTTTATATGGAACCACTTTGGACATCTTATTAGCTAGGATTGCTTGTTGTATGGGTTGTGACTCCTGAGTCAACATAGAAGTTGAGATCACCCTCTTCTTCATTCAATGTCATAGTAGCCAAAGCTTGGGGAATTTTATCTTATTGATATGAGTAATTAAATTTTGTTCCAACAATCCAAAGCAAAGTAATTAGCCTTATTACAGATCTAGTAAATAAGAGTACCACTTGATTTTTTAGATTGTTACGTCTATTGTGGGACTAGTTGTCCTCTAAGATTGTTTTTAGATGGTTTCCTTCTAGTACCAAAAACTTGTTTCTAATCCCTATATCCATGGTTATTGAAGTAATTAGTTATAGTGAACCCACGACCTCTAGTGTGGAATTTTGCACCACAATTTCTTCCTCTTCCACACTAGGAAAAATACACTTGTTCATGATTAACAAATTCTTTGTTTTCTTCACTTGCACTAATCAACAATTGTTCATGCCCTTGTAGAGCTAGAACCAACTGATTGTATGAAGGATATAGCAACTTTAATACCATGGCAACTCGGAAATACTTTGTGGATAAGTCATAACCACCCCTAAGATTAGCAGCTATAACATGCCAAAACCTTCAGTACTAATTGCAAATGAACTGTGGTTAAACATATAAAAACATTTATGGGAACAATAATTTTATGAGTTAATTTCACTCAACCATTAGAGATTTAAGGTAAATACAGTAAGTAAGCCATCATTGATTTTAAATTTCTTCAGTTTACACCCTTATGGATATATTCAATCTATTAAATTTACTTTTTTTAGAATAAAAATTTATTTTATAGAGCATGTTTAACATGCGTACCAAAAATAACTCAAAAAGAAAAATGTATAAATTTTCCATATCTTCTCTTTTCTTATATTCTCCTACAATTTTTTTCCTCCAAACTTTCTCTTTTCTTATGTTTTTTTTCCTTTACTTTTCCTTTTTATTTACTTTTCTTTAAATAAAATTTTTAGCATAAAATAATTGAAAATGAAGAAAACAAGATAATTAAAATGGATTGGAATTCAAAACCTGAAAAGACCTCATCAGTGGCTGCCATTATTCCTCTGATGAAATTCCTAGATACTGTTAAACTATGTTTAGTTGTCAAAAAATTTAAGAGAAAGAAAATAGAGAGAACAAAAAAATGAAAGAAAATAAGAAATAAATTTAAAATTAAATGCATTATTTTTATATGTTCGTACAGTCAGCAAAGTCTGAATCTGAGTAGCCAACAATCTCTAAATTGCTTGTCCGTCTATATATAAGCTTGTAATCCTTGGTTCCTTGAAGATATCTCATCACTTTCTTTGCAGCTTTCCAGTGGTCTATACCTAGGTTACTCTGATACCGTCTTAACATTCCAACAACAAATGCAATGTCAGGCCTTGTGCAGACCTTAGCATACATCAAACTTCCGACTATAGAAGCATATGGAATGTTCTTCATTTGTTCCCTTTCAAGATCGTTTTTCGGGCATTGGTCCAGATTGAACCTATCACCCTTCACTATAGGGGAAACACTAGGTGAACAATTCTTCATCTGAAATCTCTTTAAAATTTTATTGATATAGGTTTCTTGAGGCAAACCTAAGATACCTTGAAATCTATCTCTATGGATCTTAATGGCAATGACATAAGATGCCTCACCCATATCCTTCATGTCGAAATCTTTAGAGAGGAATTGTTTCACCTCATGAAGTAAACCCTTATCATTGGTTGCAAGTAAGATGTCATCCACGTATAAAACAAGAAAATAAACTTTACTCCCACTGACCTTAAGGTATATGCATTGATCCATAACATTTTCTACAAAACCAAATGAAGAAATTTTGTTATGGAATTTTAGATGCCATTGGCGGGATGCTTGTTTTAAACCGTATATGAATTTCTTAAGCTTACAAACCAATTGCTCACCATCACTAGAGGGGAATCCTTTAGGTTGTTTCATGTAAACCTCCTCCTCTAGCTCTCCATTAAGAAATGTTATTTTTACATCCATTTGTTGCAATTCTAAATCAAAGTGGGCTACTAATGCCAATATAATGCGCAAGGAATCTTTCTTAGATATAGGAGAAAAGGTTTCCGTGTAATCGATTCCTTCTTTTTGAGTGAGCCCCTTTACAACAAGTCTGGCCTTATATCTCTCAATGTTGCCTAATGAGTCTTTCTTTGTCTTAAAAACCCATTTACAACCAATGACTTTTGCACCATTAGGCAACTTAACAAGGTCCCAAACATCGTTGCACCTCATGGAATTCATCTCATCCTTCATGACATTGTACCACAATTCTGATTCTTTACAACTCATGGCTTGTGAAAAAGATTCGGGATCATTTTCAGCTCTTATATTGTAGTTAGATTCTTGTAGATACACTACATAATCACTAGGAATTACTGACCTCTTAGTTCAAGTAGACCTTCTTAAGGTTGCACCAAAATCTTCTGAGGAAGTATGAGGTTCAACTTGTTGTTCAGAAGTGTAAGGCAACTCCTGATCAACTTGATCTACTGGAATGTTGTCAACATCTTGTGGAACTTCAATGACTGGTTGAACTTCAGCGATTGTTCGTTCTACACCTGTTTGTACTTCAGGGGTGTTATGAACAATAAATAATCTATCACTTGAAGTGGAAGGTTGAGACTCTGTATGATCAATATAAGAAACTATGTTTCTGAATTGATCGCTCCCATTGATCAAGTCATATTCAAGAAATTTAGCATTTCTCGATTCCATAATCCTAGTGTTGTGAGATGGACAGTAAAATCTATACCCCTTAGACTTTTCAGCATATCCAATGAGATACCCACTAATAGTCCTTGGGTCCAGTTTTTTCTCTTGTGGATTATAAATTCTCACTTCAAACAAGCATCCCTAAACGCGCATATGTCGCAAACTCGGTTTCCAATCTTTCAATAACTCAAATGGCGTCTTTAGGACAGCCTTGGTTGGAACTCGGTTAATATATACACATTTGTCTTAAGGGCTTCAGTCCACAAGAATTTAGGAAGTTTTGAGCTGCTAAGCGTACTCCTCACCATGTCCAATAAAGTTCGGTTTCTTCTTTCTGCTACACCATTTTGGTCTGGAGAACCAGGCATGCTATATTGGGCAACAATCCCATGCTCTTGAAGAAACTTCGCAAATGGCCCAGTGCTTGTCCATCTTCCAAGTGTCTACCAAAATATTCTCCACCTCTATCTGATCTCACGATCTTAATTTGTTTACCACATTGTTTCTCTACTTCTGCCTTGAAAACCTTAAAGGCATCTAATGCTTCATTTTTGTTATGAAGTATGCAGAGATACATGTATCTTGAGAAATCATCTATGAAAGAGATGAAGTATTTCTGACCATGAGAGTCCATGTCAAAACTACATATATTAGTATGTATGATCTCTAGTATGGCGGAACTCCTAGTAGCACCTTTCTTTGACTTGTTGGTCTGCTTTCCCTTAATGCAGTCCACACAAGTCTCAAAGTCAGAAAAATCTAAAGTACTAAGTACCCCATCATTCACCAACCTTCTGATTCTATCTATGGAGATATGGCCTAATCTCCGGTGCCACAATGTAGAGGAATCCTCATTAACAACACATCTCTTAATGCCAGTTTGAACATGTAACGAATTATGAGTGGTATTATTTTGTAAGAATATGCAATAAAGACCATCAGACAAAATACCATTCCCAACACAATCAGATTTATAAATCAAACTGAAAGATGTTTCTGAAAAATGAAAGGAATATCCAAACGATACAAGTCTAGAAACTGAAATCAAGTTTCGAGAGAAACTTAGTACATAAAAGGTCCTTTGCAATTCCAAAACAAAACCACCATTTAAAGTTAAATAACATGTCCTTATTGCTTCTACATGCGAGCCCATCTTGTTTCCGGATAAAATGAGTTGCTCACTTGTCACTGGATTCCTTAGGTTTTGCATACCCTGCAAGGAATTTGAAATGTGGATTGTAGATCTAGAATCAATCCACCATGTGTTGGTATTCACATTAACCATATTAGATTCATAACAAACAAATGAGGTAGGGTTACCTTTCTTTTCAAACCATTTCTAAAATTTTAGACATTTCTTTTTCACATGTCCTTTCTTTTTAAAGAAAACACACTTTTCGTCTTTCTTAATGTCAGATTTGGGAGGAATTTGTTGCTTTCCTTTCTAACTGGCTTGAGATTTTCCTTTCTTTCCTTTCTTTTGTGTCACTAGCATGACACTTTCTCCTTGTTCCATCAATAACCTTTCTTCCTCTTGAACACACATGGTCATCAATTCATTGATAGACCACTTATCCTTATGTGTGTTGTAAGAGATTTTGAAAGGTCCATACTGAGGCAGAAGAGTGTTAAGGATAAAGTGCACTAAGAAGGATTTAGACATTTCTATCTCAAGCTTCTTCAATTGAGCCACTATGCCCCTCATCTCCATGATGTGTTCGTGTACACCTCTTATACCGGTGAGCTACAGGGATGTGAACTTCATAATTAGGGTGCTTGCCAAAGCTTTATCTGAAGTGACGAATTGCTCGTCAATAGCCTTGAGTAATTCGCAGACATTCTCATGTTGCTCGATTGAACCACGTATACCAGCACTAATTTTTGTCTTAATGTACATCACGCTGAGGCAATTAGATTTCTCCCAGCGTTCGTATAATAGAATTTCATCTGGTGTGCTGGTATCAGTGATCTTATGTGGTTCATCTTTCCTTATGGCATAGTCTATGTCCATGCACCCTAGTTGAAGAAGAATTTTCTCCTTCCATATCTTAAAGTTATCTCCCCTGAGTTCGGGAACCTCACAACGAATATCAGATATGCTAGGTAAAACTGCACAAAAAGATTACAAGCTTATTAAAAATTTGAGGCTTTAATTTAAATTCATGTTTTACCAATGTAGAACACGCTTGAAAATTGAATCTAATTTTATTAAAAATTGTCTGTGGGCTAAATCTTTAATTCAATCAAATTCATTATATTTATGAGACTTTATCAAACTATTTTACCGAATTATGAAATTTATTATGAATATAGTTTGATATTTTCTATCTATAAGCTTTATGATAAACCTATTAAATTAATTCTTCTTAACTCCTATGGGTAAATTAGGAAAAATTAATTTTAATATTTTATCCTAATTAATTATATAAACATAATGTAATCCATATGAGATAAAATCATCATATTTATATAATTAATTACAATTAATGTTCATAATGTGATCATTATTTACTTAATATATAATTTTATATAATTAAGGATGCTGTGGCTATTCCTTAATTATTTAAAATTATATGGTTCACTAGACATTAAAATTATATGATATAAATTTAATATATTTAACACAAATTTAGGCAATAATTGCATGCAATTAAAGTTACAACTTTAATTTAGGCTACATTTTTATACATACAAACATATAAATCAGTATATAATAATTTATTTTGCATGTATAAAATTTACATGGTAATTTAAAAATAATTTAAAGGTTTCAGATTATGATTGGGTGCCTAAACCCAACAAAATTATTTCAAACGGGCCATAAGGGCTTAAACTGGCCCAATTTTTAACAATCAGTTACAAGCCTAATAAATACTAATAATAATAATAATAATAATTCAAACGGGGCCAAAAGGGCTTAAACTGGCCCTATTTTTTTATTTTTTTATTTTTTATTCCATGGCCCAACATTTAATGCCCCTTAGTATTCAAAATGGGCCATTGCTCATGCATTGAGCCCAAAGGGCCCAATAACCTCTTATACCAAGGCCCAAAACCTTAGTAGAACCCAATCTCTCTCTAGGTTCTTTCATTATTTTAATATCACCTTTAGCCAAAACCCAAGATCCTATTTTTTTTTTTTTTACCATGTGACTGCTTCATCACCAGCAGCGACGTGCTCGCCGCCACCTATGTGGACCGCATCATCACTAGCTGCAGTCCAAACCTTGGAGCCGCCAGGATCAATGGATAGGAAAAGCCTCACGGGTACCCTCTGGCTTCTAGCATCACAAGCAGGTAAGGCCTCACTAGTGACCTCTAGTTGCGGCGAATAAGCGGGGTGGAGATTGTATGCAACTGATAAACGAAGCCTCTCATCACCATCGACACCGTGCTTCAGCGTGGTGCACACTAGCTTCATCGCTGCATATATGCTCCAACTACTTCATTATATATATATATTTATTTATTTTTGCTACCTGCCTACCACCATGACCAGAAACTGCAAATTGTTTCTGTAGCCTTATCCAAATGGTATGTCATCATGGTAGTGGAATTGAACCTCTCAGAAGGAAAAGTTCAAACAATTGTGGCTTGAATAAAATTCCGGAGAGGCTTTGCGTGACTCACAGTCACAGTCAGTGAGGATTTCTGGGTTCTCATTTTCGTCAGCCGGCGTTGCAGCCATGGCCTTGGCGCAGCAGAACGTAGGTGGGTTGGAGCGCTGATGGAACTATCAGCGTCATCGATGCCGTTGTGTGTGTTAGAAGGTTAGCCAAGGGGTTGTAGAACGTGAAATCCGCTTACCCGCTTGTGGTGGCAGTGTTACCGGACGTGTCGGTGGAACATCGCCGAGAACTGGAATCCTAGGGGTGGTGTTTCTGGGACGCTAACACATGACACGTTCCATGTAACAATTTTTTTTTTTGAAGGTCTGTAATGGCGTTTTCTGAACACCTAAATAATGTTTTTTAAACGCTTGTAATGGCGTTTTCTGAATGGAAGACCCCAACTATCTGGATCGCCTCCAGCAGCCATTGTTTAAATAGTTATTGAGATACCATAAAAAAAAATAATAAGAATTTTCATGCAAAATCAATACAAAGCAGAGGTAAGATTTAACGTGCTCTGATATCCCCTTTTAGATGGTGTATTTCTGAAGATAAAAATAGCACCAGGAAGACGAGTTCAGGACCACTTCAGATCTATATAACTGTGGCTTCCATCATACCACGTTGCTCTAATTTGCCACCATGTTGAGCAGTTTGTGGAACGTGCTCCTTAACCGCAGCGGAAGTGAGAGATGGTGGAGGGCGTGGTCAAAGTGTTGGAACATGTATCAGCTAACAAAATTCCCATCTGCATTATGTGAGTTGTCGATTCAAACTCACTCTAGATTAGTCTAAATTCTAATTTTGATACATGATATCATTCTTTTACTCATTCACTTTGTTGATGATCTTTCTACTAAGTTGGCTGATTGTATGTTACTTCTTTATCACCTTCAACTCTAGCCCCCCTCCCTCCCCCTCCCTCTCTCTCTGAAAGATTTCTCAAAGTTAAGTTAAAAACCTTAGTTCTCTTGATTTTTACTCACTTTTATTGTAACCTATTTTCTCAACACTCATTATGAGTTCTTGAAAACATTTTTTATTGGTTATTTTCTAAACGATTTTTTTTTTCATATACATTATTCTCTTTTTCAAGATTTTCCTTTTTTGGTATTTTCATGTGTTTTCTCGATAGCCAAACAACTACTCTTGTTTATTTTCCCCTTGATTCTTTGTCTTCTTTAGATTTGATTGCTTGTTTTGCTTGTTTCATGAAAGCAAACATTTTCCATGCATGATTAAGTTCTATCTTTCTCCCAATTTTAATCTTCCGGTCTCTGGTTCAGTTTAGTTCAGCTTCTAAATTACTTCTATTGTCCAATTTTTTGCTTCAAATCTCTGAAGCTGCTAACCGTGTTTCTTGTGGTTGCTGCTATTGCAACTCCAATTAATGGCTCCAATTCAAGAAAGCTGGATGAAAGCCCCGCGTCTGGATCGCCTGATGTGGGAGTCAAGTGCGGTGGATGCTCTTCGTGCCAGAATCCATGCAACCAAAGCCCTCCACCGCCACCACTGCCGTCACCGCCACCGCCTCCCAAGAAGCCACGGGCACCGTACTGTCCTCCTCCACCTCCACCACCTACATCTTTCTTATACGTAACTGGCCCTCCCGGGACCTTGTACCCTATAGACCAGTACTACGGCGGCGCCGGCCGGAACTTCATGGTGGGGTTGCCGATTTTGGCTGGTTGCGGATTGTTGAATCTTCTTCTTCTGTAGTGAGTTCAGGGAAGGTTCTGATTTCAAGGACAGAATCAGAATTTTACTGGAGAGGGAAAGTTAATTGAAGTCCCTAGTTTTGGTACTTTCCCTTATTTCAAGTGCTTCATAATTTGAATAAAAATCTTGCTACTTTCTCTAATTCTGGTAAGGCGTACGATCTTTATGAGTTACAATTCTCTTCTTCTATGCTGTTTGTCCTATGGTTTCTTCATCGATTTCCTAACGTGAGCAGAAAATGCTTGAATTGAGATGAAATTTGAATGAAATTAAAGCATAAAGAAAGCCAGCCCACTGCCGATTATCTTCAGGTAAATCATTAAGTAGAGGCAGTAGCGACCAGCTTGTATTTCCACTGCCGTGTCAATTGCATACTCGTTTTCTATGAGCCCACCAATTATTGGGAATATGCTCATTTGCTTGTCTTCATTTTCACATGTGGCTGACATTTGTATGATGGGTTCAACAAATTTTTGGGTCTTATCCACCCCCGTCGGTAGAATTATTTTGTGCTTTGATCCTATCATAATTGAACTATACTGGGTCTATTCTTAACCAAAAGTAACATGGGATGATTTCCTCCGTCTTTGGGTTTTTGCTCAAAGTTTTTCCATTTTTATTACTTTTGCCTAACCTCTCTGCCACCAAGTCAAATCCACTCAACACTTGGACCTTGGGATGGTCGCCCTCCACAAAAGCCGAATACAAATTTGTTGCCACTACTACGAACTTGAACGCAACTAGGTGTACTCTCTCTTGATCAAACTATATTGTAGTCACTTTCTTTCTATCAAGACTAAGATGGGAATCTTCGATTGTAGCTCTATCTTGAAGGGTCATATTAGAGAAAGTTAATATTTATTTTTAGTATTTATCTATTTATTGTTAGTTTGAATTAAAATAGGATATAAAGTTTGAATTAGAATAAAAGTCTATTATTAGTTTGAATTAGAGTAAGAGATAGAGTTTGAATTAGAGTAGAAGTCATTGTTTATCCCTTAAACATTCATCAATCATCAATGACAATGCAATGCTATATTTTCTCTTATCTTTTTTTTTTTTTTTTTTCTATATGCATATCAATTCTCATTAAGTAATACATTTCTTGCATAATAGTATTTTTATTCTTAGAATTTACATATTTGATCCTAATTTTATGAATTATATAATAAAATAAGATGCAAGTTCAAATTTCAATTCCACTATCACCGTGGCCACTTTATTAATTTTATATATACATTATATTTTATTTATTAATATTAAATTAAAATTTTAATTTACATGTAAAATATTTAAGATAAATGTAAAAAAAAAAATATTCATCATATGCATTTCCATTTACATTTTATGTAACATATGTCCTACATAATAATATTTTATTCTTCAAATTTATGTCTAATTCTAATTTTGTACGACCTGTTTTTTGTGTGATGAAGGCTGATTTGATTTGCTTTTTAAGTATTTTCAGGTATCTTTAGAGAATTTGGGCATAAAAAAATTTAGATATAATAAAGTCATTGATGTTTGTGCAAAAAAAAGCCTGAGAAAGAAAAAGGAAGAAAAATTATACACCTTACCATGACCATGAAAGTTGAAACGTCATCTACCATTCACAAGGGAAGCCTCCGTTGTGTAAAATCTTTATACATATATATATATATATATATATATATATATATATATATATATATATATATATATATATATATATATATATATATATGTATATATAACTTTTTCAGGGGTAGGTCCACTTTTTACAGGTTAGTGGAATCTTTATGCTCAAAACCTTGATTCAAGTGTTACGGATTTGATTATCTTGACATCTTTGGCCCTGTTGCCTGAATCATAGATATCAAGTCGATAATAGCATTATTACTTTGAATAGTTTGATCATTCATCAAATGGATATGAAAACAACAATCTTGAATGGAGATCTTTACTTGAGAGAATATACATGGATCAACCACAAGGTATTACTTTGTATTGGCATGAGAAGAAAGTTCGTAAATTAGAAGTCTTTATATGGACTGAAGCAAGCACCAAAGATGTGGCATTAAAATATGCGAAAATGTGCTTCTTAATAGTGATGATCATATAAACGAGATCAATGCTTGCATCTACTTTTGTAAGAGATTTTAGAGTCTTCATATGCCTTCATGTGGATAACATGCTGCTATCTATAATAGATGTAGAAAGTTGTCTTACTAAAACTAAAGAGTGTTTGTCGTCTAAGTTTATATGTGGGACTTGTTGGAAGTTGATGTTATTCTTGAGATCAAAGTATTTAGACCTTATGGTGGGATTGTCTTGTCATAGTCATATTATATTGAAAAGATCCTCAAAAGATATGATTGTCTTGAGTGTTCTCTAGTTCTAACTCCATAAGATTTGAGCATCGAGTTGGAGAAGAATAAAGGTAGGATTATTTCTCCACAAAGTACTAACAGATTATTAGCAGTCTTATGTATGTCATGAATTGCACCAGGCCTGATATAGCTTTTGAAGTTGGAAGATTGTGTCTATAGACAAGTAACCTAGGTGAAGTGCATTGGACTACTTTACTCTAGTACTTAAAAGGGACAATCTTTTATGGTTTACACTATAGGAGGTTTCCTATGGCACTTGGAAGGTTACAGTGATGCCTCATGGAATTCTTCTTTGGAGGATGGGACATCTGTCATAGGATGGATCTTCACTTTGGTAGAAGGTGCAATTACTTAGAAATCCAAAAGGCAAACATGTATATCTCATTACACATTGAAATGAGTTCATTTCCCTCTCATTAGTGAGAAAGGAAGGTGAGCGGCTAAGGAATATATTGGTAGACACGTCTATATGAAATAAACCAATGTAAACAATCACTATTTGTAGTGATAATCATGTCACAATGCTTAAGTCATATAATGAGATCTGTAAGGGGAATTTTAGACTTGTTTACGTGAGACAAAATCATGTAAGGGGACTCATCTTTGATGGGATCGTGGCTAGACAATATGTCAAGTCCAGAGAGGATTTCATCTAGGGGAATGAGATTGAAAATCTGTACTGAAGTTATGGTCAGTGAGAACCCAATTTGATGAGATTTCTCATGTTCAATGAAAAAAGAGGCAAAGAAACAGTTGTGATGTAATGCATTAATATCATATATGAAAATCCCTTCCTATGATAAATTAGTGCTAATCCTGTAGCTGACTTCTTTGCAAATGAGTCATATTATTTGTGAAGATGAGGATTATTACATTTTCATCAGTTTATACGCTTATGGTGGGAGTGAAATGGGTTACACTCTTGATAGACTTCACCGTTTTGAGCATTGAAACTAGTCATTATTGCAAGAGACTATATATATATCTTCTTTGGATCACTCATTAAAATGGGATTAGACATAGACTTCAAAGGTGGTAGCTTTAAAAGAACGCTAACCTCTAAAAGACGTGTGGTATGGCATATCCGATTTAGTAAAATGGGATTAAATAGATTTCAAAGGTGTTAGCTTTAAAAGAACAATAACCTAAGGTCAAGTTTGGTATATGGAAATGAGGAATAAGAATGAAAATATTCTTTCTATTCCTAAAAAATTTTCTTTCCATTCCTACTTTTTAAATAAAAATGAATTTGGTGATTTCAATTCTTGTGTTTGATGCATATAGAAATGTAAGAATGAAATGATTATTTGTTTTTATTTCAATGTTAAGTAACAATAAAAATAAGAATTAAAAAAGAAATAAATTGGTAATAAATTTCATACATATAGTTTTAAATTATATTTCATTTTCATTTTAAAAAAACTCTCATATATACCATACATATTTTATGCTTTTATAAAATATTAATATCCATATTTTAATAATATTTATGAAAAATATAATTTAGGATTTTATCATAATATTACTATTCATATTTTATTATATTTATTTATTTTTAATTATAAATTTATTTTCATTTTTAATAACACTTGAATTAAATTTATTTTATATTATTTAAATTGAATTTACAATCTATTTTTTTTTATAAAATAAAATTTATTTTAAAAAAAAATTATCCAAAAAAGCCTTTTGGTTTTTTAATTTTTGAAAAGTATTTTTAAAATAACTTGCACTTAAAAATCAAAATACCTCATTCCAGAGATAAATTGAAATCTCATTTATAAGTGAAATTCATTTCCTTTGGAATCATTCTTAATTTTATTCCCATCATCATTTAAGTTATTCAAATATAAGAATGAATGAGAAAAAGAATGAGATGCTCATTCCTACTCCTCGTTCCTGCATATCAAATATGCCCTAAAATGAATATATGTATGACAAATTTGATTTATCTAATAATTAGTTTTGCGACAAATTTTGATTTGTTTATACTTTATACTAAGTGAAGGTTGAAATCTTGAAGAGACCATTTATATGCATGACTTTCCTAGAAGCCTAATTTTGTTATCTCTTTTATTAATTTTGTTAATTTAAATCAAGTGAGGGATTGTTGGATATGATTTAAATTAATTTTTTGATAATAATAAAGTCATTAAGTACTATAATCTAATCAATGTATACTTAATTGATTTTTTAAAAGGTTTTCTTGATTTACAAGTTCTTCAATTTTGGATTGGATATTTTGTGATTTCTTTTAGGTTGTTTCCTTGAATTTGGAAAAAAAATGACTCCAAGTATTTTCGTTTGCCTATATTCATTTCCTTGTCTTGATTTACAAGTTTTTTCTTTTGTTAAAAATTTTTTGAAGTGCATCTTGGATGTCTCAAAAGTTTTCATGACCATCCTCTTATTCATTGAAATAGCAGGAAACATCAAGGAATAATGGGAAAATCTAAGAAAGCTAGCCATATATGATGTAGCATATAGTTAGCTAGTTAGGGAGTGCATTGATGTTAAAATCGAATATAAGATGTGATTTTTGTTTTCATCAATATATGGTATCAATCAAAGCACTTGAGAGCTTTTAAAACCTTGTAATATGATAATTGTTTTCGAGAACAGTTTTGAAAAACAATTTTTGAGAACAACTTTTAAAAATTGTTCTATAATTTTTTGTAAAACAAAGGTCTGTTTGGAAACTTAAAATGTTTTTAAGATGTTTTTAATATTTTTAAAAATATTTTTTAAAAATAATTTCTATATCTTGTGCTTTATTTTGTAATCATACGTTGTATAATTATTTTTTATCAGAAGTTGAAAATAATATTGGTGATAATAATATTAACATAGGAAATTATTGGGATTGTCAAACCTATAATTTTAGATCAATAGCTAGTAGTAATAGTTGTTATTTCTTAAGTTATATTTAGGTGAAAATTAGATGCTTCAATAATAAACTCTTTAAGGGTTTTGAGTGCTTTTTGAGGTAGGAGAAATTAATATAGATTTTCTAAAAGATAATAATTTCTTTTTGTATGTTATTTTGAATTATGTAAAATGTTATTTTTATTTCTATGCATGGATCAATTATATTTTGCATGAAAAATATGTAAGAACATTTTCTTTTGTTTATAATAAAAAAAAATGAAGGTATTATGTTTTTGTAAGTTTGAATAAATGAAACAAAGTGCTTGACTTTGGTTTATTTGGCCTTAGTCTAAGGGTTATATTGTGTTGACATGTTTTGTCGTAGTCAATGAGTTATAATTGTTGACCTTTTTTTACCTTAGTCAATGAGTTATAATTGGTAATTAACCTTTACATTTCTTGGTAGGGAATGTAATTGTTTTAAACCCTAGTCTCTAGGGGTTTGGTTAGAGGTTATTAGTATTAGTACTAGTAGTGTTTGGTTCCATCCACCTTAAAAAGAACAAATTTGAGGGTAGTATCATATTTGTAAAGTTTCACCTAATTGAGCAATAAAGTCCCACCTAATCAGATACTATTTGTTATTTGATGACTAGAGTAAAAATATTTTGAATGCATTTCATTTGGATTTGATATGAAATTGCTATTAATATAAATATGAAAATGTTTGGTTGAAAAGTTTTGGATACTCTAGCATGTTTGAATTCAAAGTTTTTGTAAAAAATATTTTACACTATATTTCCTATTTGTAATCATAAGTGAAAATGTTTTATTCATGAAACTGTATTAATATTTCTTTTTGGGCTTGAACTCATGCTCTTCCACTAATAATTTTTTTTAGGTACTTTCAGTTTGGGCGAGGAGTGAGTTAGATTGGGAATTTGTTTTTATTAGGATTTTGGTTTAAGCTTTATTTTTGGGAATTTTTTAAATATTATAAATTAATTATTGTTTGAACCATTTGGGTTTGAAGTTGTTAAGGCAATAACAAAGTGGTTGATGTGTTAGTTTTTCTGAAGTTAAATTTTGAGGATTATAATATATTTTACTACTTTGAATAAGAACTTGGTAATGAGTTATTTTTTAGTTATAAGATGATTGTTTAAGTCATTTGCACTTTGAGTCTTCAGACTTAGGATTCGAAATGACCATCACGTCCTTATAAGGGGTCTTGGGGCATGACACATATATTTTGTCATCAACAATGTTGGAAGCACTCTAGTGTGCCTAAAATTCGATATTTTGGAAATAATCCAAGTCCATTAGAATTTCACCCTTGTATATTTATACTTGAAAAATCAAGTTCTTCTTAATGTGTATGTTATGACATTTTTAAATATTGACAATTTTATTCCTTTTCATTATGGCATAGAAATCCTTTTAGATGTTTGTTAGAGACAAGTTAGGTTAAGGCATGAATTGGATTAGTTTCTCAAAATTGGTTTAAAATTTTTTATTTTTTACTTTTGATAAAACAAGACCACTCAAGCACTAGCCAAAGTGCTCGAGTGTTGTAGCCACCGCTTAAATGTTTAAATAAGCGCTTGAATGCTCGAGGTGCTTGAGCGATTGTTAAGTCCGCTTGAGCGGTCGTTTCCATTTTGCCATGCTTTAGTAGTGTTTCTTGTTGGAAATTCATGATTTAGTTTTTAATCAATCATTCTATTTCAATCCTTTAGTTGTTTATGGAAGATCTACTAAGGAACGAAAACCCAATCTTGAGTGGGACAAGTTGATGATAAAGGTAGTGAGACCAATGCTTGGGCACTTGTATAACATATTTAATGGCGTTAGTACTTAACAAACAAATATTTTCACTTGCTTGCTTTGCTGAAACTACAATAGTTGATTTTGATTTGTTATGAGTCATAAGGCTCATAGTAGTGCTGTGTGTTGATTAAGTAATGACAATCTTGTCATTACTCTTTATTGACATGCACAATTTGAATCTTTTTGGATTTCATAGTGTTAATAATGATCAAATTTTTTAGCAAAAGAAATGAGAGACAAAGATGTCCCACCGGGTGTGCCATAAATTTATAAGTACAAATTGTGTGAAGTCTTGAGAAACAAGTAAAATAATAGAAAAAATATGCTAACAATTGTTTTTATTAAAATAATTGTGGGGTACAAACTCTTTGATAATATTCGTTACAAAAGAATATTTTTCCTCTCATTCCTTTACTTTGATAACAATCTAATAGAAGACGATGAAGTGTTTTCTTTGTTTTGAAAATCAATTAAGGGCTTGAGTGACTTATTCCCAAATGATTTTGTCGAAAGGCGAAAATCACATGTATAGTGCTTTTATAATTTCTCGAACTTATAGAGAAATTTTATGAAACCTTTTTCTTTTTTGTGAATATTTTTTCCCGTATGAAATTGTTTTGTCGATCCCTTCCATTAAAGGAAGTCATTATTATTTATTGGTGAAGTTAAAGAATTAAATTTGGACTCAAAATTTAATTTGTTTAATTCAAAGAATTTGACCTTTTGATTTTAGAAACTTGTCTTCTATGATAAAGAGATTTGCTAATAAGAGAATATTTATTTATTTTTAATTCTTTTTATTTTAATTAGAAGATTTGTTTCTTTTAATTTGTTTAAGAACTTTATCAATAAGAAAATATTTATTTATAATTCTCTTTTAAACTTCAATTGACATATTTGTTTATATTTTGTAAGACTTAATTTTGCGGTTTTTCATATTTCACTAAGTATACTCTTTTGAATTGTATGTCATATGTTCAATATATATGAATCGTCACTTATTAAACCTGAATTTTGTTGAATTAAGAAATCATAATTTTAAAGATGAATTTAATAATAATTTAATTAACTAAAATTTTATATGTGTACATTTGAATTGTATGTCACATGTTCAATATATAAGGACCATGGCTTTTAAGGAGTATAGTAAGTCGATGCATGCATACAAGAGGCTGACAACCACTGACGGGTTCTCGGGGTGTGTAAGTGGGTTAGCTTCCCCACAAACTCCATATGATAAGCCAATGGACAGCATACAATTATAGTAAGTTGACAAGGCTTTTCTCATTTACCAAATAGAGAAAGTGAGAAAAGATTCGGTATTTGACATATGTGACATTGAAAGAGACAACTTGGAGGAAAGGACCATGGCTTTTAAGGGGGCCGTTAAATAAGCACAGAAGCCAATGGACAGCATACAAGTATAGTAAGTTGATAAGGTTGAAATGATAATTTGATTGTATTTTGAGATAAAGTAAAAATGAGAATAAAAATGAAAAAAATAAATAAATTGTCAATAATATTTGCATATTTATTTTAAAAATTTATACTACTAATTGATTTTTGTTTTTTAAAGATAATTTAAAAAATAAAATAAAATAAAGATTTGTTCTTCCAATTTTTTCTACTGCTTTAAATTCTCTAATAAATTTTGTAATTTTTAAGATTAATTTGAAATTCAAAAAATTGATTAATTAATTATAAATTAAATAAAAATAATTTAGAATGTTATCTTGGTAAGTAAGTAATAAATGTATGCATATATTAAAAATTTTTGGCTTATTAATATCTTAAAAAAATTAAATTTTATTTGTTTTTATATTCATTTAAAATAGAATAGTACTAGCAATTATTAATTTTCAATAATTATTCTTTATTTCTAATAAAATAAATTAATTATGCTTTTATGAGATGTTAATATTTTTATTTTATAGTATTTATAAAATCATATAAAAAGTGTTAGAAATTATTAATTTTAAATTATTATTATTTATTGTTAACAAAATAAATCAATTAATCTTAATATCTATATTTTTATAATATTTATAAAAATATATAATTTATGATTTTATTATATTATTAATATTCATATTTTATTAAAAAATATTAAATTTTCATTTATTTGTAATTAAAATTTTGTTTTTATTTTTAATAAGATATTAGTTAAATTTAGTTTACATTGTATAAATTGAATTTAAAATTTTTCTTTTTTACAAAATTAAAATAAAAAATTATTTTTAAAATTAACTTATCTAAAAATGTTTTTAGTTTTTTTTTTTAAAAAAAAAAATTGAAAATATTTTTAAAATAACTTGCACTAGAGAATCAAAATACCTCATAATTGCATAGAATTATAATTGCATAGAATTGAAATCCCACGTGGGATTTCAATTCCATCCAAATTATTTTTTATTCCATTTCTATCATAATTTAAGTTATCCAAACTTGAGAACCAAGGAGAAAAGGAATGAGATGCTCATTCTCTTCTCATTTCTATGTACCAAACATGTATTTAGGGAAAATAGATAATTAGATGACTTTATAAACTTTTGAACAAAATGAGCATAAGGGTGATTTTGACATTTATTACAAGTTATAATTTCAGCATATATCTTGGGATTCTTTTTTTCTTTTTTTCCTTTTTTTAATTTATATTTGTATCCACCTAATTTAATTTCTTTAAGTATCGTTTTTTTAATACAAGTATCCATTAGTGAAAGACTATACACCCCATTTCAAATTAATGCATACTCATCTTCTTGTTTTTCTTCCCCCATTTTTTCTTTCCATTCTCTTAGTAATCCTAATAAATATTTTAAAATATTTGTAATAAATAATCTATAATAATGTTAAAAGTGCATATTTACCATCTTTATATATATTTTTTTTTCATTTTTTAGCACTGGAAAATGGAGGAATATAGAAGTGTGTATACATATATATATATATATATATATATATATATATATATATATATATATATATATATATATATATTACAAAGTCGAACACTTTTAAGGATATCTAAAGGTATAATATCACATATTTTAAAAGCATGTAAAATCGATAAAATTACATATATTTTTATCGATTATTATATTCATTTTTTTATCACTTGAAAATGGAGGAATCGATAAAAATATAGGTAATTTCAGGGTTGGATGGTTTTTAAAACATATGAAATTATACCTCCAAATATCCTTAAAGGTGTTCGACTTTATAATTTTGAACATCATTAAAAGTGTTTGGACTTTCGAGTTTGGACACTCTATTACCTTTTTTTTCTTTTACTTTTTCAAACGTGATCACCTCAAAATATTTCTAAATAATTCCTAAATCTTCCCTTACTATTTTTATTATAAATATTTGTTAATAGTTATATAAATAATTAATAGCCCTTAAAATACAGTTATATAAAACAAACATTATTATAATGTTATGAACATAAACTAAAATCTACAAAAAGAGGTTGAAATGTACTTTGAACTTAATTGAAACACTTTAGACTTTTGTTGAAGATATGAAACAAAATGAGAAAAGAAGATAAAAAAAGGTGTGGTGCAGAAGAAAAGACTAGTGATGATATTTTAGGTGCATTAACATAGTGGGTGAATTTGAAACTTAATTTAATTAGACGTGACAAGTTAAACTTTTATTTATTTATTTATTGGTCCATTAGTTTATGCTAGTGTGACATTATCCATTCATTAAATTTCTAGTCAAATTAATAGCTCATAATAAACAACCCTATTTTTCATGGTTTTATTTTTTTAATAGCTTAGTCAATCCATTTAACCATCTTATTTCTCTTACATTTTTTTTTCTTTTTTCTGTGTTTTCTTATTTCAGTTATTAATTGTGAAATCGGTAGTGTTTGTTTTTTTTTATTGAATAAAAAAAATTAAAATATTTAACTTTTTTTATTAAATTAAAAATAATTTATTGATATCAATTATTATAATTAAAATGAATTTATCAAACAATATAATTAAGTTGAATTTATTGATAACTCCCGATATTGTTACTTTATAAATTAAATTGTTAACTAGAATCCAAACTTAACATCCACAACCGCTCTATGTAGTTTTTGAATTGGAGCCCTTCTTAATCAATTAATGCATGGCAGGTGGTGTATGGTTGATATCTTGTTACGGATTGCTGAAAAATACTACACATGACATCAAACATCATCGAATACAGGCCACAGAGTTCCACGCGCAACCACCTTATCATGTGGTCAGAGATATGTGAATCAATTACTTTCTATCGTGGGATGGAATTTTGAGTCATCTTCTCATAGCTCGTTTTACTCTTCTTTTCAAATTATTGTTCAAAGGAATCCCTTTTCTCAAATTGGAGTGCAGCATTAGACTATAAATATCAGTTACCTTCTTCTCAAAGCAAACCATCACATAAACTCCTTCAATTTTCTCTTATCATTGTTTCTATATTCCATCAAGAAACTCCTTGCATGGAAGGACATGGCATCGTCATCGTCTCCTCTAGTATTCTCGGTTAAACGGTGTGTCCAGAGTTTGTTCGGCCTACAAACCCTACCCCACGAGAGGTGAAGCAGCTTTCTGATATAGATGATCAAGAAGGCCTTCGCTTTCAAGTTCCTGTGACAATGTTTTACCCAAACAATCCTTTAATGAAAGGAAAAGACACTGTAAAGGTCATTAGAGAAGCCCTAGGTAAGGCACTTGTATACTTACCCATTTGCAGGCAAGCTGATTGAAGGGGATAACAGAAAACTCATGGTGGACTGCACCGGTGAAGGGGTCTTGTTCATTGAAGCCGATGCCGATACCACACTCGAGAATCTTGGTGATGCAATTCAACCAATGTGTCCCTGCTTTGAGGAGCTTCTTTATGATGTCCCTGGCTCTGGGGGAATTCTTGGTTCCTCTCTTATCTTAATTCAGGTAAATGTTCTCCATTATAAGAATTAATGATATTTGATGAAATAATTTAATATTACAACTTAAAGTTATTTTTAATTATACGTATTAATTCAAGTAGCTTTTTTTTTTAAACTTAATGTTAAATATAATTTACTTTCGTATTTTAGATGATTTGTTTTTAACGAATAAAAAAAATCAAAAGATTTAGTATTTTGGAATACTAAAAAAGTTTTTTTTTTTAAATTATTTTAATGAGAGTATATTTTAAAATTATGATTCTACATCCATAACCAACTTTTTATAATAAATATTTTTTGGTTTTATAAATAAATTATGGATCCCGCATTTCGGCTCATGCGTTTTCCACTCGATGGCCAGCTCGATTTTTATTTTGAAAAATGATTTTATTGATTAAGAAAAAATGACTTTGAGTCGCCACTTATTTTTGTTTTATTTTAAAAGGGTAAACAAAATAAGAAAGAAAACCCTGAGTATGACTCCTTTTTTTTGGAAAAGGTGATCTACGAAAAACCGAATCGGGTTTGGGGGTCAGGTTACTTATTGGGAAGGTATGATAAAGACCGTAGCACCCCTCTAACTCCCTAAAGTCGGATCTCTACTAATAAGATGAAGCTGACGTGGCGATCAATAGGAAAATCAACGGATACTCAAATCGACCATGCACACATGGGAATCAAAACATGCATAGAGAATGACTAGAATGGGAAGAGATGCATACCTGAGCCACGAACGAGCAATGCGCTATCATAAAAATGGGGTCACAATATAATAAAGAGCACAAAACATATCACATGCGTCATCAAATAGAAATTAAAACTGTTTGAGGAAAAACTGGATTTTTGAAATTTATTTGAAAATTGGAGTTTTAGAAATTATTTGAAAATTGGATTTTTAGAAATTAAATATAAGAATGAGAATTTTAGAAATTAAATTTGAAAGGAATTGGAATTTCAGAGAACTAAATTTGGGAATCGGAATTTTGAAGAATTATTTAAAGACAGAATTTTAATAAACAAATAAGTGAATAAATAAATAAATTGAATAATAATAATGATGAAATAATAAAGATTAGGTAAATAATTGCGAAAAATAGAATTTTTAGAGATGAGAGATTGAATTTAGAGATTGAGATTTTGAGAAATTATTTAGAGATGAGATTTTTAAATATATGAATAAGTGAATAAATAAATGAACGGGATAATAGTAATGACGAAAATAATCATTAAACAGTTAAATGTGAATAGTGGAATTTTTGAGATTGAAAATTAAATTCGGAAAATGGAATTTTGAAAATTTGAACTTTAATTATTGGAATTTGTAAAATATGAATGGAATAATAATAATAATAATAATGAGAATAATATTTAAACGAATGAACGTGAATAGTAGAATATTTGAGATTGAAAATTAAATTCGGCAATCAGATTTTTCAAGAATTGAACTTTAATGATTTGAATTTTTAAAAGAAATAAATAAATAAATATGAAATAATAATAATAACAAAAATAATGTTTAAACTAATGAACGTGAATAGTGAAATTTTTGGAATATTGGAACTAAAAATTTGAATTTTGGGAAAATTAAATTTAAAGTTAGAGTTCTAGAAAATTATTTCAAGAATTGAATTTTGAAAAATTAAATTTAAAATATTGGAGTTTTGGAAAATTGAATGTTAGATCTGAAGTTTCCTAAAATAAATTTAAAAATCACATTTTATGAGATTATTTTGGAAAAGATACGTGTATTTATATATTCTTAAATAAAATAATAAATAAATAAATAAATAGACAAATAAAAAATAAATGAATAAAATAGATAAAATAAATGAATAAATGAATGAATTTGATATGTTGGGATTTAAAAAAAATTATTTAATAACAGGACTTTAAAAAAAAAAAAAAGAAATTCTTAACATGTAAAGTGGAATCAAGAAGATGACACGTGGGAGAAAAGAGAAAAAATAATAATAAACCACCTTGAAGCCTACTGGAACCATGCCACTGAGAATAAAAAAATAATATAAAAAACTCATGTCTTTGACTTTTATCCACCAATTTGTTTAAACAAATGCCATCAGTGGGAAACAAAAAGGCTTCAGTAGGTACTTGCTCGTGGGCGGGGCGTCCTCCAAATACCGGAGCTTCTTCAATGAAAACCTATTTTTTTAAGAGTCGTGAGACCCATGTCACCATGAGGTCCATCAATCACAGAACAACTGAACGGGTTGAGATGGAAAATGGGTGGTTTGCGGCTGTTGGGTGCAGGAGGGGGGTGTGAATAAGTTTAGAGAGAGAAACGGGTGGTAACGGGTATATTAGAAAAATGGGTATGAGAGGAGCTTTAGAGAGAGAGAGAGAGAGAGATGAGATAAGTGTGTATGCTTGTGGTGGTTATCGGAAATGTGAGGGGTGAGGACTGTGATAGCTTCAATGGGTATGAGGATAGGGATAAGCCGACAGGGAGCATGATAGAGGGTGGATTTTGCAAAAGGTCTTGTGGGCCATGCAAAGGTGGAAGAGATGGGGTACGTGGTGGGTATTGGAAAAATGGTGTGTGGAGTAGAGAGATGAAACGAGAGGTGAGCAGTGAGTGGGATTCAGGGGTAAAAGGGTGGCCATGCACACATGTGGAGTGAACCCATCGATATTGCACTTCCCAATTCATCCCGTGGCCGATGAATACAACAACCCGGTGCTGCTTCTTGTACCCTTTTTGCATTTTCTGGGCATTCAACATTGTCTTTTTCTTTTAAGCGGAAGTTCCCTCAACTTTTGATGGCCCCACACGCATCAACTGAAGCTCCTTGTGAGCTTCATTGTTCAAATCTGCATCCATGCTATCAGATTCTTCAGTCTATCCTAGCTTCACAGCGTCCGGATTAAGTATCCATTTATTATCTTCTGATGAACTAAGCTGCGATGACCAGATTCCTTATTTGGTATCCATTGATTCATCAACATGAAGTGACGGTAAGCTTTTCACAGCACTAAGGCTTTTCCAGGGACGAAATCAGGCTCTTCTGCTATGGTTGTTCCCTCTCTTCTATTGATGAGTTACTCTGGGTTGAATGACTAGCAACAAGCTATAGTCCTCGCTCCTTCGATCACAATATGCTCAGAACATAGCGAAAAGATACGAAAAAAAACATGCTTCCTAGCACTGGTTTCACCTCAACTCCTTCAAGTGACTGTAACAAGTGACATAGAAACCACAATCGTTCATCCTGGCCCAAATCCTTATACCCACCGCCTGTTCAAAACTGCTAATACATTCTCAAAGCCCTGAGCCTATTGACCTTCAGCTCGTATAATGGGCAACATGACAGTATCTCCCAAAGGTCCTGATGCCGAGTTCCTTTAGAAACACTCCAATTCGGATGGCCAGCTCAAACAAAAACCCCAACGCTAAAAAAAAATGCCAGAAATAGAAGATGAAATAAAGAAAAAAAAAAAAAAACAGAGTACGTGAAAGAAGAAGTAATACCATCAAATCCCACTCCATTTTTATGGGAATCAAAGAGTTTAAGAAAACTGGTGGGAAGGCTTGAATGGTTTTAACATGTGAACAAATATCATAACCAACATGCAACTCAAACAGGGAAAAACAGAGACCAATCCATATGGGAAATGAGGAGCAAGTTTAATACAACAAATGGTTAAGATCAACATCCAAATATCATAAATGAGGCAAGGTGTGATTGAAAACGAAACGAAACGAGATAAAAGTGGAGAACCTAAGGTGCAAATTGATCAAACCTGAGTGATTCCTTTGGAGCGAAATCACTTGGTTCGCAACGAGCTGCAAACACCCTCCACTTTAAAATATCTCTCAGAAAACCTTACTCCCGGAACATCTCTGCAACCTTCATCCAAATACGCTCATCCGTCCTCCGGTCCTCCCCCCTTCCCCCTCTTTCTGACCTCTTTTCTGGCTTCCCCTTTTCTCTCTATTTCTTCCTGTTGCTATCTTTCTTGGCAAGCCACCACCAGCTCCAGTATTCCTCCATCAGCCAGCATGGCTTCTTTCACCCACCCTCATGGCCAACCATCCCGTCTTGCTGCACATCCAATCTGGCTTCCTCCAGCAGAAAAGGGGCCCCCCTTATTTCAAGAAGAAATGCCAAGAAGAAAGAAAACTCTCCCCCGCCGGGCCCCTCACAAAAAAGGGTCTACATAAATTTATTAGTACTTCAAATTAATAAAAATAAATACGAGTTAAAATTAATGAGCATAAATATTAATCAAAATAAACGAGGAGGTGATGCATATATTGGTAAAGATGATCTTGGTACAATGAAGGTGACCCGATTGAGGTGTGGAGGATTTATATTTGCACTGCGCCTAAACCACACAATATGTGATGCTCCTGGCTTGATCCAGTTCCTCAACGCCATAAGCGAGATGGCTCAAGGTCTGGCTGTGCCATCTTTGCTGCCCATATGGCAAAGAGAGCTGTTAAATGCCCGAAGTCCGCCACGAATAACCCGTATACGTCAGGAATACGAGGAGGTAAACAGCACCAAGGGCACACTAATGGCCATGGACGAAAATAATTTGGTTCATCGATCATTCTTCTTAGGCCCCAAGGAGATAAGAGCACTTAGGAACCGACTTCCTGCAAGCCTCGGTGCCTGCTCGACGTTTGAGGTTCTAATAGCATATGTATGGAGATGCCGCACAATTGCATTTGCAGTAGACCCTGATGAGGTTGTTCGCATTTCATGCTTTATCAATATGCGAGGCAAACGCGGTTTTGATCTGCCTCCAGGATACTATGGAAATGCTTTTGCGTGTCCAGCTTCAATTACTAAGGCTGGAATACTATGTAAAAACCCATTGGAATATGCGATAAGGTTACTGAAGAAAGCCAAGGCGGAAATGAGCCAAGAGTACATGAAATCAGTGGCAGATCTTATGGTCATCAAGGGCCGGCCCTCATTTACGCAGCCGGGGAACTATCTTGTTTCAGATATCACACGTGTCGGGTTTGGAGAGGTTGGCTTCAGGTGGGGGAAGCCAGTCTATGGTGGGGGTGCTAGGGCTTTATCTATTTTGAGCTTCTGTATGCGGTTCACGAACAGCAAAGGAGAAGAAGGGAATGTTATACCTATATGCCTGCCTCCGCCAGTCAAGGAAAGATTTGAACAGGAGCTAAAGAGAATGACAGAAGAGGCAGAGCCTGTTAGACTTATTACATCCAAGCTCTAAATTTAAGAGAATCTACATGGGTTTTAAGAATTTAAATGTAGCTTAGGATCTCTTTAAAAAAGTTCGCAATTTAAATGTAGCAGAGTCGAGATTACTAGTGATAGGTGTTATATCAATAGTAGGCAATGTATCAGTCTATGACACTGTATTTGGCTTGAAGGCTCGAGTGCTGCCATTTATTTTGATAAAATCCAAATTTTGATAAACTTCTTTCTGCCATTTATTTTTATTTTGGTAAGCATTTTTTTTAATTTCCCTAGTTTTTAATAATTTTTCTTGATTTTTCAATTTTAATAAAATAAATAAATTTTCTAACTACTAAATTAATGAAACTCATATAATTAATCCATGCTGATATAAAATGGGTAGTGGTAGGGTCCTATATACATTATGTACTTCTTTGTTAATTGATTTTGGTCATCTTGTTTATTGAAATAAATGATTGATTTAGCTTTATTCCTAGATATACATGAGATATTTTATGTTTCTCATTGTGCACTAACCTTGTCCATCCTAATAGCACTCAGCTTGCAGCTGAGGTACACTTCGAATCTATCTTTCCTACATTCTTTATTATCATGCATGATTCTTATTCTTTAGTATTCATAGATTAACCAATCAATCTTCATGCTTTAGGGCTTAGATGGGTACTACAACTTATCACCATACTTTTTCCATACGTAATTAACTTGATCTTTAGGCTTAGACTTGGGTTTTCAAAGACATGCTTTTCCAAATCAAAAATCATTTTTAAGGTTTTATTTCTTATTTTGTTTTCCTTCTAAAAAAAAATAAAATAAGTGATGACTCCAAGTTTTTTTTTTTTCAAAAAATCAAATTTTCACAAATAAAAAGTGAGTCTCGTTATTGAGTGAGAATAAACGTGAAAAATGCAGGTCCACATATGAACTATCCAATAGCCTTATGTCATGACTCACTGTAGGTCCAATATAATGTGTAATTGTACACACCAGTACACTCTCCATGAGAATCCTATCCGATGGCCAACACCAATCATCCCTTCAATTGGGAATGATTACAACCTTAAATAGATTGCCTAAGTTTACAAACCGATTGTGAACAAATCATCTACTTGCAATGAGCCCCATGACTTGGATTTTCCATGCAATTCTTAATACACCCAAGTCATGTACAATGCAAGAGAAGTGAAGGTAGAATGCTCATAGAGTATAAGGCATGAAATTAGGACAGATAAAAGTGAACTTGAAATATCATCAAATAAATAATGAATTCTAAATCTGTTACATCATGTCATGCTTTTAAAGGCTCTATCCTAACATCCATTCCTAGCCTTAGATCATTTAGGGTGCATGCTACTATTTCAGGGCTCTTTAGAACTAATTGCAATGGAAAAACATGGCAATAAAAACCATAGATAACATAGATCTAGAAATAATAGAGATCATACCTTCAATTTGGATATTCTCGAGTTAATTCCATTTGATGAAGTCCTATAAAATGAATCACAAGCCTCACCAACCAAGCAACCTTTTGCTTAATCACTCTCTCTCATAGATCTAAGCACTAGAGAAAGGTAGTATTCTCTTTAGAAAGGGAGGCTAGGATTTCTCTATGGAATCTCAAAGCGAAGAGCATAAAACTAAAGCCCTAAACCCCTAAGGGGATTTCTATATGTTTTCTTATGGGTTTAAGTGACTTCAGCCCAACTTTGGCTTGGATCACTTAATCTAGCCCACTTAGGTCCTAATTAATTAATTAGCCTTATTGGGCTCTAATTAATTAATTTGCCTAGTTTAGAAAGACCATTCATATAATCTAATGCAACCTTCACTACAAGAAAATAGACTTTTACTGATAAAATATTTTGTCACTAGAAGTTCGAATTTCGTGCCATGTTCGTTGCCCTAAACTCGTCACTAAAAGTATCCCAACGGAAGTATCATTTCATCACCCAAAATTTTCCCTGACAAAATAAAATTTGTGTCCCTAAAGGTTTTTCCCAATGAAATATTTCATCGGTAAAACTAAGAAGTTTTGTCATTGAAAACAACCAAAATTTGTCCCAAAAATCGTCAATAATTATCAGTGACAAATTTATTTCATTTCCAAAACCTTTTAGTAACAAAATAATTTCATCTCCCAAAGTATTGTCAATAAATTATAAATTTGTTGTAAATGGTATGAAAACCTTCAACAACAAAAAAGTTTCATTGGGATATATCTTTAGTAATGAAATGTTTTGATCAGGAAATGTATTTACAATTTACATTTTTTATATTATAATTATACAATTTTTCATACTATTTAAATCTGATTAGAACATTGTAAAGAAAAATTTTACTCTCAAACCTACTTATAAAATTCAATATAAATATCACATAACTTCATTGACATTATATGTAAAACCCCAACAAGTAATCATAACAATAAAATATGTATACCAATAATTAATTAAAAAAATAAAATATTAGTATAACAAAGTGTCAGTAAAAAAATAACCACATCAACATGGACAAGTGGATAAGAAAGATCCATTATATGAATATCATAAAGGATCATCATGACCCTTAGCCTGATCATAGACGACATAAGATCTCTTAAAAAATTATTGTTGATGTTGTTAATCTTACAACTATAGTAGGACCTCCAGATAGTCAATTCCTTCCTACCGAGTACATGCAGTTATTGTTGAGTCTCCATAAGTAGCTAAGTCTCATCTAGTCTATGTTGCAACTCTACCTCAAGATGAGAAGATGATGGTTTGAATCTAGATAATGAAACTAGTTAAGGGTCAAAACCAAGAGTCTTGACATATCCTACTCTTTTCCTCAAAACTTTCTCACAAAATTTTGCCTCAATTATGCCATAACGTCCTCTACTATTGGTTGGTGTTGGAGCTCTAGCATCTTCACCTACAATTGAAAAAGAAAAAAATACAAAATAATAATAATAATAATAATAAGTTAGTAATTTAAAACTCCTAAACTTAATTTTAAGCAAGAAAAATAGTCATAACAAGCCAATTAATAAATTAAAATTCATATGGAAATTTTGACATATTTCTTTAAATTTCTTAGTCATTTTTAAATTTTATTAATTACATATTCAATTTTCATCACATAGTAAATAATATTAAAATGTTAATACTTTAAAAGCACTTAAAATCCCAATCTCACTCAAACAAAATATCTAATGAAAAGATTACTAATGTTAGGAAATCATAGTTTATCACTACATCAAGTTAGAAAATATGGATTACAAAAAAGACCTTACATTTACCAAAGCAAGCTTGCATTTTTATTAAAACACCCCTTTGCATATATGAATCAAAAACCCAAACATACCCTCAAAATCGTGTTACCATGAATCAATAATTTGAATGGGGACCACTAGGGCCCATAGGAAAATGCTAACTCCCTTATAATCCAATTCTAAAATTGACTCAACTTCCCATTACAAAGAGTTCATTACACTCTAGTATCCTATGAAATTATAATAAGATATAACTCAGGTCCTTGTTATACTATCCACGGCATGTAGTCTCCCCATGAATTGGTGTTCATAATCTAACAAGCTATATGTTATCAACCTCTAAAGATTACCTCTCCAATCCTTGAGTTACAGATCCTCCTTTTATGTAATCAATTAACGTACTCTAGCTCACAAGATTATATGTCAAATTCCACTTAAGGAATTACTATAGCCATAAATTTCATGATCACCTAAGGGGACATGCTATCTCAATCCTATGAGATATCATGCTATCTTTATTAAGAATACCTATTGCCATCAACCTCTGTCGATAGCAACCCAATTCATAAGGAATATATAACCATCTTAGGGTCTCACCTATAGGTTAAATCCTCATTTTATGTAATCAATTGACATACTCTAGCTCACTAGAGTATATGTCAAATTCCACTTAAGCAATTACTATAGCCACAAATTTCATGATCATGTGTCCTTACGGTCACCCGAGGAGACACACTATCTCAACCCTATGAGATATCATGGAGTCTTTATTGAGAATACCTATTGCTACCAACCTCTATCAACAACAACCCAGTTCATAGGGAATATACAACCGCCTTATCATCTATAGGTCAAAGTTTCCTGATGACCTCAGCATAAGATCAATATCCTCTCAAGGTTGAGAGTCCATGTAATATAGTAACTTAGTGAATTATGACTAACCGATAGCTAATGTCATGATTCGCCATAGGTCATATTCAATGTATAACCATACACACTAGTGCACTTCCCATGGGAAAATTATCCTAATGATCAAGAACAATCATTCCTTCAATCAAGAGTTGGTATACTAACACCTCAAATGGATTACCTAAGTCTATGAACCAGTTGTGATAAAATCATCTACTTGCAAGGAATCCATGACTTAGATTTTTATGCAACTCCTAATGCACCCGTTATGTACAATGCAAAAGATGGTAGGTATAAATGTTCAACATATATAATGCATAAATGAAATATAGAAAGGAAAACCATAATCATAATATAAATATTAATAAAGTCCATGTTACATCATGTCATGCTTTTAGGGGTTCTATCCTAACGAGTTGATCACATAATAGGAGGATTTGAGACTCAAGGATTATAGAGGTAATCTTGAGAGACTGATATTATTCACATTGTTAAATTATAGACACTAGTTAATGGGGAGCTTACATGCAATGATTAGTAGGACATAGACCCGAGTTTAGTATCTTGATTTAATATCATCAAGTACTAGAATATAGTTGACTCCTCATAATGGGATGTTGAGTCAATTTCAAATTTGATTCTAAAGCATCCAATATTTTCCTATGGTCCCAATGGTTTACTCTCTATCTCATATTCCATGATGGTACATTATTTAAAGGATAATTGGGTTATTTATCATATGTGTACATAAGAGTATTTTGGAAAATATTTTAGGTTGTACAAGAGCTTATGAATGGTCTTTTTGGATTGTGCTAATTAATTAATTGGAGCCCAATAAAGTTAATTAATTAATTATTACCTAGAAGGCTGGATTAAGTGAGTTAAGCCCAAGATGAGTTTAAGTCACTTAAGCCCACAAAGGAGTCGACATAAACTCCCTTAATGGTTTAAGTTGGTTCCACCCACTAATATGTAAGGAACAACTAAGGCTACTTGCTTCCATAAGTCTCACTATGTTGGGCACTTCTGTTAACAATGGACCAATTTATTTTTTATTTTTAAATATACACATGTTTAATGAAAAATATATATGATTTGAGAATTTATGAAAATAATACATATAATACAAGTTTATTTCATATGATTGAACTCATATTACAAACATTACCCATTTCATTTTTGAAAAATAAATGTATTTGATCTCTATTCTTTATTCGACTTTCAAGTTCACTACTTTTATTAAATTTTTTTGGGTATACTTGACTATGGGAATAAGTGACATGGGTATGAAGGGTTCAAAAGCCCCTTTATTTCTTAAGCTATGATACTAATATAATTATATATTTTTGTATTAATGGTTTACTTTACTACTACTTTTTGGGAGATTTGTCATAATTTAATTTATGGATTTTTGTATGAAAAGATAAATTTCTACTAAAACTTTTTTGTTAACTTAATTACTACTTCTCATGTTAAGCCTTCAGACTTCACATGTGAAATGATCATGGTGTCATAACCTAAGAGAAAATAATTTATTTTTAACTGTTATTTTGAATTATGTAAAATATTATTTTTGTTTCTATGCATGATGAATTATATTTTCCATGAAAAATATGTAAGAACATTTTCTTTTGTTTATAATAAAAAAAAATGAAGATATAATGTTTTTGTAAGTTTTAATAAATGAAACAAAGTGTTTGACTTTGGTTTATTTGGCTCTAGTCAATGGGTTATATTATTGACATTTTTTGCCATAATAAATGGGTTATAATTGTTAACCTTTTTGGCCTTAATCAACAGGTTATAATTATTAGACCTTTATATTTCTTGGAGGGAAATGTAATTATTTTAAACCCCATCCTTTAGGGATTTGGTTAGAGGTTATTAGTATTAGTAATGTTTGATTCTATCCACCTTAAAAAGAACAAATTTAAGGGTAGCCTTCCATTTGTAAAGTTTCGCCTAATTGGGTAACAAAGTCTCACCTAATCAAACAACATTTGTTATTTGATAATTAGAGTAAAAATATTTTGAATGCATTTCATTTAGATTTAATATGAAAT
The DNA here is from genome assembly GCA_946000715.1 of Vitis cinerea var. helleri x Vitis riparia. Classification (NCBI taxonomy): domain Eukaryota; kingdom Viridiplantae; phylum Streptophyta; class Magnoliopsida; order Vitales; family Vitaceae; genus Vitis; species Vitis cinerea var. helleri x Vitis riparia. The sequence continues at coordinate 18,793,035 of OX253993.1, read as the reverse complement.
TGTTATTTACATAAATATGAAAATGTTTGGTTGAAAAGTTTTGGATGCTTTAGCATGTTTGAATTCAAAGTTTTTTAAAAATAAATAAATTGTACATTATACCTCCTATTTGTAATCATAGTTGAAAATGTTTTATCCATGAAACTATATTAATATTTCTTATTGGGTTTGAACTCATTCTCTTCCACTGATAATTTTTTTTCAAATACTTTCAATTCAAGCGATGAGTGATAGTTAGGCTACAAATTTGTCTTTATTAGGGCTTTGGTTTAAACTTTATTTTTGGATAGTGTTTAAATGTTAGAAATTAATTACTATTTGAATCATTTTGGTTTGAAGTTGTTAGGACAATAGCAAAGTGGTTGATGTGTTAGTTTTTTTAAGTTAAATTTTGAGGATTATAGTATATTTTAATACTCTGAGTAAGAATTTGGTAATTAGTGATCTTCTAGTTACAAGATAATTGTTTGAGTCATTAGCCCTTTGAGTTTTCGAGCTTGAGGTTTGAAATGATAGTCACGCCCTTGGAGGGGTCTTTGGCATGATACATATTCTATAATAAAGAGGCTAGAGATCATCTATCCTCTTGTAATGGGTTTGTTTGTGTGTGTATATATGTATAATTAATTGTTTTTACGTTTGGTTCTTAAAAGAATGTTGAGGAAAGAAAAAAAAAAAAAGAAAAAAATGATAAAAAAAATAATAATCTTCTAGTGTTTGATTTTTCTATTGAAATATAGAAAAAATAAAATATAATTAAATTAGTTAGAAACTTATATGCTTTTAAATTATTTAATCTTTACAAAATGTGAAGCTGCATATACAAAAATAAAAAATAATTTATTAACTTCGATTTTTTTTTTTCTAATTTTTCTCCCTATTTTTTTTTCTCTTCTCATTTTTCCTCACAAAAAGATTTAAATATTTGGATACAAATGAACTAAATGGTAGAAACTCTCTCAAATTTGTGCAAAATGAAAGACTATTTCTTCTTTGCTAAATCTTTTGAAGATGCATGCACTTGCACATGTTAGCATGGACAACACATTCCACGTGAATAATACTACTTATGGATTGGTTGTAACATTTGGTTTGAAGTTTTTCATACTATTCATAATATTTGTTGATTCATAAAACAAAAATATTTGTTGTGTTTCACATGTTCTTTTAAGAAAGTAAGGTAATTCAGGCCACAGCATACAACTAGTACACGTTTGGTCGTGCAAGTGAATTATCATTGTATTTTAAAATTTAAGATCTACAATATTTTAATTAGTTTTTAAAAATTATTATATTTGTAATAATTATTCTTTTTTAGAAGGGGTGACGTGGAAAAATACACTTCACGTATTTTTAGAACATATTTTAAAATACGTTTGGTCGTGCAAGTGAATGTTTCACATGTTCTTTTAAGAAATAAGGTGATTCAGGCCACGGCATACAACTTATACACGTTTTGTCAAATGATAACTCAACATCAACAACCGCTCTATTGTTTTGTGGTTTTTGAATGGGAACCCTTCTTAATCAATTAATGCATGGCAGGTGTATGGTTGATATCTTGGTGCGGATCGCTGACAAGTCCTACACCATGATATCAAACATCATCGAATACAGACCACATACTTTCACACGCAGCCACCTTATCCTGTGGTCCGAGATATGTAAATGAAATACTTTCCACGTGGAATTTTGAGTCAAAATGGTCATTTTCTCATAGCTCATTTGAGTTTTTCTTTTCTTTTCTTTTCTTTTTTTTTTTTTCAATTTATCAAAAAAAAAAAAAAAACCATAATTTCATAATCTTGTTCAAATTAACCAAAAGAGACCATAGATTTTGAAAATGCGATGTGGTTTTAGAATTATAATAAAACTACATTTGAGACCGTAAATTTTGAATAGAAAAAAGAGAAAAAGATTATTTTGAACAAAAGATTTAAAACATGTTTAAAAGGTACCAAAAGAGCATGATGTATATTGTGAACTCAGCTCTATAAGCTTAAATTTTTTAGAAAATTAATATTTTAACATCATATCAGAACTTCGTTTAACGAAAGATCATACACCCAAAATTCTACCTATTATCTAAAGAGTTGTTTGATTAAAGGGGTCATTGGAACCCAATTTTGAAAATCTAACCCTTTATCATTTTTTGATCTCATTTTCATAAAAATATCCTTATTTTTTCTTGTAAAAATAACCCTTTCTTTTAAATGTAAATACTTGAAATGGTTAAGGGCATTTATGTCAAAAATAGATTACTCTTTGAACAAAAACATAGGAGGGGATAAATTTACAAATATGAGGAGTATTTCGTTCCTTCTAACTAATTATTTCTTATCTAGACGGTGTTGTAGCTTCCAGGGGCCTGGAGAGAAAAATACACGTGAAACACGATTAAAATCCTACCCCTTATCTAAACCGTGTCGTAGGTTGCGCAAAATGGTCGGCCACATTATTGTCGTACACTACAAATATCAGCTACCTTCTTCTCAAAGCAGACCATCACATAAACTCCTGCAATTTTCTCTTATCATTGTTTCTATATTCCATCAACAAACTCCTTGTCTGGAAAGACATGGCGCCGTCATCATCTCCTCTAGTATTCTCGGTTAAACGGTGTGATCCAGAGTTTGTTCGGCCTACAAACCCTACCCCACGAGAGGTGAAGCAGCTTTCTGATATAGATGATCAAGAAGGCCTTCGCTTTCAAATTCCTGTGATAATGTTTTACCCGAACAATCCTTTAATGAAAGGAAAAGACCCTGTAAAGGTCATTAGAGAAGCTCTAGGTAAGGCGCTTGTATACTACTACCCATTTGCAGGCAGGCTGATTGAAGGGGATAATGGAAAACTCATGGTGGACTGCACCGGTGAAGGGGTCTTGTTCATTGAAGCCGATGCCGATACCACACTTGAGAATCTTGGTGATGCAATTCAACCAATGTGTCCCTGCTTCGAGGAGCTTCTGTATGATGTCCCTGGCTCCGGGGGAATTCTTGGTTCTCCTCTTATCTTAATTCAGGTAAATATTGTCTATCATCAATTATATTTGATAAAATAACCTAATCTTACAACTTAAAGTTATTTTTATTTAAATAATTTTAAATATTAAATTAAAATAGTTAACTCAGGTGGTATTTGTTTTTTTTTTAACTTAATATTAAATGTAATTTACTTTTGCATTTTAAACTATCTGTTTTTAATTTTTTTTTACTTATTACTTATCTTTTAATTTTTTAACTGAATAGAAAAAGTCGAAATATTTAGTTTTTTGAAATACTAAAAATAACTTTTTGAAACCACTTTTTATAATAAATATTTTATGGTTATTTTCATATATCTACAATAACATAAATATGAATGCCTTATAAATATATTTATTATTTTAAATTAATGAAAATAAATATAAATTAAAGTCAATTAGAATAAATTTAATCAAAATTAATAAGGGTAAATATATCAATTGACTCAATTTGATGATTTAGAATAAATTTGACCAAATAGCCTAATACTTAGATAATAAGTTTTAAGTTAACAACTTAAAAATAATTCAACTTAATAAACTTAAGTTATTAAGTAATAAATATTAAGTTTAATATGACAAATCATTCGGTGTTGCTAAAGCATATACTGATAAAGAAATCTTGGTACAATGCAGGTGACCCGATTGAGGTGTGGAGGATTTATATTTGCATTGCGCCTAAACCACACAATGAGTGATGCTCTTGGCTTGATCCAATTCCTCAACGCCATAAGCGAGATGGTTCAAGGTCTGCCTGTGCCATCTCTGCTGCCCATATGGGAAAGAGAGCTGTTAAATGCCCGAAATCCGCCACGAATAACCCGTATACATCATGAATACGAGGAGGTAACCAACAACAAGGGCACACTAATGGCCATGGACGAAAATAATTTGGTTCATCGATCATTCTTCTTTGGCCCCAAGGAGATAAGAGCACTTAGGAACCGACTTCCTGCAAGCCTCGGTGCCTGCTCGACGTTTGAGGTTCTAACAGCATATGTATGGAGATGCCGCACAATTGCATTTGCAGTAGACCCTGATGAGGTTGTTCGCATTTCATGCTTAATCAATATGCGAGGCAAGCGCGGTTTTGATCTGCCTCTAGGATACTATGGAAATGCTTTTGTGTATCCAGCTTCAATTACTAAGGCTGGAATGCTATGTAAAAACCCATTGGAATATGCGATAAGGTTACTGAAGAAAGCCAAGGCGGAAATGAGCCAAGAGTACATAAAATCAGTGGCAGATCTGATGGTCATCAAAGGCCGGCCCTCATTTACGCAGCCGGGGAACTATTTTGTTTCAGATGTCACACGTGCCGGGTTTGGAGAGGTAAACTTCGGGTGGGGGAAGCCAGTCTATGGTGGGCTTGCTAGGGCTTTATCTATTATTAGCTTCTGTACGCGGTTCAGGAACAGCAAAGGAGAAGAAGGAAATGTTATACCTATATGCCTGCCTCCGCCAGTCATGGAAAGGTTTGAACAGGAGCTAAAGAGAATGACAAAAGAGGCAGAGCCTGTTAGACTTATTACATCGATGCTCTAAATTAAAGAGAATTTACATGGATTTTAAGAATTTAGCAGTTTAATTTAGCTTAGGATCTCTTTCAAAAACTCACAATTTAAATGTAGCAGGGTGGAGATTACTAGTGATAGGTGTTATATCAATAGCAGGCAATGTATCAGTCTATAACACTGTATTTGGCTTGAAGGCTCGAGTGCTGTTGAATGCTTATTTCGGCCAGTGGTGTGAGCCATTCATCCTCTTAGGAAAGGAACTGAGCTATAGATTTCCACGCATAGCATTAGTGTTTGCAAGTAGAAACATGTCTTGATAAACTCTATTTGTTTGGGGATGTATGAAAGCATTTATATCTCTTTTGAAGAGAGCTATAGGCTAGGAAGACAACTGAGCTATGGTCTTCTTGGTGAATTTGTGTTTGCTATACCTTTTGAGAAATATTAACTTTATATCTAGTGTCAAAGTTCAAAGTTGTGGAAGGTATCTTGTTGATGAGATTTAGTGCAACAAGAAAAACATCAACCTAAAAATTTGAAGGCACGTTAAAATGAAACTATCATTGCTAATTTATCATAACCCTTCTCATGGAAATGCGAGCTAATGATGAGATTTTTTTTTAATTTAGAATTTTAAAAATCGATCTAATTAATTAATGATTAAATCAAAACTATTTAGAATACTTTATCCGTAGTTGATTACTATATATATATATATATATAATGAAAATTTGACTCATTTATAGATTTAAAAAGTTAAACTACTTAAAATTCATTTTAAATAAAATATTATTAACAATTATTATTTTTCAGATATTATTATTATTAATATTATTTAAATTAGCTATACTTTTATGGAGATGTTATTATATGTACTTTTATAACATATACTAAAATAGTATATTTTTTAATAAAACATATAATTTATGATTTTATTATAATATAAAACTAAAGTTACACAAAGTACATGAAAAAACAAGTGCACGAATGTATTTCTTTATTTTCTTGTTATATGCGAAATCTGCTTTGTTATTCTTGAAAACAATCATTTCCCAAAAGGCCTTTTTTTCACCATCTATATCTATATCTGTATATGAAAATTGACTAAGGTTTCTGCAGAATTGGTTTACATTAGTGTAGACCCCCTTTGAAGAGCCAGGGGCATTTAGTTTTTTTTTTATATAGCATTAGAGGAGCTGGCAGCACCCGAGAGGAGGGGGGAGGGGGGGAGGGACCCCTCTCCATGCGTGGGACCAGCTGTAAGAGGGAGGCAGGAAGCAAGAGGCAGGGAAGCCATGCTGCTGATTTGACATGTGCAGTACGAAGGCTTGACACAAGAAGTAGTAATTAAGCTATTTAACTAGAAATTTACCTTTTCATACAAAAATCCATATATTAAATTATGACAAATGTCCCCGAAAAGTAGTAATAAAGTGAACCACTAATACAAAAAATTATCTAATTAATTAGTCTCTTAGCTAAAGAAATAAAGGGGTTTTTGAACCCTTCATACCCATGCTTATTCCCAAAATCAAGTATACCTAAAAATATTTAATAAAAGGAGTGAACTTGAATGTAAATAAAGGATAGAGATTAAATATATTTATTTTCAAAAAATGATATAGGGAATGTTTGTAATATGAGCCCAATTATATTAAATAAACTTGTATTACATGTATTATTTTCATAAAGTCTAAAATCATATATGTTATTCAATAAATGTGAATATATTAAAAAATTTCTGGTACATTGTTAATAGAAGTGCCCAACATGGTAAAACTTATGGAAGCAGACAACCAATGGAGAATTTTGGTAACTTATTAATAATAAGTTCACTTTAATCATATTAATTGATATTAAAAGGTTATTTTTAATGGAATAAAAAACTCAAATATTTTGGTTTTTTCTATTAAGTCAAAAACTAAATACCACCTTAAACAACAATTTTCTTGTGATTTTTTTTTTTGTTGAAACACAAATTTAATAATTTAGAAATTAATAAATAAATAAATAATCTAAGTAATCACGGAAAGATATGAGAGATCATCACATAAAAAAAAATATTTTGAAATATTTTTGTCCAAACAACATGGTCAATAAACCCCAAGTGCTTTCCCACTTACTATAAAAAAGTGTACTTTTTTACTTTTAAAATACAAGGTGGGCTACACAAAAATTGAAAAAAATTCTTCCAAAAAAACTAGGGGATATATCACTTGCAGTTGGTGTCAAGAAAGGACGTACTATAGCACTATCACGCATTGGTTGTGCACAGAAGCAAGGCTAACGCATGCCCTATAGCAATGCACGTTGTTATGCCTTCTTGGTATGTGGATTCCATGCGATGCTTTACTGATTGTTGTAGGCCTCCCAATTGCAACCAATCTCCTCTTTTTGGTCTGGGGATTCCATTAGTCTACTTGTTTTCTAATTTTGGTGTCTTGAAGTTCATGTTAGAAAAACACTCTTTCCTAAGATGGATACTTATAAAGCAAGAGAACAAAAAAATCATATTTTTTTTCATTAATTTTACCTAAAATGTTGATAAAATATTACATAAAAAAAGCTTAAGATGAGTAGAGTATTTTGATATCGCCTTCAAATTCATTTAAAAAATGATCCAATGGGGAGTTAAGGTTGTTTTCTTGAAAAAAAAAAATGATACAACCTGTGCTTTAAAGCTAATGTTGAGATAGTGAAAGACCTAGATCTAGGCATATCTTAGTACTCTCATGATACCCTTATGATGTAGTGAAAAAAGAATCCCATGGTAGTGAATGTTATATGAGCATACACCTAACATCCAAAATCCAAAGTCTTACTCAAGACGTGGAGAGAGAGACAAAGAAAGAGAGTTGTTTGTGTTTGTACCTATACACCTCTACAGAGAGGTACGCATTTTTATGTTGTGAGTGTAGAGAAAAGAAGAGCTCTCTCTTGTATAGCACCAACGAAGCAAGCCTAGTAGAATATTAAACTTGAACTCCCTTCTCTCATCTATAGTCAATCAAAACACTTGACTAGATAAAAAAAATTAGAACAAGGGAGAAAATATACAAAGGGCTTGGTGTCATAGGAGTTTGTCTATCTTGACCAACTTTTAGGACTCAAATTCTATAATTTAGATAAATAGAACCTTGCATGAGGCATAACCACTCAACTTAGAAAAACCTTCTATACTAATTGCAATTGAGTTGTAGTTAAACATATAAAAATATTTATGGGAACGATAACTTTATGAGTTAATTTCACTCTCATCCATTGATAATTTTTTTCAAATACTCTCAATTCAAGCGAGTGATGGTTAGGCTAGGAATTTGTCATTATTAGGCCATTGGTTTAAACTTTATTTTTGGGCAGTGTTTAAATGTTAGAAATTAGTTATTGTTTGAACCATTTCAGTTTGAAGTTGTTAGGACAATAGCAAAGTGGTTCATGTGTTAGTTTTTTTAAGTTAAATTTTGAGGATTATAGTACATTTTACTACTCTGAATAAGAATTTGGTAATTAGTGATCTTATGGTTACAAGATAATTGTTTGAGTCATTTGCACTTTGAGTCTTCAAACTTGAGGTTTGAAATGATAGTCACGTCCTTGGAGGGGGTCTTTGGCATGACACATATATTCTGTAATCAAGAGGCTTGAGACGATCTATCCTCTTGTAATGGGTCTGTTTGTATATATATATATATATATATATATATATATATATATATATATATATATATATATATATGTATAATTTTATGTTTGGTTCTTAAAAAAAATGTTGAGGAAAGAAAAAAAACGACAAAAAAAAAAAACCTTCTAGTGTTTGATTTTTCCATTGAAATAAGGAAAAAATTTAAATTAGTTGGAAACTTATACGCTTTTAAATTATTTAATCTAACTTTCTCAAGTAGATTAGTCTTTTTAGCATTAAGCACATCAATCTTATTTTTATGAGCTTCAAAACATCATTATTTTTCATACAACTCTTTATTAGTCTTTCATGCTCAACAACAAGATTACTTAAGAATTCAACCCTTTGTTCATTAGTAAACTCATCATCATCACTATCACTATTACAATCACTATCATGCATAGATTCCATAGATGCAATAAAAGCTAACAAATCATTAGGATCGTACCTTACACTTCAAAAGTTGTGGAACCACTCTCTTCAAAATTAGTATTACTCCATTTTCCTTGCATAGACTTTTTGGCATCATTGGGGCTAGGACAATCTTGAGCATAATGTCCCAAACCTCCAAGGTTAAGGCATTCAACTTTCTTACCTTTGGAGGAACCTTTTCTTTTCTCATTGGATGATTGTTCATTAGGTTTTTTTCCTTTTCTAGATTCTTGGTTCTTTTAGAACCTTTTATTGAATTTCATGACCCTTTTAATCCTTCTAGCCATATGAGTCAATTCATCACTCGTTATATCATATGACATTTCATTATCGTTTACCTCATCCTCAGAAGCCTTAAAAGTAGAGTCTTTAGGCTTTTGGGAACTAGGTAAGGTCATCTCATATGTTTGAATGGAGCCTACAAGTTCATCAACTCTCATGGAATCGATGTCCTTACTCTCTCCTCTATGGTAGCTACTTTAGGTCTAAATCTCTTTGGAAGAGATCTCAATATTTTTCTACCTTAGAATTAGGAATAGGTTCTCCAAGGTTGAATGAAGAATTTACAATATCACTTAATTCAGAATAAAAGGAAGAAAAAGTTTGATTTTCATGCACCTTAATATTCTCAAACTTAGTAGCAAGCATTTGCAATTTTGAAATCCTTACAGTAGACGTACCTTAATGAGTGACTTGAAGAATATCCCATGATTCCTTTGAATGTTTACAATTTGTTATCCTGCGAAACTCATCTAAACAAACTCAATTAAAAATACTAAATAAAGTTCTAGCATTGGCTTCACTACCTTCATTGTCGGCTTTGTCCTATTCATGTTTAGGTTTAAGTTCTCCTGTTGATCTTCCTTGAACATCAAGAATTAATGATGGTCCCCAACCATATTCAACTGTGTCCCATACTCTTTCACCTTGCATTTTGAGGAAAAACATCATTCATGCTTTTCAATGGGAGTAATTAAGCCCATCAAAATAGGGTAGACTATTCAAAGGAGCACCACTTTTTGACTATTCCATATCAAACTTACAAGATCAATAAAATTTTGATTTTTATTTAATAAGATTAATAAAAATTTGATTTTTATCTAATATGATTAATAAAAATTTGATTTTTAAACAATATAAACAATAATAAATTGAATTTTTGATCAATAGGATAAATAATCGGTTTTTTATCTTGCTCTGATACCAATTGAAAAATAGGTATTGCTCAAATACCACTCGAATAGTAATCGAAAGTTTGATAAGGAACACCCACAAGGGGGGTGAATGGGTGATTTTAAAAATTTTAAATAAATTATATATAAAATATGTCTAAACTTTATCTTAAGATTTTCTCCCAAATAAAAAACTAATTTTTATGGTTAATTGATATCCAAAGATTAATGAGGAAATTCATCAATGTAGAGTCTTAATTGTAATAAAAGTATCAAGAGTATATTATATTGCTTGTACAACTTGTGGTGGATAGTAGTTTGCAGCATAGATTAAAAGAACTGTTAAGCTACTCATGGGATCCCAATGATATATATTAAGTTAATATTTCTCCTTCACATGTGAACAAGATATGAGATATCAAATGAAGGAAACGGTGATTCTCAATGTTACTGTTAATGCCATATTAAGCTACATATTTAACCTAAAAGCTAAAACTGCTAGGTAATAAGTTTAACAATATACCAAGCTAATTTAAGTTGATTTGTATTTAAAATGATCATGTTTTTTTAATAAATAATAATTATGTCAATATAAAGTTTAACAATGTTAACCCTCAATATGTTTAAATATCTAATAGGTTATTTGATAAGCTTTTTTCTTTTTCTTTTTTTAAAATGATGATAAATGACATAAATTTTTATATTCTTTTTTTTTTTTTTTGGGAGATATATTCAATTTTTTTAAGGTACTACTATGTTAGATTATATAACCACTGTAAGTAATTGTAAATAATCCTACACTAGTTTTTTGTCTGCATTATTTCTATGTAGGGTGAGATTTCCCTTGATGATGCCATGTGTACATACCTGCTTATATAAAGAATGTTTCTTGCTCTGCTCAGTAATGAATTGAGCCTCTTTACACTATTTTCCTTTCTTCTTTTTGAATTATTTTCCTTTATGCTATCTTTTCCAGATCCATTTTGGTATCAAAGTTGCTTCAATCCAAAATGGATTCATCTTCATCAACCCCTCTTGGAACCTCTTATGCTACAAATCCCTTATCTAATATTAAAATTCCACCACAGATTCCAAACATGTAACAAAATTTTCCAGAAACCAGTTTTTGATTCAAAACATCTTACCCTGCTCAGTTCATTCATCAATCTCTTCCAACTCTTAGCCAACCACTCACAATCAAATTGGATTAAGGCAATTACCTCATCTAGAAAAATTAGTTTCTGAATGTAATCATTGTCAATCGGGTTGAGGATTACATCGATGGAACTCTCCCTATTATGGTCATGCTCTAAATAAGCACAACTTTTTAAAACTTGAAGATGGTACTAGTATCTACATAGAATGTCAAAAGACAAGAAAAAAAAAAAAAGAAAAGAAATAACTAATTACATTTAAAATGGCAATAGTAAAAGGACATAGTGATCAATATCTTATGAGCAATAATAGCCCAAAGATAATACTGAGGTATATTTGTTTAATGAATTCTTTTAGAGTTGTAATAATAAAGAATTTTAGAATTCACAATCAAATATAAATAGTAGGAGAAGTAAGTGTAAGATTAGAGTCAATATAATTCACATTTTAGAATTAATTATGAAATAAGATTATGGAAAGTATATGTAAGTTTAGGATCAATACAAAAACTCACACTTGACTTACATCCCGTAGATGTTATGTATCAAAGAGCATACTAACTAGTATTAAACCATGGAAACCTAAAAGAATATGTAAGAAAATGATGAAGAATGTCTTAGATTTAGAATAACATCAAATATCAAAATAAAAACAAGAAGAAAATAGAGGAACCATAAAAATTTAAAGATATGACTTCATCTACTTTCAAATGATTGAAAGTTAAAGAAATCCCAAAGTAATACAAATCAAACATGAATTAGCTTACCATATGCTAAATATTTGATCCAATTTTGCATGCTATTAATAAAAAATAGACTCATGTTTGGAATCTTCTTCTTCTTCAGATGAGAGAATTGAGAATTTCTTAAATCATTATTTGACTGTTGAATGAATTTCATAGATCATTATTTAATAGCTAGGGTTCAACGAACCAATATGTATTAGGCCTTCAAGTATTTGAAGGCTTGGGTTCAATGAATCAATGTGTATTAGATTTTTAAGGAGAGAGTGAAGCCCATCCTAGCTACCATTATAATTAATGGGACTACTATATTCAATTATATTCTTATATTGGTCTTTTATAATTTAAAACCACATTTTTTGGACTCATTAAGAGATTTTACTTGAATTTTATTTTTTATTTTTAAAGGCCTTTCTTGTTGGAAAGAGTTTTCACACACAATGAATTACAAAATTGCTTTTAGAAAAGCCTTATTTTAGTTTGCTATGCAAGATGTTTCATGTTTAATGAAATTTGTAATAGTATTTTACATCAAAGCACCTATGGTAGGTGTCACACCCCTGAATATCTCACTGAATTTTTCACGAGTGCGCGATGCTAAGGACCCTTCCTTAGCCAACCTTCATTCCCAGCGTTTAGAAAGCAGAGTAAAACATAGAAAGAACAAAGCAATAGGGACACACACGAGGTTACGGGAATCCTTTCCCAACTTGTATTATTTCTCTATTACAAGACAAAATTGTTTCCTAAACCAGAGTACAATGCTCTCACCCAAGAATACGAGAAGGAACCCTTTTCCCAAAACTCTCTCTTTCTGTTTCAAGGCTGCAGGAGACATTTTAAAAGACTCAAGCTACAGTTACAAATTTGAATTTCCCAATTCAAATCTTGGAGCCAACTTTGGTGGTTATGCAACTGGCCAGAACCGCCCTCAACTGCCTTTCATAACCACCCACCACTCAGATAGTGGCCTGCACTTGCCACCCACTTGCACCAGCCATCATCCCTCAGCCAACTGCAGGTCAAATGACGACTTGACTTGGTCACTGAGCTAGCTGCCACTAGCGAGCTGCATTGCCATCTCCTCAGGTCTTGCTCGCCAAGCTATTGGAGAGTCCCCTAACAAGCCGACCCCTTCCCCTCAAGGTGCCTCTTGTGATCGGGTGCCCATCAGCATGTCTTTGATCAAGTCCCTCTGAGCCAGGCAGCGTGCACCAATCATCTGACCAAACATCTGGTGCATCAGTGTGCCTTCCCCACACTGATGTATGAGCCCGTGCCATGTCTAGGTGCCCATGGCTTGGCTTGCTGCTTGCTTCCCAGCAACGAGCCATGGCATTGCGCCCATGGATGATCCCTCTTGGTGCACAAGGCATTGCGCCCCTATGTTGTGCATAGGCATCTTGGTGCGAGTCAGCTATCGCTTGGCGCCATCAGACCATGGCATTGCGCCCATGGTTTCATTAGCTGGCTCACAGCACAAGGCTTAGGCGCCCTCGTGCCTGCACGGGGAGGGAGTAGGCCGCACCAGGCCCCGTGCTGTTGCGGCCACGGGGTGCACACCACACATGTCGTGGAGCCCATGTGTGTGTGCTCGAGTCGCGTCGTGTGTCTTAGGCACGCCCAAGGCCGTGCCATGGTGCCCCCTTGGTGTGGTCAAGGCTTCTCTTGGTGGCTCCCTCCTTTGAGTCACCTACCCCACCCTTAAAGAACAATACAGGCCATTTTCATTGTTTCTTGAGAAGACATCAATATGTCTGAGGAGACATAATGGAATAATAATTTTAATTATAAATTAAAATTCCAAGTCCCTTAGCCTTCATCTGCACCACCTAAGTCAGGTGCGCACGCGATGCCCATCTAGTGAGCACGCGATGCATGTTTGGCTGGCTCACAGTGCGCGGGTAGTGTGCGTCTGGTCCATTCCCGGTGCGCATCTGGCTAGCTCGTGGTGCGCGCGCAGAGCGCGTCTGGCCCGCTTGCTGTGCGTGTCTGGCTTGCCCACGGTATGCGCACGGTGCGTGTCTGGCTCGCCCACAGCCTCCTCACATGGCTCCTGGAGTTTGAACCACTAAACCTCCAAGATTTCCCTGCTTTCATCCTAGGCTCTCATGGGTGCAAGGCCTACCCATGAGGCCTATTCCTCCATGGTTAAGTCAAGGGGCTGACAGTAGGGGCCTTGGGTGCACACCACCATGGGCAACAAAACAACCCAAGAAGGAGTCTAATGATAAACTTGTGGGCTGGAATTTTTCTAGCAATTTTTTTTTTTAAATAAGCAATTGGTTAGAAAGTTTTATAACATAAAGGAAGGATTTTATTTTACTCGACATAATTATGAAAATCTTCCATTTATTTTTAAGATTTGGTGAAGATATAGGAATATTCGGAGGTCATCCTTTTCATAATTATTTGAAATTTGAAATTTGAAATTTTTAGTTTAAAAGTGATGAACTTCCTTTTTAGATGAGGATATCTCTTCTAACTTGTATTTTCTTTTGAAAATAATTGTACAAGTTGTTTTCATATGAAGCTAGGATTGTAAGACTAACTAGTTGACTATGAAAGTAAAATTGCTACATCAATGCACTTTCCTTGGATGGATAAGACTTAGATTTCCATGGTTCTTAAAAAGGCAAGTTGGGTTTGGGGATGGGGGTGTTGGCGTTAGGATGTGGGACGAAGGAATTATTTTTTAAACTCTGACTAATCCAGGACCATACAAGAAAGGTTTTCATAATTAAAGAGGTCTTGGAAATAAAACCAAAGAAGCTTTCATCTTGATAAACTAGTTATATTTGGTTAGAGTGGTCAATTTTGAAGATGAAACTCTCAACTTGATATTGATGTTGATGGCTATAGACTTGTTAAGAGTATTGTAAACAAAATCTAGACATGTCTTAGCTACTAAGCAATTAAAATTTGCAAAAAAAAAAATACTATCACAAAAAATTATTTCCTTTTTTTTCATGCCTCAAAAATAATTATTACAATAATAATCCACTTAAATAAAATGCATGAGAAAAAAAATCTAAAAGCAATAAAATAATTTCTTATAGTATAAAATGTTCTCTAATAATCTCAAAAATATTTTTAAAAACTTTGACAATAATTTTATTATGGTTTTTTTTTCTTGAAACACAAATTTAATAATTAAAAATTAATAAAATAAAAAAATCTAAATAATAATGGGAAAATATGAGAGGTCATCACATAAAAAAAATATCTTGGAGCTTTTTTGTCCAAAAAACATGGTCAATAAACCCTAAGCACTTTCCCACTTACTAAAAAAAGGTGTATTTTTTTACTTTTAAAAAACAAGGTGGGCTAAAAGAAAAAAAAATCAAATGAATACAAAGAAAAATGAGGGGATATATCACATGCAGTCAGTGTCAAGAAAGGACACAGGATAGCACTATCATGCATTGGTTGTACACATGAGCATGGCTAACGCAAGCCCTATAACAATCCACGTTGTTATGCCTTCTTAGCATGTGGGTTCCATGCGATGCTTTCCTGACTGTTGTAGGCCTCCCAATTGCAACCAATCTCCTCCATTTGGACTTGGGATTCCATTAGTCTACTTGTTTTCTAATTTTGGTGTCTTGAAGTTTATGTTAGAAAAACACTCTTTTCTAAGATGGATCCTTATATTTGTAAGAGAGAAAACAAATCATATTTTCTTCATTAATTTTACCTAAAACATTGATAAAATATTACATAAAAAAGCTTAAGATGAGTAGAATATTTTCTTCTTGCTTTCTTGAAAAGAAAAATAATACAACCTGTGCTTTCTAAAGAAAGTTTAGAAAGGAATGGATGAAGTCGATGCTATTTTCATTGACTAGCAGGTTTTAATATACACAACATATATTTTTCATATAGAAGGTGTATATTTTACATATGGAAGTGTGTATTTACATAATAGGAAAGCAATATTTATTTTCCTTCCTTTGCAGCTTGCAACTTGGAAATTTTATTCTCTATGATTTTATTCTCTAGAGTTAAAGCCTATAGCTTGGAGCTTTTATTCTCTTGAGCTGTATTAGAATCTTCTTGAGCTGGATTCTTAACATGCCCCCTCAAACTAGTGTGTGGTTGAGGTTGAACACCCAGTTTGTTCCTGAACATCTGAAAGGTAGCCTTTTGTCATAAGATGCTTCAAATGACCCTCCCCATGGGCTTATATAGGAGGAGGGAAGCTTCTAGAGACTCCTGGAGCCATCTACACTAAGTCATTGGTGGGAAGAGTGTGGAAGGTTCTAGAAATGCCTAGAAATGTCCACCCATCTCTACACTATGGTGGAAGGCATGAGAGGAGTCCAAGGCTTTCTAGAGAATTCTAGAGATCTCTTGTATATTCTTGTACATAGGGTTGTACATAGATTAGTGTAGGGAGTTCTAGAATATTCTTGATTTGTAAGGAACCCTCCAAGGTTCCAAAGAGTTCCATTGGTGCCTATAAATAGGTGAGGCCCTCATTTGGCCAAGGCACCACCCAAATCACTTTCTAACCAAGCAAGTGAGCTTCCAAGCACTTGTAAAGGCTTCCTTGAGTTAATAAAGAGCTTCCATTCTTTAAAGAGTTGCCTATTAAGCTTCTTAAGCTTTCGAGTCGTAAGTGTCTTAGCCTAGCAAGCTAAGTATTAGGAACAAGGCTGACTTAGCAAGATCAAGCGTCTTGACTTGCCTAAGTGCCGCACGAGCTTAGTGAACGACTAAGTCCGTGACACTTTGGTGAAAATATCAACAAGCTAAGATGATGAAGGAATGTGTCATGTGATAAGATGACCCATTGCAACCTTTTCTCGGACAAAGTGGTAGTCGAGCTCAATGTGCTTTGATCTTGAATGAAACAAAGAGTTAACTGACATGTAAAGGGCACTGATATTATCACAAAATGATTGTGGGGGTTGTGCCAAGGGAACACCAATATCTTGAAGAAGAAATGTGAGCCCTGTTATCTCAGTTACGGTGGAGGCCATAGATCAATATTCGGCTTCAGTGCTGGAGTGAAACATAGTGGGTTGTTTCTTAGCACACCAAGAAATACAATTGGTACCAAGGAATGTACAGAAACTACTGATGCTCTTCCTTGTTGTGGTGTAACTAGCCCAATCAGTATCACTCAACGCATAAAGGTTGGTAGCATCAACGGGTTCTGAGTTTGAAGAGATGTCTTTTACAGCCATTGGTGTAGCAAGGGGAGCACTCTCCAACATTTTTGTTTTGTGAAGAATGTCTTGTGTGTATTTGTGTTGAGACAAGTACACTCTACTAGGAAATGGTTTCATTTCTATTCCAAGAAAATAAAGCAATGATCTGAGATCCTTGATTATAAACTCATGACTCAGCCTCAATATTAGATGTTGGAGAAACTCGTCGTTATTCCTTGTAAGGAGAATATCATCAACACAAATGAGAGAAATGGATGTAATATATAAAAAAAAGAGGCATCACACGTGATGCAATGGAAACCAAGGTGCAGAAGATATTTAGAGAGTCTACCAAACCAGGCACGAGGTGCCTATTTCAATCCATAGAGTGATTTTTTAAGTAAGCAAACGTGATCTTTCTTAGTTGGATGAATAAACCCTAGTGGCAGCTCCATGTAGACAATTTCTTTGAGGTTACAATGCAAGAATGCATTTTTAACATCAAGTTGCCTTATCTTCCATTTGAGGGATAGGGAGAGAGCAATCACAAACCTAATGGTTGTTGGTCAAACTACTGGACTGAAGGTTTCATCATAATCAACTCTAGAAATTTGAGTGAATCCCCTTGCAACCAAATGAGCCTCAAAGCAATCTATGGTTCCATCTTCCTTTGTTTTAATGGGATAAATCCACTTGGAGCCGACAATATTAATACTAAACGGCCTTGGAACTAAGTTTCAAGTATCATTAGTGTTGAGGGCAGCAAGTTCCTCTTGCATAGCAGCTATCCAGCAAGGATTTTTCAAGGCTTCCCTAAGGGTCTTCGTTTTGGAGGGGAAATGTGGGTGGGGACCCTTGGTGGCAACTGTGGCATAATCTTTCAAATAGTAAGGATTCATACGAAGTCGAACTGGCCAAAGGAAATTGTGAGAGCTTGAATCTGAGCATTTCACGTCATGGATGTCAAGGTGTGTGGAGATGCCTTCCATGTTTGGGAGAGAATCTACTGGAGTAGATGATGGAAATATTGCATCTTGATTTGCTTGACTTTTGGAGATTGGTGGATCTAGGATCGAAGCATTATTTTATAGAGAATCGGGACCTTCCATGTTTGGGAGAGAATCTGCTGGAGTGGATGATGGAAATATTACATCCTGATTTGCTTGACTTTCAGAGATTAGAGGATTCGGGACCGAAACATTATTTTGTGGAGAATCAGCAGTCTCTCTTAAAGGAGAGGTTGAATTTACAACTTATGGACTCCCATGGTTTCATCTAGCTGCTCCAAAGGGTTAGGAGTAGCATCGTCCTTCAACAATGAGGTACCTACATTAAAGTCAACAATTTGTAAAGTCAGAAATTAAGCTATTGGTTTTTCCTTTCTAGAAATCTCCTTATTTGAAAGGATTTTGTGTGAGTCATCAATTTTGCCAATCCATTTGTCCAAACTTGGAAATTCGGATAGACTCAAATTTTGAGAATTTTCGGCAGTTGAATGGGCTTAAAAGGAAATGCTGCTTCTTCATCAAATACAACATGCCTTAAATATATACTAATTTTGTTTTTGGTTCCTAACAACGATATCCTTTGTGTATTGGACTGTATCCAATGAAAACACAAGGATATGTTTTTGTGACAAATTTTGAACCCCCTTGATTTCGAAGAGAAGGAAAACATAGACATCCCAATACCTGCAAGCCACTATAGTCTGGATGTCTTTTGTGACGTTTTTGATATGAGCTTTCATTCTGCAAGACACATGAAATGACATTGTGGTAAATGATTAATCAAATACACAGTCGTGGAAAAAAACTTCTACCCATAAAGATAGGGCATATTAGCATGAAATGACATTGTAAGCCCAGTTTCAACTATATGTCGATGTTTTCGTTCTGCTACATCGTTTTGTTGAGTAGTTCCTGGACAAGACACATGGAGTTCAATGCCACAACTTTGAACATGGTTAATACATTCAATTGAACTAAACTCTTCTCCTCCATCACATTGGAAAATCTTAATTTTTGAATCTAATTGATTTTCAACAAGTTTTTGAAACTTGATGAAACAACTAAAGAAATCAGATTTTCGCTTCAGAGGGTATAACCAAGTGAATATGCTAAAATCGTCAATAAAAATTGCATAATATCAAAAACCTTGGTTTGAAGCTATAGGAGTTGGTCCCTAGATATCACAATGAATTTTTTGAAAGGGAAACTTGGCGATTTTATTATTGCTTTTGAAAAGAAGTTTGCAACTTTTTCCCATTTGACAACTAATGCAAATATTAGGCTTATATATCCAATGAGACAAATCAATAATATTCTACTCTTTTAACAAAGATAATATTTTTGAATGAGGATGTCCAAGTCGTTGACGCCAAACTGTAGAAGAAGCACCCTCTTTCCTTATTACACTCGAAGGGTTCATGAATAACTCCATCTAAAGCATATAGTTGTCCCTTTTTATGCCCCCTTGCAATTATCTTCTGGTTTTGATCCTTGACAACAAAGTCAAAAGATGTACACTCAAAAGTGCAAGAATTATCAGACGTAAATTTTCCAACAGATAGTAGATTTTTTTTTTTTAAATGAGGAACAACTAGCACATCATTTAACTTAAATTTTCCTTCTTTTGTAAAGACACAAGAATCACCCACATGAGATATGGGTAAGGCATTTCCATTTCCCACAAATATCATATCATTGTCTGATAAAGATTCAACATAGGATAACTTACTTATGTCATTAATCATATGTGTAGTAGCTCCTAAATCCACATAAAACGATGGATCGTGTTCATAATTTAGCTTGATTGCAGCAAGGGATTGTGGAAGATCCTCTGACTGATAGGAATTGTCAAACGTACACCAGCAATTTATTGCAAGATGATTAGCAGTGTTGGAGTTATTGGGACGCTGTTGTGGCTGATTTTCTGGCCTTGGTTGAAGACCTTAATTGTTGGCTGGTTGGTTCATGTTCTAGTTGGTTGGAGCTGAACTCTTTTGATGGTTGTTATATCTTTCAATAGGAGTAAAACCCCTACCGCGAGAGTTAAAATGCTTCCCTTATCCATTCTGACCACGACCCCTTTGATTGAAGAAGGCTTGCGCATGTTGAATGTATGTCTTTTCTTCCTCACGATGTAAAGATAGGGTTTGTTCATGGCCTTGGAGGGCTAGGACAAACTGGTTGAAGGATGGATATGGAGCTTTTGTCAACATGGCTGTACGAAAATCCATATACTAGTTTCCCAATCCTCTTGTAAATTGAAAAACCTTATCAAGGTCTGAAACTGGCTTATTAATGGTTGTATTCTTCAATTGAACGTGAACTCTTCTTGATTCCCATCAACATACTTTTCAGGTTTCCTTGCTTTTCAATGGTGATAGGAAGCAGTTGTTGTTCAATTGAAGTCCATAGGCCAAAGGCAGTTCCTGCTCCTTCAAAAACCATACTAAGGACATCTTCTTTCATAGATCCGAGGAGCCAAGAAGTTAGAAGTCCTTAGTTGGTTACCTAAATTTGATAATTGTGATTTGAAATTCTGTCTCGTTTTTCATTCAGAATTTCTTCAGCAGGTCTTTCATTTGCAATAATATAATGGTGGATGCCGAGGCTGTGCATTAAAGGGATGATTTGCGAACGCCATAGCAGAAAGTTGGTGGTGCTCAATTTGATGGAGATTATACTAGAGCATTGGTGAAATGATTGTAAGCTGAGTTGAGGTTCTTGCTTCAACATGGAAGAAGAAGATGAAAACATCATGTTTTGGCTTGCAGATGATGGCTTTGATACCATGAAGAAAGTTTAGAAAGGAATGGATGAAGTCAGATGCTATTTTCATTGACTAGCAGGTCTTAATATACACAGTATATATTTTACATATGGAAGAGTGTATTTATAGAATAAGAAAGCAATATTTATTTTCCTTCCTTTGCAGCCTGCAACTTGGAAATTTTATTCTCTGTGATTTTATTCTCTAGAGTTACAGCCTGAAGCTTGGAGATTTTATTCTCTTGAGCTATATTAGAATTTGCTTGAGCTGGATTCTTAACACTTTAAAGTTATACCAATGAAGAAAACCTAGTAGAATTAAACTCAAACTTCTTTCACTTATCTATAGTCAATCAAAACACTTGATAAAAAAACTAGAACAAAGCAGAAAGTATAGGAAGGGCTTGGTGTCATAGGAGTTTGTCTACCTTGACCAACTTTTAGGACTCAAATTCTATAATTTAGAGAAATAGAACCTTGCATAAGTCATAACCACTCAACTTAGAAAAACCTTCTATACTAATTGCAACTGAGTTGTAGTTAAACATATAAAAATATTTATGGGAACAATAATTTTATGAGTTAATTTCGCTCTTATCGCTTGAGATTTAGGGTAAATACACTAAACCATCATTTATTTCAACTTTCTTCGATTAACACCCTTGTAAATATATTCAAACTATTAAATTTTTTTTAGAGAATAAAATTTTATTTTTTGGGGTATGTTTAACACACACACACCCAAAATCGCTCTAAAAATAATTTTATAAATGAAATATATTTCTAAGGGTGTTAACTCATCAAAATTTAAAACCATTGGTGACTAAGTATATTTACATCAAATCTTATGGGGGTATGAATTGTGTTAACTCTATTCTTATTCTTTGAGCATGAATTTTTGTACAAGGCTACCAAAATATTGGTAATAGCATCTAAAAAGCCTAAATAAGGAAATTTTTACACTACAAAAGGTGAACTAGCTACCATGTAATCAAATTGTATACTTTATATATCTACCTCCATTCATTTATGAACTTCAAATTTTTTTATCATAATCATAGGATTAGTTTGTATATATGGTTCATTAAGCATGTATCTTAATGGGCCATGTAGTAAAAAATTTCAAAATTATATAAACAAAAGATCCATTTAACTATGAAAAATAACCACAAAGGGTTCACTAAAAAGTTGTGTTTGTATCTACAATCGAAAATTTTGGTAACTTAATTAGTATGCAATTTAACTCATCAAAATTATTCATGTTCCTTACAATCTAAATGAATTAGTTTTGATAGGTTTTTGTCACATGATTAACCAAAGTAGGAAGGTTGAATTAATATAAACTAAATATATCTTAATAATCTTTAAATATTGTAGTATCTACCTTAATACAAAACCTACTTATCTCTAACCTTTCCCAAACAACACATCTTGCTTTACTTTCACATATTCAAGCTTAATTTTAGTTTGTTGAGACTTCCACAACCTTCTTGGCAAGTTTCTTTCCACTAAGGCAATCTACCTTGATTGTTCCTTCAAGCTTGCTAACCAATTTTTTTTTTTTTTTATTCTCTTTTTTTTCCTATACATATTTTTTAATATGAAAGTGAAGTGTCATTAATATATTAAATTCAAGAAGCATCAATATGGAGAGATAGACTAATTGTAAAGACTTGAAATAAAGCCTTTCATGAAAATGACCAATTAGATGAAAATGATGAGATGGATGAGAACTGTACTCCACTTTGGAAATTTAAAATTCTTACACAAAATTTAGAAAATAAGATGTCAACAACGAATGGAATGGAAAAACAAAACAAATTAAAATAATAGAAACAACAATAAAGAAGTCGGATACTATTTGAGGGAAAAGCAAAAAAGATAAAATAAAAAATAAAAAAGAATATAACATGGTAGATGTTTAAAACTATGGTAAAATGGACTTGGCATAAAAATTTGCATCAAACTTACCAAAAAAGATAAAGACCTCTCTATCTAAACTTACAATAGAAATGAACATATGAATCAGAATTTTATTCGTAACCTAATTAACCCAACCATAGCATAGGTGCTAATATTTTTCAACACAGTTTTACAAGCATAACCATGTATTTATATTTAACACAACCACAAATAAATTCTTTTGAAAGTAATCCTAGAATACTCTTGCCAACCTTAGACTTATCTTTGTTTATGTTATAATCCCATCTATTGTCCCATATTTCATCTAGATCGACATGGTGCACATCTAGAAGAATTTTTTTCCATACTCAAACATCTAACATTAGAGATTGTGGTTTTATTGTTTCATTTTGGACTGCTATTGAATTAGTACATATATCCAAATAGAGCAAAGCTGCCAAAAATCTTTGTATAATCTTTTGTGGATACTGGCCATACCTGAACATGATGTGAGAATCAACAATCCTTTCAGATATCGAAATTACCAATAGTAAAATATCTACAACAAATATTTCCATTCCTATTGGGGTCACGCTCTAAAGAAGCACCATTGTTCCTAGTTTTAGAGTTTTTTCCTCAAACCATGTTGATTTTACAACCTTCAAGAAATTTAGCAGAACCGCAAACTTTTTAAAACTCAAAAACTGATGGTACTAATATCTAAACATAATAACAAAAGACAAGAGAAAAAAATAAACAATTAAAATGATAATAGTAAGAGGACATAGTGATTAATATCTAGCTCAAAGAAAATATTGAGGTACATTTATTCAATGAATTATTTTAGAGTTGGAATAATAATCAGTTTTAGAATTCATGATCAAATATGAATTATAGGAGAAGTATATGTAAGTTTAGGATCAATACGAAAATTCACATTTGACTTACATATCATAGATGCTATGTATCAAAGGGCATAATAACCCGTATTAGACCACGAAAACCTAAGGAAAAAGTAAGAAAATGATAAAGGATGTCTTAGATTTAGAATAACATCAAATAATATTAAACTATATAAAACTAGAGATATAGTAAGCAAATAATGAAGGCCCTATCCTCCTCTTTCTCTTTATACTACTAACATAGAGAAACTAGAAAAAATCGAGGAAGTTGCATTGTTCATATAAGACTCAAAGCATCTTTGATTTTATTCAACATCATGATTAGAACTTTACTACTCTCCAATATGAAGTGCATGAAGGCCTCTTGTTTGACACAATGACAGTCCCATTTTACTACAGATATTCTTTCAATTTTGGGTTCACAAAATGTATTAGTTAAAGCTTTGAAAGTTGAGGAGAATTTCAGATAATAATAATTTGTTAGGCATTAGAAAAATACTCCCTAGTCTAAGGTTTTGTTCTTCCAAAAATTAAAGCCAAAGAAGGTCCTTGTATAAGTATATAATTTCTTCAAATCTCAAGAAGAAAATAGAGGAACCATAAAAATTTAAAGATATGACTTGATCTACTTCTAAATGAGTGAAAGATAAAGAAATACCAAAGTAATACAAATCAAACATGAGTTAGTGTACCATATGCTAAATGTTTGGTTCAATCTCGAAAGCTATTAATCAAAGATAAACTCATGTTTGATATCTTCTTCTTCTTATGAGAAAATTGAAAATTCCATAGATTGGTATTTGATGACTAGGGTTCAACTAGCCAATTTCTATTAGGTTTTTATGTATTTGAAGGCTAGAGTTCATGAATCAATTCTAATTAGATTTTTAAGAAGAGTGTGGGGGCCACCCTAGCCATCATTGTATATAATGGGACTGCTATACTCAACTACTATGTTAGATTAGTCTTTTACAATTTAACACCATATTGTTTGGGCTTATTAAGAGATTTGACTTAAATTTTAATAGTTTTTTCCTTTTTTTTTTTCTAAGGGATTGTCTCTTTGGAAAGGGTTTTCACACACAAGGAATCATAATTTTTCTATAGAAAATGCCTTATTTTAGTTTCGTGTGTAACATGTTTCATATTTAATGAAATTGTAATATTACAATTTTTTTTTTACATCCAAAAAAAAAAAAAAGATGTTTTATGTTTATTGAAGTTAATAATAGCTCCACTATTTTATTTTTCACATCAAAATAAAGTAGCTTAATACCAAACAATCTCACATTCAACCTAACAAACTAGCTTAATTTGTGATCAAAGATATGGAAAAGAAGTTATGATAATGTGCTTCCAAGCACCCATGGGAGGGGCCTTGGGTGCACACCAACTTGGGAAGTAAAACAAACAAAGAATGAGTCTACTCTATGGCTGGTTTAAGGCCTAATCCATGAAGGGATTTTCTTGAATTTGAGGATGAGAATTTGCTCATTCGTAGTATTAGAAGTTTAGGTATGATATCAGGGTTACAATGAAAGTGGAATAGTAGCCAACTTATTTTTAATTTAATAGGCTATATAACTATTGCAAATAATAGCATATGGTTCACTATAAAATGGAAAGTTTTGGTAACTTAATTATTATTCAATTTAACTCATCGGAATTATTCATCTTCCTTACAATCTAAATATATTTGTTTTGATAGGTTTTTGCCTCATAATTAACTAGAGGTAGGTAGACTGAATTAATACAAATGATTATGAATGATTTTTAGATATTGTAGAATCTACCTTAATACAATACCAACTTAACTTTAACCTTTCTTAAAAATGGCATCTTGCTATACTTTCACATACTCAACCTTAACACTAGTTGATTGAGAAATGCACACCACCTTCCTAGTGGGCATAATACTAGCAACTCTATTTTCTTCTCACATGAGTTTCTTTCCTACCTTGATTGTTCCTTCAAGCTTTCTAAGTATGTTTTCTTATTTTCTCTCTATTTCTATGCCTATTTTTTAAATGAAAATAAAATGTCTCAAATGTATTAAACTAAGCATGAATGGAAAGAAAGTATAATTGCAAACACTTAAAATAAAACCTTTCTATGAAACTGACCATTCTTTCTCCTCTTATTGAGAAGTGGGATGCAAAATGATGCAAATGATGAGTACTATACTCAACTTTGGAAATTAATTTACAAATTCTTACACAAACCATAGAAAATAAGATGCTAACACCAAATGAAATGGAAACAAAGAATGAAACTAAAATAATGGAAACAACTATAAAGAAGATGGAGCCCATATGAGAAAGAAGCCAAAATAAAAAATAAAAAAATCATAATATAACATGGTAGTTGATATGTAAAACTATGGTAAAATGGAACTAGCATAAAAATTTAGATCAAACTTACAAAAAATAATGACCTTTCTATTGAAAATCACAACAAAAATGAACATATGAGACATAATTTTGTTCTTAACCTAATTAACCAAACCTTAACCTTAACCTTGGCCATTATTGAAAAATAGACCTAAACATGAAAAGAAATTTGTGATTTTTCAAGAACTAATGAGGTCTATGAAGAACTCCCTATGGTTTGAGTAGATGGTTGTCACTAACTAACAATAATTAATGTAGAAAGAAATGTGCACAGACAAATTTTATCCACTCATTAAAAGTCATGCGCCAATAATTAACTAATAATATGTTGACACTTGTCAAATGGGTCTTGCAAAAAAAATAATTTGATAAATTAAAAATAACAACAAATCAATTAATTGTGATAAAGCAAAAGAATATAGATAATAATTAATTGATAATTAAAATAAATGATAATTATCACAATAAATAAGATGATTATCTTTAGGAAAGCAAGAGATAATATCAAAATAAAATATCCAACCCAATAAGTAGAGGGTTCTCTCTCATTTCAAAGCAAACATTGAACACTAATGAAATTTTTTACAGTTATTGATGAAATTCCTTAAAGATTCAAGATTTGATGAAAAGATGAATACTTTTAGATCTCTTGAACAATTAAAGAATATAAAAAGATTTCTTGAAGAAATTAATGATTTGAAGATTTTTTTCATTGGAAGAATTTATTATCTAATGTGTTTTTATGAAACCCCAATTTTTTTGATCCAAAATTAAACATTAAATTGCTTAAAAGTGTGTTTGTGTCTTGATATGAAGAATCAAAGGGCATATTAAAGACAGTAGAGTATAAGCAAATCAACATAAAATTTTGTCAACAATTTTCTTATTTTAGAAAATTCAAGTCTAAAAAATCATTAACCCTAGCCTACTAAAGAACAAGATTACCAATGATGATGTCACCAACAGTTGCTAAATGTTTATAATTGTTGATAGTTGTTAGATGTAAATGACATTGTTTGAAAAACTGGATCATAGTATTTTCCTTCATAAAACAAGTGAACCAATAGTAGAGCAAAGATGCTATATTGCTATTGATTATCAATTCTAGTCAAACATAATTATAATATAGACATATCATTCATACTCCCTTTAGTAATTCATAAAGGAATATAAATCATTTGAGTGCAAAAGATGTCCCATGAGAAGGTGCCATGAACAATCTAGCTAAGATGAAAAATTTGGGTGATTTTTATAAAATAATGTAAATTTGTATATATAATCATTTTTTACACACTCATATGTTACCCAATATTATCCAAATATTGGATTCAAACAATATTACATATATATATATAAGCACTTTCTATGTGTTAATATTGTCAACACAATGTTACAAGCATAACCATATATTTATGTTTAATACAAGAATAGATTCATTTTTTTATAGTAATCCTCGAACACTTATGCCAACTTGAGCCTTATCGTTGTTTCTGTTGTCTTATCTATGGTCCTACCTTCATGTACACATGGTGAAAGCATAGAAGCAATTTTTTCCATGCTCAAACACCCAACAATAGACATTGTGGTTTTATTGTTTCATTCCAAACTATTATTGAATTAGTCCATATTATCCAAATTGTGTAAAGCTGCCCTAAATCTTCCTCTAATCTTCTATAGAGACTGACCATGCTTGAACATGGTGTGAGAACCTGCAATCTTCTCAAAGATGGAAATTACACTAAATAAAATATATGCAAGCATAAAGAAAATGTAAGAAAATGATAAAGGATGTCAATGATTTAGAATGACATCAAATGATATTAAACTATACAAAACTAAAGAAAAGTAAGAAAATAATGAGACTCTATCTCCCTATTTCACTTTATACAAATAACACAGAGAAACTAGAAAAAATCGAGGAAGTTTCATTGCTCACATAAAATTCAAAGAATCTTCAATTTTATTCAATATGGTGATTAGAACTTTATGGCTCTATGAAGAACATGGAGGCCCTCTTGTTTGATACAACAACAATCCCATTTTGCAACTACTATTCTTTCAATTTCGGGTTCACAAAATGTATTTGTTAAAGTGTGGAAAATGGAAGAGAATTTAAGATTGTAATAATTTCTTAGGCATTAAAAAAAAAAAAAAAAACTTCCCAATCTATGGTTTTGATTTCCCAAAAGTTAAATCTAGAAAAGCTCCTTGTATAAGCACAACATTTCTTCAACTCTCAAGAAGAAAATAAAGGAACCATAAAAATTGAAAGATATGACTTGATCTACTTTCAAATAAGTGCAGGTTAAAGAAATCTCAAAGTAATACAAATCAAATAAGAATAAGATTACCATTTGCTAAATCTTTGATCCAATCCTGCAATCTATTAATTGAAGATAGAGTCATGTTTAGTATCTTCTTCTTCTTCTTATGAGAGAATTGAGAATTTTATAGATCATTATTTTAACAGCTAGGGTTTGAATAACCAACATGTGTTAGGTTTTATATATTTGAAGGCTTAGGTTCAATGAATCAATGTGTGTTAGGTTTTTAAAAAGAGTGGGTTCCACCCTTGCTACCATTATATAGAATGGGACTACTATTCTCAAGTAATATGTGTGATTAGTCTTTTACAATATAATGCCAAATTGTATCCACTCATTAAGACAATTTAACTTGAATTTTAATAATTTTTTCTAAGGGTTTCTCTCTTTGAAAAGAGTTTTCACACACAAGGAATCCTTCTTTTTTTTTTCCCCCAGAAAAATACCTTATTTTAGTATAATGTATAAGATGATTCATGTTTAATAAAATTGAAATAATTTAATTTTTTTTTTTTTTACATAACTAAAAACAAGATGTTTTATGTTTATTGAAGCTATCAATAGCTCTACCTTTTTTTTTTTTTTTTTTTTTTTTAACATCAAAATAAAGTATTTTAGTACCAAATAGTCTCACACTCCAACTTAAAAAACTAGCCTAATGTGTGATAAAAGATATGAAAAAGAAATTGAGATAATGTGCTTCTAAGCACCTATGGGAGGGGCCTTCAGTGCACACCACCATAGGCAATAAGACAACACAAGAAGGGTTTACTCTATGGTTAGATTACGGCCCAATCCATGGCTTGGTGTTGCTTGAATTCGAGGCTGAGAAAATGCTCATTTGTAGTATTGAATGTTGAGGTATGATATCATGGTTGCAATGAGAGCTAAGCAATGGTGAACCTATGTCCAATTACATAGACTATGAAAATAACAACATATGGCTCACTAAATAGTTGTGTTTGTATGTACAATGGAGAATTTTGGCAACTTGATTATTATTCAATTGAACTCATTAAAATTATTTATGTTCCCAATAGTCTAAATGTATTTGTTTTTATAGATTTTACCATATAATTAACCGAAGTAGGAAAATAAATATAAATTAAATTAATATATCTCAATGATTGAGAATGATTTTAGATATTATAATATAGGACACTACGATCATTTCACATGTGTAGTCTGAAGGTTTGACATGAGAAGTAGTAATTAAGCTAACAAAAAAGTTTTAACTAGAAATTTATCTTTTCATACAAACATCCATAAATTAAATTATGATAAATCTCCCAAAAAGTAGTAGTAAAGTGAACCATTCATACAAAAAAATATCCAATTAAATTAGTCTCTTAGCTAAAGAAATAAAGTGGTTTTTGAACCCTTCATACCCATGTCTCTTATTCCCAAAATCAAGTATACCTAAAAATATTTAATAAAAGAAGTGAACTTGAATGCAAATAAAGGATAGACATGAAATATATTTATTTTCAAAAAACTGAAATAGAGAATGTTTGTAATATGAGCCCAATGAAACAAAATAAACTTGTATTACATGTGTTATTTTTCATAAAGTCTTAAATCATATATATTTTTCAATAAATGTGCATATATTAAAAAAATTTATGGTACATTGTTAATAGAAGTGTCCAACATAATGAAACTTATGGAAGCAGGTAGCTTTAGATGTTCCTCACATATTAGTGAGTGGAACCAAAAACAATCTAATGGTATAACATGGTATGGACCTGCATTTTTTACACACATTCCTACTCAAGGGCGAGACTCACTTTTTAGTGCAAAATTGATTTTTGTAAAAATTGGAGTTTTTACTTATTTTTGTTTATTTTTTAAAGGAAAAACAAAATAAGAAATAAAACCCTAGAAATGACTCATTATTTGGAAAAATGTGTCTTTGAAAATCAAGTCAAAGTCTAGGGGTCAAGTTGCCTATTGAGAAGGTACCATAAGGTAGCACCCCTCTAAGCCTTAAAATAGGTCTCTACTAATTAAATTGTGGTAATTATGACAATTAATATATAAATAAGTGGATACTAAGAATTAAAAAAAAATATCAAAGCAATAATAAAATCATAATCAAGAATACTCAAACAAGCCATGCAGACTCAAAGAATCAATAAACAAAGAAAGGAAAGAACATACCTTAATAGCATGTTAAGCACTTCCATAAACAAGATTAGTTCACAAGCAATGATCTTATAATAATATAATATGTGTTTCGCTCAAATCAAGAAGCAATGATATGACAACATAGGAATCAAGTAAGGCAAGATAGATCAATCATGAGAATAGAATATACACACTAATAGAAACAAGGAGATAGGGAAAAGAGGAAGCGTACCTTGATAGAATATAAAATACTTTCATAAAAAGTTGAGTTAATTCACAAATAATGATAATGAATATAAAAACATAGGCTAAATCCCACAACATAACATATAACACATCTCAAATCATGAAGTAAAAGATGACAAGGAATGATTACAAGGAAACAAGATATAATAATCATGTTTAAAATTTTAGAATTGGTTAATCATGTATTCACTTGCAAAAATTAGTCTATATAGAATACCAAATGAAGAATTTTGATCTTAAGGAAGGTTCAACTAGTGTGCATAATATATCTACAATGTGAATCAATAATCAAAAGAGCTTACAAGCATGCACAAAGGTGATCAAATTATCAAAATATACAAAATGCCATTAACTCCAAGTAAATATCTAGAGGTGTTATTTCATCAAAATAAAAGTTGTGCAACATCTTAACATGTCTAGATCACAATTCAAAAGTTCAAATTAATTAATTATATGCCAATTAATGCCAAATTAAATCACAATTGGGTTTCTACACAGAATAATCATCATGTGATCAGAAGATAGGAGCTTATAAAATAAATCCTAAAACATTATCTAGAAGTAAGATTTCATCATGAAAAAAATTAGGAAACACCTCCTATGTGTCTAGATTACAACCCAAAAGGTCAAATTATTTAGTTATGTTTTGTTTAATACCAGTTTTCATAAACTCACAATTGGTCTAGAATAGAGCATATTTCAATCACATGCAAAAGTTAATTTATTCGACTAACTCGGAGATGCTTGAAAATCCTACAACAATTTGTACAAGCTATTAATATGTCTAGTTTACATGAAAAATATTTACAAAGTATGATCACACACATAACATCTTTAGAATTAAATAAACCACCCCTTAACTCTAGAAAAGAACCTATATAGTAGGAGCAAAAAAAAAAAAAAAAATCCTACTTGGGAGATTGGTTTTAAGTGTTTTAGGTGCCTAAGATTAAATTTAAGAAGTCTAGATTAAAGAAAAAATATCCAAAGGAATTAAGGAAGTCATTAAATAATTTAATTTTATAAAAAAAATTCCAAGTGTCTAGAACAGAGTGAAAATGAACCTATGAAAAAAATGATTTACATCTATTAATTGAAAATGATTTTGAACTCGGACAAAATTATATTAACATATTTAGGAAGTCTACAACATCGATCAATTATTATAAAAATTTTAGGAAGGCTTTAAATAATCTGAATTTAATTTTTTATTGCAAAGGTTGAACAAATTACCCCAAGAGACAATAGAATATTTGTTCTTGAAGAACTTGAATGTAGGGATTTACCACTTCCCAAATAATGTCCATAAAAATTATTCATACTTGCTTAACCTCATGTGATTGAGAATGTTTGAAAACCAGCACACCTTTTAGTGGTGAGAGTCTTTCATATATATAATCATTTACAAATTGTATAACGACTTAATTACACATAAAGATTGATTATAAAATAAATGGAAAGAATTAGCTAAACAAGCTCCTATGATTGAGGGTCAATGGATGCACATATGGAAGGCCTTAGATTAAGGCAGAGGATTTGTAACCACCCCCCTCTCCTCGCAAGCTGAGCGTTGAATTGGAATAGACGTGCAGCTTGGAGTGAAAAAAATTGAAAAAGAGGTCGAGGTACACTTTTGGTGAAGATATCAGCAACCTGTAAGTGAGAGGGCACATACTGAGTGCGAAGTTTGCCAGCAACAACAAGTTCACGAAGAAAGTGGTAATCTAACTCAACATGCTTGGCCCATTTGTGAGAAACGAGGTTGAAGCTAAAAAAGAATTGCACTTTTGTTGTCGCATAGGAGAAGAGGCTACTGTGGAAGGGAAATTCTAAGGTCATGAAGAAGATGCGTGAGCCAAAGAAGTTTAGCGGCAGTGAGAGCAAAAGCATGATACTCAGACTCACAGCTAGAACAAGAAACAGTAGGTGACTTTTTAGCACTCTAGGAAACCAAGTGTCACCAAGGTAAATAGAATAACTAGAGGTAAAGCGACGAGTATCAGGACATCCGGCCCAGTCTGCATCAGAGTAAGCAACTAAAGAACCAAGAGCAGCAGATGGATGGAAAGTGAGGCTAAAATGCAGTGTGCCTTTAACATAGCAAAGAATGCGCTTGACAACAAGAAAGTGGTCTTTAGTTAGAGAGTGCAGAAATTGACTTATAGAGTTTACATCATGAGCAATATCGGGACACGTGATAGTCAAATATAGGAGAGCACCAACAAGAGATCGGTAAAGAGTAGGATTCGAAAATAGAGGACCATCAGAAGACAGATGCTGACAAACAACCATGGGGGTGTGAACAGGCTTGCTGTCAAGTAACTGAGCTCGAGTGAGGATGTCCCGGGCATATTTCAGCTAACTAAGAAAGAGACCATCAGTAGTGGATGTAGCTTCCAGACCAAGAAAGGAACTGAGAGAACCCAAATCCTTAGTAGCAAACTCAGTATTAAGCTTATGAGTAAATCTATCAAGAAGTGATGGCTTGTTGCCTGTAATAATGATGTCATTAACATAAAGAAGCAAATAAATAATGTCACACTACCTGTGAAAGACAAAGAGTGAGGTGTCAGCATGACTGCAATAAAAACCAAGTTGAATGAGAAAATAGCTGAATCGTTGAAACCAGGCACGAGGAGCCTGTTTGAGGCCATAAAGAGCTTTCTTCAACTGACAGACATGATTAGGGAAGCGGGGGTCAATATACCCAGGAGCTTGTTCCATATAGACATGTTCAGTAAGATGACCATTAAGAAATGCATTCTTGACATCAAGTTGACAGAGAGACCATTTGTTGGTCACAACAAGAGAGAGGACAACACAGACAGTTGTAGCCTTGATAACATGACTAAAAGTGTCAATGTAGTCGAGACCAGGTACCTGTGTATAGCCTTTGGCAACAAGGCGAGCTTTGAGATGCTCAATTGATCCATTAGGCAAGTATTTGGTCCGAAACACCCATTTGGAACCCACAATGTTGGTGTTGACAGGGCAAGGAACCAAAATCCAGGTACGATTAGTTTGCAGGGCTTGAATTTCTTCATCCATAGCAGCGAGCCAAGCAGGATTCTTAGTAGCAGATTTGAATCCTTTGGGCTCAGTGGATGCAAATAGAGTAGAGAGAGGACCAGAGGATCCCAAGAGAGCAAGATTTGTCGGATGGCGATTTTTGAAAATACTAGCTTTGGCTCGTGTAATCATAGGATGAGAAGCCATTAGAGCAATCGCAACAGGAGCAGGAGTAGGTAGCTCGGTGGTGAGCTCAAGAAAAACGGGACTAGGATTTGAGTGTGGCATAGATGGACCTGTAAGAGAATCATTGACCTGCAAAGGCTCATCCACTGGATTAGTACAAATACCACACGGAGTAGATCCGGATTGTGTAATATGTCGGGAATGAGGCATAGGGGAAGATGGTAGCATGGCTAGAGAGGGAAGACTGGGTTCCAGAAAATTTGAGAATTGGATGGAGGATAGGGGTTGAGCCAGAGAAGAGTGAGAAAGGGAAAGTGAGTCTCATCAAATTGAGCATGGCGAGTGATATATAGCCTAGAAGGGATAGGATCAAGACAACGAAACCCTTTATAAGAGGAGTTGTAACCCAAAAAAATGCAAGAAGGCTACAGGGGGAAAATTTGTTAGGCATATAATCACATAAACAAGGATAAATATGACAACCAAATGGATGAAAATTTTCATAATTTGGAGAGGAACCATATAAAAGCTCAAAAGAGGACTTACCTTCAAGAAGTGGTGGGGCAATCGGTTGATGATATAAGCTATAGTGCTAAAGGCATCAACCCAGAAGCGAAGGGAAGTGTGGGAATGGACAAGCAGGGCTAAGCCGGTCTCAGTCACATGACGGTGTTTTCTTTCTACGCAACCGTTTTGGGCAGGAGTATATGGACAAGAGAGTTGATGATGAATACTAGAGGTACGAAGATGGGCTTTAAAGAAGTTGCTAGTAAATTCTGCACCACCGTCACTTTGAAAATTTTTGATACAAACAGAATGTTGATTTTTCACAAATTTTTGGAAATGAATAAAAGTATCATAGAAGTAAGATTTCAGTTTCAATGGATTCAGCCAAGTGAAACAAGAATAATCATCAATGAATAAAACGTAGTAGACAAATTCGAAATTAGATTTGACGGGGGAAAGACCCTAGATATCACAATGAATAAGATCTAAAACACTAGAAGATCTATGTTCATTATGAGAATAAGGCAAACAGTGATTCTTCGCAAGTTGACATGTATCACATAATTTAAGAGACGACAATAAAGAGGTAAGATAAAGTTGTCATTTTTTATTTAAAAAAGAGATAACAGAATGATTCACATGTCCAAGGTGAGAATGCCATGAATCATACGAAGCATGAAGAAACTTATTTTTAAGGACAGAAATAAAAGTGGAATGTCCGCGCTCTAGCACATATAATCCTCCATCTCTTTTACTAGTTTCCACTACCCTTCCCATTTGGTTATTCTAAACAGTGAAAAAATTATTAGTAAATGTAAAGGATAACGGAAAATCATGCGTTAATTTACTAATAGACAAAAGATTTTTAGTGAGGTGAGGAACAACCAAAACATCTAACAGATAAAAATCTGGGAATGGGAAATTTTACCAATGTGGGTAATGGGTAGGGACACACCATTCCCTACAATCACACAATCTTTACCTGTGTAAGTAGTAGACTGGTCCAAAGTGGAGTGGGCTGGAGTCATATGGGCCAAAGGCCCTGTGTCCAAGAACCAATCAGAGGTTTCATTGCCAAACATGGAGCATGAAGTGTTGAAAGCTTCTGCAAGGTGCACTGAGGGATCATGTTGGGGCCGATCATAGTGTTGCCGGCACCGATCAGCATAGTGGTCGTCCAAGTGGCAAATGTGGCACCGTGGTGGTCGGCAACTTTTAGTGGGTTAGGCATGAACTTGTCCATGACTGGAGGACTCATGGCTGGAGCCATTCCCGCGGCCACATCTGGAATGAGAAGAGCCACTCCACGTTGAGAGGAGCCACGGCTAGAGGTGAACGCTGCAGATGAAGGCGTCGGATTCTCAAGAGAGTTTTGAAAAAGTTCAAAGCTCTCAGCTTTGGACACAAGATCCGGGAAGCAGGGGAGAGAAGTTTGTTCCATTTGGGCGGTAGAAAAACTAGAGAAATCGGGTCCTAGGCCACGAAGAAACCAGTGGACTTTGTCGGTTCTATCAATAGGGCGACCGATGGCATGAAGCTGATCGCATAAGGCTTTGAAAGCACAGGCGTAGGTAGTGACTGGACGGGTGCCACGCTTCATCAATTGGAGGTCATCTTTAAGGCTCATTTCACGAGATTTAGAGCGGTGGCTGAAGGTGTTTTCGAGAGTAGTCTAGACCTCATGGGATGTGGAGAGGCCAACTGCTTCAGCCATGGCTTCCTCTGTGAAAGAGGAGAGAAGAAGACTCAGTAGGCGTTGATCAATGGCTTTCCATGCCAAGTGTTTGGTATTTGGTGTCTGAGAGGTGGGAGTTTTTCATATATATAATCATTTACAAATTGTATAACGACTTAATTACACATAAAGATTGATTATAAAATAAATGGAAAGAATTAGCTAAACAAGCTTCTATGATTGAGGGTCAATGGATGAACATATGGAAGGCCTTAGATTAAGGTAGAGGATCCTCAACAGTGATCATAGATAAGCCCACCAAGGTAAGGAATTACCCCATTGATGTGGAGCCATGAATTTATTTCATGAATTTCAAAATCGGAATTCATTTAAAAATTAATAGAAAAATGCATACTGATTGAAATTGGTAGCATGACTTTTGAAAAATAGATTTTCATACCTAATGACCTAATGATGAATTTTGAATGAGGTCGGAGGATTGATTTATTTATGGAAAGAGTTGAAAACAATTTTAAAAGCATTAAAACACATGAAATATCAAACAACAAATAATAAAAAGAAGTGACAGTGTGTGAATGTGAACTAATGTGAATCTAAAGGTGAACCTAAAGTGCAGTTGTATACAAAAATATTAGTGATCTATTTTAGGTGCCAAATTATGATACAAAAGTGTCCTAAGCAAGTGTTTAATGAAGCCTAAACATGTGATCATCTATTAGTGTAAGTGTGTGTATTGTGAAAGGTGAGTTACAAGCATCCATTAACCAAAAATACAAAATCAAATAGACATAGATTCACATTCATATATTCCTGTAAAAGCCAATTTTCATATGTTTATCCAATGACTTACTTAGGTAAAAAAATAGATTAAAGAAGAATTAGTTTTGATCATATAATTAACACTCAACAAGCACCAACGTAAAATCAATATATCATCATCATCATCAATTGATCAACAATCGGTGCGGCCTATACATCCACACCAAGCATGACAAAATTTCATATCCAAATGATGCAAAATAAGAGAAGAAGAAGAAGATGAAGATGGAGAATAAAAAGGAAAAAAAAAAGAAAGACTTAAACACTTACCTCCAATTCCGGTGATGCAAAGTGATATCTAAATTGCTAGTTGCTATTGTCTTCTCCATTGAAAATCAAGCCATGAGAAGGGTCTATATGCAGACATAACATTCACATTAAACAACATTAAGGAATTGAACCTCAAGCCTCTCCATTAAAGCCATCAAAACCCCATTATTTTACCACAAAACCAACCTCTAAATTCATGCTCATACAACCACAATAACACCATTCTTTTACCACAAAATTTAGCCTCTATATTCATGCACATGCAGCCACCGAATTCATGTATATGTAGCCTCGGAAACACCATTCTTTTACCATAAAATGCAGCCATTAAATTTCCATATGTACAACCACCAAATCATCATTGTTTTACCATAAAATTCAGCCATTAATTATGCATACACAGCTACCATATTCAGCTCATTTCTCCCTTGAAATTCAGCCATTACAAGTCTTCATATGCATACACGTTTCTCACCTTTTCTTCCACAAAAATTCAGCCACAATTCTCTTTAATTCAGCAACAATATTTAGCTCATTTCTCCGTAATACTTCACCGAATTTCAGTGCATATCACTGTGAATTTTCAGCCATGAAAAGCTCCGTAATACTTCGCCGAATTTCAGTGCATATCACTGTGAATTTTCAGCCATGAAAAGCCTACACTCACAACCACAATTCAGTTCCCTTATAGACCACCAGATTGCATACACTACACGACATAAATTCTCATGCATTGTGGCCACATGAGTTCTCCACTTTCGGCAATTAAAAATTCGGCCATGTTAGATCTCCATTTTCAGCAAGTAAAGGAAGGTTTGCTCTATCTTGTGTGGCACATGTTCTTCTCCACTAGCAGTCCATATGCAGCCATGAAAAATTGCATAATACAACCATTAAATCTCCACTAAACTAAGCATTACATGGCTGCCATTTCTCTACAAATTCATACACTGACACACAATTGAAACTTAGAGAATAGTCCTATTTTTGCACAAAATACTATGGATCCAATGAGATATCATTCCCATTACTTCTAGTATATGAGTGACTCATCATCGTGGGAGGTTCATATCCATGTATGTGATGAAGCAATCAGCCTGTTCGTGCTCATAACTTAGCAAGGAGCTTTGAAGGGATAATTAGAATCTTTGTATTCTAACATAGTCTGGGTTCCTATTGAAACTCCTGAATATAAAACCCATAGGTGTGAGTTGGTCTATAAGAGAAACTAAGGAGTAGATAAAAATGTTGAGTTTTAGGTGTCTAGGTTGTAACTAAAGGTTATAGTTTGAAACATTATTTTGACTATAGGATACCTTTTCACTAGTAGCCATACTCAAATCCACCAGAGTACTTCTGTCCATTTTAGTTTATCTAATTTATGAGATATGGGAATAAGATGTTGAGATAACATTCTTGAATGATTTTCTTGATATCAACATCTTTTTATGCAACTATACATTTTCATAAGAAATGGCCTTGTATGTACAGGAAGGTGTATGGAAGCACCATGGTGCTCTAAAATCTTGTAGATAGATGACAATCTACTCATTTAGAATAATGTAGAGATATTGTTAGCAATCAAGATCAATTTGTCTACTCAATTCTAGATGGAAATCTAGATGGAGTGCAATATATTATTGGGTTTAAGGTTCTTTGGGACTGCAATAATAAGGAAATTACATTATATCACATATACCAATAAGCATTTGGTTAAGTGTATGATGCAGGACTCCAAGGAGGGTCACTACCTTTTAGGTTTGGAGTTGGCCTTTCTCAAGATTGATGTCCTTAGACATCTAAGGAGAAAGATTACATTTAGGTAGTACCTTATGCCTTTAAAATGGGTAGCCTTATGTATATGATGCAATGTTTTAATAAGATATTTGCTTTATTGTGGGTATTATAAGTATATATAAGTCAAATTCAAGTTTAAAAGATTGGACAATTGTCAAGCATATAGTCAAGTATCTTTGGAGAACAAGGTGAAAAATGGGTATTACTCTGAATACCACTTGAATAATAATTGAAAGTCTAATAGGAAACACCTAGAAGGGGGGTTGAATGGGTGATTTAAAATTTTAAAACAATATTTGTAAATTATAACCAACTTTTTATCCTAAGAGATAATGTGGATGTTCCAAATAAATAAATGGTTGTACCTAAAATCTTTAAGTATACAAAAAAATTATTTTTAATTTTTAGGGATACCTTGCAGTTGGTTAGGGACAAAGATAATATAATTATTAATATTAATTTGAAATATATGTTTGAGATGTGTTAGGGATAATAATAACTACAAAAATAACCAACCTAACAAACTAAACAATAATCTCAACAAATTAATCAATAGTTGGTTATCGGTATAACCACCACAACCAATAAAATAACCAATCCAACAATCTCAATGATCAATTGACCAATCAATTCAAGATGATCAATGTCATAAACTAGAATATAAGTTGGAATAAATAGATATGCACCTTTTTAAGAAAGCCCTACAAGATATTAAGATTAATCAATTTGACCTATTCTAGGTAATTCATATAGAATATCAAATATAAAAGATATAGACAATGAGACATAAGATTTTTACATGAAAAACCCCCACAAACTTGAAGAGATAAAAAACCACAAGGTGTAAAACCTAACAATTTAAATCTATTATTCGAAATCAAGTTACACAGATTTACTTGGTTCTTTACCTTAACGACTTACTCTCCAGTACCTATAACTTGATCCACATCCATAACGCTACAACTCTTTGTTGCTCCTTAGTATATCCTTTGGTCCCTCCAAAGGGATTAAGGTCTTTAACCCACAATTCAAATAATCAAATCCTTGAATGAAAGATTGGGAATGGTGTGGCAATAAGGTTGTCTCTCGAGGAGTCCCTCTATAGAATAAGAGGTCTATAAATTCTTAGATCTCTATGATCTCTTAGCTTGAATCTCTCACCCTTAGAGGGTTACAAGAGAGGTATTTATGGGTAAAAACCATAAGGATTTCAGTATCTCAAGTTTCCAACTTAGAGTTTGAGTGAAATTCATCCAAAATAGGTTTCTAAATTTATCATAATTGACATGACCACTTGAGCAGACTTAAACCACTTTATTGTTCTGCTTGAGCGGTCTTTACTGCTTGAGTGAGCTGACCGCTTAAGTGGGATTAATCACTTGAGTGGCCTCTACCACTTTTGAAATTTTAAAACATTTTATATCTAAAAATGATACCGAACCTTTTATACCTCAAATAAGCCCTATATGCCACAAGATAAACCTTTTTAGACGTATGTGTAACTTCTTAGTTGGACGAACAACAACTCTTGATCTTTAATAGAGAGCAAGTCACTATCTAAAAAGACTTCTAAGGCCAAACATAAATTGGAACAAAATTGCCAACTTATAAACAAGACTCAATGTCCTGACATAAGGGATTATGTGCTTGTGTTTCAAAGTCTTGAGATCTTTTAAAGGGGTGATGTGACAGTTGGATAGATACCTATTGTAGAGAACCTAACAAATTCCTTCACCTTGACATGGATTGGGAGAGTCGTTAATGGTTATTAGGATAACATAGGTTTTAGATGAGTATCTAGTATGCTTTGATAACATAAGGCTTTAAGGGCTAATGGGAAAATGTTAGGATAGAGCCCTTAAAAACATGACATGATGTAAAAAAATTTGGAATACATTATTCATTTAATGATATTCCAAGTTCACTTTTACCTATCCTTATTCCATGCATTTATTCTATGAGCATTCTGGCCTAGCATCTCTTGCATTGTACATGACTTGGGTGTATTAGGAGTTGCATAGAAGATCCAAGTCATGGGTTCCTTGTAAGTAGATGATTTGTACACAACTAGTTCGTAGACTTAGGCAATCCATTTAAGGTTGTAGATCACCACCTCCTAATGGGATGGATGGGGCTCCCATGGCGAGTGCACTAGTGTGTATGGTTACACATTGGATAGGACTTACGATGAGTCATAATATAGGGCAATCATGTAGTCATGACTTCACCAAACTACTATACTATATAGTCTCTTAACCTCGAGAGAATATTGAGCTTGTGTATAAGTTAGTAGTGACTTTGACTTATGGGTAAGATCGTAAGTTGGTCATATTTTCCCTATGAATTAGGTTATTGTTAATGAAAGTCAGTAGCAATAGGTATTCTCAATAAAGGCACCATGATACATCATGGACTTTGAGATAATATGTCCCCTTGAGTGATCCTAAGGACGTGTAATTGTAAAATCCATGGGCCTACAATAATTCCTTTCATGGAATTTAACATATGCTCTTAGTGAACTACAATATGTCATTTAATCACATAATAGGAGAATTAGTAACTCAAGGTTTGTAGAGGTAGTCTTGAAAGGCTAATAACTTTCATCTTATTAGATTATGGGCAACTAGTTCATGGGAACACTGTATACAATTGATAGTAGGTCACGAACCCGAGCACTTGACTTCTCGTTGCAATATATGTAGGATATTGGAGTGTAATTGATTCTCTATAATGAGATGTTAAATCAACTTTAGAATTGGACTATGAGGAAGCCAATACTTCTAGGGGTCCTAGTAGTCCCCGCTTTGAGCTCTTATTCCTTGATGACATGGTTCATAAGGGTTAGATAGGTTTTTAGTTCACTTTTATACATAAGGGTGTTTTGGTAATTACGTAAGGTTACACAAGGATAAGTGAGTGGTATCTCTAGACTAGTTACTTAATCAATTAGAAACTTTTTTAGGCTAGATTAAATGACCTAAGATCATGGTGGGCTCAAATCACTTAAGCCATGTAGGAAGCTTATAAATAACCCTTTATGGGTTAGGGTTTTCATGTCTTGTCATTCTTTTCCTATAATCTAGGGAGAAAACCCTATCCTCTAACCTTGAGATCTCCATTGTCTCAGTGCTTAGACTCAAGGAAGAGTCATCGGGTGGAAGATTATGGTGTTTATGAGATCTACTACGACTTTGAAGTATTCTACATCGATTGGAATCAATTCGAGTACATTCAGATTACAAGTATGGCACTTTTTCTTGATCTATGGTATCTATATTGGTTTTTATTTACCATGTTTTCATTGTGCATAGACTTAGAGAAGCCTAGGATAGATTGTCATGCACCCTAACAATCCAAAGCATAGGAATTGAGTAATCCAGGGTTCTTGACAGTGTACTACAATCTCAAATGGATTCTCCAAATCTATGAACTGACTGTAGAGAACTCATCACTTTGCAAGGAACCTATGACTTAGATCTTCTATGCAACTCCTAATGCACCCAAGTAATGTACAATACAAGTGATGTTGTGCATGTATGCTCAAATAATCAATTAATGCTAATGAGATAACAAAGGGAAACCAAGAAACATAAATAAATAAATTTACAAATGAATCTCTATCTGCTACATCATGCCATGCTTTCTAGGACTTAGTCCCAACAAACTTTCACTAGCCTTAAAGCATGCTAGGAACACATCAGACACCTAAAGTTATCTTTATGACCATTAAAGACTCTAGTAGACAAAGTATTTATGAAGGGATCCGCCAGGATCTCTACAAAAGTGATTTTCTCCGTAACCACATCTCATTTCATTACTATCTCATGTATCAAGTGATACTTCCTCTCAATGTACTTACTATGGGCTCACATCTTACATGTGCATTCCCACTTAATGGTAAGACTTTCTTTTAGTGAAAATTTGATTTTTATAAAAATTGGACCCACCACTTATTTTT
Organism: Vitis cinerea var. helleri x Vitis riparia; assembly: GCA_946000715.1. Taxonomy (NCBI): domain Eukaryota; kingdom Viridiplantae; phylum Streptophyta; class Magnoliopsida; order Vitales; family Vitaceae; genus Vitis; species Vitis cinerea var. helleri x Vitis riparia. The sequence goes on along the minus strand of OX253993.1, from coordinate 18,750,248 downwards.
AGTTATTTTTTAAAGGAAAAATAAAATAAGAAATAAAACCTTAAATAATAACTCCTTATTTTTTGAAAAGTGTGTCTTTAAAAACCTAAGTCTAAGTTTGGAGGTCATGTTACTTATCGAGAAGGTACCATAAAGGTAGTATCTAATCCCTAAAAATAAGTCTGTACTAACTAAGTTGAGGTAAGCATGACAATTGATCAATAAATCAAGGATACTAAGGATAGTAAAGGTGATGATTATGTCTAAAGGCAAACAATATTTTATTCATATCAAAACATTCATATCAAAGGAATCAAGCACACGAGAAAGGAAAATAAACATACCTAAGTTGCAACTCAAAGCACTTTCATGAAATCATCAAAGTGAGTTTGACAATTAATAGAGATCTCCACCATCTTAGTGCTTAGACTCGAGGAGGAGTCATCGGGTGAAAGATTATGGTGTTTATGAAATCTACTACAACTTTGAAGTATTCTACACCGATTAAAATCAATTTAGGTACATTTAGATTACAAGTATGGCACTTTTTCTTGATCTATGGTATCTATATTGGTTTTTATTTATCATGTTTTTGTTGTGCATAGACCTAGAGAAGCCTAGAAAGGATTTCATGCACCCTAACAATCCAAGGCATAGGAATGGAGTAATTCGGGGTTCCTGATAGTGTACAACAATCTCAAATGGATTCCCTAAATCTATGAACTGATTGTGAAGAACTCATCTGTAGACCCTCAATTTTGTCCCTTTAGCACATGTCTTTAAAATTCACTTCTAGTGCTCCACGGTAGTTCCTTGGTGGCCCATTACTACTCGTACGACTTACCATTTTCTGAGTCACCTCGGAGACTTTGGTTAAGGGATTATCTGACCCTTTATTGTGATCCTCGGTAGTCTTGATTTAGACTAGACTTCACTTAGGCACCCTTGACCCATTTAGGCACCCTAAGCCTATTTAGATACACTTGGCCCACTTAGGCTCACTTAGGCCCACTTAGATCACCTTTTAAGTATTTTTTTTTTTTTTTTTTTACATGTTTGCATGATTGCATTTTTTTTGTATGGCTTGCATGACTTGCATGGCTCATTTATTTTAAAGTTGCATGACTTGACTTTTTATTATTTTATTTTTATTTATTATATTTATTATGTTGTCTATTTATTCACCTATTTTATTTCCTTATTATTTTGTCACTTTTTCCATAATAATTGCCCTTATTTATCTATTTCAATTTAAGAATTTTATTTAAATGTTTTATTTTTATTTTACAACTATTATTATTATTATTACTTTTACTCATTTTTTATCATCATTATTATTATTATTTTATTTAATCTATTAACTTTGAAATTTTGTAGGAAAAGTATGGAAGGTGTGCACAATCACATTGAGATTGAATATTTGGAGGATTTCCTTGGATGCATGGTGGGATGGATACATTGAAAGGTAGGCGTGAACGTTTTGGGAAGAGTCCTCATTCAGGTAAGTGAGATCATGGCTTCAAATAGGAATCCGGGCTGCATATAGAAAGAGGAGATCATGGCTGAATGGAGGGTGGGAAAAAGAGATTTATATTGTTGAAAATAAAAAAGAAGGAAGTGGCCATTTTGTGCACAGCTGTAAGAGAGATTTCTTTATTATTTTTAAGAAAGAAAAGTCAACATGCTTGATCACTTACCAAATAGGACACGGCTGCATCTTAGGGAAGTCTCCAATGTGAGCCACATGCATGCACTTTCTATATCCATGTGCATTAAAAAAAGAAGAGAGAGGATATTCCATAAAGAAAAAAAAAAAGTGGGTTGTCATATAAAATAGGAGAACAGAGGAACGAGCAAAGGGGATTTTTTTTTAGAGAACACGCAAGAGAGAATTTTTAGAGCAAAGGGTCGTGATATTCTTTTTGAAATAGAGAGGAACAAAGGATTTTCGAGGAGGGGCTACTTTAACGCATCAAAGACGGATTTTTTCCATAACACAGGTTAGTTTTTGAAAGAGTTTTCATTTTTTTTTATTAGATATCTTTTTTTCCTTTTTTTTAATTCCAATTTAATTTAGTATTAATTTATTTGTTAGTTTGGCTTGAATGAGTTTGTGTGTTTTAATTTTGATTCATTATATTAGAAAAAAAAGAATGATTTGATCCCTATTTAATTTTGATTGATTGCATCAGATTGAAAACATTTGGTTTTATTTATTCATTTATTCCTGTATTTGCTACTCTTTTAATTACTTGTATTTCATTTATTTATTTATTGATAAAGTTGATCCCATATTTGAAAGTTCATATTTTTAGTATTCTTTCATTTAATGTGATTCATTTTAATTAGTTTAGATACTTTTATAATTTTAGTTCGTTAATAAAATTGATTCTATATTAAAAGTTCATGTCTTTAGTTTACTTTTGATTTAGTTTAATTCATCTATTTAATTCAAATACATTTATAGTTTTAGTTCATTGATAAAATTGATTTTATGTTTGAAAGTTTGCGTTTTTAGGTTACTTTAATTTAATTTGATTCATTATAGTTAGTTTAGATATTTTTATAGTTTAGTTCATTAATAAAATTGATCCCATGTTTGAAAGTTTCAGTTTTTTTTAGTTTGCTTTGATTTAATAATTTATATTCATTATTTTAGGTGTTTTTATAGTTTTAGGTTATTAATAAAATTGATTTCATGTTTGGAAGTTCATATTTTTAGTATCCCATATTTGGAAGTTCATATTTTTAGTATGCTTTGATTTAATGTGATTCATTTTAATTAGTTTAGATATTTTTATAATTTTAGTTCGTTAATAAAATTGATTCTATATTAAAAGTTCATGTCTTTAGTTTACTTTTGATTTAGTTCGATTCATCTATTTAGTTCAAATACATTTATAGCTTTAGTTCATTGATAAAATTGATTCCATGTTTGAAAGTTTGCGTTTTTAGGTTACTTCAATTTAATTTGATTCATTATAGTTAGTTTAGATTTTTTTTTTTAGTTTAGTTCATTAATAAAATTGATCTCATGTTTGAAAGTTTCAGTTTTTTTTTTTTTTTTTTAGTTTGCTTTGATTTAATAATTTATATTCATTATTTTAGGTGTTTTTATAGTCTTAGTTTATTAATAAAATTGATTTCATGTTTGGAAGTTCATATTTTTGGTATTCTTTGATTTAATTTGGTTCCTTTTAATTAGTTTATGTGTTTTTATAGTTTTATTTATTTATTGATAAAATTGATTCTTTATTTAAAAGTTCATGTTTTTAGTGTACTTTGATTTAATTTAATTCATCTATTTAGTTTAAACACTTTTATAATTTTTGGTTCATCAATAAAATTAATTCTATGCTTGAAAGTACATATATTTAGTTTGCTTTGATTTAGTTTGGCTCATTTTAATTAGCTTAAGCACTTTTATAATTGTAGTTCATTAGTAAAATTAATTCTATGTTTGAAAGTTCACGTTTTTAGTTTAATTTAGTCAAACTCGTTTTAATTAGTTTAGGTACTTCTATAATTTTAGTTTCTTACCTGAATTGATCCATTTTTAGTTTTTTTGTTTCCAAATCATTAATGTTAGATCCTGATCACCCTCATCTTAACTTATATGCTTTTAAAATCCTAGCCGTTAGTTCATGAATTGATACTCCGTTAGTTTGTTTAATTTAGAACGCCTTGCCCGTTGCTTTAGTGATCCTTCATTTAATTTGATTGTCTTTCTGAGGCTTTTGGAAACTCATGAAGATTAGCCTCTGTTCTCACCTTCAATTTTCTTGGTTGTCAAAAATTCTACTTTGTGATTTTGTTCTCTTTGTTTTGCTTGGTATTTTGATTCATACACTTTATTGCTTTCAAATTAATTTCTTTTTATATAACACTATTCTCAAAATTTTATTTCCTTAAAAATCCATTTCAAAAATTCATTTAGAGTTCTTAGAATCAAAATCTCATTTTTTTAAAAAATAATGTGCAACCATGTTTTGATCGGTTCACATCTTTCAAATAAAATTATAGTTTTGAATAAAACACGAATCAAAGCTTGTGGTCCCAAACAAATGGGATAATTCTAAGCTAAATTCGTGTATATCGATTAGGGAATTGGTGAAACCCCTACATAAGAAAATCTTTTCAAAATTTATTTTTGTTGCCACATTTGACACTTGTTGAAATCACGTCTATTTATTTTTTAGGAATTATATACAAGATGTATGTGATAATTAATGATTTTGTATACTTTGATCACTTTTGCTATGCTAATTAGATAATGAGCATGCTAGGATTTCTATATTTTATTATTTGTTATCTAACCCCTTACAACTTGAGGAAGCACGTTACAAATTATCTATGCTACCCAGGTATGTCCTCTATCATCTACTTTCTGAATTATGTGAATATGCTTGTCATTGTGAAATAATGCTTATGTCTAATAATGCTTGAGTGTTCTATACATGTTTCATTGTTTGATTATTTCTAATAAAATACATGCTGGATGATATATTGTTTAAATTAACCTTTGATGTCTTGTGATAGCGCTTAAGAAGCAGTCCAGGTATGTACCCTAAATCTTTTTTTCATGATTGTGATTAGTTTTCCTACTAAGCATGCTATTTTTCGAAATCACCCTAGCTCACTTAAGTATCCATGATTAACCATTTAATTGCCACGTTTCCCTCAACTTAGTCAGTAGAGACCTTTTTAAGGCTTAGAGGGGTGCTACCTCCTAGAGGTACTTTGCCAATAAGTAACCTGATCCCCGAACTTAGACTCGGGTTTTTCAAAGACATGCCTTTTTTTTCAAAAATTATGGAGTCACATTTTAGGGTTTTCTTTCTTGTTTTATTTTCCCTTTAAGATAAAAATAAAATAAGTGGCGACTCCAACTTTTCTAAAATTAATTTTTCACAAATAAAAAGCGAGTCTCGCCGATCGAGTGGGGACGCACGTGAAAAATGCGGGTTCACATCATCACTCTGCAAGGAACCCATGACTTGGATTTTCTATGCAACTCTTAAAGCACCCAAGTCACATACAATGCAAGTGAAATTGTGCATGTATGCTCAAATAATCAATTAATGCAAACGAGATAATAAAGGGAAACCAAAAAATATAAATAAATAAATTTATAAATGAATCTTTATTTGCTACATCATGTCATGCTTTCTAGGACTCAGTCCCAACAAACTTCCACGAGCCCCAAAGCATGCTAGGAACACATCAAACACCTAAGTTATCTTTATGACCATTAAAGACTCTAGTAGACAAAGCCTTCATGAAGGGATCCGCTAGATTCTCTGCAAAAGTGATTTTCTCCACAAGCACATCTCCTTTCATTACTATCTCACGTATCAAGTGATACTTCCTTACAATGTACTTACTATGGACCCACATTTTACATGTGCATTCCCACTTAAAGGTGAGACTCTTTTTTTTTTTGTGAAATTTTGATATTTATAAAAATTGGACCCACCACTTATTTTTATTTATTTTTAAAGGGAAAATAAAATAAAAAATAAAACCCTAAACAATAACTCCTTAGTTTTGGTAAAGCCTGTCGTTGAAAGCCCGAGTTTAAGTCTGGAGGTTAGGTTACTTATCGAGAAGGTACCATAAAGGTAGTATCCAAGCCCTAAAAACAGTTCTCTACTAACTAAGTTGAGGTAAGCATGACAATTGATCAACAAATGAAGGATACTAAGGACATTAAAGGTGATGATTATGCATAAAGCCAAACAATATTTTATTCATTAAAGGAATTAAGCATACGAGAAAGGAAAATAAGCGTACCTAAGTTGCAACTCAAAGCACTTTCATGAAATCATCAAAGTGAGTTTGACAAATAATACAACATACAATACACATTTCATCCCATTCATGAAATCAAGCACTAATCAAAACATAATGAAGCAATATCGTGTATGAAGATGTTCACTCACAACGCATGTCTATTTATAGAACTAAAGGGATAGATGGTATAAGGGACGTACCTTGATAGCTTACTCAACTTCCAATGCGCTTATATATAGCTAGAGAGGGTTAGAGAAATTATAACAAAAACTATGATGTATATTTGTAATATACATGGCATACATACAACCAAATGAAATGGCAATACCTTAATAAAGTTAAATGTCAAGAAAAATCTAAACACAAAAGTGTATATTTCATGTAGCCACTATCACAAGGCAAGTCCTCATAAAATGCCAAAAATTAGTTTGAGATTTAAAGAAATGTTAGATATCACATAGGACATACATACGATTCATTTTCAAGTCTAAATTAATACATAAGAGAACTAGAAACACTAAAATTTATAACTAAGTCAAAGCATGTAGCAAGTGGTCATAATAATTAGACTCACTTAAAAAATTCTAAATAAATATCTAGAAGCATTATTTCATCATGGAAAAAATCATACAAAATTGTCGTTATGTCTATATTACACAAAAAGAGCCAAGATCAAGTGATGATATGCCAATCAACACCAGATTAATTAACAGGTCAAGCATTGTACAACATTTCCAGCATGTAGTTAGAATAGAAGTCTTCACAAAATAAATCTTAAAAAATAATCTTGAAGGTGAATTTAATTGCAAAAAACAAAAAATAAAAAAACCAGGGAACCTCTCCTACCTTTCTAGACTATCATCCAAATGACCAAATAATTTATTGAAGCTCCAAATAATTCTAGTTTGTAAAAACATCCAGAAAGGTTCAGAATAGGACTGAATTCTAAGCATGCATAAACCAAATTTTTTTAGCCCACTTAGAATTGTGATAAAATCATAAACAAAATAATACATGATCAGAATGTCTAATTCACAAGAAAAATAATGACAAGGTTAGAAAGCACATGGATCAATTTTAAAAATAAGCAAACAAGCCCTTTATCCAAAATTGGGACAATGCAGTAGGTGCAATAAGGGAAAAATATATCTCTCAATTGGAAGATCACTTTGGAGTGTTTCAAATGTTAAATTATAGTTCAAGAGGTCTGTATCGATGTAAAAGTATCCAATGGAATTAAAAAAAAAAAAATTCTCTAACTAATTTAAATTTAGGAAATCAATTTGAGTTTTTAGAATAGTACTGAATCTGAACCCACTAAAAATCCGATTTAAATATCCTACTTAGAAAAACATTTTAGGGTCAATATGTACATATAAAAATACATTTAAGATGTCTACAATGCTGTCCAAGAATCAAAAGAATTTTACATAACTCCTAAATGGTTAGATTCCAATTTTCAATTTGAAAGGTACAATAGCTTAACAAAAGTGGCAGTGAGGTTTTTAACTTTGAGAGATTTTGAATGTAAGGATTTCACCAAGTCCTAATTCGATTATTTGAATTAAATCCTCATTTCCCAATCTCCAATAATCATAATGAAGCTTATGGAAGCTAGGAATTGATCTATTAATTTTGGAATGATGAATTTTATTCATATTCATAAAATCAAAAATCATAAAAGTTGAAGTAAGCATACATACTAAAAGAGAATGGTTGCATGAGTTTCTCATATCTAAAATGACCTAAGATGAGTTTTTGAAAAGGGATTTGAGTATCAATTTATTTACAAGACAATTCAAAACATTTTTGAAAATTTTAAAATGCATAAAATCATAAAATTCAAATAAAGAAAATACTTAGAAAAGAAATGAAGCAGATTAAACCAAATTGCATGGAAAGTATATTATCATTATTTATCCAATGGCTCATGATAAGTGAGAAGAACACTAGAATAACATAAACCCTAAACTCAAATTCATAAAATGTGTTAATCTTTGATTCACCAACATCATGTTGCAATTTTCAACCCTTCAAGAATTAACCAAATATCCTTTATCCATCAAAATATTAAAACATATCAAAATTTCATATTGAATCATGAAAAAGGAAAAGATTAAAAAGCTATAATCAAGAAAACCAATAAAATAAAATAAAGAACTTCTCTTTCAAGAAATCATAAGCATGCAATTATTATCAATCAAGAATCAACCTAAAGTCCTCTCTTTCAATATCATAATCATGCAACTATCATCAATGAAGAGCCAAACACAAAAAATCTCTTTTTGAAAAAGATCCCAATCATGCTCTCATTACTTATCAAGAGCTAACTAAAAATCCTTCAATCATTGTCATATTGAAAGTGTCTATAGATTCTTTCAAAAAAAAAAAAAAAAAAAAACTAAGAATGAACTAAAAGAGAATGAAAAATAATATCCATTATCATAAAAATCGAAACAAAGTAGAAGAAACTTACCTGTCTTCTTGGAAAAAAAGGAAAAATCTCCAATGATCAACCCCTTACAGAGTATAATTTTTTTCAAATGCGTATTCTCTCTTTTTCTTTCAATGGCATCGTATATGTATGAGTCAAGGGCAACCTCTTAATGTGTGCTATAGAGGACTCTTAATGAGATTGTGTTTTTCTTCCTTTCTCCCCTCCTAATCTCCCTATGCAGCCCATTTTTTCCTTAAAAAAATTCCCCTTTAACTGTGTCTAGCCTTGACCCTCCCAAAGGTGATCAAATACCTCCCAATGGGTAGTTGTTGGGATTGAGCCCCTAAAAGCAAGACATGATGTAATAAAGTTAGACTTGACAATTCTTTTGTTATCTCTTCTATGCACTAAGATTGATTTGAGCATTCAACCCATACTTTTACATTGTACGTGACTTGGGTGCATTAGGAGTTGCACAAAGAATGCAAGTCATGGGTTCCTTATAAGTAAATAAGTTGTCCAAATCCAATAGAGGACTGTAGTATACCACCTTCTAATTGGAGGGATGACTTATCTTCGCCATCGAGATGAGTGTCCCATGGTGAGTGCACTAATGTAAGTGATACACACTGGACAGGACCTACGGTGAATCATAACATCGGGTTATTAATTGTCATGATTCACCAAGCTACTTACTGCATGGACTCTCAACTTTAAGAGAAAATTGAGCTTGTGCCAAAGTTAATAGAAGGATTTGACCTATGGGTGAGATCCTAAAGTAGTCATATATCCTTATGGATTTGGACACTTTGGTGGAGGTTGGTGGCAATAGGTATTCTCAATGGAGACACCATGATGATATCTCATCGATTAAGACATTGTGTCCCCTTAGGTGATCCAAAGGACATGTGATCATGAAATTCATGGCTACAGTAATTCCTTTAGTGGAATTTAACAAATGTTCATTACAGTTATAGTATGTATGTTGATTGCATAAGAAGTAGGATTTGTAACTCAAGAATTGAAGCGATAATCTTGATAGATGATAACACTACCTTGTTAGATTATAGACACTTGTTCATGAGGAGTTTGCATACAGTGGATAGTAGGTCATGAACCTGAGCTTTGTCTCATTGTTTCTTTACATAGGGTACTAGAGTGCAATTGATTTTCTTTTGTAGAATGTTGAATCAACTTTAAAATTGTATTATGAAGGAATCGGTACTCATATGACTCCTAGTGGTCCCTGTTCTAAGCTCAAATACCATGATGGTATGGTCTATAAGGGTTAGATTGACTTTATGTTCACTCTTGTGCATAAGGTCATTTTGGTAATTATGCAAGGTTTCATAAGAGATAGTGAACAAGATCTCTGGACTAGGTTAAATGATTAATTAGATGAACCTATATGGTTAATTAATCAATTAAGACCCATTTTGGACTAGATTAAGTGACCCAAGCTTTGGTGGACTCCAGTTCCTTAAGCTCAATAGGGGAACCCTATAAATACCCTATTAGGGATTAGGGTTTTGTAGACCCTCAATTTTGTCCCTTTAACACATGTCTTTAAGTTCGTTTTCAGTACTCCACAGTAGTTCCTTGGTGGCCCAGTACTACTCACCACTTACTTTTTTTCTGAGTCACCTCGGAGATTTTGGTCGAGGGATTATCTGACCCTTTATTGTGACCCCTGGCAGCCCTATTTTAAACTTAGGTTTTTTGTTCATTTTTAGGATAGCTTTTAGGGTAGCTCATTTAGGCACCCTAGATCCACTTAGGCACTTAGGCCCATTTAGGTCCACCTTGGCCCACTTAGTCTCACCTTGGCCCATTTGGACATTTTTAGTGTGACTTGTATGACTTGCATGGTTACATGGCTTTTGGGCTCGACTTTTTGTTTATTGGTTTATTTTTATTTTATTTTTATGTTATTTTATTTTTTTATTTTATTTTATTTTATTTTTTTAGTTGTAGTTTTATGATTATCATTCACTTTTTATTGGTTATCTTCCTCTTTATATTATTTTCCTTAACTTATTTATTATTTATTATTATTTATTTATTTATTTATTTTTACCGTTTCCTAATTTATTTACTTGCTTATCCGTGCATTCAATTATTTAACTTCAAAAATTTCATGTTTTTGCAAGGAAACTTACTATTGGAGTTTAAGGAAGAAGGGACTCTCTTTGGAAGGTTTTGGAGAGGAATTTGAAATTGGGAAGATTGCTTTTGAATTGGAAGATTTAAAAAAGGATAAGGAGAAAAGAAGAGAGAAAATAGGAGATTTCGCCTTTTTAAAGGAGATTTAGGTTTTAGGAAAAAGGGATATATATATATATATATATATGAGAAAAGAAATTCGGGAGGGGTTTTTTTTTTCTGAAAATTTTTCGTGGAGAATAACAGAGGAAACGGAAAAGAACAATTGCAACCAAGGCTGTCTAGGTATGCTTCTCATTACTCCTGGAATTCTTACCCATTTTCGATTTCTCTGTGTGTTCGTCCTTGAATATTCAATATATTGTTGGTTGGTGTGGACGGAAAGGGCCACAAATTTCTTTGTTGAGATTGGTTGCTTACTTGTTTGCCCTGTTTTGTTTTTATCCCTTTAATGTCGTTGGTGTCTGCTGAAATATATGAGCCTGTGCTTGAATTTGGTCAATACTCTGTTTATGTTTAAATCCAATTCTTTATTGTTTCCCCTGTCCAACCCATGGATTAATATGAGAAATGGAGCTGTTTATGTTGATTGATATTTTTTTTGATTCACCCTTTCTTTGCGTCTACCATGTTTTCATCCATGTTCTATGTTTCCTTTCTCGTACGGTGTTCGAGTTTTGGCATATTTGGGCACTTCTGAGAGGATGACAGAGGTGTTTGATATGAGAGCTTATCTAGTATTGTAAGGTTGTATGATAATGAGCCACAACTCGGGTATTGGAATGGTTGGCTCTGAGATGTTCCAATAGGTTGATGAGGGAGAGAACCGATTTGTCAAGACTCGAGATAAATATGAACCTTATGATCCCTAAAGAATTCGCAGATTACACAGTAGGATTTGCCTCCTTATATTCGTCAACCTAATGATGGGACAATTATTGGTGATACTGCTGAGGGGAGCAATGCCATTGATTTTTCACAGTTTAAGGACAGCTTACGCTACTCGCCTGCTCCTGTTGCACTGACTTTTATAGAAACAACAGAGCCTGTGAAGGAAAAACAGGGGAGTGCAGTATACAGTTGAATTCGTCGAGTACAGAGTTGCAACAAAATACGGACAGTCAATGGTTGATATCTGATGGAAAATCTGATGGAACACACACATGATGCTTCTGTAGCCATGTCATCCATCCATGCTACAAAAGAGAGTAATCCAGAGGCTGAAGGTGTTAACCAATTTCATGAACAAAGGGCAAATTGAATGGGGATTTAATCAATCCTGCTCCGTTGAAATACTTTAAGCAGTTCTCAGGTCATGTTGCCACAGGTTTTTCATATTTGAGTGCTGACATCTCAGCCACAATAAGACTCACTAATTTGACTACACACAGACAAGACGACACTGTTGAGTTGTGCTCTGGATAAGAGTCATTTGCAGCAACATGGGTCTACGCCTACCGCTCACATTCTCAACAGAATGATCTCCTCGAATGTAAAAATCTGGATCTATCTTTATACGAGTTCGGCTTCATTCCACCATAATCAAGGCGGGTTTTGATTCAGATGTCTATTTGCAGTGTTCCTATGGATATGTATGGTAAATATGGTGTGGCTTCAAGTGCTCAACGGCTATTCGATGAAACGCCCCATCAGACGTGGTCACTCGGAATTTATTAACATCTGGTTATTTGCATATAAGACGTCTAGAAATTGTAATCGAATTGTTTCCGGAGATGGTCAAAGTGGGCATAGACCCGACTCCACAGTGTTTGGCCTATGTTAGTAAATAAATATTTTACCTGATGCTGTATTTCAAGATGAAGATGAGGTATCTTCAAGTTCCATTAAGAACCACAACATGCAGAATCCTGAACTTAGTTCCAAAGGATTACGAGTAACGTCGAACTTGTATCCCCATGGTAGAAATTGTCAGAAGGCTGCGTCTCGTGATGATCTCCACTTGAAGGATTTTTGTAGCCGCTGAGCCAAATCTGTGAGGTAGACAGAATCTCGAGTCCCTCGTCTCTTGGAAAAGATATACAAAGTTTCTCTCTGAGTCAGCAAAGGTGATGGATGTGCTACTCTCACCTTGTCTACCAACTGCAAGCCTGTGCCAGACATCAATCCCCACCTATTGGCCAGAAACTCCATTGCAATATCATCAAGACTGGCATAGATCAATACAGGTCCCTTTCCAACAATCTCATAAACATGTATGGCAAATGTGGCCTCATTCAAGATGTCCTTAACTTGTTCAACCAGCTGCCCCATAGAGACCCAATTTCATGGGCCTCAATTCTTACAGCCAACAACCAAGCTAACCTCCCCCACTTGATACTTTCCATGTTTCCGGCCATGTCCAAACAAGACAGTTTGCAACCTGATCATTATGTCTTTGCTTGCCTTGTTAAGGCCTATGCGATCTTGGGTGCAATTAAGCAAGGCGAGCAAGTGCATGCAACCTTTATTGTGTCACCAGTTTCTGATGATGATGTTGTAAAATCATCCCTTGTTGATATGTATGCAAAATGCGGTTCGCCTGATATTGGTCATGTGGTTTTTGATTCAATTTCTTCGAAGAATTCAATTTCTTGGACTGCTATGATTCCAGGATATGCTCAAAATGGCCGAAAATTGGATGCTATTCAGCTATTCCAGAAAATGCCAGTGAAGAATTTACTTTCTTGGACAGCATTGATATCTGGGCTGGTACAAAATTGGGAACTGGGTTGATTCGTTTTATTTATTTATGGAAATGCGAAGCAAGGGGATTATAACAGCTTATGCATCTCTGTACTTTAAACACAAGTTGTTGATGCTAATGTTTAGGCTCAGTTTATACATCTGTCTACAATATTCAATTCTTGTTTCTTTGCTGCGAGTTCTCCATGAATACTTTCAAGATCTTTGCTCCAACTTCTTCCTCAGCATCATGTGACACGCTTGGTTCAGGGTTTTGATGTTAATCTACAACAAAAATATAGTTCAATTAACACTCCACCAACCTGTTTGTTCTGAGGAAAGTGATCGACTTGCTACTAGATTAATGTCTTCCCTAATGGAGTATTACACTGGTCCTAATGACAAAGTAACAGTTGATGATATTAGCGCAAGATTGCGAGAGGGTTGGCTAGGCTATTACAAGGGGACTGATCACAAACTTTACTTAGCTGTGGAGTTTCTTGAGAAAGCTGCTGTAACGTCTAACACCGAAGAGAAGGAAAACCTCGCTAGAGAGGCCTTCGATCTCTCGAATAAAGTTCCAGAACCTGCAGATTTGTGAGCAGTTTGCAAAAGGTTTGAGGATTGGAGATTTCATGAAGTTGTGGTTCTTTTACCACTACAAAAAAGGCACAAGCCCTTGTCCCTGAAGGTGATGCTTCCAATGAGTGACTTGATGCAGAAATTAGAGAACATACACTTGCTTAGCTTGAACGGTGTTATGAGATTATCACCGGTGTTTTGTGTTCTCTAAAAAAAGATCCAAAATATGTTAGGCCCCTTGCAATTCATGCCCTTGATGATCCCTCCCAGCATGAAGGACTTGCTAAAGCTAGTGACTCTGTATCAGCATGTCGCACACTGATAAGCTTGCTTGAAGATTAACCAACATATGCTACTGCCACTACTTGCAGCTGGAGCAGGAATTACCTTAATTGATTCAGTAGTAATGCCTAGACGTAGCACATAGCAGCATCAAAGAGCATCCAGGACCCACCAATGGGTTTTGCATTGATAAGGTCTTCAGGTCATGATACTTCAAAGCGTCCTATGGACTTTCGTGTTTTGGAAATGTGGCCATTGCAGCTTGTTATGCCCAGTGTGTACATGAATTAAAGCGTGTGTTAGTCATTGATTTTGATGTTCATCATGGGGATGGAACAAATGATGATTCTATGATGGCTCAGATATATTCTTCCTTTCCACTTATCAAGATGGAAGCTACTCTGGTACTAGTAAAATTGACGAGGTAAGGTCATGACAGTGGCGAAGGTTGACGACACCAATTATTAAATGAGATGTGCAGTGAAAGAGGTAACAATGGGGAAGGTGATCTTTGTCATGATAAGGTTTTTTTGAAGGTCACGATTCATGTTTCAAACGATCAGAAGTATGTGATAATTTTGAAGTGAATCGGAAGTCATTGTCAAGGAGAGCATGAAGGCTTTGAAATTATTGGCAGTACAGAGGATTCTCATAACCTTATTATGGAAAATCTGCCCATAAGGGACATGGATTGGTTCAATCAGTTTTGACTTCCTTTACAACTATCAGAAAATTGTTTTACAATTAATAGGGCTCATGCTTCATTGGCAGAGACTGATGATGGGGGATTTAAAGCAAGACGAAAGAGGGAATTCTGAGGACGTTTGCTGGTCATCAGACTTTTGGGAATATTATCGTATTTGCTTTGTTGAAAGACTAGAACTGATGGAAATTTATCTTCCTCACTGTCAGATATCACTGCTCTATAGGAGTCTCTTACTGCTGCTGGTGGGAAGTTCATCTTTGTGCAAAAGCTTCGTGACTTTGTTACATGTGACGGGTTGCAGCATACTCGAAATTTAGAGTGTTTTTCTTGTAGAGATAAATGAGTCATTTCATTACCTGTAGCAGCAATCATAGCAGTACGTCATCAAACTCCACCAGCTGCTGAGGAAGGTTGTGCTAACAAGAATGACACTGCTGGACTGGTGACATTCTCTATTTATGTGGGGCAATTCGTTTGATTACTTAAATAAGGAAAACTGACCGTCAAGGCTGATATGATTCTTGAAGAATATATTGGCATTGATTTACACCAAAAACTCCTAGCAGTGGAGGAAATTAATTCAAATATGATTCAAGCAGCAGACTCAAATGATGATGAAGCCAGAAAAGCTCCATAGAAGTCCCATAAAGCAGGACACAGTGTTCTTTACGCTATTTGGAATAGAGAAAGGGTGTCAGGGTTCTTTAAGGGATTGTAAGCTTAGGCCCTGAAAACCATACTAAGTTCAATATTGCTTTTGATGATCAAGGAGAAAATCGCAGCAGGCACTTGAGTATTAATACTTGCAGTCGGAAAGTATCTATTGCTCACAGAGAGTAGACTGAAGAAGGCTCAGAAGCCATAACATCAATGATGGAGCCTGGTGTCTTCTTGGTGGCCACTCTCGAAAATCCAGAAATGCAGAATCCATCAGAAAGTCCCTTGCCTACTACCCATTTACCTTCACACACGCAAAGAAGTTGCTGAATCTTATTGACTGAAGGTCAATTTATGACCATAGGCAATTTGATATGCTTGAAGAATGAAAAGTTATTCGGGAAATCAAACATCAGAATATCAATCAGGACGTAAGTACTCAGTTGAAGAAAACTGTCTGTGAGCAAGTTGACAACAGAAATAGAAGTCAGATGTTAATATAAGAGAAATTGCATACATGTTTCTAGATCAGATGATAAGCTGAAATTGCTTTTCTGCCAGCATTTCCTCTTTTCTGCCATGGCGAAGCACCTTTAGGATGATGACAATGGTTCTACTTTCTCCAATGTGGCGAATCCAAATGACTTCTTGTCATTCTCTGAACCTGAATTAGAAGAAATATTGGAAGACATCAGCTGGAGTGCACCAATCTGGTTTGGGTTGTGATGCCAGTAGCATGAAAACAGGAACTTTAGGAAGAGATGGCAGTGAAATTTCTTTCTCCACAGTTGTATGAGCAAATTGAGTTTGCAGATAGCGATCACTGATGTAAGAACGCAGAATTGCATTTAGCAATCTACTGAAACATCCTCAGGCAACCCAAGTAATTCAGTCTCAAAAGTAGGCTCGACACTAATCCAGCTTGGCCACCTCACCACGCATCATACTCCTTCTATTGTTTCTTTTTTTCTTCTTTTTGTGATTTTATACATCTTAAATCTAGATTTCAAAACCATTCTACGTCAAAATAACTCCAATTTTCTTTAAACTTCTTTAGAAGCTTCTAGGTACAAAATCCAGAGTTTAACATGCAATTTGCTGCCACTTTACTTCGGGTATGCACTTTCACTGTTTTCTTTGATTTTTAACTATTTTCGTGTTTTCCTTGATTTTCCTAAGCATGAATAAACTTCATAATTCCAAATCATGGAATTTATGGAATCAACTCATGCGAAATTAATTAGGGCTTTGGTGGGGGCCCGACATTCATGATATCCTCTTCCATATTGTTTGCTTGATATCTGATTGATTTTTGACTTCCCTTGATGACATACATGAATTTGTTTTATATTTAATATTGAGATATCCTTGCTTCCCATAAAGATGTGGATGCTTGCAAATCAAGTACACCCTTTCTACCCCACACCCCTAAAATTCTATGAATGCGTATGTTCTCATGAGACATGACCATGTTTGATGCCATAATTGATTGTCTTGATGCTTGTTTGACTGTCCTTCATGAAAATACATACTATGTGTCATATTTCCAAACTAATCTTTGATGTCTTGTGTTAGCGCTCGAGAAGTGATCCGGGTACGCATCCTAACCCTCTTTTATTATGATTAAATCTTGTTTGGCATACTATATATTTGAAATCGCCTAGCCTACTTAGGTATCTATAATTAAACTGATTAATAGCCACACTTCCCTTAACTTTGTTAGTAGAGACCTTTATAGGGCTTAGAGGGGTGCTACCTCCTAGAGGTACCTTCCCAATAAGTAACCTAATCCCTGGACCTAGACTCAGGTTTCCCAAGGACATGCTTTTTCCAAAACTATGGAGTCACTTTTTAGGGTTTTTCTTTCTTGTTTTATTTTCCCTTTAAAATAAAAATAAAATAGGTGGCGACTCCGACTTTTCTAAAATTAATTTTTCACAAATAAAAAGCAAGTCTCGCCGATCGAGTGGGGGCGCATGTGAAAAATGCGGGTCCACAGGTTTCCATCACTTGTTGGTGAGAGTTGTCTTCTACCTTCAAAGAGAGAGGGGTCATAGCTTTCTTCTTTCCAAAGCCTATACTCCGAAGTACCAAGATCATGGTTTCAATCATTGGGTGAAATATATTGGGTGTACGAAACCTGTGGACTATTCAAACATGTTCTTCACCGTGAGGAATTGATCTAAGAACATCTAAATCTAGGTATGAGGTTCAAATCTCTAGATCTTTATTCTAAAATGGTTTTGAAGCCATTATTTTTCATTGTGATAGATTTGGAGATGCCTAGAGATAGATGTATGCTCCTTATGAGATCCAGGGCATGGGAGCGAAGTAATCTAGAGTTCTCAATAGTAGCTACCTCACATTTCCTAAACCATGATGACAACTTTAGTCTTTTTTGTTAAAACAAATGCAATTTCAATTTTTTTTATTTTTTTCAGGGATGGTTGTGTATACTTATAGGGGAGTTAAATAGGCAACCTATATTCATAATCTTCCTTTATCTATCATGGTAGCCTTAGTCTTTCTTCTTAAAACAAATGCAATTTCATTTTTTTTCCAAGGATGACCATTTACACTTATAGGAGAGTCAAATGAGATTTTCATAATCTTCCCTTATCCATCATGGTAACTTTAGTCTTCTTTTGTAAGTAAAAAAAAAAAAAAAATACAATTTCAAATTTTTTCCAAGGATGGCCATGTACACAATAGGAAGAGTCCTACAAAAATCAAAAGAGTCAAATTAGTCTTCCAAGTTTTCTAAAATAAAGTCATACACATGTCATTCAATATGCCATGCAAGGTGGCATGAATTAAACATTCTCATGCACATGATCATGTAATATGTTATGAACCATATAATCTCATATACATGCCATGTAATATACCATGAACCAAAACAACCCCATGCATATGACATGCAAGTGACACAAAATATTATCTTAAAGTGCAACTAAAGAAACCTTAAAAAGAAACTAGATAAACTAAGTTAAAGTGTACTTAAGTGGACTAAGTGGAATTTCTTGAAGTATAACTAAGCTAAAGTGAGTTTAAGTGCAAGTTACCAAAAAATGCAACTAAATGAGATAAAATGAACTAAAGTGAGCTAAAGTGAGTTAAAGTGAGCTTAAATGAAACTTACCCAAAATGCAACAAAATGAGCTAAAGTGAGCTTAAGTGTGTTTAAGTGAAAATTACCTAAAATGCAACTAAGTGAGTTAAAGTGAGCTGAAGTGCTAGTTACCTAAAATGCAACTAAGTGAGCTAAAGTGATCTTAAGTAAGCTTAAGTGCAAGTTACCTAAAATACAACTAAATGAGCTAAAGTGAGCTTAAATGCAAGTTACCTAAAATATAACTAAATAAGCTAAAGTGAGCTTAAGTGCAAGTTACCTAAAAAGCAACTAAATGAGATAAAGTGAGCTTAAATGCATTCAAGTGAACTTTTATAAAATACAACTAAATGAGTTGAAGTGAGCTTACCCAAAATGTGACTAAGTATGAAGCAATGAAATTAAGTGAACTTACCTAAAATGGGCCTAAAGAAGCTAAAGTGAATCTAAGTGAACTCACCTAAAAATTACCTAAGTGAGCTAAAGTGAGCTTAAAGTATCTAAATGAGCTATTCCAAAATGCACCTAGAAATGAGATGAGCTAAAATGCACTTGGGTGAGCTAAAAGTGCACTTACGATCCAATGAACTTCTAATGCACCTAAATGAACTATCCTAAAATGTAACTAAATAAAGAATCCTAAACTAAACCCAAGAGGCTGCTGAGTTCATAGTGAGGGTCTAGGATAAATGCCTCAACAAAAGATCCCCCACGGTGGCTTAGAAAAAGTAAACCATATAAGTAACAATGGGTCATAAAGGGATGGTTATAAAGCCAAGGAGAAGTACAGAGAAGCGCCTAATACAACATGTGTTAAGAGGACAAAATGAAAGGTCTACACTTACCTTTCCGATGGTTTCTTGGATCTTTAGATCATGCCACCACCCCATTGCTATTGCAGAATAGTATTGGGAAGGTATAACCAAGGGTATTACTCTAAGTCCATACAGGAACTTCTGAAGCCAAACAACTTGCCTTGTTGCTTCAGAAGCAGTAACATACTTGACTTCCATAGTGGAGTCAACAATAGAAGATTGCTTCACACTTTTACAACTAATAGCCTCACCACCTAGAGTAAACACAAAACTGGAGGTAGGTTGTGCGAGTCTTTATTAGACTGAAAGTCCGAATCTATATATCCTAGGGGTAAAAACTCATCACAATGACACACCAACATATAATCCCTTGTTGGTTAAAGATACTTCACTCCATGCTTAACCCCCATCCAATGCTCCATGCTTGGATTGGACTAATATCTGCTTGCCATCTCAACAACAAAGCAAATATTAGATTTAGTACATAGCATCACATATATAAGGTTACCCATTGATGAAGCATAAGGTACTAACTTCATGAAATCTTTCTCCTTTGTCCTCTTAGGACACTAATCTTAAGAAAGAGACACTCCATGCTTGAAGGGTAACAAACCCTTCTTTGAGTCCTACATCACATACTTAACCAAAAGCTTGTCAATGTAGGTTTTCTAAGATAATGCAATCTTCCTATTCTTGCAATCTTGAATGACCTTAATTTTAAGAATATATTACACCTCACCTAAATCTTGATTGAATATAATAACCCTACATCATTCCTAATAAGTAGAATGTCGTCAACGTACGAGACAAAAAACATCACCATGCTTCCCTGTGTCTTCTTGTACACATAAGACTTATTCTTGTTTTGATCAAAATCAAAAGTCTTATAGCTCGATCAAAATGCCTATTACATGAGTGAGATGATTGATTTAATCCATAAATGAATGTATGCAGTTTGCACACAAGGTGCTCTTAAACCTTTGCCATGAATTCATTTGGTTACATCTTATAGGTGCTTTCTTAAAGACCATTATCCAAGAATGTTGTCTTAACATCCATTTTCCATATCCAATAATTGAGATGCGTCACAATGGATAGGAGCATTATGATGGATTTGAGCATGGCTACTGGTAAGAAGGTTTCTTCATAGTCAAAACTAGGTTTCTAACTATATCCATTCACTACTAGCCTAGCCTTGTACATTTCAACCTTTCTAATGACCCATCTCTTCCTCTTGTAGACCCACTTATACCCCATGAATTTTATCATTTCAAGTGTTTCTACTCCTAGATTCCATTAGAATACATGGATTCAAACTCTACCTTCATAGCTCATTGCCAAAGAAAAACATCATAACTACTCATTGCTTCATTGTAATGTATAGGATCGGTCTCATGTTCCTTTAGAATTACTTTGAAAGACTTTCCCAAATACATGAACCTATTTAGTAGTATGACAACCTTCCCACTATGACGATGTACAGGTGTGCTAGAACTTATTGGAATGGTAGTTGTAGCAACCTTTGGATTTATAGTCTTTTTTACTAATGTGGGAGTGCCTTCAAGTGTCCTCTAATCTATATCATGTTTTGCCCTATTACTCATCATATAGTCCTCTTCTAGAAATTTGGCACTTATACTAACAAATACCTTTTAGTTGACTTGACTATAAAAGTAAGGCCCTCTTGTTCCTTTTGGATATCCTACGAACAAGCATACCTCAAACCTTGCTTCCAACTTGTCTACCTTTAATTTCAACACATGTGTTTGGCACCCCCAAATGTGAATGTGTTGCAAACTAGATTTGTGATCTTTCCATATCTCTTTGGGAGTTAAAGGTATCAACTTGGAAGACATTAGGTTGAGAATGTACACTACAATCTCCAAGGCATATCCCCAAAAGGATACAAGAAGTAATGAGAAACTAATCATAGATCTCACCATGTCCATCAATGTTTGGTTTCTTCTTTCTACTATTCTTTTTTTTTTTTTTTTTTTTTTGTGTGGAGTTTTAGGTGCACTCAACTAGGATATAATTATGTGCTCTTCAAGGAAAAAATCAAACTTAGTAGACATGTACTCACCATATCGATGAGATTGAAATTCCTTGATACGTTTATCTAATTAGTTTTCCAATTCTACCTTAAATTTAATTAATTTGTCCAAGGCATCAGACTTTGTATGCATCAGGTAAACATATTCGAACTTAGAGTAATCATCTGTAAATGTGATGATGTACTCATACCTTCCCCATGCATGGACATTAAAAATCCCACAAACGTTAGTATGCACTAACTCTAAACACTCCTTGGGTTTATATCCTTTAGTAGTAAAGGGTTGTTGGTCATTTTACCTCCTATATAGGATTCATAGACTAGAATATCATTTGAAATCAAATGAGGTAAAATTCCATACTTAACTTGTCTTTGGATCCTATTTAGATTAATATGACCTAGGTGTAAGTGCCATTTTCGACATCGATAATCAATGCATCAAAATAGTGACATGAAGATTGTTGAAGACCTACCATCATTTTAGTATTGATTCTCAAACTGTGATATTAGGTTCAATTAAACATTAGATTGTGAATTTTTATCATGTTGCTGAATTTAAACTCTTTATGGTTAATTTCCAATTTTACCTCCAAGGTTATGATTTGGAGAGGACAACTTTTGTTTTTCTCTAATTTTATAGTTTTTATATGAGGTGGCATGGAAGAGATGATGCATTGTGACTACTTTTTAGTAAATATAGGTGTTAGGAGTTAGTTTTGAGAATCCTTTCAATAACTTTTGAATTTTAAATAGTTGTTAGAATTTTGAATTGAATTAGAGAATTTTCAGTTTTCCCTCCATTCTTTCTATCGTTTTTTTGCACTTTTAATCATTTTCTTGGTTGAAAAATATGAGGATTGAGGCAAAATCCTTTAAGATGGGTATCTAAACTCATCCATATCCAAAGAAAAGGTGTTCCAATGTGAAAATCAAGGCTAAGATTGCTTCTTTGAAAGGTAAAACTCCATCCCTACTCCTAGATTTGTGGATCTCAACCTTCACAAGGAAAAATTCTTAATAAGCCTCTTGTTATAAGGTATAAGTGATATTTAATGGATTCGATGAATGCTTATCTTCATGATTTGTTTCATTGATTTTCAATTTGATCATTTTCATGAAAACTCTTGATAGAATTTAAATGAATTTGAACAAAATTGATTTGATATTTTTAATTCAAAATAGTGAAACTGATTTTGCTCGATCCTATTTAAAGCTAAAATTGTATCTAAGCTTCATAAATTCTTTCCAAATAGTTTACCATCTTTGATTCAATTTTGCTGTGTTTTGTTCTTGCTATAATTCATAATCACTCCATTTTAACCATTTTATATTAAATTTACCTATTTATATTGATCACAATAGCTAAATCCATTAAATTAAGGAAAGCACTTGGTTCCCTATGGAGATGACTAAACCACTCTCCTTAGCTATTCATTTCTTTTCATGATTCATTGGTTTGAAGGAATGAATGGACTTTGATTCTTAAATTTATGTTAATTGTCTTTGATATCATATCTTCTCATTTGCTCAAGCAACCTTCGGCATTAGAAAAATACTTCCCAATTTAATGTTTTGTTTTTCCAAGAATTAAATCCAAAGAAGCTCCTTGTTTAAGCATAAAATTTCTTTAATTCTTAAGAAGAAAATAGAGGAACCATAAATATTTAAAGATATGACTTCATATACTTTCAAATGATTGAAAGTTAAAGAAATCCCAAAGTAATACAAATCAAGCATGAATTAGTTTACCATATGCTAAATCTTTGATCCAATCTCACATGCTATTAATTGAAAATAGACTCATGTTTGGTATCTTCTTCTTCTTCATATGAGAGAATTGGGAATTTCATAGATCATTATTTGACTATTTAATGAATTTCATAGATCATTATTTGGCTGCTAGGGTTCAACAAACCAATGTGTGTTAGGTCTTTAAGTATTTGAAGGCTAAGGTTCAATGAATCAATGTGTATAAGATTTTTAAGAAGAGTATGGGACCATCCTAGCTACCATTATAATTAATGGGACTACTATACTCAATTACATTTTTAGATTTGTCTTTTATAATTTAAAACCACACTTTTTGGACTCATTAAGAGATTTTACTCGAATTTTATTTATGTTTTTAAAGGTTTATATTTTTGGAAAGAATTTTCATATACAAGGGATCATAAAATTGTTTTTAGAAAAGCTCTATTTTAGTTTGCTATGTGATTCATGCCTAATTGGTGTCTCAGCTGATGTGTGACCAGCTGGTGCTCCTTGATGGCAGGTGTAATCAACAAAATTTTTAACCTATAACACCATGAACTAGGGTAGCAAATACAAAGCTACTATAGCATAGTGGCTCTAGGATCGTTCCACTGGGAAGGGTACTCAAGTTGAAAATGATACCAATTCAAAGTGAATTGGTGTTGTTTCATTTCAAGGTTAGCTTAAGAAATAAAACACAAACTTTGGTTGAAAAAGGTTTGGACTTAGATAAACAACACAACAAGTGATGAAAATAACTTAAGAAGAAAAGCATTCCTTGGAGATTCAGGTATACAGGGGAGGTTCCTCATGCAAAATGCATAGCTCCGGTCAGTTGGTTCACTTCCTCACTTTAGAGAATTACCATAAAGTCAATTCTCTAATAGGTGCTGCACAAATGCATCCCTCAATTGGATTTCAGCTCTAATTCTCTTACTGATGCAACTTGCAATGGTTTGAGCCTCTCACTTAGCTTTTACCATTCAAGGTGATCTTTAACCTTGGATTACCCGTCAAAAGCTCGCAAGAGGTAACTAATGAATGTCTCCTAGGAGTCCAAAAGCTTACCAAGTGTTGGCTATTCTAGAAAATCCTACTTTGAAATCACCTACCAGAGGCTCGCAAGGGGTAAACTAGTGCATCTCCATGGTTAGAGATCACTTGCCTTACCAAGTGTTGGCCCAGGTGACTCCAAGGTGTTTTAAGTTAACTAAAAACATAGAAACCATTCATGGGACACACTTACCCTTCATTCATAGCTGAAACCACAAAGCTCCTGATTGATGCACTTGGAACCTTTCCCGTCAACCTTAACTCCAAGGAACTAAAAAGCTTAGCTACTCATTCTCTGGGGAGAGCTCCTCAGAGAGTGCATAACCAAGTTAAAATAAATATAATACAATCAAATTGACCAGGTAAAGCAAAACTCAAGCTCTGTATATTTCTTGTTTTGAAACTTTTACAAAAGGTTCATCACCCCCTCCGAACAGGCCCCTCGGGCTCCATTTAAACCAAAAATATACAATTACAGCTATCCCCTGATATTTTGCCAAATTCCTAACTTAAAAGCTAAGGAAATCTATCATTGGTGACTTACAAGGAGAATTTAGGCATTTAGGCAACAAAAATCTAATGAAAAATATCCCCAAGTGTCGGTTACAAATATCGGGAAGCACTCAGGACCACTTCGCAGGTGACAAGTGAGACCTGCGAAATTTCGCAGGTGCACAAGAGGAGCTGCGAAATTTCTTCATAGCAGCCAGCTACTTCAACACCTTTGAAAAGTGGACTTCCATCATGTGGTGTTTAGCTTTCATCGCAGCGTGAAGCTTCAGGGGGAGTCCATAGCACTGTGCTAAAGTGCTGCGAAATATCTTGCAACATAAGGCTGATTCCGCAGCACTACTCTGAAGCTTCCTTCAGCTTGGAGCAGTTGTCTTCCAAAGGCTGTAACTTCCTCATTTCAGTTCCAAATTGCACACGGTTTGAAGCATTGGATTGTTGACTTCCTAAGCTTTCAAATGACATATAGCATGCATAAATTGGACATCAGGAAGTGCTCCAAAAGTAGCTGCAGTGACTGTCATCAAGAATGCTCCATGACCGATTCCTCTTTTGCTTTTCCTTGCATTCCCACTTTGCTTATGGAAAAAGTGCTTCAAAGCTTGGATTCTTCATTCCTCTTAGCTTCCCAATGCTTTCCAAGGATTCCATAAAACTCTCCTCAATCTCATAATGCTTTGGTGGTCAAAATGCTAACAAAAACACCAAAACTTACACAATTTGATTAGAATTGATTGAAAGGGGCCTTAACATGCTAATTGGGTTAAAAGGCACTAACTACTACTCAAAAGTGTTTAAAAGGATTAATTAAAAGCTATGAAATAGCACTTTTTGAGTAGTAATCACTCCCCCCAACCGACATATTGCTAGTCCCTTAGCAATAAAGGAGAGAAAAAATAAAATAAAATTACCATAATTTACAACATCATGCTGATCACTTCCAAAAAAAAAAAAAAATATTTAAGTGGCATGACTGACAAACTCTCACATGGAACATTAAAGGAATAAAACCTCAAATTTCAACAAGAGAAATAAGCAACCTTGCTAAATACCACTGATCAAGGGAATGCATTATGCAAATTGAAGTTTTAAAACCATTTTCACTTCCAAAGAACCAAACTTTATTCTTCCACAAAAAACTAAGTGTAAGAAGATAGCTTCCGAATATAGCATGCTAAACTAATCTCTCCCCCCAACCTATCTTTTTTTAACACTTTAGCAAACTGACCAAATTCAATAAACAGAGAACACACTTTTCTCCTCTTTTTTTTTTTAAGGTAACAGGCTTAAGAGGCATTCTTTTCTGTTTTGTCCATGTAACGGGGGTCCATCGATGACTCCCAACCAATTAAGGTTTAGGGCATCAAGCTTTAAGGATCTTTCAACCACTAACTCCTCGGATTTTTCCCCGAACTTTTTCATATACCCTTTTTGCCTACCATATGCTAACTCCACCTATCCACCCTTGTAATGAGCATTGAGGCCGGTGACTCCCAACTATTGAAGGCTTAGGGCACCAGGTTTAAAAGGTTTTCACCATATACCCTTTCAGACCTTGCTCGGGTTTCAAGGCAAGCAAACACTTTGCTTTTTTTTTTTTTTTTTTTCAAAGGCTCATTGGCCTTTCTTATGGTGTCTCAATATCATTAAAATGAGGTCAAAGGTACCAAGTCCCAAAATTTTCTAAATCAAGGGGGAAATAGTTTCTCATTTTATAAAAGGAATCTATTGTGCACAGTGTGTGGATAGCTTAAAGTGGAAGGACTAAATTTGAATTCAATAGAAGTTTCAACAATTGAACCACTTTAGCAAGCATAATCCAAACTCTAACTTAGATGCAAAGCAAAAGTTCAGTTTCTCCTATTTTAATTCGAAAATTTTTTCTCAAAATCCATGGAGATTATAGTAACAAGCAAAACAACTTCAACTACTTTACTAAACAAAGCTAAAATGTCAAAATAACTTAGCATACTTCCTTCAACTTAGCAGACTTCCTTCCTTATATCTCCCCCCCAACCGAGCTGAGCATTGTCCTCAATGTGATATGGGTGATCGAAAATAAAGGGAGGAAGTGGTACCTCCTGATCGATTTCAATTTCAAATATTGAATGGAGAAACCACATGTTTCAAAAAGAATAAAAGGTATGAGCAAAGGGAGTAAGAGTAAATTGATGCTAAGAATTAACAAAAAATTAGATTTTGTATTACTTTACTCATTTGTGAACAGTTGGAAAAAGAAGTAATACAAGCAATCCAAAGAACCTCCATATATATTATCAAAATGTAGGAGATTTCATATAAGACTAACCAAAACAAAATATAAAAAAAAATAATATATCAAAGATATAAAAATGTTCAGAGGAAGGTAGTGCTAGAGCTGATGGCCTATGAAGATGGCTCTGCCTCTGGAGTGGCTGACTGATGAGGAGCAGGAGGCTCTGTGGTGGTAGGAGTGGCCTGCTCATCAGCTGCTTGGAGGCTAAGATGCTGCTGAAGCTGCCTCAGGATAAAAGTATGCTGAGCCTGAGTAGCCATCATCTGCTGCTGGTGAGATCTCAAAGTTGCCATCTCTTGAGCAAGTCTGCTCTGAGAGGCTGTCAATGCCTCCAATGCCTGTCATAGATCCCTATACTCAGAAATAGGGATGGCCATCCTAGGCTCGGCTGATGTGGAAGGCTGTGCTGAAGCAGGGGCTGCTGGAGGAACTGGAGATGCACTGGCCATGGAGGGAGAGGCTGCAGGCATACCCTCAGGTATGAGGCGTGGGGATGCTCTCCTGGCAGGTAGAGCCTGAACTGGCTGTGGAAGCTCCGGTTGCTCCATCTTGTAGGCTGTCATGTTGCTCCATTTTTCAAAAGTAAAAACATCCCTACAGATCTTCTTTTGCTCCTGCTGAGGCTCTGCTGGATATCCCAGGTGCTCAAGGATTTGGCATAACAGTCGTGGGAAGAGAAGAGGGATGGAATCAGCCCTTTGCAATTTTTTTCTATGCACCTTCTCTTCAAAATAGATAAGAGCTGCCAGGATCAAGTGGTGAGGGCCAAAATAATAGCCCTCTGACATTCTATACAGGGTCTCCAACATAATTCCCCTTCTCTGAGTCCAATGTTGAAGGGGATAGATACTATGCCTCAACAGGGCATCAATAAGGAACATCTTTGGGGGAAGTTCCCCCCTCAGCAGATACGGGTTTCTGGATGCTCCTCCAGACAAAACATGCACCATCTCCAGCTGAGATGGATTGGCCCAAGCTCTAAAGTCATCGAAATGACTGGGCTCATATGGAATATTCAAAGCTTCAGCTATTTGCCGAGCTCCCAAGATGCCATGCCTACCATCAATAACGAAATGAATTGAGGTAGGATCCCTGACCTGTCGAGTAGTCATGGATTGATAGAAATCCATTGCTATTCTGGGGTAGAAAAAGTCTCGTGGGGTCAGAAATTGCTCCATTCGGTATCTTCGCAGCAATTGGAATGTTTCTTCAAGCTCCGGGCGCAACTGGAAAGCAGCTATGTCAAAGTATAGCTCCGAATGAAATGGCCGGTCTCGGCAATCCAAATTGCCCTCAATTGGAGGCTGAGCTAGAATTGGCCACCTGATTACCGCTTCCGAAGCTGGTTCGGATGGAATTTGGGGTTCAGAAGGCGGCTGTTGGATTACTGGAAGCTTCGCAGGCGGTGCCGGAGATGGCACCGGAGATGGAATTGGAGATGGGGCAGGAGACGCAACAGGGGATGAAACAGGGGATTGCCCTGTTAAATCGATAGGCTCCGAGCTTTCTACCCTAGCTCGCTTTTGGAGGGGCCGGCCCCCTGACCTGGTAAGGTAGCGCCTCGCCGGAGGCGTTTGCAATGTAGGTTTGGCCTGGCGCTTCTTTGGCGAGGGCTTTTCCAGCGGCGGAACTGTTTCTGGCCGCGGCGGCTCAGAACTTGAAGCTTGCACTGGCGTCTCGCGCGGCGTTCTTTTTCGGATGGAAGGGGAGGAAGACTTCGCGCCCCTGGTTCGTGCCATTGCGAACTGACGAGGGTTAGGACGGCGGCGATAACCGGAGGGGACAATCGGAGATGCTAGCGGCGTCGGACTATGGAGAGGAGACGAACGGTCTGCTGCTGCGATTTTTCCCCTTTTCTGAAATGGATTCGCAGCCCAAATGACCGGTATTTATAACGGTTACAAGAATATGAACGGTCATTTGGGGTTTCGTAGAAGAAAAACGGATTCGCAGCAAAATTGGGCGCTTCGGAATAAAAAATTGCCTTCGCAGCTCACTTCGCAGCTGCGAAATTGGAGTTACTATGCTGCGGAATGGCGCTCGTGTGCCAAACACTGGTTTCGCAATTGCGAAACGCCCTTCGCAAGAGAGAAATCGCTGAGAAATCGCTGTGGAATGGTGTTTTTTAAGCCTTGGTGGTTCGCAGAGCATTTCGCAGCTGCGAAACGGGGGTTCCTGTACTGTGGAGTGGCACTCGTGTGCCAAATACCTGTTTCGCAATTGCGGAACCGTTCGCAGAGGGTTAAAAAAGTGTTGCGAAGTGGTTTCGCAACAAAAAACCATTTTCGCAGAGAAATCCTCTTTGGCTGCGAAATCTCGCAGAGCTCTTCTTCTCCCCTGTTTTTGCTCTGTTTCAGCTCTGTTTCGGCTCCAATTTCTTCCCGATTTTTGTTTTTTACATTTCTTCCCATCTGAAATCATTCAAAAAGATGAAATTACACAAAAACATACAAATTAAGATCAAAAACTAAGATCAAAAGTAAAAATATTACTTTAAAATTTACAGAATTTACAAAAATTTTGGACTTTGGTAAAACCAAGTCCAGCAAACCCTTCTTTGCTTAGGCTTTTTGAGGCTCAAGGAGGTTAATCTCCTCCTTGTCTGATTTGAACGGCTCCATATATGGCTTGAGACGATATCCATTAACTTTAAAGGTTTCCTTGCCATCAGAATTCAATAATTCTACTACTCCATGATTAAGTACTTGATGGATAATGAATGGACCAATCCACCTGGACTTGAGCTTTCTAGGAAAAATATGAAGTCTTGTGTCATAGAGTAAAACTCTTTGGCCTTTTTGAAATTCCTTGGTAGAAATCAGTTGGTTATGCCACTTCTTCATCCTTTGTTTTGCAACTTTGGAGTTGATATAAGCATCATTTCTCAATTCCTCCATCTCATTAAGATCTAAGCACCTTTTTGCCCCGGCCCTAATCAAATCCATATTCAGCTTTTTGATTGCCCACCAAGCTTTGTATTCAACTTCCACAGGGAGATGACAAGCTTTACCATAGACAAGACGATAGGGGGACATGCCAAGAATAGTTTTATAAGCTGTTCTATAGGCCCACAAGGAGTCATAAAGCTTAACAGACCAATCTTTCCTGCTTGTACTCACCACTTTCATCAGTATATTCTTTATCTCCCTATTTGCTAGCTCAACTTGCCCAGAAGTCTGTGGATGATAAGGTGTAGCTACCTTATGCTTCACTCCATACTTGGCTAACAAACTTTCAAAAGGTTTATTGCAAAAATGAGAACCTCCATCACTAATTATAGCTTTGGGCACCCCAAATCTTGCAAAAATGTTCTCTTTCAAAAACTTGAGAACCTCTCTATGATCATTTTGTTTACAGGGGACTGCCTCAACCCACTTAGAAACATAATCTACCCCCACCAGGATGTAAGAATTACCAAAAGACATTGGAAAAGGTCCCATAAAGTCAATACCCCATACATCAAATAATTCAACTATCAGTATAGGGTTCATGGGCATTTGATTTCTTTTTGTCAGCTTGCCAAGCCTTTGGCATCTATCACAATTTCTACACATGATGTGGGCATCTTTGAACAAAGATGGCCAAGTAAACCCTGATTCCAACACCTTCATAGCTGTTTTCTGAGAGGCAAAGTGACCTCCACATGCATTCTCATGACAATGGGTTAGAATTCCTTGTTGCTCTTCCTCAGGCACACATTTCCTTATAATCTGATCTGCACAATATTTAAAAAGGAAAGGCTCTTCCCAATAATAAGCATGAATTTTTGCAAAGAAGTGCTTCCTGTCCTGTGCATTCCACTCACTTGGAATTTCACCAGTGACTAAATAATTAGCCATATGAGCATACCAAGGAGTTTTGACTAGGAACATAAGTGATTCCTCAGGAAATTCATCATTAATAGGCAAGGCATGAGAATTATGTGCTATAGCTAACCTTGAGAGGTGGTCAGCTACCACATTTTCCACTCCTTTCTTATCTCTGATTTGAAGATCGAATTCTTGTAACAAAAGAATCCATCTTATCAACCTTGCTTTTGCATCTTGCTTTGTCAATAAATACTTCAAAGCTGAATGATCAGTAAAAACAATGATGAAAGACCCTACCAAATAAGCACGAAATTTGTCCAAGGCAAATACCACAGCTAACAATTCTTTTTCTGTAGTTGTGTAATTCCTTTGGGCTTCATTCAATGTTTTGCTTGCATAGTAGATCACATAGGGCTTCCCATCTTCTCTTTGACCAAGTACAGCTCCTATAGCAAAGTCACTAGCATCACACATTAGTTCAAAAGGTAGTTGCCAGTTAGGGGCCCTCACTATTGGAGTTGTTGTCAAAAATTTCTTCAATTGATCAAAGCTATCTTGACATCTTTCATCCCATACAAACTTAGCATCCTTAGCTAACAGCTCACAAAGAGGTTTGGAAAGCTTTGAAAAGTCTTTTATGAACCTCCTATAGAAACCAGCATGGCCAAGGAACTGCCTTACTCCTTTTACAGTTGTTGGGGATGGCAATTTGGAAATAAGCTCCACCTTTGCTTTATCAACTTCAATGCCCTTTTCAGATATGATATGACCAAGGACAATTCCTTGACGTACCATGAAATGGCATTTTTCCCAATTAAGCACCAAGTCTTTTTCAATGCATCTGTGAAGAACTGCTTCCAAATTGACTAAACATTCCTCAAATGTACCTCCATATACGGTGATGTCATCCATGAAAACCTCCATAATTCGCTCCACCATATCACTGAAGATACTCAACATACATCTTTGGAAAGTGGCAGGTGCATTACATAAACCAAAAGGCATTCTCCTATAAGCATAGGTTCCAAATGGACATGTAAAAGTAGTTTTTTCCTGATCTTCCACAGCAATTTCAATCTGAAAATACCCTGAATACCCATCCAAAAAACAATAGAAAGGGTGGCCAGAGACTCTTTCCAAAACTTGATCAATAAATGGCAATGGAAAATGATCTTTTCTAGTTACTGCATTCAACTTTCTATAATCAATACACACCCTCCACCCTGAAGTGAGACGTGTAGTGATTTCTTCCCCCTCTTCATTCTGAACTACAGTGATCCCTGACTTCTTTGGTACCACTTGAGTAGGACTCACCCAAGAGCTGTCTGAAATAGGGTAGATAATACCTGCTTGAAGTAGCTTCAGCACCTCAGCTCGCACAACTTCTTGTAAATGAGGATTCAATCTTCTTTGAAATTGACGAATTGGCTTAGCTTCCTCCTCCATATATATATGATGTGTGCAAACTAAAGGACTAATGCCTTTCAAATCAGATATTTGCCATCCTATTGCTTTCTTACACTTCTTGAGAATTTCTATTAAACACTTCTTTTGATGATTGGTCAGAGATGAAGATATTACAACAGGGCATTGGTTATCTTCTTCAAGATATGTGTATTTCAGCTCCACAGGTAGAGGCTTCAAATTGAGTTTTGGGATTTCTTTTTCAGCATCTGCTCCCTCTTCTTTATTGAACAAAGGTAGAATTTCTTCTATCCTCCTCCAACTTTGTAAAGTAGCAAGCTCCTTAGGAAGTTCAGACAAATCTTCCTCACAATCCTCAAAACTTTCATTCAGCTTGTCTTGCACATTCTGATTACAATGTTCCTCTACCAGAGTATCAATAATGCACACTTCTTCTGGACCCTCTTCTTCTTCTGGAATGATTTGCTTTTTAGACATATAAAAGATGTTGAGATCAAGTGTCATATTACCAAAAGTGAGTTGCATGAGCCCATTCCTACAATTAATGATTACATTTGAGGTAGCTAGGAATGGCCTTCCCAAGATGATAGGAACTAAATTAGCTTCCTTAACAGTAGGATCCGTATCAAGAACAATAAAATCTACTGGATAGTAAAAACTATCAACTTGAACCAAGACATCCTCAATCACTCGTCTGGGAATTTTTACTGATCTATCTGCTAGAGATAGAGTGATTGCTGTTGGCTTCAACTCACCAAGCCCCAATTGCTTATAGACAGTATATGGAAGCAAATTCACACTAGCTCCCAAGTCTAATAAAGCTTTCTCCACTACCTTCCCTCCAATCATGACTGAAATGGTAGGACTTCCCGGATTTTTGTACTTCAAATGAGACTTACACTGTAAGATTGCACTTACTTGCTCAGTCAAGAAGGCTTTCTTAGTTACAGTCAACCCTCTTTTGATAGTACACAAGTCCTTTAGGAATTTTGCATATGTTGGAACTTGCTTAATCATATCCAACAGTGGGATATTGACTTTAACTTGTCTCAATACTTCAAGGATTTCAGCTGCATTTCTAACCCCCTTCTTCCCATGCAATGCTTGAGGAAATGTGGAGAAGTTGATTTCTTTAACCTTTCTTCCTTCAGAAGTTCCTTCTCTGGATTTGCATTCATTGTTGACTCAGAGTCCTCTTTCTTATCACTGATCTCTGCTTCTTTATCTTTCATTTCCTCCTCCAACTTTGTCCCTTGTTTTTCAACAGGTGGCTTAGGTGGTGGCTGGTCAATTTTCTTACCACTCCTTAGAGTGATCAATGCTTTGACATCTTTCATCTGTGATGATTCCCCCTCATGGCTTTCCACTCCTTGGACACCCTTGGGATTTTGGTGGGGTTGGGAAGGAAATCTTCCCTTTTCTTGCACTGTATTCAAATTTGTGAGCCTTGATATTGAGTACTGGAGATTATCAAATCTTTGAGTCATATCGTTTTGCATTCCATCCATCCTTTTGTTCAGAATATTCTCTACTCTGTCAATTCTTTGATTAAGCTGAGTATTGATGGCTTTTTGTTCTCCAACAAAATCTCCCACTACCTTGCTGAGATTCACAATGGCTTGTTCAAGACTTGAAGATTGCTGAGATGGTTGATCCGGCTGTTGGTACTGAGATGCTCTAGGCTTCCATGAAAAATTTGGATGATTCCTCCAACTTGAGTTGTAAGTATTTCCATAGGGTGCATTGTTATTGGGCTTAAATTGTCCAACAACATTTGCTTGCTCTCCAAACATTTCCCTTTCAGCTGAAACTATAGGGCATTCCTCCACCAAATGTTCATAGGATTGACAATTAGGACATAGCTTCACTTGCACTGGTGATTCAGCAACAGCTTGCACTTCATGCATTTTTTTCAGTTCCAGCTCCTCCAATCTTCTTGTCACAGCTGCAAACTTTGCTTTTGTATCATCCTCTTCTTTCAAAGTATACATCCCAGCCTTAGCATTGAAAACATTCAGTTGAGACTTCATTTTTCCCACTTCTCCTTTGGTTGGCTCATCCCATCCCCTTGAAACTTCAGCTACATAATTCAAGAAATCCATAGCTTCCTCCGGATTTTTGCTCATGAAATCTCCTCCACACATTGTCTCCAGGAGTTGCTTCATTGAGGATGACATCCCATCATAAAAATAGCTCACCAATAGCCAAGTATCAAAACCATGGTGAGGGCATGCATTAATAGCTTCCATATATCTTTCCCAACACTCATAGAATTTCTCATTCTCTTTAGCTGAGAAGTTTGAAATTTGCCTTCTCAAGCCATTTGTTCTATGAGTGGGAAAAAATTTCTTAAGGAATTCAGCTTGTAAGTCAGTCCAAGTACGGATACTCCTTGGCCTTAAAGAATTAAGCCAAATTTTGGCTTTATCCTTTAAAGTAAAAGGAAATAACTTAAGCCTCATCAAATCTATTGAAGCTCCTCCCTCTTGGAATGTATTACAAACATCTTCAAATTCCTTAATATGTGCATAGGGATTCTCACTTTCCATTCCATGGAAAGTTGGTAGAAGTGGAACAATATATGGTCTGATCACTAGCTGCTCTGTAGGAGGTATTATACATGATGGTGCACTCATACGAGGTGGATGCATACGGTCCCTCATTGATCTAAATTCATTGAGATTGCCTTGGCGAACTTGGTGACAATGCTGATCTTCAGGAGTAGTTTCCATGATATTCAAGCTCAATTCCAATTCCTTAGTATGAGGTGATTCAATTCTAACAAGCCTTCCTTTACTACCTCGTATCCACTTTGGCATACACAACTAGTATCTAACTGAAACTAAAATGAAAATACAGGACAACAAAAAGAAAACAGGGCTACAAAGACAAAATAAAACTAAACTGAATTTTAAAACTAAATTTAAATTATGAGTTAATAAAACAAAAATAATGAGAATTAATAAAGCTAAAGAAACTTTACCACACTTGTGATAAAAATCACAAGTACACTGAAATAGTATCACTGATTCTTGACACCTTCCCCGGCAGCGGCGCCATTTGATTCATGCCTAATTGGTGTCTCAGCTGATGTGTGACCAGCTGGTGCTCCTTGATGGCAGGTGTAATCAACAAAATTTTTAACCTATAACACCATGAACTAGGGTAGCAAATACAAAGCTACTATAGCATAGTGGCTCTAGGATCGTTCCACTGGGAAGGGTACTCAAGTTGAAAATGATACTAATTCAAAGTGAATTGGTGCTGTTTCATTTCAAGGTTAGCTTAAGAAATAAAACACAAACTTTGGTTGAAAAAGGTTTGGACTTAGATTAACAACACAACAAGTGATGAAAATAACTTAAGAAGAAAAGCATTCCTTGGAGATTCAGGTATACAGGGGAGGTTCCTCATGCAAAATGCATAGCTCCGGTCAGTTGGTTCACTTCCTCACTTTAGAGAATTACCATAAAGTCAATTCTCTAATAGGTGCTGCACAAATGCATCCCTCAATTGGATTTCAGCTCTAATTCTCTTACTGATGCAACTTGCAATGGTTTGAGCCTCTCACTTAGCTTTTACCATTCAAGGTGATCTTTAACCTTGGATTACCCGTCAAAAGCTCGCAAGAGGTAACTAATGGATGTCTCCTAGGAGTCCAAAAGCTTACCAAGTGTTGGCTATTCTAGAAAATCCTACTTTGAAATCACCTACCAGAGGCTCGCAAGGGGTAAACTAGTGCATCTCCATGGTTAGAGATCACTTGCCTTACCAAGTGTTGGCCCAGGTGACTCCAAAGTGTTTTAAGTTAACTAAAAACATAGAAACCATTCATGGGACACACTTACCCTTCATTCATAGCTGAAACCACAAAGCTCCTGATTGATGCACTTGGAACCTTTCCCGGCAACCTTAACTCCAAGGAACTAAAAAGCTTAGCTACTCATTCTCTGGGGAAAGCTCCTCAGAGAGTGCATAACCAAGTTAAAATAAATATAATACAATCAAATTGACCAGGTAAAGCAAAGCTCAAGCTCTGTATATTTCTTGTTTTGAAACTTTTACAAAAGGTTCATCACCCCCTCCGAACAGGCCCCTCGGGCTCCATTTAAACCAAAAATATACAATTACAGCTATCCCCTGATATTTTGCCAAATTCCTAACTTAAAAGCTAAGGAAATCTATCATTGGTGACTTACAAGGAGAATTTAGGCATTTAGGCAACAAAAATCTAATGAAAAATATCCCCAAGTGTCGGTTACAAATATCGGGAAGCACTCAGGACCACTTCGCAGGTGACAAGTGAGACCTGCGAAATTTCGCAGGTGCACAAGAGGAGCTGCGAAATTTCTTCATAGCAGCCAGCTACTTCAACACCTTTGAAAAGTGGACTTCCATCATGTGGTGTTTAGCTTTCATCGCGGCGTGAAGCTTCAGGGGGAGTCCATAGCACTGTGCTAAAGTGCTGCGAAATATCTTGCAACATAAGGCTGATTCCGCAGCACTACTCTGAAGCTTCCTTCAGCTTGGAGCAGTTGTCTTCCAAAGGCTGTAACTTCCTCATTTCAGTTCCAAATTGCACACGGTTTGAAGCATTGGATTGTTGACTTCCTAAGCTTTCAAATGACATATAGCATGCATAAATTGGACATCAGAAAGTGCTCCAAAAGTAGCTGCAGTGATTGTCATCAAGAATGCTCCATGACCGATTCCTCTTTTGCTTTTCCTTGCATTCCCACTTTGCTTATGGCAAAAGTGCTTCAAAGCTTGGATTCTTCATTCCTCTTAGCTTCCCAATGCTTTCCAAGGATTCCATAAAACTCTCCTCAATCTCATAATGCTTTGGTGGTCAAAATGCTAACAAAAACACCAAAACTTACACAATTTGATTAGAATTGATTGAAAGGGGCCTTAACATGCTAATTGGGTTAAAAGGCACTAACTACTACTCAAAAGTGTTTAAAAGGATTAATTAAAAGCTATGAAATAACACTTTTTGAGTAGTAATCACTATGCAAGATGTTTCATGTTTAATGAAATTTGTAATAGTATTTTACATCAAAATAAAAGTAAGGTGTTTTATGTTTATTGAAAGTAGTAATAGCTTTACTATATTTTTTTCACATTAAAATAAAGTATTGTAATACCAAACAGTCTCACATTCTAACTTATTAAACTAGCTTAATTTGTGATCAATGATATGGCAAAGAAGTAAGGAAAATCTGCTTCAAAGCACCTATGGCAAAGGCCTTGGGTGCACACCACCATGGGCAGCAAAACAACCCAAGGAGTCTAATGAGTGGCTGGTTTAAGGAAAAATCCATGGTTGGGAGTTGCTTGAATTTGAGGCTGAGAATTTGCTAATTTGTAGTATTGAAAGTTGAGGCTGAGAATTTGCTTGATTTCAAGGTTGCAATGAGAATTGATCAATGATGATTACAAGGTTGTAGTGAGAGCTAATCAATGGAGATTTCAAGGTTGCAATATGAGCTAATCGATGACCAAGCTATGTCCAATTTGATAGACTTGTGGGCTGGAATTTTTCCAGAAAATTTTTATTTAAATAAGCAATTGGTTATAAAGTTTTATAACATAAAGAAAGGATTTTATTTTACTCGATATAATAATGAAATAAAATATTTTTGGTGGCTAAGTGAAAGTTGAGAATATCTTCCAGTTATTTTTAAGATTTGGTGAAAAGATATAGGAATATTTAGAGGTCATTCTTTCATGATTATTCGAAATTCAAAATTTTTTAGTTTAAAAGTGATGAACTTCCTTTTTGGATGAGGATATCCATTCTAACTTGTATTTTCTTTTGGAAATAATTGTACAAGTAGTTTTCATATGAAGCTAGGATTGTAAGACTAACTAGTTTACTTTGAAAGTAAAATTTCTAGATTAATGCACTTTCCATACATGGAAAAGACTTAGATTCTTCAAAGGTTTGACTTTCCTAAGATTACCGTGATTCGGCAAGTAGGATTCAGGGTGGGAGTGGAGGGATGGGGGTGTTGGCATTGGAAACCTAGCCATGCTTCAACTCGGTGCAAGAATCTGCAATATTCTCAAAGATGGAAATTACCCTAAGATAAGAATCTGTATGGAAACCACAATTTTCTAAAACTCAAACATGGTACTAGTATTTGCACAAAGTATCAAAACATAAGAAAAACAAAATAAACAACTAATCACATTTAAAATGACAATAGTAAAATGACATAGTGATAAGTATCTAGCCCGGATAAAATATTGAGGTACATTTATTTAATGATTTATTTAAGAGTTGGAATAATAACAAATTTCAAAATCCATTGTCAAATATTAATTGTAGGAGAAGTATATGTAAGTTTAAGGTTAATATAAATCAAATTTTGCAATTGATCATGAAATATAAAGAGTAGGGAAAGCATATGTAAGTTTAGGATCAGTTCAAAAATTCACATTTGACTTACATCGATCCCATAAATGTTTTGTATCAAAAGGCATACTAACTAGTGTTAAACCATGAAAGCCTAAAGAAAATGTAAGAAAATGATAAATGATATCATTGATTTAGAATGATAGCAAATAATATTAAACTATAAAAAACTAAAGAAAAAGTAAGAAAATAATGAAGACTTTATCCTCCTATTTCTCTTTATACAAATAACATAGAGAAACAAGAAAAAAAAATTGAGGAAGTTCATTGCTCACATAAGATTCAAAGCATCCTTGATTTTATTCAACATGGTGATTAGAACTTTATGGTTCTCAAATATGAAGTACATGGATGCCCTCTTGTTTGACACAATGACACTTCCATTTTACGATTGCTATTCTTT
Organism: Vitis cinerea var. helleri x Vitis riparia; assembly: GCA_946000715.1. NCBI lineage: Eukaryota > Viridiplantae > Streptophyta > Magnoliopsida > Vitales > Vitaceae > Vitis > Vitis cinerea var. helleri x Vitis riparia. The sequence continues at coordinate 18,711,339 of OX253993.1, read as the reverse complement.
CAATTTCGGGCTCACAAAATCTATTGGTTAAAGTTTGGAAAATAGAAGAGAATTTGAAATTGTAATAATTTCTTAGGCATTAAAAAAAATACCTCCCAATCTATGGTTTTGCTTTCCCAAAAAATAAATCCAGAAAAAGCTCCTTGTATAAGCACAAAATTTCTTCAACTCTTAACAAGAAAATAGAGGAACCATAAAACTTGAAAGATATGACTTGATCTACTTTCAAATGAGTGAAAGTTAAATTGATCCCAAAGTAATACAAATCAAATTAAAATAAGATCACCATTTGCTAAATCTTTGATCCAACCTTGCAAGCTCTTAATCGAAGATAGACTCATGTTTAGTATTTTTCTTCTTCTTATGAGAGAATTGAGAATTTCATAGATCATTATTTGATGGCTAGGGTTCAAATAACCAATGTGTTAGGTTTTATATATTTGAAGGATAGCGTTCAATGAATCAATGTGTATTAGGCCTTTTAAAAGAGTGGGGTCCACCCTAGCTACCATTATATATAAGAGGACTAGTATTCTTAAATAGTATGTGTGACTAGTCTTTTACAACTGAATGCCAGATTGTGTTTACTCATTAAGAGATTTTACTTGAATTTTAATTTTTTTTTTAGGGTTTCTTTCATTGAAAAGAGTTTTCACACATAAGGAATCCTAATTTTTTTCCCCACAAAAAGGCCTTATTTTAGTTTTGTGTGTAAGATTATTCATCTTTAATAAAATTGCAATAATTCACTTTTTACTTTACATCAAAATAAAAATAAGATGTGTTGTGTTTATTAAAGCTATCAATAGCTCTACTTTTTTTTTTTTTTAACATTAAAATAAAATATTTTTAGTACTATAGTCTCACACTCCAACTTAAGAAACTAACCTAATGTGTTATCAAAGATATGAAAAAGAAATTGAGATAATGCACTTCTAAGCATCTATGAGAGGGACCTTCGATGCGCACCACCATGGGTAGCGAAACAACACAAGAAGGAGTTTACTCTATGGTTAGTTTAAGGCCCAATCTATGGTTAGGTGTTGCTTGAATTCGAAGTTGAGAATATGCTCATTTGTTGTATTAAATGTTGAGGTATGATTTCAAGGTTGCAATGAGAGCTAAACAATGGCAAACCTATGTCCAATTACATAGACTATGAAAATCACAACATATGATTCACTAAATAGTTGTGTTTGTATGTAACTTAATTATTATTCAATTTTGGTAACTTAATTATTATTCAATTTAACTCATTAGAATTATTTATGTTCCTAATATTCTAAATGTATTTGTCTTTATAGATTTTTACCATAAAATTAACCAAAGTAGGAAGGTTGAATAAATATAAATTAAATTAATATATCTCAATGATTGAGAATGGTTTTAGATATTATATTATCTATCTTAAGACAAAACCCACTTATCTTTGACCTTTTGTAAACATCACATGTTGAGAATTGCACCACCTTCCTAGTGGACATAATATTGAGAACTCCATGTTCTTCTCATGTGAGTTTCCCTCTGTGAAGGCAATCTACCTTGAGTGTCCCTTCAACCTTGCTAAGCATGTTTTCTTATTTTCTATTTTCTTCCTATATACATTTTTTAAAATGAAAATAAAGTGTCATTAATGTATTAAATTCTATATGCATGAATGAGGAGAGATAACATAAGTACAAAGACTTAGAATATAACCTTTCCTTGAAAATGACCAATCATTCTCCTCTTAACTTACGAAAGTGTATGTTATAAAAATGATGCAAAGGATGAGTGTTGTACTCTACAATGGAAAATTACAAATTCTTATAGAAACCTTAGACAATATGATGCCGACACCAAATTTAATGGAAAAAAAGAATGAAATTAAAATCATGGAAACAACAATAAAAAAGATGGGGACCATATCAAAGCGAAGTAAAAAAAAAAAAATGGAATCAAACAAGGTAGTTGATTTTTAAAACTACGGTGAAATAAAACAAGCATGAAATTTTACATAAAACACATAGAAAAATATAAGGTGCTCTTTATCTAAAAATACAAAACAAAAATAAACATATGAAACATAACCTTGTTCTTAACCTAACTCAACCGTAGCCTTGGCATTGGCCATTGTTGAAAAATAAACCTAAACATTGAAGGAAATTTGTGATGTTTCAAGAAATCATTAAGTGTATGAAGAACTCTCTACCGGTTTGAATATATTGTATCCACTAACTAACAATGATCAATGTTGAAAGGAATATGTACAAAGACAAATTTTGTCAGCTCATTAAAAGTCACGAATCAATAATTAACTAATAATATGTTGATGGAAAATAGGTATTTCTCAAATACTATTCGAATAATAACCAAAAATCCAATAGGAAACACCTAGAGGGGGTGAATGGGTGATTTAAAAAAATTTAAATAAATTATTTATAAAATCTGTCTAAACTATATCTCAAGATTTCACCCAAATAAAAAACTGATTTTTATGGTTAATTGATATCCAAAGGACACGATATATTTTAAGATATGTTAGGGATAATAACAATAACTACCAAAATAACCAACCTAACAAACTCAACAATAATCTTAACAAATTAATCAATAATTAGTTATGGGTATAACCACCACACCACCAAGATAACAAATCATCTAGCTTAATAACCAATTAACAAATCAAACTAAGATTTCAAAGTTATCAGCTAGAAAATGGGTAGAAATAAATAGATATGCACTTTTTATGAAAGCCCTACAATATATTAGGATTAATCGAATTAACCTAATCTAGGTACTTCAAACATAATAACAAATATAAAGAAATAGACAATGAGACACAAGATTTCTTACATGGAACACCCCAACAAACTTGTGGAGGGAAAAAATCACGAGGTTTAAGACCTAACAATCTAAATCCACTTTTCAAAATCATGTTACATAGATTTACCTAGTCACTTTACCCTAAAAATTTACTCTTTAGTATCTATAACTTGACCCACGTTTGCGATGCAACAACTCCATGTTACTCCCTAGTAGATCATTCGGTACCTTTGAAGGGATTTAGGTCTTCAACCAACAATTCAAAGATCCAAATCCTTGAAAGAGGGATCGAAAATGGTGTGGGAATAAGGGTTTCTCTCAAGGAGTCTCCCTAAAGCATAACAGGTCTCTAAACTCCATTTTCTCATGTGAGTTTCATTCCATTTAGGCAATCTACCTTGAGTGTTCCTTCAAGCTTGCTAAGTATGTTTTCTTATTTTCTTTTCTTTTCTTTTCTTTTTCCTATACATATTTTGTAAAATGAAAATGTAGTGTCATAAATGTATTAAATTCTAGATGCATGAATAAGGAGAGATAACATAAGTACAAAGACTTAAAATAAAAACTTTCCTTGAAAATGACTGATCATTCTCCTCTTATTTTATAGAAGTGTGATAAAAATGATGCAAAGGATGAGTGTCATACTCTACTATGGAAATTTAAAAATTCTTATAGAAACCTTAGATAATACAATGTCGACACTAAGTGGAATGGAAACAAAGAATGAAATTAAAATCATGGAAACAACAATAAAAAAAAATTAGGCCCATATGAAAGAAAAGTAAAAAAAAAAATAAAAAATCCAACAAGGTAGTTGATATTTAGAACTATTGTGAAATTGAACAAGCACGAAAATTTACATCAAACTCATAGAAAAACGTAAGGACCTTTTTATCTAAAAACACAACAAAACTAGAGATATGAAACATAGCCTTTATTTTTAACCTAAACCAACCTTAGCCTTAGCATTGGCCATTGTTGAAAAATAAACCTTAACATTGAAGGAAATTTGTGATGTTTCAAGAAATCATTAAGTGTATGAAGAACTCCTTACCAGTTTGAGTAAATGGTTGTCGCTAACTAACAATAATCAATGTTGAAAAAAATATGTATAAAGATAAATTTTGTCTACTCATTGAAAGTCACATGTCAATAATTAACTGATACTATGTTCATGAAAAATGGGTATTGCTCAAATACCACTTGAATAATTATCAAAAGTCTGATGGGGAACACCCAGATGGGGGTAGATGGGTGATTTAAAAAAAATTAATAAATTATTTATAAAATATTTCTAAACTTTATCTTAAGATTTCACTCCAAATAAAAAACTAATTTTTATGGTTAATTGATATCCAAAGATTAATTATATATGTTGAGATATGTTGGGGATAATAATAATAATAATAATAATAATAATAATAATAATAATAATAATAACTACTAGAATAACCAACCTAGTAAACTCAACAAGAATCTCAATAAATTAATCAATAATTGGTTATGGGTATAACCACCACAACCACCAAGATAACAAATCATCTAACTCAATAACTAATTAACCAATCAAACTAAGATATTCAAAGTTATCAACTAGAAAAAAAAGCAGGAATAAATAGATATGCACTTTTTAGGAAAGCCCTGCAATATATTAAGATTAATCAAATTAACTTAATCTAGGCACTTCAAACATAATAACAAATATAAAGAAACAGACAATGAGGCTCAAGATTTTTTATGTGGAAAACCCCACAAACTTGTAGAGAAAAAACCACGAGGCCTAAGACCTATCAATCTAAATCCACTATTCAAAATCAAGTTACTCAGATTTAACTAGTCGTTTACCCTAAAGACTTACTCTTTAGTACCTATAACTTGATCTACGTATGTGACACAACAACACTTTGTTGCTCCCTAATAGATCATCTGGTACCTTCAAAGGGATTTAATTCTTCAACCAACAATTCAAAAATCCAAATCCTTAAAAAAGATATCAAAAATGGTGTGGCAATAAGGCTTTCTCTCAAAGAGTCCTTCTAAAGAATAAGAGGTCTCTAAACTCTTACATGTATACAAGTCTAATCTCTTAGCCCGAATCTTTAACCCTCAAAGGGTTATTAGATAGGTATATATAAGCACAAGTCAAAAGACTCCGAGTATCTTAAGTTTCTAAATTAAAGTTTGAGTGAAATTCATTCAAAATACGTTTCTAAACTCAACAGGACAGACATGACCACTTGAGGAGGCTTAGACCACTTGAGCACTCCGCTTAAGTGTTTCATGTCGCTTGAGCAAGCTGACTGCTTAATCGAGATCAACCACATGAGCATCCCCTTCTTTTTGAAAAAGCATTTTAAAAAACTTTTTAGTCCAAAATTGACACCAAACTTTTTTATACCTCAAAGAAGCCTTGTATGCCACAAGCCAAACCTTTTTAGACATACCTTTGATTTCCTAATCGGATGAAAAGTAACCCTTAATCTTCAATGGAGAGAAAGTCATTATCTAAAAAGACTTCTATGGTCAAACATAAATTGGAACAAAATTGCCAGCATATAAAAAAGACTCAATGTCATAACATTTGACAATTGTTAGATGGATCTTGCTAAAAAAATTTAATAAATGAAAAATAATAAAAAAAATCAATTAATTATGAAAAGCAAAAGAATGTTATAATTATCTTAATTAATTCATTATGATAATTATCATAATAAAGAAAATGATTAAATCTCGGAAAGAAATAGATAATATTAAAATAAAATTTCCAACCATAGAGGGTTTGACCAAAATTTTTACAGTTGTTAAAGAAATTCCATCAAGATTCAAGATTTCTCCAAAAGATGAATATTTGAAGATCTCTTAAAGAGTTGAATAACATCTAAAGATTTCTTGAAGAAATTGATCATTTTTTTCATTGAAATGATTTATTATCTAGTGTCTATTTTATGAAACCCTGACCTTTTGATCCAAAATTAAACATTAAATTGTTTAAATGTTTATAGTTGATGATAGTTGTTAGTAGTAAATGGTTGAATGGAAAAGACATTATCTAAAAAACTAGATTATAGTATTTTCCTTCATACCAAATGTGAACCAGTAGTAGAATAAATATTTTATATTGCTATTAATCATCAATACCGGTGAAATATAATTTAAATATAGACATGTCATTCATATTCCTTCTAGTAGTTCACAAAGGAATATGAAGCATCAAAGTGCAAAAACTATCCTATGAGGAGGTGCCATGAATAATGTAAGATGGCAAATTCAAGGGATACATATAAAATAATGTAATTTTTTAAATATAACAAATTTATATATATATATATATATATATATATATATATATATATATATATATATATATATAAGCACTTTCTAGGTGCTAATATTGTCAACACAATGTTACAAGCATAACTATATATTCATGTTTAATACGAGAATAGAGTCATTGTTTTGATTGTAATCCTCGAACACCTATGCCAACATGAGCTTTATGGTTGTTTATATTATCCCATCTATCACCCTACCTTCATGTACACATGGTCCAAACATAGAAGCAATTTTGTCCATGCTCAAACACCCAACAATAGACATTATGGTTTTATTGTTTCATTTCAGACTATTATTGAATTAGTCCATATTATCCAAATTGTGTAAAGTTGCCCCCAAATCTTCATCTAATCTTCTATAGACACTAACCATGCTTGAACTTGGTGTGAGAACCTATAATCTTCTCAAAGATGGAAATTACCCTAAGAAAAATATCTCCAAGGGAAATTTCCATCTCTTAGTTTTAGGTTGGCAAGGCCACAATTTTCTAAGACAAACATGGTACTAATATCTGCACAAAATATCAAAACACAAGAAAAACAAAATAAACAACTACCCACATTTAAAATGATAAGCATAAAATGACATAATGATCATTATCTAGACTAGAGAAAATATTAAGGTACATTTATTTGATGATTTATTTTAGCGTTGGAATAATAACAAATTTCAAAATCCATAACCAAATATTAATTGTAGGAGAAGTATATGTAAGTTTAAGATTAATATAAATCACATTTTTCAATTAATCATGAAATATAAAGAATAAGGATAATATATGTATGTTTAGGATCAATTCAAAAACTCACATTTGACTTACATCAATCCCACAATGTTTTGTATCAAAGGGCATACTAACTAGTATTAAACTATGAAAGCCTAAAGAAAATATAAGAAAATGATAAAGGATGTCATTGATTTATAACAACATCAAATAGTATTAAATTATGAAAAACTAAAGAAAAAGTAAGAAAATAATAAAGATTCTATCCTCTTATTTCTCTTGATACTAATAACATAGCAAAACTAGAAAAAATTGAGGAAGTTTCATTGCTCATATAAAATTCAAGGCATCTTTGATTTTATTCAATATGGTGATTAGAACTTTATGGCTCTCAAATATGAAGTACATGAAGGCCTTCTTGTTTGACACAATGAATACTCCCATTATACTGCTGTTATTCTTTTAATTTTAAGTTCACAAAATGTATAGGTTAAAGTTTGTAAAATAGAAGAGAATTTAAGATTGTAATAATTTCTTAGGCATTAAAAAAATATTTCCCAAACTATGGTTTTGTTTTCCCAAAAATTGAATCTAGAAAAGCTCCTTGTATAAGCACAAAATTTTTTCAACTCTCAAGAAGAAAATAGAGGAACCATATAAATTGAAGGATATGACTTGATCTACTTTCAAATGAGTGAAAGTTAAATAAATCCTAAAGTAATACAAATCAAATAAGAATAAGATTACCATATGCTAAATCTTTGATCCAAGCCCACAAGCTATTAATCGGAGACAGACTCATGTTTAGTACCTTTTTTTTCTTATGAGATAATTGAGAATTTCATAGATCATTATTTGACGGCTAGGGTTCAAGTAACCAATGTGTTTGGTTTTATATTTGAAGTCTAAGGTTCAATGAATCAATGTGTATTAGGTTTTAAAAAGAGTGGGACCCACCAGCCCAATTACCATTATATATAATAGGACTACTATTCTTAAGTAGTATGTGTGATTAGTCTTTTACAATTTAAGTCCGAATTGTGTCAGCTCATTAAGACATTTTACTTGAATTTTAATAATTTTTTTTAGGGGTTGCTCTCTTTGAAAAGAATTTTCACACACAAGGAATCCTATTGGAAAAAAAAAACATATATTTTAGTTTTGTGTGTAAGATGTTTCATGTTTAATAAAATAAAAATAATTCAATTTTTTTATATCAAAATAAAAATAAGATGTTTTTATGTTTATTGAAGCTATCAATAGCTCTACTTTTTAAAAAAAACATTAAAATAAAGTATTTTAATACCAAACAACCTCACACTCCAATTTAAGAAACTAGACTAATGTGTGAGAAAAGATATGGAAAAGAAATTCAGATAATTATTTATGTTCCTAGTAGTCTAAATGTATTTGCTTTTATAAATTTTTAGAATATAATTAAACAAATTAATAAGGCTGAATTAATATAAATTAAATATATCTCAATGATTGTGAATGATTTAGATATTATAGTACTATCTTAGTTCACTTAACCATGTTATCCTCATACTAGAAAATCTGGATAGGGTGTTGTAGACGAGATGAATCTTAGCTTGTGTTGTCCCTATTGGTGGGGCCCGTTCCAACCTTTCTTGCACACCAAATCTTACTCTACTTTCACATATCCAATCTTAATACTAGTTGGTTGAGAATTGCACAACCTTCTTAGGGGGCATAATACTGACAACTCCATTTTTTACTCACATGAGTTTCGTTCCACTAAGACAACCTACCTTAACTGTTCTTTCAAGCTTGCTAAGTATGTTTTTCTTTTCTTTTTTTTCCTATACATATTTTTTTAAAATGAAAATGAAATGTCATTAATGTATTAAATTCTATAAGAATGAATAAGGAGAGATAGTATACGTGCAAAGACTTAAAATAAAACCTTTCCATGAAAATGACCAATCATTCTCTTCTTATCTTAGAGAAGTGGGATAAAAATGATGCAAAGGATGAGTACCATACTCTACTTTAAAAATTTAAAAACTCTTACACAAACCTTAGACAATAAGATGATAGCACCAAGTGGAATGGAAACAAAGAATGAAATGAAAATCATGCAAAACAACAATAAAGAAGATGGAGCCCATATGTAAGAGAAGGCAAAATAAAAATAAAAATAAAAATAAAAATAAAAAATAAAAAATAAAAATATGACAAGGTAGTTGATATTTAAAACTTTGGTGAAATGGAACTAGCATAAAAATTTACATCAAACTCACAAAAGAACATAAGGAACTCTTTGTCTAAAATCACTATAAAAATAAACATATGAAACATCACCTTGTTCTTAACCAAATTAATCTAACCTTAACCTTAGCATTAGCCATTGTTGAAAAAATAAACCTAAACATTGAAATACATTTGTGATGTTTCAAGAAATCATTAGGTGTATAAAGAACTCCCTACTAGTTTGAGTAGATGGTAGCCACTAACCAATAATGATAAATATTTAAAAAAAAAAGTATGTACAAAGACAATTTTTTTCCACTCATTAAAAGTCGCATGTCAATAATTCACTAGCAATATGTTAACACTTGTCAATTAGGCCTTTGTAAAAAAAAAAATTTATAAATTAAAAATAATAAGAAAACAATTAACTATGATAAAGCAAAAAAAATTATCTTAATCAATTAACTATGATAATTAAAATAAATGATAATTATCACAATAAATAAGATGATTATCTCTTGGAAAGCAAGAGATAATATCGAAATAAAGTTTTCAACCCAATGAGTAAAAAAGGTTCCTCTCACTTCAAAGCACACATTAAATACTGACAAAAAAATTTGAAATTGTTGAACAAATTCCTTCAAGATTCAAGATTTCTAGAAAAGATGAATATTTGAAGATCTCTTGAACATCTATTGAATAGTTAAAGAATATAAGAAGATGTCTTGAAGGAATTGATGATTTGAAGATTTTTTTTTTTATTGAAAAATTGATTATCTAGTGTCTATTTACAAAACCTTGACTTTTTGATCTAAAATTATATATTAAACTGTTTAGAAGGGTGTTTGTGTCTTTATAAGAAGAATCAAAGGGAATATTAAATATTGTAAAGTATAAATAGATCAACTTATAATTTTGCCAACAATTTTCTTATTTCATAAAATTTATGAAAATCATTAGGCCTAACCTACCAAAGAACCAAATTACCAATGTTGATGTCACTAATGGTTGTTAAATGTCAATATATAATTGTTGACACTTGTTAGGTGTAAAATGGTGGAATAAAAATGACATTGTTTGAAAAACTTGATCATAGTATTTTTTCCTCATACCACATGTGAACCAGTAGTAGAGCAAAGATTCTATACTGCTATTGATTATCAATTCTGGTGAAAGATATTCTATGAGCCAAAGATATCCTATGAGCAAGTGCCATGAACAATCTAAGATGGCAAATTGAGGTGATATTTATGTGATAATGTATATATATATATATATATATATATAAGCGCTTTCTAGATGCTAATATTGTCAACACAATGTTACAAGAATAACTATATATTTATATTCAACACAAGCATAGTCATATTTTTTTATACTAGTCCTCGAATACCCATGCCAACTTAAGCCTTGTCATTGTTTATTTTGTCCCATCTATAGTCCTACCTTCATGTACACATGGTGTAAGCATAGAAACAATTTTTTCCATGCTTGAATACCCACCAATAGACATTGTGGTTTTATTGTTTCATTTCAGATTGCTATTGAATTAGTCCATATTATCCAAATTGTGTAAAGTTGCACCAAATCTTCCTCTAATCTTCTATGGAGACTGACCATACTTGAACATGATGTGTGAATCTGGAATCTTCTCAAAGATGGAAATTACCTTCAATAAAATATCTGCAAGGGAAACTCCCATCTCCTAGTTCTCTTAGTTTTAGGCTAGCAAGACCACACTCTTCTCATAGTTAAACATGGTGCTAGTATCTACTCAAAGTATCAAAAAACAAGAAAATCAAAATAAATAACTAATCACATTTAAAATGAAAATAGTAAAAGGACATAGTGATCAATATCTAGCCCAAATAAAATACAAAGGTACATTTATTTAATGAGTTATTTTAGAGTTGGAATAGTAACAAATTTCAAAATTCATAATCAAATATTAATTATAAGAGAACTATAAGTAAGTTTAGGATTAATATAAATCACATTTTACAATTAATCATGAAATATAAAGAATATGGAAAGTATATGTAAGTTTAGGAATAATTAGAAAACTCATATTTGACTTACATCCCACATATGTTATGTATTAAAGGGCATACTAACTAGTATTAAACCATGAAAACCTATAGAAAAAGTAAGAAAATGATAAAGGATCTCACTGATTTAAAATGACATCAAATAATATTAAATTATAAAAAACTAAAGAAAAAGTATTATATATATATATATATATATCGAAGACTTCATCCTCCTATTTCTCTTTATAGTAGTAACTTAGAGAAACTAGAAAAAATCCAAGAAATTTCATTCCTCACATAAAATTAAAAGCATAATTGATTTTATTCATAGGGGACTAAAACTTTATGGCTCTCAAAGTATGAAGTACATGGAGGCCCTCTTGTTTGACACAATGACACTCCCATTTTACTACTACTATTCTTTCAATTTAGGGTTCACAAAATGTATATTTGAAAATTTGGGAAAATTGAAGAGAATTTAAGATTATAATAATTTCTTAGGCATTAAAAAAATACTTTCAAATCTAAGGTTTTCTTTTCCCAAAAATTAAATCCAAAGAAGCTCCTTGTATAAGCATAAAATTTCTTCAATTTTAAATAAGAAAATAGATAAACCATAAAAATTTAAAGATATGACTCAATCTACTTTCAAATGAGCGAAAGTTAAAGAAATCCCAAAGTAATACAAACTAAACATGAATAAGATTACCATATGCTAAATCTTTGATCCAATCTCACAAGCTATTATTCAAAGATAGACTCATGTTTGGTATCTTCTTCTTCTTCTTCTTATGTGAGAATTGAGACTTTCATAGATCATTGTTTGGAGGCTAGGGTTCAACTAGCCAATATGTGTTTGGCTTTATATATTTGAAGGTTAGGGTTTAATGAATCAATGTGTATTAGGTTTATAAGAAGAGTGGGGCCCACCTTAGCTACAATTATATATAATGGGACTACTATTCTCAAGTACTATGTGTGATTAGTCTTTTGCAATTTAACACCATATTGTGTCTACTATATATATATATATATATATTAGGGTTTCTCTCTTTGGAAAGATTTTTCTCACACAAGGAATTATAATATTTTTTCAAAAAAAAAAAAAACACTTTATTTTAGGTTATTGTGTAAGATGTTTCATGTTTCATGTTTAATGAAATTGTAATAATTTGAATTTTTTTTACATCGAAGTAAAAATAAGATGTTTTATATTTATTGAAGCTATTAATAGCTGTACTTGTTTTACACCAAAATATAGTATTTTAATACTAAACAATCTCACATTCCAACTTAATATACTAGCCTAATGAGTGATCAAAGATATGGAAAAGAAATTGAGATAATGTGCTTCTAAGCTCCTATAGGAGGGGCCTTCCATGCACACCACCATAGCAAGCAAAACAACCCAAGAAAGAGTCTAATCTATGGTTGTTTTAAGGCCCAACCCATGGCCGGGAGTTTCTTGAATTTGAGGCTAAGAATTTTCTCATTTTTAGCATTGAATGTAGAGGTGTAATTTCATGGTTTCAATGAGAGTTGAACAATGGCCAATCTATGTCCAATTACATAAAATTTATAATTATTGAAAATAACAACATATGGCTCACCAAAAAGTTGTGTTTGTATCCACAATTGAAAATTTTGGCAACTTAATTACTATGCAATTTAACTCAAAAGAATGATTTATGTTCCCAATAGTCAAAATGTATTTGTTTTTATAGGTTTTTACCATATAATTAACCAAAGTTGGAAGATTGGATTAATATAAGTTAAACATATCTTAACGATTGTGAAGGATTTTAAATATTATTGCATCTATCTTAATACAAAACCCACATACCTTTAACCTTTTGTAAACATCACATCTTGCTCTACTTTCACATATTCAACCTTAACACTAGTTGATTGAGAATTGCACCACCTTGCTGGGCATAATACTAACAACTCCATTTTCTTCTCACGTGAGTTTCATTCTGCTAAGGCAATCTACCTTGACTGTTCCTTCAAGCTTGCTAAGTATATATGTTTTCTTATTTTTTTTTTCCTATACATATTTTAAAAATGAAAATGAAGCATCATTAATGTATTAAATTCTAGATGCATGAATAAGGAGAGATAGTATAAGTAGAAAGACTTAAAATAAAAAATTGTCATGAAAGTAACCAATCATTCTACTCTTATTTTAGAGAAGTGGGATGAAAAATGATGCAAATGATGAAATTTAGAAATTCTTACACAAACCTTAGACAATAAGATGCCACCATAAGTGGAATGGAAACAAAGAATGAAGTTGAAATCATGAAAACAATAGTAAAGAAGATGGAGCCCATATGAAAGAGAAGCAAAAAAAAAAAAAAAAAAAAAAAAATTAAAATATAACAAGGTACATGTTATTTAAAACTAAGGTGAAATGGAACAAACATAAAAATTTACATCAAACTCACGAAAGAACATAAGGACCCCTTTTATCTAAAATCACAACAAAAATAAACATATGAAACATAACCTTATTCTTAACCTAACTAACCCAACCTTAGCCTTACCATTGACCATTTTTGAAAAATAAACCTAGACATTAAAAGAAGCTTGTGATATTTCAAGAAATCATTAGGTGTATAAAGAACTCCCTACCAGTTTGAGTAGATTGTCACCACTAACTAACAATGATCAATGTTGAAAGAAATATGTACAAAGAAAAATTTTGTCCACTCATTAAAAGTCACGTGTCAATAATTAACTAATAGCATGTTGACACTTGTTAGATGGGTCTTGCAAAAAAAATAATTTGATAAATTAAAAAATAAAAAGAAATTAGTTAATTGTGATGAGGCAAAAGAATATTATAATTATCTTAATTAATAAAGTAATTATAATAATTAAAATAAATAATAATTATCACAATAAAAAAGATGATTCTGTCTAGGAAAGCAAGAGACAATATCAAAATAAAATTTCTAACCCAATAAGTAGAGGGCTCCTCTCATTTGAAAGCATGCATTGAAGACCAACGAAAAATTTTATAGTTGTTGAAGAAATTCCTTCAAGATTCAAGATTTCTTCAAAAGATGAATATTTGAAGATCTCTTAAAGAGCTAAAGAATATCAAAGATTTCTTAGAGAAATATTTGATTATGCAAAGATTTTTTTTCATTAAAAGAATTTATTATCTAGTGTCTATTTATGAAACCCCATCCTTTTGATCCAAAATTAAAATTAAATTGTTTAAAATGGTGTTTGTGTATTTATTAGAAGAATCAAGGGGCATATTAATGATTGTAAAGTATAAATAAATCACCTTACAATTTTATTAACTATTTTCTTATTTGAGAAATTTTTTTGTGTTAAAAGTCATTAAGTCGTAGCCTAGTAAAGAACCAGATTACCAATATTGATGTCACCAGTGGTTGCTAAATATTTATAGTTAGTGACAATTGTTAGATGTAAATGGCAAAGTGGAAATGTCATTATGTGAAAAACTGGATCATGGAGTTTTCATTCATGGGACATGTAAATGGTGCATCTAGCCTAATCAGCATTGCAATCGCCTGTTAAATAAAAGGAAATTTTTTTTAAGAAAGCGAAGTCCATAGTCCATGGTTCCCTTTAAACAGCTCAAGTTACTTTCACAACTTGCTTGTTAGCCTCTATGGGAGATTGAAATTGTTGATAGGCTTTTTTTATTGCATGGATAACAACATGTCTTGTAAACATGAGATATTGCAAGGAACCAAAATAAGTTGCCTATAAAAGGGTTTGATCAACTGGATGATCATTAGCTGGGTTACTCATAGGTTTGATAGCCATGAGCATGTTTAAGTGACAGTACTCAAGCATTTTCATCCCACCGAGTAAGTTTCTAATATGCTTTGTTTAGGAAACAAAAATACTGCCATAAAAGTTTTGAACTTCCAACCTGAGAAAGTAATGAACTTGCCCAAGTCCTCCAAAGAAAACTATTTGCTTAATGTATGCATGAGATTATCAATGGTGATTGTATCATTTTCGATGACTATAACATCATCCACGTAAATCAATATTAGAATAATGAGGTGACCTATATGTTTAGATGAGTAAGGATAGGACTACTTTAGCACAATGAAAACCCATGTGGAGAAGGAAACTAAGAGAGTCTATTGAACTAGGCTCTCGAAGTTTGTTTCAAACCATAGAGAGAATGATTAAGACAACATTCATGATTGGGAAAGTCTTCATTTACAAAGCTATGGGCTAGCTGATTACTACTCAAAAGTGCTCTTTCATGGCTTGTAATTAACTCTTTTAAATACTTTTGAGTAGTAGTTATCACCTTTTAACCCAATTAACATATTAAGGACCCTTGTAATCAATTCTAATCAAATTGTGTTAAGTTTTGGTGTTTTGATAGCTTTTTGATCACCAAAGCAATCAGAGATTGAGGAGAGTTCTTTGGAATCCTTGGCAAAGCAATGGAAAGCTCAGAAACATGTAGAATCGAAGCTTTGAAGTCATTTGCCATAAGCAAATCCGGAATGCAAGGAGTAAAAGATGTTTGGAGAGGGCGTCCAGATAGGATGGCGGCGGAACGTGAGCTGTAGCAAGGCTTGCTCACATTAGTCAATGATCCGGACAACATATCCGGATAGGATATGCTATCATCCAAGTGTGATGTTCACGAGTGCCGTGTGCTTCTCCCTGAGGGATTCCGGATAGGGGAGCGTGCCACATGTCCTCTTGGGGAATCCGGATTGAGTTGATCCAAATAGCCATGCGCACTCCGTGTCATCCGAGAGAGGGGTCCCTACACCTTGCAAACGCAGACGGTCCCTTTTACGACATAGCTCCTTCCACCCGGGGGAATTCGAATGGAGTTCATTCGGATAGCCTGGTGGCGCGGGATATCTCACAGCCGGATGGGAGAGGAGGACGTTTCAACTTCCCTGGGCAGACATGTCCGGATCCTCTGACCGGATATCTCACAGCCGGATGGGAGAGAAGGACGTTTCAACTTCTCCGGTCAGACATATCCGGATCCTCTAATAGCGCTTACCCGGAGAGTTTTCTCTCAGTATATAGTACCGCGGTGTTCTCCTGAAGCTTCTTGATATTTCTGATCGACATCTTGAGATATTTTCGATCGACATCTTGAGATATTTTGCTTTAGATATTTGTTGTTTAAATCCCCAAAGTCTCCTTGTAACCCACATATCATAGGATTCCTTAGTCTTTAAGTAAGAACAAAGGGGTGAATAACCTCTTATATATAGTTTGTAATTTTCTTTAAGAAAGATATAGAATATATCTCTCGAGAGCTTGTTCTTGGAGAGAACCTTTTGTAATAGTAAGAAATATATTTTATAGAGCACTTGCTCTGTTTTTCCTTCATATTTTTGTTTTCTCGTTCTTTTTATTTCTAGCTAATCAAACTCTGAGGATTTTTCCTCAGAGGATGAGAGGTTAGGCTCTTTGTCTTTTGGAGTAAAGAAAGCCTGGTAAGTTTCCTCATGCATAAATTGGAAGTTTTGTTGTTTTAGTTTTTAATGAAGAGAAAGTGTGACCCGTTAATGGTTTTTATCTTTTTAGTTAACTTAAAACACCTTTAAATCACTTGGGTCAATACTTGGTAAGGCAAGTGATCTCCATTTATTGAGATGCACTAGTTTATCTCTTGCGAGCCTTTGGGAGGTGGTTTAGAGGTAGGATTTTCTAGAATAGCCAACACTTGGTAAGCTTTTGGACTCCAAGGAGACATCCATTAGTTATCTCTTGCGAGCTTTTGACGGATAATCCAAGGTTAAGGATCACCTTGAATGACAAATGCTAGGTGAGAGGCATGAGCCATTTCAAGGTGCATCAGTGAGAGGGATTTAGTGTTTGAACCCATTAAAGGGAAGCATCTGTACCACACCGGTTAGAGAATTAACTATATGTTAATTCTCTAATGCGAGGAAAAGAAAGAAGTGACCGGAACTCTCCTTTTTGTATGAGGAACCTGACCCTAGTGATCTAAACTCCAAGAAACACTTTTCTTTATAAGTAAAATCAGTTACTATTTTTGGTTAGTTTAAAACCAAACCTTTTTCATTTAAACATCTTTATGTTTTCTTTTAAAGCTAACCTTGAAATGAAAAATCACCGATTCAGCTTTGGATTAATATCAATTGTGAAGTGAAAACCCATCCCAGTGAACGACCCTAGAGCCACTATGCTATGCTAGCTAAGGCTATCCTAGTACATGGTGTAATAGGTTATAAATTTTGTTGATTACTCCCTTCTGAGGACCACAATCAAGGGACACCAGTTGGACACGAATCAAATGGCACCACTGTTAGGGACCATTGAGAGGACATGAATCAGCTGAGACACCAATTGGGAACGAATCACTAGCTACTCCATGAACACCTACTCCTTGAGAAACCAATGTAAAAAGGCATTATTGACATATAGTTGCCTCATAGTCCATTTTAAAGAGACTGTAAGTGAGAGGATCAAATGAATCCTTGTACATTTGATTACTAGATTGAAAGTTTCACAGATATAAATTAAAAAAAGTAGAAACGATGAATTAATATAAATTAAATATATCTCAATGATTGTGAATGATTTTAGATATTATACTACTATCTTAGTTTAATTAACCATGTTGTCCTCATACTAGAAAATTCAGATAGGGTGTTTTAGACGAGATGACTCTTGGGGTGTGCTATCCTTATTGGGCTTGGCCCGTTCCCCACACGAATATGCATGTACCTTTAACCTTTCATAAACACCAAATCTTGCTCTACTTTCACACATTCAACCTTAACACTAGTTGGTTAAGAATTGCACCACCTTTTTAGGGGGCATAATACTAACAACTCCATTTTTTATTCACATGAATTTCGTTCCACTAAGGCAATGTACCTTAACTGTTCTTTCAAGCCTGCTAAGTATGTTTCCTTTTTTCTTCTTTTTTTTTTCCTTATTCATATTTTTTAAAATGAAAATGAAATGTCATTAATGTATTAAATTCTATAAGCATGAATAAGGAGAGATAGTATAAGTGAAACGACTTAAAAATAAAAAGCTTTCCATGAAAATGACCAATCATTCTCCTCTTATCTTAGAAAAGCGGGATTAAAATGATGCAAAGGATGAGTACCATACTCTACTTTGAAAATTTAAAAACTTACACAAACCTTAGACAATAAGATACTAGCACCAAGTGGAATGAAAACAAAGACTGAAATGAAAATCATTCAAACAACAATAAAGAAGATGGAGCCCATATGATAGTGTAGACCCTCAATTTTGTCCTCCCGAAGTGTGTTGAAAAATGGGTAGAGTTTATCTGTGAACTATGCTATGAACTAACTTAAGGTAACCAGAAGACCAGTTAAGCATTGTATCTCCTTCTTGCTAGTAGAAGCAGGTGATTCTAAGACTGCTTTAACTTAAGTCAAATTCGCTTCAATCCCTCTTTGAGTCACCATGAATTCGAGAAACTTTCCTACACTAATTTTAAATGCACACTTGATCGGGTTGATTTTAATGTCATACTTGTGCATCAAGCCGAATGCCTCTTCTAAATGAAGAAGATGTTATGATTGTATTTTTCTCTTGATGACTTTGTTGTCAATATAGATTTCCACCATTTAGCCTATCAATGGCTTAAAAATTCGGGTCATAAGTCGCTAATATGTTGCTCCTGCATTTTTCAACTTGAACAACATGACTTTATAACAATAAAGCCCCTAAGGTGTAATGAAGGTCGTTTTCTCCTTGTTAGGTGGAAGCATTGGTATCCGATGGTATCTAGAGAAAGTGTTAAGGATGTACAACATGTCATGCCCGACCATGGCATCTACTATCTGATTTATACGAGGCAATGAGAAGCTATCCTTTGGGCAAGCTTCATTTAAGTTCATGTAGTCCATGCATACCCACCATTTTCCTTATTTCTTTGGTACTACTACAACATTAGCTAACTAATCCGGATAGGTTACTTTCTTGATAAATCTTGCTTTTGGCAGCTTCTCAATCTTTGTCTGGATAATTTTCTAACGATCTGGATAGAAACACCGGACTTTCTACCATACAGGTTGTGTCGTAGGAAGGATGTCCAACTTATGGGAGGCTACTACTAGGTCTATGTCGAGTATGTTCGAGTGACTCTACGTAAATATATCTTTGTTTTTGTAGAGTGTGTTGCTAAGATAATCACTTTCATTCCTGGTTAGTTAGGAACTAACGTAAGTCATTTGTTCGCCATTTTCTAATAATGGTAGTTGTTGTAATGGGTCAACTGTTGGCGGGTCCCTATCCTCGACCTAATTCTATAATTGCTATTATCCCTCTCTTATTGATGACTCAAACTCATATTCAGTTCAGCTAGTGTGCTTGGACTCCAATGCCATTTGATAACACTATCGGGTGTAGTTGTCTTCCTTGCAAATCCATTTGCCTAGATTCTATTAGATAGCTTATCATCTTATGATAGTTGGATGAAATGATTTTCATCTTGTGACACCACAACTGCCCCATGATGGCATTGTACGGTGACAGATCCTCCACTATAGAGAATCTGACATTGAGAGTAGTTGGCTCGGCTTGGACAAGAAGAACAATGTCGCATAGGGAGATTGTGGTTGCCCCATTAAATTCAGACAAAATTTGGCCTGAATTTTCTAAGGCAGACGGAGAATAATCCATTTGGTTATAAGTTGATATTTTTAATAAATCGGTCAACTAGGATTCTCTACACATCAAATCCATTGATTGATAATGTCAACACTAGAGCATCCTCGTGTGAAAGGATCACTCAATTGATGTCAATAGGAAGGAAAGTGATTAAGTCATCTATAACTAGACATTGTTGACTATGAACGTGCACTGAACTATATTCACTCTTTCCTCATTATGGCCACGTAGAGCATTCTCGTCCTCTTCTATCTAGAATAATATTTATCATTCATGGGTCTCCCATGAATATAATTGATCACCGCATGGTGTGCTACGAGGGAAACAGGAGCTACTGCTTAAGATGTTCGACTTTTTGATAAGTTTTTCCACCAAGTAGTGCAAATTTTTACACTCTTCTATGGTGTGCCCATGCTCCTTATGATAAGAGCATCACCGTCGTCGGTTACGCCTGGATGAATCGGTTTTGATGGGCTTTGGTCACTTGAAATCAAACAATTCTCTTATCAATTGGAGGATCCTCTCATAGGAAACAGTTAATGGAGTGATTTTGGGCGGTTATTGTTGCTGTTATCTGATTCGTGCCCAATTGGTGTATCAGCTGATTCATGTCCAGCTTTTGCTCCTTGATAGAGGGAGTAATCAACAAAATTTATAACCTATTACACCATGTACTAGGGTAGCAAAGACAAAGCTACTATAGCATAGTGGCTCTAGGATCGTTCACTGGGATGGGTTTTCACTTCACAATTGATATTAATTCAAAGCTGAATCGGTGCCTTTTCATTTCAAGGTTAGCTTTAAAAGAAAACATAATTTTTGGTGGAAAAAGGTTTGGTTTTAAACTAACCAAAAATAGTAACTAATTTTACTTACAAAGAAAAATGTTTCTTGGAGTTTAGATCAGTGGGCTCAGATTCCTTGTACAAAAAGGGAGTTCCGGTCACTTGTTTATTTTCCTCGCATTGGGGATTTAACATATAGTTATTTCCCGAACCGGTATTGTACAGATGTTTCCCATTAATGGGTTCAACACTAAATCCCTCTCACTGATGCACTTTGCAATGGCTCGTGCCTCTCACCTAGCATTTGCCATTCAAGGTGATCTTTAACCTTGGATTTCCCTTATCAAGCTCGCAAGAGATAACTAATGGATGTCTCCTTGGAGTCCAAAAGCTTACCAAGTGTTGGCAATTCTAGAAAATCCTACCTTCAAGTCACTTCCCAAAAGCTCGCAAGAGATAAACAAGTGCATCTCCATGGACGGAGATCACGTGCCTTACCAAGTGTTGGCTCAAGTGATTTAAAGGCGTTTTAAGTTAACTAAAAAGATAAAAACCATTAACGGGTCACACTTTCTCTTCCTTAAAAACTAAAACAACAAAACTTCCAATTTATGCATGTGGAAACTTACCCGGCTTTCTTCACTCCAAGAGACGAAGAGCCTAGCCTCTCATCCTCTGAGGAAAAACCCTCAAAGTTTGATTGGTTAGAAATAAGAACAAGAAAACAGAAATATGAAGAAGAAACAGAGCAAGTGCTCTGTTCGTCGATTTCACATATATTATATGATCGATGATATATTCGATCTTCTATGTAAAGAAAATTACAAACTATATATAAGAGGTTATTCACCCCTTGTTCTTACTTAAGGACTAAGGAATCCTATGATAGGTGGATTACAAGGAGAGTTTGGGGATTTAGACATCAAATATCTAAAGCAAAATATCCCAAAATATCTCAAAATGTCGGTCGGAAATATCAGGAAGCTTCAGGAGAACACTGCGGCATTGTGCAAAATCCGGGTAATCTGAAATGTCGACCGTGGATGCTCTCCAGATGAGCGCTATCAAAATATCCGGACATGCCTGTCCGGGGAAGTTGAAACGTCCTCCTTTCCCATCCAGCTGTGAGATATCCAGATGTAAAATATCGGCGCACGAAATTCCGGATGTGAAATGTCGGCGCATGGAATTCCTCCCCGGGTGGACTGAGCTATGCTGCGCAAGGGGGACCGTGGAGTGCGCAAGGATATCCGGATCAACTCCATCCGGATTCCCTAAGAGGACATGTGGCGTGCTCTCCTATCCGGACTCCCTCAGGGAGAAGCACACGACACTCATGAACATCACACCTAGATGATAGCATATCCTATCTGGATATGTTTGTCCGGATCATTGACTTAATGTGAGCAAGCCTTGCTACAACCCATATTCTGCCGCCATCCTGTCCAGACACCCTGTCCAGACATTTTTTACTCCTTGCATTCCGGATTTGCTTATGGAAAAGGACTTCAAAGCTTCGGTTCTTCATGTTTCTGAGCTTTCCATTGCCTTTCCATGGATTCCAAAGAATTCTCCTTAATCACAGATTGCTTTGGCGATCAAAAAGTTATCAAAACACCAAAACTTAACACAATTTGATTAGAATTGATTACAAGGGTCCTTAATATGTTAATTGGGTTAAAAGGTGATAACTACTACTCAAAAGTGTTTAAAAGAGTTTATTACAAGCTATGAAATAGCATTTTTTGAGTAGTAATCATTATCCCTCTTGTCTCTAGTTGCCTTGTTTGGACTGTCCATTTGAGGGCTTCAAGTTTCTAATCTTAATGTTTTTAGCTACCTTATTCAGAACCAAGAGTTGTTCAAAGGCTGCTCGAACATCATCTTTGAGCATGACATATTTGTCCGCCCATCTAAACAAGTCATCCATTGACACATACGGTTTTTGGCGAGGGACTTGAAGAATGGGGTGCCCAGATTGATGCTCATTTTAAAGATTTGTAGGATGATATCCATTCTATAAGACTCCACTTAGAACACAACTTGCCCCAATCACTTCATAAAGTCCCTTAGCAATTCATTATCCTACATCTTGATTTTATGCAGTGTGCTTATATTCTGCTTTTATTACGTAGAACATAAATAATGGCCTATGAAGGTCTCCGAGATGTCCCTTAAGAAATTAATAGAATTTTGTGAGAGTCGATGGAACCAAGAGAGAGTTGGACCATGGAGGCTAGTCAGAAAGACTTTGAACAACAACATGTCATTGCCAATATCTAGCATTATCAGCTACTAAAAGTGTATTAGATGGTCGAAAGGGTCACTTATCCCATCGTACATCATGAACTTTGGCACCTAAAACACTCTGGGTGGCTCGTAGTTGATGATGTGGAGGCCAAATAATGTGAAAAACATGTCGTCCAGCCATTTGCTTATGGAATTGAGAAAGGCTTTTGTTGATGGGTTGTTTTATGGTGGTAGTTATGGCGCTAAATGTTAAGATAGACAGCATGGTGATGCCTCATCGTTCGGTTGGCCCAATCATGCCTTCAAGACATTAGACATGCGTGGTGGTATCGACACTCTTTTCTCTTGGAGCCCGAGATGGGCTTTCAAGGTGTTTGAGAGACATGAGCCCTATTCTTGACCCATTTTCCATTTTTGTCTAACAGATCTTGTAACTTCATCCACTTGAGTCCGATCGGTGAAAGAATGCACAGGTTCAAGAAATATTGGGGAACTACTAGCAGATAGTCCCTCATCTGCTTGTAGAGACGGCTTAGCATATTGCTGAGAAGCTCTCTCCGTCTGACTTTGATCTTGTCTTGAAGTTGTTTGTTGGCTAGGGGTGCAACAACTTTTCAAATGTTGTCCTATGACCATTTGAGCCCGTAGCTCTCGAATTTCCTATTTTAACTACTTTTCTTGTTGAAATAGGGATTGCATTTGTCACTAATATTCTTTTTGCTTTCTTTCCATTCGCTTTTGCTAAGCTTGGAAATGCTTGTTAAGATTAGCTGAATAAGTTGCAGAAGGTCTATTAGCCATCGTGCTTTATTTAAGGCTTTTGGCTTTTCCTCCCACAAATGATGCCAATGTTTGTGCACAAAGTATAATCCAATTAGCCTTCGAAGCTTAGATGACGATTTGACCTACACAAAGGAATTTCCGAATGGGTTTTTGAGTAATATAGGTTTTTGGAAAAAATGGTAACGTACCTCTTTTATGGTCATGAGTGGCTATTTGTCTTTGCTCAATTATAACATCTTCTCAAGTGCCTTAATGGTGCCTTTGATTGCGTGTTACCACCTTTAATGCTAATGATGGCTGGTTCGTAACAGTTGCTGTGCCTTGATAAGCCTTGAAATTTGGCGATATAGCCTCGTACTGGTTGCCCCAATCATGGAACTTAATGTCTATTGCAGTTAATGCTTGTCAAGCTGCATATGCAGTGCCCTGTTGATTTGGTGTCCGTCTAGTACCCTGGGGCTAGATGGACAAGGCTACATGGCTTTTGTGCACTTATGCCTTGTGCTAGACGATGCTTGGGAATTGACAGTGAGCGTCCCACAAATGTTATATTATGGCATGTGACTCTATGTTTTCTCGTAGAAATAGTTTATCACTGCAAATGCCTTTAACAATGCACTCTTAGTACTTTGACGACACTTCCGATAACACTATAACCACAAGTGGGTAAGAGGATTTCACCTTTCATAGTCTCTTAGCCAACCCAGCAAACACCTTTCACATGATACCTATTATCATCCAAGAAGGTCACATACGCTCTACTAGGGGAGGACTCACCAACTTCACGACGATGAAGATGAATTCAAGAGCCATAGATATAGAAAGAGAGTATGAGAATAAGAGAAAAAGAAGAAAGGTGAAGTATCTACAGGAGAGTTGGGAGAGAGATAAAGACTTTATACTAATGAATAGACCGATGAGAGACCCTAGTGATGAGGTATGGCTTGGTGAAGAGATGACTTTGAGTGTGGAGCCCGTGAAAATTTCCTTCATTTTTTCCTTGCTTTCTCTTGCATTTTTCTCCCTATTTTTTAAGGAAAAGACTAAGGAATATTTTTAAATATTTTCTTTACCATTTTCCTTTATATTTTCCCCCTCTTATTTTCTATGTCATCCAAAACTTAAGAACATAATTTTCCTTACCATTTTTTTTTCCTTTCCATAATATTTTCTAGAACCAAACATAGCATTAAGGAACCAAAGATGGCAAGGGAAATGATTTTGGTAGGGAAAATGATTTTATTGTCTATGGATAACATGTAAAAAAAAACCTAAACAAAGATTTAATTTTTATATTTCTCAACTTTTCCCTAGAAAACTAAACAAAAAGAAAATTCTATCAACTTTCCTTACCTTTTTTTTCTTTTCTTTTCTTGTTATTGTTTATTGGAGTTCCAGAATTGAAAACAAACAAACAATTACATAAATAGTGATAAATAATTGAGAAAAATGATAAAACTATTCATCGTTTATTTTTATTTCTTTTTAAAAATCTATTGGCACTACAAGGAAAATGTCAAAAGATGACGTTTTTTAAATGTCAAGATAGATATAAGATGACGCTTTTCAAAAGCGTCATATTTTAGACTGTCATCTTATAAATTACCATTTGTTGACGCTTTTTAGAAGCGCCATATTATTTTCAACTCAACAATGACACTCATAGTGAGTGTCATAATTTTAAACCTTGGTGTTTTTTAAGTGTCATCATATGTTTATAATTTCATTCATGTCAATATTGACACTCAATAAAGTGTCATTGTACAGGTAGAAACAATATTGACACTCATAATAAGTGTCATTGTATCATTGTACAGGTAGAAACAATATTGACACTCGTAATAAGTGTCATCGTACAGGTAAGAACAACATTGACACTCATAATAAGTGTCATTATATGGCATGTTCAACGTTGACGCTTAAACAAAGGTCATTTTCTTGGATCCTCAACGTTGATGCTTATGAAAAGCATCATTTTATTGGTATCCTTAACCTTAACACTTATGAAAAGGGCCATCTTTTGACTTTATCTAATTACCATGATGCTTTTAAAAAGCATCATATTCTCTCATTTGAAATTGTAATATGCCAGAAAAGGAAATGTCCTAATTATGGCCTGTTTTATAAGTTTCCACAAACAATTAATTCAACAATAAAAAATTAACTTAAGAAACTGCATAGACAAAAAGTAGCAATATTCTGGTGTTTCTTTTAACTAGTAAAATTTACCTATTAACATCATACATAAGTAATTATGAATTTGTTTAGCATTAAATTAAGTTAAAGTTATCTAATAAACCAGAAATTTTACAACTTCTTCAACATTGAGTTGTTCATGGTCCTTTGTTGCATTTAGTTCTACATCATTTTTCTTCAAAGTGCATAAAGATGGTTGCAACTCACTTTCTAGATGCTCAATCTGCAAAAATAATTGAAAGGGTTACATATTAGTATTGACAAATAGTTAATAAAAAACAACTTTGTAAATGAAATGTGTTTATGCCAATTTTTAAAATTTCTAATATATATATATATTTCTTTCATTGCAATACATTTCAAAATATTGGAAGAAATCAACAAACCCCAATAATATTGTTATGCCAAATTTTGAAATACTTTTGAAACTCTTATTCTTATTTTAAGAAAACCAACAATAAACTATTACTAGTGCTTTCCCAAATGCAATATTTAATTTTATTTAACTTGAGCTAAATGAAATAATTAATTTTGTCCAACTCTTGTTATCATTCATGTTCTAACCAAGAGTGAATGATGTCTTGCAGCCACGGTTATCAAAATATGTTAGTATATCAAACTTAGGCTGAATGCAATAATTGATTTTGTATAGCTCATGTTATAATTCATGTTGTAAAACTAATAATAACCCACACATGTTACCTCAAAATTCTTTGGGCAAAATTTTGAACTGCTTCGGGGTGTCCTTCATGTCACTAATCATTTTTAGGTCTGAATAAGTAAGAGCAGTAGTGACGTACTGAAGAGAATGACCTATGCCTTTCTGTACAACCTGAAGAATATATAATAAACAACTTAGCAACAAATTAGATTCTTAAAAGTTTGTTTAACATATTATATTCAAACTACTTATTAATTTCAAAGAAGATTGGTAGCCAAGGGCAATACAATAATTGAGATAAATAAAGTAGGAATGTTACTGAAGAGAAATTAATTTTAGCTATAACATTATTATTAAATTAATTTTTCAATCTGACATGTAATGAATCCATGAAGAATTATACATGGCCAACACTTTATTGATTAAAAGAATAAAATAGCACCAAAGACAACAAAAAAAGATCATATGGATAAAATGGTTCTTTTTATAAAAGTCATTAATAGGTTAAAAGTTAGATGACCTTGGTTACATTATTATGTCAAAATGACTAATTTCTTTCCTACAATTGTATTCAAGTTAAGGGGCTAGTATTCAAGTTGATATCCTACTCAGACAAGGAAGCTCTAGAGGCCCTATTTAGGGAGAAAAAATTGTTATTTTTCCCATAGGCTAATTTGTAAGAAGTCTTAATCTAACTTCCTATTTATTATATTTTATTTTTTTATGTCAAAGAAAATATAAGTACATGGTATTATAGACTTTAAGCCCATTAGTTTAGTAGGAGGCCTTTACAAGTTTAGATTGAAGAAATTTATAAAGCAAGTGATCTCAAATACCCAAAAAGCTTTTGTAGAGGATAGACATAGTCCTAATACATACACACACATGTAATAAGGCTAAAGACTTCACAAAAATGAGCTTCAAAATGCAAGAGTTTTTGTACTAGTGCAATACTGAGATTTCAATAAATCCAACTAACAAGAATGTGTAGAGGAAATGATGAAAGGTTGTGACACCCACCATGTCTAGTAAGCTTCATCCCTCAATTTGCCAATTACACATCAATCAAAATAGAGCAACCATTGGATGATCCACATTGAAAACACTGCCAACTAGGAGTACCAAGATATTTAAAAAATTATGACTAAGAATAAATCCATTATATATAGAAATAATATTCACAAAATATTCAATAGATCTTTAAAATAATAGGAAGTTATATTAGACTATAGGTCACAAGGGGTACCTTCAAGCATGAGTAATGATTAATTGAGTCATTAGCATAATCCAATCTGAGCGAACTTCATTAATCTCCATTTCACTGAATGATTTTCTTCCATCAAACTGAATTGGAGTAACATAAACCATTCATTAAGTTTAATTGACCACTCAAATGCCATAGTAAAATGACCAACCAAATGAATTGAAATGAGTACAAACCTTTGCTGGTAGTTGGTTTGGATTAGCAATGATTTCCTTCATGTATCTCATCACGTAATACCCACATTCCACACTACCCGGTTGTCTTGGGCATTATGATAAAAGTATCAACAATTACAACAAACAATAGAATGATATTCTTACTTTTTTAATATCTAGCCAATGATCATATTAATAACCATCCATTTCCTAATTTTGTGTAACAAAGTAAGTAGTCAAACAATATATTTTAATCTAAATGAATAAGTACTTACAACCACTTTGACCCAAGTTGGCTCCCTCTTTGATGTTTTCTGTTTTTCTGGTGGGTTGATTCTAATTGCCCTATATAAAAAAAATGTTCTTCAACCCCTATGCATTGTATTAAAATATGAGAAGATACAAACTTACATGTTAACTATCTCCTTAAGATCATCACATAGTTGAGAAGCCATTGGATCAAGGTAATATGCGATCATTCTCTTCATCTGTAGTGCCACTAAGACCTAGTGGAAACTAAATAAAAAGGAAAAAAAAAACATATGTGTTAACATATCCATAAATTAATACATCACAAACTAACTTACATACACCATATTGACATTTGGGGTAAAATGTTACTTTGGATTGTATGGAATAAACATATATTCAGCATGCTTTGTATTCCTTAGTCGATCTGCAATAACTCTTGACCTGTTTTCCTTGCTTCCTTCTCCCATTCCAGCTTTCGAAACCAATACTAGATTGACAAAAACATATCGTTCAACTTGCTTTGCATCAATCAACTTTCTATGCAAGTGCCTAGTTAAACCTCACATAACAAGTTATCAACAATCAATATAGGTCATTAGTAAATAATTTTTACACCTCAAAAGAGTGTGAAGAGTCATTCAAAAATTATAAAATCCCTCACCAGATGTAGTATAAAATACAATTGGATGATACTTCTTTTGATGATATAATCATGTCCATATCTTCTTTCATTAGGAAGGTCTTGAAACTCTCACCAAAAACATCATTTAGGAAGTCTATAGGTTGTGCTCTCGAGGTTGCAAGCATGAGGCCAACCAATGCCTCAAAATTCTTGGTATCTTGTGGTTTTTCACTTTTGGATTTCACTTCAACTTCATTTATTGTTTGTTTGTTTCCTTTCTTAGATGTCTGTATAATTAAGAACCATGGTACAAATCAAATTAAGTAGTTAATTGAATATATATATATATATATATATATATATATATATATATATATATGGGGTTATAATAAAGCTCGATAATTAAATTTGCTTACCAAGACGGGAGTATGGATGTTGACCAAATGAGTTTCCACAAAACTTGGTAACCAATTGCAGCCCCAACAGTAGTAGTTTGTCCAGGAATAGGAATGGGAAGTGGTGCACTTGCATCATAAGGAACATCAACAACTACTAGATAGTTGGGACCACATTCAAGTATAATTGTTCCGCCACCCACTTTATTCTTCTTTGTCCCCATGGCCAGCTAACATTTTCTAACCTATAAAATCAAGTTATATTATTAGATTTGAGCCATTATTTCCGTATTCCATACCTTCAACTCTACATCTTCAAATTAACACTGGTGAAGATTAAAAACCATTTGCAAGGTAGATGCAAAAATTTGAAATATGAAGTAAGTGAAATAACATTGAAAATTTTGAAATGATACATGTCAATTATTATGTGGTTATATAAAGAATAGTTATTTTTAAAATAAAAGATGTTAGTAATGTATAATAAATCAAAATAATTATCAAATTATTAAAAAGTTTCGTAATATATGAAATAAAAATCCCATAGGATCCAATTATGTAGCCAACATAATTATATTATCTTTTTTGTGAAAGCAGAAAATGGTAAAATAATTTTTTGAGGACTGCTTGATTTTCTTATATTGCAACACATAAAAAAAAGACCATATATGCTACCACCAACAAGTGAATTCAATTCAAACAACAAAATTTACATAAATTATGTCTCCGATTGGACCAAACTCTATCACCAAATTAACTTTAATTAGATAAATACTTTGCTTTGGGGTTCTATTGGCATTGGTGGGGTTGCATTTTCAACTCTACGGATTGGCTTCTCTACTACTTCTGGTAGGAAAAGCTGCTTTTGTTTCATGTTCAAACTACTAACATCTGAATGGGGAGTGACAACTCCTACTTGAGAAAGTTTTGCTAGCACTTCTACCTAAAATCTTCTCTGTTCTTCTTGAGATGTTGCTATAAAATCCCTAATAGCATGATCTGCAGCAGTATTAAAATACTGACAAGGTGTGTGATGCTTCCCTTTAGCCCTAACTCGACCACTATACTCAGGAGTACCCAGTGCTTCTACAAGTATATCATTACTCCCATTGACACTTCTACCATTCTCTTCAGACCCTTTCAATAGCTTGTCGTTAAAAACAAATGTTTATTATGAAGTTCAATTACAAATTTGTTATCATAAATAAGCTATTATAAATAAATGAAATCGCGGTTTGAAAATGTCTACTTACTATTTTCTCAATCACTGGTATGGCCACTTCATCAAAGGTGCCATCATTTTTTTCCCTTGCTTTCTTCCACAATATGCTTCGATCAATAGTTTCAGCTAACCCACTTGTAACCATCTTTTAAAAGTGGACAATGTATAATGTAATGCGCATATAACCCTAGTATATATTATGTATTAAAAAAAATCAAAAACTATAAATTAGTATAAGCGTACCATCTCTTCCTCAAGACCAGCATATCCTTTCCTACTTAAATGGTGATTATAAATGTGTTTTTTTCTTCTTTCTTTTTGAACTTCTCGATAGTCCTATAAATTTAAAAATGTATAATTGATGAAAGTAAATAAGAGGTATGCAAAGAGTTGTAATTTTACCTTAAAGTTCTCAGACAATCTATCTTTGACAAACATTGTCCATTCTTCATCCCGAATAAAAGTATATTTAATTGGTGGTCTTTTGAGGAGCTCTGGTTGGTCTTTGAAAGGAAGAATATACTTCACAATTAGCATGCTTTTAAATGACCGAAAGCACTTTCCAATTGTTAGCATACAATTCCTCCTGTTTTTTTTTATTTAATGAAAAATAAGCCTACACATTAATATCATACTTATTAGCAACTTCATATGGTTAGCAATGATAGATGTTTTGCATAAAGTTGATGTAGTTAAAATAGGGTTACCTCAATGCAGTCCCATAACTTATCCTTCAACTCTTTAGGTATAACATGCCAAGTTTTATATGTTATTAGCACCATAGTGCGTGCTAATATGCCTAAGTAGCATGTTAGATGAACAACTGATTCTCCTATAAAAATGCCATCAAGATTGTACTTAATCGACAACTTGATCCCTTTGCTTCTATTTTTGATAAGCATTGACTTCCGTGTCATTCCTCTGTGCTTTTTTTTTGTGGGTTTTTCTCCTTCCTCTGCATCCATTTTTGTAAAATAAAAATAAAAAGTAAAAAAACAATTGGCAAAAACAAAACTGATCAAGATTAGTTAAAATAATATTAGATATAACCTTCTCATAGAAGAGTTGTAAAAAGAAAATTTCAGACAAAGCAATCCCTAGTCATTGCACAATGAAATACTACCAATGTATAATGCCACTAATAAAAAAATTACATCCACATAGCATATAAGAGGGTTAACTCTACCATGGGAATTTCCGATAACAATCAACATGAAAGGAGCACGTGGTTTGTATAGGTTCATTTGGTCCACATGAATTGTTGAAGGTTTTTGGACTATTGATTTGGGAATTAAGTTTGGACAACACAACATGCATACTCATTATAAATAAATAAATAAATAATTCTAAATTTTAGTTTTTACATTTTCCAAAAGACCATATACCCTTTATTTTTTGTATTCACCACACATACCCTACAAAGTATAAATTAGTAGTCATCACCGACATGCCTTGCTTTTACTAATGTTATACCTCTAGTAAGAGTAAAAATGAATTGTAAGTCATCAAAACAACAATACATAAAAGGTTACTAATTCCTCCATTTCTCTAAATCAAATTAATATTCATAACCAAAGTTTATTATAAATTTAATATCCATGGTGATAAACTGCAAGAATTGTAGTGGGCCTAGAAAGAGACTTTAGCAACACCATTTGATAGTTTAAAATATCCAAAACTTCACTATGAATATGTTTAAAAATTTCTTCATGATAATTTTGTTTCAAAATAAATCAACTCAATGTTCTGTAGAAAGAAAAAAAAAGAACATAAAGAATAAAAGTTACCTATTTTGTGGGATTTGCAACCCATTCCACATACTTTATTCGTACATCATTATCAAAAGTTTACGATTCAGCTACATAGAGGATTTGTTTTCAATCCAAATCCTCTCATAGTCACCTCGCATACATATTGCATCTGAGTCATCCATTGCATCAAATGCTTCAACTTGTGGCAATGCCCCTATAAAGGGATGGTGTTCAATAAAATTGTCCACAAGGTCATCACCTCTCTCCCGATCCAAGAAATCTTTTTGAGGAGTTGACAAAACAACTGACCATCTTGGATCATGTTGGTCTTGCACATAAAATACTTACTTAGCTTGGGATGCCAAAATGAAAGGATCTGATTTATGAGCAGTTTTATTAAAGCCAACTAATGTAAACCCAAGGTCATAAACTTTTATGACATTCCTATTGTCAACCCAATTACACTTGAAAACCGGTATCCTAAACATGGTATAATCAAGGTCCCAGATCTCGGTAATAATCTCATAAAAACAAAGCTCACCAAACACTGGATTTTGATCCTTAGCACTTGCAATTTGCAATGTTGAAGCTATAATACTAACTCCACTATTTTTGGGTAGCTTGTAAGTCATCACACTCCTTGGTATGGTATCGACACCCATTAATGACATATCCATGATATTTGGAGACATAATGGCTAGGACCATGAGCTATCCACTTAAGGGTTTCGGATATGGGTTCATTGTTACCAATTGCATCTTTAATCTGTAATTGTAAATAATTGTTAGTACGTGTGTTCAACATTAATAAAACAATAGTTCATATTTTAGGACCACTCCAATACCTTTTTTCGCAACCAATAAGTAAAAGTTTGAAGGTGTTCATCCTGAAGCCATTTTTATATTTTAGATTGACGAGGATTTTTCGATTTCAACCATTCCATGTGCTCTCTATGTAGTTATTTAGAAGAAATTCATAGTTAATGTCAAAAAGTTATTTTAAGTATAACAGGTAAAGATTAAGTGGTATTAGTTCTTACTTAATATAAGGTTGGACGATAGTTGTATTCTCTAAAACATAATGATGTGCATGCAACCAAAAATTGGAATCAACTGCTACAACTTGGCCTCCAGGTATGTGTGCCCCAACTTTTTGGTCAATTTTTGCACTAATGGGAATCCCGATTGCATCTATATTTGATAAGTACTCTGTACAAAATTCAATAGCTTCCTCTGCAATATAGCATTCAACAATGCAACCTTCGGGGCGATTACAATTTTGCACATAACCTTTCAAAACTTTCATAAATCTTTCAAATGGGTACATCCATCTTAAGTAAACAGGTCCATAAAGTCTTACCTCTCTTACAAGATGCACAATCAGATGAAGCATATGATCAAAGAAGGATGGTGGTAAGTACTTCTCAAGCAAGCATAATGTCACTACTACATCATTTTGTAACTTATCTAATGCAGCCACATCAACCACTTTGCTACAAAGGGAATTGAAGAAAAAACTCAATCTACAAATAGCATTCCTTACGTGTTTCGGCAAAACTGATCGTAATGACACTGGTAATAATTGTTGCATTAATGCTTGATAGTCATGGGATCCAAGACCATAAAGCTTCAAGTCTTCCATTGAAACAAGGTTTCTCATGTTAGAGCAATAACCTTCAGGAACCTTCAATTGGGATAAAGTTTGACAAAAAACCTTCTTCTCCACTTTAGATAGTGTATAACATGCAGGCAGGAGATAAGTTCGATTTGATTCAAACCTTGGCCCTAATTCACACCTTAAGCCCATCTCCATAAGGTCTAGACAAGAATTAAGTCCATCCTTTGTCTTACCTGGAATGTTGAGTAAGGTACCGATGATGTTTTCACAAACATTTTTCTCTATGTGCATGACATCTAAGTTATGGCGAACATGTAGGTATTTCCAATACTCAAGATCAATGAATATGGACTTCTTCTTTCAACAATTTGTAGTCTTTACATTCAACTTACCTCGAGTGATCTTATTTTTTCCTCACGAATTAAAAATGACATCAATTTTCCTTAGAATTTCCTCTCCACTCAATGGTTGCGAAGTTGACCCAAACTCTTGCTCACCATTAAATGCCTTTTTTTGTTTCGTAAAAGGATGATTGCAAGGAAGAAAACGTCTGTGACCTGTATATGAGTTCTTTTTCCCATGCTTTAATCTATGAGAGTATGTATCTTCCCCACATATAGGACATGCAAAATATCCTTTAACTATGCAACCAGATAAGTTTCCATATGCAGGGAAATCATTGATTGTCCATAGTAGAACAACTCTCAATGTAAAGAGCTCTTGCCAATGCGCATCATAAGATTCAACCCCTTCATCCCACAACATTTTTAGGTCATCCAATAATGGTCTAAATAAACATCAATGTCATTTCCAGGTTGTCGAGGACCTGATATTAACAAAGATAGCATCATAAACTTCCTTTTCATGCACAACCAAGGAGGAAGGTTATAAATGACCATTATAATAGGCCAACAAGTGTGTCTACTACTCATTGAACTATGAGGATTTATACCATCTACTGAAATGACAAGTCTAAGGTTTCTAGGTTCTAAAGCAAAATCAGGCCATCTATGATCAACTAGCTTCCATGATGGGAAGTCAGATGGATGACGCATTTTTCCATCAAATTCTATTTCTTGGGCATGCCATATGAGGTCTTTTGCAATTTTTAGGGATTGAAACAATCTTTTAAATCTAGGAATAGGAGGAAAATACCACATCACTTTTGCAGGGACTCCCTTCCTTTTTTTAGTTCTTGTTCTATCTAATTTCCACCTTGAAGTTCCACAAGTAGGACATGAAGATGCATCATTCAACTCATTCATATACAATATGCAATCATTAGGACAAGCATGTATTTTCTTAGATTCCATTCCCATTGTATTCAATGTTTTTTTAGCTTCATACATAGACAAGGGTAACTCATTGTTTAGAGGAAACATATCTCCAAGAATTCTTAAAAGCTCTAAAAAGCTTTTATCAGACCATTCATATCGTGCTTTTAGGTTGTATAATGTGACTAAGGCAGACAACTTTGTAAAGTTTCTACAACCAGGATATAAAGGTTTTTTAGCATCATCAAGTAATGTTTGAAACACTTCTGGGTCATTCTTACAATCATCATGTGCAGCTTGGACCATTTCTATTGTACTATCCACATCATTAAATTGAACCTTATTATGATGTTCTACCCTACTAGTTGGTGGTCCACTAGAAGCAGCTTCTCCATGCCAATACCATGTATGGTAACTTTGATCAATTCCATAGAAAAATAGATGTTCTCTAATTTTCTGAGAAGTATGGAATATCATATTACCACACTGAAGACATGGACATTTAATGGAGTTTTTTTATGATGAATGTTGTAATGCAAATACGATAAAGCGCTCTACCCCATCCGTATAATCTTTTGATCTCCTATCCTTTCATATCCAAGAACGATCCATTTTATGTCCAAAAAAGAAACAAAGCTCCTATATACCACAACAATAACAATTATTAATAGCTATCCTATTAATAGCCTCAAAATATATAATCGACCAATTTCAAATTTCAAATAATGAACTAATGCAGCTAAGATGTCAATCAATAGAAGCAAATGATTTATGCATGATTTATGCATTCCAACATCTCCAACATCTGTAATTAGGTAGTGGTTTCTATCCCATATAGGAATACATAATCCCTATGTGTCAATTGCCAATGTACTTAATTTCATTTTAAAGAAATTTCGACAGCATTTCCCTATGGTTCTCCAAGTACACAAAATGGACAAGGCATAATATGTCACCTTGTCCAAGTATGTACCCAGAAAACAATAGGAAAGAGTCCCAAAATTTATTTAAAATGAATTAAGAACAAGCAATTAACTTCATAGATATTATGTTTTCCTACACTGTCCAATCGGACAATTCAAGCATCATTTGTAGAGAAAAGGTCTTTATCACATGGTAGACAATTTAAAAGTTGTCAACGTGAAACTAGAATAGATAAAACTATTTTCACCTTTTGACAACTAAAATGTCTTTACTATGTAATAACAGAAACTTTTGTCTCACAATGATACTTGAACGGGAACTCTAAGGTTGCATGCAAGCGTAGTTGAGTAAAATTAAAACACAATTACTAATTGAAATATTACAACAAAATAAAATAACTCTCATTCTAT
The DNA here is from genome assembly GCA_946000715.1 of Vitis cinerea var. helleri x Vitis riparia. Lineage (NCBI taxonomy): Eukaryota > Viridiplantae > Streptophyta > Magnoliopsida > Vitales > Vitaceae > Vitis > Vitis cinerea var. helleri x Vitis riparia. The sequence continues at coordinate 18,675,014 of OX253993.1, read as the reverse complement.
CAAGCAATTATCCTACAAAACAAATAATAAGACAATGAACAATGAACAATGAATAATGAATATTTACATTAAGCAATGGAGTAATAGAAAATCAAAGTTCAACAAGGCTAGTATAGGATGTATAATCACTTCATGAACAGATAAGTGACTGCTAATACCCATCAGTCCAAAATGTGATAATAATAATAATAATAATAATAATTATATTAGAAATGCTTGGGCTTATTTTTAAATATTGACTAACTCAATTTACATTAAGCAATGGAGTAATAGAAAATCAAAGTTCAACAAAGCTAGTATAGGATCTATAATCACTTCATGAACAAATAAGTGACTGCTAATACCATAATAATAATAATAATAATAATAATAAGGATTTTAATAGACCAATATCATCCAAAACTAGAATACTTTATTTTCCTAATATGGCAACAAATACACTACCCATAACAAAATGACGGGAAACATATATTCCATGTTAAAGCATGTTAGAAGGGGATAAACACATTTAACCCCTTGCCTTTGAAGCTTCTTCCCCCAATTCACAACCATTAAAAATAAATAAAAATAAATAAAAAATAAAAAATAAAAAATAAAAATAAAAATACAACCATTAAAATAAATAATAATAATAATAATAATAATAATAATAATAATAATATACACTACCCATAACAAAATGACGGGAAACATATATTCCATGTTAGAAGGGGATAAACACATTTAACCCCTTGCCTTAGAAGCTTCTTTCCCCAATTCACAACCATTAAAAAAAAGTAATTAATAAAAAATAATAATAATAATAAATAAAATAATAATAATAATAATAATAATAATAATAATAATAATAATAATAATAATCATAATCATAATCATAATAATAATAATATCCAAATTCATGGAATCCAGAAACAACACTTATGGTTTCAAGTTCAATATCCGAAGTGGAGGGCTCAATGCCCAATGCTACAATAAAGTGCAACATTAAACCCAATATGATTACCAAAGCCCAAGACTAAGGCCCAAAATCCAATAGAAATAAAGCCCAAACCATAAGGGTCCAATAATAATAATAATAATAATAATAATAATAATAATAATAATAATAATAATAATCATAATCATAATAATAATGATAATAATAATAATAATAATAATAATAATAATAATAATAATAATAATAATAATCATAATAATCATAATCATAATCATAATCATAATCATAATCATAATCATAATAATAATAATCATAATAATAATAATAATAATAATATACACTACCCATAACAAAATGACGGGAAACATATATTCCATGTTAGAAGGAGATAAACACATTTAACCCCCTGCCTTATAAGCTTCTTCCCCCAATTCACAACCATTAAAAAAAAAGTAATTAAGAAAAAATAATAATAATAATTAATTAATTAATTAATTAATTAATTAAAAAAATCATAATAATCATAATAATAATAATCATAATCATAATAAAGTGCAACATTAAGCCCAATCTAATTACCAAAGCCCAAGGCTAAAGCCCAAAATCCAATAGAAACATGGTTCCTTCAAAACTGGGACTCAGTGAGGAGCTTTATCACTCAATATTATACTGTGACCAAAATGAAAGGGTCCTATCCTCATAATTTAATGTAGGATGCTTTGAGCCATGATGCAGATCATCATGCTCTAAAGCCTCATAGTGCTTAAGGCTCTGTAGGGATCGTTGCACTCATTTTTGTAGATTTTATATCTTAACTCCCTCAGGTAGCTTTCCCATGCTGGAATTTCTTTAGTGTTTGGTCCTCAACAATGACAACCAGTCATCTGAAACCCTGTTTTATTACCAATTTGACAATAGAAGAGAATGAAGAAGTGAAAACTCAAAAGAGTAGGTCAGCTATCTCAAGGCATCCACCAAAGGGATAAGAGTGAAGAAGAAGAACTCGTTAACATGTCAAAGTCTCAAATATAACTCTATCTAATAAGAAAAATGAAAAGACATGAGAATGTTTTAACTCTAAAAATAATTCTACTTGAGCAAGGTGGTCATTAGGACTTGAAAGTTCATTAGATGGGCCTTGGTAAAAGAATTATAATATGTGAAAGTGCCTATAAAAAAAAAAAATATTTTTGCAATTAGTTGCAAAACCCATTGCAGAAAATTCATTTCCCACAAATTAACAACATTAATTTTGCATGTACAAGAAGAGAATCTAGCTACCACTTTCCAAAAATAGAGTTCCAGCCACCACTTCCCAAAAAATAGAGCAACATGCATCATTTCATTCCAAGTACATTAAAACCCAAAATTTACAAAAAAAAAAAAAAAAAAAAAAAAAAACTATAATACAAAATATGGATATGAATAGGTACATGTTAGAGCTTACCTTAGGTGTCAATGCCAAAAATTGCAGTCGGATGCCAAACAAGATGAAGGAATGGGTTTCTAAAAACAATACAAACACAAACAAATTGTTATATTTATTAGATTAAATATTTAGCCTTAACAAACACCCCATAAAAAATCATAAACACCCAAAAAAAAAAAAACCTAAACTATAAAATCGAAAATATTTTGAGAGAGAAAGAGATTTACCAGTCAACTATTGGTGGCCAAACACGAATCTACCGATAGTAGTATATGCCTCATCCGCAATCAGTCAAACAATAACAGAGACCTCATAAATTTTAGGGTTAGAGTTTTGGAGAGGGTTAGGGTTTCAAAGAGGGTCATCCATGGTGGTATTAGGGTTTGAGTGTGGGTGTCGGGCAGTGAGCTTGTTGGGTGTGATTGTGGGCTAGAGTGTTAGTCTTTTTTAATTAAGAAATAAGGCATTTTTATATATAAAAAAAAAACTGAAAATGACACTTTGAAAGACTGCCAACATTTAAGTTGTCCAACAATGACGCTTGGAAAAGTGCTATTATTTAAAATCCAACGTACAATAACGTTTTTAAAAGAGTCATTATTTAAAAATGCCATTGCTTCTCCTTGTAAAGCGCCAAGGATATACAAGCGTCAATGCTTACTAATTTTAGTGACAAATAACAACATTTTTTATAAGCGCCAAGAAATAGAGTGCCATTAATTTAGGTTTTTGTAGTAGTGTGGTTAATAAGTGATAAAAACAACTAGAAAGTGTTTGTTTTTTGGCTTTTTGATGAAAGCAATTTGTTTTAAGACTTTAGGTTTTTTTTTTTCTATTTTTTCATGATTTATTATAAATATTTTGCTAAATAGAAAAAACTAAAATATTTGAATTTTTTTTAAATGGAAAAAGTAACATGTTGATTTTACTTTATTTTTTTTATTCATAATAGAATAAAATATTACAAAAACAACCAACCTAATATTTAATATTATTAAACACTATTTAGTTTTAAGTTCTATTTATAATTAAGTAAAAAATAAAAACAAACACCACCTTAGTCATTTTGATTGTTTGTTACTTTATAAAGTTATCATAGGCTCTTCAAAAGTTTGGTTGAGTTTCCAATAAAGATGAAATTGTTAGAACTTTATGAATTGATAGAGGTGATAATGAAAGTGGAGTAATTGTACAATTTTTAATCTTTAGGGTTCAAATTATAACTTATAAAAATATATTTTTATCATTAACATATGTCCATAATAATTTATAGAGCAATTTATTAAATACTTACATATTATTTTTTAAATTCACAATGTTTTGAAACCATGATTTATTAAACTTTCAAGTACGTTTGGTCAAGCATCATCCTTCATTCTAATATGACTAAATGTAATTTTTCTAAAATTTGGATGATACCAAACTAGCTCCAAGGCTAGCAATCATGGGCAAGGGAGCCAAAATCCAAGTTTATCTTCATACCCAAACATATCTGCCTACCATGATATTGATACCAAAAGAAACAATGAACAAATTGGCTACGATAATCTCTACTCACTAGTGATATCTCTGCTAAAATCTAAGTTTATTATCATATCTAAGCATATTTACCTACCATGATATCGATACCAAAAGGAACAATAAAAGAATTGGCTATGGTAATCTCTACTCACCATTCATATCCCTGCCAAAATCCAAGCTTATCATCATACCTAAACATACTCAAGAAATTTCACCTTCAGCCACAAATTTTTTGGCCATGAATATAATTTCATCTCTAAAGACGATATTGGAAGACAAAATTTGAGTTTGTTACAAAAATTTATGTCTAAATTTTTAATTGAATGTGAAACGAGGCCAAATTATTTGTGATGATATCATAATTTTTAACAACAAAATATTTCATGGTGCTGATTCATGCCTAACTGGTGTATGTCCTATTGATTGGTGTTCAATCAACTGGTGTGCCTTGATTTCGGTCCTCAGACGGGAGTAATCAACAAAATTTATAAACCTATTTCACCATGTACTAGGGTAGCATTAGCTAGCATAACATAGTGGCTCTAGGATCGTTCATTGGGATGGGTTTTCAAATTACAACTGATATTAGTTCAAAATTGAATTGGTGCTTTTTCTTTTCAAGGTTAGCTTTAAAAGAAAACATAAAGATGTTTGAAAAGGTTGGTTTTTAAGTGAAACCAATAATAAAGTAACAGAAATTACTTACAAAGAAAAGTGTTTCTTGGAATTTTTAGATCACTGGGCTTAGGTTCTTTATACAAAAAGGGAGTTCCAGTCACTTGAATCTTTTCCTTGCATTGGGGATTTAACATATAGTTATTTCCCGAACCGGTGTGGTACAGATGTTTCCCCTTAATGGATTCAAACACTAATTCCCTGTCACTGAATCATCTTGTAATGGTTCATACCTCTCACCTAGTATTAGGCATTCAAGGTGATCCTTAACCTTGGATTACCCGTCAAAAGCTCGCAAGAGATAACTAATGGATGTCTCCTTGGAGTCCAAAAGCTTACCAAGTGTTGGATATTCTAGAAAATCCTACATTTAAACCACCCCCCAAAGGATTGCAAGAGATAATTAGTGTAACTCAATGGGCAGGGTCCACTTGCCTTACCAAGTGTTGGGCCAGGTGAATTTAAGGAGTTTTAAGTTAACTAAAAAGATAAAACCCATGAATGGGTCACACTTTCTCTTCATTAAAAACTGAAACAACAAAACTTCCAATTTTGCATTCGGAACCTTACTCAACTTCCTTCACTCCAAGAAACAAAAAACCTAGCCACTCATTCTCTGAGAAAACATCCTCAGAGTTTGTTTGGTTAGTGAGTAAAATACAATCAAAATGAGTAGGTAAAGCAGAGCAAAGCTCTGTGTATTACTTTCTTTAAAGCTATACAAAGTTTGTCATCTGAGAAAAACTCCCGAGATATCTTTTTCAAAGAAAATTATAATAGATTATATAGAAAGGCTATTCACCCTTTCTTCTTACTTCTTAACTAAGGAATCCTATGATTGGTGGATTACAAGGAGAAAATAGGGATTTAAACAAAAAATATCTGAAGAAAAAATCTAACAGAGTCGATTGCAAATATCTAGGATTACACAGGTGGATTTCGCAAGTTGAAACATGACTTGCGAAAATTTTGCAAGTTGAATTGTCCATTTCGCAACTTGGACTTTGATTTCACAAGTTGAATTTGTGATTTCGCAACTTGCGAAATTGTCTTTTAGCTTGGTGCGGTTGTCTTCCAACGGCCATAACTTCTCCATTTCAGCTCTAATTTGCACACCGTTTGAAGCGTTGGACTCCTGACTTCCTGAGCTTCGAAACAAAATATAGTATGTATAAAATGGACTCTAAGAAGTGCTCAAAATGTGTCCTGCATCTGCTCTCCTCTTGAATTTCTTCATGTTAGATTCCTCTCTCTGTTTTTCCTCCTTTCATTCTTGATTGGCTTTGGCAAAGGACTACGAAGCTCTAAAACTTAGATTATTCATGTAAATAAGCTTCCATTTGCTTTGCCATGGACTATACAAAGCTCTCCCTTATTCTTGGATTGCTTTGGTGATCAAAAAGCTATCAAAAACACCAAAACTTGCCACAATTTGTTTAGAAACACTTGCAAGGGTCCTTAACATGCCAATTGAGTTAAAAGGTAATAACTACTACTCAAAAGTGTTTTAAAAGAGTTAATTAAAAACTATAAAATAGCACTTTTCGAGTAGTAATTAGATTATAAACATATTATAATTAATTAAATTAATTAAAATTGAAAAATTAAAATGTAAAGTTAAAGCAATAATTAAATAGTATATTTAAATAATACATTTATAAATGTAGAATTTTAAATAGGCTGAATAAATTATAATTATGTTAACATCTTTAATGGGCTAATTAACCTTGTGAATGAGTTAGAATTTTATTAATAGGTTATCTAATCAATTCATATACTATTCAATTTAATTATATTATTAAACAAGTTAAAGTCAGTTTGTATCATGTTGTTCGTATAATAATGGAGTCATATTCCTGTCAGATCATTTTGATATGATTATGAAATAAGTTATGATAAATAAATTTTTTATTTTATTTTATCTTAATATAAAACTTATCCAACATGATATGATATTGGATTGTGAAATCTGAATTAATTTTATTATGCTTTATTCAGGATGTCGGGGGTTTAACTGCTTGGTCAGCTCGTGGGAATCAAACCTAATCTGCTTATGAGGGTTGAAGGAGCAATGTCCCTGTTAGTCCAAGGGTTCTCCTAATCGAGTTTTGATGATAACAAACCATGGTTAAGTGACTAATTGGTTTGAATGGTAAAGAATCTCATGTATAAATTCGAAAATTCATCAAATGACCAAATGCATACAAGATCGAGAATTTTTGAAGAGTTTTGATCATAGGAAACAAATTTAAGATGAATGCATGGGTGCACTTAGGTTTTTCATACCGTTTCATGCATCTTTGAAAACTCATTTTATCCTTTAAAATTTCAATTTCATTAAAACCCGAGTTTTATCAAATGTACCTTAAGCAAAATGTTTTAAAATTGGCATATTAATTCACCTAAAGACCTTGCCTAGATGTTAGAAAAGAAAGGAATTGAAAAAGAAGGGTTTCAGGGCCAAAAGCTTGAACCAGTCGAGGCTCTGGCCAACCAACTCAACTGGTCGACCGGTTGCCCTTGTTTGATCGAGGTCCTGCCAACTGGTTGCCCTTGTCCGGTCGAGGTCTGGTCGAGGGGTGCCAAAAACACTCTCTGTCATCCAATAGCTTCCTCTTCTTGGTTAAGGTTCACCCCTTCCCTGTCAACCTCCGGTCGAGACAACGGTAACATGCCAAAGCATTAAATGCTCTAACGGCTAGTGATCCGATTTACCCCCAGCTCGACCGGTCGAGACTACCTTTTGCTGTTTTTGGCTCCCGAGCTTAGAAACCTATAAATTGAGAGCTCCACTTCATTTATTAAGAAGAGAACACTTACAATCAATTATCTACCTACATGTTCTTGTCTTAAAAGCTCTCATTTCTTTCTTAGTGCATTAAAACCATCACTTGCATATTTTTTAGTGCACCCCTGTGAGTCATCCTAACTTTGTTTTTTATTTGAGCTATCTTTGAGCTAGGTTGAGGGTTTCCTTCTTGTAAAACTTTAGTGTTAAAGACTTCAAGAAGTTTGAATCTTGAAGGGATTGTGTAAGAGCCCATTGGATCCAGAATCCAAGTGTAAAGGATTGGAAGCTTGGTTGAAGCTTCAAGCTAGTGGAACCCTCACTCGATTAGGAGATTGAGAAGGGTGGACGTAGGCAAGGAAGTGTCAAACCACTATAAAATTCGAGTTTGAATTCTCTAACTCTATCTCCTTATTTCTTGTTTATTGTCTGCTTAAATTTGTTGTATTGAAAAACCCAATTCACCCCCCCCCCCCCCCCCCTTCATCTTGGGTATTTTTCTCCTTTAAGCATAGCTTTTATTTTCTCATTTGGTATCAGAGCTAGACCTCTTGTTTAAAACTTAATCGTTTAAGAGGAAATTGCTATTCCATCAAGCTCATCTCAAACTGAAAATTTTACAAAACATAGAGCTCCATTTTTTACTGGAACCAACTATCCCTATTGGAAAACTATAATGACTTGGTATTTACAATCAACTTATTTAGACGTATGGGATGTCATTGAAGATGGCTTAACTTTTCCCACTAAACTAGTTGATGGAATCTTGGTTCCAAAACCCAAGCAAGAATGGAATGAACTTGATAGAAGAAATTTTCAATTAAATGCTAAGGTTGTTTTTACTTTGCAATGTGCTATGGATAGAAATGAATATAATAGAATATGTCAATGCAAATCGGCTAAAGAAATCTGGAGATTACTTGAGATAACTCATGAAGGAACAAATCAAGTGAAAGAGTCAAAAATTAATTTACTTGTTCATAACTATGAATTGTTTTCAATGAAAGAAAATGAGACTATTGTTGAAATGATCACTAGGTTCACCGACATTGTCAATGGTCTTGAAGCTTTGGAAAAAACCAACAAGGAATCCAAGAAGGTGATGAAGATATTAATGTCACTCCCATAAAAGTGGCATACTAAGGTCACTGCAATTCAAGAAGCAAAAAACCTGACTAAGCTACCTATGGAAGAGATCATAGGGTCATTGATGACATATGAGATTAACTTGGCAAAAAACCTACAAGAGGGTGAAGACAAAAAGAAGAACAACATAGCTCTCAAAGCTACAACCAAGGAAGAAGAAGATGTTGAAGAAGAAAAACCAAGTGAGGAAGATGATGATTTAGCCCTCATCACAAGAAAGCTTAACAAATACATGAGGAGTGAAAGGTTTAGAAGAAGAAAGTTCAACTCTAGAAAAGACCTTTCTAAAAAGGAATCCTCATCTCATGGTGACAAGGAAAAATGGGAAGAGAAAAGAGATTTGGTGTGTTTCAAATGCAAAAAACCGGGACACATCAAATATGATTGTCCTCTCTACAAAAGTAAAGCCAAGAGAAGAATGAAAAAGGCAATGATGGCCACTTGGAGTGAAAGTGAAGAATTCTCCGAAGAAGAAAATGAGAAAGAAGTGGAAAACATGTGCTTCATGGCAATAGATGAACTTGATGAGGTAAACTCTAACTTTAGTGATGAAGACATGCATGATGTTTTTGAAGAATTATATGAGGATTTTGAAAAATAATTCTCTTAAAAAGAAAATTCAAGAACTTGAAGAAGTGAAAAAAAAATTTTCAATAGTTGAAATCTCTAAAACTCATCTTGAAAAAGAAAATGAGATTTTCAGAAGTGAAAATGAGATTTTGAAAAAGAAAAATGAATGGTTGACCTCCTCTTTTTCAATTTTTTCTTGTGAAAAAAAATCTTTTAAAATGATCTTAGCTAGCCAAAAATGTGTTTTTGACAAACAAGGGCTAGGATTCAAATCCTCAAAGAATCAAAAGTATTTTAAAAACTATTTTGTAAAAGAATCCTCAAGTGCAAGTCCCTCTACTACTTGCAACTTTTGTGGAAGAGGATGGCACATTAGTAGCACATGTCCCTTAAGAAATGGTTCTCAAAAGAATTTAAATGTTAAAGTTAAAAAGGTTTGGATTGATAAATCCAAGGTCATTAACCCTCAAGGACCCAAAAAAATATGGGTACCTAAATCAACTTGAATTTTATTTTATAGGGTTCAAAGAAGGATAAGTGGTTCTTGGATAGTGAATGCTCAAGACACATGATCGGGGATGAATCCAAGTTTGCTTTCCTTACAAAGAGAAAGGGAGGACACGTTACATTTGGAGACAATGCAAAAGGAAGGATCATTGGTCAAGGCAACATTAGTAATGGCACATCCTCTCTTATTGAAAGTGTCTTATTAGTGGATGGTTTAAAACATAATCTTTTGAGCATTAGTCAACTTTGTGATAAAGGTTTTAAAGTGATTTTTGAAGCATCTCATTGCATCATCAAAGATATTCAAAATGATAAAACCATCTTCATGGTCCATAGATGTGATAATGTTTATGCTATAAATATTTCAAAATATGATGGCCATGATAGATGCTTTTCAAGCATGCATGATCAAAGATGGTTTTGGCATAGGAGGTTGGGACATGCTAACATGGACCTCATTTCCCAACTCAACAAAGATGAACTTGTTAGAGGCCTTCCCAAAATAAATTTTCAAAAAGACAAAGTTTGTGAAGCTTGTAAAATGGGAAAGCAAATCAAAAACTCTTTTAAAAACAAAATTTTCATTTCAACAACTAGGCCTATTCAGTCCCTCTAGGACACCAAGCCTTGGAGGAAAATCTTATGCATATGTTATTGTAGATGACTTCTCCAGATACACTTAGGTTTTGTTTTTAAGTCAAAAGAATGAAGCCTTTTATGAGTTTTCAAAGTTTTGCAACAAGGTTCAAAATTAAAAAGGTTTTACAATTACTTGTATAAGAAGTGATCATAGAAGAGAATTTGAAAATATTGATTTTGAAGACTATTGCAATGAGCATGGTATTAACCACAATTTTTCAGCTCCTAGAACTCCTCAACAAAATGGGGTAGTTGAAAGGAAAAATAGAACTCTTCAAGAAAGGGCTAGAACCATGCTAAATGAAAACAATTTACCAAAATATATTTGGGCCGAAGCAGTTAACACTTCTTGTTATGTTTTAAATAGAATATTATTGAGTCTCATTCTTAAGAAAACTCCCTATGAGCTTTGGAAAAACAAGAAACCTAACATTAGCTATTTCAAAGTCTTTGGGTGCAAATGCTTTATACTAAACACCAAAGACAATCTTGGAAAATTTGATGCAAAATTGGATGTTGGAATTTTTCTTGGTTACTCAACTTCAAGTAAAGCCTTTAGACTTTTTAACAAAAGAACCATGGTTGTAGAGGAGTCCATCCATGTTATTTTTTATGAATCTAACAATTCTCTCCAAGAAAGAGAGAGTTTTGATGATGATTTAGGCTTGGAGACCTCCATGGGAAAATTACAAATTAAAGATAGAAGATAACAAGAAGAATTGGAGAGGATCCCAAGAAAGAAGAATCACCATTGGCACTACCCTTTCCTCAACAAGTGCAAGGTGAATCAAGCCAAGACCTTTCTAAAGATTGGAAGTTTGTCATCAACCACCCATAAGATAAAATTATAGGTAATCCATCTAGTAGGGTAAGAACTAGATCATATCTTATAAATATTTGCAATAATCTTGCTTTTTTCTCTCAAATTGAACCTAAAAATATAAATGATGCTCTAGTTGATGAAAATTGGATGATTGCTATGCAAGAAGAGTTAAATCAATTTGAAAGAAGTGAAGTATGGGAATTAGTGCCAAGACCTCCAAATCAAAGTGTTATTGGAACTAGATGGGTCTTTAGAAATAAAATGGATGAAAATGGCATAATTGTTAGAAATAAAGCAAGATTGGTAGCCTAAGATTTTAATCAAGAAGGATAGATTATGAAGAAACCTTTGCTCCCGTAGCTAGATTGGAAGCCATTAGGATGCTACTTGCCTTTGCATGTTTTAAAGACTTTGTTTTATATCAAATGGATGTGAAAAGTGCTTTCTTAAATGGCTTTATAAATGAAGAAGTATATGTTGAACAACCACCCGGTTTTCAAAGTTTTAACTTTCCTAATCATGTTTTTAAACTTAAAAAGACAATTTATTGTTTGAAACAAGCACTTAGAGCATGGTATGAAAGATTGAGTAAATTTATTTTGAAAAAAGGTTTTAAAATGGGAAAAATTGACACAACTCTTTTCATAAAAACCAAAGAAAATGACATGCTCTTGGTGCAAATATATGTTGATGATATCATTTTTGGAGCTACTGATGCCTCTCTTTGTGAAGAATTTTCTAAATGCATGCATAGTGAGTTCGAAATGAGCATGATGGGAGAACTCAACTTCTTCCTTGGACTTCAAATCAAGCAACTAAAGGAAGGAACCTTCATCAATCAAGCAAAGTATATAAGAGACCTTCTTAAAAGGTTCAACATGGAAGAAGCCAAAACAATGAAGACTCCAATGAGCTCATCCATCAAGCTTGATAAGGATGAGAAAGGTAAATCCATCGACTCAACTATGTATAGAGGCATGATAGGTTTTTTGCTATATTTGACCGCTAGTAGACCCGACATCATGTAGAGTGTATGCTTGTGTGCTAGATTTCAATCTTGTCCTAAAGAATCTCACTTAACTGCCGTAAAACAATTTCTTAGATATGTGAAAGGGACAATGAGCATAGGCCTATGGTATCCTAAGAGTGATAACTTTGAATTAATTGGATTTTCGGATGCCAACTTTGCTAGTTGTAAAGTTGAAAGAAAAAGCACTAGTGACACTTGTCATTTCCTAGGACACTCACTTGTTTCATGGCATAGTAAGAAACAAAATTCAGTAGCTTTGTCAACGGCGGAAGTCGAATACATATCAGTCGGTTTGTGTTGTGCACAAATCCTTTGGATGAAACAAACACTTAGTGATTTCAAATTTTTTTTAGCATGTTCTTATTAAATGTGATAACACTAGTGCCATAAACATTTCAAAAAAATCCCATGCAACACTCTAGGACTAAGCATGTAAAGATTAGACACCATTTTCTTAGAGAGCATGCACAAAAGGGTGACATTACACTTGAATTTGTAAGCACAATATTTTCAAAACCTCTAAGTGAAGAACAATTTGTTGATATTAGAAGACAACTTGGGGTGATTTCTTTATGATCAAATGATTGTTTGATGAATTCTTGTTAAATATACCTTATGATTGCATGAATTTCATATCATATGCATTATATAGACATACACTTAGGAAAATGGTAAAATCTTGACCAAAAATCTAAATTCCCTTAGCATTGGACATAAAAAATTGGGGATTTCAACTGAAAAAGGCAGAGAGAGGATCACGAGATGAGAAAATGCACAAAAATCGAAGTGTTGACCGCGTTGACCAGGCGGTCAACCAGATGGGGAACTGGTCGACCGGTTCGTCGGGGTGTCATTTTAAAACCCCTCTCACGCCTCATTTTTTTCACTTGTTTCCTCTGGTTCTTCAAGGGTTGTGCCGTTTTAGCTACTCAGAAGTGATTTTTGATGCCATTGCAACATTTTGAGGGTTTCAAATTGATTTTTGGATGCTAGGGCTTTTGATTTGGGACCTAGGGCTTCTGATTTAGGATGGATTCTTCTATGACCGCATGCCTCAGCCAGCTTCAGCTCCATTTCCACGCGCTTAGGGCTTTCGTTTGGGTTCGTTCTCTCTTGGTTGTGCTTATTTATCTCTTTACCAGCCTCATTTTCTTCTTTATTATTCTTTTGATGGCTCCTAAGAGGGAGACGACAGCCTCTAGGGCTCAAGGCAAGCGCCCTATGAGCCATCTCAGCCTACTTAGACGGAGGCTTGCTAAAAGGCGAGGTATGACGCGACCCTCTTCAGTTCCATAGAGGATTATTAGAGGTACAAGCAGAAGTTCGCTCAGAGAAAAGTAGTTCCAAGGAGAAGTATTAATTTCTCCCAACTTCAGTATTTCAGGTTTGAGGGACTTTTTGGATGGATGGGATGGTTGTCAGTAGTGACGATTTTTGAGCCGATTTTTCCAATTCTAGTGCATGCATTCTATTCAAGAGTGACCTATGGACTTGGTGGATCGATCATTTCCACCATTAGAGTAGTTGAGATTAGGTTGAGCCCTGAGAGCATTTTCCATATTTTCAACATCATTTCAGTTGGACTCGGGGTGTATGAGTCCATGGTTTGGCTCAATATGCCAAGTTTTGAGCCTAAAGAGGTTATTCAGCGGATGTGCAATCTTGTAGACACATAGGGGATGGGCAATCCATCGGTACATAGCCTGACCGTGATCAGCCGAGTCCTTCATCACATGATCTGCTCCATCCTATTGCCACGAGGCGGACACCGAGATGAGGTCTCTTACCTTGAGGCATTCCTCATAGACTCGGTTCTGACGGAGAGACGAATTCATGTGGAGTATCTGATGATGATGCACATGATATCATGCTACGAGAGCACGACTCGAGTACTCCCCTATGGCCGCTTCCTTACTAGAGTATTCAAGGATATCGGGGTTGATTTGAGTATAGAGTAGACTTCGAGGCCCCTACCATTTATGACACTTATGATGAGCAGTCCTTGGGGCGGATGAAGTTTGAGAAGGCCCCCGATGGCTCCTAGATTAGGAAAGCTGAGTGCCAACCAACATAGACCAAAGGATAGGGACAAGTGCATCTCAGAGTAGAGGAGGAGGCCAAGATCCGAGAGATAGAGGATGGGTTAGACCCTTAGAGAGGCTTTGAGTAGAGCGAGCCCAAGCTTAACATCCCTCCACTCTAGTCGGAGGATGTTCAATTTGAGGCACCATTTCCTAAGCCTATGATGTCTGAGCCGGCTTACACAGTGGGACCATATTCTTAGCCATCATTCACTAAGCCTTCTTACACCAAGTCATCACCTCATCAGGCACCTCATGTTTCTGATCATGCGCCTTAGATGGATTTATCAGCTCAGATCAGTTAACTTGGGACTCGCATGGAGAAGCTCCCAATAGTTAGTGATACTCGATTCTATTCTATGGAGGATCGCATTGATCAATATCAGACTGGATTCACCTTTCAGTTTGAGCATCTGCAGTAGAGATTTGAGTGTATAGAGGATTGTATGGATCAGTAACAGGTGACATTTGAGCATCTCCAGCAGAGGATTGAGCGCATTGAGAGTCACCAGGAGAGTCAGCATAAGGAGTTGATGGCCTACCTTCACTGAGTGTTTCCATCTCCTCAGCCTTGATTTCATCGAGACCCCCTTCGTTTCTTTTTTATGTTGCCAAAGGGGGAGAGATATTTAGAATCTGGGAAACCTACATGCATATCATTATCATATCATCAGTTTGGATTATCTTGGTTTTGTGTACATTTGAATTTAGTATATATGATATGCTATTTTCATGATTTACATTGTTTCCTATTACAAATTCGCATGTCTTAATTATCTCGATTTTAAATTCATAAATTTCGAATTGATTGATCCATGATTGGTTTGAGGGGGAGACTTCTGTTTCTCCTAGATGACCGAGGTTTGTTATCATAAAAAATGGAAAGATTGTTAGCTGAAGGGTTCTCCTAATTGAGTTTTGATGATAACAAACCATGGTTAAGTGACTAATTGGTTTGAATGGTAAAGAATCTCAGGTATAAATTCGAAAATTCATCAAAGGACCAAATGGATACAAGATCAAGACTTTTGGAAGAATTTTGATAATAGGAAATGAATGTAAGATGAATTCATGGGTGCACTTAGGTTTTTCATACCGTTTCATGCATATTTGAAAACTCGGTTTATCCTTTAAAATTTTAATTTCATTAAAACCCGAGTTTTATCAAATGTACCTTAGGCAAAACATTTTAAAATTGGCATATTAATTCACCTAAAGACCTTGCCTAAGTGTTAGAAAAGAAATGAATTGAAAAAGAAAGGTTTTCGGGGCCAAAAGGTTGAACCGGTCAAGGCTTTGGCCAACCAGCTCAACCGGTTGGGGAACCGGTCAACCGGTTGCCCTTGTCAGTTCAAGGTCCGGTCAAGGGGTGCTAAAAACACTTTCTGTCATCCAGTAAATTCCTCTTCCCGGTTGAGGTTTACCCCTTCTTGGTCGACCTCCGGTCGAGGCAATGGTAACCTGCCAAAGCATTAAATGCTCCAACGGCTAGTGATCCGATCAACCCCTAGCTCGACCAGTTGAGGCTACCTTTTACTATTTTTGGCTCCTGAGCTTAGAAACCTATAAATTGAGACCTCCACTTCATTTATTAAGAAGAGAACACTTGTAATCAATTGTCTACCTTCCTGTTCTTGGCCTAAAATCTCTCATTTCTTTCTTAGTGCCACTACTACAAAAATAATTTATGGTGTCACTTTTAAAATAATGACACCATATGACTTAAAATTCACAAAGGTGACACATCATATAAAAATTTTCAATTAGGATTGATGATATTAATTTTAGGTTTATAGTGTCAATTTTCGAAAAGTGACACCATTTAAAATAATTTTTTTAAAAAATATTATAACTTAATGGGCCCAATTTGAGAATAATGATAGTATATAAAAAGCTCATTGTTTCCACTTATCCACAATCCAAAAAAAAATCTCATTTCATAACCTTAACCAAAATTTTCTTTTACTTTTTCTCACACCCATAGTTAACACACAACTGTTCTTTTCTGCTTTGTGGATTCTCAAGTAACCCAAAATCTCTTAGATCTATCATTTTCATTTTTTTTATTAATGTCAAAATCTTTATTAGCACAATTGATTTATATTCATTAATTTGGTATATCTATAATGTGGATTGTGTAAATAGTGTTTTCTTTATTGAGTTATAGGAAAATAAAAACTAGGTTTAACATTCCACCATATCTTTTTTTTTCATTATTAAACCCATAAACCCCAAAATGAATGAAAATAAGAAAAATGAATGATTTTTTAATATCTTTCATACTTAGAATGAGAGATAAACATTTTACAACATGAAATTTTCTTTTGATCCTTTGATGGGACTTTCTGTTTGTTTTCTAGGAATATTATAGTATGTTGTGATGAGGATATTGATTAGTGATATTTGAAAAATAATTTTTTAAAAAAATTATTCTCAATATTGTCATCTCCCACAAAACGAAAAATTAAATAGTTTCCATATCATGTTGGAGTCGGTTTGGAATGTTGAAATTAGCAATGAGAAATTACTTTTATTTTTATTTATTAATGTAAATGAATTTTTTTTTTTTAAATTTAAATAGGAATGAAAATTTTTATAGTTATAAAATGATCAAATCTTATTTTTTGAATTTTTTCTATTCTTTTACATGGTATTATGGTTAATATCTCATCTTGTTCTATTCATATTTTTTCTATTCTTAAAATATGTTTTTTGTTTTTTGTTTTTACCTTTTTTTTTTTCTTATTGTTTTTATATGTGTTGACCAAAATTTAGAGTAATTTGAGATTGAGGATGAAATTTCCCTTTCAAGGTTAAAAAATTTCTATAAAATCTTTTTTATTACATAATTTTTTTCAATTCCTTCCATAAAACTATTCCTTTTTCTTTTTCCTTTTCCTTTTTTTCTTAGAAGAATATGTTTGATAATTTTCTTTTGATTTTCTATGAAATTTCCTCTTATTAGACTGTTTGTTTATTTTATAAGAATATTATAGTATGTTGTGATGAGGATATTGGTTGGTAATATTTGGAAAATATTTTTTTGAGAAAATAATTCTCAATATTGTCATCTTACATAAAAGGATTCTAAAAATATGTTTTATTCTTGCCTTCTGTTCTTATTATTTTTATATGCATTGACCAAATTTTGGAGTAATTTGAGATTGATAATGAAATTTTCCTTTCAAGGTTAGGAAATTTCTATAAAATCCTTTTATTACAATTTTTTTTCCAATTGCTGCCGTAAAAATCTTCATTTTCTTCATTTTTCTTTTTTATGAAAAAAATGTACTTTGATAATTTATTGATCTGAAAAATATTAAAAGTGAAAATTTTAAAACATTGAATATTTTTTCCTTTGATGCTTTTATTTTTATTTTTATTTGAACATAATTTTCAAATCCAAATTTTTTATTAATTATTTTACTTAGAAAAAAGAAATATCAATTGGAGTTATGATTGAAAAATCAATAATTTTTATGAAGGTTCTTTAATTCTTTCTCATACGAATTTTTTTCTTAACATTTTTTAATAATGAATTAGGTTTTTTGTCTTATGTACACAATTTTCATGTTTGTTATACTATCATGTCCTATTATATTGGTAGGTTTTAAAATTTAATGGACATTTTTATTTCACAAAATGAACACTAAAAAAAATATTGAAATTAAGAAAATCCTTCCAAGAAATAAAAATATATATATAAAAAGAATTAGATGTTAAAAATGATTTTTAAAAGCATAATGAATTATAAAAAAATAAATTTAAAAGGTGCAGATTTTAAGTGGAAGATTAGTATTTTTTAAAATTTTAGATTTATATTTTGATTTTGTAGTTTTGATTTATTTTTTATTTTCTTGAATTGTTTTTATTTGAATTCAAATGTGACAACTTTGTTATGAGATTCATTAAAGAGATAATTGTTGATTCTACCATTATTGCATTGAAGGTTTTACTCATTTAATGAATTCTACATAGTTTCATACTTCTAATTATTGTGATATTAATGTTATTCTCATTTGATTTCAGTTTGATGACAAAAAAATATATTCTCAAGTAGAATTTGATGAAATTAGAGGAGAATGGATTACTTTTGCATTATAACTAATCATGAATCATGTTGATGTATTGTGATCATGCATGGTGAGTCTCTTAGTTGTTATATGAATTTTCCATTAGTATTGTATAGCATTAGTTATTCTTTATGAACTATTTTTATATCAAAATGGGAAAAAGAAAAAAGAAAACATTAGTACTTAGATTTGTTTATTTTTTATAACATCACATTTTTATTTTCAATAAGAACTCTAAAACTCATTAAACTATGAAATGCAGGTACACACTCTTGGGGGACAATATGAAGAATAAAAAAAAAAAAAATGAGAAAGAGGCAACAAGATTTGGGTTTTTAGATGTGACTCTTATATCATACATTATAGGACATAAATGTTACTTTATTTAGAATTGAGAATTTTGGGTTTTTGGAGGCAACTCTTGTGTCATTTTATGATTAGCTGGTTTTATGCATATGAAATGCAGGTATACATGAATGTTGGGATGCTTAACATTTCTAAATCATGTTTTAATGTGTATTCACTTTTCATTTTTAGTTTTGGTTGGTTTGATGTGTTTGATGTACTATCATTTTGTGAACATTTGATATACAAATATTATTGGATGATGTAATGTATTATAGGTTAATTCCTAAGCATTATGGAAATATAAGTTAAATGTAATATGATTATTATATTTATGGACAAAATTTACATAGGTGATCTTATTTATTAATAAGCATTACAAAAATCTATAGGTTAATCAACCAAAAACAACCATATCTTCCATAATCATTTATAATGATGTGACATCATAACTCAAAGGTAATGCATTTAATATGACACCTTACATAATTTGTAACGACCCGTACCCAACCATGTAGATATTGTCCGCTTTGGGCCCAAAGGGGCCCTCACGGCTTTAAAACGCGTCTACTTGGTTAAGAGGAGTCTCTACATATATAGCGCCAGGAACATTCTCCCCTATCTGATGTGGGACATCACAACCCCCCCGCCCCACCCCCCCCCCCCCCGCCCCTCCCATACAGACACAACGTCCTCGTTGTGTCCCATGGGATTGCGGGGCCAAACAGACAAATACCCCTTACGAGGCCAAACAAACCCCCACACTGGGGTCGGGGATCGGCTTTGATACCATTTGTAACGACCCGTACCCAACCATGTAGATATTGTCCCCTTTGGGTCTCACACAACTCTATATCAAATTAAGCATCAATAAAAATATGTGGTGTCGCTTCTTAATATGTCACCATTTATCTGCTTTGGTGTCACTTCCTAATATGTCACTAATTGGTACCCTCTATGGTGTTAGTGGATAAGGTGACACTATGTTGTAGCGACACCCTATGTTTATAGAGACTCAATATAAATGTCACCATATATCTTTTTCCTTGTAGTGTGCCTTAAAACCATCACTTGAATATCTTTTAGTGCACCCTTGTGAGTCATCCTAACTTTGTTTTGTATTTGAGCTAGGTTAAAGGTTTCCTTCTTGTAAAACTTGAGTGTTAAAGACTTCTAGAAGTTTGAATCTTGAAGGGATAGTGTAAGAGCCCATTGGAGCCGGAATCCAAGTGTAAAGGATTAGAAGCTTGGTTGAAGCTTCAAGCTAGTGGAACTCTCACTCGGTTAGGAGATGGAGGAGAGTGAATGTAAGCAAAGAAGTGTCGAACTACTATAAAATTCATGTTTGTATTCTCTAACTCTATCTCTTTATTTCTTGTTTATTATGTGCTTAAATTTGTTGTATTGAAAAAGTTTTTGAAAAACTCAATTCACCTCCCCTCTTGGGTGTTTTTCTCCTTTAAGCATAACTTTTATTTTCTCAGTCCCCTAAAGAAATTTTTTGTATAAGATGAATGACAAGTTTACCCTTATTATAAATTTAACCTTTTTATGTTTTAGGGTTCTGTTTTTTAATGAATGCAACTATAATTGAGAAGTGCTTTTTGAGAGCTTCACTATTTTAACTCTTCTTATTTATTTTGAGTAGCGGATTGTTGAATGTTGGTGCACTCCATGAACGTAGATCACATTAATCTCCAAATCACATTAAATTTTTTTATTTTGTGTTCTTCTGTGTGCGTGATTTGGCTTTCATATGATACATTGCTATCCTAACAAGATGCATTCACAATTGCTTCAATTGATACATTTATGCCATGTGCCATAATGTATTCCTAATTATAAATATAGCCCACCATCAATATATTGGACAGAACAAAAACTAGGAATTTTATATCAAAATGGCCCATTAACAAAACAAAAATATAGGTTATTTTAAATTAGTTTGAAACCCCGTTTTCAAAAACCAACTTTTAAAAATATGGTTCTAAATGTGTACTAAAGCCATTGCGGTTTTAAAATTTATTCAAGTTGCAATTTTAAATTATTACTTCTAACAAATTACAAGTAAAAAAGAAAAAAAAGAAAAAGAAAGTTACATAATAAAAAGAGGTTATTTTAAATATTTGTTTTAGGATATAAGAAATTTTGGACAAATAAGCATGAGTATGTTTTTAACATTTTCTATCAATTATTCTTTGATTGTAACTGTCAAAAGATTTATTTATTTTATTTTTTAAAACAATTAAATTTGATAAGAACATCTAGGGATTTTTTTTATTTAAATGATATTATTTTTGAAAATGTTATAAAAATAATATTTTAAAAAATGCAACACTTTTAAAATCATCTTAAAAAAAATTAATTATACATATTGTCTTTTTAAAATGAGATTTTAATAATATTAATCAATTAAAAGGAATAAAATGGTGTCAAATTTCTAAATGTAATCTCCCATATTTGAATTTAAAGAGTAATTCATTTTTTTATATAAATGGTTTTCAATATTTTGATAAAGATCATTTTAACAAAAAAAAAGTAAATGTATTCTTATAAAAACTCTAAAAAAAATATGATAAATAATTAAGGACTAATATAAATATTCAAGTTTTTTTTTCTTTTAAAAAAAACTATATATGTGTAAAATATATTTTGTGACATTTTGTAATAATATACCAACTTTAAAAACACATGAAACTTAAAATTATAATATATATAGTGGGAAAAAGTTTTTTTATTTAAAAATATTGATAATTTTATTTGTAAATTTATATTTTTTTTAGATTAAAATATTATATAGAAGGTATATTAAGATAATGAAAGTTGATTTATTTATAATAATTTTATTTTAAGAAATAGATTCATAACTATCATTTTAAAATTATTTTTAAAAACACGTGTAATTGGCAAAAGGTGACTACTGAATATTTGATGTTTAACATCCATCGCATGGTCCTATCAGTCCACGTACATTTCATGCCATGAATTTATGGTGCTAGAGACACTCCCATTCCCAACAGGGAGAATCATGTAGTTGTTTGTCAAAGAAGAAAGAATAAATAAGAAACCAAGTTTTACCTTTACAATTTAAATGGTCATGCCGAAAATAATTTGAAAATAATAAATTGTTAATGCCAATTTATAAATTGAGTCCAACTTATATTAGATTGTTAATGGGTATTAATTTTTAAAAATAATGTGAAAGTAAAAAATTGATCCAATTTATATTAGATTTTCCTGGAACAAAATTGATTCCAAATGGTCTTGCCAATTTATTTTACAATTTTTTTTGAATTTTCTTGTTAGGCAAACAAATTTTAAATTAAATTAAGTATATTTTAATATTTTAAATTTTTAATGAGTCTAATAATTTTAAAAAAACTTAAATTTAAAAATTAAGTCAATTAATGCTAGAATTTCCCAAACGAAACTAATGTTAATTCTAGCATTAAGCTTAGTTATTTCAAACTAGTTTTGGGTCGGGAAATTTTAACATTAAGTGGCTTGATTTTTTAATTTGAAATTAATTTTAAAAACTATCAAAGTCCATATTGAATTTAGGCTATGTTTGGTTTTAGGAAAACTTGAGATAAAATATAAGGGGAAAAAAAGGAGGAAAAATAGAAAAAAAGAAAAAACCATGAAAGAAACTAAAAAAAAAAAATTTAAATTAATAAATTATTTTTATGTACTACTTAAAACTTATTTAATTTATTTTAACCCCTCAATATAAAGATTAAATAATTTAAAAATGGATAAGTTTTTAAGTTATTCTAATTATATTTGATTTTCTTTTGTATTTTCCACAGTGCAATAAAAAAAATGAGAAAATAATTTTCTTTAATATTGCTTTTTCTTTCCTTAATATTTTCCGAAAACATAATGTAATCTTAATGTATTAGTCTGTCTTACTTTAAAATTTATTTTTGAGAAAATTTAGAATAATATAATCATTTGTAGAGAAGAAGTTAGCATAACTAGACTCATAATAGATATCAATAGGCTAAATTTTATATCTAAACATACCTAAACATATCTTCCTACCATGATATCGATACCGCAAGAAACAATGAAAGAATTGACTATGTAATCTCTACTCACTATTCATATCTCTGCCAAAATCCAAGCTTATCATCATACGTAAACATATTTACCTACCATGATATCAATACTGGAAGAAACAATGAAAGAATTGGCTACAATAATCTCTACTCACCATTCATATCTTTGAAAAAATCCAAGCCTATCATTATACCTAAATATATTTGCCTATTATGATATCGATAGCGGAAGAAATAATGAAAGAATTGGCTATGTAATCTCTACTCACCCTTCATATCTTCCAAAATCCAAGCTTATCAACATACCTAAACATATTTGCCTACCATGATATCGATACTAGAATAAACAATGAAAGAATTAACTATGGTAATCCCTACTCACCATTCATATGTCTAACAAAATCCAAGTTATCATCATATCTAAACATATCTGCCTACCATGATATCGATACCGGAAGAAACAATGAAAGAATTAGCTACGTAATCTCTAGTCACCATTCCTATCTCTGTCAAAACCCAAGCTTATCATGATAGGTAATCATATTTACCTACCATGATATCGATACCAGAAGAAACAATGAAAGAATTGGCTACGGTAATCTCTACTCACCATTCATATCTCTACCAAAATCCAAGCTTATCATTATACCTAAACATATTTGCCTACCATGATATGGATACCAAAAGAAACAATGAAACAATTGGTTATGGTGAGTAGATCATTCATATCTCTAACAACAACCAAGAATTGCACATGGGAAACGTGGAGACAAATTCAGAATCCTAAGCATGCTAACAACATCTTTGTGGGCCATATT
Source organism: Vitis cinerea var. helleri x Vitis riparia (assembly GCA_946000715.1). NCBI lineage: Eukaryota > Viridiplantae > Streptophyta > Magnoliopsida > Vitales > Vitaceae > Vitis > Vitis cinerea var. helleri x Vitis riparia. The sequence goes on along the minus strand of OX253993.1, from coordinate 18,651,571 downwards.
CATTTGCCAACTTTTGTCTTTTGTACCCAACGCATATAACCCAAATTTTAACTAGTTTTGGATTTGATGTAATTGTTTTTATGTAGCAATCTTATAAACTCGTCTACCCCGTTTAATATATAGATCGTGTTTGTATTTAATTGTTCAACCAGTTTGATTCATTTAATTTATCATGTCAAAATAACTCATTTATGATATAACCCATTTGTAGCATGTTTAAGTTTATTTAGTTCTATTAAATGTCTTGTTTAACCTGTATAAATTTATTAATTTTATATATTTAAAAAATTAAAATATATTTTAATTATAAATATAATATAGTTAAAAATAAGAGAATTGACATTTCAAATCTTAAAAATATTTTATGGTTAAAATGTTAAATAAAATAATAAATAAATGTAACATTAAAAGTTTAATTTACTTTTTAGATTATAAACATATTATAATTAATTAAATTAATTAAAAATTGAAAAATTAAAATGTAAAGTTAAAGCAATAATTAAAAGGTAAATTAAAATAATACATTTATAAATGTAGAATTTTAAATAGGCTGAATAATTTATAATTATGTTAACCTCTTTAATGGGTTAATTAACCATGTGAAGGAGTTAGAATTTTATTAATAGGTTATCTAATCAATTCATATACTATTCAATTTAATTAAATTATTAAACAAGTTAAAGTCAGTTTGTATCATGTTGTTTTTATAATAATTAAATTATTAAACAAGTTAAAGTCGGTTTGTATCATGTTGTTTTTATAATAAGGGAGTCATATTTCTGTTAGGTCATTTTGATATGATTATGAAATAAGTCAAGTTAAATAATATTTTATTTTATTTTATCTTAATATAAAACTTATCCAACATGATATGATATTGGATTGTGAAATTTGAATTAGTTTTATTGTGGTTTATTTGGGATGCCGGGGGTTGAGTTGCTCGATCAGCTCATGGGAATAAAGCTACCCAATCAGCTTGCGAGGGTTGAAGGAGCAATGTCCCTTAAAGAATTTTTTTGTATAAAATGAATGACAAGTTTACCCTTATTATAAATTTAACTTTTTATATTTTAGGGTTTTATTTTTTAAGAATGCAGCTGTAACGAAGAAGTGTTTTTCGAGAGTTTCACTATTGTAATTCTTCTTGTTTATTTTGAGTAGTGGATTGTTGAATGTTGGTGTACTCCATGAACATAGGGATCACATTAATATTCAAATCACATTAAAATTTTTTATTTTGTGTTCTTCTGTGTGCGTGATTTGGCTTTCACATGATACATTGCTATCCTAACAAGATGCATTCACAATTGCTTCAATTGATACATTTATGCCATGTGCCATATTGTATTCCTAATTATAAATATAGCCCACCATCAATATATTGGATAAAACAAAAACTAGGAAATTTATATCAAAATGGCCCATTAACTAAACAAAAATATAGGTTATTTTAAATTAGTTTGAAACCACGTTTTCAAAAACCAACTTTTTAAAATATGGTTCTAAATGTGTAATAAAGCCATAGCGGTTTTAAAATTTATTCAAGTTGGAATTTTAAATTATTACTTCTAACAAATTACAAGTAAAAAAAAAAAAAAAAAGTTGCATAATAAAAAGACGTTATTTTAAATATTTATTTTAGGATATAAGAAATTTTGTTCAAATAAGCATGAGTATGTTTTTTAATATTTTCTATAAATTATTCTTTGATTGTACCTGTCAAAAGATTTATTTATTTTATTTTTTTAAACAATTAAATTTGATAAGAACATCGAGGGATTTTTATTTAAATGATATTATTTTTGAAAATGTTATAAAAATAATATTTTATAAAATATTTTAAAAAATGCAACACTTTTAAAATCATCTTAAAAAGAAAAATTATACATATTGTCTTTTTAAAATGAGATTTTAATAAATTTAATCAATTAAAAGGAATAAAATGGTGTCAAATTTCTAAATGTAATCTCCCATATTTGAATTTAAAGAGTAATTCATTTTTTTATATAAATGTTTTCAATATTTTGATTAAGATTATTTTAACAAAAAGAAGTAAATGTATTCTTATAAAAACTCTAAAAAAAAATGATAAATAATTAAGGTGTAATATACATATTCAAGTTTTTTTTCTTTAAAATAAAAACAATATATGTGTAAAATATATTTTGTGACATTTTGTAATAATATACCAAAATTTAAAAACACATTAAACATAAAATTATAATATATATAGTTGGGAAAAGTTTTTTTATTTAAAATATTGATAATTTTATTTGTAAATTTATATATTTTTTAGATTAAAATATCATATAGAAGGTATATTAAGATAATTAAAGTTGATTTATTTATAATAATTTTATTTTAAGAAATAGATTCATAACTATCATTTTAAAATTATTTTTAAAAACACGTGTAATTGGCAAAAGGTGACTACTGAATATTTGATGTTTAACATCCATCGCATTGTCCTATCAGTCCACGTACATTTCATGCCATGAATTTATGGTGCTAGAGACACTCCCATTCCCAACAGGGAGAATCATGTAGTTGTTTGTCAAAGAAGAAAGAATAAATAAGAAACCAAGTTTCACCTTTACAATTCAAATGGTCATGCCAAAAATAATTTGAAAATAAAAAATTGTTAATGCCAATTTATAAATTGAGTCCAATTTATATTAGATTTTCCTGGAACAAAATTGATTCCAAATGGTCTTGCCAATTTATTTTGCAATTTTTTTTTGAATTTTCTTGTTAGGAAAACAAATTTTAAATTAAATGGAGTATATTTTAATATTTTAAATTTTTAATGAGTCTAATAATTTTTAAAAAACTAAAATTTAAAAATTAAGTCAATTAATGCTAGAATTTCCCAAACGAAACTAATGTTAATTCTAGCATTAAGCTTAGTAATTTCAAACTAGTTTTGGGTCGGGAAATTTTAACATTAAGTGGCTTGATTTTTTAATTTGAAATTAATTTTAAAAACTATCAAAGTCTATATTGAATTTAGGCTATGTTTGGTTTTAGGAAAACTTGAGATAAAATATAAGGGAAAAAAAGAGAGGAAAAATAGAAGAAAAGACAACCATGAAAGAAACTAAAAAATAGATTTAAAATTAATAAATTATTTTTATGTACTACTTAAAACTTATTTAATTTATTTTAATCCCTTAATATAAAGATTAAATAATTTAAAAATGGATAAGTTTTTAAGTTAATCTAATTATATTTTATTTTCTTTCATATTTTCCACGGTATAATAAAAAAAATGAGAAAATACTTTTCTTTAATATTTTTTTTCTTTCCTTAATATTTTCCGAAAACATAATGTAATCTTAATGTATTAGTCTGTCTTACTTTAAAATTTATTTTTGAGAAAATTCAGAATAATATAATCATTTGTAGAGAAGAAGTTAACATAACTAGACTCATAATAGATATCATTAGGCTAAATTTTGTATCTAAACAAACCTAAACATATCTTCCTACCATGATAATGATACCGCAAGAAACAATGAAAGTATTGACTACGTAATCTCTACTCGCTATTCATATCTCTGCCAAAATCCAAGCTTATCATCATATGTAAACATATTTACCTACCATGATATCGATACTAGAAGAAACAATGAAAGAATTGGCAACGGTAATCTCTACTCACCATTCATATATCTGACAAAATCCAATCCTATCATTATACCTAAATATATTTGCCTACCATGATATCGATAGCGGAAGAAATAATGAAAGAATTGGCTATCTAATCTCTACTCACCCTTCATATCTCTGCCAAAATCCAAGCTTATCAACATACCTAAACATATTTGCCTACCATGATATCGATACTAGAATAAACAACGAAAGAATTAACTATGGTAATCTCTACTCACCATTCATATCTAACAAAATCCAAGTTATCATCATATCTAAACATATCTACCTACCATGATATCGATACCGTAAGAAACAATGAAACAATTAGTTACATAATCTGTAGTCACCATTCCTATCTCTATCAAAACCCAAGCTTATCATGATACGTAATCATATTTACCTACCATGATATCGATGGCAGAAGAAACAATGAAAGAATTGGCCACAATAATCTCTACTCACCATTCATATCTCTACCAAAATCCAAGCTTATCATAATACCTAAACATATTTGCCTCTTTAAAAATTCATATCTCTACGATAAATTTTTATTTTATTTTATCTTAATATAAAACTTATCCAACATGATATGATATTGGATTGTGAAATCTGAATTAGTTTTATTGTCCTTTATTTGGGATGCTGGGGTTGAGTTGCTCGGTCAACTTGTGGGGATCAAGCTACCCAATCAGCTCACGAGGATCGAAGGAGCAATGTCCCATAAAGAATTTTTTTGTATAAAATGAATAACAAGTTTACCCTTATTATATATTTAACCCTTTTATGTTTTAAGGTTTTGTTTTTTAAAGAATGCAGCTGTAACGAAGAAGTGTTTTTCGAGAGATTCACTATTGTAACTCTTCTTGTTTATTTTGATTAGTGGATTGTTGAATGTTGGTGCACTCCATGAACGTAGGGATCACATTAATCTCCAAATCACATTAAAAAAATTTATTTTGTGTTCTTCTGTGTGCGTTATTTGGCTTTCACATGATACATTGCTATCCTAACAAGATGCATTCACAATTGCTTCAATTGATACATTTATGCCTTGTGCCATAATGTATTCCTAATTATAAATATAGCCCACCATCAATATATTGGATAGAACAAAAACTAGAAATTTTATATCAAAATGGCCCATTAACCAAACAAAAATATAGGTTATTTTTAAATTAGTTTGAAACCACGTTTTCAAAAACTAACTTTTTAAAATATGGTTCTAAATGTGTACTAAAGCCATTGCGGTTTTAAAATTTATTCAAGTTGCAATTTTAAATTATTTTAAATTAGTTGGAAACCACGTTTTCAAAAACTAACTTTTTAAAATATGGTTCTAAATGTGTACTAAAGCCATTGCGGTTTTAAAATTTATTCAAGTTGCGCGCAATTTTAAATTATTACTTCTAACAAATTACAAGTAAAAAAAAAAAAAGAAAAGAAAGTTACATTATAAAAAGAGGTTATTTTAAATATTTATTTTAGGATATAAGAAATTTTGGACAAATAAGCATGAGTATGTTTTTTAACATTTTCTATAAATTATTCTTTGATTATACCTGTCAAAAGATTTATTTATTTTATTTTTTTAAACAATTAAATTTGATAAGAACATCTAGGGATTTTTTTATTTAAATGATATTATTTTTGAAAATGTTATAAAATGATATTTTAAAAAATGCAACACTTTTAAAATCATCTTAAAAAGAATTAATTATACATATTGTCTTTTTAAAATGAGATTTTAATAAAATTAATCAATTAAAAGGAATAAAATGGTGTCAAATTTCTAAATGTAATCTCCCATATTTGAATTTAAAGAGTAATTCATTTTTTTTTATAAATGGTTTTCAATTAATTAAGATTATTTTAATATTTTTAAATTTTTTTTATATAAATGAGTCCAATTTATATTAGATTGTTAATGGGTATTAATTTTTAAAAATAATTTGAAAGTAAAAAATTGATCCAATTTGTATTAGATTTTCCTGGAACAAAATTGATTCCAAATGGTCTTGCCAATTTATTTTACAATTTTTATTTTATTTTCTTGTTAGGCAAACAAATTTTAAATTAAATTAAGTATATTTTCATATTTTAAATTTTTAATGAGTCTAATAATTTTTTAAAAACTAAAATTTAAAAATTAAGTCAATTAATGCTAGAATTTCCCAAAAGAAACTAATGTTAATTCTAGCATTAAGCTTAGTAATTTCAAACTAGTTTTGGGTCAGGAAATTTTAACATTAATTGGCTTGATTTTTTAATTTGAAATTAATTTTAAAAACTATCAAAGTCAATATTGAATTTAGGCTATGTTTGGTTTTAGGAAAACTTGAGATAAAATATAAGGGGAAAAAAAAAGAGAAAAAATAGAAGAAAAGAAAAAAAATGAAAGAAACTAAAAAATAGATTTAAAATTAATAAATTATTTTTATGTACTATTAAAACTTATTTAATTTATTTTAACCCCACAATATAAAGATTAAATAATTTAAAAATAGATAAGTTTTTAACTTATTCTAATTATATTTTAATTTCTTTCGTATTTTCCATAGTGCAATCCAAAATGAGAAAATCATTTTCTTTAATAGTTTTTTTTTCTTAATATTTTCCATAAACCAAATATAATCTTAATGTATTAGTCTGTCTTACTTTAAAATTTATTTTTGAGAAAATTCAGAATAATATAATCATTTATAGAGAAGAAGTTAACATAACTAGACTCATAATAGATATCAATTGGCTCAATTTTATATCTAAACATATCTAATATGTGAGGTTTACCAAGTAACAATATTTACAGAAGCAGTTAATATATGAACAACAGGTATCACAACTTTCATTTTATATATGCATTTACTTACACCCAGCTTCCAATGAATTTGATTAAAAGGGTCATTGGAAACCCAATTTTGGAAATCTAATCTTTCATCTTGTTTTGGTCTTATTTTGACAAATGTGAGTATTTCATCCCTTTTAACCAATTATTTTTTATCTAAACCGCGATGCAGCTTTCCGGGGCCTGAAGAGAAAAATACATCCTCAAACACAATTAAAATTCTACCCCTTATCTAAACCGTGTCGTAGGCTGACCACGATGCTCCGCCGCGTTATTGGAGTGCAGCAATAGGCTATAAATATCAGCTACCTTCTTCTCAAAGCAAACCATCACATAAACTCCTGCAATATTCTCTTATCATTGTTTCCATATTCCATCAACAAACTCCTTGCCTGGAAGGACATGGCATCATCACCGTCTCCTCTAGTATTCTCGGTTAAACGGTGTGATCCAGAGTTTGTTCGGCCTACAAACCCTACCCCACGAGAGGTGAAGCAGCTTTCTGATATAGATGACCAAGAAGGCCTTCGCTTTCAACTTCCTGGCATAATTTTTTGCCCGAACAATCCTTTAATGAAAGGAAAAGACCCTGTAAAGGTCATTAAAGAAGCTCTAGGTAAGGCGCTTGTATACTATTATCCATTTGCAGGCAGGCTGATTGAAGGGGATAATAGAAAACTCATGGTGGACTGCACCGGTGAAGGGGTCTTGTTCATTGAAGCCGACGCCGATACCACACTTGAGGATCTTGGTGATGCAATTCAACCTATGTGTCCCTGCTTCGAGGAGCTTCTGTACGATGTCCCTGGCTCGGGGGGAATTCTTGGTTCCCCTCTTGTCTTAATTCAGGTAAATATTTTTCATTATAAGGTTTTTGGTAAATCAATTTAACGATAGAATGATATTTGGTAAAAATAATTTAATATTATAAATTAAAGTTATTTTTAACTTTAAATATTAAGTCAAAACAGTTAATTTAGGTGGTATTTACTTTTTTAACTTAATGTTGAATATAATTTACTTTCATATGTTACATAATTTGTTTTTTACATTTTTTTTACTTATTATTTATTTTTAAAATTTTTAACTAAATATAAAAAGTCAAAATAAAACCACATTAGTAAGAATATATTTTAAAATTATGATTCTACCTCCATTTTTTATAATAAATATTTTATTATTATTTTATATATCTACAATAGTATAAATATGAATGTTTTATAAATAAATTTATTACTTAAAATTAATGAAAGTAAATACGAGTTAAAATCAATGAGAACAAATATTAATCCAAATTAACAAGGGTAAATATGTCTATTTGATGATTTAGAATAAATTTTATCAAATAATCTAATACTTAAAGCAAAAAATAGGTAATAAGTTTTAAATTAATAACTTAAAAATAATTTAATTCAAAATAAACTTAAGTTATTAAGTAATAAGTATTCTGTTTTATCACACAAATCATTGGATGTTACTAAAGCATATACTGATAAAGACGATCTTTGTACAATGCAGGTGACCCGTTTGAGGTGTGGAGGCTTTATATTTGCATCGCGCATTAACCACACAATGAGTGATGGTCCTGGCATGGTCCAATTCGTCAACGCCATAGGCGAGATGGCTCGAGAACTGTCTGTGCCATCTCTGCTGCCTATATGGCAAAGAGAGCTGTTAAATGCCCGAGATCCACCACGAATAACCCGTATACATCATGAATTCGAGAACGTAACCAACACCAAGGGCACACTAATGGCCATGGATGAAAATAATTTGGTTCATCGATCATTCTTCTTTGGCCCCAAGGAGATAAGAGCACTTAGGAACCGACTTCCTGCAAGCCTCGGTGCCTGCTCAACGTTTGAGGTTCTAACAGCATATGTATGGAGATGCCGCACAATTGCATTTGCAGTAGACCCTGATGAGGTTGTTCACATTTCATGCATAATCAGTATGCGAGGCAAGCGCGGTTTCGAACTGCCTCCAGGATACTATGGAAATGCTTTTGTGACTCCAGCTTCAATTACTAAGGCAGGAATGTTATGTAAAAATCCATTGGAATATGCGATAAGGTTAGTGAAGAAAGCCAAGGCGGAAATGAGTCAGGAGTACGTTAAATCAGTGGCAGATCTTATGGTCATCAAGGGCCGGCCCTCATTTATGCACCCGGGGAACTATATGGTTTCAGATCTCACGCGTGACGGGTCTGGAGAGATCGACTTCGGGTGGGGGAAGCCCGTCTATAGTGGGCCTGCTAGGGCTATATCTATTATTAGCTTCTGTGCGCGGTTCAGGAAAAGCAAAGGAGAAAAAGGGAATGTTATACTTATATGCCTGCCTCCGCCAGTCATGGAAAGGTTTGAACAGGAGCTAAAGAGAATGACAGAAGAGGCAGAGCCTGTTAGACTTATTACATCCAACCTCTAAATTAAAGAGAATCTACATGGATTTTAAGAATTAAGCAGTTTAATTTAGCTTAGGATCTCTTTAAAAAAGTTCACAATTTAAATGTAGCAGGGTGGAGATTGCTAGTGCTAGGTGTTATATCAATAGTAGGCAATGTATCAGTTTATGACACTGTATTTGGCTTGAAGGCTTGAGTGCTGTTGAATACTTATTTCGGCCAGTGGTGTGAGCCATTCATCATCTTAGGAAAGTAACTGAGCTATGGATTTCCATCCATAGCATTAGTGTTTGCAAGTAGAAACATGTCTTGATAAACTCCATTTGTTTGGGGATGCATTCAAGCCTTTATATCTCTTTTGAAGAGAGCTATAGGCTAGGAAGACAAAACGGTAGGTCTTCTTGGTGAATTTGTGTTTGCTCTACCTTTTGAGAAATATTAACTTTATATGCAAGCCTTTATATCTTGTTGATGAGATATAGTGCAACTAGAAAAACTCCAACCTTAAGATTTAAAGGCACGTTAGCATAAAACATCATTGCTAATTTATCATAACCCTTCTCATGGAAACTCCAACCCGGATTTTAGGACACCACGATCATTTCACGTGTAGTCCAAAGGTTTGACATGAGAAGTAGTAATTAAGCTAACAAAAAAGTTTTAACTAGAAATTTATCTTTTCATACAAAACTCCATAAACTAAATTATGACAAGTCTCCCAAAAAGTAGCAATAAAGTGAACCATTAATACAAAAAATATCCAATTAAATTAGTCTCTTAGCTAAAGAAATAAACGGGATTTTGAACCCTTCATACCCATATCACTTATTCCCAAAATCAAGTATATCTAAAAATATTTAAGAAAAGGAGTGAACTTGAACACAAATAAAGGATAGAGATCAAATATATTTATGTTTAAAAAATGAAATAGAGAATGTTTGTAATATGAGCTCAATCATATGAAATAAACTTGTATTATATGTGTTATTTTTCATAAAGTCTTAAATCATGTATTTTTCGATAAATGTGCATATATTAAAAAATTCCTAGTACATTGTTAATAGAAGTGCCCAATATAGTTATACTTATGGAAGCAAGTAGCCTTAGATGTTCCTCACATATTAGTGGCTAGAACCAAAAACAATCTAATGGTATACCATAGTGTGGACCCTCATTTTTCACGCACATTCCTGCTTAATGGCAAGACTTGCCTTTTAGTGCAAAACTGATTTTAATACAAATTGGAATTGCCACTTATTTTTGTTTATTTTTTTAAAGGAAAAACAAAATAAGAAATAAAAACCTAAAAATGACTCCTTATTTGGAAAAATGTGACTTTGAAAATCGAGTCCAAGTCTAGGGGTCAATTAGGGCTTACATGGTCCAAAACATAGTCAGTTAGTAGGAGTTATGTGAAGAATTGGAGGTGAAAAGGGCAATTGAAGCCACAACCCAGAAGGTTGCTGAGGAGGGGGTCGGTTTACTAAGGAAGGTAGAGCTAGAAAATGAATCGCTCCAGGCGAATGTTAAACAATTGAAACTAGAGAATGCCACTTTAAGCTTTGCCAAGGCCAAAGGGGAAGAATAAGATATCTGGCTAAAGCTTGACCTGGATCAAAACCAAGTCAACTTCATTAAGGAGAAAATGACCTTGAGACGGCTTATTAGCAACAAATAGATGACATGTTCTTCTACGACTATCATTGTTGTATGAATAAGCACAGAATTACTGATGACATCCCTAGTATTCCGTCTGATAATGATGATGAAGTCTTGTTGAGTGACAACACTCCAGCAGACAAGTAAGAGGTTTATGATGAATAAGCTAAAAAATAGTTATCATATTTCTTTGTAAAAGGCATATTTGGTTGTTTAGGCCTTGGTTCGTAAACACATTTGGGCTGTTTTGGCCTCTTATTACAATTAGTGGTCGTTTAGGCCTGTTCATACTTTAATTTTTGCTTAACACATTTTCTAGTGTTTATTTTCTATGTTGTGTTTGCTTGTTTCTTTTCATATGCAATTTTTGTCATTTAGGTCTATCATTTTGGTTGTTTTCCATCACTTTGCTAGCTTTGGCCCTATCCCATTTGGCTTTGTGCCACTTGGCTCTATGGCTTAAGCCTTGCCATTTAGAGTTGCCATTTAGCTTACCCTCAAGGAATTTGTTTTGGCTCATAGCCATTTGTATAGCAATAGTATGTAAAAAACATGGAGATTTTATTGATAATACTTTTTCAGGTTTGATACATTCCAATGGCGGAGCAGTGACATTCTGTCCATTGTTTGTAGATGGTATGCCCTTGATTCACCAACATTGATTACAACATATGACCCTTCCAATTGGCATGGAGTTTGTCGGTTCCTATTTCAGTTGTGTGTTCGAAGACCTGCATCAACACCAAATCTCCTAGATAGAATAGCCATTGTCCGACTCTCTTATTGTATTGAGCAATAACTCTTTAGTGATGCAAGTCTATCCAGATAGTCGTTTCTTTCCATTCCTCATCTTCCCAATCCAAGTGTCTTTCTATGTCTACATTATTGTCTCCAACCTCTTGAATGACCGTTCTTGTTGTGGGCATTCTGATTTCTATTGAGATAACAACTTCCATCCCATATGCTAGATTAAATGGTGTGACCCCAGTTGGTTTCCCGCTGGTCATCCAATAAGCCCATAAAATGCTTGATAGTTCGTCTACCCATTTTCCTTTTGCCCATTCAAGTCCCTTCTTTAAGGAATTTAGTAATGTCTTATTTTTTGCCTTCATCTACTCGTTGCTTTAGGGATATCTAGGTGTTGCATATAAATTTTTTATTTTCAACTCCAAACAAAATGTTCAGATGACACTATAGTCAAACAACGACTCGTTGTCTGTGACAATAGCTTGGGGAATTCTAAATTGGCACACAATATTCTTCTAGGTGAACTTTGAGACATCTTTATCCTTGATGCTAGCATAGGCTTTTGCTTCCACCCATTTTTTGAAATAGTCAGTCGCCATAAGTAATAACTTCCTTTTTACTGTGCCAGTTGGAAGCGAGTCAACTATATTCATCTCCCATTATGCAAATGGCCAAGGAATGGTAACCTAATTGAGACATTCAAATGGTAGTTAAGGGATATGAGCATATCTCTAACATTGATTGCACTTCCTAACATAGTTTTCTGCATCATTCTTCATGGTAGGCTAATAATAGCCTTGAGAGTAGGCACGATATGCTAGGGTTTATCCACTTGGGTGGTTCCCGCATATACCCTCATGTAGTTTGGCCATGATATATTGAGACTCTATATTGTTTAGGCATCTAAGGTAAGGTCCCTTAAATAATAGTCTATAGAGTTGGTTGTTTATTAGGGTGTATTTTGAGTTTGCACTCAAAGTTTATAAGCTTGTTTTTCGTCATTAGGGACTTCTCCCGTACGGAGGTATTTTATAATTTCTTCCATTCATCCTAGATTCGCTTGGTCTATATCATTTACCTATTTAGATGAGATAAAAGAAGTGACCTAAAGGTAGATTGGCAACATTATACTCTCTTGTATTAGCAAGATAGCAGCAACTCTAGCTAGCGCATCAACTCACCCATTCTTTTCTCGTGGTACACACTTAATGGACCATCCATCCAACTTTTCTATTCGAGTGTCCACTAAGGTGAGATAACGAGCCATGAGCTTGTCTCTAGCTTCATATTCTCGTTGGATTTGACCAACTACTAGTTGTGAGCCATTTCTAACTTCTATTTTTGTGGCTAAGAGAGCAAAGGGGAGTTCGAGTCCAAATAATATTACTTCATACTCTGCCTTATTATTGGATACGGGAAAGTTGAGGTGGACAACTTGTTCAATTTGCTCCCCAATAAGGGATTACAACATTAGTCCTATCCTGTCTACATGCAGAATCCATATTATTCTTCATTATCTAACTACGCCCATCTTTGGGGTAGTTCGGCTATGAAGTCTGTGAGGACTTGCCCTTTAAGACACAATTGAGGTTTATACCGTATGCCATATTCACTCAATTTGGTCGCCCATTTCATCATTTAGCTGACAGATTCAACTTGTGTAGTGTGAGTTGTAATGGTTAATTTGCCAAAACCGTTATTTGGTGAGCTTAAAAGTAGATATAGAGTTTTTTGGCAGCAACTCTCAACATCAAGGCCATTTGTTTCACTTGGGAATATCCTATTTCAAAATCTATCAAAGCTTTGCTCATGTAATAGACAAGTCTTTACTCATTACTCTGATTATGCCAAAACAATACGGTGCTGACAACAAAATCTGACACAGTCAGGTATATGTACATTTTTTCTTCGTCCTCAAGACTACTTAGAGTTAGTGGTTCTATGTGATACTACTTGATGGCCTCAAAGGTGCCCTCATAGTCATCCATCTAACCAAACACTTTTGCCTCCCAAAGTGTGTTGAAAAATGGGCGGAGTTTATCTGTGAACTATGCTATGAACCAACTTAAGGTGACCAGAAGACTAATTAAGCATTGTATCTCCTTCTTGCTTGTAGAAGCAGGCGATTCTAAGACTGCTTTAACTTAAGTCGAATTCGCTTCAATCCCTCTTTGAGTCACCATGAATTCGAGAAACTTTCCTACACTAATTTCGAATGCACACTTGATCGTGTTGATTTTAATGTCATACTTGTGCATCAAGCTGAATGCCTCTTCTAAATGAAGAAGATGTTATGATTGTGTTTGTCTCTTGACGACTATGTTGTCAATGTAGACGTCCACTATTTAGCCTATCAATGGCTTAAAATTTTGGGTCATAAGTCGCTGATATGTTGCTCTTTCATTTTTCAACTTGAACGACATGACTTTATAACAATAAAGCCCCTAAGGTGTAATGAAGGTCGTTTTCTCCTTGTCAGGTGGAAGCAGTGGTATCCGGTGGTATCTATATAAAGCGTTAAGGAAGGACAACATGTCAGGCCCGACTATGACATCTACTACCTGATTTATATGAGGCAATGAGAAGCTATCCTTTGGGCAAGCTTCATTTAAGTCCATGTAGTCCATGCATACCCACCATTTTCCTTATTTCTTTGGTACTACTACAACATTAGCTAACTAATCCGGATAGGTTACCTTCTTGATAAATCTTGCTTTTGGCAGCTTCTCAACCTTTGTCTGGATAATTTTCTAACGACCTGGATAGAAACATCGGACTTTCTACCATACAGGTTGTGTGGTAGGAAGGATGTCCAATTTATGGGAGGCTACTACTAGGTCTATGTCGGGCATGTTCGAGTGACTCTACATAAATATATCTTTGTTTTTATGGAGTGTGTTGCTAAGATAATCACGTTCATTCCTAGTTAGTTGGGAACTAATGTAAGTCATTTGTTCACCATTTTCTAATAATGGTAGTTGTTGTAATGGGTCAACTGTTGGCGGGTCCTTATCCTCGACCCAATTCTGTAATTGTTATTATCCCTCTCTTATTGATGACTCAAGCTCATCTTCAGTTTAGCTAGCGTGCTTGGACTCCAATGCCATTTGATAACACTATCGGGTGTAGTTGTCTTCCTTGCAAATCCATTTGCCTAGATTCTATTAGATAGCTTATCATCTGATGATAGTTGGATGAAATGACTTTCATCTTGTGAAACCAAGACCGCCCCATGATGGCATTGTACGGTGACAGATCCTCCACTATAGAGAATCTGACATTGAGAGTAGTTAGGTCGGCTTGGACGGGAAGAACAATTTCGCCTAGGGAGATTGTGGTTGCCCCATTGAATTCGGACAAAATTCGACCCAAATTTTCTAAGGCGGACGGAGAATAACCCATTTGGTTATAAGTTGATATTTTTAATAAATCGGTCGAACTCCTCGGGTCAACTAGGATTCTCTACACATCAAATCCATTGATTGATAATGTCAACACTAGAGGGTCCTCGTGTGAAAGGATCACTCAATTGATGTCAATAGGAAGGAAAGTGATTGAGTCATCTACAACTAGACATTGTCAACTATGAACGTGCACTGAATTGTATTCACTCTTTCCTCATTATGGCCATGGAGTATTCTCCTCATCTTCTATCTAGAATAATATTTATCATTCACGGGTCCCCCATGAATATAATTGATCACCGCATGGTGTGCTGCAAGGGAAGCAGGAGCTACTGCTTAAGATGTTCGACTTTTTGATAAGTTTTTCCACCAAGTAGTGCAAATTTTTACACTCTTCTATGGTGTGCCCATGCTCGTTATGATAGGAGCATCACCGTGGTCCGTTGTGCCTGGATGAATCGGTTTTGATGGGCTTTGGTCACTTGAAATCAAACAATTCTCTTATCAATTGGAGGATCCTCTCATAGGAAACAATTAATGGAGTGATTCTGGGCGGTTATTGTTGTCACTGTCCCTCTTGTCTCTGGTTGCCTTGTTTGGACTGTCCATTTGAGGGCTTCAAGTTTCTAGTCTTAGTGTTTTTAGATACCTTATTCATAACCAAGAGTTGTTGGAAGGTTGCTCGAACATCATCTTCGAGCATGACATATTTGTCCGCCCATCTAAACAAGTCATCCATTGACACATACAGTTTTTTGGCGAGGGACTTGAAGAATGGGGTGCCCAGATTGATGCTCATTTTAAAGATTTGTAGGATGACATCCATTCTATAAGACTCCATCTAGAACACAACTTGCTCGAATCACTTCATAAAGTCCCTTAGCAATTCATTATCCTACATCTTGATTTTATGCAGCTTGCTTATATTCTGCTTTTATTACGTAGAACATAAATAATAGCCTATGAAGGTCTCTGAGATGTCCCTTAAGAAATTAATAGAATTTTGTGAGAGTCGATGGAACCAAGAGAGAGTTGGACCATGGAGGCTGGTCGGAAAGACTTTGAACAACAACAGATCATTGCCAATATCTAGCGTTATCAGCTACTAAAAGTGCATTAGATGGTTGAAAGGGTCACTTATCCCATCGTACATCATGAACTTTGGCACCTAAAACACTCTGGGTGGCTCGTAGTTGATGATGTGGAGACCAAATGATGTGAAAAGCATGTCATCCAACCATCTGCTTATGGAATTGAGAGAGGCTTTTGTTGATGGGTTGTTTTATGGTGGTAGTTATGGCGCTAAATGTTAAGATAGACAGCTTAGTGATGCCTCATCGGTCAATTGGCCCAATCATGCCTTCAAGACATTAGACATGCGTGGTGGTACCGACACTCTTTTCTCTTGGAGCCTGAGATGGGCTTTCAAGGTGTTTGAGAGACGTGAGCCCTATTCTTGACCCATTTTCCATTTTTCTCTAACAGATCTTGCAGCTTCATCCACTTGAGTCAGATCGGTGAAAGAATGCACAGGTTCAAGCAATATTAGGGAACTACTAGTAGATAGTCACTCATCTGCTTGTAGAAACGACTTAGCATATTGCTGAGAAGCTCTCTCCGTCTGACTTTGATCTTGTCTTGAAGTTGTTTGTTGGCTAGGGTGAAACAACTTTTCAAATGTTGTCCTATGGCCATTTGAGCCCGTAGCTCTCAAATTTCCTATTTTAGATACTTTTCTTGTTGAAATAGGGATTGCATTCGTCACTCATATTCTTTTTGCTTTCTTTTCATTCGCTCTTGCTAAGCTTGGAAACGCTTGTTAACATTAGCTGAATAAGTAGCAGAAGGTCTATTGGCCATCGTGTTTTGTTTAAGGCTTTTGCATTTTCCTCCCACAAATGATGTCAATGTTTGTGCACAAAGTAGAATCCAATTAGCCTTCGAAGCTTAGATGACAGTTTGACCCACACAAAGGAATTTTCAAATGGGTTTTTGAGTAATATAGGTTTTTGGAAAAAAATGGCAACGTACCTCTTTTGTGGTCATGAGTGGCTATTTATCTTTGCTCAATTATAACATCTTCTCAAGTGCCTTAATGGTGCCTTTGATTGCATGTTACCACCTTTAATGCTAATGATGGTTGGTTCATAATAGTTACTGTGCCTTGATAAGCCTTGAAATTTGGCGTTGTAGCCTCGTACTGGTTGCCCCAATCATGGAACTTAATGTCTATTGCAATTAATGCTTGTCAAGTGGCATATGCAGTGCCCTATTGATTTGGTGTCCGTCCGGTACCCTGGGGCCAGATGGACAAGGCTACATGGTTTTTGTACACTTATGCCTTGTGCTAGACGATGCTTGGGAATTGATAGTGAGCGTCCCACAAATGTTATATTATGGCATGTGACTTCATGTTTTCTCGTAGAAATAGTTTATCACTGCAAATGCCTTTAACAATGCACTCTTAGTACTTTGACAACACTTCTGATAATGCTATAACCACAAGTGGGTAAGAGGATTTCACCTTTCATAGTCTCTTAGCCAACCCAGCAAACACCTTTCACATGATCCCTATTATCATCCAAGAAGGTCACATACGCTCTACTAGGGGAGGACTCACCAACTTCATGACGATGGAGATGAATTCAAGAGCCATAGAAAGAGAAAGAGAGTATGAGAATAAGAGAAAAGGAAGAAAGGTGAAGTATCTACAAGAGAGTTGGGAGAGAGATAAAGACTTTATACTATTGAATAGACCGATGAGAGACCCTAGTGATGAGGTTTGGCTTGGTGAAGAGATGACTTTGAGTGTGGAGCTCATGAAAATTTCCTTCATTTTTTCCTTGCTTTCTCTTGCATTTTTCTCCCTATTTTTTAAGGAAAAGACTTAGGAATATTTTTAAATATTTTCTTTACCATTTTCCTTTATATTTTCCATGTCATCCAAAACCTAAGAACATAATTTTCCTTACCATTTTTTTTTCCTTTCCATAGTATTTTCTAGAACCAAACATAGCATTAAGGAACCAAAGATGGCAAGGGAAATGATTTTGGTAGGGAAAATGATTTTATTATCTATGGATAGCATGGGAAAAAAAAACTAAACAAAGATTTAATTTTTATATTTCTCAACTTTTCCCTAGAAAACTAAACAAAAAGAAAATTATTCTATCAACTTTTCTTACCTTTTTTTTTTCTTTTCTTTTCTTGTTATTGTTTATTGGAGTTCCAGAATTGAAAACAAACAAACAATTACATAAAAAGTGATAAATAATTGAGAAAAATGATAAAATTATTCATCGTTTATTTTTATTCCTTTTTAAAAATCTATTGGCACTACAAGGAAAATGTCAAAAGATGACGTTTTTTAAACGTCAAGATAGATATAAGATGACACTTTTCAAAAGTGTCATATTTTAGACTGTCATCTTATAAATTGCCATTTGTTGACGCTTTTTAGAAGCGCCATATTATTTTAAGCTCAACAATGACACTCATAGTGAGTGTCATAATTTTAAACCTTGGCGCTTTTTAAGTGTCATCATATGTTTATAATTTCATTCATGTCAATATTGACACTCGATAAAGTGTCATTGTATAGGTAGAAACAATATTGACACTCGTAATAAGTGTCATTGTACAGGTAGAAACAGTATTGACACTCGTTATAAGTGTCCTTTTACAGGTAGCAACAACATTGACACTCGTAATAAGTGTCATTATATGGCATGTTCAACGTTGACACTTAAAAAAACGTCATTTTCTTAGATCCTCAACGTTGATGCTTATGAAAAGCATCATTTTATTGGTATCCTTAACCTTAACACTTATGAAAAGGGTCATCTTCTACCTTTATCTAATTACCATGATGCTTTTAAAAAGCATCATATTCTCTCATTTGAAATTGTAATATGCCAGAAAAGGAAATGTCCTAATTATTCCCTGTTTTATAAGTTTCCACAAACAATTAATTCAATAATAAAAAATTAACTTAAGAAACTACATAGACAAAAAGTAGCAATATTATGGTGTTTCTTTTCACTAGTAAAATTTACTTATTAACATCATACATAAGTAATTATGAATTTGTTTAGCATTAAATTATGTTAAAGTTGTCTAATAAACCAAAAATTTTACAACTTCTTCAACATTGAGTTGTTCATGGTCCTTTGTTGCATCTAGTTCTACATCATTTTTCTTCAAAGTGCATAAGGATGGTTGCAACTCACTTTCTAGATGCTCAATCTGCAAAAATAATTGAAAGGGTTACATATTAGTATTGACAAATAGTTAATAAAAAACAACTTTGTAAATGAAATGTGTCTATGCCAATTTTTTAAATTTCCAATATATATATATATATATATTTCTTTCATTGCAATACATTGCAAAATATTGGAAGAAGTCAACAAACCCCAATAATATTGTTATGCCAAATTTCGAAATACTTTTAAAACTCTTATTCTGATTTTAAGAAAACCAACAATAAACTATTATTGGTGCTTTCCCAAATGCAATATTTAATTTTATTTAATTTGGGCTAAATGAAATAATTAATTTTGTCCAACTCTTGTTATCATTCATGTTCTAACCAAGAGTGAATGATGCCTTGCAGCCACGGTTATCAAAATATGCTGTTAGTATATCAAACTTGGGTTGAATGCAATAATTGATTTTGTATAGCTCATGTTATAATTCATGTTGTAAAACTAATAATAACCCAAACATGTTACCTCAAAATTCTTTGGGCAAAATTTTGAACTGCTTCAGGGTGTCCTTCATGTCACTAATCATTTTCAGGTCTGAATAAGTAAGAGCAGTAGTGACATACTGAAGAGAATGACCTATGCCTTTCTGTACAACCTGAAGAATATATAATAAACAATTTAGCAACAAATTAGATTCTTAAAAGTTTGTTTAACATATTATATTCAAACTACTTATTAATTTCAAAGAAGATTGGTAGCCAAGGGCAATACAATAATTGAGATAAATAAAGTAGGAATGCTACTGAAGAGAAATTAATTTTAGCTATAACATTATTATTAAATTAATTTTTCAATCTGACATGTAATGAATCCATGAAGAATTATGCATGGCCAACACTTTATTGATTAAAAGAATAAAATAACACCAAAGATCATATGGACAAAATGGTTCTTTTTATAAAAGTCATTAATAGGTTAAAAGTAAGATGACCTTGGTTACATTATTATGTCAAAATGACTAGTTCCTTTCCTACAATTGTATTCTAGTTAAGGGGCTAGTATTCAAGTTGATATCTTACTCAGACAAGGAAGCTCTAGAGGCCCTATTTAGGGATAAAAAAGTGTTATTTTTCTCATAGGCTAATTTGTAAGAAGTCTTAATCTAACTTCCTATTTATTTTATTTTATTTTTATGTCAAAGAAAATAGAAGTACATGATATTATAGACTTTAAGCCCATTAGTTTAGTAGGAGGCCTTTACAAGTTTAGATTGAAGAAATTTATAAAGCAAGTGATCTCAAATACCCAAAAAGCTTTTGTAGAGGATAGACATAGTCCTAATACATACACACACATGTAATAAGGCTAAAGACTTCACAAAAATGAGCTTCAAAATGCAAGAATTTTTGTACCAATGCAATACTGAGATTTCAATAAATCCAACTAACAAGAATGTGTAGAGGAAAGGATGAAAGGTTGTGACACCCACCATGTCTACTAAGCTTCATCCCTCAATTTGCCAATTACACATCAATCAAAATAGAGCAACCATTGGATGATCCACATTGAAAACACTGCCAACTAGGAGTACCAAGATATTTAGAAAATTATGACTAAGAATAAATCCATTATATATAGAAATAATATTCACAAAATATTCAATAGATCTTTAAAATAATAGGAAGTTATATTAGACTATAGGTCACAAGGGGTACCTTCAAGCAAGAGTAATTATTAATTGAGTCATTAGCATAATCCAATCTGAGCGAACTTCATTAATCTCCATTTCACTTAATGATTTTCTTCCATCAAACTGAATTGGAGTAACATAAACCATTCATTAAGTTTAATTGACCACTCAAATGCCATAGTAAAATGACTAACCAAATGAATTGAAATGAGTACAAACCTTTGCTGTTAGTTGGTTTGGGTTAGCAATGATTTCCTTCATGTATCTCATCACGTAATACCCACATTCCACACTACCCGGTTGTCTTGGGCACTATGATAAAAGTATCAACAATTACAACAAACAATAGAATGATATTCTTACTTCTTTAATATCTAACCAACGATCATATTAATAACCATCCATTTCCTAATTTTGTGTAACAAAGTAAGTAGTCAAACAATATATTTTAATCTAAATGAATAAGTACTTACAACCACTTTGACCCAAGTTGGCTCCCTCTTTGATGTTTTCTGTTTTTCTGGTGGGTTGATTTTAATTGCCCTATAAAAGAAAATGTTCTTCAACCCCTATACATTGTATTAAAATATGAGAAGATACACACTTACATGTTAACTATCTCCTTAAGATCATCACATAGTTGAGAAGCCATTGGATCAAGGTAATATGCGATCATTCTCTTCATCTCTAGTGCCACTAAGATCCCGTGGAAACTAAATAAAAAGGAAAAAAAAAAAAAACAGATGTGTTAACATATTATCCATAAGTTAATACATCACAAACTAACTTACATACACCATATTGACATTTGGGGTAAAAGGTTACTTTGGATTGTATGGAATAAACATATATTCAGCATGCTTTGTATTCCTTAGTCGATCTGCAATAACTCTTGATCTGTTTTCCTTGCTTCCTTTTCCCATTCCAGCTTTCGAAACCAATACTGGATTGACAAAAACATATCGTTCAACTTGTTTTGCATCAATCAACTTTCTATGCAAGTGCCTAGTTAAACCTCACATAACAAGTTATCAACAATCAATATAGGTCATTAGTAAATAAGTTTTCACCTTAAAAGAGTGTGAAGAGTCATTCAAAAATTATAAAATCCCTCACCAAATGTAGTATAAGATACAATTGGATGATACTTCTTTTGATGATATAATCATGTCCATATCTTCTTTCATTAGGAAGGTCTTGAAACTCTCACCAAAAACATCATTTGGGAAGTCTATAGGTTGTGCTCTCGAGGTTGCAAGCATGAGGCCAACCAATGCCTCAAAATTCTTGATATCTTGTGGTTTTTCACTTTTGGATTTCACTTTAACTTCATTTACTATTTGTTTCTTTCCTTTCTTAGATGTCTGTATAATTAAGAACGATGGTACAAATTAAATTAAGTAGTTAATTGAATATATATATATATATATATATATGAGGTTATAATAAAGCTCAGTAATTAAATTTGCTTACCAAGACAGGAGTATGGATGCTGACCAAATGAGTTGGCCACAAAACTTGGTAACCAATTGCAGCCCCAACAGTAGTAGTTTGTCCAGGAATAGGAATGGGAAGTGGTGCACTTGCATCATAACGAACATCAACAACTACTAGATAGTTGGGACCACATTCAAGTATAATTGTTCTGCCACCCACTTTATTTTCCTTTGTCCTCATGGCCAGCTCACATTTTCTAACCTATAAAATCAAGTTATATTATTAGATATAAGCCATTATTTCCCTATTCCATACCTTCAACTCCACATCTTCAAATTAACACTAGTGAAGATTAAAAACCATCTGCAAGGTAGATGCAAAAAATTTGAAATATGAAGTAAGTGAAATAACATTGAAAATTTTGAAATGATACATGCCAATTATTATGTGGTTATATAAAGAATAGTTATTCTTAAAATAAAAGATGCTAGTAATGCATAATAAATCAAAATAATTATCAAATTATTAAAAAAATTCGTAATATGTGAAATAAAAATCCCATGGGATCCAATTATGTAGCCAACATAATTATATTATCTTTTTTGTGAAAGCAGAAAATGGTAAAATAATTTTTTGAGGATTGCTTGATTTTCTTATATTGCAACACATAAAAAAAAGACCATATATGCTACGACCAACAAGTGAATTCAATTCAAACAACAAAATTTACATAAATTATGTCTCCTATTGGACCAAACTCTATCACCAAATTAACTTTAATTAGATAAATACCTTGCTTTGGGGTTCTATTGGCATTGGTGAGGTTGCATCTTCAACTCTACGGATTGGCTTCTCTACTACTTCTAGTAGGAAAAGCTGTTTTTGTTTCATGTTCAAACTACTAACATCTGAATGGGGAGTGACAACTCCTACTTGAGAGAGTTTTGCTAGCACTTCTGCCTGAAATCTTCTCTGTTCTTCTTGATATGTTGCTATAAAATCCCTAACAGCACGATCTGCAGCAGTATTAAAATACTGACGAGATGTGTGATGCTTCCCTTTAGCCCTAACTCGACCACTATACTCAGGAGTACCCATTGCTTCTACAAGTATATCATTACTCCCATTGACACTTCTACCATTCTCTTCAGACTCTTTCAATAGCTTGTCCTTAAAAACAAATGTTTATTATGAAGTTCAATTACAAATTTGTTATCATAAATAAGCTATTATAAATAAATGAAATCACGGTTTGAAAATGTCTACTTACTATTTTCTCAATCACTGGTATGGCCACTTCATCAAAGGTGCCATCATTTTTTTCCCTTGCTTTCTTCCACAATATGCTTCGATCAATAGTTTCAGTTAACCCACTTGTAACCATCTTTTAAAAGTAGACAATGTATAATGTAATGAGCACATAACCCTAGTATGTATTATGTATTAAAAAAAATCAGAAACTATAAATTAGTATAAGCGTACCATCTCTTCCTCAAGACCAGCATATCATTTCCTCCTTAGATGGTGATTATAAATGTGTTTTTTTCTTCTTTCTTTTTGAACTTCTCGATAGTCCTATAAATTTAAAAATGTATAATTAATGAATGTAAATAAAAGGTATGCAAAGAGTTGTAATTTTACCTTAAAGTTCTCAGACAATCTATCTTTGACAAACATTGTCCATTCTTCATCCCGAATAAAAGTATATTTAATTGGTGGTCTTTCGAGGAGCTCTGGTTGGTCTTTGAAATGAAGAATATA
Organism: Vitis cinerea var. helleri x Vitis riparia; assembly: GCA_946000715.1. Classification (NCBI taxonomy): domain Eukaryota; kingdom Viridiplantae; phylum Streptophyta; class Magnoliopsida; order Vitales; family Vitaceae; genus Vitis; species Vitis cinerea var. helleri x Vitis riparia. Next base: position 18,627,765 of record OX253993.1, on the reverse strand, counting down.
CTTCACAGTTAGCATGCTTTTAAATGACCGAAAGCACTTTCCAATTGTTAGCATACAATTCCTCCTGTTTTTTTGATTTAATGAAAAAGAAGCCTACACATTAATATCATACTTATTAGCAACTTCATATGGTTAGGAATGATAGATGTTTTGCATAAAGTTGATGTAGTTAAAATAGGGTTACCTCAATGCAGTCCCATAACTTATCTTTCAACTCTTTAGGTATAACGTGCCAAGTTTTATATGTTATTAGCACCATAGTGCATGCTAATACGCCTAAGTAGCTTGTTAGATGAACAACTGATTCTCCTATAAAAATGCCATCTAGATTGTACTTAATCGACAACTTGATCCATTTGCTTCTATTTTTGATAAGGATTGACTTCCATGTCATTCCTCTATGCTTCTTTTTATGGGTTTTTCTCCTTCCTCTGCATCCATTCTTGTAAAATAAAAAAATAAAAATAAAAAAGCTGTTAGCAAAAACAAAACTGTCAAGATTAGTTAAAATAATATTAGATACAACCTTCTCATAGAAAAGTTGTAAAAAGAAAATTTCAGACAAAGCAATCCCTAGTCATTGCACAATGAAATACTACCAATGTATAATGCCACTAATAAAAAAAATAACATCCACATAGCATCAACTTAGACAACTCCAAGGGCTTATATATAAGAGGGTTAATTCTACCATGGGAATTTCCTATAACAATCAACATGAAAGGAGCACGTGGTTTGTATAGGTTCATTTGGTCCACATGAATTGTTGAATGTTTTTGGACTATTGATTTGTGATTAAGTTTGGACAACACAACATGCATACTCATTATAAAAAAAAAAAATTCTAAATTTTAGTTTTTACATTTTCCAAAAGACCATATACCCTTTATTTTTTGTATTCACCACACATACCCTACAAAGTATAAATTAGTAATCATCACCTACATGTCGTGCTTTTACTAATGTTATACCTCTAGTAAGAGTAAAAATGAATTGTAAGTCATCAAAACAACAATACATAAAAGGTTACTAATTCCTACATTTCTCTAAATCAAATTAATATTCATAACCAAAGTTTATTATAAATTTAATATCCATGGTGATAAACTGCAAGAATTGTAGTGGGCCTAGAAAGAGACTTTAGCAACACCATTTGATAGTTTAAAATATCCAGAACTTCACTATGAATATGTTTAAAATTTTCGTCATGATAATTTTGTTTCAAAATAAATCAACTCAATGTTCTGTAGAAAAAAAAAAGAACATAAAGAATAAAAGTTACCTGTTTTGTGGGATCTGCAACTCATTCCACATACTTTATTCGTACATCATTATCAAAAGTTTACGATTTAGCTACATAGAGGATTTGTTTTCAATCCAAATCCCCTCACAGTCACCTCGCATACATATTGCATCTGAGTCATCCATTGCATCAAACGCTTCAACTTGTGGCAATGCCCCTATAAAGGGATGGTGTTCAATAAAATTGTCCACAAGGTCATCACCTCTTTCCCGATCCAAGAAATCTTTTTGAGGAGTTGACAAAACAACTTACCATCTTGGATCATGTTGGTTTTGCACATAAAATACTTACTTAGCTTGGGATGCCAAAATGAAAGGATCTAATTTATGATCAGTTTTATTAAAGTCAACTAATGTAAACCCAAGGTCATCAACTTTTATGCCATTCCTATTGTCAACCCAATCACACTTGAAAATCGGTATCCTAAACATGGTATAATCAAGGTCCCAGATCTCGATAATAATCCATAAAAACAAAGCTCACCAAACACTGGATTTTGATCCTTAGCACTTGCAATTTGCAATGTTGAAGCTATAATACTAACTCCACTATTTTGGGTAGCTCGTAAGTCATCACGCTCCTTGGTATGGTATCGACACCCATTAATGACATATCCATGATATTTGGAGACATAATGGCTAGGACCATGAGCTATCCACTTAAGGGTTTCAGTATGGGTTCATTGTTACCAATTGCATCTTCAATATGTAATTATAAATAATTGTTAGTACATGTGTTCAACATTAATAAAAACAATAGTTCATATTTTAGGACCACTCCAATACCTTTTTTCGCAACCAATAAGTAAAAGTTCGAAGGTGTTCATCCTAAAGCCATTTTTATCTTTTAGATTGAGGAGGATTTTTCGATTTCAACCATTCCATGTGCTCTCTATGTAATTATTTAGAAGAAATTCATAGTTAATGTCAAAAATTTATTTTAAGTATAACAGGTAAAGATTAAGTGGTATTAGTTCTTACTCAATATAAGGTTGGACAATAGTTGTATTCTCTAAAACATAATGATGTGCATGTAACCACAAATTGGAATTAACTGCCATAACTTGGCCTCCAGGTATGGGTCCCCAACTTTTTGGTCAATGTTTGCACTAATAGGAATCCCGATTGCATCTACATTTGATAAGTACTTAGTACAAAATTCAATAGCTTCCTCTGCAATATAGCATTCAGCGATACAACCTTCGAGGCTATTACGATTTCGCATATAACATTTCAAAACTTTCATAAATCTTTCAAATGGGTACATCCATCTTAAGTAAACAGGTCCATAAAGTCTTACCTCTCTTACAAGATGCACAGTCAGATGAAGCATGATATCAAAGAAGGATGGTGGGAAGTACTTCTCAAGCAAGCATAATGTCACTACTACATCATTTTGTAACTTATCTAATGCAGCCATATCAACCACTTTGCTACAAAGGGCATTGAAGAACAAACTCAATCTACAAATAGCATTCCTTATGTGTTTCGGCAAAACTGATCATAATGACACTGGTAATAATTGTTGCATTAATGCATGATAGTCATGAGATTTAAGACCATAAAGCTTCAAGTCTTCCATTGACACAAGGTTTCTCATGTTAGAGCAATAACCTTCAGGAACCTTCAATTGGATAAAGTTTGATAAAAAACCTTCTTCTCCACTTTAGATAGTGTATAACATGTAGGCGGGAGATAAGTTCGATTTGATTCAAACCTTGGCCCTAATTCACACCTTAAGCCCATCTCCATAAGGTCTAGACGAGAATTAAGTCCATCATTTGTCTTACCTGGAATGTTGAGTAAGGTACCGATGATGCTTTCACAAACATTTTTCTCTATGTGCATGACATCCAAGTTATGGCGAACATGTAGGTATTTCCAATACTCAAGATCAAAGAATATGGACTTCTTCTTTCAAATATTTGTAGTATTTACATTCAACTTACCTTGAGTGATCTTATTTTTTCCCCACGAATTAAAAATGACATCAATTTTCCTTAGAATTTCCTCTCCACTCAATGGTTGCGAAGTTGACCCAAACTCTTGCTCACCATTAAATGCCTTTTTTTGTTTCCTAAAAGGATGATTGCAAGGAGGAAAACATTTGTGACCTGTATATGAGTTCTTTTTCCCATGCTTTAATCTATGAGAGTATGTATCTTCCCCACATATAGGACATGTGAAATATCCTTTAACTACGCAACCAGATAAGTTTCCATATGCAGGGAAATCATTTATTGTCCATAGTAGAACAACTCTTAATGTAAAGAGCTTTTGCCAATGCGCATCATAAGATTCAACCCCTTCCTCCCACAACATTTTTAGGTCATCCAATAATGGTGCTAAATAAACATCAATGTCATTTCTAAGTTGTCGAGGACCTAATATTAACAAAGATAGCATCATAAACTTACTTTTCATGCACAACCAAGGAGGAAGGTTATAAATTACCATTATAATAGGCCAACAAGTGTGTTTGCTGCTCATTGAACTATGAGGATTTATACCATCTGCTGAAATGACAAGTCTAAGGTTTCTAGGTTCTGAAGCAAAATCAGGCCATCTATGATCAACTAGCTTCCATGATGGGGAGTCGGATGGATGACACATTTTTCCATCAAATTATATTTCTTGGGCATGTCATATGAGGTATTTTGCAATTTTTAAGGACTGAAACAATCTTTTAAATCTAGGAATAGGAGGAAAATACCACATCACTTTTACAGGGACTCCCTTCCTTTTTTTAGTTCTTGTTCTATCTAACTTCCACCTTGAAGTTCCACAAGTAGGACATAAAGATGCATCATTCAACTCATTCCTATACAATATGCAATCATTAGGACAAGCATGTATTTTCTCATATTTCATTCCCAATGTATTCAATGTTTTTTTAGCTTCATACATAGACAAGGATAACTCATTGTTTGGAGGAAACATATCTCCAAGAATTCTTAAAAGCTCTGAAAAGCTTTTATCAGACCATTCATATCATGCTTTTAGGTTGTATAAAGTGACTAATGCATACAACTTTGTAAAGTTTCTACAACCAAGATATAACGGTTTTTGAGCATCATCAAGTAATGTTTGAAACACTTCTGGGTCATTCTTACAATCATCATGTGCAGCTTGGACCATTTCTATTGTATTATCCACATCATTAAATTGAACCTTATTATGACGTTCTGCCCTATTAGTTGGTGGTCCACTAGAAGCAGCTTCTCCATGCCAATACCATGTATGGTAACTTTGATCAATTCCATAGAAAAATAGATGCTCTCTAATTTTCTGAGAAGTATGGAATATCATATTACCATACTGAAGACATGGACATTTAATTGAGTTTTTTTATGATGAATATTGTAATGCAAATACGATAAAGCTCTCTACCCCATCCGTATAATCTTTTGATCTCCTATCCTTTGACATCTAAGAACGATCCATTTTATGTCCAAAAAAGAAACAAAGCTCCTATATACCACAACAATAACAATTATTAATAGCTATCCTATTAATAGCCTCAAAATATATAATCGACCAATTTCAAATTTCAAATAGTGAACTAATGCAACTAAGATGTCAATCAATAGAAGCAAATGATTTATGCATGATTTATGCATTCTAACATCTCCAACATCCGTAATTAGGTAGTGGTTTCTATCCCATATAGGAATACATAATCCCTATGTGTCAATTGCCAATGTACTTAATTTCATTTTAAAGAAATTTCGGCAGCATTTCCCTATGGTTCTCCAAGTACACAAAATGGACAAGGCATAATATGTCACCTTGTCCAAGTATGTACCCAGAGAACAAGAGGAAAGAGTCCCAAAATTTATTTAAAATGAATTAAGAACAAGCAATTAACTTCATAGATATTATGTTTTCCTACACTGTCCAATTGGACAATTCAAGCATCATTTGTAGAGAAAAGATCTTTATCGCATGGTAGACAATTTAAAAGTTGTCAACGTGAAACTAGAATAAATAAAACTATTTTCACCTTTTGACAACTAAAATGTCTTTACTATGTAATAACAGAAACTTTTGTCTCACAATGATACTTGAACGGGAACTCTAAGGTTGCATGCAAGTGTAGTTGAGTAAAATTAAAACACAATTACTAATTGAAATATTACAACAAAATAACATAACTCTCATTCTATCAAGTAATTATCCTACAAAACAAATAATAAGACAATGAACAATGAATAATGAATATTTACATTAAGCAATGGAGTAATAGAAAATCAAAGTTCAACAAGGCTAGTATAGGATGTATAATCACTTCATGAACAAATAAGTGACTGCTAATACTCATCAGTCCAAAATGTGATAATAATAATAATAATAATAATAATAATATAAGAAATGCTTGGGCTTATTTTTAAATATTGACTAACTCAATTTACATTAAGCAATGGAGTAATAGAAAATCAAAGTTCAACAAAGCTAGTATAGGATCTATAATCACTTCATGAACAAATAAGTGACTACTAATACCATAATAATAATAATAATAATAATAATAATAATAATAAGGATTTTAATAGACCAATATCATCCAAAACTAGAATACTTTATTTTCCTAATATGGCAACAAATACACTACCCATAACAAAATGACGGGAAACATATATTCCATGTTAAAGCATATTAGAAGGGGATAAACACATTTAACCCCTTGCCTTAGAAGCTTCTTCCCCCGATTCACAACCACCAAAAAAAAAAAGTAATTAATAATAATAATAATAATAATAATAATAATAATAATAATTAATAATTAATTAATTAAATAATTAAATAAAATCATAATAATAATAATAATAATAATAATAATAATAATAATAATAATAATCAGCATAATAATAATAATCATAATCATAATAATAATAATATCCAAATTCATGGAATCCAGAAGCAACACTTATGGTTTCAAGTTTAATATCCGAAGTGGAGGGCTCAATGCCCAATGCTACAATAAAGTGCAACATTAAGCCCAATCTAATTACCAAAGCCCAAGACTAAGGCCCAAAATCCAATAGAAATAAAGCCCAAACCATAAGGGTCCAATAATAATAATAATAATAATAATAATGATGATGATGATGATGATGATGATGATAATCATAATAATAATAATAATAATAATGATAATAATAATAATAATAATCATGATCATAATAATAATAATAATAATAATAATAATAATAATCATAATGATAATGATAATAATAATGATAATAATAATAATAATAATAATAATCATAATCATAATCATAATCATAATCATAATAATAATCATAATAATAATCATAATCATAATAATAACAATAATCATAATCATAATAATAATAATAATCATAATAATAATAATAATAATATACACTACCCATAACAAAATGACGGGAAACATATATTCCATGTTAAAAGGGGATAAACACATTTAACCCCTTGCCTTAGAAGCTTCTTCCCCCAATTCACAACCAATAAAAAAAAAAGTAATTAATAATAATAAAAAAATAATAATAAATAAATAAATAAATAAAATCATAATAATCATAATAATCATAATAATAATCATAATAAAGTGCAACATTAAGCCCAATCTGATTACCAAAGCCCAAGACTAAGGCCCAAAATCCAATAGAAACATGGTTTCTTCAAAGCTAGGACTCAATGAGGAGCTTTATCACTCAATGTTATACTGTGACCAAAATGAAAGGGTCCCATCCTCATAATTTAATGCAAGTTGCATTGAGCCATGATGCAAATCATCATGCTCTAAAGCCTCATAGTGCTTAAGGCTCTGCAGGGATCGTTGCACTCGTTTTTGTAGATTTTACATCTTAACTCCCTCAAGTAGCTTTCCCATGCTAGAATTTCTTTAGTGTTTGGTCCTCAACAATGACAACCAGTCATCTGAAACCCTGTTTTATTACCAATTTGACAATACAAACACAAACAAATTGTTATATTTATTAGATTAAATATTTAGCCTTAACAAACACCCCATAAAAAATCATAAACACCCAAAAAAAAACCCTAAACTATAAAATCGAAAATATTTTGAGAGAGAGAGATTTACCAGTCAGCTAATGGTGGCCAAACACGGATCTACCAATAGTAGTATATGCCTCCTCTGCAATCAGTCAAACAATAACAGAGACCTCATACATTTTAGGGTTAGAGTTTTGGAGAGGGTTAGGGTTTCAAAGAGGGTCATCCATGGTGGTATTGGGGTTTGAGTGTGGGTGTCGGGCAGTGAGCTTGTTGGGTGTGATTGTGGGCTAGAGTGTTAGTCTTTGTTAATTAGGAAATAAGGCATTTTTATATAAAAAAAAAAAACTAAAAATGACACTTTGAAAGACTGCCAACATTTAAGTTGTCCAACAATGACGCTTGGAAAAGTGTCATTATTTAAAATCCAGCATACAATAACGTTTTTAAAAGAGTCATTATTTAAAAACGCCATTACTTCTCCTTGTAAAGCACCAAGGATATACAAGCATCAATGCTTACTACTTTTAGTGACAAATAACGACATTTTTTTATAAGCGCCAAGAAATAGAGCGCCATTAATTTAGTTTTTTGTAGTAGTGTGGTTAATAAGTGATAAAAACAACTAGAAAGTGTTAGTTTTTTTAGATTTTTGATGAAAGAAATTTGTTTTAAGACTTTAGGTTGTTTGTTTTTCTACTTTTTCATGATTTATTATAAATATTTTGCTAAATAGAAAAAACTAAAATATTTGAATTTTTTTTTTAAATGGAAAAAGTAACATGTTCATTTTGCTTTATTTTTTTTATTCATAATAGAATAAAATATTACAAAAACAACCAACCTAATATTTAATATTATTAAACACTATTTAGTTTTAAGTTCTATTTATAATTAAGTAAAAAATAAAAACAAACACTGCCTTAGTCACTTTGATTGTTTGCTACTTTATAAAGTTATCATAGGCTCTTCAAAAGTTTGGTTGAGTTCCAATAAAGATGAAATTGTTAGAACTTTATGAATTGATAGAGGTGATAATGAAAGTGGTGTAATTGTACAATTTTTAATCTTTAGGGTTCAAATTAGAACTTATAAAAATAAATTTTTATCATTAACATATGTCCATAATAATTTATAGAGCAATTTATTAAATACTTACATATTACTTTTTAAATTCACAATGTTTTGAAACCATGATTTATTAAACTTTCAAGTAATTTTGGTCAAGCATCATCCTTCATTCTAATATGACTAAATGTAATTTTTTTAAAATTTGGATGATACCAAACTAGCTATAAGGCTACCAATGATGTGCAAGGGAGCCAAAACTTATCTTCATACCCAAACATATCTACCTACCATGATATCGATACCAAAAGAAACAATGAATGAATTGGCTACGGTAATCTCTATTCACTAGTGATATCTTTGCTAAAATCTAAGTTTATCATCATATCTAAGCATATTTGCCTACCATGATATCGATACCAAAAGGAACAATAAAAGAATTGGCTATGGTAATCTCTACTCACCATTCATATCTCTGCCAAAATCCAAGCTTATCATCATACCTAAACATACTACAAGAAATTTCACCTTCGGCCACAAATTTTTTGGCCATGAATATAATTTCATCTCTAAAGACGATATTGGGAGACAAAATTTAAGTTTGTTACAAAAATTTATGTCTAAATTTTTAATTGAATGTGAAACAAGGCCAAATTATTTGTGACGATATCATAATTTTAACAACAAAATATTTCATGGTGCTGATTCGTGCCCAGCTAGTGTATGTCCTATTGATTGGTGTTCAATCAACTGGTGTGCCTTGATTTCGGTCCTCAGACGGGAGTAATCAACAAAATTTATAAACCTATTTCACCATGTACTAAGGTAGCATTAGCTAGCATAGCATAGTGGCTCTAGGATCGTTCACTAGGAAGGGTTTTCAAATTACAATTGATATTAATTCAAAACTGAATTGGTGCTTTTTCTTTTCAAGGTTAGTTTTAAAAGAAAACATAAAGAAGTTTGAAAAGGTTGATTTTTAAGTGAAACCAATAATAAAGTAACGAAAATTACTTTCTTGGATTTTTAGATCACTGGGATCAGGTTCTTTATACAAAAAAAGAGTTTTGGTCACTTGAATCTTTTCCTCGCATTGGGGATTTAACATATAGTTATTTCCCGAACCAGTGTGGTACAGATGTTTCCCCTTAATGGATTCAAACACTAATTTCCTGTCACTGAATCATCTTGCAATGGTTCATACCTCTCACCTAGTATTGGCCATTCAAGGTGATCCTTAACCTTGGATTACCAATCAAAAGCTCGCAAGAGATAACTAATGGATGTCTCCTTGGAGTCCAAAAGCTTACCAAGTGTTAGCTATTCTAGAAAATCCTACCCTTAAACCACCTCCCAAAGGCTCGCAAGAGATAAACTAGTGTAACTCAATGGACGGAGCCCACTTGCCTTACCAAGTGTTGGCCCAGGTGAATTTAAGGAGTTTTAAGTTAACTAAAAAGATAAAAACCATTAACGGGTCACACTTTCTCTTCATTAAAAGATGAAACAACAAAACTTTCAATTTTGCATTCGAAACCTTACCCAATTTCCTTCACTCTAAGAAACAAAAAGCCTAGCCACTCATCCTCTGAGAAAACATCCTCAGAGTTTGTTTGACTAGTGAGTAAAATACAATCAAAATGAGTAGGTAAGGCAGAGCAAAGCTCTATGTATTACTTTCTTCAAAACTACACAAAGTTTGTCTCTGAGAAAAACTCCCGAGATATCTTTTTAAAATAAAATTACAATAGATTATATAGAAAGGCTATTCACCCTTTCTTCTTACTTCCTAACTAAGGAATCCTATGATTGGTGGATTACAAGGAGAAAATAGGGATTTAAATAAAAAATATCTGAAGAAAAAATCTAATAGAGTCGGTCGCAAATATCTGGGATTACACAGGTGGATTTCACAAGTTGAAACATGACTTGCGAAAATTTTGCAAGTTGAATTGTCCATTTCGCAAGTTGGACTTTGATTTCACAAGTTGAATTTGTGATTTTGCAACTTGCGAAATTGTCTTTTAACTTGGTGCGGTTTTCTTCCAACGACCATAACTTCTTCATTTCAGTTCTGATTTACACACCGTTTGAAGTGTTGGACTTCTAACTTACTGAGCTTCAAAATGACATATAGTATGTATAACATGGACTACAAGAAGTACTCGAAATGTGTCTTGCAGCTGCTCTCCTCTTGAATTTCTTCATGTTAGATTCCTCTCTCTGTTTTTCCTCCTTGCATTATTGATTGGCTTTGGAAAAGGACTACGAAGCTCCAAAGCTTAGATTATTCATGTAAATGAGCTTCCATTTTCTTTTCCATGGACTATACAGAGCTCTCCTTTATTCTTGGATTGCTTTGGTGATAAAAAAGCTATCAAAAACACCAAAACTTGCCACAATTTGATTAGAAACACTTGCAAGGGTCCTTAACATGCCAATTGAGTTAAAAGGTAATAACTACTACTCAAAAGTGTTTTAAAAGAGTTAATTACAAACTATAAAATAGCACTTTTTGAGTAGTAATTAGATTATAAACATATTATAATTAATTAAATTAATTAAAATTGAAAAATTAAAATGTAAAGTTAAAGCAATAATTAAAACGTAAATTTAAATAATACATTTATAAATGTAGAATTTTAAATAGGCTAAATAAGTTATAATTATGTTCACCTCTTTAATGGGTTAATTAACCATGTGAATGAGTTAGAATTTTATTAATAGGTTATCTAATCAATTCATATACTATTCAATTTAATTATATTATTAAACAAGTTAAAGTCGGTTTGTATCATGTTGTTCGTATAATAATGGAGTCATATTCCTGTCAGATCAAAATTGTGAAATAAGTTAAGTTAAATATTTTTTTTTTATTTCATCTTAATATAAAACTTATCCAACATGATATGATATTGGATTGTGAAATCTGAATTAGTTTTATTGTGCTTTATTCGGGATGTCGGGGGTTTAACTGCTTGGTCAGCTCGTGGGGATCAAGCTACCTGATCAGCTCACGAGGGTTGAAGAAGCAATGTCCTTGTTAGCCCAAGGGTTCTCTTAATCGAGTTTTGATGATAACAAACCATGGTTAAGTGACTAATTGGTTTGAATGGTAAAGAATCTCATGTATAAATTCGAAAATTCATCAAATGACCAAATGGATACAAGATCGAGACTTTTTTGAAGAGTTTTGATCATAGGAAACAAATTTAAGATGAATCCATGGGTGCACTTGGGTTTTTCATATCGTTTCATGCATATTTGAAAACTCATTTTATCCTTTAAAATTTCAATTTCATTAAAACCCGAGTTTTATCAAATGTATCTTAGGCAAAACGTTTTAAAATTGGCAAATTAATTCACCTAAAGGCCTTTCCTAAGTGTTAGAAAAGAAAGGAATTGAAAAAGAAAGGTTTTCGGGGCCAAAAGGCTTAACCGGTCGAGGCTCTGGCCAATCGGTTCAACCGGTTGGGGAACCGGTCAACCGGTTGCCCTTGTCCAATTGAGGTCCGGTCGAGGGGTGCCAAAAACACTCTCTGTCATCTAGTAGCTTCCTCTTCCCTGTTAAGATTCACCCCTTCCCAGTCGACCTCCGGTCGAGACAACGGTAACCTGCCATAGCATTAAATGCTCCAACAGCTAGTGATCCGATCGACCCCCAGCTCGACCGGTCGAGGCTACTTTTTGCTGTTTTTGGCTCCCGAGCTTAGAAACCTATAAATTGAGAGCTCCACTTCATTTATTAAGAAGAGAACAATTGCAATCAATTATCTACCTACCTGTTCTTGTCCTAAAAGCTCTCATTTCTTTCTTAGTGCATTAAAACCATCACTTGCATATCTTTTAGTGCACTCTTGTGAGGCATTCTAACTTTGTTTTTTATTTGAGCTATCTTTGAGCTAGGTTGAGGGTTTCCTTCTTGTAAAACTTTAGTGTTAAAGACTTCAAGAAGTTTGAATCTTGAAGGGATTGTGTAAGAGCCCATTAGAGCCGGAATCCAAGTGTAAAGGATTGGAAGCTTGGTTGAATCTTCAAGCTAGTAGAACCCTCACTCGGTTAGGAGATTGAGAAAAGTGGACGTAGGCAAGGAAGTGTCAAACCACTATAAAATTCGAGTTTGAATTCTCTAACTCTATCTCTTTATTTCTTGTTTATTGCGTGCTTAAATTTGTTGTATTGAAAAACCCAATTCACCCCCCCCCCCCCTCCCCCCCCCCCCCCCCCCCCCCCCAATCTTGGGTATTTTTCTCCTTTAAGCATAACTTTTATTTTCTCAATTGGTATTAGAGCTAGACCTCTTGTTTAAGAATTAATCGTCTAAGAGGAAATGGTTATTCCATCAAGCTCATCTCAAATTGAAAATTTTACAAAATATAGAGCTTCATTTTTTACGGGAACCAACTATCCCTATTGGAAAACTATAATGATTTGGTATTTACAATCAACTGATTTAGACATATGGGACGTCATTAAAGATGACCTAACTTTTCCCACTAAACTAGTTGATGGAGTCTTGGTTCCAAAACCCAAACAAGAATGGAATGAACTTGATGGAAGAAATTTTCAATTAAATGCTAAGGTTGTTTTTACTTTGCAATGTGCTATGGATAGAAATGAATATAATAGAATATGTCAATGCAAATCGACTAAAGAAATCTGGAGATTACTTGAGATAACTCGTGAAGAAACAAATCAATTGAAAGAGTCAAAAATTAATTTACTTGTTCATAACTATGAATTGTTTTCAATGAAAGAAAATGAGACTATTGTTGAAATGATCACTAGGTTCACCGACATTGTCAATGGTCTTGAAGCTTTGGAAAAAACCTACAAAGAATCCGAGAAGGTGATGAAGATATTGATGTCACTCCCATCAAAGTGGCATACTAAGGTCACTACAGTTCAAGAAGCAAAAGACCTGACTAAGCTACCTATGCAAGAGATCATAGGGTCATTGATGACATATGAGATTAACTTGGCAAAAAACCTACAAGAGGGTGAAGACAAAAAGAAGAATAGCATAGCTCTCAAAGCTACAACCAAAGAAGAAGAAGATGTTGAAGAAGAAAAACCAAGTGAGGAAGATGATTATTTAGCCCTCATCACAAGAAAGCTTAACAAATACATGAGGAGTGAAAGGTTTAGAAGAACAAAGTTCAACTCTAGAAAAGACCTTTCTAAAAAGGAATCCTCATCTCATGGTGACAAGGAGAAATGGGAAGAGAAAAGAGATTTGGTGTGTTTCAAATGCAAAAAACCGGGACACATCAAATATGATTGTCCTCTCTAAAAAAGTGAAGCCAAGAGAAGAATGAAAAAGGCAATGATGGCCACTTGGAGTGAAAGTGAAGAATCCTCCGAAGAAGAAAATGAGAAAGAAGTGGCAAACATGTGCTTCATGGCAATAGACGAGCTTGATGAGGTAAACTCTAACTTTAGTGATGAAGATATGCATGATGTTTTTGAAGAATTATATGGGGATTTTGAAAAATAATTCTCTTAAAAATAAAATTCAAGAACTTGAAGAAGTGAAAGAAAAATTTTCAATAATTGAAATCTCTAAAACTCATTTTGGTTTGAGGAGGAGACTTCTGTTTCTCCTAGATAACTGAGGTTTGTTATCATAAAAAATGGAGAGATTGTTAGCCCAAGGGTTCTCATAATCGAGTTTTGATGATAACAAACCATGGTTAAGTGATTAATTGGTTTAAATGGTAAGGAATCTTAGGTATAAATTCAAAAATTCATCAAATGACCAAATGGACACAAGATCAAGACTTTTGGAAGAATTTTGATCATAGGAAACGAATGTAAGATGAATGCATGGGTGTACTTAGGTTTTTCATACCGTTTCATGCATATTTGAAAACTCGGTTTATCCTTTAAAATTTCAATTTCATTAAAACCAGAGTTTTATCACATGTACCTTAGGCAAATAATTTTAAAATTGGCATATTAATACCTAAAGACCTTGCCTAAGTGTTAGAAAAGAAAGGAATTGAAAAAGAAAGGTTTTCGGGGCCAAAAGGTTGAACCGATTGAGGCTCTGGCCAGATTGGGAAACCGGTCGAGGGGTGCCAAAAACACTCTCTGTCATCTAGTAGCTTCCTCTTCCTGGTTGAGGTTTACCCCTTCTTGGTCGACCTTCGGTCGAGGCAACGGTAACCTGCCAAAGCATTAAATACTCCAACGGCTAGTGATCCCTAGCTCGACTAGTTGAGGCTACCTTTTATTGTTTTTGGCTCCTGAGCTTAGAAACCTATAAATTGAGACCTCCACTTCATTTATTAAGAAGAGAACACTTGCAATCAATTGTCTACCTTCCTATTCTTGGCCTAAAAACTCTCATTTCTTTCTTAGTGTCACTACTACAAAAATAATTTATGGTGTCATTATTTATGGTGTCACTTTTAAAATAATGACACCATATGACTTAAAATTCACAAAGGTGACACATCATATAAAAATTTTCAATTAGGATCAATGATATTAATTTTAGGTTGATAGTGTCAATTTTTGAAAAGTGACACCATTTAAAATAATTTTTTTTAAAATATTATAACTTAATGGGCCCACTTTGAGAATAATGATAGTATATAAAAAGCTCATTGTTTCTACTTATCCACAATCCAAAAAAAAATCTCATTTCATAACCTTAACCAAAATTTTCTTCTACCTCTTCTCACACCCATAGTTAACACACAACTGTTCTTTTTTGCTTTATGGATTCTCAAGTAACCCAAAATCTCTTAGATCTATCATTTTCATTTTTTTTATTAATGTCAAAATTTTTATTAGCACAATTGACTTATATTCATTGATTTGGTATATCTATAATGTGGATTGTGTAAATAATGTTTTTTTTATTGAGTTATAGGAAAATAAAAACTAGGTTTAACATTCCACCATATCTTTTTTTTTTTCATTATTAAACCCATAAACCCCAAAATGAATGAAAAATAAGAAAAATGAATGATTTTTTAATATCTTTCATACTCAGAATGAGAGGTAAACATTTTACAACATGAAATTTTCTTTTGATCCTTTGATGGGACTTTCTGTTTGTTTTCTAGGAATATTATAGTATGTTGTGATGAGGATATTGATTAGTGATATTTGAAAAATAATTTTTTAAAAAATTATTCTCAATATTGTCATCTCCCACAAAACGAAAAATTAAATAGTTTCCATATCATGTTGGAGTCGGTTTGGAATGTTGAAATTAGCAATGAGAAATTACTTTTATTTTTTATTTATTAATGTAAATGAATTGCTTTTTTAAAAAAAAATTTAAATGGGAATGAAAATTTTTATAATTATAAAATGATCAAATCTTATTTTTTGAATTTTTTCTATTCTTTTACATGGGATTATGGTTAATATCTCATCTTGTTCTATTCATATTTTTTCTATTCTTAAAATATGTTTTTTGTTTTTTGTTTTTACCTTTTTTTTTTCCTTATTGTTTTTATATGCGTTGACCAAAATTTAGAGTAATTTGAGATTGATGATGAAATTTCCCTTTCAAGGTTAAAAAATTTCTATAAAATCTTTTATTACATAATTTTTTCAATTCCTTCCATAAAACTATTCCTTTTTCTTTTTCTTTTTCCTTTTTTTCTTAGAAGAATATGTTTGATAATTTTCTTTTGATTTTCTATGAAATTTCCTCTTATTGGACTATTCGTTTATTTTATAAGAATATTATAGTATGTTGTGATGAGGATATTGGTTGGTGATATTTGGAAAATATTTTTTGAGAAAATTATTCTCAATATTATCATCTTACACAAAAGGATTCTAAAAATATGTTTTATTCTTGCCTTCTTTTCTTATTATTTTTATATGCATTGACAAAATTTTGGAGTAATTTGAGATTGATAATGAAATTTTCCTTTCAAGGTTAGGAAATTTCTATAAAATCCTTTTATTACAAATTTTTTTCCAATTGCTTCCCTAAAAATCTTCGTTTTTTTCATTTTTCTTTTTTATGAAAAAAATGTACTTTGATAATTTATTGATCTGAAAAATATTAAAAGTGAAAAATTTAAAACATTGAATATTTTTTCCTTTGATGCTTTTATTTTTATTTGAACATATTTTTCATATCCAAATTTTTTATTAATTATTTTACTTAGAAAAAAGAAATATCAATTGGAGTTATGATTGAAAAATCAATAATTTTTATGAAGGTTCTTTAATTCTTTCTCATACTAATTTTTTTCTTAACATTTTTTAATAATGAATTAGGTTTTATGTCTTATGTACGCAATTTTCATGTTTGTTATACTATCATGTCCTATTATATTGGTAGGTTTTAAAATTTAATGGACATTGTTATTTCACAAAATGAACACTAAAAAAAATATTGAAATTAAGAAAATCCTTCCAAGAAATAAAAAAAATATAAAAAGAATTAGATGTTAAAAATGATTTTTAAAAGCATAATGAATTATAAAAAAATAAATTTAAAAAGTGCAGATTTTATGTGTAAGATTAGTATTTTCTAAAATTTTAGATTTATATTTTGATTTTGTAGTTTTGATTTATTTTTTATTTTCTTGAATTGTTTTTATTTGAATTCAAATGTGACAACTTTGTTATGAGATTCATTAAAGAGATAATTGTTGATTCTACCATTATTGCATTGAAGGTTTTACTCATTTAATGAATTCTACATAGTTTCATACTTCTAATTATTGTGATATTAATGTTATTCTCATTT
The DNA here is from genome assembly GCA_946000715.1 of Vitis cinerea var. helleri x Vitis riparia. Taxonomy (NCBI): domain Eukaryota; kingdom Viridiplantae; phylum Streptophyta; class Magnoliopsida; order Vitales; family Vitaceae; genus Vitis; species Vitis cinerea var. helleri x Vitis riparia. Next base: position 18,610,667 of record OX253993.1, on the reverse strand, counting down.
GATTTCAGTTTGATGACAAAAAAACATATTCTCAAGTAGAATTTGATGAAATTAGAGGAGAATGGATTACTTTTGTGTTATAACTAATCATGAATCATGTTGATGTATTGTGATCATGCATGGTGAGTCTCTTAGTTGTTATATGAATTTTCCATTGGTATTGTATAGCATTACTTATTCTTTATGAACTATTTTTATATCAAAATGGAAAAAAGAAAAAAAAAACATTAGTACTTAGATTTATTTATTTTTTATAACATCACATTTTTATTTTCAATAAGAACTCTAAAACTCATTAAACTATGAAATGCAGGTACACACTCTTGGGGGGACAATATGAAGAATAAAAAGAAATGAGAAAGAGGCAACAAGATTTGGGTTTTTAGATATGACTCTTATATCATACATTATAGGACATAAACGTTACTTTATTTAGAATTGAGAATTTTGGGTTTTTGGATGCAACTCTTGTGTCATTTTATGATTAACTGGTTTTATGCATATGAAATGCAGGTATACATGAATGTTGGGATGCTTAACGTTTCTAAATCATGTTTTAATGTGTGTTCACTTTTCATTTTTAGTTTTGGTGGGCTTGATGTGTTTGATGTACTATCGTTTTGTGAACATTTGATATACAAATATTATTGGATGATGTAATGTATTATAGGTTAATTCCTAAGCATTATGGAAATATAAGTTAAATGTAATATGATTATTATATTTATGGACAAAATTTACATAGGTGATCTTATTTATTAATAAGCATTACAAAAATCTATAGGTTAATCAACCAAAAACAACCATATCTTCCATAATCATTTATAATGATGTGACATCATAACTCAAAGGTGATGCATTTAATATGACACCTTACATATCTCACACAACTCTATATCAAATTAAGCATCACTAAAAATATATGGTGTCGCTTTTGAATATGTCACCATTTATCTGCTTTAGTGTCACTTCCTAATATGTCACTAATTGGTACCCTTTAGTGGATAAGGTGACACTATGTTGTAGCGACACCCTATGTTTATAGAGACTCATTATAAATGTCACCATATATCTTTTTCTTTGTAGTGTGCCTTAAAACCATCACTTGCATATCTTTTAATGCACCCTTATGAGTCATCCTAGCTTTATTTTGTATTTGAGCTATCTTTGAGCTAGGTTGAAGGTTTCCTTCTTGTAAAACTTGAGTGTTAAAGACTTCAAAAATTTTGAATTTTGAAGGGATTGTGTAAGAGCCCATTAGAGCTAGAATCCAAGTGTAAAGGATTAGAAGCTTGGTTGAAGCTTCAAGCTAGTGGAACTCTCACTCGGTTAGGAGATTGAGGAAAGTGGATGTAGGCAAAGAAGTGCCAAACTACTAGAAAATTCAAGTTTGAATTCTCTAACTTTATCTCTTTATTTCTTGTTTATTGTGTGCTTAAATTTGTTGTATTGAAAAAGTTTTTGAAAAACTCAATTCACCTCCCCTCTTGGGTGTCTTTCTCCTTTAAGCATAACTTTTATTTTCTCAGTCCCCTAAAGAAATTTTTTGTATAAGATGAATGACAAGTTTACCCTTATTATATATTTAACCCTTTTATGTTTTAAGGTTTTGTTTTTTAAAGAATGCAACTGTAATTGAGAAGTGCTTTTTGAGAGCTTCACTATTGTAACTCTTCTTGTTTGTTTTGAGTAGCAGATTGTTGAATGTTGGTGCACTCCATGAATGTAGAGATCACATTAATCTCCAAATCACATTAAAAATTTTTATTTTGTGTTCTTCTGTGTGCGTGATTTGGCTTTCACATGATACATTGCTATCCTAACAAGATGCATTCACAATTGCTTCAATTGATACATTTATGCCATGTGCCATAATGTATTCCTAATTATAAATATAGCCCACCATCAATATATTGGATACAACAAAAACTAGGAATTTGATATCAAAATGGCCCATTAACAAAACAAAAATATAGGTTATTTTAAACTAGTTTGAAACCCTGTTTTCAAAAACCAACTTTTTAAAATATGGTTCTAAATGTGTACTAAAGCCATTGCTGTTTTAAAATTTATTCAAGTTGCAATTTTAAATTATTACTTCTAACAAATTACAAGTAAAAAAGAAAAAACAGAAAAAGAAAGTTACATAATAAAAAGAGGTTATTTTAAATATTTGTTTTAGGATATAAGAAATTTTGGACAAATAAGCATGAGTATGTTTTTTTACATTTTCTATGAATTATTCTTTGATTGTACCTATCAAAAGATTTATTTATTTTATTTTTTAAAACAATTAAATTTGATAAGAACATCTAGGGATTTTTTTTATTTAAATGATATTATTTTTTAAAATGTTATAAAAATAATATTTTATAAAATATTTTAAAAAATGCAACACTTTTAAAATCATCTTTAAAAAATTAATTATACATATTGTCTTTTTAAAATGAGATTTTAATAAAATTAATCAATTAAAAGGAATAAAATGGTGTCAATTTTCTAAATGTAATCTCCCATATTTGAATTTAAAGAGTAATTCATTTTTTTATATAAATGGTTTTCAATATTTTGATTAAGATTATTTTAACAAAAAAAGTAAATGTATTCTTATAAAAACTCTAAAAAAAAATATGATAAGTAAATAAGGAATAATATGCATATTCAAATTTTTTTTTCTTTAAAAAAAAAAACTATATATGTGTAAAATATATTTTGTGACATTTTGTAATAATATACCAAATTTAAAAACACATTAAACTTAAAATTATAATATATATAGTTGGAAAAAAAATTTATTTAAAAATATTGATAAATTTACTTGTAAATTTATGTTTTTTTTAGATTAAAATATTATATAGAAGGTATATTAAGATAATTAAAGTTGATTTATTTATAATAATTTTATTTTAAGAAATAGATTCATAACTATCATTTTAAAATTATTTTTAAAAACACGTGTAATTGGCAAAAGGTGACTACTGAATATTTGATGTTTATCCATCGCATTGTCCTATCCGTCCACGTACATTTCATGCCATGATTTATGGTGCTAGAGACACTCCCACTCCCAACAGGGAGAATCATGTAGTTGTTTGTCAAAGAAGAAAGAATAAATAAGAAACCAAGTTTCACCTTTACAATTCAAATGGTCATGCCAAAAATAATTTGAAAATAAAAAATTGTTCATGCCAATTTATAAATTGAGTCCAACTTATATTAGATTGTTAATGGGTATTAATTTTTAAAAATAATGTGAAAGTAAAAAAATTGATCCAATTTATATTAGATTTTCTTGGAACAAAATTGATTCCAAATGGTCTTGCCAATTTATTTTACAATTTTTTTTTTAATTTTCTTGTTAGGCAAACAAATTTTAAATTAAATTAAGTATATTTTAATATTTTAAATTTTTAATGAGTCTAATAATTTTAAAAAACTAAAATTTAAAAATTAAGTCAATTAATGCTAGAATTTCCCGAACAAAACTAATGTTAATTCCAGCATTAAGCTTAGTTCTTTCAAACTAGTTTTGGGTCGGGAAATTTTAACATTAAGTGGCTTGATATTTTAATTTGAAATTAATTTTAAAAATTATCAAAGTCCATATTGAATTTAGGCTATGTTTGGTTTTAGGAAAACTTGAGATAAAATATAAGGGAAAAAAAAAAGAGGAAAAATGGAAGAAAAGAAGAAACCATGAAAGAAACTAAAAAATAGATTTAAAATTAATAAATTATTTTTATGTACTACTTAAAACTTATTTAATTTATTTTAACCCCTCAATATAAAGATTAAATAATTTAAAAATGGATAAGTTTCTAAGTTATTCTAATTATATTTTATTTTCTTTCGTATTTTCCACAGTGCAATAAAAAAAATGAGAAAATAATTTTCTTTAATATTTTTTTTTCTTTCCTTAATATTTCCCGAAAATATAATGTAATCTTAATGTATTAGTCTGTCTTACTTTAAAATTTATTTTTGAGAAAATTCAGAATAATATAATCATTTGTAGAGAAGAAGTTAGCATAACTAGACTCATAATAGATATCAATAGGCTAAATTTTATATCTAAACATACCTAAACATATCTTCCTACCATGATATTGATACCGCAAGAAACAATGAAAGAATTGACTACATAATCTCTACTCACTATTCATATCTCTGCCAAAATCCAAGCTTATCATCATACGTAAACATATTTACCTACCATGATATCGATACTAGAAGAAACAATGAAAGACTTGGCCACGGTAATCTCTACTCACCATTCATATCTCTGACAAAATCCAAGCCTATCATTATACCTAAATATATTTGCCTACCATGATATCGATAGCGGAAGAAATAATGAAAGAATTGGCTATGTAATCTCTACTCACCCTTCATATCTCTTCCAAAATCCAAGCTTATCAACATACCTAAACATATTTGCCTACCATGATATCGATACTAGAATAAACAATGAAAGAATTAACTATGGTAATCTCTACTCACCATTCATATGTCTAACAAAATCCAAGCTTATCATCATATCTAAACATATCTGCCTACCATGATAACGATACCAGAAGAAACAATAAAAGAATTAGCTATGTAATCTCTAGTCACCATTCTTATCTCTGTCAAAAGCCAAACTTATCATGATACGTAATCATATTTACCTACCATGATATCGATACCAGAAGAAACAATGAAAGAGTTGCCTACGGTAATCTCTACTCACCATTCATATCTCTACCAAAATCCAAGCTTATCATTATACCTAAACATATTTGCCTACCATGATATGGATACCAAATGAAACAATGAAACAATTGGTTATGGTGAGTAGATTATTCATATCTCTAACAACAGCCAAGAATTGCACATGGGAAACGTGGAGACAAATTCAGAATCCTAAGCATGCTAACAACATCTTTGTGGGCCATATTCATTTGGCAACTTTTGTCTTTTGTACCCAATGCATATAACACAAATTTTAACTAGTTTTGGATTTGATGTAATTGTTTTTATGTAGCAATCTTATAAACTCGTCTACCCCATTTAATATATAGATCGTGTTTGTATTTAATTGTTCAACTAGTTTGATTCATTTAATTTATCATGTCAAAATAACTCATTTATGATATAACCCATTTGTAGCATGTTTAACTTGTTTATTTAATTCTATTAAATGTCTTGTTTAACCCGTATAAATTTATTAATTTTATATATTTAAAAAATTAAAATATATTTTAGTTATAAATATAATATAGTTAAAAATTAGAGAATTGACATTTCAAATCTTAAAAATATTTTATGGTTAAAATGTTAAATAAAATAATAAATAAATGTAACATTAAAAGTTTAATTTACTTTTTAGATTATAAACATATTATAATTAATTAAATTAATTAAAAATTGAAAAATTAAAATGTAAAGTTAAAGCAATAATTAAAAGGTAAATTAAAATAATACATTTATAAATGTAGAATTTTAAATAGGTTGAATAATTTATAATTATGTTAACCTCTTTAATGGGTTAATTAACCATGTGAATGAGTTAGAATTTTATTAATAGGTTATCTAATCAATTCATATACTATTCAATTTAATTAAATTATTAAACAAGTTAAAGTCGGTTTGTATCATGTTGTTTTTATAATAAGGGAGTCATATTTCTGTTAGGTCATTTTGATATGATTATGAAATAAGTCAAGTTAAATAAATTTTTGTTCTATTTTATCTTAATATCAAACTTATCCAACATGATATGATATTGGATTGTGAAATCTGAATTAGTTTTATTGATTTGGGATGTTGGGGGTTGATTTGCTTGGTCAGCTCGTGGGGATAAAGCTACCCAATCAACTTGCGAGGGTTGAACGAGCAATGTCCCTTAAAGAAATTTTTTGTATAAAATGAATGACAAGTTTACCCTTATTATATATTTAATCCTTTTATGTTTTAGGGTTTTATTTTTTAAGAATGCAGTTGTAACGAAGAAGTGTTTTTTGAGAGCTTCACTATTGTAACTCTTCTTGTTTATTTTGAGTAGCGGATTGTTGAATGTTGGTGCACTCCATGAACGTAGAGATCACATTAATCTCCAAATCACATTAAAAATTTTTATTTTTGTGTTCTTCTGTGTGCGTGATTTGGCTTTCACATGATACATTGCTATCCTAACAAGATGCATTCACAATTGCTTCAATTGATACATTTATGCCATGTGCCATATTGTATTCCTAATTATAAATATAGCCCACCATCATTATATTGGATACAACAAAAACTAGGAATTTTATATCAAAATGGCCCATTAACAAAACAACAATATAGGTTATTTTAATTAGTTTGAAACCACGTTTTCAAAAACCAACTTCTTAAAATATGGTTCTAAATGTGTAATAAAGCCATTGCGGTTTTAAAATTTATTCAAGTTGGAATTTTAAATTATTACTTCTAACAAATTACAAGTAAAAAAAATAAAAAAAGAAAGTTACATAATAAAAAAAGGTTATTTTAAATATTTATTATAGGATATAAGAAATTTTGTTCAAATAAGCATGAGTATGTTTGTTAACATTTTCTATAAATTATTCTTTGATTGTACCTGTCAAAAGATTTATTTATTTTATTTTTTTAAACAATTAAATTTGATAAGAACATCGAGGGATTTTTTTTCTTTAAATGATATTATTTTTTAAAATGTTATTAAAATAATATTTAATAAATATTTTCAAAAATGCAACACTTTTAAAATCATCTCAGAAAAAATAATTATACATATTGCCTTTTTAAAATGAGATTTTAATAAAATTAATCAATTAAAAGGAATAAAATGGTGTCAAATTTCTAAATGTAATCTCCCATATTTGAATTTAAAAAGTAATTCATTTTTTATATAAATGGTTTTCAATATTTTCATTAAGATTATTTTAACAAAAAGAAGTAAATGTATTCTTATAAAAACTCTAAAAAAAAGGATAAATAATTAAGGTATAATATACATATTCAAGTTTTTTTTTCTTTAAAATAAAAACAATATATGTGTAAAATATATTTTGTGACATTTTGTAATAATATACCAAATTTAAAAACACATTAAACTTAAAATTATAATATATATAGTTGGGAAAATTTTTTTATTTAAAAATATTGATAAATTTATTTGTAAATTTATTTTTTTTTTAGATTAAAATATTATATAGAAGGTATATTAAGATAATTAAAGTTGATTTATTTATAATAATTTTATTTTAAGAAATAGATTCATAACTATCATTTTAAAATTATTTTTAAAAACACGTGTAATTGGAAAAAGGTGACTACTGAATATTTGATGTTTAACATCCATCGCATTGTCCTATCAGTCCACGTATATTTCATGCCATGAATTTATGGTGCTAGAGGCACTCCGATTCCCAATAGGGAGAATCATGTAGTTGTTTGTCAAAGAAGAAAGAATAAATAAGAAACCAAGTTTCACCTTTACAATTCAAATGGTCATGCCAAAAATAATTTGAAAATAAAAATTTGTTAATGCCAATTTATAAATTGAGTCCAACTTATATTAGATTGTTAATGTGTATTAATTTTTAAAAATAAATTGAAAGTAAAAAATTGATCCAATTTATATTAGATTTTCCTGGAATAAAATTGATTCCAAATGGTCTTGCCAATTTATTTTACAATTTTTTTTTAAAATTTTCTTGTAGGCAAACAAATTTTAAATTAAATTAAGTATATTTTAATATTTTAAATTTTTAATGAGTCTAATAATTTAAAAAAAACTAAAATTTAAAAATTAAGTCAATTAATGCTAGAATTTCCCAAACGAAACTAATGTTAATTCTAGGATTAAGCTTAGTAATTTCAAACTAGTTTTGGGTCAGGAAATTTTAACATTAATTAGCTTGATTTTTTAATTTGAAATTAATTTTAAAAACTATCAAAGTCGATATTGAATTTAGGCTATGTTTGGTTTTAGGAAAACTTGAGATAAAATATAAGGGGAAAAAAAAGAGAAAAAATAGAAGAAAAGAAAAAAAATGAAAGAAACTAAAAATAGATTTAAAATTAATAAATTATTTTTATGTTCTACTTAAAACTTATTTAATTTATTTTAACCCCACAATATAAAGATTAAATAATTTAAAAATGGATAAGTTTTTAACTTATTCTAATTATATTTTATTTTCTTTCATATTTTCCATAGTGCAATCCAAAATGAGAAAATCATTTTATTTAATAGTTTTTTTTCCTTTTCTTAATATTTTCCAAAAACCAAATATAATCTTAATGTATTAGTCTGTCTTACTTTAAAATTTATTTTTGAGAAAATTCAGAATAATATAATCATTTGTAGAGAAGAAGTTAACATAACTAGACTCATAATAGATATCAATTGGCTCAATTTTATATCTAAACATATCTGAACATATCTAATATGTAAGGTTTACCAAGTAACAATATTTATAGAAGCAGTTAATATATGAACAACATCTATCACAACTTTCATTTTATATATCCATTTAGTTACACCTAGCTTTCAATGAATTTGATTAAAAGGGTCATTGGAAACCAATTTTGGAAATCTAATCTTTCATCTTGTTTTGGTCTTATTTTGACAAATGTGAGGAGTACTTCATCCCTTTTAACCAATTATTTTTTATCTAAACCGTGATGCAGCTTTCCGGGGCCTGAAGAGAAAAATACATCCTCAAACACAATTAAAATTCTACCCCTTATCTAAACCGTGTCGTAGGCTAACCAAGATGCTCCGCCGCGTTATTGGAGTGCAGCAATAGGCTATAAATATCAGCTACCTTCTTCTCAAAGCAAACAATCACATAAACTCCTGCAATATTCTCTTATCATTGTTTCCATATTCCATCAACAAACTCCTTGCCTGGAAGGACATGGCATCATCACCATCTCCTCTAGTATTCTCAGTTAAACGGTGTGATCCAGAGTTTGTTCGGCCTACAAACCCTACCCCACGAGAGGTGAAGCAGCTTTCTGATATAGATGATCAAGAAGGCCTTCGCTTTCAACTTCCTGGCATAATTTTTTGCCCGAACAATCCTTTAATGAAAGGAAAAGACCCTGTAAAGGTCATTAAAGAAGCTCTAGGTAAGGCGCTTGTATACTATTATCCATTTGCAGGCAGGCTGATTGAAGGGGATAATAGAAAACTCATGGTGGACTGCACCGGTGAAGGGGTCTTGTTCATTGAAGCCGATGCCGATACCACACTTGAGGATCTTGGTGATGCAATTCAACCTATGTGTCCCTGCTTCGAGGAGCTTCTGTATGATGTCCCTGGCTCGGGGGGAATTCTTGGTTCCCCTCTTGTCTTAATTCAGGTAAATATTTTTCTTTATAAGGTGTTTGGTAAATGTGTTTGGTAAATCAATTTAACGATATAATGATATTTGATAAAATAATTTAATATTATAAATTAAAGTTATTTTTAACTTTAAATATCAAGTCAAAACAGTTAACTTTGGTGGTATTTGTTTTTTTAACTTAATGTTGAATATAATTTACTTTCATACGTTACATAATTTGTTTTTTACATTTTTTTGTACTTATTATTTATTTTTAAAATTTTTAACTGAATAAAAAAAGTCAAAATAAAACCACATTAGTAAGATTATATTTTAAAATTATGATTCTACATCCATTTTTTATAATAAATATTGTATTATTATTTTATATATCTACAATAGTATAAATATGAATGTTTTATAAATAAATTTATTACTTAAAATTAATGAAAGTAAATACGAGTTAAAATCAATGAGAACAAATATTAATCAAAATTAATAAGGGTAAATATGTCTATTTGATGATTTAGAATAAATTTTATCAAATAATCCAATACTTAAAGCAAAAAATAGGTAACAAGTTTTAAGTTAATAACTTAAAAATATTTTAATTCAAAATAAACTTAAGTTATTAAGTAATAAGTATTCTGTTTTATCACACAAATCATTGGATGTTACTAAAGCATATACTGATAAAGACATCTTTGTACAATGCAGGTGACCCGTTTGAGGTGTGGAGGCTTTATATTTGCATCGCGCATAAACCACACAATGAGTGATGGTCCTGGCATGGTCCAATTCGTCAACGCCATAGGCGAGATGGCTCGAGGTCTGTCTGTGCCATCTCTGCTGCCCATATGGCAAAGAGAGCTGTTAAATGCCCGGGATCCACCACGAATAACCCGTATACATCATGAATTCGAGAACGTAACCAACACCAAGGGCACACTAATGGCCATGGATGAAAATAATTTGGTTCATCGATCATTCTTCTTTGGCCCAAAGGAGATAAGAGCACTTAGGAACCGACTTCCTGCAAGCCTCGGTGCCTGCTCAACGTTTGAGGTTCTAACAGCATATGTATGGAGATGCCGCACAATTGCATTTGCAGTAGACCCTGATGAGGTTGTTCACATTTCATGCATAATCAGTATGCGAGGCAAGCGCGGTTTCGAACTGCCTCCAGGATACTATGGAAATGCTTTTGTGACTCCAGCTTCAATTACTAAGGCAGGAATGCTATGTAAAAATCCATTGGAATATGCGATAAGGTTAGTGAAGAAAGCCAAGGCGGAAATGAGTCAGGAGTACGTTAAATCAGTGGCAGATCTTATGGTCATCAAGGGCCGGCCCTCATTTATGCACCCGGGGAACTATATGGTTTCAGATCTCACGCGTGACGGGTCTGGAGAGATCGACTTCGGGTGGGGGAAGCCCGTCTATAGTGGGCCTGCTAGGGCTATATCTATTATTAGCTTCTGTGCGCGGTTCAGGAAAAGCAAAGGAGAAAAAGGGAATGTTATACTTATATGCCTGCCTCCGCCAGTCATGGAAAGGTTTGAACAGGAGCTAAAGAGAATGACAGAAGAGGCAGAGCCTGTTAGACTTATTACATCCAACCTCTAAATTAAAGAGAATCTACATGGATTTTAAGAATTAAGCAGTTTAATTTAGCTTAGGATCTCTTTAAAAAAGTTCACAATTTAAATGTAGCAGGGTGGAGATTGCTAGTGCTAGGTGTTATATCAATAGTAGGCAATGTATCAGTTTATGACACTGTATTTGGCTTGAAGGCTTGAGTGCTGTTGAATACTTATTTCGGCCAGTGGTGTGAGCCATTCATCATCTTAGGAAAGTAACTGAGCTATGGATTTCCATCCATAGCATTAGTGTTTGCAAGTAGAAACATGTCTTGATAAACTCCATTTGTTTGGGGATGCATTCAAGCCTTTATATCTCTTTTGAAGAGAGCTATAGGCTAGGAAGACAAAACGGTAGGTCTTCTTGGTGAATTTGTGTTTGCTCTACCTTTTGAGAAATATTAACTTTATATGCAAGCCTTTATATCTTGTTGATGAGATATAGTGCAACTAGAAAAACTCCAACCTTAAGATTTAAAGGCACGTTAGCATAAAACATCATTGCTAATTTATCATAACCCTTCTCATGGAAACTCCAACCCGGATTTTAGGACACCACGATCATTTCACGTGTAGTCCAAAGGTTTGACATGAGAAGTAGTAATTAAGCTAACAAAAAAGTTTTAACTAGAAATTTATCTTTTCATACAAAACTCCATAAACTAAATTATGACAAGTCTCCCAAAAAGTAGCAATAAAGTGAACCATTAATACAAAAAATATCCAATTAAATTAGTCTCTTAGCTAAAGAAATAAACGGGTTTTTGAACCCTTCATACCCATATCACTTATTCCCAAAATCAAGTATATCTAAAAATATTTAAGAAAAGGAGTGAACTTGAACACAAATAAAGGATAGAGATCAAATATATTTATGTTTAAAAAATGAAATAGAGAATGTTTGTAATATGAGCTCAATCATATGAAATAAACTTGTATTATATGTGTTATTTTTCATAAAGTCTTAAATCATGTATTTTTCGATAAATGTGCATATATTAAAAAATTCCTAGTACATTGTTAATAGAAGTGCCCAATATAGTTATACTTATGGAAGCAAGTAGCCTTAGATGTTCCTCACATTTTAGTGGCTAGAACCAAAAACAATCTAATGGTATACCATAGTGTGGACCCTCATTTTTCACGCACATTCCTGCTTAATGGCAAGACTTGCCTTTTAGTGCAAAACTGATTTTAATACAAATTGGGATTGCCACTTATTTTTGTTTATTTTTTTAAAGGAAAAACAAAATAAGAAATAAAAACCTAAAAATGACTCCTTATTTGGAAAAACGTGACTTTGAAAATCGAGTCCAAGTCTAGGGGTCAATTAGGGCTTACATGGTCCAAAACATAGTCAGTTAGTTAGGAGCTATGTGAAGAATTGGAGGTGAAAAAGGCAATTGAAGCCACAACCCAGAAGGTTGCTGAGGAGGGGGTCGGTTTACTAAGGAAGGTAAAGCTAGAAAATGAATCGCTCCAGGCGAATGTTAAACAATTGAAGCTAGAGAATGCCACTTTAAGCTTTGCCAAGGCCAAAGGGGAAGAATAAGGTATCTGGCTAAAGCTTGACCTGGATCAAAACCAAGTCAACTTCATTAAGGAGAAAATGACCTTGAGACGACTTATTAGCAACAAATAGATGACATGTTCTTCTAGGACTATCATTGTTGTATGAATAAGCACAGAATTACCGATGACATCCCTAGTATTCCGTCTGATGATGATGATGAAGTCTTGTTGAGTGACAACACTCCAGTAGACAAGTAAGAGGTTTATGATGAATAAGCTAAAAAATAGTTATCATATTTCTTTGTAAAAGGCATATTTGGCTGTTTAGGCCTTGGTTTGTAAACACATTTGGGCCGTTTTGGCCTCTTATTACAATTAGTGGTCGTTTAGGCCTGTTCATACTTTAATTTTTGCTTAACACATTTTCTAGTGTTTATTTTCTATGTTGTGGTTGCTTGTTTCTTTTCATATGCAATTTTTGTCATTTAGGTCTATCATTTTGGTTGTTTTCCATCACTTTGCTAACTTTGGCCCTATCCCATTTGGCTTTGTGCCACTTGGCTCTATGGCTTAAGCCTTGCCATTTAGAGTTGCCATTTAGCTTACCCTCAAGGAATTTGCTTTGGCTCATAGCCATTTGTATAGCAATAGTATGTAAAAAACATGGAGCTTTTATTGATAATACTTTTTCAGGTTTGATACATTCCAATGGCGGAGCAGTGACATTCTGCCCATTGTTTGTAGATGGTATGCCCTTGATTCACCCACATTGATTACAACATATGGCCCTTCTAATTGGCATGGAGTTTGTCGGTTCCTATTTCAGTTGTGTGTTCGAAGACCTGCATCAACACCAAATCTCCTAGATAAAATAGCCATTGTCCGGCTCTCTTATTGTATTGAGCAATAGCTCTTTAGTGATACAAGTCTATCCAGATAGTCTTTTCTTTCCATTCCTCATCTTCCCAATCCAAGTGTCTTTCTATGTCTACATTATTGTCTCCAACCTCTTGAATGACCGTTCTTGTTGTGGGCATTCTGATTTCTATTGAGATAACAACTTCCATCCCATATGCTAGATCAAATGGTGTGACCCCAGTTGGTTTCCCGCTGGTCATCCAATAAGCCCATAAAATGCTTGATAGTTCGTCTACCCATTTTCCTTTTGCCCATTCGAGTCCCTTCTTTAAGGAATTTAGTAATGTCTTATTTTTTGCCTTCATCTACTCGTTGCTTTGGGGATATCTAGGTGTTGCATATAAATTTTTTATTTTCAACTCCAAACAAAATGTTCAGATGACACTATAGTCAAACAACGACTCGTTGTCTGTGACAATAGCTTGGGGAATTCTGAATTGGCACACAATATTCTTCTAGGTGAACTTTGAGACATCTTTATCCTTGATGCTAGCATAGGCTTTTGCTTCCACCCATTTTTTGAAATAGTCAGTCGCCATAAGTAATAACTTCCTTTTTACCGTGCCAGTTGGAAGTGAGTCAACTATATCCATCTCCCATTATGCAAATGGCCAAGGAATGGTAACCGGATTGAGACATTCAAATGGTAGTTAAGGGATATGAGCATATCTCTGACATTGATTGCACTTCCTAACATAGTTTTCTGCATCATTCTTCATGGTAGGCTAATAATAGCCTTGAGAGTAGGCGCGATGTGCTAGGGTTTATCCACTTGGGTGGTTCCCGCATATACCCTCATGTAGTTTGGCCATGATATATTGAACTCTATATTGTTTAGGCATCTAAGGTAAGGTCCCTTAAATAACAGTCTGTAGAGTTGGTTGTTTATTAGGGTGTATTGTGAGTTTGCACTCAAAGTTTATAAGCTTGTTTTCCGTCATTAGGAACTTCTCCCGTACTGAGGTATTTTATAATTTCTTCCATTCATCCTAGATTCGCTTGGTCTATATCATTTACCTATTTAGATGAGATAAAAGAAGTGACCTAAAGGTAGATTGGCAACATTATACTCTCTTGTATTAGCAAGATAGCAGCAACTCCAGCTAGTGCATCAACTCACCCATTCTTCTCTCGTGGTACACACTTAATGGACCATCCATCCAACTTTTCTATTCAAGTGTCCACCAAGGTGAGATAACGAGCCATGAGTTTGTCTCTAGCTTCATATCTCGTTGGACATTTAATGGAGTTTTTTTATGACAAATGTTGTAATGCAAATACGATAAAGCTCTCTACCCATCCGTATAATCTTTTGATCTCCTATCCTTTGACATCCAAGAACGATCCATTTTATGTCCAAAAAAGAAACAAAGCTCCTATATACCACAACAATAACAATTATTAATAGCTATCCTATTAATAGCCTCAAAATATATAATCGACCAATTTCAAATTTCAAATAGTGAACTAATGCAACTAAGATGTCAATCAATAGAAGCAAATGATTTATGCATGATTTATGCATTCTAACATCTCCAACATCCATAATTAAGTAGTGGTTCCTATCCCATATAGGAATACATAATCCCTATGTGTCAATTGCCAATGTACTTAATTTCATTTTAAAGAAATTTCGGCAGCATTTCCCTATGGTTCTCCAAGTACACAAAATGGACAAGGCATAATATGTCACCTTGTCCAAGTATGTACCCAAAGAACAAGAGGAAAGAGTCCCAAAATTTATTTAAAATGAATTAAGAACAAGCAATTAACTTCATAGATATTATGTTTTCCTACACTGTCCAATTGGACAATTCAAGCATCATTTGTAGAGAAAAGATCTTTATCACATGGTAGACAATTTAAAAGTTGTCAATGTGAAACTAGAATAGATAAAACTATTTTCACCTTTTGACAACTAAAATGTCTTTACTATGTAATAACAGAAACTTTTGTCTCACAATGATACTTGAACGGGAACTCTAAGGTTGCATGCAAGTGTAGTTGAGTAAAATTAAAACACAATTACTAATTGAAATATTACAACAAAATAACATAACTCTCATTCTATCAAGTAATTATCCTACAAAACAAATAATAAGACAATGAACAATGAATAATGAATATTTACATTAAGCAATGGAGTAATAGAAAATCAAAGTTCAACAAGGCTAGTATAGGATGTATAATCACTTCATGAACAAATAAGTGACTGCTAATACCCATCAGTCCAAAATGAGATAATAATAATATAAGAAATGCTTGGGCTTATTTTTAAATATTGACTAATTCAATTTACATTAAGCAATGGAGTAATAGAAAATCAAAGTTCAACAAAGCTAGTATAGGATCTATAATCACTTCATGAACAAATAAGTAACTACTAATACCACAATAATAATAATAATAATAAGGATTTTAATAGACCAATATCATCCAAATCTAGAATACTTTATTTTACTAATATGGCAGCAAATACACTACCCATAACAAAATGACGGGAAACATATATTCCATGTTAAAGCATGTTAGAAGGGGATAAACACATTTAACCCCTTGCCTTAGAAGCTTCTTCTCCCAATTCACAACCACTAAAAAAAAAAAGTAATTAATAATAATAATAATAATAATAATTAATAAATAATAATAATAATAATAATAATAATAATAATAAATAAATAATTAATTAATTAATTTAATAAAATCATAATAATAATAATAATCATAATCATAATAATAATAATATCCAAATTCATGGAATCTAGAAGCAACACTTATGGTTTCAAGTTTAATATCCAAAGTGGAGGGCTCAATGCCTAATGCTACAATCAAGTGCAACATTAAGCCCAATCTGATTACCAAAGCCCAAGACTAAGGCCTAAAATCCAATAGAAATAAAGCCCAAATTATAAGGGTCCAATAATAATAATAATAATAATAATAATAATAATAATAATGATAATAATAATAATAATAATAATAATAATGATGATAATGATAATGATAATAATAATAATAATAATAATAATAATAATAATAATAATAATCATAATCATAATGATAATAATAATAATAATAATAATAATAATAATAATAATAATAATAATAATAATGATGATAATAAGAATGATAATAATAATAATAAAATAATAATAATTATAATCATAATCATAATCATAATCATAATCATAATCATAATAATAACAATAATCATAATCATAATCATAATCATAATAATAATCATAATAATAATAATAATCATAATCATAATAATAATAATAATAATAATAATAATAATAATAATATACACTACCCATAACAAAATGACGGGAAACATATATTCCATGTTAGAAGGGGATAAACACATTTAACCCCTTGCCTTAGAAGCTTCTTCCCCCAATTCACAACCAATAAAAAAAAAAGTAATTAATAATAATAAAAAAATAATAATAATAAATAAATAAATAAAATCATAATAATCATAATAATAATAATCATAATAAAGTGCAACATTAAGCCCAATCTGATTACCAAAGCCCAAGACTAAGGCCCAAAATCCAATAGAAACATGGTTTCTTCAAAGCTGGGACTCAATGAGGAGCTTTATCACTCAATGTTATACTGTGACCAAAATGAAAGGGTCCCATCCTCATAATTTAATGCAAGTTGCATTGAGCCATGATGCAGATCATCATCCTCTAAAGCCTCATAGTGCTTAAGACTCTGCAGGGATCGTTGCACTCATTTTTGTAGATTTTACATCTTAACTCCCTCAAGTAGCTTTCCCATGCTGGAATTTCTTTAGTGTTTGGTCCTAAACAATGACAACCAGTCATCTGAAACCTTGTTTTATTACCAATTTGACAATAGAAGAGAATGAAGAAGTGAAAACTCAAAAGAGTAGGTCAGCTATCTCAAGGCATCCACCAAAGGGATAAGAGCGAAGAAGAAGAACTCGTTAACATGTCAAAGTCTCAAATATAACTCAATCCAATAAGAAAAATGAAAAGACATGAGAATGTTTTAACTCTAAAAATAATTCTACTTGAGCAAGGTGGTCATTAGGACTTGAAAGTTCATTAGATGGGCCTTGGCAAAATAATTATAATATGTGAAAGTGCCTATTAAAAAAAAAAGATTATTTTTGCAATTAGTTGCAAAACCCATTGTAGAAAATTCATTTCCCACAAATTAACAACATTAATTCTACATGTACAAGAAGAGAATCTAGCTACCACTTTCAAAAAACAGAGTTCCAGCCACCACTTCCCAAAAAATAGAGCAACATACATCATTTCATTCCAAGTACATTGAAACCCAAAATTTACAAAAAGAAAAAAACCTATAATACAAAATATGGATATGAATAGGTACAGGTTAGAGCTTACCTTAGGTGTCAATGCCAAAAATTGCAGTTGGATGCCAAACAAGATGAAGGAATGGGTTTCTAAAAACAATACAAACACAAACAAATTGTTATATTTATTAGATTAAATATTTAGCCTTAACAAACGCCCAATAAAAAATCATAAACACCCAAAAAAAAAACCCTAAACTATAAAATCGAAAATATTTTGAGAGAAAAAGAGATTTACCAGTCAGCTAATGGTGGCCAAACACGGATCTACTAATAGTAGTATATGCCTCCTCTGCAATCAGTCAAACAATAACAGAGACCTCATACATTTTAGGGTTAGAATTTTGGAGAGGGTTAGGGTTTCAAAGAGGGTCATCCATGGTGGTATTAGGGTTTGAGTGTGGGTGTCGGGCAGTGAGCTTGTTGGGTGTGATTGTGGGCTAGAGTGTTAGTATTTGTTAATTAGGAAATAAGGCATTTTTATATAAAAAAACTGAAAATGACACTCTGAAAGACTGCCAACATTTAAGTTGTCCAACAATGATGCTTGGAAAAGTGCCATTATTTAAAATCCAGTGTACAATAACGTTTTTAAAAGAGTCATTATTTAAAAATGCCATTGCTTCTCCTTGTAAAGCACCAAGGATATACAAGCATCAATGCTTACTACTTTTAGTGACAAATAACGACATTTTTTTATAAGCGCCAAGAAATAGAGCGCCATTAATTTAGTTTTTTGTAGTAGTGTGGTTAATAAGTGATAAAAACAACTAGAAAGTGTTTGTTTTTTTAGCTTTTTGATAAAAGCAATTTGTTTTAAGACTTTAAGTTGTTTGTTTTTCTACTTTTTCATGATTTATTATAAATATTTTGCTAAATAGAAAAAACTAAAATATTTGAATTTTTTTTTTAAATGGAAAAAGTAACATGTTCATTTTGCTTTATTTTTTTTATTCATAATAGAATAAAATATTACAAAAACAACGAACCTAATATTTAATATTATTAAACACTATTTAGTCTTAAGTTCTATTTATAATTAAGTAAAAAATAAAAACAAACACCGCCTTAGTCATTTTGATTGTTTGCTACTTTATAAAGTTATCTTAGGCTCTTCAAAAGTTTGGTTGAGTTCCAATAAAGATGAAATTGTTAGAACTTTATGAATTGATAGAGGTGATAATGAAAGTGGTGTAATTGTACAATTTTTAATCTTTAGGGTTCAAATTAGAACTTATAAAAATAAATTTTTATCATTAACATATGTCCATAATAATTTATAGAGCAATTTATTAAATACTTACATATTACTTTTTAAATTCACAATGTTTTGAAACCATGATTTATTAAACTTTCAAGTAATTTTGGTCAAGCATCATCCTTCATTCTAATATGACTAAATGTATTTTTTTTTTAAATTTGGATGATACCAAACTAGCTATAAGGCTACCAATCATGTGCAAGGGAGCCAAAATCCAAGCTTAACTTCATACCCAAACATATTTGCCTACCATGATATCGATACCAAAAGAAACAATGAACAAATTGGCTACGGTAATCTCTACTCACTAGTGATATCTTTGCTAAAATCTAAGTTTATCATCATATCTAAGTATATTTGCCTACCATGATATCGATACCAAAAGGAACAATAAAAGAATTGGCTATGGTAATCTCTACTCACCATTCATATCTCTGCCAAAATCCATGCTTATCATCATACCTAAACATACTACAAGAAATTTCACCTTCGGCCACAAATTTTTTGGCCATGAATATAATTTCATCTCTAAAGACGATGTTGGGAGACAAAATTTGAGTTTGTTACAAAAATTTATTTCTAAATTATTAATTGAATGTGAAACGAGGCCAAATTATTTGTGACGATATCATAATTTTAACAACAAAATATTCCATGGTGCTAATTCGTGCCCAACTGGTGTATGTCCTATTGATTGGTGTTTAATCAACTGGTGTGCCTTGATTTCGGTCCTCAGACGGGAGTAATCAACAAAATTTATAAACCTATTTCACCATGTACTAGGGTTGCATTAGCTAGCATAGCATAGTGGCTCTAGGATCGTTCACTGGGATGGGTTTTCAAATTACAACTGATATTAGTTCAAAACTGAATTGGTGTTTTTTCTTTTCAAGGTTAGCTTTAAAAGAAAACATAAAGAAGTTTGAAAAGGTTGGTTTTTAAGTGAAACCAATAATAAAGTAACGAAAATTATTTACAAAGAAAATTTTTCTTGGAGTTTTTAGATCATTGGGCTCAGGTTCTTTATACAAAAAAGGAGTTCCAGTCACTTGAATCTTTTCCTCGCATTGGGGATTTAACATATAGTTATTTCTCAAACCAATGTGGTACAGATGTTTCCCCTTAATGGATTCAAACACTAATTTCCTGTCACTGAATCATCTTGCAATGGTTCATACCTCTCACCTAGTATTGGCCATTCAAGGTGATCCTTAACGTTGGATTACCAATCAAAAGCTCGCAAGAGATAACTAATGGATGACTCCTTGGAGTCCAAAAGCTTACCAAGTGTTAGCTATTCTAGAAAATCCTACCCTTAAACCACCTCCCAAAGGCTCGCAAGAGATAAACTAGTGTAACTCAATGGACGGAGTCTACTTGCCTTACCAAGTGTTGGCCTAATTGAATTTAAGGAGTTTTAAGTTAACTAAAAAGATAAAAACCATTAATGGGTCACACTTTCTCTTCATTAAAAGATGAAACAACAAAACTTTCAATTTTGCATTCGGAACCTTACCCAATTTCCTTCACTCTAAGAAACAAAAAGCCTAGCCACTCATCCTCTAAGAAAACATCCTCAGAGTTTGTTTGACTAGTGAGTAAAATACAATCAAAATGAGTAGGTAAGGCAAAGCAAAGTTCTATGTATTACTTTCTTCAAAACTACACAAA
The DNA here is from genome assembly GCA_946000715.1 of Vitis cinerea var. helleri x Vitis riparia. Lineage (NCBI taxonomy): Eukaryota > Viridiplantae > Streptophyta > Magnoliopsida > Vitales > Vitaceae > Vitis > Vitis cinerea var. helleri x Vitis riparia. The sequence goes on along the minus strand of OX253993.1, from coordinate 18,589,988 downwards.
GTTTGTCTTTGAGAAAAACTCCCGAGATATCTTTTTAAAAGAAAATTACAAGAGATTATATAGAAAGGCTATTCACCCTTTCTTCTTACTTCCTAACTAAGGAATCCTATGATTGGTGGATTACAAGGAGAAAATAGGGATTTAAACAAAAAATATCAGAAGAAAAAATCTAACAGAGTCGGTTGCAAATATCTGGGAATACACAGGTGGAATGCGCAAGTTGAAACATGACTTACGAAAATTTTGCAAGTTGAATTGTCCATTTTGCAAGTTGGACTTTGATTTCACAAGTTGAATTTGTGATTTCACAACTTGCGAAATTGTCTTTTAGCTTGGTGCGGTTTTCTTCCAACGACCATAACTTCTTCATTTCAGCTCTGATTTACACACCGTTTGAAGTGTTGGACTTCTAACTTCCCGAGCTTCAAAACGACATATAGTATGTATAAAATGGACTACAAGAAGAGCTCAAAATGTGTCTTGCAGTTGCTTTCCTCTTGAATTTCTTCATGTTAGATTCCTCTCTCTGTTTTTCCTCCTTGCATTCTTGATTGGCTTTGGCAAAGGACTATGAAGCTCCAAAGCTTAGATTATTCATGTAAATGAGCTTCCATTTGCTTTGCCATGGACTATACAGAGCTCTCCCTTATTCTTGGATTGCTTTGGTGATCAAAAAGCTATCAAAAACACTAAAACTTGCCACAATTTGATTAGAAACACTTGCAAGGGTCCTTAACATGCCAATTGAGTTAAAAGGTAATAACTACTACTCAAAAGTGTTTTAAAAGAGTTAATTACAAACTATAAAATAGCACTTTTTGAGTAGTAATTAGACTATAAACATATTATAATTAATTAAATTAATTAAAATTGAAAAATTAAAATGTAAAGTTAAAGCAATAATTAAAACGTAAATTTAAATAATACATTTATAAATGTAGAATTTTAAATAGGCTGAATAAGTTATAATTATGTTCACCTCTTTAATGGGTTAATTAACCATGTGAATGAGTTAGAATTTTATTAATAGGTTATCTAATCAATTCATATACTATTCAATTTAATTATATTATTAAACAAGTTAAAGTCGGTTTGTATCATGTTATTCGTATAATAATGGAGTCATATTCCTGTCAGATCATTTTGATATGATTATGAAATAAGTTAAGTTAAATAAATTTTTATTTTATTTTATCTTAATATAAAACTTATCCAACATGATATGATATTGGATTGTGAAATTTGAATTAGTTTTATTGTGCTTTATTCGGGATGTCGAGGGTTTAACTGCTTGGTCAGCTCGTGGGGATCAAGCTACCTGATCAGCTCACGAGGGTTGAAGAAGCAATGTCCCTGTTAGCCCAAGGGTTCTCCTAATCGAGTTTTGATGATAACAAACCATGGTTAAGTAACTAATTGGTTTGAATGGTAAAGAATCTCATGTATAAATTTGAAAATTCATTAAATGACCAAATGGATACAAGATCGAGACTTTTTTGAAGAGTTTTGATCATAGGAAACAAATTTAAGATGAATCCATGGGTGCACTTAGGTTTTTCATATCGTTTCATGCATATTTGAAAACTCGTTTTATCCTTTAAAATTTCAATGTCATTAAAACCCAAGTTTTATCAAATGTACCTTAGGCAAAACGTTTTAAAATTGGCATATTAATTCACCTAAAAACCTTTCCTAAGTGTTAAAAAAGAAAGGAATTGAAAAAGAAAGGTTTTCGGGGCCAAAAGGCTTAACCGGTCAAGACTCTAGCCAACCGGTTCAACCGGTTGAGGAACTAGTCGACCGGTTGCCCTTGTCCAATCGAGGTCCGGTCGAGGGGTGCCAAAAACACTCTCTGTCATCCAGTAGCTTCTTCTTCCCGATTAAGGTTCACCCCTTCCCGGTCGACCTCCGGTCGAGACAACGGTAACCTGCCAAAGCATTAAATGCTCCAACAGCTAGTGATCCGATCGACCCTCAGCTCGACCGGTCGAGGCTACCTTTTGCTGTTTTTTGCTCCCGAGCTTAGAAACCTATAAATTGAGAGCTCCACTTCATTTATTAAGAAGAGAACACTTGCAATCAATTATCTACCTACCTGTTCTTGTCCTAAAAGCTCTCATTTCTTTCTTAGTGCATTAAAACCATCACTTGCATATCTTTTAGTGCACCGTTGTGAGTCATCCTAGCTTTGTTTTGTATTTGAGTTATCTTTGAGCTAGGTTGAAGGTTTCCTTCTTGTAAAACTTGAGTGTTAAAGACTTCAAGAAGTTTGAATCTTGAAGGGATTGTGTAAGAGCCCATTGGAGCCGAAATCCAAGTGTAAAGGATTAGAAGCTTGGTTGAAGCTTCAAGCTAGTGGAACTCTCCCTCGGTTAGGAGATTGACGAGAGTGGATGTAGGCAAAGAAGTGCTAAACTACTATAAAATTCAAGTTTGAATTCTCTAACTCTATCTCTTTATTTCTTGTTTATTGTGTGCTTAAATTTGTTGCATTGAAAAAGTTTTTGAAAAACTCAATTCACCACCCCTCTTGGGTGTTTTTCTCCTTTGTTGCATAACTTTTATTTTCTCAGTCCCCTAAAGAAATTTTTTGTATAAGATGAATGACAAGTTTACCCTTATTATATATTTAACCCATTTGATGTTTTAGAGTTTTGTTTTTTAAAGAATGCAACTATAATTGAGAAGTGCTTTTTGAGAGCTTCACTATTGTAATTCTTTTTGTTTATCTTGAGTAGCGGATTGTTGAATGTTGGTGCACTCCATGAACGTAGAGATCACATTAATCTCCAAATCACATTAAAAAATTTTATTTTGTGTTCTTCTGTGTGCGTGATTTGGCTTTCACATGATACATTGCTATCCTAACAAGATGCATTCACAATTGCTTCAATTGATACATTTATGCCATGTGCCATAATGTATTCCTAATTATAAATATACCCCACCATCAATATATTGGATAGAACAAAAACTAGGAATTTTATATCAAAATGGCCCATTAACAAAACGAAAATATAGGTTATTTTAAATTAGTTTGAAACCCCGTTTTCAAAAACCAACTTTTTAAAATATGGTTCTAAATGTGTACTAAAGCCATTGCGGTTTTAAAATTTATTCCAGTTGCAATTTTAAATTATTACTTCTAACAAATTACAAGTAAAAAAGAAAGAAAAAGAAAAAGAAAGTTACATAATAAAAAGAAATTATTTTAAATATTTGTTTTAGGATATAAGAAATTTTGGACAAATAAGCATGAGTATGTTTTCTAACATTTTCTATAAATTATTCTTTGATTGTACCAGTCAAAAGATTTATTTATTTTATTTTATTAAACAATTAAATTTGATAAGAACATCTAGGGAGTTTTTATTTATTTAAATGATATTATTTTTTTAAATGTTATAAAAATAATATTTTATAAAATAATTTAAAAAATGCAACACTTTTAAAATCATCTTAAAAAAATTAATTATACATATCGTCTTTTTAAAATGAGATTTTAATAAAATTAATCAATTAAAAGGAATAAAATGGTGTCAAATTTCTAAATGTAATCTCCCATATTTGAATTTAAAGAGTAATTCATTTTTTATATAAATGGTTTTCAATATTTTGATTAAGATTATTTTAACAAAAAAAGTAAATGTATTCGTATAAAAACTCTAAAAAAAAATATGATAAATAATTAAGGAATAATATACATATTCAAGTTTTTTTTTTTCTTTTAAAAAAAAACAATATATGTGTAAAGTATATTTTGTGACATTTTGTAATAATATACCAAATTTAAAAACACATTAAACTTAAAATTATAATATATATAGTTGGAAAAAGTTTTTTTATTTAAAAATTTTGATAAATTTATTTGTAAATTTAATTTTTTTAGATTAAAATATTATATAGAAGGTATATTAAGATAATTAAAGTTGATTTATTTATAATAATTTTATTTTAAGAAATAGATTCATAACTATCATTTTAAAATTATTTTTAAAAACACGTGTAATTGGGAAAAGGTGACTACTGAATATTTGATGTTTAACATCCATCGCATTGTCCTATCAGTCCACGTACATTTCATGCCATGAATTTATGGTGCTAGAGACACTCCCATTCCCAACAGGGAGAATCATGTAGTTGTTTGTCAAAGAAGAAAGAATAAATAAGAAACCAAGTTTCACCTTTACAATTCAAATGGTCATGCCAAAAATAATTTGAAAATAAAAAATTGTTAATGCCAATTTATAAATTGAGTCCAACTTCTATTAGATTGTTAATGGGTATTAATTTTTAAAAATAATTTGAAAGTAAAAAATTGATCCAATTTATATTAGATTTTCCTAGAACAAAATTGATTCCAAATGGTCTTGCCAATTTATTTTACAATTTTTTTTGAATTTTCTTGTTAGGAAAATAAATTTTAAATTAAATTAAGTATATTTTAATATTTTAAATTTTTAATGAGTCTAATAATTTTTAAAAAACTAAAATTTAAAAATTAAGTCAATTAATGCTATAATTTCCCAAACGAAACTAATGTTAATTCTAGCATTAAGCTTAGTAATTTCAAACTAGTTTTGGGTCGGGAAATTTTAACATTAAGTGGCTTGATTTTTTAATTTGAAATTAATTTTAAAAACTATTAAAGTCTATATTGAATTTAGGCTATGTTTGGTTTTAGGAAAACTTGAGATAAAATATAAGGGAAAAAAAAAAGAAGAAAAATAGAAGAAAAGAAAAAACCATGAAAGAAACTAAAAAATAGGTTTAAAATTAATAAATTATTTTTATGTACTACTTAAAACTTATTTAATTTATTTTAACCCCTCAATATAGAGATTAAATAATTTTAAAATGGATAAGTTTTTAAGTTATTTTAATTATATTTTATTTTCTTTCGTATTTTCCACAATGCAATAAAAAAAATGAGAAAATAATTTTCTTTAATATATTTTTTTCTTTACTTAATATTTTCTCAAAACATATTGTAATCTTAATGTATTAGTTTGTCTTACTTCAAAATTTATTTTTGAGAAAATTCAGAATAATATAATCATTTGTAGAGAAGAAGTTAACAAAACTAGACTCATAATAGATATCATTAGGCTAAATTTTATATCTAAACATACCTAAACATATCTTTCTACCATGATATTGATACCGCAAGAAACAATGAAAGAATTGACTACGTAATCTCTACTTACTATTCATATCTCTGCCAAAATCCAAGCTTATCATCATATGTAAACATATTTACCTACCATGATATCGATACTAGAAGAAACAATGAAAGAATTGGCTACGGTAATCTCTACTCACCATTCATATCTCTGACAAAATCCAAGCCTATCATTATACCTAAATATATTTGCCTACCATGATATCGATAGTGGAAGAAATAATGAAAGAATTGGATATCTAATCTCTACTCACCCTTCATATCTCTTCCAAAATCCAAGCTTATCAACATACCTAAACATATTTGCCTACCATGATATCGATACTAGAATAAACAACGAAAGAATTAACTATGGTAATCTCTACTCACCATTCATGTCTAACAAAATCCAAGCTTATCATCATATCTAAACATATCTGCCTACCATGATATCGATACCGTAAGAAACAATGAAACAATTAGTTACGTAATCTCTAGGCACCATTCCTATCTCTGTCAAAACCCAAGCTTATCATGATACGTAATCATATTTACCTACCATGATATCGATACCAGAAGAAACAATGAAAGAATTGGCTACGATAATCTCTACTCACCATTCATATCTCTACCAAAATCCAAGTTTATCATAATACCTAAACATATTTGCCTACCATGATATGGATACCAAAAGAAACAATGAAACAATTGGCTACGGTGAGTAGATCATTCATATCTCTAACAACAACCAAGAATTGCACATGGGAAACGTGGAGACAAATTCAGAATCCTAAGCATGCTAACAACATCTTTGTGGGCCATATTCTTTTGCCAACTTTTGTCTTTTGTACCCAACGCATATAACACAAATTTTAACTAGTTTTGGATTTAATGTAATTGTTTTTATGTAGCAATCCATTTGTAGCATGTTTAACTTGTTTATTTAATTCTATTAAATGTCTTGTTTAACCCGTATAAATTTATTAATTTTATATATTTAAAAAATTAAAATATATTTTAGTTATAAATATAATATAGTTAAAAATTAGAGAATTGACATTTCAAATCTTAAAAATATTTTATGGTTAAAATGTTAAATAAAATAATAAATAAATGTAACATTAAAAGTTTAATTTACTTTTTAGATTATAAACATATTATAATTAATTAAATTAATTAAAAATTGAAAAATTAAAATGTAAAGTTAAAGCAATAATTAAAAGGTAAATTAAAATAATACATTTATAAATGTAGAATTTTAAATAGGCTGAATAATTTATAATTATGTTAACCTCTTTAATGGGTTAATTAACCATGTGAATGAGTTAGAATTTTATTAATAGGTTATCTAATCAATTCATATACTATTCAATTTAATTACATTATTAAACAAGTTAAAGTTGGTTTGTATCATGTTGTTCATATAATAATGGAGTCATATTTCTGTCAGGTCATTTTGATATGATTATGAAATAAGTCAAGTTAAATAAATTTTTATTTTATTTTATCTTAATATAAAACTTATCCAACATGATATGATATTGGATTGTGAAATTTGAATTAGTTTTATTGTCCTTTATTTGGGATGCTTGGGGTTGAGTTGCTTGGTCAACTCGTGGGGATCAAGCTACCCAATCAGCTCGTGAGGATCGAAGGAGCAATGTCCCATAAAGAATTTTTTTGTATAAAATGAATAACAAGTTTACCCTTATTATATATTTAACCCTTTTATGTTTTAGGGTTTTGTTTTGTAAAGAATGCAGTTGTAATGAAGAAGTGTTTTTCGAGAGCTTCACTATTGTAACTTTTCTAGTTTATTTTGATTAGTGGATTGTTGAATGTTGGTGCACTCCATAAACGTAGGGATCACATTAATCTCCAAATCACATTAAAAAATTTTATTTTGTGTTCTTCTGTGTGCATGATTTGGCTTTCACATGATACATTGCTATCCTAACAAGATCCATTCACAATTGCTTCAATTGATACATTTATGCCATGTGCCATAATGTATTCCTAATTATAAATATACCCCACCATCAATATATTGGATAGAACAAAAACTAGGAATTTTATATCAAAATGGCCCATTAACCAAACAAAAATATAGGTTATTTTAAATTAGTTTGAAACCACGTTTTCAAAAACTAACTTTTTAAAAGATAGTTCTAAATGTGTACTAAAGCCATTGCGGTTTTAAAATTTATTCAAGTTGCAATTTTAAATTATTACTTCTAACAAATTACAAGTAAAAAAAAACAAAAGAAAGTTATATGATAAAAAGAGGTTATTTTAAATATTTATTTTAGGATATAAGAAATTTTGGACAAATAAGCATGAGTATGTTTTTTAACATTTTCTATAAATTATTCTTTGATTATACCAGTCAAAAGATTTATTTATTTTATTTTTTAAAACAATTAAATTTGATAAGAATATCTAGGGATTTTTTTATTTAAATGATATTATTTTTTAAAATGTTATAAAAATAATATTTTATAAAATATTTTAAAAAATGCAACACTTTTAAAATCATCTTTAAAAAATTTAATTATACATATTGTCTTTTTAAAATGAGATTTTAATAAAATTAATCAATTAAAAGGAACAAAATGGCGTCAAATTTCTAAATGTAATCTCTCATATTTGAATTTAAAGAGTAACTCATTTTTTATATAAATGGTTTTCAATATTTTGATTAAGATTATTTTAACAAAAAAGAAGTAAATGTATTCTTATAAAAACTCTATAAAAAAATGATAAATAATTAAGGAATAATATACATATTCAAGTTTTTTTTCTTTAAAAGAAAAACAATATATGTGTAAAATATATTTTGTGACATTTTGTAATAATATACCAAATTTAAAAACACATTAAACTTAAAATTATAATATATATAGTTGGAAAAAAAATTTATTTAAAAATATTGATAAATTTACTTGTAAATTTATGTTTTTTTTAGATTAAAATATTATATAGAAGGTATATTAAGATAATTAAAGTTGATTTATTTATAATAATTTTATTTTAAGAAATAGATTCATAACTATCATTGGGAAAAGGTGACTACTGAATATTTGATGTTTAACATCCATCGCATTGTCCTATCAGTCCACGTACATTTCATGCCATGAATTTATGGTGCTAGAGACACTCCCATTCCCAACAGGGAGAATCATGTAGTTGTTTGTCAAAGAAGAAAGAATAAATAAGAAACCAAGTTTCACCTTTACAATTCAAATGGTCATGCCAAAAATAATTTGAAAATAAAAATTTGTTAATGCCAATTTATAAATTGATTCCAATTTATATTAGATTGTTAATGTGTATTAATTTTTAAAAATAATTTGAAAGTAAAAAATTGATCCAATTTATATTAGATTTTCCTGGAACAAAATTGATTCCAAATGGTCTTGCCAATTTATTTTGCAATTTTTTTTTAATTTTCTTATTAGGCAAACAAATTTTAAATTAAATTAAGTATATTTTAATATTTTTAATTTTTAATGAGTCTAATAATTTTTAAAAAACTAAAATTTAAAAATTAAGTCAATTAATACTAGAATTTCCCAAACGAAACTAATGTTAATTCTAGCATTAAGCTTAGTAATTTCAAACTAGTTTTGGGTCGGGAAATTTTAACATTAAGTGGCTTGATTTTTTAATTTGAAATTAATTTTAAAAACTATCAAAGTCGATATTGAATTTAGGCTATGTTTGGTTTTAGGAAAACTTGAGATAAAATATAAGGGGGAAAAAAAAGAGAAAAAATAGAAGAAAAGAAAAAAATTAAAGAAACTAAAAGTAGATTTAAAATTAATAAATTATTTTTATGTACTACTTAAAACTTATTTAATTTATTTTAACCCCACAATATAAAGATTAAATAATTTAAAAATGGATAAGTTTTTAACTTATTCTAATTATATTTTATTTTCTTTCGTATTTTCCATAGTGCAATCCAAAATGAGAAAATAATTTTCTTTAATATATTTTTTTCTTTACTTAATATTTTCCGAAAACATATTGTAATCTTAATGTATTAGTTTGTCTTACTTTAAAATTTATTTTTGAGAAAATTCAGAATAATATAATCATTTGTAGAAAAGAAGTTAACATAACTAGACTCATAATAGATATCAATTGGCTCAATTTTATATCTAAACATATCTAATATGTGAGGTTTACCAAGTAACAATATTTACAGAAGCAGTTAATATATGAACAACAGGTATCACAACTTTCATTTTATATATGCATTTACTTACACCAGCTTCCAATGAATTTGATTAAAAGGGTCATTGGAAACCCAATTTTGGAAATCTAATCTTTCATCTTGTTTTGGTCTTATTTTGACAAATGTGAGGAGTATTTCATCCCTTTTAACCAATTATTTTTTATCTAAACCGTGATGCAGCTTTCCGGGGCCTGAAGAGAAAAATACATCCTCAAACACAATTAAAATTCTACCCCTTATCTAAACCGTGTCGTAGGCTGACCAAGATGCTCCGCCGCGGTATTGGAGTGCAGCAATAGGCTATAAATATCAGCCACCTTCTTCTCAAAGCAAACCATCACATAAACTCCTGCAATATTCTCTTATCATTGTTTCCATATTCCATCAACAAACTCCTTGCCTGGAAGGACATGGCATCATCACCGTCTCCTCTAGTATTCTCGGTTAAACGGTATGATCCAGAGTTTGTTCGGCCTACAAACCCTACCCCACGAGAGGTGAAGCAGCTTTCTGATATAGATGATCAAGAAGGCCTTCGCTTTCAACTTCCTGGCATAATTTTTTGCCCGAACAATCCTTTAATGAAAGGAAAAGACCCTGTAAAGGTCATTAAAGAAGCTCTAGGTAAGGCGCTTGTATACTATTATCCATTTGCAGGCAGGCTGATTGAAGGGGATAATAGAAAACTCATGGTGGACTGCACCGGTGAAGGGGTCTTGTTCATTGAAGCCGACGCCGATACCACACTTGAGGATCTTGGTGATGCAATTCAACCTATGTGTCCCTGCTTCGAGGAGCTTCTGTATGATGTCCCTGGCTCGGGGGGAATTCTTGGTTCCCCTCTTGTCTTAATTCAGGTAAATATTTTTCTATAAGGTGTTTGGTAAATGTGTTTGGTAAATCAATTTAACGATATAATGATATTTGATAAAATAATTTAATATTATAAATTTAAGTTATTTTTAACTTTAAATATCAAGTCAAAACAGTTAACTTTGGTGGTATTTGTTTTTTTAATTTAATATTGAATATAATTTACTTTCATACGTTACATAATTTGTTTTTTACATTTTTTTTTACTTATTATTTATTTTTAAAATTTTTAACTGAATAGAAAAAGTCAAAATAAAACCACATTAGTAAGATTATATTTTAAAATTATGATTCTACATCCATTTTTTATAATAAATATTGTATTATTATTTTATATATCTACAATAGTATAAATATGAATGTTTTATAAATAAATTTATTACTTAAAATGAATGAAAGTAAATACGAGTTAAAATCAATGAGAACAAATATTAATCAAAATTAATAAGGGTAAATATGTCTATTTGATGATTTAGAATAAATTTTATCAAATAATTCAATACTTAAAGCAAAAAATAGGTAACAAGTTTTAAGTTAATAACTTAAAAATAATTTAATTCAAAATAAACTTAAGTTATTAAGTAATAAGTATTCTGTTTTATCACACAAATCATTGGATGTTACTAAAGCATATACTGATAAAGACATCTTTGTACAATGCAGGTGACCCGTTTGAGGTGTGGAGGCTTTATATTTGCATCGCGCATAAACCACACAATGAGTGATGGTCCTGGCATGGTCCAATTCGTCAACGCCATAGGCGAGATGGCTCGAGGTCTGTCTGTGCCATCTCTGCTGCCCATATGGCAAAGAGAGCTGTTAAATGCCCGGGATCCACCACGAATAACCCGTATACATCATGAATTCGAGAACGTAACCAACACCAAGGGCACACTAATGGCCATGGATGAAAATAATTTGGTTCATCGATCATTCTTCTTTGGCCCCAAGGAGATAAGAGCACTTAGGAACCGACTTCCTGCAAGCCTCGGTGCCTGCTCAACGTTTGAGGTTCTAACAGCATATGTATGGAGATGCCGCACAATTGCATTTGCAGTAGACCCTGATGAGGTTGTTCACATTTCATGCATAATCAGTATGCGAGGCAAGCGCGGTTTCGAACTGCCTCCAGGATACTATGGAAATGCTTTTGTGACTCCAGCTTCAATTACTAAGGCAGGAATGCTATGTAAAAATCCATTGGAATATGCGATAAGGTTAGTGAAGAAAGCCAAGGCGGAAATGAGTCAGGAGTACGTTAAATCAGTGGCAGATCTTATGGTCATCAAGGGCCGGCCCTCATTTATGCACCCGGGGAACTATATGGTTTCAGATCTCACGCGTGACGGGTCTGGAGAGATCGACTTCGGGTGGGGGAAGCCCGTCTATAGTGGGCCTGCTAGGGCTATATCTATTATTAGCTTCTGTGCGCGGTTCAGGAACAGCAAAGGAGAAAAAGGGAATGTTTTACTTATATGCCTGCCTCCGCCAGTCATGAAAAGGTTTGAACAGGAGCTAAAGAGAATGACAGAAGAGGCAGAGCCTGTTAGACTTATTACATCCAAGCTCTAAATTAAAGAGAATCTACATGGATTTTAAGAATTAAGCAGTTTAATTTAGCTTAGGATCTCTTTAAAAAAGTTCACAATTTAAATGTAGCAGGGTGGAGATTACTAGTGCTAGGTGTTATATCAATAGTAGGCAATGTATCAGTTTATGACACTGTATTTGGCTTGAAGGCTCGAGTGCTGTTAAATAATTTATTTTAACCCCTCAATATAAAGATTAAATAATTTAAAAATGGATAAGTTTCTAAGTTATTCTAATTATATTTTATTTTCTTTCGTATTTTCCACAGTGCAATAAAAAAAATGAGAAGATAATTTTCTTTAATATTTTTTTTTTCTTTCCTTAATATTTTCCGAAAACATAATGTAATTTTAATGTATTAGTCTGTCTTACTTTAAAATTTATTTTTGAGAAAATTCAGAACAATATAATCATTTGTAGAGAAGAAGTTAACATAACTAGACTCATAATAGATATCATTAGGCTAAATTTTATATCTAAACATACCTAAACATATCTTCCTACCATGATATTGATACCGCAAGAAACAATGAAAAAATTGACTACGTAATCTCTACTCACTATTCATATCTCTGCCAAAATCCAAGCTTATCATCATATGTAAACATATTTACCTACCATGATATCGATACTAGAAGAAACAATGAAAGAATTGGCTATGGTTATCTCTACTCACCATTCATATCTCTGACAAAATCCAAGCCTATCGTTATACCTAAATATATTTGCCTACCATGATATCGATAGTGGAAGAAATAATGAAAGAATTGGCTATCTAATCTTTACTCACCCTTCATTTCTCTGCCAAAATCCAAGCTTATCAACATACCTAAACATATTTGCCTACCATGATATTGATACTAGAATAAACAACGAAATAATTAACTATGGTACTCTCTACTCACCATTCATGTCTAATAAAATCCAAGCTTATCATCATATCTAAACATATCTGCCTACCATGATATCGATACCGTAAGAAACAATGAAACAATTAGTTACGTAATCTCTAGTCACCATTCCTATCTGTGTCAAAACCTAAGCTTATCATGATACGTAATCATATTTACCTACCATGATATCGATACCAGAAGAAACAATGAAAGAATTGGCATGAATTCTCATGCATTGCGGCCACATGATTTCTCCACTTTCGGCAATTAATAATTCGGCCATGTTAGATCTCCATTTTCAACAAGTAAAAGGAAGGTTCGCTCTACCTTGTGCAGCACATGTTCTTCTCCACTAGCAGTCCATATGAAGCCATGAAAAATTGCATAATATGACCATTAAATCTTCACTAAATTAAGCATTACATGGCTTCCATTTCTCTACTAATTCATACACTGACACACAACTGAAACTTAGAGGATAGTCCTATTTTTGCACAAAATACTATGGGTCTAGTGAGATATCATTCCCATTACTTCTAGTATATGAGTGACTCATCATCATGGGAGGTTTATATCCCATGTATTACGATGAAACAATGAGCTTGTTGGTGCTCATAACTTAGCAAGGAGCTTCGAAGGGATAATTGGAATCTTTGTATTCTAACATAGTCTGGGTTCCTATTGAAACTCCTGAATATAAAACCCATAGGTGTGAGTTGGTCTATAAGAGAAACTAAGGAGTAGATAAAAATGTTGTGTTTTATGTGGCTAGGTTGTATAGTTTAAAACATTATTTTGACTATAGGATACCTTTCCACTAGTAGCCATACTCAAATCCATCAGAGCACTCCTATCCATTTCAGTTTATCTAATTTATAAGATATGACAATAAGATGTTGAGATAGCATTCTTGAACAATTTTCTTGATATCAACATTTTTTTTATGCAACTAGATATTTTCATAGCAAATGGCCATGTATGTACAGGAAGGCGTAGGGAAGCATCATGGTGCTCTAAAATCTTGTAGATAGATGACAATCTACTCATTAAGAATAATGAAGAGATATTGTCAGCAATCAAGATCAATTTGTCTATTCAATTCTAGATGGAAATCCAGATAGGGCGCAATATATTATTGGGTTTAAGGTTCTTTGGGACTGTAAGAATAAGGAAATTACGATATATCATGTACACCAATAAGCATTTGGTTAAGTGTATGATGCAGGACTCAAAGGAGGGTCACTTCCTTTTAGGTTTGGAGTTGGCCTTTCTCAAGATCGATGTCCTTAGACATCTAAGGAGAAAGATTGCATTTAGGTAGTACCTTATGCCTTCACAACGGGTAGCCTTATGTATATGATGCAATGTTTTGATCAGATATTTGCTTTATTGTGGGGTATTATAAGTATATATAAGTCAAATTAAAGTTTAAAAGATTGGACAATTGTCAAGCATATAGTCAAGTATCTTTGGAGAATGAGGTGAAAAATGGGTATTACTCTGAATACCACTTGAGTAATAACCGGAATAAGGAATGCCTAGAGAGGGGTTGAATGGGTGTTTTAAAATTTTAAAACAATATTTGTAAATTATAACCAACTTGTTATCCTAAGAGATAATGTGGATGTTCCAAATAAATAAATGGTTGTACCTAAAATCTTTAAGTATACAAAAATATGATTTTTGATTTTTAGGGATACCTTGCAGTTGGTTAGGGACAAAATTAATATAATTATTAATATTTGAAACATATGTTTGAGATATGTTAGGGATAACAATAACTACCAAAATAACGGACCTAACAAAATCAACAATAATCTCAACAAATTAATCAATAATTGGTTATCGGTATAATGACCACAACCAGCAAGATAACCAATCCAACAATCTCAATGATCAATTAACCAATCAATTAAAGATGATCAATGTCATCAACTAGAATATAAGCCAGAATAAATAGATATGCACCTTTTTAAGAAAGCCTTACAAGATATTAAGATTAATCAATTTGACTTATTCCAGGCAATTCAAATAGAATATCAAATATAAAAGATATAGATAGTGAGACACAAGATTTTTACATGGAAAACCCCCACAAACTTGAAGAGATAAAAAACCATAAGGTCTAAAACCTACCAATTTATATCCACTATTTGAACTCAAGTTACACAGATTTATTGGGTCACTTTACCCCAAAGACTTACTCTCCAGTACTTACAACTTGATCCACATCCGTAACGCTACAACTCCTTGTTGCTCCCTAGTATATCCTTTGGTCCCTCCAAAGGGATTAAGGTCTTTAACCCACAATTTAATGAATCAAATCCTTGAACGAGAGATTGGGAATGGTGTGGCAATAAGACTTTCTCTCGAGGAGTCCCTATATAGAATAAGAGGTTTATAAATTCTTAGATCTCTATGATCCCTAGTCTCTTAGCCTAAATCTCTAACCCTTAAAGGATTACAAGAGAGGTATTTATGGGTAAAAGCCATAAGGATTTCATCATCTCAAGTTTCCAAATTAGAGTTTGAGTGAAATTAATCCAAAATAGGTTTCTAAATTCAATAGGGCCGACATGACCACTTGAGCGGTCTTTACTACTTGAGTGAGCTAACCATTTAAGTGGGATTAACTGCTTGAGTGGTCCTTGCTACTTTTGAAAAATCATTTTAAAACATTTTATATCCAAAAATGATAACGAACCTTTTATACATCAAATAAGCCTTATATGCCACAAGTAAAACCTTTTTAGATGTAAGTGTGACTTCCTAGTTGGACAAACAACAACCCTTGATCTTCAATGGAGACCAAGTCACTATCTAAAAAGACTTCTAAGGCTAAAATAAATTGGAACAAAATTGCCAACATATAAACAAGACTCAATGTCCTAACATGAGGGATTATGTGCTTCTGTTTCAAAGTCATAAGATCTTTTAAAGAGGTGATATGACAGTTGGATAGATACCTATTATAGAGAACCTAACAAATTCCTTCACCTTGACATTGATTGGGAGAGTCTTTAATGGTTATCAGGATAACATAGGTTTTAGATGGGTATCTAGTATGCTTTGATAACATGATGCTTTAAGGGCTAGTGAGAGAATGTTAGGATAAAGCCCTTAAAAGCATGACATGATATAACAAATTTGGAATACATTATTCATTTAATGATATTCCAAGTTCACTTTTATCTATCCTTATTCAATGCATTTATTCTATGAGCATTCTGGCCTAACATCTCTTGCATTGTACATGACTTGGGTGTATGAGGAGTTGCATGGAATATTCAAGTCATAGGTTCCTTGCAAGTAGATGATTTGTACACAATCGGTTCGTAGACTTAGGTAATCCATTTAAGGTTGTAGAGCACCACCTCCTTATTGGAGGGATGGCTAGTCTTAGGTGTCGAGATGGGGTTCCCATGGTGAGTACACTAGTGTGTATGATTACACATTGGACAAGACCTACGATTAGTCATGATATAGGGCAATTATGTAGTCATGATTTCACCAAGCTACTATACTATATAGTCTCTTAACTTTGAGAGAATATTGAGCTTGTACATAAGTTAGCAATGACTTTGATTTACAGGTGAGATCATAAGTTGATCATATATTCCCTATGAATTGGGTTATTATTGATAGAAGTCGGTAGCAATAGGTATTCTCAATAGAGACACCATGATATATCATGGACTTTGAGATAATGTCCGCTTAGGTGATCTTAAGGATGTGTAATCGTAAAATCTGTGGGCCTATAGTAATTCCTTTTGTGGAATTTGACATATTCTCTTAGTGAGCTACAATGTCATTTAATCACATAATAGGAGAATTTGTAACTCAAGGTTTGTAGAAGTAGCCTTGAAAGGCTAATAACTTTCATCTTATTAGACTATGGGCGACTAGTTCATGGGAAGACTATATACAATTGATAGCATGTCACGAACTCAAGCACTTAACAACTCATTGCAATATATGCAAGATATTGGAGTGTAATTGATTCTTTATAGTGAGATGTTAAATCAACTTTAGAATTGGATTATGAGAGAGCCAATACTCCTATGGGTCCTAGTAGTCCTCACTTTGAGCTCTTATTCCTTGATGACATGGTTCATAAGGGTTGGATAGTATTTTAGTCCACTTTTCTACATAAGGCTATTTTGGTAATTACGTAAGATTGCATAAGGATAAGTGAGTGGTATCTCTAGACTGGTTAATTAATCAATTAGCAACCTTTGTAAGCTAGATTAAGTGACCCAAGATCATGGTGGGCTCAAACCACTTAAGTCAAGTAGGAAGCCTATAGATACCCCTTTATGGGTTAAGGTTTTCATGTCTTGTCATTCTTCCCCTAAAATCTAGGGAGTGAACTCTAGCCTCCAACCTTTAGATCTCCATCATCTTAGTGCTTAGACTCAAGGAGGAGTCATTGGGTGGAAGATTATGGTGTTTACGAGATCTACTACGACTTTGAAGCATTCTACGTCAATTGGAATTGATTAAGGTGCATTCAGATTACAAGTATGACATTTTTTTTCTTGATCTATGGTATCTATATTGGTTTTTATTTACCATGTTTTCATTGTGCATAGATCTAGAGAAGCCTATGATAGATTTTCATGCACCCTAACAATCCAAGGCATAGGAATGGAGTAATCCGGGATTCCTGACAGTGTACTACAATCTCAAATGGATTCCCCAAATCTATGAACTAACTGTGGAGAACTCATCACTCTACAAGGAACCCATGACTTGGATCTTCTGTGCAACTCCTAATGCACCCAAGTCATGTACAATGCAAGTGATGTCGTGCATGTATGCTCAAATAATCAATTAATGCAAATGAGATAATAAAGGAAAACCAAGAAACACAAATAAATAAATTTATGAATGAATCTCTATCTGCTACTTCATGTCATGCTTTCTAGGACCCAGTCCCAACAAACTTCCACTAGCCCAAAAGCATGCTAGGAACACATTGGACACCTAAGTTATCTTTATGACCATTAAAGACTCTAGTAGATAAATTCTTCATGAAAGGATCCGCTAGGTTCTTTGCAAAAGTGATTTTCTCCACAACCACAACTCCTTTCATTACTATCTCACGTATCAAGTGATACTTCCTCTCAACGTGCTTACTGTGGACCCACATTTTACATGTGCAACTAGCCCAATCTGCATCACTAAACGCATAAAGTTTGGTAGGGCTTTGGGCCCGCAATATAACGAAGACCAAAATGTTGTGTCCCATTTAAGTATCTCAAGATCCATTTTACAACCTTCAAATAGCTAAAAGTGGGGCTGCTAAGGAATCGAGACACTTTATTTACTGCAAAGGTGATGTCGGGTCTTGTGAAAGTGAGATATTGGAGAGCCCCTACTATGCTACGGAAAAGGGTAGCATCAACAGGTTCTGAGTTCAAAGAAATGTCTTTTACAGCCATTGGTGTAGCAAGGGGAGCACTCTCCAACATTTTTGTTTTGTGAAGAATGTCTTGTGTGTATTTGTGTTGAGACAAGAACACTCCACTTTTAGAGATCCTTGATTATAAACTCATGACTCAGCTTGAAGATTAGATCGATGTTGGAGAAACTTATCGTTATTCCTTGTAAGGAGAATATCATCTACATAAATGAGAGTAATGGATGTAATATATAAAAAAAGAGGCATCACATGTGCTGCAATGGAAACCAAGGTGCAGAAGATATTTAGGGAGTCTATCAAACCAGGCACAAGGTGCCTATTTCAATCCATAGAGTGATTTTTTAAGTAAGCAAACATGATCTTTCTTAGTTGGATGAATAAACCCTGGTGGCTGCTCCATGTAGACAATTTCTTTGAGGTTACAATGCAAGAATGCATTTTTAACATCAAGTTGCCTTATCTTCCATTTGAAGGATAGGAAGAGAGAAATCACTAACCTAATGGTTATTGGTCGAACTACTGAACTGAAGGTTTCAGCATAATCAACTCTAGAAATTTGAGTGAATCCCCTTGCAACCAAACGAGCCTTGAAGCGATCTATGGTCCCATCTTCCTTTGTTTTAATGTGATAAATCCACTTGGAGTTGACAATATTAATACTAGGCGGCCTTGGAACTAAGTCTCAAGTATCATTAGTGTTGAGGGCAGCAAGTTCCTCTTCCATAGCAGCTATCCAGCAAGGATCTTTCAAGGCTTCCCTAAGGGTCTTCGGTTCGGAGGGGAAATGTGGGTGGGGACCCTTGGTGGCAACTGTGGCATAATCTTTCAAATAGTAAGGAGTCATACGAAGTCGAACTGGCCGAAGAGAATTGTGAGAGCTTGAATTTGAGCATTTCACGTCATGGATGTCAAGGTGTGTGGAGATGCCTTCCATGTTCGAGAGAGAATCTACTAGAGTAGATGATGGAAATATTGCATCTTGATTTGCTTGACTTACGGAGATTGGTGGATCTGGGACTCAAGCATTATTTTATAGAGAATCAGAACCTTCCATGTTTGGGAGAGAATCTGTTGGGAGTGGATGATAGAAATATTACATGCTGATTTGCTTGACTTGAGATTAGAGGATTCGGGACTGAAACATTATTTTGTGGAGAGTCAACAGGCTCTCTTAAAGGAAGTCTACAACTTTTTCCCATTTGACAACTAATGCAAATTTTAAGCTTAGATATCCAAAGAGACATATCAATAATATTTTGCTCTTTTAACAAAGATAATATTTTTGAATGAGGATGTCCAAGTCGTTGATCCAAACCGTAGAAGAGGCACATTCTTTCCTTATTACACTCAAGGGTTCATGAATAACTCCATCTAAAGCATGTAATTGTCCCTTTTTACACCCCCTTTCAATTATCTTCTCGTTTTGACCCTTGACAACAAAGTCAAAAGATGTAAACTCAGAAGTGCAGGAATTATCTGACGTAGATTTTCCAACAGATAGTAGATTCTTTTCTAAATGAGGAACAACTAGCATATTATTTAACTTAAATTTTCCTTCTTTTGTAGAGACACAAGCATCACCCACATGAGATATGGGTAAGGCATTTCCATTTCCCACAAATATGATATCATTGCCTTGTAAGATTCAACATAGGATAACTTACTTGTGTCATTAGTCACACGTGCAGTAGCTCTAAAATCCACATAAAATGATGGATCATGTTCATCATTTAGCTTGATTGCAGCAAGGGATTGTGGAAGATCCTCTGTTTGATAGGAATAGTCAAACCTACACCAGCAATTTATTACAAGATGATTAGCTTTCCCACATATTTGACAAAAAAATTTATTGGCATTGTTGGAGTTATTGGGACGCTGTTGTGGCTGATTTTCTGGCCTTAGTTGAAGACCTTAATTGTTGGCTGGTTGGCTCATGTTCTGGTTGGTTGGAGCTGAACTCTTTTGATGGTTGTTATATCTTTCAATAGGAGTAAAACCCCTACTGTGAGTTAAAACGCTTCCCTCGTCCATTCTGACCACGACCCCTTTGTTTGAAGAAGGCTTGAGCATATTGAATGTATGTCTTTTCTTCCTCACAATGTAAAGATAGGATTTGTTTGTGGCCTTGGAATGCTAGGACAAACTGGTTGAAGGATGGATATGGAGCTTTTGTCAACATGGCTGTACGAAAATCCCTATACTGGTTTCCCAATCCTCTTGCAAATTTTAAAAACCTAATCAAGGTCTGAAACTGGCTTATTAATGGCTACGAGATTATCATAGATAAATTTGAATTCTTTCTGGTATTCTTAAATTGAACATGAATCCTTCTTGATTCCCATCAACATACTTTTCAGGTTTCCTTCATTTTCAATGGTGATAGGAAGCAGTTGTTGTTCAAGTGAAGTCCATAGGTCAAAGACAGTTCCTGCTTCTTCAAAAACCATACTAGGGACATCTTCTTTCCTAAATCCGAGGAACCAAGAAGTTAGAAGTCCATCGTTGGTTACCCAAATTTGATAATTAGGATTTGAAATTCTGTTTCCTTTTTCATTCAGAACTTCTTCAGCAGGTTTTTCATTTGCAACAATATGATGGTGGATGCCGAGGCTATGGATTAAAGGGATGATTTACGAACGCCATATCAGAAAGGTGGTGGTGCTCAATTTGATGGAGATTAAACTAGAGCATTGGTGAAATGATTGTAAGCTGAGTTGAGGTTCTTGCTTCAACATGGAAGAAGAAGATGAAAACATCATGTTTTGGCTTGCAGATAATGGCTTTGATACCATGAAGAAAGTTTAGAAAGGAATGGACGAAGTCAGATGCTATTTTCATTGACTAGCAGGTCTTAATATACACAGTATATATTTTACATATAGAAGGTGTATATTTTACATATGGAAGTGTGTATTTATAGAATAGGAAAGCAATATTTATTTTCCTTCCTTTGCAGCCTGTTGGACATTTTATTCTCTGTGATTTTACTCTCTTGAGCTATATTAGAATTTGCTTGAGCTGGATTCTTAACACTTTAAAGCTAATGTTGAAATATAAACATAATACACTCAATAGTAATAATAATAACAGTAGAACCTCAACATCCAAAGTCTCATGTAGTGAAAAAAGAAAAAAAAAAACCCATGGTAGTGAATGGTACATGAGCATACACCCAACATCCAAAGTCTTACTTGAGATATGGAGAAAGAGAACAAGAAAGAAAGTTGTTTCTGTCTATACCTATACAACTCTATAGAAAGGTATGTATTTTTATGTTGTGAGTCTAGAGAAAAGAGAAGCCCTCTCTTGTATAAACACCAATGAAGAAAACCTAGTAGAATTAAACTTGAACTCCTTTCACTCATCTATAGTCAATCAAAACACTTGACTAGATTAAAAAAAAACTAGAACAAAGGAGAAAATATAGGAAGGGCTTGGTGTCATAGGAGTTTGTCTACCTTGACCAACTTTTAGGACTCAAATTCTATAATTTAGAGAAATAGAACCTTGCATAAGTCATAACCACTCAACTTAGAAAAACCTTCTATACTACTTGCAACTGAGTTGTAGTTAAACATATAAAAATATTTATGGGAATAATAATTTTATGAGTTAATTTCACTCTTATCGCTTGAGATTTAGGGTAAATACACTAAACCATCATTTGTTTCAACCTTCTTCAATTAACACCCTTGTTATAAATATATTCAAACTATTAAATTTTTTTTAGAGAATAAAATTTTATTTTTTGGGGTATGTTTAACACACACACCCAAAATGGCTCTAAGAGATAATTTTATAGGTGAAATATATTTATAAGGCTGCTAACTCATCGAAATTTAAAACCATTGGTGACTAAGTGTATTTACATCAAATCTTATGGGTGTATGAATGGAGTTAACTCTATTCTTATTCTTTGAGCAATAAATTTTTGTACAAGGCTACCAAAATATTGGTAATAGGATCTAAAAAGCCTAATTAAGGAAATTTTTACACAACAAAAGGTGAACTAGCTACCATGTAATCAATTTGTATACTTTAAATATCTACCTTTATTCATTTATGAACTTCAATTTTTTTTATCATAATCATAGGATTAGTTTGTATATATGGTTCATTAAGCATGTATCTTAATGGGTCATGTAGTAAAAGTTTTCAAAATTATATAAACAAAAGATCCATTTAACTATGAAAAATAACCACAAAGGGTTCACTAAAAAGTTGTGTTTGTATCTACAATCGAAAATTTTGTTAACTTAATTACTATGCAATTTAACTCATCAAAATTATTCATGTTCCTTACAATCTAAATGTATTAGTTTTGATGGGTTTTTGTCATATGATTAACTAAAGTAGGAAGATTGAATTAATATAAACTAAATATATCTTAATGATCTTTAAATATTGTAGTATCTACCTTGATACAAAACCCACTTATCTTTAACCTTTCCCAAACAACACATCTTGCTCTACTTTCACATATTCAAGCTTAATTTAAGTTTGTTGAGACTTCCACAACCTTCTTGGCTAGTGAGCATAATATTGAGAACTTTATTCTCTTTTCTCATAAGTTTCTTTCCACTAAGGCAATCTACCCTGATTGTTCCTTCAAGCTTGCTAACCAAAATATTTTTTTATTCTCTTTTTTTCCTATACATATTTTTTAATACGAAAGTGACGTGTCATTAATACATTAAATTCAAGAAGCATGAATATGGAGAGATAGCCTAATTGTAAAGACTTGAAATAAAGCCTTTCATGAAAATGACCAATCAGATGAAAATGATGAGATGGATGAGAACTGTACTCCACTTTGGAAATTTAAAATTCTTACACAAAATTTAGACAATAAGATGTCAACAATGAATGGAATGGAAACACAGAACAAATTAAATAATAGAAACAACAATAAAGAAGTCGGAGACTTTTTTAGGGAAAAACCAAAAAGATTAAAAAAAAAAAAAAAAAAGAATATATCATGGTAGATGTTTAAAAGTATGGTAAAATGGGCTTGGCATAAAAATTTGCATCAAACTTACCAAAAAAGATAAAGACCTCTCTATCTAAACTTACAATAGAAATGAACATATGAATCATAATTTTATTCGTAACCTAATTAACCCAATCATAGCATAGGTGCTAATATTTTTCAACACAGTTTTACAAGCATAACCATGTATTTATATTTAACACAACCACAAATAAATTCTTTTGAAAGTAATCCTAGAATACTCTTGCCAACTTTAGACTTATCTTTGTTTATGTTATAATCCCATCTATTGTCCCATATTTCATCTAGATATGGTGCACATGTAGAAGCAATTTTTTCCATACTCAAACATCTAACATTAGAGATTGTGGTTTTATTGTTTCATTTCGGACTGCTATTGAATTAGTACATATTATCCAAATAGAGCAAAGCTGCCAAAAATCTTTGTATAATCTTTTGTGGATACTGACCATACCTGAACATGACGTGAGAATCAACAATCCTTTCAGATATCAAAATTACCAACAGTAAAATATCTACAACAAAATTTCCATTCCTATTGGGGTCACGCTCTAAAAAAGCACCACTTTTTGAGTTTTTTCGTCAAACCATGTTGATTTTACAACCTTCAACAAATTTAGCAGAACTGCAAACTTTTTAAAACTCAAAAATTGATGGTACTAATATCTAAACATAATAACAAAAGACAAGAAAAAAAATAAACAATTAAAATGATAATAGTAAAAGGACATAGTGATTAATATCTAACTCAAAGAAAATATTGTGGTACATTTATTCAATGAATTATTTTGGAGTTGGAATAATAATCAGTTTTAGAATTCATGATCAAATATGAATTATAGGAGAAGTATATGCAAGTTTAGGATTAATACAAAAATCCACATTTGACTTACATATCATAGATGCTATGTATCAAAGGGCATAATAACCTGTATTAGACCATGAAAACCTAAGGAAAAAGTAAGAAAATGATAAAGGATGTCTTAGATTTAGAATAACATCAAATAATATTAAACTATATAAAACTAGAGAAATAGTAAGAAAATAATGAAGGCTCTATCCACCTCTTTCTCTTTATACTACTAACATAGAGAAACTAGAAAAAATCGAGGAAGTTGCATTGCTCATATAAGACTCAAAGCATCTTTGATTTTATTCAACATCATGATTAGAACTTTATTACTCTCCAATATGAAGTGCATGAAGGCCTCTTGTTTGACACAATGATAGTCCCATTTTACTACAGATATTCTTTCAGTTTTGGGTTCACAAAATGTATTAGTTAAAGTTTTGAAAGTTGAGGAGAATTTAAGATAATAATAATTTGTTAGGCATTAGAAAAATACTCCCCAGTCTAAGTTTTTATTCTTCCAAAAATTAAAGCCAAAGAAGGTCCTTGTATAAGTGTATAATTTCTTCAAATTTCAAGAAGAAAATAGAGGAACCATAAAAACTTAAAGATATGACTCGATCTACTTCTAAATGAGTGGGAGTTAAAGAAATCCCAAAGTAATACAAATCAAACATGAGTTAGCGTACCATATGCTAAATCTTTGGTTCAATCTCGAAAGCTATTAATCAAAGATAAACTCATGTTTGGTATCTTCTTCTTCTTATGAGAAAATTGAAAATTCCATAGATCGGTATTTGATGACTAGGGTTCAACTAGCCAATTTCTATTAGGTTTTTATGTGTTTGAAGCCTAGAGTTCATTGAATCAATTCTAATTAGGTTTTTTTAAGAAGAGTGAGGGGGCCACCCTAGCTATCATTGTATATAATGGGACTGCTATACTCAACTACTATGTTACATTAGTCTTTTACAATTTAACACCATATTGTTTGGGCTTATTAAGAGATTTGACTTAAATTTTAATGGTTTTCTCTTTTTTTTTTTTTTTGTAAGGGATTCTCTCTTTGAAAAGAGTTTTCACACACAAGGAATCATAATTTTTCTATAGAAAAGGCCTTATTTTAGTTTTTGTGTGTAACATGTTTCATATTTAATGAAATTGTAATAATACAACTTTTTTTTTACATCCCAAAAAAAAAAAAAGATGTTTTATGTTTATTGAAGTTAATAATAGCTCCACTATTTTATTTTTCACATCAAAATAAAGTAGCTTAATACCAAACAATCTCACATTCCAACCTAACAAACCAGCTTAATTTGTGATCAAAGATATGAAAAAGAAGTTATGATAGTGTGCTTCCAAGCACCCATGGGAGGGGGCCTTCGGTGCACACCCACTTGGGAAGTAAAACAACCAAAGAATGAATCTACTCTATGGCTGGTTTAAGGCCCAATCCATGAAGGGATTTTTTTGAATTTGAGGATGAGAATTTGCTCATTCATAGTATTAGAAGTTTAGGTATGATGTCAGGGTTACAATGAAAGTGGAGCAGTGGCCAACTTATTTTCAATTTAATAGGCTATATAGCTATTGAAAATAACAGCATATGGTTCACTATAAAATGGAAAGTTTTGGTAACTTAATTATTATGCAATTTAACTCATCGGAATTATTCATCTTCCTTACAATCTAAATGTATTTGTTTTGACAGGTTTTTACCATATAATTAACTAGAGTAGGAAGACTGAATTAATACAAATGAAATATATCTCAATGATTATGAATGATTTTTAGATATTGTAGAATCTTCCTTAATACAATACCAACTTAACTTTAACCTTTCTTAAATATGGCATCTTGCTATACTTTCACATATTGAACCTTAACACTAGTTGGTTGAGAAATGCACCACCTTCCTAGTGGGCATAATACTAGCAACTCTATTTTCTTCTCACATGAGTTTCTTTCCTACCTTGACTTTTCCTTCAAGCTTGCTAAGTATGTTTTCTTATTTTCTCTCTTTTTCCTATACCTATTTTTAAAATGAAAATAAAATGTCTCAAATGTATTAAACTAAGCATGAATGGAAAGAAAGTATAATTACAAACACTTAAAATAAAACCTTTCTATGAAAATGACCATTCTTTCTCCTCTTATTGAGAAGTGGGATGCAAAATAATGCAAATGATGGGTACTATACTCAACTTTGGAAATTAATTTACAAATTCTTACACAAACCATAGAAAATAAGATGCTAACACCAAATGAAATGGAAACAAAGAATGAAACTAAAATCATTGAAACAACTATAAAGAAGATGAAGCCCATATGAGAAAGAAGCCAAAAAAAAAAAAAAAAAAAAATCATAATATAACATGGTAGTTGATATGTAAAACTATGGTAAAATGGAACTAGCATAAAAATTTAGATCAAACTTACAAAAAATCATGATCTTTCTATTGCAAATCACAACAAAAATTAACATAAGAGACATAATCTTGTTCTTAACCTTATTAACCAAACCTCAACCTTAACCTTGGCCATTATTAAAAAATAGACCTAAACATGGAAAGAAATTTGTGATTTTTCAAGAACTAATGAGGTCTATGAAGTACTCCCTACGGTTTGAGTAGATGGTTGTCACTAACTAACAACAATTAATGTTGAACGAAATGTGCACGACAAATTTTATCCACTCATTAAAAGTCATGCACCAACAATTAACTAATAATATGTTGACACTTGTCAAATGGGTCTTGCAAAAAAAATAATTTGATAAATTAAAAATAATAACAAATCAATTAACTGTGATAAAGCAAAAGAATATAGATAATAATTAATTGATAATTAAAATAAATGATAATTATCACAATAAATAAGATGATTATCTTTAGGAAAGCAAGAGATAATATCAAAATAAAATATCCAACCCAATAAGTAGAGGGTTCTCTCTCATTTCAAAGCAAGTATTGAGCACTAATGAAACTTTTTACAGTTATTGATGAAATTCCTTACAGATTCAAGATTTCATGAAAAGATGAATACTTTTAGATCTCTTGAACAATTAAAGAATATAAGAAGATTTCTTGAAGAAATTAATGATTTGAAGATTTTTTTCATTGGAAGAATTTATTATCTCATGTGTTTTTATGAAACCCCAATTTCTTGATCCAAAATTAAACATTCAATTATTTAAAAGTGTGTTTGTGTCTTGATATGAAGAATCAAAGGGAATATTAAAGATAGTAGAGCATAAAAAAATCAACATAAAATTTTGTCAACAATTTTCTTATTTTAGAAAATTTATGTGTAAAAATTCATTAACCCTAGCCTACTAAAGAACCAGATTACCAATGATGATGTCCCCAACGATTGCTAAATGTTTATAATTGTTGACAGCTGATAGATGTAAATGACGTTGTTTGAAAAACTGGATCATAGTATTTTCCTTGATAAAACAAGTGAACCAATAGTAGAGCAAACATGCTATATTGCAATTGATTATCAATTCTAGCCAAACGTAATTATAATATAGACATATCATTCATACTCCCTTTAGTAGTTCATAAAGGAATATAAAGCATTTGAGTGCAAAAGATGTCCCATGAGAAGGTGCCATGAACAATCTAAGATGACAAATTCAGGTGATTTTTATAAAATAATGTGAATTTGTATATATAATCATTTTTTTCACACTCATATGTTACCCAGTATTATCCAAATATTGGATCCAAACAATATTACATATATATAAGCACTTTCTATGTGTTAATATTGTCAACACAATGTTACAAGCATAACCATATATTTATGTTTAATACAAGAATAGATTCATTTTTTTTATAGTAATCCTCGAACACTTATGCCAACTTGAGCCTTATCGTTGTTTATGTTGTACTATCTATGGTCCTACCTTCATGTACACATGGTGAAAGCATAGAAACAATTTTTTCCATGCTCAAACACCCAACAATAGACATTGTGGTTTTATTGTTTCATTCCAAACTATTATTGAATTAGTCCATATTATCCAAATTGTGTAAAGCTGCCCTAAATCTTCCTCTAATCTTCTATAGAGACTGACCATGCTCAAACATGGTGTGAGAACCTTCAATCTTCTCAAAGATGGAAATTACACTAAATAAAATATATGCAAGCATAAAGAAAATGTAAGAAAATGATAAAGGATGTCAATTATTTAGAATGACATCAAATAATATTAAACTATACAAAACTAAAGAAAAGTAAGAAAATAATGAAGACTCTATCTCCATATTTCACTTTATACAAATAACCTAGAGAAACTAGAAAATATCAAGGAAGTTTTATTGCTCACATAAAATTCAAAGCATCTTTGATTTTATTCAATATGGTGATTAGAACTTTATGGCTCTATGAAGCACATGGAGGCCCTCTTGTTTGCTACAACGACAATCCCATTTTGCAACTGCTATTCTTTCAATTTTGGGTTCACAAAATGTATTTGTTAAAGTTTGGAAAATGGAAGAGAATTTAAGATTGTAATAATTTCTTAGGCATTAAAAAAAATATTACTTCCCAATCTATGGTTTGGATTTCCCAAAAGTTAAATCCAGAAAAGCTCCTTGTATAAGCACAACATTTCTTCAACTCTCAGTAAGAAAATAAAGGAACCATAAAAATTGAAAGATATGACTTGATCTACTTTCAAATAAGTGTAGGTTAAATAAATCTCAACATAATACAAATAATATATGAATAAGATTACCATTTGCTAGATCTTTGATCTAATCCCGCAATCTATTAATTGAAGATAGAGTCATGTTTAGTATCTTCTTATTCTTATGAGAGAATTGGGAATTTTATAGATCATTATTTAACAGCTATGGTTCGAATAACTGATATGTGTTAGGTTTTATATATTTGAAGGCTAAGGTTCAATGAATCAATGTGTATTAGGTTTTTAAAAAGAGTGGGTTCCACCCTTGCTACCATTATATAGAATGGAACTACCATTCTCAAGTAATATGTGTGATTAGTCATTTACAACGTAATGCCAAATTGCATCCACTCATTAAGACATTTTACTTGAATTTTAATAATTTTTTCTAAGGGGTTTCTCTCTTTGAAAAGAGTTTTCACACACAAGGAATCTTTTTTTTTTTTCTAGAAAAAGACCTTATTTTAGTATAATGTGTAAGATGATTCATGTTTAATAAAATTGGAATAATTTAATTTTTTTTTTTACATAACTAAAAACAAGATGTTTTATGTTTATTGAAGCTATCAATAGCTTTACCTTTTTTTTTCCTTTTTTCTTTTTAACATCAAAATAAAGTATTTTAGTACCAAACAGTCTCACACTCTAACTTAAGAATCTAGCCTAATGTGTGATCAAAGATATGAAAAAGAAATCAAGATAATGTGCTTCTAAGCACTTATGGGAGGGGCCTTCAGTTCACACCACCATAGGCAGTGAAACAACACAAGAAGGGTTTACTCTATGGTTAGATTAAGGCCCAATCCATGGCTTGGTGTTGCTTGAATTCGAGGCTAAGAAAATGCTCATTTGTAGTATTGAATGTTGAGGTATGATTTCATGGTTGCAATGAGAGCTAAGCAATGGTGAACCTATGTCCCATTACATAGACTATGAAAATAACAACATATGGTTCACTAAATAGTTGTGTTTGTATGTACAATGGAGAATTTTGGCGACTTAATTATTATTCAATTTAACTCGTCAGAATTATTTATGTTCCCAATAGTCTAACTGTACTTGTTTTTATAGATTTTTACCATATAATTAACCGAAGTAGGAAAATAAGTATAAATTAAATTAATATATCTTAATGATTGAGAATGATTTTAGATATTATAGTATCTATCTTAATACGAAACCCACTTATCTTTAACCTTTAGTAAACATCACATCTTGTTCCACTTTAAATGTTCAACCTTAACACTAATTAGTTGAGAATTGCTTCACCTTCCTAGTGAGCATAATATAGAGAACTCCATTTTCTTCTAATATGAGTTTTGTTCTGTTAAGGCAATCTACCTTGATCGTTCCTTCAAGCTTGCTAAGTATGTTTTCTAATTTTCTATTTTTTTTCCTATACACATTTTGTAAAATGAAAATAAAGTGGCACTAATGTATTAAATTGTAGATGCATGAATAAGGAGAGATAGCATAAGTACAAAGACTTAAAATAAAACCTTTCCTTGAAAATGACAAATCATTCTCCTTGAAAATGAAAATATGCTCATTTGTAGTATTGAATGTTCAGGTATGATTTCATGGTTGCAATGAGAGCAAAACAATGGTGAACCTATGACCAATTACATAGACTACGAAAATAACAACATATGGTTCACTAAATAGTTGTGTTTGTATGTACAATAAAGAATTTTGGCGACTTAATTATTATTCAATTTAACTCATCAAAATTATTTATGTTCCCAATAGTCTAAATGTATTTGTTTTTATAGATTTTTACCATATAATTAACCGAAGTATGAAAATAAATATAAATTAAATTAATATATCTCAATGTTGAGAATGATTTTAGATATTATATTATATATCTTAATACGAAACCCACTTATCTTTAACCTTTAGTAAACATCACATCTTGTTCCACTTTACATATTCAACCTGGACACTAATTAGTTGAATATTGTGCCACCTTCCTAGTAGGCATAACATTGAGAACTCCATTTTCATCTCATATGAGTTTTGTTCTGTTAAGGCAATCTACCTTGACTATTCCTTCAAGCTTGCTAAGTATGTTTTCTTATTTTCTATTTTTTTTTCCTATTCGCATTTTGTAAAATGAAAATAAAGTGGCATTAATGTATTAAATTCAAGACGCATGAATAAAGAGAGACAACATAAGTATAAAGACTTAAAATAAAACCTTTCCTTGAAAATGACCAATCATGCATTCTCCTATGTTGAGGTATGATTCCTTGAAAATGAAAATATACTCATTTGTAGTATTGAATGTTGAGATATGATTTCATGGTTGCAATGAGAGCTAAGCAATGGTGAACCTATGTCCAATTACCTAGACTATGAAAATAACAACATATGGTTCACTAAATAGTTGTATTTGTATGTACAATGGAGAATTTTGGCAACTTAATTATTTTTCAATTTAACTCATCAAAATTATTTATGTCCCCAATAGTCTAAATGTAGTTTTTTTTTTTAGATTTTTACCATATAATTAACCAAATCAAGAAAATAAATATAAATTAAATTAATATATCTCAATGATTGAGAATGATTTTAGATATTATATTATCTATCTTAAGACAAAACCCACTTGTCTTTAACCTTTAATAAATATCACATCTTGTTCCCTTTACATATCTATTCTTAACACTAATTAGTTGAGAATTGTGCTACATTTCTAGTGGGCATAATATTGAGGACTCAATTTTCTTCTCATATGAATTTTGTTTCGTTAAGGAAATCTACCTTCACCATTCCTTCAAGCTTGCTAAGTATGTTTTCTTATTTTCTATTTTTTTTTCCTATGTACATTTTGAAAATGAAAATAAAGTGGCATTAATGTATTAAATTCTAGATGCATGAATAAGGAAAGATAACATAAGTACAAAAGACTTAAAATAAAACCTTTCCTTGAAAAGGACCAATCATTCTCCTCTTATCTTATAGAAGTATGATAAAAACGATGCAAAGGATGAGTGTCGTACTCTACTATGGAAATTTAAAAATTCTTATCAAAACCTTAGACAATAAGATGTCAATAGTAAGTGGAATGGAAACAAAGAATGAAATTAAAATCGTGGAAACAACAATAAAAAAGATGGGGCACATATGAAACACAAGGCAAAAAAGAAAAAAATGGAATCGAACAAGGTAGTTGATATTTAAAACTATGGTCCAATACAACAAGTGTAAAAATTTACATCAAACTCATAGAAAAACATTTGGACCTCTCTATCTAAAATCAAAGCAAAAGAAACTTATGAAACATAACTTTGTTCTTAACCTAACCCAACCTTAGCCTTAACATTGGCCATTGTTAAAAAATAAACCGAAGCATAGAAAGAATTTTCTGATGTTTCAAGAAATCATTAAGTATATGAAGAACTACCTACCGGTTTGAGTAGATAGTTACCACTAACTAACAATGATCAATATTGAAAGAAATATGTACAATGACAAATTTTGTCCACTCATTAAAAGTCACGTGTCAATAATTAATAATTTGTTGATGAAAAATGGGTATTGCTCAAATACCACTCAAATAATAATTGAAAGTCTAGTAAGGAACACCCATAAAGGTGTGAATGGGTGATTTAAAAATTTTTAAATAAATTATTTATAAAACATATCTAAACTTTATCTCAATAATTCTCCCCAAATAAAAAATTGATTTTTTATGGTTAATTGATATCCAAAGATTAACGATGTATGTTAAGATATGTTAGGGATAATAATAATAACTACCAGAATAACCAACCTAACAATCTAAACAAATTAATCAATAATTAGTTATGGATATAACCACCACAACCACCAAGATAACAAATCAATTAATTCAATAACCAATTAACCAATCTAACCAAGATAATCAAAGTTATCAACTAGAAAATGAGCAGGAATAAATAGATATGCACTTTTTAGGAAAACCCTGCAATATATTAGGATTAATCAAATTAACCTAATCTATGCACTTCAAACATAATAGCAAATATAAAGAAATAAACAATGAGGAATAATATTTTTTAAGTGGAAAACCCTCACAAACTTGTGGAGATAAAAAAAAATCATGAGGTCTAAGATGTACCATTCTAAATCCACTATTCGAAATAAAGTTACATAGATTTACCTAGTTGCTTTACCGTAAAGGCTTACTCTTCAATAGCTACAACTTGATCCACATCTGCAACGCAGCAACTCCTTATTGCTCCCTAGTAGATCATTTAGTCCCTTCGAAGGGATTTAGGTCATCAACCAATAATTCAAGGATCCAAATCCTTGAATGAGAGATAAAAAATGGCATGGCAATAAGGTTTTCTCTCAAGAAGTCCCTCTAAAGAATAAGAGGTCTCTAAACTCTTAGATCTCTACAATCTCTTAGCTTGAATCTCTAACCCTCAAAGGGTTATTTGATATATATATATATATATATATATATATATATATATATAAGCACAAGCCAAAAGAGTCCCGGTATCTTAGGTTTCCAAATTAGAGTTTGAGTGAAATTCAACCAAAATACGTTTCTAAACTCGATAGGATTGACATGACCACTTGAGTGGACTTGGACCGCTTGAGGGTTCATTGCCACTTGAGTGGGCTAACTACATAAGTGGGATTAACCGCTTGAGCATCCCCTGATTTTTAAAAAACCACTTCAAAAAAAAACTATAAGTCCAAAATTGACATTGAACCTTTTTATACCTCAAAAAAGCCTTATATGTCACAACCTAAATCTTTTTAAATGTATTTCTGACTTCTCGATTGGACGAAAAGTAACCCTTGATCTTCAATGGAGAGCAAGTCACTATCTAAAAAGAATTCTATGATCAAACATAAATTGGAACAAAATTGCCAACATATAAACAAGACTCAATGTCCTAATAGTTGACACTTGTCAAATGGATCTTGCTAAAAATTTTTGATAAATTAAAAATAATAAGAAATCAATTAATTGTGAGAAAGAAAAAGAATATTATAATTATCTTAATTAATTAATTATGATAATTAAAATAAATAATAATTATCACAATAAATATGATGATTATCTCTAGGAAACAAAGAGATAATATTAAAATAAAATTTTCAACCCAATAAGTAGATGGTTCCTCTCATTTCAAAGCACACATTGAACAGAGACCAAAATTTTTACAATTGTTGAAGAAATTCCATCAAGATTCAAGATTTTGTGAAAAGATGAATATTTGAAGATCTCTTAAAGTGTTAATTAACATATGAATATTTCTTGAAGAAATTGATGATTCAAATAATTTTTCATTGAAAGAATTTATTATCTAGTGTCTATCTATGAAACCCTGATCTTTTGATCCAAAATTAAACATTCAATTTTTTAAATGTCTATAGTTGTTGATAGTTGTTAGAAGTAAATGGTGCAATGAAAATGACATTATTTGAAAAACTAGATCATGGTTTTTTCTTCATACCACCTGTGAACCAATAGTATAGCAAATGTTCTATATTGTTATTGATTATCAATACTGGTGAAACATAACTATAATATAGACTTATCACTAATATTCCCTCTAGTAGTTCACAAAGAAATAAGAAGGATTGAAGTGCAAAAGCTATCATATGAGGAGGTGCCATGAACAATGTAAGATGACAAATTCGGGTGATATATATAAAATAATGTACATTTATAAATATAATCATTTTTATACACTCATATGTCACCTAATATTATCTAAATATCCAATCCAAACAATTATATATATATATATATATATATATAAGCCACTACAAAAAATTAGGCTTTTATCCGTGAATAAAATTATAGCTAATAGTTTAAAAATTGTCACTAAAAGATTTAGTAATAATATTTTGGTTGCCACAAGTTTAAAATATTGCCACTAATTATTACAAGTTTAGCCACAATAAATTTTTTGTATGTAAAATTTTGTTTTTAGTGGCAATACTTGTTACCACTATTTCAAATTATAATTGCCATAAAAAAAAAATGCAAATTTGTCACTAAATAATAAAATTTAGTGACATTTATTTATTATCATTAATGTGAACTTTTAGTCACAATAATATTTTATCACTAATATTATGCTTTTAGTGGCAAGTTTATATTGCAACTAAAAGAAATGTTTTAGTGACAATTATTTATCACCATTATATGTATGTTTTATTAGAAATTTTATATGAAATATTATCATTTGTAGTATTGAATGTTAAGGTATGATTTCATGGTTGCAATGAAAGATAAACAATGGCCAACCTATGTCCAAATACATAAACTATGAAAATAATAACATATGGTTCACTAAATAGTTGTGTTTGTATGTACAATAGAGAATTTTGGCAACCTAATTATTATTCAATGTAACTTATCATAATTATTTATGTTCCCAGTTGTCTAAATGTATTTGTGTTTATAGATTTTTACAATATAATCAACTAAAATAGGAAAACTGAATTAATATAAATAGATATTATATTATCTATCTTAATATAAAACCCACTTATCTTTAACCTTTAGTAAACATCACAACTTGTTCCACTTTCACATATTCAACCTTAACACTAGTTGGTAGAGAACTGGGCCACCTTCCTAGTGGGCATTATATTGAGAACTCTATTTTGTTCTCACATGAGTTTCATTTCGCTAAGGCAATCTACCTTGATTGTTTTTCAAGCTTGCTAAGTATGTTTTCTTATTTTCTATTTTTTTTTCCCATACACATTTTGTGAAATCAAAATGAAGTGTCATTAGTGTATTAAATTCTAGATGCATAAATAAGGAGAGATAGCATCAGTAGTGCAAAGACTTAAATAAAACCTTTCCTTGAAAATGACCAATCACTCTCCTCTTTTCTTATAGAAGTATGATAAAAACGATGGAAAGGATGAGTGTTGTACTCTACTATGGAAATTTAAAAATTCTTATAGAAACCTTAGACAACAAGATGCCAACACCAAGTGGAATGGAAACAAAGAATGAAATTAAAATCATGGAAATAAAAAAAAATAAAAAATAAAAAGATGGGCCCCATATGAAAGAGAAGCCAAAAATAAAAAAAATAAAAAATTGGAATCTAACAAGGTACTTGATATTTAAAACTATGGTGAAATAGAACAAACGTAAAAATTTACATCAAACTCATAGAAAAACATAAGGACCTCTCTATCTAAAATCAAAGAAAAAATAAACATATGAAACATAACCTTGTTCTTAATCTAACCCAACCTTAGCCTTAGCATTGGCCATTTTTGAAAAATAAACCTAAACATTGAAAGAAATCTGGGATTTTTCAAGAAATCATTGAGTATACGAAGAAGTCCTTGCCGGTTTGAGTAGATGGTCGCCACTAACTAACGATGACCAATGTTGAAAGAAATATGTACAAAGAAAAATTTTGTCCACTCATTAAAAGTCACATGCCAATAATTAAATAATAATATGTTGACAATTGTCATATAGACCTTGCGAAAAAAAATTTGATAAATTGAAAATAATAAGAAATCAATTAATTGTGAGAAAGCAAAATAATATTATAATTATCTTAATGAATTAATTATGATAATTAAAATGAATGATAATTATCATAATAAATAAGATGATTACTTCTAGGAAAGAAAGAGGTAATATTAAAATAAAATTTCCAACGCAATAAGTAGGTTCCTCTCATTCCAAAGGACACATCGAACACAATTAAAATTTATACAATAGTTGAAGAAATTCCATCAAGATTCTAGGATTTCTTGAAAAGATGAATATTTGAAGATCTCTTAAAAAGTTAAATAACATCTAAAGATTTTTTGAAGAAATTGATAATTTGAAGATTTTTTTCATTAAAAGAAATTATTATCTAGTGTCTATTTATGAAACCCTGACCTTTTGATCCAAACTTAAATATTAAATTGTTTAAATGTCTATAGTTGTTGATAGTTGTTAGAAGTAAATAGTGGAATGAAAATGACATTATTTGGAAAACTGGATCATAGTGTTTTCCTTCATGCCATATGTGAACTGGTAGTAAAGCAAATGTCCTATATTACTATTGATTATCAATACCGATGAAACATAATTATAATATCTATATCATTCATATTCCCTCCGGTAGTTCACAAAGGAATACAAAACATCTAAGTGCAAAAACTATCATATGAGGAGGTGCCATGAACAATGTAAGATGGCAAATTCAGGTGATATATATAAAATAATGTAAATTTGTATATATGATCATTTTTTATACTCTCATGTCACCTAATATTATCTAAATATCCAGTATAAACAATTATATATAAGCTCTTTCTAGGTGCTAATATTGTCAACACAAAGTTACCAGCATAAGAATATATATATATATATATATATATAACAAGTATAAAGTCAATTTTTTTTGGCAATAATCCTCGAATACCCATGCCAATTTGAGCCTTATCATTGTTTATGTTATCCCATCTATGGTCCTACCTTCATGTAGACATGGTGAAAGCTTAGAAACAATTTTGTCCATGTTCAAACACCCACTAATGGACATTGTGTTTTTATTGTTTCATTTAATACTAGTATTGAATTAGTCCATATTATCCAAATTGTGTAAAATTGCACCAAATCTTCCTCTAATATTTTGTGGGAACTAACTATGTCTGGACATAAGAATCTACAATCTTCTTAGAGATGGAAATGACCCTAAGTAAAATATTTGCAAGGGAAATTTCTATCTCCTAGTTTTAGGCTTGCAGGGCCACAATTTTCTAAAACTCGAACATGGTACTAGTATCTGCACAAAATATCAAAAGACAAGAAAAACAAACTAAACAACTAATTACAATTAAAATGACAATAGAAAAATGACATAGTGATCATTATCTAGCTCAAGAAAATATTGAGGTACATGTATTTAATGATTTATTTTAGAGTTATATTAATTGTAATAGAGTATATGTAAGTTTGGGATTAATATAAATCCCTTTTTTCAATTAATCATGAATTATAAAGAGTAAGGAAAGTATATGTAAGTTTAGGATCAATTCAAAAACTCACATTTGACTTACATCAATCCCACAAATGTTTTGTATCAAATGCCATACTAACTAGTATTAAACCATGAAAGCCTATATAAAATGTAAGAAAAGGATAAAGGACGTCATTGATTTGGAATGACATCAAATAATATTAAATTATGAAAAACTAAAGAAAAATTAAGAAAATAATGAAGATTCTATCCTCCTATTTTTCTTTATACTAATAACATAGAGAAACTAGAAAAAATCGAGGAAGTTTCATTTCTCACATAAAATTCAAAGCATCTTTGATTTTATTCAATATGGTGATTAGAACTTTATGGTTCTCGAATATGAAATACATGGAGGGTCTCTTGTTTGTCACAAGGACATTTCCATTTTGTGACTGCTATTCTTTCAATTTCAAGCTCACAAAATGTATTGGTTAAAATTTTGAAAATTGTAGAGAATTTAATATCATAATAATTTCTTTGTCATTAAAAAAATAATTCCCAATCAAAAGTTTTGTTTTCTCAAAAATTAAACCCACAGAAGATCCTTGTATAAGTATCAAATTTCTTTAATTTTCAAGAAGAAAAATAGAGGAGCCATAAAAATTTAAAGATATGACTTGATTTACTTTCAAATGAGTGAAAGTTAAAAAATCCTAAAGTAATACAAATCAACCAAGATTAAGATTACCATATGCTAAATCTTTGATCCAATCTCGCAAGCTATTAATCGAAGATAAGACTCATGTTTATATCTTTTTCTTTTTCTTATGAGAGAATTGAGAATTTCATATATCATCATTGGTGGCTAGGGTTCAATTAACCAATATGTGTTAGGCTTTATATATTTGAAGGTTTGGCTTCAATGAATCAACATGTATTATGTTTTAAAGAAGAGAGAGGCCCACCCTAGATACCATTATATATAATGGGACTACCATTCTTAAGTACTATTTGTGATTAGTCTTTTACAATTTAAAACCATATTGTGTTAGCTAATTAATAGATTTTACTTGAATTTTACCATTTTTTTTAAGGGTTTCTCTCTTTGAAAAGGGTTTTCACACACAAAGAATCATAGGATTTTTTTCAAGAAGAAAAACCTTATTTTAGTTTAGTGTGTAAAATGTTTCATGTTTAACGAAATTGTAATAATTCAATTTTATTTTACATCAAAATAAAAATGAGGTGTTTTATGTTTACTGAAGCTAGTAATAGCTCTACTATTCTTTTTTTAACATCAAAATAAAGTATTATAATATCAAATAGTCTCACATTCCAATTTAAGAAACTAACCTAATGTGTTATCAAAGATATGGAAAAGAAATTGAGATAATGTGCTTTGAAGCACCTAAGGGAGTGGCCTTTGTTAATTCCTTTGGCTAGAAATTGTTGATGTTGGTCCTTTATAACAAAACCACTAGATGAGAATTCTATGGATAATGAATTATCATAAGTTATCCAATGGATAGAAAATTTTTCTTAATTTCTAGAACAACTAAGACTATTAAGATTCAAGTTTCCATGTCTTGTTCTTAATTCAACCTTCGCAACATGCGAAATCCTTAGGGATTCTCAATCATCATATTCTTTATATGGAACCACTTTGGACATCTTATTAGCTAGGATTGCTTGTTATATGGGTTGTGACTCCCGAGTCAACATAGAAGTTGAGATCACCCTCTTCTTCATTCAATGTCATAGTAGCCAAAGCTTGGGGACTTTTATCTTATTGATATGAGTAATTAAATTTTGTTCCAATGATCCAAAGCAAAGTAATTAGCCTTATTACAGATCTAGTAAATAAGAGTACCACTTGATTTTTTAGATTGTTACTTCTATTGTGGGACTAGTTGTCCTCTAAGATTGTTTTTAGATGGTTTCCTTCTAGTACCAAAAACTTGTTTCTAATCCCTATGTCCATGGTTATTGAAGTAATTAGTTATAGTGAACCCACGACCTCTAGTGTGGAATTTTGCACCACAATTTCTTCCTCTTCCACACTAGGAAAAATACACTTGTTCATGATTAACAAATTCTTTGTTTTCTTCACTTGCACTAATCAACAATTGTTCATGCCCTTGTAGAGCTAGAACCAACTGATTGTATGATGGATGTAGCAACTTTAATACCATGGCAACTCGGAAATACTTTGTGGATAAGTCATAACCACCCCTAAGATTAGCAGCTATAACATGCCAAAACCTTCGGTACAATAAAAACATATAAATTGTGGTTAAACATATAAAAACATTTATGGGAACAATAATTTTATGAGTTAATTTCACTCAACCATTAGAGATTTAAGGTAAATACAGTATGTAAGCCATCACTGATTTTAAATTTCTTCAGTTTACACCCTTATGGATATATTCAATCTATTAAATTTACTTTTTTGAGAATAAAAATTTATTTTATAGAGCATGTTTAACATGCGTACCAAAAATAACTCAAAAAGAAAAATGTATAAATTTTCCATATCTTCTCTTTTCTTATATTTCTCCTACAATTTTTTTCCTCCAAACTTTCTCTTTTCTTATGTTTTTTTTCCTTTACTTTTCCTTTTTATTTACTTTTCTTTAAATTAAATTTTTAGCATAAAATAATTGAAAATGAAGAAAACAAGATAATTAAAATGGATTGGAATTCAAAACCTGAAAAGACCTCATCAGTGGCTGCCATTATTCTTGTGATGAAATTCCTAGATACTGTTAAACTATGTTTAGTTGTCAAAAAATTTAAGAGAAAGAAAATAGAGAGAACAAAAAAATGAAATAAAATAAGAAATAAATTTAAAATTAAATGCATTATTTTTATATGTTACGTACTTTAAACTCATTTAACTTATTTTCACTCTTTTATACAAAGATTAAATAATTTGAAAACGTAAAAGTTTCCAACTCATTTTAATTATATTTAATTTTCTTTTGTGTTGTTTTTACCGTAAACCAACGCAAAAAAAAAAAAAAAAAAAAAAAAAAAAAAAAAAAATTATTTTTCCTTAGCATTTTTGCATTTTTTTTTAGTGCATTAGATTGGGATTTTTTCTTTTTTCTTTTTTCTTTTCATCCAGTTTAGGACTTTTTATATTTTCCACTTACATTCCATTGAAGATTCGAGGAGCCTATAGAGTCAACAAGGAATAACATAGGGTAAGAATAGAGAGCTATGAAAGGGATGATGACTTTTAACATCCGACATAAAATAGACTCTAGGGAATAATAGATTGAATGCTCTTAAACGTTAATTAGAAAAAGACTTGAGCTTGAGTGCTCAAGCACCTAGATCTGGCACTCAATGCTTCGAGCACTCAGATGTTACACTAAATGCATTGGGCGCTCAATTGTTGTGGTTGAACATTGGCAAGAGGCATTCAAGTGTTGGAAGTGCTCAAGTGTACTTATCCAATGCTTAAACGTTCTAAGGTCAAATTTCCAAAATAGTGTTCGGTAAAGTTTCTAATTTTTTCTTCAAGTGTTGGAGGCACTCTAGTGTACCTAA
Source organism: Vitis cinerea var. helleri x Vitis riparia (assembly GCA_946000715.1). Lineage (NCBI taxonomy): Eukaryota > Viridiplantae > Streptophyta > Magnoliopsida > Vitales > Vitaceae > Vitis > Vitis cinerea var. helleri x Vitis riparia. Next base: position 18,548,737 of record OX253993.1, on the reverse strand, counting down.
AATTCGATGTTTTGGAAATAATCCAAGTCCACTAGAATTTCACCCTTGTATATTTTATACTTGAAAAATCAAGTTCTTCTTAATGCCTATGTTATGACATTTTTACATATTGACAATTTTATTCATTTTCATTATGGCATAGAATCCTTTTATATGTGACTTACTCTCCATTGAAGACTCGAGGTTGCTAATCATTCAACTTTACTGTCATAGGTAAGTTTGAAAGTTTGTTAGAGACAAGTTAGGTTAAGGCATGAATTGGATTAGTTTCTCAAAATTGGTTTAAAAAAATTTATTTTTTACTTTTGATAAAACTAGACCGCTCAAGACTAGCTAAAGTGCTTGAGTGTTGGAGCCACCACTCAAACGTTTAAATAAGCTCTTGAATGCTCGAGGTGCTCAAGTGATGGTTAAGTCCGCTTGAGCGGTCATTCCGATTTTGCCATGCTTTAGTAGTGTTTCTTGTTGGAAATTCATGATTTATATTTTAATCAATAATCCTATTGCAATCCTTTAGGTTTCATAGTCTATATATATATTTATCTTTTCTAAATCCATTTTAGGGTCTGATGCCTCCTCGAAAAAAACCTTAACTTGCCCTATCATTCTTGACACTAAACTCTCAAGGTTAGTAGATTCATTTTTCGGGTTGTTGGAAGGAGGCTAAGGTGAATCCACTAGAGCATTGGAGGTGTTACGTCAAGGACATGGATCACGATATAGGGACTTGAGAGTAAGTCTTTAGGATAAGTAACAAGGTAAATTTGTGTATCTTGATCTCATATGGTGGATTGTTAGATTGGAGGTCCTTAACACTATGGTTTTTATCTCCACAATTGGTGTAGACGTTTCACATGTAAAATTTTTTGTCTATTGTGTGTATGTGTTCTATTGCTTACTCATAATTTCCTATAGGACTCAATTGCTTTAATTTGGCTTAATTCCCACTCATTGTTTAAATTGGGTTAAGATTTTCAATCCCTATACTACAATCTTTTAAAAAAATCCCTTCACCCCCTTCTAGGTATTACCCTACTAGATAAATAGTTTTTTAATTAGTATCAGAGTAAGCTATTAAATAACAATTTTGATTTTTTTTCTCTCGATCCTACTAATCCAATATGGAACAAACAAAGGTGGGTTCTTCCATTAATAATACATCCTGTTTTGATGAGAGTAACTATCCACACTAGAAGGCTTGAATGGAATTTTTTCAAAAAATGTAAGGTGAAAGGGCCTAGAACTCAGTGGAATTTTGATGGGGACCCCATCGAAATTAGCTATTTATGGAGCTCTACTAGGGAATGCAAACCCAATCTTGAGTGGGACAAATTGATAATAAAGGTAGTGTGAACAATGCTTGGGCACTTGTATAACATATTTAATGGTGTTAGTACATAACAAACAAATATTTTCAATTGCTTGCTTTGTTAAAACTACAAGAGTTGATTTTGCTTTGTTATGAGTCATAAGGCTCTTAGTAGTGTTGTGTGTTGATTAAGTAATGACAATCTTGTCATTACTCTTTATTGACATGCACAATTTGAATCTTTTTGGATGTTATAGTGTTAATAATGATAAAAAAAATTTAGCAAAAGAGATGAGAGACACAGATGTCCCATTGGGCATGCCATAAATTTACAAGTACAAATTGTGTGAAGTCTTGCGAAACAAGTAAAATAATAGAAAAAAATATGTGAACAATTATTTTTATTAAAATAATTGTGTGGTACAAACTCTTTGATAATATTCTTTATAAAAGGATATTTTTCCTCTCATTCCTTTACTTTGATCACAATCTAATAGACGATGATGAAGTGTTTTCTTTGTTTTGAAAATCAATTAAGGGCTTAAAGTGACTTATTCCCAAGTGACTTTGTCAAAATGCAAAGATCACATATATAGTGCTTTTATAATTTCTTAAACTTACAAAGAAATTTTATGAAACCTTTTTCTTTTTGTGAAGACTTTTTTCCCGTATGAAATTATTTTGTCGATCCCCTCTATTGAAGGAAGTCATTATTGTTTATTGGTGAAGTTAGATGATTAAATTTGGACGTACTCCTCAAAATATAATTTGTTTAATTCAAAGAATTTGACTTTTTGATTTTAGAAAGTTGTCTTCTATATTAAAGAGATTTGCTAACAAGAGAATATTTATTTATTTTTAATTCTTTTTTATTTTAATTAGAATATTTATTTCTTTTAATTTGTTGAAGAAATTTACGGAAAATATTTATTTATAATTCTCTTTTGAACTTCAATGGACATATTTGTTTCTATTTTGTAAGACTTAATTTTACAAACACAGAAGCCAATGGACACCATACACGTATAGGAAGTTAATAAGGTTGAAATGATAATTTGATTATATTTCAATATAAAGTAAAAATGAGAATTAAATTAAAGAAACAAATAAATATTGAGGAATATTTCTACGTTTGTTATAAAAATTTATACTATTATTTGATTGTTGTTTTTTAAAGATAATTAAAAAAATAAAATAAAATAAAATTTTGTTCTTCTAATTTTTTTTTACTGCTTTAAATTCTCTAATAAATTTTGTAATTTTTGAGATTAATTTAAAATTCAAAAAATTGATTAATTAATTATAATTTAAATAAAAATAATTTAGAATGTTACCTTCATAAGTAAGTAATGAATGTATGTGTATACTAAAAATTTTGGCTTATTTATACCCTAAAAAGTTAAATTTTATTTGTTTTTATATTCATTTAAAATAGAATAATACTAGCAATTGTTAATTTTAAATAATTATTCTTTATTTCTAATAAAATAAAGTAATTATGCTTTTATAAGATGTTAATATTTATATTTTATAACATTTATAAAATCCTATAAAAAGTATTAGATATGATTAATTTTGAATTATTATTTATTTTTAACAAAATAAATCAATTAATCTTAATATCTATATTTTTATAATATTTATAAAAAAAATAAAATTTATGTTTTATTATATTATTAATATTCACATTTTATTAAAATATATATATCTGTAATGAATTTTTTTTAATAAAATATGAATTAAATTTAGTTTACATATTATGAATTGAATTTAAAAAATTTTCTCTTTACAAAATTAAAATAAAAAATAATTTTTAAAAACAACTTATCTAAAAATGTTTTTAGGTTTTTTTTTTAAAAAAGAAATATTTTAAAAAATAACTTGCACTAGAGAATCAAAATTCATAATTGCATAGATTTGAAATCCCGCTTGGGATTTCAATTCCATCAAAATTATTTTTTTATTCCATTCCTATCATAATTTAAGTTGTCCAAACTTGAGAACGAAGGAAAAAAGGAATGTGGTGCACATTTTCTCCTCATTCCCATGTACCAAACATGCATTTAGGGAAAATAGATAATTAGATGACTTTATAGACTTTTGAATAAAATGAGCATGAGGGTGATTTTGATACAAGTATCTTGGGATTTTTTTTTTCTTTTTTCTTTCTTTTTTTTATAATTTATATTTGTATCCACCTAATTTAATTTCTTTAAGTATCATTTTTTTAATACAAGTATCCATTAGTGAAGACTAAGCACCTCACTTCAAATTAATGCATACTCATCTTTTTATTTTTCTTCCCCCATTTTTTCTTTTTAATCTCTTAGTAATCCTAATATATATTTTAAAACATTTGTACTAAATAATCTTTGATGATGTTAAAAGTGCATATTTACCATCTTTATAATTTTTTTTTTCATTTTTTAGCACTAGAAAATGGAGGAATCTAGAAGTGCATATATTTAAGGATATCTAAAGGTATAATATCACATGTTTTAAAAACATGTAAAATCGATAAAATTACAAATATTTTTATCGATTTTTTTTTTAGCACTTGAAAACGGAGGAATCAATCAAAATATATGTAATTTCAATGTTGGATGGCTTTTAAAAATATATGAAATTATACCTCCGGTGTTCAACTTTATAATTTTGAACATCATTAAAAGTGTTCAAACTTTTAGGCATGAACACCCTATTACGTTTTTTTTTCTTTTACTTTTTCAAACGTGGTCACCTCAAAATATTTTCTAAATAATTCCTAAATCTTCCCTAACTATTTTTATAATAAATATTTGTCAATAGTTATAGCCCTTAAAATACATTTATATAAAACAAACATTACTATAATGTATATGAACATAAACTAAAATCTACATGAGAGGTTGAAATGTACTTTGAACTTAATTCAAACACTTTTTAGATCACAAACAAACTTGGGAGAATAAGCTTTGACTTTAGACTTCTGCTGAAGAGATGAAAAAAAAATGAGAAAAGAAGACAAAACAAAGTGTGGTGTAGAAGAAAAGAATAGTGATGATATTTTGGGTGCATAAAGATGGTGGGTGGATTTGAAACTTAATTTAATTAGAGATGACAAGTTAAACTTTTATTTATTTATTTATTTATTTATTTGTTGATCCATTAGTTTATGCTAGTGTGATATTATCCATTCATTACATTTTTAGTCAAATTAATAGCTCATAATAAACAACCCTATTTTTCATGGTTTTTTTTTAATAGCTTAGTCAATCCATTTAACCATCTTATTTCTTTTACATTTTTTTTTCTTTTTTGTTTTTCCATGCCTTTTTATTTCAATTATTAATTGTGCAATCGATGGTATTTGTTTTTTATTGAATAAAAAAAGTTAAAATATTTGACTTCTTTTATTAAATTAAAAATAATTTATTGATATCAATTAAATAAATTTGTCAATCAGTATAATTAAATTGAATTTATTGATAACTCCCTAATATTATTACTTTTTAAGTTAAATTGTTAACTAGAATCCAAACTTTGATCTCAAGTTTACACTTCTCTATTTCTTTATCCTCAATTAGTTTAATCCAATTTAAGTCAATGACAACTTAACATCCACAACCGCTCTATGTGGTTACTTAATCAATTAATGCATGGCTGGTGGTGTATGTTTTATATCTTGTTCCGGATTGTTGAAAAGTACTCCACATGACATCAAATACTTTCTACGTGGAATGGAATTTTGGTGTATGGCAGGTCATTTTCTCGTAGCTCGTTTTGCTCATCTTTTGAAATTATTGTTCAAATGAATCCCTTTTCCCAAATTATTAAAAAAAAATATATATTCCATCAAAAGAGCATGACATACATTTTTTAATGTATTATTAACAAAAATATTTTTTTTTAAAAAAGTGTTTTTAAGAGGTGATTTTTCATCCCTATAAAAGATTTTTCTTTTCAAAAACATTTTCTTAGATTAAAAATATTTTAAAAAATCGACTCTTAATTATTTAGATTTATGGGTGCATACTTAACGGTTTTAAAGGTTTGTTTCTGGAAGAGTCAACCGAATGTAATGCATAGTCATCACCAAATTTCCACGTAACCCCGTGACTTTTCTTCTATCATATTTATCCACTTCAACTTTGACAACAATTAAAAATCAACGGGTTAGGTCAAATAAATCAGCTTACCACTAATTCTTTCAATTTGGAAAGATTTTTTTCCTTTAAAAACGGTGACCAAAAGCCCACAAAGATTGAACTAGAGAAAGGATATTAACAGAAATATTGATTGACAGCTTTTCCCAAAAAACAAATCCTATGGTTAAATTGGATTGACTTGTGGATCCATCTCAATGTCTTGATGATTTTCACCCACGTTTTTAATGCATGCTCCTTTTTTTGTTGCCAAAAACTAATTTTCAGCAGTATTATTAGACTAAGGTGGTGTTTGTTCTTTTACTTAATTCTAAATAGAAACTTGGTGGTGTTTGTTTTTTTGGCTTTTTGCTTAAAACAATTTGTTTTCAGAATTTAGGTTGTTTGTTTTTTTACTTTTTCATGACTTATTATAAACATTTTACTAAATAAAAAAAGTCAATATATATGGCTTTTTTTAATAGAAAAAATAACATATTTGTTTTTTTTTACTTTTTAATACTTAATAGAAATAAAATACTATAAAAACAAGCAATCTAATATTTGACACTATTAAGCATTAAGGTTCTATTTTGTGGGTCCATCTCAACGTCTTGATGATTTTCACCCACGTTTTTAATGCATGCTCCTTTTTTTTTTGTTGTCAAAAACTAATTTTCAGCAGTATTATTAGACTAAGGCGGTGTTTGTTCTCTTACTTAATTCTAAATAGAAACTTATATTTTGGTTTTCTCTATTCAATAAAAAGTTTATAATAAACCATGAAAAAGCAGAAAAACAAATAACCTAAATTCAGAAAACAAATTGCTTCAATAAAAAGTCAAAAAAACAAATATCCTCTTTATCTCATCTACCTTCACACTTGGGTTGATTTCCTACGTATTTTTTCTCTTTGATTTCCCTATGACTAGTATTATTTCCTAACATATCATTTTAACCATCTCAAAGTACGCATCTTGATACTATTCTACCATCATTTTGATAAAAATATCCCTATTTTTTCTTGTAAAAATAACCATTTCTTTTAAACATATTGTAAATACTTAAAATAATTTTTTATCAAATCATAGTTTTTTAACAAATTTGGATATATATATCAAAAATGGATTACTCTTTAAACAAAAACATAGGAGGGAATAAATTCATAAATATGAGAAGTATTTGGTCCCTTCAAACCAATTATTTCTTATCTAGACCGTGTTGTAGCTTCCAGGGCCTGGAGAGAAAGATACACGTGAAACACGATTAAAATTCTACCCCTTATCTAAACCGTGTCGTAGGCTGAGCAAAATGGTCGGCCACATTATTGGAGTGCAGCATTAGACTACAAATATCAGCTACCTTCTTCTCAAAGCAAACCATCACATAAACTCCTGCAATTTTCTCTTATCATTGTTTCTATATTCCATCAACAAACTCCTTGCCTGGAAGGACATGGCATCGTCATCGTCTCCTCTATTATTCTCGGTTAAACAGTGTGATCCAGAGTTTGTTCGGCCTACAAACCCTACCCCGCGAGAGGTGAAGCAGCTTTCTGATATAGATGATCAAGAAGGCCTTGGCTTTCAAATTCCTGTGATAATGTTTTACCCAAACAATCCTTTAATGAAAGGAAAAGGCCCTGTGAAGGTTATTAGAGAAGCTCTAGGTAAGGCGCTTGTATACTAATACCCATTTGCAGGCAGGCTGATTGAAGGGGATAATCGAAAACTCATGGTGGACTGCACCGGTGAAGGGGTCTTGTTCATTGAAGCCGATGCCGATTCCACACTTGAGAATCTTGGTGATGCAATTCAACCAATGTGTCCCTGCTTCGAGGAGCTTTTGTATGATGTCCCTGGCTCCCCGGGGGAATTCTTGGTTCCCCTCTTATCTTAATTCAGGTAAATATTCTCCATTATCTATGATATTTGATAAAATGACTTAATCTTACAACTTAAAGTTATTTTTATTTAAATAATTTTAAGTGTTAAATTAAAATAGTTAACTTTTGTTTTTTTCTTTTTCTTTTTATTTTAAGTTAAATGTAATTTATGTTCGCATTTTAGATGATTTGTTTTAAATTTTTTACTTATTACTTATCTTTTAATTTTTTAACAAAATAGAACAAGTCAAAACATTTAGTTTTCTGGAATACTAAAAATAACTTTTTGAAACCACTTTTTACGATAAATATTTTATGGTTATTTTCATATATCTACACTAACATAAATATGAATGTTTTATAAATATATTTATTACTTAAAATGATTGAAAATAAATATAAATTAAAGTCAAATAGAATAAATATTAATAAATAACCTAATATTTAGATAATAAGTTTTAAGTTAACAACTTAAAAATAATTTAACTTAATAAATTTAAGTTATTAAGTAATAAATGTTAAGTTTAATTAGACAAATCATTGGGTGTTGCTAAAGCATATATTGATAAATAAATCTTGGTACAATGCATGTGACCCGATTGAGCTTTGGAGGATTTATATTTGCATTGCGCCTAAACCACACAATGAGTGATGCTCTTGGCTTGATCCAATTCCTCAATGCCATAAGCGAGAAGGCTCAAGGTCTGTCTGTGCCATCTCTGCTGCCCATATGGCAAAGAGAGTTGTTAAATGTCCGAAGCTTAAGTTAGAAAAGAAATAGGACAGGTCTAATTCTTTGGAATGGCTCTGTACACACACACCTTTTTTATGCTTCTCATGGGGCTTTTTATAAAGCAAATGGCAGCGTCGTCATAGCGTTGATGATGCCTTCATGCCTTTTATGTGATCATGATTGTCATCAAGGTGGAAATCAAGCCTTAGCAAGAAGGTCAATGTCATCATCTCTGTGCGGATTGGACAATCATACCAAACAAAATCCGTTGACTGGTGCCATCAACTAGCTGTTGATCAAGAGTTTTGGATTATGTAGTTAAATGTGCATTTATGTTTGATCAATATTGCTGGTTGTGCATAGCAATAAATAAACATTGACTTGTGGATGTAAATGTCATCTAGGTCGTTGATTAGGCGTTGGATATGACTATCCATTTGTTCAATGCGTGAAATCTTTGATTGTGTTGGTTGGTCCGTCTGAAAATCCCAGTTGGCTTGGTTTGTCATTCCGTCTAGCATTCGAAAAAGAGGAAGATTCTTTCCCCTTGCGCCAGACAGAACTTGTTTTGGTCCAGATGGATTGTTCCCATACGGGTCATCTGCTTACCTTGGATGGACCAAGGGTCTTTGATTTGGGGAAGGACACGTGGAGGGAAACCCCCCATAGGTTGAGCATAAAACATGAATTGTGAGGAGAGTTGTGTGTTCAATACAAAGAAAGAAAATGTGGCCATGCGTAGCCAAAGTTACATGCACACAGGTACAAGAGAGGAGCTTGTGGAGTAGCTTCTTGGAAGTAAGCAAGGGATTTTGGGTTTTCATCATGTTCCCACAACCTCCCAGCAAGGTAGTCCAGACCACCGAATCAGGCTTGGTTGGCATTTTGTCCTGAAACGCATTTGCTTATCGATAGTAGACTGCTGCTTAAAAATTGATGAGATGACATCAATGCTAACATGTTGGCCATCCCCATAAGCATCTTTACATAGAGTGATTCTGCCTTTGAATATTTCCCTCTCTTTAAGTGAGTTCAATATTTCTATAACATCATTTTTCTCTGATAATACTCTTAGCTGAACATCCAACCCATGTTCCCAAAGTGCCAGCGTCTCGTATCCGATGACTAGCCAACAGTCTTGCCCTTGCTGAGGCCCAATTAAGTATCCAAAACCATCAACAGTCGAAAGATAACACTAATACCCTGATATGGCAGTCACCAATTTTGAGCAAAATAACCCAACCACTCCATGAACAATGAAATAACAGTGACCCAAATTCAGAAGACTGCGCCCATATGAAAACCAATGGCAATGCTGGCCAAAACTATTCTCCTTGGGGGTACGAATGGCCACCGAGAATAGAGAGTAAACAACAAGGGAGCAAGAATAAAAACAGAGCATCAAATGAACCAAAGAAAACGTTGACCCGAGCCCCATCTCATATTGAAGTCAATGGGCTTATGTAAAGGTGGAAAAAATAGGTGGAAATAAGATCAAAGGTATGACTCAGACACCCATAGGAAAGCTAAAAATGAACTAGATCACTTTTAAACAAGTTTCACATAAGAACGAGACATGGATTTATTATAACACAGTCACAACAACCCAAAGAAAATCAGTTGCAATAAATATGTGGTCCAGTAAACATGCCTGAAAAGGCTCCCCTCCAGCGAGACTAGCTAGGCTTCAAGCTACTCTACTATTTCTCCTAAACCCAAAATCCAGCCAGCTCCAACCTCTGCTTCCATTTGTTCTTCCCTCACAGCCTCCCTACTGCTCTTCTTGCTCCCAACGGATCTTGTTTGCTATCTCTCTCAAATGCTTCCCCCCTTAAAAACAGCTTCCTGCTATCTCTCTCAAATGTTCCCCCCTAAAAAACCAGCTACCTCAATCTCTCTAAAAACCAGCTTACAGCCTACTCACCCTCTCTAAAAAAAATGTCTCCCTCACTGTCCCCTGTTTTTCTCTCTCAAGAAATCTTACTTCTCTTCTTCTCACTCTACTGGTTTCTCTTGCTTTTCAGCTCACTAACCAACCTAAAAGAAGAAGCAATCCCCTTTTGAAATGTGTCCTCACCTGCAAGGAATATCTGCTGCCCTCAACAAACCAAATATCCCCCATTTTGCCTAAGTGTCTTCATCTAGACCTAGGAGAATGGCCCCAAGTGGCCTTAAAAAAAAACCTTCTTACCCGGCCAAAATGAGGGTCAACAAACTCACATTTTATTTTTAAATAATTATAAAATAAAATACAAGATAAGTGAATAATAATTTTTTACATGAATATTGTAATGATAATTTTGGTAAGATATGAATGCCAATAGTATATTATAAAAACCAAATCATATAAAAGAATGATAATTATATTTTTCAAAATATTCCACACTTGTTTTAATTTATTAATTTTTTATATTAAGTAATTTGATTTTTTGAGTTCCAAGTTATTTTTAAAAATTATTATACTCATTGCATCAAGTTTCACTTGATTTGAAGTTCATTTTTGAAAATATTCAAAGAAATAGAGAAAATTCATTGAAAATTGGTGCAAGTAAACATGGATACATTAGGGTAAATGCATATAAAATGAAATCTCAAATAGGATTGAAGAATAAGCCTACAGTTCATGTACTACTCAAGCCCTTGAATGCTCAGCGTAACTCCCTTAATAGTTTTACTATCGTCTCTAAATGTTGTCACTGGCTAAATGGATTCCAGCTTAAAGAAAACATTATATGTTAGATTTATTAAGGAGTCTAGTAATTTTAAAAAAAAAAAACCTTAAAGATTGAGCCAATTAATACCATATTTCTCTCAATCGAAATTGGTATAGAATGGTTATATTAACTTTTTCTCTATAAATGATTATAATATTTTCAATTTTCTCAAAAATAAATTTTAAACTAAGAAAGACATAATACATTAAATTTAATGGTTTCATAGTTTTTAAAATCAATTCCAAATTAAAAAATCAAGCCAGTTAATGTCAAATTTTCCTGGCGGTGTGAATCATTTTCAAACAAATATTCAAAATAGCCCCTTTTTGCCATGTAACTAATCTTTTTAATTAATTTTTTTCTTGTAAATTTTTAGAAGTAATAATTTAAAATTGCTACTTCAATAAATTTAAAAAGTACATTGCCTTTAGTACACATTCAGAACCTTATTTTAAAAAGTTGGATTTTGAAACGAGGTATCAAACTAATTTAAAGAAAATAAAAATAAATTACTTTAAATAATAGTTTCATAAGATCTTATAACCTATATTTTGTTGCGTTAAAAGGGCCATTTTGGTCTAAAATTCCTAATTTTTCTTCAATTCGATATAATAATGTTGGTCTATATTTATAATTAGGAATACACACACATGGCATAATTATCTCAACTGAAGCAACGGCGGATGTTAGTTTAGTAAGGGTAGGAATGGGTCATGTGATGTTGGGTTTGAATTATATTGAGTTAAAAAAAAAAAAAAGACTTATTTAATAATCCTGTGATTTGGTATGAACGCGACTCATTTATTATATGAATAACATAATATAAATACTTTAATATGTTTAATAAATAAGTTAAGTTGGATAGCATATGAATTGACACATGTAACAAATTTTTATGTCTAGTCTTAATGTAATGGACCTACCTAAAAGGTGTAGTGTCACGCCCCAAGACCCACTCCAAGGGTATGATGGTCATTTCACATTTCAAATCCGAAGGCTTACAGTGTAACCTGACCCAAACAATTATCTTGTAATTGGAAGGGTCAGGTTACACTGTAAGCCTTCGGGTTTGAAGTGTGAAATGACCGTCATGCCCTTGGAGTGGGTCTTGGGGCGTGACAAAGTGGTATCAGAGCACTAGGTTGTGATCTTGATGGGAACTTGTTTAGTTTACCTTTGGGAATAGATGAATGACGCATTAGTTTAAGTTTCAACTTCATCTAGTCTGATTTCTTTTATTCCTTACAATTCTGATTTGCTTATTTGACTTCTTAGTGACTAATTTAGTTATACCTGTTGCTTTATAGGACACCATGCCACCAAGGAGACCTGCATCTTCCCAAAACAGTCAGGCTAATGATGATATACCTCCTCCACCTGAGGCTTTGCCCCCTATGAGTACTTAAGGGCTTTATAGATATTTAGGGGCTTTATAGATATTTAGGGACTTTGGCTGGCTTGGTTGAGCATCAAGCTAGAGCTACTAGAAGTAATGGTCAAGGACAATCCTCATCTACTAGGGGTAGCTCATTTGACGACTTTAAGAAGTTGAGTCCCCCTTACTTTTCTGGTACTTCAGATCCAACAGAGATAGAGGATTGGATTATGAAAATAGAGAAATTCTTTGATGTCATTAATTGTTCTGAGTAAAAAGCCTCATATGCAGCGTTTATGCTAGACAAAGAGGCAGACCATTGGTGGCGCATGACTAAGAGGCTTTTAGAGGATCAGGGGCCTATTGTTTGGAGTCAGCTTAAGGAGGCTTTTTATAAGAAGTACTTTCCTGACAGTGCTCAAAGACAAAAGGTGGAAGAGTTTGTCCTTTTGGAACAGGGGAATTTGATTGTGGCCCAGTATGAGGCTAAGTTTACCGAACTATCACGTTTTGCCCCACAGTTGATTGCTATAGAGGAGGAAAAGGCATTAAAGTTTCAGGATGGACTGAAGCCTTATATGAAGAATAAGATATCAATTCTGAAGCTTAGTGTTTATTCAAAGGTGGTAGACAGAGCTCTTATTGCAGAGAAGGATAATGAAGAGATTCACCAATATAGGGAACAACAAAGGAAGAGGAATAGAAATGATGGTGCTCATGGTAACCAAGCACAGAAAAAGTCTGCTCCAAAGTAGAAATCAGAATAAAGGAAAAGCAGCACAAAATTTAGATGGGATTTGTCCTACTTGTGGCAAGAAGCATGAGGGTAGGCTATGCTATAGAGAGACATGAGCTTGCTTTGGTTGTGGAAAATAGGGACATATGGTTCGGGATTGTCCAGAGAGTAGGAAGTTTGTATTTAGGAAGCCTAAGGAGGAGAATAAAGATGATAAACAGAAGCCCAAGGCTCAAGGGCAGGTATTTGCTATGACTCATAGAGATGCTCAAGCTACGTCTGATGTAGTGACAGGTACTCTTCGAATTCACACCTCATTTGCTAGAGCCTTAATTGATCCTGGATCAACACACTCTTTTGTTTTCGTATCTTTTGCTGGTTTGTTGGGTATGCCGATTGATAATATGGACTTTGATTTATTTGTTGCTACTCCTTTGGGAGATTCTGTTGTGCTTAATAAAATAATTAGAGATTGTTGTGTGATGATTGGGTGTAGAGAGATGACAGTTGACTTAGTACTTCTGGACCTTCAAGATTTTGATGTGATTTTGGGGATGGATTGATTAGCTTCTTATCATGCTTCTGTTAATTGTTTTGGGAAAAGAGTGACTTTTAGCATTCCTGGTCAGCCTGATTTTAGTTTTGAGGGGAAGCATGTGGACAAACCACTGCTTGTGATCTCAGCCTTACGAGCTAGTTCTTTGCTCTGGAAAGGCTGTCAAGGCTTTTTAGCTTATGTTGTGAATGAGGAAAATGATTTAAAGTTGGAAGACATAGCCATTGTAAGGGACTATCCTGATGTCTTTCTAGAGGATCTACCTGGCTTGCCACTAGAGAGGAAGGTGGAGTTCACCATGGATTTGGCACTAGGGACAACTCCTATCTCTAAGGCCCCTTATAGAATGGCACCTATGGAGCTTAAGGAGTTGAAGATTCAACTCCAGGAATTGTTAGATAAGGGCTTCATTAGGCCTAGTGTTTCACCTTGGGGAGCTCCTGTTTTATTTGTAAAGAAGAATGATGGATCTATGAGACTCTGCATTGACTATAGAGAGTTGAATAAGGTGACAGTGAGGAACAAGTATCCCCTTCCTCGGATTGATGATTTATTTGATCAGCTTCAGGGTGCTTGTGTGTTCTCTAAGATTGATCTTCGGTCTGGTTATCATCAGTTAAGGGTTAGAGGTAAAGATGTACCTAAGACTGCTTTTCAGACTAGATATGGGCATTATGAGTTTTTTGTTATGCCTTTTAGTTTGACTAATGCACTTGCTACTTTTATGGACTTAATGAATAGGGTATTCAAGCCCTATCTAGATAAGTTTGTGGTAGTTTTTATAGATGATATTTTGGTGTACTCAAAGAGTAGGGAGGAACGTGACCGCCATTTGAGTATTGTATTATAGACTCTCAAAGATAAGCGATTGTATGCTAAACTCAAGAAGTGTGAGTTCTGGTTAGACAGAGTTTCTTTCCTTGGGCATGTGGTGACCAAGGATGGCATCTCAGTTGATATTGGAAATGTAGATGTTGTGTCAAATTGGAGGAGACCTACTACTATGACCGAGATTCGAAGTTTCTTGGGACTGGCTGGTTATTATAGGCGGTTTATTGAGGGGTTCTCTAAGATTGCCCTACCTCTAACCAGTTTGATTTAGAAAGGGGTTAAGTTTGAGTGGTCTAATGATTGTGAATGTAGTTTCCAAGAGTTAAAGAACAGATTGATGACAGCTTCTATTTTAACTATCCCTTCAGGTTCAGGAAGGTTTGTGGTGTATAGTGATGTCTCTCATCAGGGTTTGGGTTGTGTTCTTATGCAACATGGGAAAGTTGTAGCTTATGCTTCTAGGCAGTTGAAGCCTTATGAACGAAATTATCCTACTCATGATTTGGAGTTAGCTACAGTGGTTTTTGCACTTAAGATCTAGAGACATTTTCTTTTTGGTGAAACTTGTGAGATATTCACAGATCATAAGAGCTTAAAGTATTTATTTTCCCAAAAGGAGTTGAACATGAGACAGAGGAGGTGGATTGAACTACTTAAAGACTATGACTGCATTATTCAATATCACCTAGGGAAAGTGAATGTTGTGGCTGATGCCTTAAGCAAGAAATCTATTGGTTCCTTAGCAGCTATTAGAGGTTGTTAGAGGCAATTATTGGGAGATTTGAGGAGTTTACAAGTTCATATCAAAGTTTTAGACTTGGGAGCTCTTATGGAGAACTTTAGAGTGCAGTCAGACTTAGTTGGGAGAATTAAGGCCCTACAAAAGAATGATTTGAATTTAGTGCAACTTATGGAAGAGGTTAAAAAGGGCAGTAAGTCTGACTTTGTTTTATTAGATGATGGGATTTTGAGGTTTAGGACTAGACTATGTGTCCTAAATGATGGAGAATTAAGGAGAGAGCTTTTGGAGGAAGCTCATTGTTCTAGGCTTGCGATCCACTCAGGAGGGACAAAGATGTACAAAGATTTGAGACATAATTATTGGTGGTTAGGTATGAAGGGAGATATTGCACAATTTGTGACTTAGTGTTTGGTGTGTCGACAAGTGAAAGCTGAGCATCAACGACCAACAGGGTTTTTGCAACCACTTTCTATTCCCGAGTGGAAATGGGAACATATTACTATGGATTTTGTGACTGGGTTACCAAGGACCTTAGGGGGCAATAATGCAATTTGGGTGATTGTTGATCGATTGACAAAGTCTGCTCATTTTCTGCCTATGAAAGTTAATTTTTCTATGGATCGTTTGGCTTCTCTTTATATTAAGGAGATTGTGAGAATGCATGGTGTACCTGTTTCTATAGTATCTGACAGAGATCCTCATTTCACTTCCAGATTTTGGCATAGTTTGCAGAAAGCATTAGGTACTAAGTTGAGTTTTAGTACTGCTTTTCATCCGCGGACTGATGGTTAATCAGAGAAGGTAATTCAGGTCTTGGAAGATTTGTTGAGAGTTTGTGCTTGAGACCAAAAAGGTAATTGGGATGATTATTTGCCCCTAGTGGAGTTTGCCTATAATAATAACTTTCAAGCTAGCATTGGGATGACACCTTTTAAGGCGTTGTATGGTAGGAGATGTCGATCTCTCGTTTGTTGGGATGATGTTGGAGAGAAGAAACTTTTGGGGCCTGAACTTGTGTAGTTGACTGTTGAAAAGGTCTCTTTAATTAACGAAAGATTGAAAGCAACACAAAGTAGACAGAAGAGTTATGCTGATAATCGCAGACGAGATTTGGAGTTTAAGGTGGGTGATCATGTTTTCTTGAAAGTTTCACCTATGAAGTCTATAATGAGATTTGGAAGAAAAGGGAAACTCAGTCTTTGTTTTGTGGGACCATTTGAGGTATTAGAAAGATTAGGCACTTTGGCTTATAAAGTGGCCTTGCCCCCAAGTCTATCTAAGATTCATAATGTATTCCATGTTTCGACCTTGAGGAAATATATTTACGATCCCTCTAATGTTGTGGAGTTGGAGCCTATTCAAATTTCTGAGGACTTGACCTATGAAGAGGTACCCGTTCAAATTATGGATGTGATGGATAAGGTACTACGACATGTTGTTGTCAAGTTGGTAAAGGTCCAGTGGAGTAATCACAGTATCTGAGAGGCCACTTGGGAGTTAGAAGAAGAGATGAGAGAAAAGCATCCTCAATTATTTCAAGACTCAAGTATGTCAAGTTTAGAGGACTAAACTTTTGTTAAGGAGGGGAGGATGTAACACCTAAGTTTTTATTTTTAGGGGTAATTTAGGAAATTATTAATTTAATAATTAATTAATTTAATAAAAAGGAAAAGGGGTGAAAAGGTAATTTTACGAATAAATACCCTAGGTATAAATTAGAATTATGTTCTTCCTGTTCTTTTTTGAATCACGTTCCTGTTCGTAGAAAGTTCCTGAGAATGTAAGATTGGGGTCGGATTTTAGGGTTTGAAGAACAGATCTCTATAGGTAAGATTCTAACCCCTAAATTAATATTTTAGATTCATTAGTTAATTTTTAAGCACATTAGATATTTTTTTTGGAAAACCCAAATCTAGATTAGGGTTAGTTTATTTTTATTTTTTAATTCGTTTTAATATCAAATAGTGAAAATTTAATATTTTGATTTATTGTTGGAATTGGGGAGATTTAAAGTTTTTTTTTAGAAAAAAAAATTCCTATGAAGATTTCGATTTAGATTAGGGTTAGTTTATTATTTTTTAAAATTCATTTTAATATCAAATAGTGAAAATTTAAGATTTTGATTTATTGTTGGAATTGGGGAGATCTAAAGTTTTTCTTTTAGAAAAAAAAAAAAAAAGATTCTTGTGAAGATTTCGATTTAGATTAGTGTTAGTTTATTATTTTTTTAATTTTTTTTAATATCAAATAGTGAAAATTTAAGATTTTGATTTATTGTTGGAATTTGAGAGATCTTAAGTTTTTTTTTTTAAAAAAAAAAAAAGAAAAACGCGTGTGCACTAGTTGCATGCGTGTAGGAACTGTGCATCCACATTTTTTTTTGTAAGGATTTCATGGTTGAAATCTAGTAGGCTTATTTTCACATACTCTATTATTAGACTTTGATGGATACTTGGGTATGTAATATTTAATAGTTGCAGGACTTCGTATTGTTAGACTTTGATGGGAGTACTGAGTACTGTATTATTTAATAATGGTAGGGCTTTGTGTTATTAGAAACAAATTGGGAATTTATTAATTTATTTAAATAAGGAATAGATTAGTTAAATTATAGATAAGTAGTAATAGCTTTTCCTCTTATATTTTGTTAGGTGAAGAGTAGATTTTCAGGATTATTTTCTCTCCAAAGTTTTTGAGGACTTCTTTGAGGTAAGGGAAATTAATGCAGTTGTTAAATTCTTTTTAGAACAATTTATATATATATATATATACATTATTTGAAAATGTTTGAGTTATATTCCGTTTATGCATGGATCAAACATGTTTTGCATAAAAAGTATGTTAGAATTTTATATTTTGTTTTTGACAAATAAATGTGGAGATATTATATGTTGTAAATTTGAATAAATGAAATAAATATTTGACTCTGGTTTGTTTGACCCTTGTCAACGGGATATAATAGTTGACTTTTGACTTTTGGCCCTTGTCAATGGGATATAATAGTTAACCTTTACATTTCTTGGTAGGGAATGTAATTGATTTGAACCCCAGCCTCTAGGGGTTTCGGTTAGAGGTTACTAGTACTAGTAGTGTTTGGTTCCATCCACCTTAAAGGAACAACTTGAGCCTAGCCACCCATTTGAAAGGTCACACCTAATTGGGCACCCTTTGATGTTTGATGACCAGAGTAAATAAATTATTGGAATGTTTTGATTGAATTAGATATGAAGATGTTTGAATCAGAAATAAATGCATACAGTTAGAAATTTTGAATGTATTGGCACAAAAAAAAAAAAAAAAAAATTAACTCACAAGTTTATGAAAATGATTGATTACAATATCTCTTATTTTGCAAGTGAATTTGAAATATTTGATCCATGGATTGCATTAATGTTCCTTATTGGGTTGTGAGCTCATTCCTATTTGTTGACTACTTTTTAGGTACCATTAGTTCGGGTGAGGAGTGATAGCTAGGCTGAGGAATGACCATCATTAGGATTTGACTTAGGATTTTATGTTGGATTTTGTTTAACTGTTAGTTGTGTTCATTTGGATCTTTTGGGTATTTGGAAGTTATTTGGATATTGATCCTTCAAATTTTATGTTAGATCAAAGTTGAGTTTTGGAGATTTTAAAATTTGTTCTAGTACTTAAATTGTTTAAGTTTGCAAATATTTGGACAATGGATTTTGGATAGTGGATGTTTTAGTTTTGAAATTGAATTTTGAGGATTTTAGATTTTGTTCCACTACTCTGAACAGGTATTTGGTAATTGGTAACTTCCGATTACAAGATAATTGTTTGGGTCAGGTTACACTGTAAGCCTTCGGGTTTGAAGTGTGAAATGACCGTCACGCCCTTGGAGTGGGTCTTGGGGCGTGACATGTAGTCTTTGAATTAATCTCCAAATTAAGATTTTATTATCTATTTTAGTTTCGCCCTTTTATATTAATTCTTTAGAGAGGGCAAAAATCTCATGTAAATATAAATAAAATCAATTACTCAAAGAACATAGGATATAACATAGAAAAACCATCTAGCAACCTACTAGGTATAAAAAACCACGGGTGGTCTCTCAATTGCTAAATAATCTACTAAATATGATAAAAGGGTACTTAATTTTACTTGAGTGGATATACACCTATTCCCTAGTCTTATACTGTCAACACACACTCTCCTTTTCCAAGTCCCTGACATAACACTCCCTTGTGCTCCTTAGTGGATCCCTTAAATCCTTTATCGAAGTTTCACAACGAGATCTCTAACTTTTATTGTAGTCAAAAGTTAATTTCAAGAAAGATTTTGAAAATTTGAGAGTTGGAGGATCAAACTTTTGATGAATGACTTTGTTGTCTACCGGTTCATAAAAATTCACCATCTTTTTAAATAGAATATCTCAATTTATATTCATAATTTTAAAATTATGGAGAGTTTTATAATTCTAAAATATTCTAAAGCCCTTTTTAGAATCAAATAGCAATTTAGAGATAATCATAATTTTAAAACTTACTAAAAAATATTTTAAAAATTCTTTTTAAAATCAAACTCAAATTTGGAGATAAACATAATTTTAAAACTTATCAAAAACAATTTTTAAAATGAAAAATATAGTAGAAATCAAATTAGGAAATAGAAAGTATTCTCTTCATATTTTCTTGTATTAGTTATTCTAAAAACTTTACCAACCATAAATACATATTTTCCTTAAATTTTATAACTCTGAATGACCTAAATTGAAATTCGATGAAGTTCAAAGTTGTCTTGAAATGAATAAAACCCAAGCAAGTAAATTGCATCTAATTAATAAGAAATGAACAAACTTGCCAACCAAATAAAATACCAGAACACTAATAGTATGGTTCTTACACAATAACATGCTTATAACCCATTAAATAGGTTAACATGATTATAACTCATTTAATCCATTTAAAATTCTAAATTTATAAATGTATTATTGTAAAATACCTTTAATTATTGCTCTAACTTTCAAAATTTTAATTAATTTAATTATAATAATCTAGAAAGTAAATTAAAATTTTAATGTTACACTTATTTATTATTTTATTTAATATTTTAATTATTGATAATTTTATCATTTTTTCAATTATTTATCTTTTTTTTTATGTAATTGTTTGTTTGTTTTCAAGTTCTATTACTCTAATAAACAAAAAATAAAAAAAATAAAAACCAAAGGAAAATTAATAGAATTTTCTTTTTGTCTAGTTTTCTAAAAAAAAAAAAATTGAGAAATACAAAAATTAAATATTTTAGAATACCCTTTCCCCAAAGTTTCATCACCAAATTCTTCAATTATTTGGTAACCATAGTCATTATTTGATAAATGATGCTATGAGTCAAATTTAATAGAATTCGGTCAATCCTTTTTTTTGTCATTAAGGTGGAGAACGGAACCAAGAATTCTATTTCTTCATCATCAATCAAATCACTGTTCACGACAATTTCTCTCTTTCTTTCTTCTCTCTCTCTCTCTCTCTCTCTCTCTCTCTCTCTCTCTCTCTCTCTCTCTCTCTCTTTCTCTCTTTGTGTCTTTGTACATAAAAAAAATTTAGTGAATTAAATTACTACTAAATTGGTTTTTAAATTTGTGACTCCTTAGTTCAACAAAATTCAGGTTTAATGAGAGATGGGTTATACACATTGGATATGTGACATGCAATTTAAAAGATGACACATGATGAAATTTGAAAGATTGCAAAATTAAATTAATTTTGCAAAATACAAATAAATATGTCAAAAGAGAATTAGAAATAAACATTCTCTTGTTGGTAAATTTCCTAAAAAAAATATATATTTCAATTGAAATTAAAAGAGAATTAAAATTAAATAAATATTCTCTTGTTGGAATTTTTTTTTTAACAAATGAGACAAGTTTCTAAAATCAAAAAGCCAAATTCTTTGAATTAAGCAAATCAAATCTTGGGAAATATATCCAAATTTAATTCTTTAACTTCACCTATAAATAATGATAACTTCCTTTAATAAAGAAGATCAACAATACTTCACGTGAGAAAAGAGTCTTCATAAAGAGAAAAATTATGCATAAAATTTCTCTATAAGTTCGAGAAATCATAGACATACTACACATGTGATCTTCACTTTTTGATAAAGTTATTCAGGAACAAACCACTCTATGCGCTTGATTAATCTTCAAAACAAAGAAAAAACATTATCGTCATCTATAAAATTGTGATCATAGGAAAAGAATGAGATAAAAAATATTCTTTTGTGAAGAATATTATTATTGAGTTTGTACCCCACAATTATTTTAATAAAAAAAATTGTTTGCAAATTTTTCCTATTGTTTTTCTTGTTTTATAGGACTTCATGAAATTTGTGTGTACAAATTTTTGGCACACCTGGTGACACATATTTGCCTCTTTTCTCTTTTGATAAAAAATTTAATCACTATTAAGATTATGACATCTAAAAAGATTCAAGTTGTGTATGTCAACAAAGGCAATCACAAGATTGTCATTACTTAATCAACACACAACACTACTACGAGCCTTATGACTCGTAGTAAAGCAAAATCAACTATTGCACTTTCAACAAAGCAAGCAAGCAAGCATACTTGTGATTAGTTAGGGATAAAATAATATAATTATTAATATATGAAATATAACATAGAAAAAGTTAAGGAAAACAATAATTGGTTATAGGTATATCTACCATAACCTCCAAGATAATCGGCCCAACAACCTCAATATCAAACTAACCAATCAATCCAAAGGATATCAATATCATCAAACAGAATGAATATAAGACGAATAAAAAGATATGCAATGAGACACAATATTTTTACATGGAAAACCTTCACAAATTATGGAGATAAAAAAACCACAAGATCTAAGACCTACCAATTTAAATCCGCTATTCAAAATCAAGTTACATCAATTTACCTGACCCCTTTACCCTAAAGACTTACTCTTCAGCACCTACAACTTTATTCACGTTCGCAATGTAGCAACTTCCTAGTGCTTCCTATGGCACTAGAGCCCATGTTTATATCAACCTAGAGCGAATATAGGGTGCATCGCCTAGGCCCTACACTATCTCCTCCTATTGCAAATGGTAGCGCCTTGTTATGCTTATGTAATGGCAAGAATACCTTATTTACACCAACAATCTTTGCATCAACCTGGTCTATCAATGGCTCATTCCTTACAACTTTCAATGCAATATCCTGGTTCAATGCTTATTGACAAATTAGGAGCTCCAAATTTGCTTAGTTCAAACTTACCACTTCTCCTTTTAAAGTCAATCCTTTCAACCACTATTCTTTCCTATTTTCATTGGCTCTTTTTCATTTTTTCAGTTTTGGGGTTTATATTTGCAAGTTCTATTTGGATCATTTTTTTCCATATCAAATTCAATTGATTTTTTTAAATAGAAATTATTTTGATCCCAAATTCCCATATATATTTGATTCCAATGAACATTTGCAACATGAATCAAAACTGAAAAAGACTAAGAATAGTCTACTTACCTCCAGCCATTGTATCGAGTTACTGTAATCGGTTTAAGACTTGATTTCCAAACTTTGATCTTCTCTTTTAGATGGTGTATTTCTGAAGATAAAAACAGCAACAGGAAGACGAGTTCGGGACCACTTTAGATCTATATAACTGTGGCTTCCATCATACCACGTTGCTTTGATTTGCCACCATGTTGAGCAGTTTATGGAACGTGCTCCTTAACTGCAACAGAAGTGAGAGATGGTGGAGGACGTGGTCAAAGTGCTGGACCACATTAGAAGTGCTGGAACATGTATCATCTAACATTCTTCCACTTGGTCCACACTTTAACCTAATGTCCTATCTTAGTCCATCAATTATCCCCATTAAGTAACAAATACATGAATCATGGTATCCCCATTAAGTAACAAATACATGAATCATGGCAATAAGTCCTCTATTTAACGAGTGTTACCTTCCATGTATTACAGTGTACTCATTTCTTAACATTATACTTTATGTGGCAATATTACTTAATGAATAAACCCTATGTTCATTCTTGGTCCAATGAACTTGAATTTTCTCAAAATTAAATAAAAGTGCACATCAATATGAGAAAACATCGTAATAAGAGTTTGTACAATAGAAACTACATAAGGGAACTAAGTCCCATGTTCATTACATGATCCTTGAATTTCAACGGTGGCATGTCCTTAGTCAAAGGATCAACGATCATCAATTCAGTGCTAATGTACTCAATAATCACTTTCTTTTCTTTAACACGTTCTTTTATGGCTAGATACTTAATGTCGATGTGCTTGATTCGACTTTTACTTTTTTTGTTCTTCACCATAAAGACTGCAGCTGAATTGTCGCAATATATACTCAATGACCTAGATATTGAATCCATAACTCTAATCCTAGAAATGAAACTCTTAAGCCATGCACCATATGAAGTAGCCTCAAAACAAGATATGAACTCAACTTCCATAGTAGAAGTAGCAGTCAAGGTTTGCTTAACGCTCCTCCAAGATATAGCTCCACCGACCAATATAAAAATGTATTAAGATGTTGATTTACGTGAATCAACACAGTCAGCAAAGTCTAAATCTGAGTAGCCAACAATCTCTAAATTGCTTGTCCGTCTATATATAAGCTTGTAATCCTTGGTTCCTTGAAGATATCTCATCACTTTCTTTGCAGCTTTCCAGTGGTCCATACCTAGGTTACTCTGATACCGTCCTAACATTCCAACAACAAATGCAATGTCAGGCCTTGTGCAAACCTGAGCATACATCAAACTTCCGACTATAGAAGCATATGGAATGTTCATTTGTTCCCTTTCAAGATCATTTTTCGGGCATTGGTCCAAATTGAACTTATCACCCTTCACTATAGGGGAAACACTAAGTGAACAATTCTTCATCCGAAATCTCTTTAAAACTTTATTGATATAGGTTTCTTGAGACAAACCTAAGATACCTTGAAATCTATCTCTATGGATCTTAATGTCAATGACATAAGATGCCTCACCCATATCCTTCATGTCGAAATCTTTAGAGAGGAATTATTTCACCTCATGAAGTAAACCCTTATCATTGGTTGCAAGTAAGATGTCATCCACGTATAAAACAAGAAAACAAACTTTTCTCCCACTGACCTTAAGGTATATGCATTGATCCATAACATTTTCTACAAAACCAAATGAAGAAATTATGTTATGGAATTTTAGATACCATTGGCGGGATGCTTGTTTTAAACCGTATATGAATTTCTTAAGCTTACAAACCAATTGCTCACCATCACTAGAGGGGAATCCTTCAGGTTGTTTCATGTAAACCTCCTCCTCTAACTCTCCATTAAGAAATGTTATTTTCACATCCATTTGTTGCAATTCCAAATCAAAGTGGGCTACTAATGCCAATATAATGCGCAAGGAATCTTTCTTAGATACAGGAGAAAAGGTTTCCGTGTAATCGATTCCTTCTTTTTGAGTGAGCCCTTTTACAACAAGTTTGGCCTTATATCTCTCAATGTTGCCTAATGAGTCTTTCTTTGTCTTAAAAACTCATTTACAACCAATGGCTTTTGCACCATTAGGCAACTCAACAAGGTCCCAAACATCGTTGCACCTCATGGAATTCATCTCATCCTTCATGACATTGTACCATAATTTTAATTCTTTACAACTCATGGCTTGTGAAAAAGATTCGGGATCATTTTCAGCTCCTATATTGTAGTCAGATTCTTGTAGATACACTACATAATCACTAAGAATTGCTGACCTCTTAGTTCGAGTAGACCTTCTTAAGGTTGCACCAAAATCTTTTGAGGAAGTATGAGGTTCAACTTGTTGTTCAGAAGTGTAAGGCAACTCCTAATCAACTTGATCTACTGGAATGTTGTCAACATCTTGTGGAACTTCAATGACTGGTTGAACTTCAGCGATTGTTCGTTCTACACCTGTTTGTCCTTGAAGGGTGTTATGAACAATAAATAATCTATCACTTGAAGTGGAAGGTTGAGACTCTGTATGATCAATATCAGAAACTATGTTTCTGAATTGATCGCTCCCATTAATCAAGTCATATTCAAGAAATTTAGTATTTCTCGATTCCACAATCCTAGTGTTGTGAGATGGACAATAAAATCTGTACCCCTTAGACTTTTCAACATATCCAATGAGATACCCACTAATAGTCCTTGGGTCCAGTTTCTTCTCTTGTGGATTATAAATTCTCACTTCAAACGAGCATCCCCAAGCGCGCATATGTCGCAAACTCGGTTTCCAATCTTTCAATAACTCAAATGGCGTCTTTAGGACAACCTTGGTTGGAACTCGGTTAATATATACACATTTGTCTTAAGGGCTTCAGTCCACAAGAATTTAGGAAGTTTTGAGCTGCTAAGCGTACTCCTCACCATGTCCAATAAAGTTCGGTTTCTTCTTTCTGCTACACCATTTTGGTCTGGAGAACTAGGCATGCTGTATTGGGCAACAATCCCATGCTCTTGAAGAAACTTCACAAATGGCCCAGTGCTTGTCCATCTTCCAAGTATCTACCAAAATATTCTCCACCTCTATCTGATCTCACGATCTTAATTTGTTTACCACATTGTTTCTCTACTTCTGCCTTGAAAACCTTAAAGGCATCTAATGGTTCATTTTTGTTATGAAGTATGTAGAGATACATGTATCTTGAGAAATCATCTATGAAAGAGATGAAGTATTTCTGATCATGAGAGGCCATGTCAAAACTACATATATTAGTATGTATGATCTCTAGTATGGCGGAACTCCTAGTAGCACCTTTCTTTGACTTGTTGGTCTGCTTTCCCTTAATGCAATCCACACAAGTCTCAAAGTCATAAAAATCTAAAGTACTAAGTACCCCATCATTCACCAACCTTCTGATTCTATCTATGGAGATATAGCCTAATCTCCGGTGCCACAATGTAGAGGAATCCTCATTAACAACACATCTCTTAATGCTAGTTTAGACATGTAACGAATTATGAGTGGTATTATTTTGTAAGAATATACAATAAAGACCATCAGACAAAATACCATTCCCAACAGAATCAGATTTATAAATCAAACTGAAAGATGTTTCTGAAAAATGAAAGGAATATCCAAATGGTACAAGTTTAGAAACTGAAATCAAGTTTCGACAGAAACTTGGTACATAAAAGGTCCTTTGCAATTCCAAAACAAAACCACCATTTAAAGTTAAATAACATGTCCTTATTGCTTCTACATGCAAGCCCATCTTGTTTCCGGATAAAATGAATTCCTCACTTGTCACTGGCTTCCTTAGGTTTTGCATACCCTACAAGGAATTTGAAATGTGGATTGTAGATCTAGAATCAATCTACCATGTGTTGGTATTCACATTAACCATATTAGATTCATAACAAACAAATGAGGTAGGGTTACCTTTCTTTTCAAACCATTTCTAAAATTTCAGACATTTCTTCTTCACATGTCCTTTCTTTTTAAAGAAAACACACTTTTCGTCTTTCTTAATGTCAGATTTGGGAGGAATTTGTTGCTTTCCTTTCTGATTGACTTGAGATTTTCCTTTCTTTCCTTTCTTTTGCGTCACTAGCATGACACTTTCTCCTTGTTCCATCAATAACCTTTCTTCCTCTTGAACACACATGGTCATCAATTCATTGATAGACCACTTATCCTTATGTGTGTTGTAAGAGATTTTGAAAGGTCCATACTGAGGCAGAAGAGTGTTAAGGATAAAGTGCACCAAGAAGGATTTAAACATTTCTATCTCGAGCTTCTTCAATTGAGCCACTATGCCCCTCATCTCCATGATGTGTTCGTGTACACCTCTTATACCGGTGAGCTACAGGGATGTGAACTTCATAATTAGGGTGCTTGCCAAAGCTTTATCTGAAGTGACGAATTACTCGTCAATAGCCTTGAGTAATTCGCAGACATTCTCATGTTGCTCGATTGAACCACGTATATCAGCACTAATTTTTGTCTTAATGTACATCACGTTGAGGCGATTAGATTTCTCCTAGCGTTCGTACAATAGAATTTCATCTGGTGTGCTGGTATCAGTGATCTTATGTGGTTCATCTTTCCTTATGGCATAGTCTATATCCATGCACCCTAGTTGAAGAAGAATTCTCTCCTTCCATATCTTAAAGTTATCTCCCCTGAGTTTGGGAACCTCACAACGAATATCAGATATGCTAGGTAAAACTGCACAAAAAGATTCTAAGCTTATTAAAAATTTGAGGCTTTAATTTAAATTCATGTTTTACCAATGTAGAACACGCTTGAAAATTGAATCTAATTTTTATTAAAAATTGTCTGTGGGCTAAATCTTTAATTCAATCAAATTCATTATATTTATGAGACTTTATCAAACTATTTTACCGAATTATGAAATTTATTATGAATATAGTTTGATATTTTCTATCTATAAGCTTTATGATAAACCTATTAAATTAATTCTTCTTAACTCCTATGGGTAAATTAGGAAAAATTAATTTTAATATTTTATCCTAATTAATTATATAAACATAATGTAATCCATATGGGATAAAATCATCATATTTATATAATTAATTACAATTAATGTTCATAATGTGATCCTTATTTACTTAATATATAATTTTATATAATTAAGGATGTTGTGGCTATTCCTTAATTATTTAAAATTATATGGTTCACTAAACATTAAAACTATATGATATAAATTTGATATATTTAACACAAATTTAGGCAATAATTGCATGCAATTAAAGCTACAACTTTAATTTAGGCTACATTTTTATACATACAAACATATAAATCAATATATAATAATTTATTTTGCATGTATAAAATTTACATGATAATTTAAAAATAATTTAAAGGTTTCAGATTATGATTGGGTGCCTAAACCCAACAAAATTATTTCAAACGGGCCATAAGGGCCTAAACTGGCCCAATTTTTAACAATCAGTTACAAGTCTAATAAATACTAATAATAATAATAATAATAATTCAAACCGGGCCAAAAAGGCTTAAACTGGCCCAATTTTTTTATTTTTTATTCCATGGCCCAACATTTAATACCCCTTAGTATTCAAAATGGGCCATTGCTCATGCATTGAGCCCAAAGGGCCCAATAACCTCTTATACCAAGGCCCAAAGGCCCAATTTTTTTTTTTTTAACCTTGTGACTGCTTCATCACCAGCAGCGACGTGCTCGCCGCCACCTATGTGGACTGCACCATCACTAGCTGCAGTCCAAACCTTGGAGCCGCCAGCATCAATGTATAGGAAGAGCCTCACGGGTACCCTCCGGCTTCTAGCATCACAAGCAGGTAAGGCCTCACTGGTGGCCTCTAGCTGCGGCAAATAAGTGGGGCGGAGATTGTATGCAACTGATAAACGAAGCCTCTCATCACCATCGACAGCGTGCTTCAGCGTGGTGCACACTAGCTTCATCGCTGCATATATGCTCCAACTACTTCGTTATATATATATATATATATTTATTTATTTTTGCTACCTGCCTACCACCATGACCAGAAACTGCAAATTGTTTCTGTAGCCTTATCCAAATGGTATGTCATCATGGTAGTGGAATTGAACCTCTCAGAAGGAAAAGTTCAAACAATTGTGGCTTGAATAAAATTCCGAAGAGGCTTTGCGTGACTCACAGTCACAGTCAGTGAGGATTTCTGCGTTCTCATTTTCGTCAGCCGGCGTTGCAGCCATGGCCTTGGTGCAGCAGAACGTAGGTGGGTTAGAGTGCTGATGGAACTATCAGCGTCATCGACGCCGTTGTGTGTGTTGAAAGGTTAGCCAAGGGGTTGTAGAACGTGAAATCCGCTTACCCGCTTGTGGTGGCAGTGTTACCGGACGTGTCGGTGGAACATCGCCGAGAACTGGAATCCTAGGGGTGGTGTTTCTGGGACGCTAACACATGACACGTTCCATGTAACAATTTTTTTTTTTTGAAGGTCTGTAATGGCGTTTTCTGAACACCTAAATAATGTTTTCTAAACGCTTGTAATGGCGTTTTCTGAATGGAAGACCCCAACTATCTGGGTCGCCTCTAGCAGCCATTGTTTAAATAGTTATTGAGATACCATAAAAAAACAATAACAAGAATTTTCATGCAAAATCAATATAAAGCAGAGGTAAGATTTAACGTGCTCTGATACCAAATGTAATTAGTTTACATGCTATATATATTCGATTCCAATGAACATTTGCAACATGAATCAAAACTGAAAAAAGACTAAGAATAGTCTACTTACCTCCAGCCATTGTATCAAGATACTGTAATCGGTTTAAGACTTGATTTCCAAACTCTGATCTCCCCTTTTAGATGGTGTATTTCTGAAGATAAAAATAGCACCAGGAAGACGAGTTCAGGACCACTTCAGATCTATATAACTGTGGCTTCCATCATACCACGTTGCTCTAATTTGCCACCATGTTGAGCAGTTTGTGGAACGTGCTCCTTAACCGCAGCGGAAGTGAGAGATGGTGGAGGGCGTGGTCAAAGTGTTGGAACATGTATCAGCTAACAAAATTCCCATCTGCATTATGTGAGTTGTCGATTCAAACTCACTCTAGATTAGTCTAAATTCTAATTTTGATACATGATATCATTCTTTTACTCATTCACTTTGTTGATGATCTTTCTACTAAGTTGGCTGATTGTATGTTACTTCTTTATCACCTTCAACTCTAGGCCCCCTCCCTCCCCCTCCCTCTCTCTCTGAAAGCTTTCTCAAAGTTAAGTTAAAAACCTTAGTTCTCTTGATTTTTACTCACTTTTATTATAACCTATTTTCTCAACACTCATTATGAGTTCTTGAAAACTTTTTTTATTGGTTATTTTCTAAACAATTTTTTTTTTTCATATACATTATTCTCTTTTTCAAGATTTTCCTTTTTTGGTATTTTCATGTGTTTTCTCGATAGCCAAACAACTACTCTTGTTTATTTTCCCCTTGATTCTTTGTCTTCTTTAGATTTGATTGCTTGTTTTGCTTGTTTCATGAAAGCAAACATTTTCCATGCATGATTAAATTCTATCTTTCTCCCAATTTTAATCTTCCGGTCTCTGGTTCAGTTTAGTTCAGCTTCTAAATTACTTCTATTGTCCGATTTTTTGCTTCAAATCTCTATTCTTAACCAAAAGTAACGTGGGATGATTTCCTCTGTCTTTGGGTTTTTGCTCAAAGTTTTTCCATTTTTATTACTTTTGCCTAACCTCTCTGCCACCAAGTCAAATCCACTCAACACTTGGACCTTGGGATGGTCGCCCTCCACAAAAGCCGAATACAAATTTGTTGCCACTACTACTATTGAACTTGAACGCAACTAGGTGTACTCTCTCTTGATCAACTATATTGTAGTCACTTTCTTTCTATCAAGACTAAGATTGGAATCTTCGATTGTAGCTCTATCTTGAAGGTTCATATTAGAGAAAGTTAATATTTATTCTTAGTATTTTTCTATTTATTGTTAGTTTGAATTAGAATAGGATATAAAGTTTGAATTAGACTAAAAGTCTATTATTAGTTTGAATTAGAGTAAGAGATAGAGTTTGAATAAGAGTAGAAGTCGTTGTTTATCCCTTAAACATTCATCAATCATCAATGACAATGCAATGCTATATTTTCTCTTATCTTTTTTTTTTTTTTTTTTTCTATATGCATATCAATTCTCATTAGTAATACATTTCTTGCATAATAGTATTTTTATTCTTAGAATTTACATATTTGATCCTAATTTTATGAAATTATATAATAAAATAAGATGCAAGTTCAAATTTCAATTCCACTATCACCGTGGCCACTTTATTAATTTTATATATACATTATATTTTATTTATTAATATTAAATTAAAATTTTAAGTTACATGTAAAATATTTAAGATAAATGTAAAAAAAAAATATATTCATCATATGCATTTCCATTTACATTTTATGTAACATATGTCCTACATAATAATATTTTATTCTTCAAATTTATGTCTAATTCTAATTTTATACGACCTGTTTTTTGTGTGATGAAGGCTGATTTGATTTGCTTTTTAAGTATTTTCAGGTATCTTTAGAGAATTTGGAAAATTTAGATATAATAAAGTCATTGATGTTTGTGCAAAAAAAAGCCTGAGAAAGAAAAAGGAAGAAAAATTATACACCTTACCATGACCATGAAAGTTGAAACGTCATCTACCATTCACAACGGAAGCCTCCGTTGTGTAAAATCTTTATATATATATATATATATATATATATATATATGCATATATAACTTTTTCAGGGGCAGGTCCACTTTTTACAGGTTAGTGGAATCTTTATGCTCAAAACCTTGATTCATGTGTTACGGATTTGATTATCTTGACATCTTTGGCCCTGTTGCCTGAATCATAGATATCAAGTCGATAATAGCATTATTACTTTGAATAGTTTGATCATTCATCAAATGGATATGAAAACAGCAATCTTGAATGGAGATCTTTACTTGAGAGAATATACATGGATCAACCACAAGGTATTACTTTGTATTGGCATGAGAAGAAAGTTCGTAAATTAGAAGTCTTTATATGGACTGAAGCAAGCACCAAAGATGTGGCATTAAAATATGCAAAAATGTGCTTCTTAATAGTGATGATCATATAAACGAGATCAATGCTTGCATCTACTTTTGTAAGAGATTTTAGAGTCTTCATATGCCTTCATGTGGATAACATGCTGATATCTATAATAGATGTAGAAAGTTGTCTTACTAAAACTAAAGAGTGTTTGTCATCTAAGTTTATATGTGGGACTTGTTGGAAGTTGATGTTATTCTTGAGATCAAAGTACTTAGACCTTATGGTGGGATTGTCTTGTCATAGTCATATTATATTGAAAAGATCCTCAAAAGATATGATTGTCTTGAGTGTTCTCTAGTTCTAACTCCATAAGATTTGAGCATCGAGTTGGAGAAGAATAAAGGTAGGATTATTTCTCCACAAAGTACTAACAGATCATTAGCAGTCTTATGTATGTCATGAATTGCACCAGGCCTGATATAGCTTTTGAAGTTGGAAGATTGTATCTATAGACAAGTAACCTAGGTGAAGTGCATTGGACTACTTTACTCTAGTACTTAAAAGGGACAATCTTTTATGGTTTACACTATAGGAGGTTTCCTATGGCACTTGGAAGGTTACAGTGATGCCTCATGGAATTCTTCTTTGGAGGATGGGACATCTGTCATAGGATGGATCTTCACTTTGGTAGAAGGTGCAATTACTTAGAAATCCAAAAGGCAAACATGTATATCTCATTACACATTGAAATGAGTTCATTTCCCTCTCATTAGTGAGAAAGGAAGGTGAGCGGCTAAGGAATATATTGGTAGACACGTCTATATGAAATAAACCAATGTAAACAATCACTATTTGTAGTGATAATCATGTCACAATGCTTAAGTCATATAATGAGATCTGTAAGGGGAATTTTAGACTTGTTTACGTGAGACAAAATCATGTAAGGGGACTCATCTTTGATGGGATCGTGGCTAGACAATATGTCAAGTCCAGAGAGGATTTCATCTAGGGGAATGAGATTGAAAATCTGTACTGAAGTTATGGTCAGTGAGAACCCAATTTGATGAGATTTCTCATGTTCAATGAAAAAAGAGGCAAAGAAACAGTTGTGATGTAATGCATTAATATCATATATGAAAATCCCTTCCTATGATAAATTAGTGCTAATCCTGTAGCTGACTTCTTTGCAAATGAGTCATATTATTTGTGAAGATGAGGATTATTACATTTTCATCAGTTTATACGCTTATGGTGGGAGTGAAATGGGTTACACTCTTGATAGACTTCACCGTTTTGAGCATTAGAGACTATATATATATCTTCTTTGGATCACTCATTAAAATGGGATTAGACATAGACTTCAAAGGTGGTAGCTTTAAAGGAACGCTAACCTCTAAAAGACGTGTGGTATGGCATATCCGATTTAGTAAAATGGGATTAAATATATTTCAAAGGTGTTAGCTTTAAAAGAACAATAACCTAAGGTCAAGTTTGGTATATGGAAATGAGGAATAAGAATGAAAATATTCTTTCTATTCCTAAAAAATTTTCTTTCCATTCCTACTTTTTAAATAAAAATGAATTTGGTGATTTCAATTCTTGTGTTTGATGCATATATAAATGTAAGAATGGAATGATTATTTGTTTTTATTTCAATGTTAAGTAACAATAAAAATAAGAATTAAAAAAGAAATAAATTGGTAATAAATTTCATACATATAGTTTTAAATAATATTTCATTTTCATTTTAAAAAAACTCTCATATATACCATACATATTTTATGCTTTTATAAAATATTAATATCCATATTTTAATAATATTTATGAAAAATATAATTTAGGATTTTATCATAATATTACTATTCATATTTTATTATATTTATTTATTTTTAATTATAAAATTATTTTCATTTTTAATAACACTTGAATTAAATTTATTTTATATTATTTAAATTGAATTTACAATCTATTTTTTTTTATAAAATAAAAATTATTTAAAAAAAAATTATCCAAAAAAGCCTTTTGGTTTTTTAATTTTTGAAAAGTATTTTTAAAATAACTTGCACTTAAAAATCAAAATACCTCATTCCAGAGATAAATTGAAATCTCATTTATAAGTGAAATTCATTTCCTTTGGAA
Source organism: Vitis cinerea var. helleri x Vitis riparia (assembly GCA_946000715.1). Taxonomy (NCBI): domain Eukaryota; kingdom Viridiplantae; phylum Streptophyta; class Magnoliopsida; order Vitales; family Vitaceae; genus Vitis; species Vitis cinerea var. helleri x Vitis riparia. The sequence goes on along the minus strand of OX253993.1, from coordinate 18,515,041 downwards.
TCATTCTTAATTTTATTCCCATCATCATTTAAGTTATTCAAATATAAGAATGAATGAGAAAAAGAATGAGATGCTCATTCCTACTCCTCATTCCTGCATATCAAATATGCCCTAAAATGAATATATGTATGACAAATTTGATTTATCTAATAATTAGTTTTGCGACAAATTTTGATTTGTTTATACTTTATACTAAGTGAAGGTTGAAATCTTGAAGAGACCATTTATATGCATGACTTTCCTAGAAGCCTAATTTTGTTATCTCTTTTATTAATTTTGTTAATTTAAATCAAGTGAGGGATTGTTGGATATGATTTAAATTAATTTTTTGATAATAATAAAGTCATTAAGTACTATAATCTAATCAATGTATACTTCACTGATTTTTTAAAAGGTTTTCTTGATTTACAAGTTCTTCAATTTTGGATTGGATATTTTGTGATTTCTTTTAGGTTGTTTCCTTGAATTTGGAAAAAAAATGACTCCAAGTATTTTCGTTTGCCTATATTCATTTCCTTGTCTTGATTTACAAGTTTTTTCTTTTGTTAAAAATTTTTTGAAGTGCATCTTGGATGTCTCAAAAGTTTTCATGACCATCCTTATTCATTGAAATAGCAGGAAACATCAAGGAATAATGGGAAAATCTAAGAAAGCTAGCCATATATGATGTAGCATATAGTTAGCTAGTTAGGGAGTGCATTGATGTTAAAATCGAATATAAGATGTGATTTTTGTTTTCATCAATATATGGTATCAATCAAAGCACTTGAGAGCTTTTAAAACCTTGTAATATGATAATTGTTTTCGAGAACAGTTTTGAAAAACAATTTTTGAGAACAACTTTTAAAAATTGTTCTATAATTTTTTGTAAAACAAAGGTCTGTTTGGAAACTTAAAATGTTTTTAAGATGTTTTTAATATTTTTAAAAATATTTTTAAAAAATAATTTCTATATCTTGTGCTTTATTTTGTAATCATACGTTGTATAATTATTTTTTATCAGAAGTTGAAAATAATATTGGTGATAATAATATTAACATAGGAAATTATTGGGATTGTCAAACCTATAATTTTAGATCAATAGCTAGTAGTAATAGTTGTTATTTCTTAAGTTATATTTAGGTGAAAATTAGATGCTTCAATAATAAACTCTTTAAGGGTTTTGAGTGCTTTTTGAGGTGGGAGAAATTAATATAGATTTTCTAAAAGATAATAATTTCTTTTTGTATGTTATTTTGAATTATGTAAAATGTTATTTTTATTTCTATGCATGGATCAATTATATTTTGCATGAAAAATATGTAAGAACATTTTCTTTTGTTTATAATAAATAAAAAATGAAGGTATTATGTTTTTGTAAGTTTGAATAAATGAAACAAAGTGCTTGACTTTGGTTTATTTGGCCTTAGTCTAAGGGTTATATTGTGTTGACATGTTTTGTCGTAGTCAATGAGTTATAATTGTTGACCTTTTTTTACCTTAGTCAATGAATTATAATTGGTAATTAACCTTTACATTTCTTGGTAGGGAATGTAATTGTTTTAAACCCTAGTCTCTAGGGGTTTGGTTAGAGGTTATTAGTATTAGTACTAGTAGTGTTTGGTTCCATCCACCTTAAAAAGAACAAATTTGAGGGTAGTATCCTATTTGTAAAGTTTCACCTAATTGAGCAATAAAGTCCGACCTAATCAAATACTATTTGTTATTTGATGACTAGAGTAAAAATATTTTGAATGCATTTCATTTGGATTTAATATGAAATTGCTATTAATATAAATATGAAAATGTTTGGTTGAAAAGTTTTGGATACTTTAGCATGTTTGAATTCAAAGTTTTTGTAAAAAATATTTTACACTATATTTCCTATTTGTAATCATAAGTGAAAATGTTTGATTCATGAAACTGTATTAATATTTCTTTTTGGGCTTGAACTCATGCTCTTCCACTAATAATTTTTTTTAGGTACTTTCAGTTTGGGCGAGGAGTGAGTTAGATTGGGAATTTGTTTTTATTAGGATTTTGGTTTAAGCTTTATTTTTGGGAATTGTTTAAATATTATAAATTAATTATTGTTTGAACCATTTGGGTTTGAAGTTGTCAAGGCAATAACAAAGTGGTTGATGTGTTAGTTTTTCTGAAGTTAAATTTTGAGGATTATAATATATTTTACTACTTTGAATAAAAACTTGGTAATGAGTTATTTTTTAGTTATAAGATGATTGTTTGATTCATTTGCACTTTGAGTCTTCAGACTTAGGATTTGAAATGACCATCACGTCCTTATAAGGGGTCTTGGGGCATGACACATATATTTTGTCATCAATAGTGTTGGAAGCACTCTAGTGTACCTAAAATTCGATATTTTGGAAATAATCCAAGTCCATTAGAATTTCACCCTTGTATATTTTATACTTGAAAAATCAAGTTCTTCTTAATGTGTATGTTATGACATTTTTAAATATTGACAATTTTATTCCTTTTCATTATGGCATAGAAATCCTTTTAGATGTTTGTTAGAGACAAGTTAGGTTAAGGCATGAATTGGATTAGTTTCTCAAAATTGGTTTAAAATTTTTTATTTTTTACTTTTGATAAAACAAGACCGCTCAAGCACTAGCCAAAGTGCTCGAGTGTTGTAGCCACCGCTTAAATGTTTAAATAAGCGCTTGAATGCTCGAGGTGCTTGAGCGATTGTTAAGTCCGCTTGAGCGATCGTTTCCATTTTGCCATGCTTTAGTAGTGTTTCTTGTTGGAAATTCATGATTTAGTTTTTAATCAATCATTCTATTTCAATCCTTTAGTTGTTTATGGAAGATCTACTAAGGAACGCAAACCCAATCTTGAGTGGGACAAGTTGATGATAAAGGTAGTGAGACCAATGCTTGGGCACTTGTATAACACATTTAATGGCGTTAGTACTTAACAAACAAATATTTTCACTTGCTTGCTTTGCTGAAACTACAATAGTTGATTTTGATTTGTTATGAGTCATAAGGCTCATAGTAGTGCTGTGTGTTGATTAAGTAATGACAATCTTGTCATTACTCTTTATTGACATGCACAATTTGAATCTTTTTGGATTTCATAGTGTTAATAATGATCAAATTTTTTAGCAAAAGAAATGAGAGACAAAGATGTCCCACCGGGTGTGCCATAAATTTATAAGTACAAATTGTGTGAAATCTTGAGAAACAAGTAAAATAATAGAAAAAATATGCTAACAATTGTTTTTATTAAAATAATTGTGGGGTACAAACTCTTTGATAATATTCGTTACAAAAGAATATTTTTCCTCTCATTCCTTTACTTTGATAACAATCTAATAGAAGACGATGAAGTGTTTTCTTTGTTTTGAAAATCAATTAAGGGCTTGAGTGACTTATTCCCAAATGATTTTGTCGAAAGGCGAAAATCACATGTATAGTGCTTTTATAATTTCTCGAACTTATAGAGAAATTTTATGAAACCTTTTTCTTTTTTGTGAATACTTTTTTCCCACATGAAATTGTTTTGTCGATCCCCTCCATTAAAGGAAGTCATTATTATTTATTGGTGAAGTTAGAGAATTAAAGTTGGACTCAAAATTTAATTTGTTTAATTCAAAGAATTTGACCTTTTGATTTTAGAAACTTGTCTTCTATGTTAAAGAGATTTACTAATAAGAGAATATTTATTTATTTTTAATTCTTTTTATTTTAATTAGAAGATTTGTTTCTTTTAATTTGTTCAAGAAATTTATCAATAAGAAAATATTTATTTATAATTCTCTTTTAAACTTCAATTGACATATTTGTTTCTATTTTATAAGACTTAATTTTGCAGTTTTTCATATTTCACTAAGTATCCTCTTTTGAATTGTATGTCATATGTTCAATATATATGAATCATCACTTATTAAACCTGAATTTTGTTGAATTAAGAAATCATAATTTTAAAGATGAATTTAATAATAATTTAATTAACTAAAATTTTATATGTGTACATTTGAATTGTATGTCACATGTTCAATATATAAGGACCATGGCTTTTAAGGAGTATAGTAAGTCGATGCATGCATACAAGAGGCTGACAACCACTGACGGGTTCTCGGGGTGTGTAAGTGGGTTAGCTTCCCCACAAACTCCATATGATAAGCCAATGGACAGCATACAATTATAGTAAGTTGACAAGGCTTTTCTCATTTACCAAATAGAGAAAGTGAGAAAAGATTCGGTATTTGACATATGTGACATTGAAAGAGACAACTTGGAGGAAAGGACCATGGCTTTTAAGGGGGCCGTTAAATAAGCACAGAAGCCAATGGACAGCATACAAGTATAGTAAGTTGATAAGGTTGAAATGATAATTTGATTGTATTTTGAGATAAAGTAAAAATGAGAATAAAAATGAAAAAAATAAATAAATTGTCAATAATATTTGCATATTTATTTTAAAAATTTATACTACTAATTGATTTTTGTTTTTTAAAGATAATTTAAAAAATAAAATAAAATAAAGATTTGTTCTTCCAATTTTTTCTACTGCTTTAAATTCTCTAATAAATTTTGTAATTTTTAAGATTAATTTGAAATTCAAAAAATTGATTAATTAATTATAAATTAAATAAAAATAATTTAGAATGTTATCTTGGTAAGTAAGTAATAAATGTATGCATATATTAAAAATTTTTGGCTTATTAATATCTTAAAAAAATTAAATTTTATTTGTTTTTATATTCATTTAAAATAGAATAGTACTAGCAATTATTAATTTTCAATAATTATTCTTTATTTCTAATAAAATAAATTAATTATGCTTTTATAAGATGTTAATATTTTTATTTAATATTATTTATAAAATCATATAAAAAGTGTTAGAAATTATTAATTTTAAATTATTATTATTTATTGTTAACAAAATAAATCAATTAATCTTAATATCTATATTTTTATAATATTTATAAAAATATATAATTTATGATTTTATTATATTATTAATATTCATATTTTATTAATAATATTAATTTTTCATTTATTTGTAATTAAAATTTTGTTTTTTTAATAAGATATTAGTTAAATTTAGTTTACATTGTATAAATTGAATTTAAACATTTTCTTTTTTACAAAATTAAAATAAAAAATTATTTTTAAAATTAACTTATCTAAAAATGTTTTTAGTTTTTTTTTTAAAAAAAATTAAAAATATTTTAAAAATAAGTTGCACTAGAGAATCAAAATACCTCATAATTGCATAGATTTGAAATCCCAGGTGGGATTTCAATTCCATCCAAATTATTTTTAATTCCATTTCTATTGTAATTTAAGTTATCCAGACTTGAGAACCAAGGAGAAAAGGAACGAGATGCTCATTCTCTCCTCATTTCTATGTACCAAACATGCATTTAGGGAAAAAAGATAATTAGATGACTTTATAAACTTTTGAACAAAATGAGCATAAGGGTGATTTTGACATTTATTACAAGTTATAATTTTAGCATATATCTTGGGATTCTTTTTTTCTTTTTTTCCTTTTTTTAATTTATATTTGTATCCACCTAATTTAATTTCTTTAAGTATCGTTTTTTTAATACAAGTATCCATTAGTGAAAGACTATACACCCCATTTCAAATTAATGCGTACTCATCTTCTTGTTTTTCTTCCCCCATTTTTTCTTTTCATTCTCTTAGTAATCCTAATAAATATTTTAAAACATTTGTAATAAATAATCTATAATAATGTTAAAAGTGCATATTTACCATCTTTATAAATTTTTTTTTTTCATTTTTTAGCACTGGAAAATGGAGGAATTGATAAAAATATATGTAATTTCAGGGTTGGATGGTTTTTAAAATATATGAAATTATACCTCCAAATATCCTTAAAGGTGTTCGACTTTATAATTTTGAACATTATTAAATGCGTTCGGACTTTCGAGTTTGGATACTCTATTACCTTTTTTTTCTTTTACTTTTTCAAACGTGGTCACCTCAAAATATTTTCTAAATAATTCCTAAATATTCCCTAACTATTTTTATAATAAATATTTGTTAATAGTTATATAAATAATTAATAGCCCTTAAAATACAGTTATATAAAACAAACATTATTATAATGTTATGAACAAAAACTAAAATCTACAAAAAAAAAAAAGGTTGAAATGTACTTTGAACTTAATTTAAACACTTATTTAGATCACAAACAAACTCGGGAGAATAAGCTTTGACTTTAGACTTTTGTTGAAGATATGAAACAAAATGAGAAAAGAAGATAAAAAAAAGGTGTGGTGCAGAAGAAAAGAATAGTGATGATATTTTAGGTGCATTAACACAGTGGGTGGATTTGAAACTTAATTTAATTAGAGGTGACAAGTTAAACTTTTATTTATTTATTTATTGGTCCATTAGTTTATGCTAGTGTGACATTATCCATTCATTAAATTTCTAGTCAAATTAATAGCTCATAATAAACAACCCTATTTTTCATGGTTTTATTTTTTTAATAGCTTAGTCAATCCATTTAACCATCTTATTTCTCTTACATTTTTTTTTTCGTTTTTCTATGTCTTCTTATTTCAGTTATTAATTGTGAAATCGGTAGTGTTTGTTTTTTTTTTACTGAATACAAAGAATTAAAATATTTAACTTTTTTATTAAATTAAAAATAATTTATTGATATCAATTATTATAATTAAAATCAATTTATCAAACAATATAATTAAGTTGAATTTATTGATAACTCCCCGATATTGTTACTTTATGAGTTAAATTGTTAACTAGAATCCAAACTTTGATCTCAAGTTTACACTTCCCTATTTCTTTATCCTCCATTAGTTTAATCTAATTTAAGTCAAATGACAACTTAACATCCACAACCGCTCTATGTAGTTTTTGAATTGGAGCCCTTTTTTTTTTTTTTTTTTAACTTAATGCTAAATATAATTTACTTTCATATTTTAGATGATTTGTTTTTAATGAATAAAAAAAAATCAAAAGATTTAGTATTTTGGAATACTAAAAAAGTTTTTTTTTAATTATTTTAATGAGAGTATATTTTAGAATTATGATTCTACATCCATAACCCACTTTTTATAATAAATATTTATGGTTTTATAAATAAATTTATTAGTATTTAAAATTAATAAAAATAAATACGAGTTAAAATTAATGAGCATAAATATTAATCAAAATAAACGAGGAGGTGATGCATATATTGGTAAAGATGATCTTGGTACAATGCAGGTGACTCGATTGAGGTGTGGAGGATTTATATTTGCACTGCGCCTAAACCACACAATGTGTGATGCTCCTGGCTTGATCCAGTTCCTCAACGGCATAAGCGAGACGGCTCAAGGTCTGGCTGTGCCATCTTTGCTGCCCATATGGCAAAGAGAGCTGTTAAATGCCCGAAGTCCGCCACGCATAACCCGTATACATCAGGAATACGAGGAGGTAAACAAAACCAAGGGCACACTAATGGCCATGGATGAAAATAATTTGGTTCATCGATCATTCTTCTTAGGCCCCAAGGAGATAAGAGCACTTAGGAACCGACTTCCTGCAAGCCTCGGTGCCTGCTCGACGTTTAAGGTTCTAATAGCATATGTATGGAGATGCCGCACAATTGCGTTTGTAGTAGACCCTGATGAGGTTGTTCGCATTTCATGCTTTATCAATATGCGAGGCAAGTGTGGTTTTGATCTGCCTCCAGGATACTATGGAAATGCTTTTGCGTGTCCAGCTTCAATTACTAAGGCTGGAATACTATGTAAAAACCCATTGGAATATGCGATAAGGTTACTGAAGAAAGCCAAGGCGGAAATGAGTCAAGAGTACATGAAATCAGTGGCAGATCTTATGGTCATCAAGGGCCGGCCCTCATTTACGCAGCCGGGGAACTATCTTGTTTCAGATATCACACGTGTCGGGTTTGGAGAGGTTGACTTCGGGTGGGGGAAGCCAGTCTATGGTGGGGGTGCTAGGGCTTGATCTATTTTTAGCTTCTGTATGCGGTTCACGAACAGCAAAGGAGAAGAAGGGAATGTTATACCTATATGCCTGCCTCCGCCAGTCATGGAAAGATTTGAACAGGAGCTAAAGAGAATGACAGAAGAGGCAGAGCCTGTTAGACTTATTACATCCAAGCTCTAAATTTAAGAGAATCTACATGGATTTTAAGAATTTAAATGTAGCTTAGGATCTCTTTAAAAAAGTTCGCAATTTAAATGTAGCAGAGTCGAGATTACTAGTGATAGGTGTTATATCAATAGTAGGCAATGTATCAGTCTATGACACTGTATTTGGCTTGAAGGCTCGAGTGCTGCCATTTATTTTGATAAAATCCAAATTTTGATAAACTTCCTGCTGCCATTTATTTTTATTTTGGCAAGCATTTTTTTAAATTTCCCTAGTTTTTAATAATTTTTCAATTTTAATAAAATAAATAAATTTTCTAACTACTAAATTAATGAAACTCATATAATTAACCCATGCTGATATAAAATGGGTAGTGGTAGGGTCTATATACATGATGTACTTCTTTGTTAATTGATTTTGGTCATCTTGTTTATTGAAATAAATGATTGATTTACCTTTATTCCTAGATATACATGAGATATTTTATGTTTCTTATTGTGCACTAACCTTGTCCATCACAATAGCACTCAGCTTGCAGCTGAGGTTACACTTCGAATCTATCTTTCCTACATTCTTTATTATCATGCATGATTCTTATTCTTCAATATTCATAGATTAACCAATCAATCTTCATGCTTTAGGGCTTAGATGGGTGCTACGATTTATCACCATACTTTTTCCATAGGTAACTTGATCTTTAGGCTTAGACTTGGGTTTTCAAAGACATGCTTTTTCAAATCAAAAGTCATTTTTAAGGTTTTATTTCTTATTTTGTTTTCCTTCTAAAAAAAAATAAAATAAGTGGTGACTTGAAGTTTTTTTTCGAAAAATCAAATTTTCGTAAAAAAAAAAGTGAGTCTCGTCATCAAGTGAGAACGCATGTGAAAAATGCAGGTCCACATATGAACTATCCAATAGCCTTATGTCATGACTCACTGTAGGTCCAGTATAATGTGTAATTGTATACACCAATACACTCTCCATGAGAATCCTATCCCAATGGCCAACACCAATCATCCCTTCAATTGGAAATGCACTACGACCTTAAATAGATTGCCTAAGTTTACAAACTGATTGTGAACAAATCATCTACTTGCAATGAGCCCCATGACTTGGATTTTCCATGCAACTCTTAATGCACCCAAGTCATGTACAATGCAAGAGATGTTAAGGTAGAATGCTCATAGAGTATAAGGCATGAAATTAGGATAGATAAAAGTGAACTTGAAATATCATCAAATAAATAATGAATTCTAAATTTGTTACATCATGTCATGCTTTTAAAGGCTTTATCCTAACATCCATTCCTAGCCTTAGATCATTTAGGGTGCATGCTACTATTTCAGGGCTCTTTAGAACTAATCGCAATGGAAAAACGTGGCAATAAAAACCATAGATAACATAGATCTAGAAATAATAGAGATCATACCTTCAATTTGGATATTCTTGGGTTAATTCCGTTTGATGAAGTCCTATAAAATGAATCACAAGCCTCACCAACCAAGCAACCTTTTGCTTAATCACTCTCTCTCATAGATCTAAGCACTAGAGAAAGGTAGTATTCTCTTTAGAAAGGGAGGCTAGGATTTCTCTATGGAATCTCAAAGCGAAGGGCATAAAACTAAAGCCCTAAACCCCTAAGGGGATTTCTATATGTTTTCCTATGGGTTTAAGTGACTTCAGCCCAACTTTGGCTTGGATCACTTAATCTAGCCCACTTAGGTCCTAATTAATTAATTAGCCTTATTGGGCTCTAATTAATTAATTAGCCTAGTTTAGAAAGACCATTCATATAATCTAGTGCAACCTTCACTACAAGAAAATAGACTTTTACTGGTAAAATATTTTGTCACTAGAAGTTCGAATTTCGTCTGTAAAGACATTTACCGACGAAAATTATTTCGTGCCATGTTCATTGCCCTAAACTCGTCGCTAAAAGTATCCCAACGAAAGTATCATTTCATCACCCAAAGTTTTCCCTAACAAAATAAAATTTGCGTCCCTAAAGGTTTTTCCCAATGAAATATTTCATCGGTAAAACTAAGAAGTTTTGTCATTGAAAACAACCAAAATTTGTCCCAAAATTTGTCAATAATTAACAATGACAAATTTATTTCATTTCCAAAACCTTTTCGTAACAAAATAATTTCGTCTCCCAAAAGTATTGTCAATAAATTATAAATTTGTTGTAAATGGTATGAAAACCTTCAACAACAAAAAAGTTTCATTGGGATTCAGGAAATGTATTTGCAATTTTCATTTTTTATATTATAATTATACAATTTTTCATACTATTTAAATCCGATTAGAACATTGTAAAGAAAAATTTTACCCTCAAACCTACTTATAAAATTCAAAATAAATATCACATAACTTCATTGACAATATATGTAAAACCCCAACAAGTAATCATAACACTAAAATATGTATACCAATAATTAATTAAAATAAAATAAAATATTAGTCTAACAAAGTGTCAGTAAAAAAATAACCACATCAACATGGACAAATGGATAAGAAAGATCCATTATATGAATATCATAAAGGATCATCAACACCCTTAGCCTGATCATAGATGACATAAGATCTCTTCAAAAATTATTGTTGATGTTGTTAATCTTACAACTATAGTAGGACCTCCAAATAGTCAATTCCCTCCTACCGAGTACATGCAGTTATTGTTGAGTCTCCATAAGTAGCTAAGTCTCAGCTAGTCTATGTTGCAACTCTACTTCAAGATGAGAAGATGATGGTTTGAATCTAGATAATGAAACTAGTTAAGGGTCAAAACCAAGAGTCTTGACATATCCTACTCTTTTCCTCAAAACTTTCTCACAAAATTTTGCCTCAATTATGCCATAACGTCCTCTACTATTGGTTGGTGTTGGAGCTCTAGCATCTTCACCTACAATTGAAAAAGAAAAAATACAAAAAAATAAAAATAAAAATAATAAGTCAATAATTTAAAACTCCTAAACTTAATTTTAAGCAAGAAAAATAGTCATAACAAGCCAACTAATAAATTAAAATTCTTATGGAAATTTTGACATATTTCTTTAAATTTCTTAGTCATTTTTAAATTTTATTAATTACATATTCAATTTTGATCACATTGTAAATAATATGAAAATATTAATACTTTGAAAGCACTTAAAATCCCAATCTCACTCAAATAAAATATCTAATGAAAAGATTACTAATGTTAGGAAATCATAGTTTATCACTACATCAAGTTAGAAAATATGGATTACAAAAAAGACCTTACATTTACCAAAGCAAGCTTGCATTTTTATTAAAACACCCTTATGCATATATGAATCAAAAACCCAAACATACCCTCAAAATCATGTCACCATGAATCAATAATTTGAATGGGGACCACTAGGGCCCATAGGAAAATGCTAACTCCCTTATAATCCAATTCTAAAATTGACTCAACTTCCCATTACAAAGAGTCCATTACACTCTAGTATCCTATGAAATTACAATAAGATATAACTCAGGTCCGTGTTCTACTATCCATGGCATGTAGTCTCCCCATGAATTGGTGTTCATAATCTAACAAGCTATATGTTATCAACCTCTAAAGATTACCTCTCCAATCCTTGAGTTACAGATCCTCCTTTTATGTAATCAATTAATGTACTCTAGCTCACAAGATTATATGTCAAATTCCACTTAAGGAATTACTATAGCCATAAATTTCATGATCACATGTCTTTATGATCACCCAAGGTGACATGCTATCTCAATCCTATGAGATATCATGGTATCTTTATTGAGAATACCTATTGCCATCAACCTCTGTCAATAGCAACCCAATTCATAAGGAATATATAACCATCTTAGGGTCTCACCTATAGGTCAAATCCTCATTTTATGTAATCAATTGACATACTCTAGCTCACAAGAGTATATGTCAAATTCCACTTAAGCAATTACTATAGCCACAAATTTCATGATCATGTGTCCTTATGATCACCCAAGGAGACACACTATCTCAACCCTATGAGATATCATGGAGTCTTTATTGAGAATACCTATTGCTACCAACCTCTATCAACAACAACCCAGTTCATAGGGAATATACAACCACCTTATCATCTATAGGTCAAAGTTTCCTGATGAACTCAACATAAGATCAATATCCTCTCAAGGTTGAGAGTCCATGTAGAATAGTAACTTAGTGAATTATGACTAACCGATAGCTAATGTCATGATTCACCATAGGTCATATTCAATGTATAATCATACACACTAGTGCACTTCCCATAGGAAAATTATCCTAATGATCAAGAACAATCATTCCTCCAATCAGGAGTTGGTATACTAACACCTCAAATGGATTACCTAAGTCTATGAACCAGTTGTGATAAAATCATCTACTTGCAAGGAATCCATGACTTAGATTTTTATGCAACTCCTAATGCACCCGTTATGTACAATGCAAAAGATGTTAGGTATAAATGTTCAACATATATAATGCATAAATGAAATATAGAAAGGAAAACCATAATCATAATATAAATATTAATAAAGTCCATGTTACATCATGTCATGCTTTTAGGGGCTCTATCCTAACGAGTTGATCACATAATAGGAGGATTTGAGACTCAAGGATTATAGAGGTAATCTTGAGAGACTGATATTATTCACATTGTTAAATTATATACACTAGTTAATGGGGAGCTTACATGCAATGATTAGTAGGACATAGACCCGAGTTTAGTATCTTGATTTAATATCATTAAGTACTAGAATATAGTTGACTCCTCATAGTGGGATGTCGAGTCAATTTCAAAATTTGATTCTAAAGCATACAATATTTTCCTATGGTCACAATGTTGATTCTATCTCATATTCCATGATGGTACATTATTTAAAGGATAATTGGGTTATTTATCATATGTATACATAAGAGCATTTTGGCAAATATTTTAGGTTGTACAAGAGCTTATGAATGGTCTTTTTGGACTGTGCTAATTAATTAATTGGAGCCCAATAAAGTTAATTAATTAATTATTACCTAGAGGGCTGGATTAAGTGAGTCAAGCCCAAGATGACCTTAAGTCACTTAAGCTCAAAAAGGAGTCGACATAAACTCCCTTAATGGTTTAAGTTGGTTCCACCCACTAATATGTAAGGAACAACTAAGGCTACTTGCTTCCATAAGTCTCACTTATGTTGGGCACTTCCGTTAACAATGGACCATTTTTTTTTTTTTAAATATACACATGTTTAATGAAAAATATATATGATTTGAGAATTTATGAAAATAATACATATAATACAAGTTTATTTCGTATGATTGAACTCATATTACAAACATTACCCATTTCATTTTTTAAAAATAAATGTATTTGATCTCTATCCTTTATTCGACTTTCAAGTTCACTACTTTTATTAAATTTTTTTGGGTATACTTGACTATGGGAATAAGTGACATGGGTATGAAGGGTTCAAAAGCCCCTTTATTTCTTAAGCTATGATACTAATATTTTTGTATTAATGGTTTACTTTACTACTACTTTTTGGGAGATTTGTCATAATTTAATTTATGGATTTTTGTATGAAAAGATAAATTTCTACTAAAACTTTTTTGTTAGCTTAATTACTACTTCTCATGTCAAGCCTTCAGACTTCACATGTGAAATGATCATGGTGTCATAACCTAAGAGAAAATAATTTATTTTTATCTGTTATTTTGAATTATGTAAAATATTATTTTTGTTTCTATGCATTGATGAATTGTATTTTCCATGAAAAATATGTAAGAACATTTTCTTTTGTTTATAATAAAAAAAAATGAAGATATAATGTTTTTGTAAGTTTTAATAAATGAAACAAAGTGTTTGACTTTGGTTTATTTGGCTCTAGTCAATGGGTTATATTATTGACATTTTTTGCCATAATAAATGGATTATATAATTGTTGACCTTTTTGGTCTTAATCAACAGGTTATAATTATTAGACCTTTATATTTCTTGGAGGGAAATGTAATTGTTTTAAACCCCATCCTCTAGGGATTTGGTTAGAGGTTATTAATATTAGTAATGTTTGGTTCCATCCACCTTAAAAAGAACAAATTTAAGGGTAGCCTCCCATTTGTAAAGTTTCGCCTAATTGGGTAACAAAGTCTCACCTAATCAAACAACATTTGTTATTTGATAATTAGAGTAAAAATATTTTGAATGCATTTCATTTAGATTTAATATGAAATTGTTATTTACATAAATATGAAAATGTTTGGTTGAAAAGTTTTGGATGCTTTAGCATGTTTGAATTCAAAGTTTTTTTAAAAATAAATAAATTGTACATTATACCTCCTATTTGTAATCATAGTTGAAAATGTTTTATCCATGAAACTATAAAATCATAATTGAAGTTGTTAGGACAATAGCAAAGTAGTTGATGTGTTAGTTTTTTTAAGTTAAATTTTGAGGATTATAGTATATTTTACTACTCTGAGTAAGAATTTGGTAATTAGTGATCTTCTAGTTACAAGATAATTATTTGAGTCATTTGCCCTTTGAGTTTTCGAGCTTGAGGTTTAAAATGATAGTCACGCCCTTGGAGGGGTCGTTGGCATGATGCATATTCTATAATACAAAGGCTGGAGATCATCTATCCTCTTGTAATGGGTTTGTTTTTGAGTGTATATATGTATAATTAATTGATTTTACGTTTGGTTCTTAAAAGAATGTTGAGGAAAGAAAAAAAAAAGAAAAAAAATGATAACAAAATAATAATCTTCTAGTGTTTGATTTTTCCATTGAAATATAGAAAAAATAAAATATAATTAAATTAGTTGGAAACTTATACGCTTTTAAATTATTTAATCTTTACAAAATGTGAAGCCGCATATACAAAAATAAAAAATAAAAGCCGCATATACAAAAATAAAAAATAATTTAACTTTGATTTTTTTTTAAAAAAAAATTTCTCCCTATTTTTTTTTTCTCTTCACATTTTTCCTCACAAAAAGATTTAAATATTTGGATAAAAATGAAGTAAATGGTAGAAACTCTCTCAAATTTGTGCAAAATAAAAGACTATTTCTTCTTTGCTAAATCTTTTGAAGATGCATGCACTTGCACATGTTAGCATGGACAACACATTCAACGTGAATAATACTACTTATGGATTGGTTGTAACATTTGGTTTGAAGTTTTTCATACTATTCATAATGGGTTGATTCATAAAACAAAAATATTTGAAAAAAAAAAGGAATTGAATGGTAGAAACTCCTTGAATCTTGTGCAAAGCGAGAGACAATTTGCATACTAAATCTTATGAAGATCCATTCAAATATACATGTACGAATGAACAACACGTTCCCAGTGAATAATACTACTTTTAGATTGGGGACAATTTACGTGCTTTACACTACTATGCTGCAAGTGAATGTTTCACATGTTCTTTTAAGAAAGTAAGGTAATTCAGGCCACAGCATACAACTAGTACACGTTTGGTCGTGCTGCAAGTGAATGTTTCACATGTTCTTTTAAGAAAGTAAGGTGATTCAGGCCACGGCATACAACTTATACACGTTTTGTCAAATGATAACTCAACATCAACAAACGCTGTATTTTTTGTGGTTTTTGAATGGGAACCCTTCTTAATCAATTAATGCATGGCATGTGTATGGTTGATATCTTGGTGCGGATCGCTGACAAGTCCTACACCATGATATCAAACATCATCGAATACAGACCACATAGTTTCACACGCAGCCACCTTATCCTGTGGTCCGAGATATGTAAATGAAATACTTTCCACGTGGAATTTTGATATCTTGGTACGGATTGATAGGCGTAAGCTTTGGTTATCAGTTAAATTTGGACCTACTTTTTTTGATGCCTAATTTGAGATGGAGATTACTTTTATTTTTTGTTTTGGGGCTATACGTGAAGTTTTGATATCAAAACTCATGGATGATGGTTGACTATTAGAAGTTAAATGGTGATTCATTTTACTTTTCCAGTTCGGCATCCATGTGGTTTCTTTGCGTTTCAGATAAAGTTTTTGCTTATCAGTGTTTGGAATATTCAGGAATCTTTCGGTATTTGGATAGAGAATTCCTTTTAATTAAACTGTTATATAACTGAATTGTTGAATATGATCAATATGCATTGTACTATCAGGAATGCTGATAATTGTTTCCTTCTTCGTATAGTCATTTTGAATAAGCATTACAACCTCTTTATGGGGAAGAGACCCAGAATCATGCTTTGCTTTTGAAGTAGTTTTTTGTTCTCCTTTGAGTTTCTCCTTTACATCATGGAATGAGATGTCAAAGTGACATGGGGTAGGAAGCTTCATATCACCTGCTCCTGTTCTTTTAGGGCCTTCTCTATATTTGAAAGATCATGTTCTTTTTGGAACCCTTTATTCCATTTCATTCTTTGAGAAAGTCGCTTCTTTGAGAAAGGTAAATCTATGATGTCTCATCTGCAGAGGAAAGATAATCTACTTAAAAAGGCTTGAAAGTAGAACATGATTTTATTCCACTTGTTCCACAAGTATCAATGGGCTGAGAGGCATGCATGGGGCCATTGTGGTCCTCGCGCTGGTTACTTTCCTCACTAGATGATTAGGGTGGCCTGTTTTCCATTTCAGCATTGTTTCTCTAGAGTCCTGTGGGTGCTGCTAACCAGTTTCATATAGCAATGTTTAATCATCATTATTGTATCTGGATCTATTGTGCCCATTATTTTTATCAATTCTGCTCAGCCTCCTCTCCTTTAGGACTTCAAAGCACCTTGCTACTGTTAAAGGCCAGAAAGAATTTTATACAATCCAACAATTTTTTTTTTTATTTTTAAGAAAAAACCAAGGCAATTTTTGGAAATTATTTTTGAAAACAATTTTTGAAACTTGAATATTCTTAACCAGATTTTTTTAAATCTTTTTTACTATACTTTAAATATAATTTTTATATGTAATATTTTACTTTTTTCTATTATTTATCATTATTTTTAAGGTAATTTTTTAAAAAATAAGTGAAAGTAATTCGAATATGTTATTTAAAAATATCATATTTTGTGATTTTAAGAAAATCATTTTATGTTTTTAAAAATATAAAATTATTTTCTATTGTCTAATTATTAAACTTATTTTTTTGATCTTTTATTTTGGAAAACAGGAAACTGTTTTAAAAAATAATTCATAAACATAATTCGAAACTATATCTATCATTATTTCATAATATTGAATAAAAATAAAAATAAAAATAAATAAGACCTAGCTAAAAAATGATGAAATTTAGGTATAAAGTAATAAAATACAAAATTATGAAAACCGACTACACACATTAGACTTAATAATTGGTGGGGTATTATGTGTTCTTGGAACTCACCCAAAAAGTATCATTTTGGTGCTCTACTAGGACCCTTCTTTTCAACAACGGTACATCAAATTAACCCCTTTTTTTTTCTTTTCTTTTTTTTTAATATATATATATATATATATATGAACATATTTTATTTTTAAATTTTGATTCCGAAAATCCTTTTGAATTTTTTAAGATCTTTTTATTAGGTATAAATGTTCCCTTGAAAATAAAAAATAGTTATTACTCGTATATTTTATTTGTATTACATGAGGAAAATTTTATGCATAAATCTTATAATTATTAATAAAAAAATAATAGCAGAGACCTTTTACGAGCAATGTTTTATGTCGAAAAATTCACAATTTTCAACAGTTTTTTTATTGGATTAATTTATTTTATTATTCAACAAATTGATAACTATTTAATACAAATTGTTGATTTTATTTTCCTTCCATTTTTTCTTACTTTTTTTTTTTTTTTTTTGTGGTTAACCAAACAAAAGAAAATGAATTCTTTTTTTTTTTTTTTCCCTTAAATTTTCCATGGATAACCAAACAAATGAAAAAAAATTACATTCCTTTCCTTACCTTTTTCTTTCCTTTCATTTTTCTTCCCAATTTTCTTTCTCTCGCATTTTTCGGGAACCAAATAGAGCCTTAAGGAACCAAAGATGGCAAGGGAAATGATTTTGGCTGAGGAAATATAATTTTAGAAAAATGTATTTTATATAAAATATTAAGCAAAAAGTAAGAAAACCAAGGTCTATAGAAATTTCTTGTTTTATTGTAGAGTAATATATAAATATTTAAATTTTACATCGTATGAGATTAGATGGGGGTATATCAATGTCGTTGTAAAACCCGAGACTGAGATTATCTAAATGATAAAATATTTAATCTATCTTCCAATATTAATCAATTCTTAGATGAGATAATCAAAGTTTGACCCGATGTAGAGGCTAAAGTTATGGATTCGATCAATGGAATTCTTATGTTGGAGGATGAATTATTGAGATGATGGATAGATACTAGTTAGTTTGATTTTTAGATAAATTGGTCAAATCCATATCCAAGATTTATTTTTCCTTCAAAAGAATTAAATATTTATATTTTTATATCAAAATTATATTTTAATTAATGATAGAATGACAACTTCATAGATATAATGATTTTAAAACAAAATTTATTTTTGAAAAAAAAAAAAAGGTTGGGTTGGGGGAAGAGAATTATTTTGAAGGGAATGTTGCGATAGTGGGAATGTGGGCAGGCGTGTGTGAGCCGCTTTGTGAGCCGACAGCCAGCCACACGTGTGACGTCATCGTCCTTTGACTTTGTTTGTTTTCAGTTTTCACACTGTTGGTCATGCTTTTCCGCTAAATTTACGATTCTACCCAGATCCTCTCAATTTAAAGGCACCCAATATTTTGCCTACGTGGCAGGCAGCCAAGAAAGCATATATTCTTTTCCCTTTCCCCAAAACATATAAGAGAAGGAGAAGGTACAATCATGAACAGCAGGAACCCCTCCCATTACTTATCTTTCATTTAGACCTCCCACCAACTTCTCTTTAGTCACAGCCAAAGATAAAAATATCGGTAATCACGGATATATCGGTAATTCGATTTTACGGATATATCGAAGATATTTTTGGATATATCGGAGATATATCGGTGGATATTATTGGTAGGCTTAAAATTGTTAAAAACTCATGAAAATGCAATAAAAACCTCATAATAATATAATTAGAAGTATAATAGACATTTTAAAGTTATTTTATTGAAAATTTTGATATATGTATAACATGATTTATCATATTTGATAATAATATCGTATGCATCAATAAAAATATGAATTTTATAAGTGTACATTTATTATTAAATTACACATAATATTATGATATTTGATTATAATATGTATAATTTTAAAATATATATTAATATTAAAATATGATCCATTTAATTAATTATTAATGATATTAAAAACATTATGAAGAAAATTATATAATTTTTATATTTTTGGTAATTAATTAAAAGACTTTGCATTTAATTATAAAATAATTATAATTAATTTGCTCTTTAAAATATTCTTTTAATATTTTCATACTGAGTTTAAGTATATATATATTGTTTGCACATTATATATCAAGGGGCTAGTTAGCCCAGGTGGTGAGTGGGTGAACCTCAAACCTTTTGGTTTGGGGTTCAAATCCCCTCGACAGCAGGCAAATGGATTTTGGAGAGGGCATTGTAGCTACACTGTAGCGCGTTGACCGGTACTGTAGCGCGTCTGACCCGCGTTGACCGCGCGATATATCGGAGAAAAATCACCGATTTTATCGCCAAATCAGCGATATGCGATTTCTCACGATAAATCCCGAAATATCGCCGGACCGATATTTCTCCAAGAAATGGAGAAATATCGCCGGACCGATATTTCTCCAAGAAATGGAGAAATATCGTGTCGAAACCCTTCGATACACGATATTTTCTTCCTTGGTCACAGCTCACTTCTCACTTTACACCTCATCTCGAGTACCATCAACCCTTAACTCCTTGTACATAAATCTTGAATAATAATAAAAATAATAGGAGACACCTTTTATGAGCAATGTTTTATGTCGAAAAATTCACGTTTTTCAATAGTTTTTTATTGGATTAATTTATTTTATTATTCAATAAATTGATAACTATTAAATACAAATTGTTGATTTTATTTTCCTTTTATTTTTCCTTACTTTTTTTTTTTTGTGGTTAACCGAACAAAAGAAAATGAATTTTTTTTCCCTTAAATTTTCCATGGATAACCAAGCAAGTGAAAAAAATTATATTCCTTTCCTTACCTTTTTCTTTTCTTCCATTTTTCCTCCCAATTTTCTTTCTTTCGCATTTTCCGGGAACCAAACAGAGCCATAAATGAATGAAAAAAAAATGATAAAATTTTATAGAGTTATTTATTTATTTGTTATTTAAGGAAAAGTTGAGAGATAAATTATTTATTCGCATGTTCAATAATTCTGCAAACTTTTCTCACTTACTTTTATTAGAAAATGAGGATAATCTTTTACATTTTTTTGGTAACTACTTTTGAAAACAATTCTGAAAATTAGTTTTTGATAACAGTTTTAAAAACCTGTTATATAATTGTAGACCCCCTTTAGAGAGCAAGGACGTTTAGTTTTTTTTTAAGGGATTTTTTTTTTTTTTTTTTTTATGGTATGGGGGGGCCCTTTTTCTGCTGGAGAGAAGCCGGATGTGCAGCAAGTCAAGATGGCAGGGGCCATGCTGGTGATTGGAGGGCCATGCTGCTGATGTGAGGAACAGTAGGGCAAGTAGTGGCTTGCCAAAGAAGATAGGAACAGGGTCTGGCCGTAGAGATAAGGAGATGTTTTTCAGTTGCAGGAGAGGTCTCGGGCCTGGCCGCTGGGGGGGTTGCAGAGAGCATTTTGGTGGGGAGGGTACTCTATAGCCAGCAAGAAACCAGGTGAAGAGGGAGCTTATTCTCAGGTATGGTACCGTAGACTCTCTATTTTATTCATCATCCCCAAGCTTACATTTCTTCCTAGCTATTCCTGGTTATTACTTCCCTGATTTGAGAATGGAGAGTTGGTCACGTATATATTTTTTTTGGGCGGAGAGCTAAGCTGTAGGTGAACTCTGACATTGCTGATTCATGTTCTGTTTATGCTATTATGCTTATGTGCTGCTCTGCTTTGTCGGGATTTTTGCTAAAATTTTTGCCACTGTTAACATTGCCTTTAAAATCTGTTTCTATGTCCCACCTGGCTCGCAAGCTTAAATGTTGCTTGTTTCGGATCATTTGTTTTTCTTTTTTTTTCTTTGTGTAAACTCCTCCGTTCTGGTCTCCTTTCTCTCATTAATTGGAGCTGGTTGCAACTGATGTTTCCATGGAGCTTTTTGTTCTAAGCTGCTGTCGCCTGAAAAGTTTCTAAATGCTCCCAGATCTGAGTGTTAAATGTCTGGAACCCCTTATTCATCTTTTAGCCATCACCATCATCCTTCTCGTTCACATACACCCCACGTACATACGCTTCTATTTAATATTTCATCACCTCTCACCATTCAAAACCATTTCTCGCACCCGTGCATGCTGCCACTTTTTTCCTTTTCTTTTAATATTACACACTCACAAGCAGTGGGCATGGGCGGCCAAATGAATGGAAGATTTGCCCTTCCAGCTTGTAATGGCCACGTGCCATCACTTTGTTTTTTTTTATTTTTTATCATTATTTTATTATTTTATTATTTTTAATGTTAAAAGTTTTGTTTCTTTGATTATTTTATTTATTCTTTTATTTATATATATATATATATATATTCTCCATTAACTCTTTTAAAATTTCCTAAAATTTCAAAGTCCCAAATTTATTCATTTATTTATTATTTATTATTTATTTATTTAAAAAATGTCATTCTCGAAATAATTTTCTAAAATTCTAATTTCAAATTTAATTTCCTAATAATCAAATTTTTAAATTTAATTTTCCGAAAATTCCTAATCCCGAAAATTTCCCGTATTCACATTAATTTATTTAATTATTATTATTTTATTTATTTATTCTAAAATTCCATTTTAAACAATTCATTTAAAACTTTTGATTTCCGAATTAAATTGATATTTCTGAAAATTCCGATACTCACATTAATCTATTTAATTATTTATTTTGAAATTCCATTTCAAACAATTCTTCAAAATTCCAATTTCTGAACTTAATTTCCGATTTTCAAAATTCTAATTTCTTTCAAATTTAATATCCAAAATTCCAATTCTTAAATTTAATTCTCAAGACTCTAGTCTTCAAATAATTTTCGAGACTTCAATTTCTAAATAAATTTCAAAAATCCAATTTTCTCTCGAACAGTTTTAATTCCACTCCGATTTTTAAATAATGTTCTATTTCTTTTAATTTTTACACAAGCAAGAATGATGAATCTTCATAATTCCGAAATAATGGGATTCATGAGATTAATTCATGCAAGATAAATCGGGCTTTGGTGGGGGCCCCACATATGTGATTTTATGACTGACTGATTGATTGATTGATTGATTTATTTACCATGCTTGTTTGATTTATTCTGTTCCTTGACATGCGCATAATTTTATCTATTCGTGATTCACTAATCCTGTTTCATGGTAGCGCATTCGTGACTAGAGGACCAGGTACGTATCCACTCATATTTTGTTCATTCTTTATACATGTTTTGATTTCCATATGTGCATGATCGCTTCGAGTATTCATTGATTTTCTCATTGATTGCCATGTTAGCTTCATTTGATTAGTAGAGACCCGACTTTAGGAACTTAAAGGGGTGCTACGGTCTGTACTGTACCTTCCTGATAAGTAACCTGACCCCCGAACCCGATCTGGTTTTTCGCAGACCGCTTTTTCCAAAATAAGGAGTCACACTTAGGGTTTTTCTTTCTTATTTTGTTTACCCTTTAAAAATAAAACAAAAATAAGTGGCGACTCCAAGTCATTTTTCAAACAATGAATAAAATCAATTTTTCAAAACAAAAATCGAGCTCGCCATCGAGTGGGAAACGCATGAGCAGAAATGCGGGGTCCACAATAATATTTTGTAAAATAAAAGTGTATTTGGAAACATAAAATGTTTTTAACATAAAATGGGAACCCTTCTTAATCAATTAATGTATGGCAGGTGTATGGTTGATATCTTGGTACGGATGGCTGAAAAGTCCATGGTATCAAACATCATCGAATACAGACCACATATCTGTGGTACAAGATATTTAAATGAAATACTTTCTACGTGGAATTTTGAGTCAAAATGGTCATTTTCTCATAGCTCATTTGAGTTTTTCTTTTTTTCTTTTTTTTCAATTTATCCAAAAAAAAACCATAATTTCATAATCTTGTTCAAATTAACCAAAAGAGACCGTAAATTTTGAAAATGTGATGTGGTTTTAGAATTGTAATAAAACTACATTTGAGACCGTTAATTTTGAAAAGAAAAAAGAGAAAAAGATTATTTTGAACAAAAGATTTAAAATATGTTCAAAAGATACCAAAAGAACATGATATATATTGTGAACTCAACTTTATAAGATTAAATTTTTAAGAAAATTAATATTTTAACATGGTATCAGAACTTCGTTTAACGAAAGATCATACACCCAAAATTCTACCTATTATCTAAAAAGTTGTTTGATTAAAGGGGTCATTGGGAACCCAATTTTGAAAATCTAACTCTTTATCATTTTTTGATCTCATTTTCATAAA
The DNA here is from genome assembly GCA_946000715.1 of Vitis cinerea var. helleri x Vitis riparia. Classification (NCBI taxonomy): domain Eukaryota; kingdom Viridiplantae; phylum Streptophyta; class Magnoliopsida; order Vitales; family Vitaceae; genus Vitis; species Vitis cinerea var. helleri x Vitis riparia. The sequence goes on along the minus strand of OX253993.1, from coordinate 18,491,338 downwards.
AATATCCTTATTTTTTCTTGTGAAAATAACCCTTTCTTTTAAATGTAAATACTTGAAATGGTTAAGGGTATTTATGTCAAAAATAGATTACTCTTTGAACAAAAACATAGGAGGGGATAAATTCACAAATATGAGCAGTGTTTCGTCCCTTCCAGGGCCCGGAGAGAAAAATACACGGGAAACACGATTAAAATTCTACCCCTTATCTAAACCGTGTCGTAGGCTGAGCAAAATGGTCGGCCACATTATTGGAGTGCAGCATTAGACTACAAATATCAGCTACCTTCTTCTCAGAGCAAACCATCACATAAACTCCTGCAATTTTCTCTTATCATTGTTTCTATATTCCATCAACAAACTCCTTGCCTGGAAGGACATGGCATCGTCATCGTCTCCTCTAGTATTCTCGGTTAAACGGCATGATCCAGAATTTGTTCGGCCTACAAACCCTACCCCACGAGAGGTGAAGCAGCTTTCTGATATAGATGATCAAGAAGGCCTTCGCTTTCAAGTTCCTGTGATAATGTTTTACCCAAACAATCCTTTAATGAAAGGAAAAGACCCTGTAAAGGTCATTAGAGAAGCTCTAGGTAAGGCGCTTGTATACTACTACCCATTTGCAGGCAGGCTGATTGAAGGGGATAATAGAAAACTCATGGTGGACTGCACCGGTGAAGGGGTCTTGTTCATTGAAGCCGATGCCGATACCACACTTGAGAATCTTGGTGATGCAATTCAACCAATGTGTCCCTGCTTCGAGGAGCTTCTGTATGATGTCCCTGGCTCCGGGGGAATTCTGGGTTCCCCTCTTGTCTTAATTCAGGTAAATATTCTTCATTATCAATGATATTTGGTAAAATAACTTAATCTTACAACTTAAAGTTATTTTTATTTAAATAATTTTAAGTATTAAATTAAAATACTTAACTCAGATGGTATTTGATTTTTTTTTGTTTTTTTATTAAACTTAATGTGAAATGTAATTTACTTTCGCATTTTAGATGATTTATTTTTAATTTTTTTACTTATTACTTATTTTTTAATTTTTTAACTAAATAAAAAAAGTCAAAACATTTAATTTTCTAAAATACTAAAAAAACCTTTTTGAAACCACTTTTTGTAATAAATATTTTATGATTATTTTTATATATCTATAATAACATAAATATGAATGTTTTATAAATATATTTATTACTTAAAATTAATGAAAAAAAATATAAATTAAAGTCAATTAGAATAAATATTAATAAAAATTAATGAGGATAAATATGTTAATTTGATGATTTAAAATAAATTTCATCAAATAATCTAATATTTAGATAATAAGTTTTAAGTTAACAACTTAAAAATAATTTAACTTGATAAACTTTAATAAGTATTGAGTTTAATGAGACAAATCATTGGATGTTGCTAAAATATATATTGATAAAGAAATCTTGGTACAATGCAGGTGACCCGATTGAGGTGTGGAGGATTTATATTTGCATTGCGCCTAAACCACACAATGAGTGGTACTCCTGGCTTGGTCCAATTCCTCAACGCCATAAGCGAGATGGCTCAAGGTCTGTCTGTGCCATCTCTGCTACCCATATGGCAAAGAGAGCTGTTAAATGCCCGAAATCCGCCACGAATAACCTGTATACATCATGAATACGAGGAGGTAACCAACACCAAGGGCACACTAATGGCCATGGACGAATATAATTTGGTTCATCGATCATTCTTCTTTGGCCCCAAGGAGATAAGAGCACTTAGGAACCGACTTCCTGCAAGCCTCGGTGCCAGCACGACGTTTGAGGTTCTAACAGCATATGTATGGAGATGCCGCACAATTGCATTTGCAGTAGACCCTGATGAGGTTGTTCGCATTATATGCTCAATCAGTATGCGAGGCAAGCGCGGTTTCGAACTGCCTCCAGGATACTATGGAAATGCTGTTGTGACTCCAGCTTCAATTACTAAGGCTGGAATGCTATGTAAAAATCCATTGGAATATGCGGTAAGGTTAGTGAAGAAAGCCAAGGCGGAAATGAGTCAGGAGTACGTTAAATCAGTGGCAGATCTTATGGTTATCAAGGGCCGGCCCTCATTTATGCACCCGGGGAACTATATGGTTGCAGATGTCACGCGTGACGGGTCTGGAGAGATCGACTTCGGGTGGGGGAAGCCCGTCTATAGTGGGCTTGCTAGGGCTATATCTATTATTAGCTTCTGTGCGCGGTTCAGGAACAGCAAAGGAGAAGAAGGGAATGTTATACCTATATGCCTGCCTCCGCCAGTCATGGAAAGGTTTGAACAGGAGATAAAGAAAATGACAAAAGAGGAAGAGCCTGTTAGACTTATTACATCCAAGCTCTAAATTGAAGAGCATCTACATGGATTTTAAGAATTAAGCAGTTTAAATGTAGCAGGGTGCAGATTACTAGTGATAGGTGTTATATCAATAGTAGGCAATGTATCAGTCTATGACACTGTATTTGGCTTGAAGGCTCGAGTGCTGTTGAATTTTCGGCCAGTGTTTGCAAGTAGAAACATGTCTTGATAAACTCCATTTGTTTGGGGATGCATGCAAGCATTTATATCTCTTTTGAAGAGAGCTATAGGCTAGGAAGACAAAACGGCAGGTCTTCTTGGTGAATTTGTGTTTGTTATACCTTTTGAGAAATATTATCTTTATATGTAGTGTCAAAGTTCAAAGTTGTGGAAGGTATCTTGTTGATGATATATAGTGCAACTAGAAAAACACCAACCTTAAAATTTGAAGGCACGTTAGCATGAAACATCATTGCTAATTTATCCTAACCCTTCTCATGGAAATGCAAGCTAATGATGTGACTCAAACCCGGAGTTTAGGACATGACGAGTAGTCCGAAGGTTTGACATGAGAAGTAGTAATTAAGCTAACAAAAAAGTTTTAACTAGAAATTTATCTTTTCATAATAAAATCCACAAATTAAATTATGACAAATCTCCCAAAAAGTAGTAGTAAAGTGAACCATTAATACAAAAGATATCCATTTAAATTAGTCTCTTAGCTAAAGAAATAAACGGGTTTTTGAACCCTTCATACCCATGTCACTTTTTCCCAAAATCAAGTATACCTAAAAATATTTAATAAAAGGAGTGAACTTGAACGCAAATAAAGGATAGAGATCAAATATATTTATATTTAAAAAATGAAATAGAGAATGTTTGTAATATGAGCATACGAAATAAACTTGTATTACATGTGTTATTTTTCATAAAGTCTTAAATCATATATATTTTTTGATAAATGTGCATATATTAACAAATTTTTGGTACATTGTTAATAAAAGTGTCCAAGATAGTGAAACTTATGGAAGCAGGTAGCCTTAGATGTTCCTCACAGATTAGTGGGTAGAACCAAAAACAATCTAATGGTATACCATAGTGTGGACCCTCATTTTTCACGCACATTCCCGCTTAATGGCAAGACTTGCCTATTAGTGCAAAATTGATTTTCGTAAAAATTGGAGCTGCCACTTATTTTTGTTTATTTTTTAAAGGAAAAACAAAATAAGAAATAAAACCTTAAAAATGACTCCTTATTTGAAAAAACATGACTTCGAAAATCGAGTCCAAGTCTGGGGGTCAAGTTACCTATTGGGAAGGTACCATAAGGTAGCACCCCTCTAAGCCTTAAAACAAGTCTCTACTAATTAAATTGAGGTAACTATGACAATTAATATATAAATCGGTGGATACCAAGAATAAAAAAAAAAAAATCAAAGCAATAATAAAATCATAATCAAGAATACTTAAACAAGCCATGCACACTCAAAGAATCAATAAACAAAGAAAGGAAAGAATGTACCTTAATAGCATGTTAAGCGCTTCCATAAACAAGAGAGTTAGTTCACAGGCAATGATCATGTAATATATATAATGTGTTTCACTCAAATCAAGAAGCAATGATATGAAAACATAGGAATCAAGTAACACACTACAAGGAAAAAGATATATGGTGACATTTATAATAAGTCACTATAAACATAGGGTGTCACTACAACATAGCATCACCTTATCCACTGACACCATAGAGGGTATCAATTGGTGACGTATTTGGAAGCGACACCAAAGCAGATAAATGGTGACACATTTAGAAGCGACACCATATATTTTTAGTGATGCTTAATTTGATATAGAGTTTTATGAGATATATAAGGTGTCATATTAAATGCATCATCTTTGAGTTATGGTGTCACGTTAAATGTATCACCTTTAATTTATGTGCCACATCATTGTAAATGATTATGGAAGATATGGTTGTTTTTTGTTGATTAGTTTGTAGATTTTTGTAATGCTTATTAATAAATAAGACCAACCTGTGTAAATTGTCCATATATATAATAATCATATTACATTTAACTTATATTTTCATAATGCTTATGAATTAACTTGTAACACATTACATCATCCAATAATATTTGTATATCAAATGTTCACAAAATGATAGTACATCAAACACATCAAACCCATCAAAACTAAAAAAGAAAAGGGAATACACATTAAAACATGATTTAGAAATGTTAAGCTTCCCAACATTCATGTATACCTACATTTCATATGCATAAAACCGGCTAACCATAAAATGACACAAGAGTTGCATCCAAAAACCCAAAATTCTCAATTCCAAATAAAGTAATGTTTATGTCCTATAATGTATGGCATAAGAGTCATATCTAAAAACCTAAATCTTGTTGCCTTTTTCTCCTTTCTTTTTATTCTTCATACTGTCCTCCCAAGAGTGCATACCTGCATTTCATAGTTTAATGAGTTTTAGAGTTTTTATTGAAAATAAAGATGTGATGTTATAAACAATAAACAAATCTAAGTACTAATGTTTTCTTTTTTCTTTTTTCCTTTCTCTCTTTTTGATATAAAAATAGTTCGTAAATAATAAGTAATGTTATACAATACCAATGGAAAATTCAATCATATAACAACTAAGGGACTCACCATGAATGATCACGATACATCAATATGATTCATGATTAGTTATAACACAAAAGTAATCCATTCTTCTCTAATTTCATCAAATTCTACTTGATAATATGTTTTCTTTTTGTCATCAAACTGAAATCAAATGAGAATAACATTAATATCACAATAATTGGAAGTATGAAATTATGTACAATTCATTAAATGAGTAAAACCTTTAATGCAATAACTGTAAAATCAACAATTATTTCTTTAATGAATCTCATAACAAAGTAGTCACATTTGAACTCAAATAAAAACAATTCAAGAAAATAAAAAATAAATTAAAACTACAAAATCAAAATATAAATCTAAAATAAAAAAAAAATACTAATTTTCTACTTAAAATTTGCACTTTTTAAATTTATTTTTTTTTATAATTCATTTTTGCTTTTAAAAATCATTTTTAAAATCTAATTCTTTATATATATATATATATATATTTCTTGGAAGAATTTTTTTTTAATTTCAATATTTTTTTAATGTTCATTTTGTGAAATAACAATGTCCATTAAATTTCATCTCAATTATATAAAATAAAATTTTAGTAACAAAATATAAAAATATTTTCAACTATTGTCATTTCGGCTCATGCGTTTTCCATTTGATGGCGAGCTCGATTTTTATTTTGAAAAATGATTTTTATTTATTAGAAAATGACTTGGAGTCGCCACTTATTTTTGTTTTATTTTTTAAAAGGGTAAACAAAATAAGAAAGAAAACCCTAAGTATGACTCCTGATTTTGGAAAAGATGGTTTGAGAAAAATTGGATCGGGTTTGGCGGTCAGATTACTTATCGGGAAGGTACAATAAAGACCGTAGCACCCCTCTAAGTCCCTAAAGTCAGGTCTCTACTAATAAAATGAAGAAATCATGACAATTGATTAACCGTAAATGGATACCAAGTGAATGTCACTCAAAACAAAAATAAATGAATGAACAAAAGGGGCAAAGGACAAACCTGAGTGATGAACTCATTTATTTCATGGGATGCAAAGGTTAGTGAACAAATTCAGAGTAATCGTGTGCATAACATAGAACATAATGAATCAATCATATATAGCAATCAAAACAACCAATCAATCAATCAATCAATCAATCAGTCATAAAATCACGTATGTGGGGCTCCCACCAAAGCCCATCTATTTTTGAGTGAATCAATTTTGTAAATTCTATCACCAAGAATTATGAAAAATAAATTCACACTTATTTTAAAACATTTTGAAAATCAAAGAAAATTTGAAAGTGGCTCGCCAGAAGGAAAATGGCGACCAAATTTTATTAAAAATGGGATGTTGGTATCTAAAAACTCTAAGGATGGAAAATTTGATGACCTGAAATCATTAAAAAAAACCAGAAGTTGGAAAATCATTTGAAAACGGGGTTAAGAAATTATTATTTTAAAGTCAAAGGGAAAGAATTTGAGAGGGGTGGGGGGGGGGGGGGGGGGGGGGGGCGGGCACATGGCTCAAAAAGTGGCCATGCTAGAGGTGACCATCTGGCTCAAAAAGTGGCCATGCTAGAGGTGACCATCCAGTCCATGCATAAGTGGAAGGAGATGAGGAATGACAACCATGGAGATGGGGACAGCGAAGGTGTTTGCAGCATTCCATGAGCTTGTTGAAGCCACTTTGCTAAGCACAGAATTGACTAAAGCGACATCTGAAGGTATCCAACCATAGTGCCTAGATCCATGCCTAAAAGGTTCCATGCTACTCCCTAATGTTTTCCTTTCTCTTGCTTCAACATGCATTTCCTTATTTTCAAACCTCAATTTCCTCCCACTTGAATATTGGCCATCTCAATCTGCATCATCCCTGCCATATAAATATACTTCTGTAGGATCACTGCCTCATTCATCAACTTTGGAAGTGGAATTAGCCCATTGCCAATTGCCTTCAGGAAAATCAATCATATTGTACTAAGCTGAACCTATAGCACCATAAAAAGGTAGCAAGCTCATCTTCAGTCAAATCATTCTCTATTAAGCATGGTTGGCCAAGGAGAAAATATCTTCTTTATGCGATACCATCTAGAACTGCATGGGCCCTACAGGTTTAAAGCTTCTATCAAAATCATCAAACAAATTATGTGATGCACAAGTCAACACAAGAGGAGATTGATCCCAATCTTTGCTTCTTCTAGAATTTTGATACTTGATTAAAGCTGACGTCAACTCTAGAATTTTCTTCAAGAAAATGCTCCATGAAAGTAGGGTCCTTCTATATCAGCATCCCGACAGGTTAAAGGATCTCTCAATTCTTGTTCCATCCATTCCTGTTAGGATCATAGATTTCAGCTGAATGGAAAGTCCTTTGCCTTCTTGTGCATTCGCCTTTAAACCCTTTATTCATTCGAACTGATCCATCTCAGAGATTCCTCCAATGGATCCTCTTCCCCAAATAGATACAGATGACTACTGTTTAGAACAATATAATCAAAGCCCAGAGCTTTAGAATATTTCACAGGTATTGGTGGAAGTGGCTGTCAAAGCTGGTAGATGAGGTCAGAGGCTTCCATGATATCCTTGTTTGAGATCCCTTAGCATTCATTCTAGCAGCTACCGATTTGCACCATTCGGTAAACATTGCTGGGTAAGGACTGTAGCACAGGCGGTACCATCTCTTGCCACATTGTTAATGGTATTTGCAACCTGTTTCACAAGGCTTGCACAAATATTCTTGACTGTAGCATTAAGGCTCGAACTTCAACTCAGAATCTGATGTCTTTAGTAGTATGGTTCCTGCCCCAGCTCAGCCTACTACCGATCTGATGGGTAAGTGATCTGAACCTTAGGACCGAGACTGGTGACGAGACAGTATATGGCTAGGGAGTTGAAAAACTAGAATTTCATGGAATGGAGAGTTTTAGCGAGAGAGAGTCTTAGAGATAGCACGAGGGTTTTAGAGAGAGAAAGTGAAGGACTCAGTTACGACGTGAGGAAAATAGGGTCTTTTGAGGGATTCTCACCTGGAAGGCAACTTAATAAGCAAGAGGGTAGCATGAAGGATTGGCGTGGATAATATGGAAGATGACTTTCAGTTGATGAACTTGGTATACTCATGCATGGTTAAGACTCTCTCTGTTTGACACCTTCTTTGGTTGATTGCTCCTTCTCTGCCCATTTGTTTCATCTCCATTGTCATGTCTTTGTTCAATAGGTCTACCAATTCCCAAGCTAGGATTCCTTAAAAAGATTGATACTATATTCATAATATCCTTCTTGACCAGCTCATCTATTACTTCTCTGTGAGAATGCTGTCATGCATGAGCAGGAATAATGTTTCCAGTGAAGATCAAAGTTAAGAGCTCAGAGTCCAGAGCTGTGGCGTGCTCGGTGCCACTGTAATCATCTTAACACTGGAAGGCTTTAACAATATCTCATTATAGACATAAGGAGTTTGGAAGCAGGTAAAGGATTCTGGATGTTTTATAGCTTTTTGAAAATTCAAATGACACCAGATTAATTCCTCCAACTTATTAAACTGGTTTTTACCTTGATATATGCCACTGATGCAGTCAACAGGGTAAACTGAAGCAGCAAGATCCATATGACCTCATCATGATATGTTATGTCTAGATCAATACCAAATCATCATGGGAACTATAACATTTACCTCAAATTGTCGTCACGCCAGTTTAATGATGCCAAAAGAAGCTCCAGAACATAGTTGATGAACCTTTGTTAAGCTTTTTGATGATAACATTGACATCTGTTCTCATCCTCTTTCCCAGATTTGCTCAATCAATCATGCCACCTCCACTGACGCCGCCATTGGCCTATTGAGTAAGTTAGCTATCCCAGGCTTGTTGATGTGTAGCGTGTTAAGTTGATATTCAATCCTTCTACATTGAACATGAACCTGGGCTTCTAATACTACGACCCATACTCATGGATGACACAGGCCCAAATAACCTTGATCGCAGCTTTACTGCTGATTTCTCACTATATTTTCTTTTCTTCTTGCTGATAACCAGATCCTATAGAAGGGTAAACAGTAGAGAATCATCTTGATCCTGGTTGCTGGTGCTTCCAAGCCTGAATTCCTTATGGGAAATGTACCTTTTGACTCTCATGTCTTTGCCAACACGCTCATAGAAAGATGGCTCAACGCGCTGCCAAATGAGCAGGATATCTGCCATTCGCAAACATCTCAGCCAGCCGTCACGATATTGCTCGCAGTGCTTCTGCCCAGCGAGATGTTGAATCTGCCATCATACTGACATTGTAGCCCATATCTCCGAGGTATTCACCTATAGCGACCTGTATAAATTAAAGCCTCACGAGCAGCCACAGGCATATTTGAAGTGTTGTCCATGAGTGTAGTTCGCTTCATGGCAGCTGCTGCCTCAGCAACTGTCACAGATCCGGGTCAGCATATCGGCGTCGTTTGTGAGCCTTAAATCACCCTTTGCATCACCGTTTTCAGCTAGCGAACCAACAAATACACATCAGAAAATGATTAATCAATTGGTAATTAGTAAGGCTGACAGGAAGAACATCACAGTTGTGGGAACAATGGAATAGCATTTTAAAGATTTTCCCATGGAAGCCGTCAATCCCGACGTGGCACTTAGCAAGACCATGCTAGCTGATCCTGGAGGTGGAAAAATCTCACACACTGCATGACCCAACACAGCAACACTGTCCCTTGTGCCAGTTGCCCTAATGAAAGCAAGCATGCCTATATCCATACAGCCTGCAAGTGTTGCACCAGTAGCTGGACCATGCAAATTCCGGTGTGCTTGGCAAGGATCTCCGTGTCGCGGATCATAAAACTGTAGATCAGTGGTTGCTGACCCACCATCTGAACTTTGTTGATCATAAACACTGCCAGAAACTTATGGAGGCAACTCCTGACGACAAACAAGGCATGAATTGTGCTGAATCAACCAAAGAACAGTACAACCTGAGTGATATATATGGTTACATGGATTCCCAACAGCAACGCCCCTGAAAACTCCAGCATCGCTGCTGTGAACACTGTCTAACAGAACGTCAATACCCTTGAATTCACCAATGTCTTCATGCGTGGCAGCCAGGGCATTGCTAATATCCCAGCCAGGTGAGTTCAAGCAATAATCATACACCAAGTCTGAAGCATCCAATATTCTCTCAGATGACGAAACAGAAATCAAGGCATTCCACAATTAGTTTCATGAGAGCAAAGAGGTGTGAAGGATGAATTTGTTTAAAAGAAAAAAAATGAAAATCATAAAACCTAAGGAATATTCAGGCAAAGCCACGTTTCATGAATGATGAACGGGATGCCAAGTGGTGGGATGCACAGTAAGCTTTTGTGTATTTAATCAAACATCAAGCTTAAAGAAAGTAAACCATACCTTAGTCATCTAAGAGAGAAAACAGAGAAACCCGAGAAAGGACAAAGTAGAGCAAGTATAATATGAGCTTTAGTTCAACAAAAACCCAACAAATTATGCTTAAGATCAACAATGTCAAGGGAGGAAAATTAAGATATGCAAAGTGAAAATGCTCATAATGGCCATACCTGAGCCCTCAAGCGAAGATGATACGACTTACTTTCTGCTCCAACCCTTTTTAGACACCTAGCTTGTTTTCTCCAGTCCTTTTCCTTAAGCAGACTTGCTTTTCAAACTCTCTCTTCTTCTCTCAAGCCACTCTCTCCTCTGGTTTCTCTCCAGAAAAACCTCTCTCTCTCTAACCAAAACCCCCCTTAGCTTCCCTCTGGTAGTTTCCTTCTCAAGCAAAACCTCATTCCTCCCAATATCTCCCCTGCAGCTTTTGCATAACAGACCCGCTTCTCCACAACGGCCTGAAAATTCTCATGCCACGCGTCAGCCGTTGATTGTCTCTAGAAAAGAACACTGCCCATCCACCCTCTCATGCACGTGTTGCCAAAAATAGGAAACGTGGTAAGGAATGCTCCTTAAAATGCCCTTACCTATAGACCAAAACAAGGCTCTACAAATATGCCCATCTTCGGTAGAGCTCACGAGTGTAAGGAATATGAACACTGAAGTGAAAAGAAAGTATAAATAATGAGTGAAATGAAGTGGACTCTACCGAAGAACAAAGGAGACCCTTAAAAGTATGTTAGTGAGACATGAATTCACTCAGACCAACAGATGAACAAAAAGGCTTTAATCCTAAGAGAAAATGATGTCTCAAAATGCCTCTGAAGCCACACTAAGGACCCAGGCTCCCTCTAAGACGTCTCCAAAAGTGACACGAGGATCAATATCAAAGATGAGTAACAGTCGAACCACCCTAAAGTACAAGAAAGAATTCATCTAAAGGAGACTCTTATACGTGTATCACATGAGAATGCTAGGCGTAGGGTGCCCATCAACATGACTGAAATATGTGCCATGAACTCAAAGGATTGCGTCATGTGTAGTGGAAGGGGAAATCTGGAAGAACAATGATGAATAAGCGATAAGCATAGGGTAACGAGGTGAGAAGAATGAGGACAAGTGCAAAACCATGAAGGTTAGATGTGCAATGCCAGTGAATATGAATACCAAGAACTGTGACCCTAAATGATACAGCTGAGGAGAAATGACTCTGAACGTCAAAAACACGTAAAGATGGTGACTCAAAATCAACAAGACTCAACTATGTAGCCACGACCATCACATCCGAGAGCCGCTACTCACCCACCGCCTAGACCATATGCACAGAGGCCCGCGAGACAGTTCACCCCCTTGGGCATGACTTTGACTAGAGCTTTTGAGAAGCTTAGAGATGGTGGTTTGATCTTTGCTTTGGCGCCACGCCCTTTGCCACATCCTATTCCTCCACATTTTTGCTCCCATGAGCATTGCTTGTATCATCAGATTCAAGGACATGATACTGAGTGTTGTTCGACACTCCAGCATGCGATACAGGACTTGATCGATTCAGGGTTGGTCAACTTGGTTGGGCCAAGTGTGACCACCAATCCTCTGCCTACGCATTCTACACATGCAATTCCTCCTCCTCCTAGTCTTTAGTAGATTGATTTGGATATTGATGGTATTGATTGTCGTATGGTATTTTGGGACATCCCGGGTTAAGGACTTGGATCAGTCGACATTGGGTACATCATTTGGTAGCAGTTTAGCTTAGAGCACTTTTCATTTTTTATTATGGTTATCATCAGAGTCATTTCTATTTTGTCGAGTCCAGTTTTTGGTTCATCAGAGTTGTTTTTGTTTTGTTGAGTCTGGTTTTGGTTTAGGGTCATTGTTTATATTTTCATGTTGAGAGTCTAGTCGTTTGTAGTCCTTTTTCGTTTCACACATGATGTACTCATTGGTTCATTTAGTGATATGATCTTTTATCTGAGTATATGAAGTTTTTCTCGTGAGTGTGCTTTACATATCTTGTGTTGATGTGTGTTATGATTTCAATATGAGACATCTTTTCACTTATACATCATGATCACTCTAGGCTTGACCTATCATGGATGATATTGAGCCTTTTGACCTAGGATCAGGAGATCGACCTAGGGAGTTCGAGACTATGACTCATTTCACCTTCTGATCAGAGCAGTACCATATCCATATCCATACCCTGACTTTGTGGACTTGATGACCTACCCATTTTGAGCTCGACATGACACCACCCCTTGGTACCATTATACGACCTTACCATTCATATTCGCCTTTGTATACTACAGTACAATTGCCTATTCTTTCCATCATTTCCTTAATCTGACCAGGTAGAGTCCAAGATGGTTAGACCTGAGGTGAGCTTTGCATGATGATGGATGGATCACGATGAGAGAGTGGTTTGACTGCTTGATGATATTGCTGAGGCAGAGGGATAGTTAGGGAGTATCCAGATTTGAGTCATTACACATGACTTCAGGTGTTTTGGTATGATCGGAGAGACTTATTTTACGAGACGATGGTGAGTGGCATATGATGATATAGTGCGGTGATTATCAAAGGACACTGATGGTTATCATAAAGCATCAGTGAGAGCTTTCACACGATTTCAGAGGAGTCGTCATGACTATGTTGGATGAGTGCTAGTCTTTAGTATTGACCATGTGAGATCTTGAAAGCACGATGTTCGAGGTTGTGGTCGTAGGATGGGTGGCCATCATTTTAGGAGCTTGTTTACCATATCACCCTCACATATAGAGTTACCCGTTGCTAGCCCTTTGAGCTTCACACGAGCATCGTAGCCTTTTCTTTCATCACCTCATTTACCTATTACACTGGGTTGGGGACCTGTAGTGCTTGCATGATATGATTGGATGCGTCATGAGTTCCAGACCTGACATACATATTTAGGCCTCATTCCTCACTCTTCATTGTGATATTTTCCACTTGGACATCATTTCATCACTATTTCCCGATATCACATATCACCACTTGTGATATTCATTCTCTGTCTTTTCTTTCATCATTACTTACTCAACATTATCCTTGTTTCACCTTGAGTGGTGGTTTCTCACACGTCACTACATGGAGGATTGTCACATTCTTCTCCTCCGTTCGCCTCATGAGCAGTGGTTCATAGATCTTATTTTGAGAGGTTGTCTTGTTAGTGAGGATTCATGTTACATCAGTACATGGGGAGAGTTTATTCATTTGGCTATGTATTTTATGGGAGATCATTCACTATTGATCAGAGTATGCGCAAAAAAAAAAAAAAAAAAGGATAGCGCATTGTTCATTTTATCATTCTTCTTGGGCATGTGTATGGATGTGCCAATTTGCTTCATTGAGTTCATGTGTTAGAGAGAGTTTGTATGAGAACTTCTTTCTGAGATTTTATCTTGGTATATGTTTTGGGTGATAGTATGAGTCGCTCATTCGATTTTTGTGAGAGAGACGAGCGATATTTTCTTTAGTATCTTTGAATCCTTGCTCTATCCATCATTCTATCTATTTCAGATGTGACTACTTTCCATGCTTTGATGCAGGTTGACCATCACTCATTTTTTTATCTCTTCGCCTTCTTCTATCTTTATTTTATTCTTTCGTTTCACTCTACCTCATCTTATATATTTCTTTTCTCATCCTATTTGATGTTTGACATGGGTTCAACATCCACACTTTATTCTTTCTTATTCGATGTGACCATTCATTCATCATCACTTTTTAAGTGGGGACCCCTAGGTTCGGGACTCATGACGTTTTCTACGCATTGCTTTTCATGCACGAGAGGTATGGGGATTATATCATTGGGATATTTGAGCCTAGTTTCCTTTCATTTCTTTCACCCTATTACCTTAGCCTACGTTACGTCCCGTGTCTGAAGACCACCCTAAGGTCATTACTTCACATTGTGTTTGACAGCTCCCACGTGGGCAATACTCGAGTTTGGTTGGAGATTATTTCTCGGAGCGTGATGGATGGGGAATTGAGATGATGATTTACATTGGGGCATACCCCTCTTATTAGTGATGGATTTTCAAAGGTGACATTATCTACACTGGGGCATACCTCGCTCATCGATGACGTTTTCTTTCGGGATGATGCCTTGCATTGAGGCATAGTTAGTTCACTTCTTCACTTGGATTATGATGGATCAGGAGTTGTGCGATGACCCTACACTGGGGCACATCCATTTCAGAGAGCATTTTTATTGGAGATACAATCACTCTACTCGATACTTTGCATCGGGCCACACTCTACTCATTGATGGTTGATTTTTGAGATGACGATTTATTTTGAGGTGTATCCCACTCATTGGTGATGGACTTTGATTTTTCATCGGAGCATAGTCACTTCAGGTGGTTTATACTGGGGCATAGTTACCTCATTCACATTCATAGAGCTTGGAGATTCTGATTCATATGGATTATGTTGAGATGTTTCCATTGTTAGCACCAGGAGTAGAGATTGATTGATTCATTGACCCATACTAGGCATGGTCTTCCTCAGCAGTTCGGATACACTACTTTACACTGGGGTATAGACGAGATGGAGAGTATTTTTTCTTGGAGCATAGTCACCCTATCAGATCCTGTACATTGGGGCATATCCATCTTTTGGAGGGAGATTAGATTGATTCTTGACGTTGGAGTATCTGACGAGTGATATGGAGATCATTGGATTATTTCATGCTGTCCTCATTGCATACTGGGGCATAGCCACCTTGTTGGAGGTTTTGACATCAAGACTTGATTTTCTGTTCGTGATTGCAATTTTCAATGGATTATGGAGCTATTGACGCCTTGGGTCTAGTCTTCCCGGCATACTTGGATGATCTCGGATACTTACATACCTTTCATCTCGTACTCAGAAATTTCACCCTAGATACTCTCATGCCTTCTATCATACTAGAGCTTGATCATCACCTTCTTTATCCTACACATCCCATTGTGGCACATGACCTCACCCCTCTCTCGATTAGGAGGAGATGTAGATCAGTCCTCAATCACCTTGGTGTTGTTTTCATACATCTTTCAGACTTTAGGTTCAACATCTTCCATGATGGCAGGGCCTGACAGATTGTTGACTTATTAGTGACGATGTTTTCACTTTGACAGTTGGCATGTTGAGTATTGATTTGCTTGCTCTTTTCATTTTGAGCACTGATCATTATTGTTGTTATTCACTAGTTAGTTTTGTTTTGTCAGCATGGTGTCACGATACATGGTCTTGTTTGGCATTACCTATCTGAGATTGGACATTTTCATTACATGATGGATGAGCATATTTCAGAGTATAATAGTTTTGAGGCATTTTACATATCTGTCTGTTCCTCATTGCATACTGGGGCATATCCTCCTTCCCCGAGAGCATCGAGCCTTCCACAGGTTGCATTCACCTTTTGATCTAGTTGTTGACTCCTTCGAGTCATCATATTAGGGCATACCCCCTCTCCGAGAGCATCGAACCTTCCACAGGTTTCATTCACTTTTCGATCTAGTTGTTGACCCCTCCGAGTGGTCATATTGGGGCATACCCCCTTCTCCGAGAGCATCAAACCTTTTAGTAGACTTTCATTCACCTTCTGATCTAGTTGTTGAGCCCCGCGAGTTGCATACTGGGGCATACCCTCCTTCCCTAGGATCATCGGACCTTTCACATGCTTCATTATCTTTTGACCTAGTTGTTGATCCTCATGAGTTGTCATATTGGGGCATATCCCCTCCGACCGAGTTTGCTTGCATTGTTATCTGGGTTATCCTTTGGCTTTGGGCCATTTGATCAAGTCATTCATCATCTTGTTTGTTTGAATTTTCGAGTTGGGATCGCACCTATATTGATTGGTCATTCGTCGTGTCAATTTGCGTTTCAGGGCCGCACCTATATCGATCGACCATGTTCCTATTACTTTTCGTGTTCAGTTTGAGTCGGGTCTGCACCTATATCGATCGGTCATTTTCCATGACGGTTTGCGTTTCGGGGTCGCACCTATATCAATCAGCCATGTTCTTATCACTTTTCGTGTTTAGTTTGAGTCAGGACTGCACCTATATCAATCGGTCATTTTCCTATCACTTTTCGTGTTCAGTTTGAGTCGAGACCGCACCTATATCGATCGGTCATTTTCCATGTCAGTTTGCGTTTCAGGGCCGCACCTATATTGATCGGCCATGTTCCTATCACTTTTCTTGTTCAGTTTGAGTCGGGACCGCACCTATATCGATCGGTCATTTTCCATGTCAGTTTGCGTTTCGAGGCCGCACCTATATCGATCGGCCATGTTCCTATCACTTTTCGTGTTCGGTTTGAGTCAGGACTGCACCTATATCGATCGGTCAATTTCCATGTCAGTTTGTGTTTCGGGGTCGCATCTATATCGATCGACCATGTTCTTATCATTTTTCATGTTTAGTTTGAGTCGGGACCGCACCTATATCGATCGGTCATTCATCTTATCAGTTTCAGTTTAGTTTGAGTTGGGACCGCACCTATATCGATCGGTCATTCGTCGTGTCAGTTTGAGTTTTCGGGGCTGCACCTATATCAATCGGTCATTTTCCGTGTTAGTTTAAGTTTGGGGCCGCACCTATATCAATTGGCCATCTCCTTGTCATGTTAGTTCAATTTCTGGGACCGCACCTATATCGATCGGTCATTGTCTTATCAGTTAGAGTTTGGGGCTGCACCTATATCGATCGGTCATTCATCTTGTCAGTTTCAGTTTAGTTTGAGTTGGGACCGCACCTATATCGATCGGTCATTCGTCGTGTCAGTTTAAGTTAGGGTCGGACCCATATTGATCGGCCATCTTTCTATCCGTTTGTGTTCAATTTGAGTTGGGACCGTACCTATATTGATCGGTCATTGTTTGGTCAGATTGAGTTGAGTCTTGTTCACCTCCGAGTCACGTCTGCATATTTTTATGTCTATTATATATATAAATTCTCTTATTTTCATACAAGAAATTTCCATTTATGCCTAAAATACTTTTAGAAAAATCATTACTAACAAAATTTTATTTTTAAAATTATTTTCAACATTCTTATTTTAAAAAATTATCACTGGATTATTTTAAAAAAAGATAGTCCTAAAAAAATTAACCATTTATAACCCAATTTAAACTTAAAAATTATCCCTAATATTATTTTATATTCCTAAATTACTTTCAAACAAAATAACAATTATTAATATTTTCATTCATTTTTAAATACTTTAACAAAAATATATTTTAACCACAGATTATTTTAATTTATCAAAATAGTTTTAAGAAATGAGCTATTTTCCATTTATTACTATCCTATTTTTCAAAACATATTTTCAGGCATTTCATTCACATTTTAAAGTTTCAAATACTAAAATTATTGTTTTTATAGAATAAACAAAGCAACATACACTTCTCTTCCATTTACTAATTCAACTATTACAATCATCCCAATAATTTGTTCACCTACCAATAATTCATTCCATGTAGGTGACTTTAAAAAAAAAGTCATATTTATAATACCCTTTACCACTCTGATACTCAATATTCTATTTCATTTAGGTGACTCAATACAAAGAAAGTGGGAATGTTTTCTTAGGTTAACCGAAGAAAACCCTAAATAGCTTAAGTGCTTTTGGATTAATTGAGCATCATCTTGTAGTAGATGTCAATCTCTGTTGTTAGACTTCACCAAAAAGCTCCTAGCACGGTGGAAAAAAGTATCAAATATAGTCAAGTCTTCAATAAAATATTTTCACATGTGAAAAATTACAACCAATACACTATATAGTCAAGTCTTCAATAAAATATTATTTCATGTGAAAAATTGCTAAAACTAGTGTATCTCTCATTCTCAATTAGACAAAAATTTTAAAAATCATTCATTTTTCTTATTTTCATTTGTTTTGGGGCTTATTAGCAATGAAACGAAAAATATGTTAGAATGTTAAACCTAGTTTTTACTTCCCTGGAACTCGATAAAAAACACCATTTACAAAACCCACATCATAGATATACTAAATCAAGAGATATAAAACAATTATATTAACAAAGATTTTTGCATTAATAAAAAAAAATGAAGATGATAGATAAGGGTTTTGACTTACCCGAGATTTTACGAAGCAAAGAATATCAATTATGGGTGTGCCGACCATGGGTGTGAGAAGAAGGAGAAGAAAACAATGGTTAGGGTTAAGTAATGAGATCTTTTATATTAGTTCATGTATATATGGAAACAATGGACTTTTCATAAATTGTTCCTATTCACCATTTTAAAAAAGGGCTCATTGAGTTATAAAATTTTAAATTTTTTTATTTCATATGGTGTCACTTCCAAAAAATGACACCATAAATATGAAATTAGCATCATCTAACTACCCTAATTGAAGATTTTTTATATGATGTGTCGCCTTTATAAATTTTAAGCTCAATGGTGTCATTATTTTAAATGCGACACCATAAATAATGACATCATAAATTATTTTTGTAGTAGTGAGACAAGATAGATCAATCATGAGAATAGAATATACACACTAATAGAAACAAGGAGATAGGGAAAAGAGGAAGCATACCTTGATAGCATATAAAACACTTTCATAAGAAGATTGAGTTAATTCACAAATAATGATAATGAATATAAAAACATAGGCTAAATCCCACAACATAATATATAACATATCTTAAATCATGAAGTAAAAGATGACAAGGAAACAAGATATAATAATCATGCTTAAAATTTTAGAATTAGTTAATCATGTGTTCACTTTCAAAAATTAGTTTGTATATAAATATTAAATGTTTGATCTAAAGGAAGGTTTAGCTAGATTGTATAATATATCTACAATGTGAATCAATAATCAAAAGAGCTCACAAGAATGCACAAAAGTGATCAAATTATCAAAATATACAAAATACCATTAACAAAGTATAATAAAGGTTTTTACAAAATAAATTCCAAGTAAATATCTGGAGGTGTTATTTCATCAAAATAAAAATTGTGCAACATCTTTAACATGTCTATATCACAATCCCAAAGTTCAAATTAATTAATTATATGCCAATTAGTACCAAATTAAATCACAATTGGGTTTCTACACAGAATAATCATCATGTGATTAGAACATAGGAGTTTATAAAATAAATCCTAAAACATTATCTAGAAGTGGGATTTCATCATGAAAAAAATTAGGCAACCTCTTCTATGTGTCTATATTACAACCCAAAAGGTCAAATTATTTAATTATATTTTGTTTAATACTAGTTTTCATAAACTTCAATTGGTCTAGAATAGAGCATATTTCAATGACATGCAAAAGTTAATTTAGTTGACTAATTCAGAGATGCTTGAAAGTCTTACAAAAATTTTTTACAACCTATTTAATATGTCTAGTTTACATGAAAAATAGTCACAAAGCATGATCACACACATAACATCTTTAGAATTAATAAACCATCCCCTTAACTCTAGAAAAGAACTTGTACAGTAGGAGCAAAAAAACAAAAACACAATTCCTACTTAGGAGATCAGTTTTGAGTGTTTCAGGTGCCTAAGATTAAATTTAAGAAGTCTAGATTAAAGGAAACATATAAAAAAGAATTAATGAATTAAATAATTTAATTTTAGAAAAAAATTTCAAGTGTCTAGAACAGAGTGAAAATGAACTAGTAGAAAGATTGATTTATATCTATTAATTGAAAAATGATTTTGAACTCAAACAAAACTATATTAACACATTTAGGAAGTCTAAAACATCATTCAATTATTATAAAAATTTTAGGAAGGCTTTAAATAATCTTAATTTAATTTTTTATTTCAAAGGTTGAACAAATTACCCTAAGAGACAATTGAATATTTGTTCTTGAAAAACTTGAATGTAGGGATTTACCACTTCCCAAATTAATGCCCATGAAAATTATCCATACTTCCTTAATCTCATGTGATCATAGATAAGCCCACCAAGGTAAGGAATTACCCCATTGATGCGGAGCCATGAATTTATTTCATGTATTTCAAAATCGAAATTCATTTAAAAATTAATGGAAAAATGCATATCGATTGAAATTGGTAGCATGACTTTTGAAAAATAGATTTTCATACCTAATGACCAAATGATGAATTTTGAATGAGGTTGAAGGATTGATTTATTTATGGAAAGAGTTGAAAACAATTTTAAAATCATTAAAACACATGAGATATCAAACAACAAATAAAAAAAAAAAGTGAAAGTGTGTGAATGTGAACTAATGTGAATCTAAAGGTGAACCTAAAGTGCAGCTGTATACAAAACTATTAGTGATCTATTTTAGGTGCTAAATTATGATACAAAAGTGTCCTAAGCAAGTGTCTAATCAAGCCTAAACATGTGATCATCTATTAGAGTAAGTGTGTGTATTGTGAAAGGTGAGCTATAAGCATCCATTAACCAAAAATACAAAATCAAAGAGACATAGATTCACATTCATATATTCATGTAAAAGCCAATTTTCATATGTTTATCCAATGACTTAATTAGGTAAAAAAATAAATTAAATAAGAATTAGTTCTAACCATCATCGACTAAGAAATATATCCCTGTGTAAAGTACACCAAATGAAATATATCAATCATATCTCATGCTCCAATGTCAAAAATGACATCTGATATCCTAAAAGAGATGACCAAGACTCAAAATCCATCATCAGCTAAGAAGAGTATGCCCCGACATAATGGTCATCTAAAAAATCAACCCCCGACCAAGAAAGGTGTGTCCTAAAAGAATGTATTAAGCAAAATGGCCACATACCCGATAAAAACTCTCTGAGGTGGCTATGCCCCAGTGTGGGGTCATACCACAACTCCTGAACCATCATAATCAAAATGCTCTCCGACCGATCCTAAGTATCGCCCATGTGAGAGCTATTAAACACAATGTGTGATGTCATGGCCTTAGGGTGGTCTTAAGACTCAGGACGTGACGTAGGCTAAGGTAATAAGGTGAAGAAATGAAGGGAAACTAGGCTCAATAATCCCAATGATAAAACCCTATACCCTCATGTATAAAATGCAATATGTACAGAGAGTCTCATAAATCATGGATTTAAGGATGTCCAATATGAATATATCAATGATGAAGAAAGAATCAAAGATGAATATATCAATGATGAAAGAGAAGAAAGGAATATATTGAATTGTTGATGGGATGTACAAGAATGATGTATGGAAAATATCGAACATAGAATGTAAATCAATATGAACAGAGAACAATGTAAGCAAGGCGAACGAAATTTCATGAGAAGAACAAATAGATCGAAGAAAAATGAATGAGCACTAATCCACTTAAATCAAGTCATGGAGAATAGTCAAATCACTAATGTATGTAATAATGGAGAAGACAATGATCCTCTGAGAATACATAATGAAATGAATATACTTTCAAACAATGATGTACATGAACTCTCTTTGATAAGATGACCTTCTGAACTAAAGATCTCCAAACTAGTGTCCATGAGATAGGAACGGAAGGGGACATGACCGTCATCCATGCACTGAAATGTGAAAGATCATCACTCATGGCATAGAGAGAAATACGATGACAAAGACAAATGATAGAACAAAGGATATAAACAAAGAGGTATGATGAAAAATGATGGTAGGACAACAAAAAAATAGTGAAGAAGATGAGTCAATAAGTCCATGGCTCATGAGACTTCCGAATAAAGCATATATACACCAGAGGACCCCTACCTCTATGTAAAAGGTAAGCAAGGCTATAAGAAAGAAAAGGTTATGATGCTCATGCGAGACTCAAAGGGCTAGCAATGGTCTAGATGTCAATAAAGGTAATAGGGTGTGAGCTAACTGAAATGAAGGCCACCTATCCTACAACCACGGTCTCAAACATCGTGTTCTGAAACCCTTAAATGATCGATACTGAAGATCGATGTCCATTTGATATAACCACATCAACCCTCTGGAATCGTGTACTAAACCTTACTCCAAATGCTCTATAATAATCTAAAAGATAATCCTCTCAAAACAAAGTAAATGAAGATCTCATCAGGCACAACTGTTCATCACAAGCCAACTCTCATCATACAAAATCAATCTCTATACTTATGGAAGAATAAGTGACAATCCCATTAGACAATCGACCAATCCTCATGTCGTAAGCCACCCAAAGATCATAAGTCATCTCTTACCATGAAAGATCAACCCTGGGCTCAAACTCCTCACACTTTACCTGGTCGGATCAAAGAAAGGATATGCAAAGCTAGAACAACTAGGAATGGAAAAGTCATGTAATGGTGTCAAGGTGATGCTGTGTAAAATTCATAATAGGTAAATGTAGGTTGAAGCAAAGTCTAGGTGTGGGAGTGAGTAAGGTACTGCTCTGATCATAAGAAGATGGGTCATAGTCTCAAATTCTCTAGGTCAAATCTCCGATCCTTGGCTAATAAGTTCAATATCCTCCATGATAGGTTAGGCCTCAAGACCACAATGTGCAAATGAATACATGTCCCAAGTCAAAATTACAACACATCATATGATATATGGTTCTATGATGACAATCTAAAATTGGATAAATGACAGAAACTCTAAGGTCATAAAGGTGTCCACTGTGAGATGGCTACAATGTGACTAAAGAATCTTTATCAATAATCCATAAAATGAATGAGGCGTGAAAAACAACACTACCTATAACAAAATATCTATAACAAAATATATCTGATTCACTTTCAACCCAAGCTCAATAAAGAAAAATGATAAGGTGATAAAGGCAAACCTCTTAAAAATGGTGTGAATGTGAAAACATGTCTTTCACCTTTCTGTAATGAAAATATTGGGTTGAAAATAAAAATAGGTAAATCGACCAAAGAATGAAGTACTAAGCTCATGAAACATGAAGAATGTAAAAATGTGAGCATAATCAATGAGCATATCCTAAAACGTCAAGCAGAAAGTGACAACAAAATGAAAGAATGTGTCAACTCAAGAAAGAAAAAAAGACTATCTAAAGTCCTAGGGAGAAAGTGTGCTAGACTCAACGAGCGATAAGAAGAAACCAAAACCATACAACAAGGGGTGGTTAAACTGATACTCAAACTTGCACCAATATATAAGCACTCTTGATTGGAGACTAAAAGATGGAGTACTGGATCCATGTTGTGACTAAAGCAACCCTGAAGGCTCTCAGATGCGCCCATGTGTAGGAAAGGAAATTCTAATCAAATGATCTAAGGCTCAACCCACAAGGTCAAGGCGGCTCTAAAAAGAAAAAGTGGATTTTAAAGGAGCCCTAACAGAAGCGATCATACCCTTCGGCAGTACACAACCCTTTTCACAGGTGGTCATCACCTCCACACATGCACTACTCGACATCCCAAGGGATGTTTCCTATGGTGAAAGCTCTCATAATTCTCAACACTCAGTAGTAATCTAAGGTTCATAGTGAATGGTGTGGGCGCATCCGAAAATCCTATCAAACTAAGCATAGAGAAAACACACTGGTCACACAAATATCCTAAAATCTAGCTCTGAGCTATACACGTCTTCAAAGATCGAACTCCAATCAACATCAATGTGTTGACCTCCTCCAGAATGCTTCCAAACATAGATATTGCCCATCACTAAACCCTATTTTGAATCACTAGCTCGGTTGAAGAGTAAACAAAGTAACAAGTCTCATATCAAATACGAGATCAAGGGAAACAAGGTTGATCGAGACTAGGGAGTTGGAGGTAAGGGGATAGATGTGTGTCCCACACAGACAAGCAATACATGCATCACATAGAAGAATGATAGTCATGCACCAAGCAGTCATGCAAATAACAAGTATATCACTCATATCTACACACAAGCTAGACAAGATTATGATAAGCAAGTAAGATATATAACAAGAATAAACAATATGTTGAGATAAACAAGATAATATACAATAAAGAGAATCAATCACACCAATGTGAACGAGATATACAAAAATGAGAATATACATGTCAAGGAAAGTAAGATAATCATACAATAAGAAGAGTCACTATGCAAAAGTAGGTAAGAGAATCAATCGATATAATCAACACGTGAACATCTCCAATGAACAATAATAACCAATTATGCATCACAAATAAACATATCAAAGCTCTCAATGTGTAATCAATACCCAATCATACAAAGACACGTAGAGAGGGGTATCCACTGATCGACCAATCAAATGCCACATTTTTCTTAACTCGAGTTTAAGTTTAACCCTCAAATTCCCTAGTAGAGTCACCATTTTGTGAACCCGTGTTTTTCATGTGCGTCCCCACTCAAATGGCGAGACTTACTTTCATTTATTTGTGAAAAAAATTGACTTTTAGAAAAAGACTTGGAGTCGCCACTTATTTTATTTTTTTTAAAAGGAAAACAAAATAAGAAAGAAAACCATGTATGACTCCATATTAGGAAAAGACATGTATGCAAAAACAGAATTTGGATCCGGGGGTCAGGTTACCTATTGGTAAGGTACGATGGTGAGTCGTAGCACCCCTCTAAGCCCGTATATGTATGACCTCTACTAAACGAATTAAGAGAATTGTGGCAATTAATTAATTAATTATGGATATCGAGAAAAATAATCATGCAAATGAGTATGTACAAGTCATGGTGAAAATCAATATATACACAAATAATGATGAAATCTAACCACAAGAATACACAAAATAAATAATAAGAGAATTATGCAAAATGATTTATTGAACTAAATAAAAAAAAGATATAAAAAAATAAATTTCAAGAAATTTCAAAGGATTTTATTAAAAACAATTTTGAATAAGTGATTTCAATTTATTTATTTACAAAATATTTTCTTCAAGTGATTTGATTCAATTTCATTTGTATTTAATTTTCAAAAAAAGTTATTTACACTTATTGTATCAAAAGAATTTATTACAAACTTTCAATTTGGCAACAAAAGTTATTTTTACTTGCTTTTACAAAAAAAAAAAAAAAAAAATGAATGAATTTTTACAATTTCATTTACAAAAATATTTCAATTTGTTTTCATTTAAGAAAAGTGATTTATAAAAATTATTTAAAAAGACAACTTTATTTGAAAAAGGAATTTTAATTAAAAAGAAAAAAAATATTTAAATCCTATATTTCTAAAAAAATACTTTTAATCCCATTATAATTAAGGAAAAATAATTCATTTAAAAAAAGACATTTTTTAGACAATTTTATTAAAAATTAATTTTTGGGACAACTTTATTTACAAAATAATTTTTGGCAAAGTTTTATTAAACAAAGAAATTTTTGGACAATTATTATTAAAAATAAAATTTCAAATTCTATTAAAGTTTTTTTATTTTTATTTTTCTAAAATCATTTTTCTGAATTTTTATTAATAAAAAAACTTTCTTTTATTAAGAAAAATATTTTAAAATTATTATTTAATTAAAACATATTTACTGAAGTATTCATCTTATTTAAACAAAATTTCTGGTTTGTTCAACATCTAATTTTGTACACAATAAGTAAATATATATTAATAAATATTTATAAAAACTAATAAAAATAAAACATAATAAAAGTGGGAAATAAAACGTGTACCCAAACAAGCTTATAACAAGTTCAATGTCTTCTTACAACTTTTCGAGTCTCACTTTCTTCTATGAAATTTTATGCTCCACGTGTCATAAATTCGTATTCAACCAACAGAATTGTAGACATGCAAAAACAAAAATAACCCAAATGTAAATATCCAAAAATATGTAGAGTGCAAAATAAGTATTCAATCCCAAATTCAAACTTCAAATTGGTCCAATAAATTTTTGCCAATAAAAATGGACCTAAATTAGAAAATATAGCCCAACAAAAATATCTCACATGCCATAAGCCCTAACCCAAAATTTCCAAATTAATAGCCAAAATATAAGTTCAATTAATCAAACCCAAAACATGAGAAATTAAAATAAATTCCACTAGGCCTAAACTCAATATCCCATAATTCAAGCCTAATTTAATATTCAAGCCTACAATTGTCCCATGTCCAAATTAAATAGTTCAAATTGGCCCAACCCATATCAAATATTCAAGTCATCCAACAAATCTCACCCACATTGTGAGCCCAAAATTCATATCAATTAACAAACTCACATTAATAATACACATGGTCAAAGGAAATAATATCTCAAGCCCAATCCAATAAATCTAAACAAATAACCAATTAATAAGCCCACATTAATAATACACATGACCAAAGGAAATAATATCTCAAACCCAATCCAATAAACCCAAACAAATAACCAATAAGCAATAGGCCCAAGTCCAAATCAATTACTATGCAAACCAAAAAAATAAAATAAATAAAGATGAAAAAATGAAAATGAAAATAAAGTAAAAATGAAATTTACCCATTTTGTTTTTAAGAACTATGGATGGTTGGATTGCTAGCTGGCAGAAGTTGGTGGTGGTCGGCAATGGCGGTGAGGGTGGTGGATGGAGAGAGAGAGGGAGGAAAAAAATGAGAAAAAGAAAATGGAAGGAAAAAAATTCGAAAAGAAAAAAAAATGTGGAAAAAAATGAAAAGAAAAGAAGAAAGAAGAGAGAAGAGAGAAGAGAGAAGAGAGAAGAGAGTGGAAGACCTGAGGAAAGTGGTCATGGGTCTTTGGAGGGAGAAAAACCTAGAAGAAAAAAAAATGGGGAAGAAAAAAATCTGGGGGGGTCCCAACCGACCGTGTGGAACAAAAAATGGAGAAAATAAGGGGAGAATAAGAGAAATTGAGATAATCGAGGGACCCACCACTACCATGTGGGGGAGTTGGGTTGTGAGTGGAGTGATGCCAGAAAGAAGATGAAGAGAAAAACCTAGATGGGGAGCCGACCATTGCCAAAAAAAAAAATGGGAACCAAAAATCAAAAGAAAAAGCAAACATGAGAGGAGAGAGAATTGGGAAAAGATGAGAAATGAGGATATGGGTCGTGGGAATGAGGGGTATGGGAGGAGAGAAAGAGTGGGTGGGGTAGTTGGGGGAAGGTAAGAATAGAGAGGAAAGAGGAGAGAAAAAAGAAAAAAGAAAATAATAATAATAATAATAATAATAATAATAATAATAATAATAATAATAATAATTAGATAGTGAGTGGGTCAAAAATATCATATGTAATCAGGATTTAAAATCTAAAGACAAAATTGAGCTCAAAATTAATGTAAAAATAAAATTTGGACAAATTTTGGGGTTTATAGATTGTCAAACCTTTAATTTTAGATAAATAGCTAGTAGTAATAGTTGTTATTTCTTATGTTATTTTCAGGTGAAAATTAGATTCTTCAACAATAAATTCTTTAAGGGTTTTGAGTGCTTTTTGAGGTAGGAGAAATTAATATAGATTTTCTAAAATGAAATAATTTATTTTTATATGTTATTTTGAATTATGTAAAATGTTATTTTTGTTTCTATGCAAGGATCAATTATATTTTGCATGAAAAATATGTAAGAACATTTTCTTTCGTTTATAATAAAAAAAATGAAGATATTATGTTTTTATACGTTTGAATAAATGAAACAAAGTGCTTGACTTTGGTTTATTTTGCCCTAGTCAAAGGGTTATATTGTTGACATTTTTTGCCCTAGTTAATGAGTTATAATTGTTAACCTTTTTCACTTTAGTTAATGAGCTATAATTGCTAATTAACCTTTACATTTCTTGGTGGGGAATGTAATTGTTTTAAACCCTAGTCTCTAGGGGTTTGGTTAGAGGTTACTAGTAGTGTTTGGTTCCATCCACCTTAAAAAGAAAAAATTTGAGGATAGTATCCTATTTGTAAAGTTTCACCTAATTGGGCAATAAAGTCCTACCTAATTAGATACTATTTGTTATTTGATAACTAGAGTAAAAATATTTTGAATGCATTTCATTTGGATTTGATATGAAATTGCTATTGATATAAATATGAAAATGTTTAGTTGAAAAGTTTTGGATGCTTTAGCATGTTTGAATTCAAAGTTTTTATAAAAAAGATTGTACACTATATTTCCTATTTGTTATCATAATCGAAAATGTTTGATTCATGAAACTGTATTAATATTTCTTATTGGGCTTGAACTCATGCTCTTCCATTGATATTTTTTTCCAGGTACTCTCAGTTTGGGTGAAGAATGATAGTTAGATTGGAAATTTGTTTTTTTATTAGGATTTTAGTTTAAGCTTTATTTTTGGCGAGTGTTTAAATGTTAGAAATTAATTACTGTTTGAACCATTTGAGGTTGAAGTTGTTAGGACAATAGCAAAGTGGTTGATGTATTAGTTCTTTTGAAGTTAAATTTTGAGGATTATAATATATTTTACTATTCTGAATCAGAATTTGGTAATTGGTGATTTTTTTAGTTATAAAGATGACCATCAAGTCCTTAAAAAGGAACTTGGGGCATGACACATATATTCTATCATCAAAAGGCTTGAGACGATCTATACTCTTGCAATGAGTTTATATGTATTCATCTTTTTGGCAATTAAGAGTTGTTATTTGATTCTAATTGGCAATTACAAGCTATGGAGAATTGCTATTATGGAACATTTATGGTTAGAAGGGTTTGTTTTCACATTTATTTATTTTTTCCTTTATCTTAGAACATTAAGTATTGCTTAATTTACGATAAAGATTGGCCTAGCTACAAGTCCCTATTCTTTATATAAGGGCACACCAAGGGTTTTGACAAAAAAACAGTAATTTAAAATTTTTTAAAGTTATTGCATTTTTGTCAAATTTGGCTCCCGATAACTTATACACTTTTAAATTATTTAATCTTTATATAAAAGAGTTAAAATAAGTTAAATGAATGTCAAGCACTATATAAAAAATGATTTATTAACTTTGATTTTTTTGTTTTTCTAATTTTTCTTTTATTTTCTTTTCTTCACATTTTTCCTTACAAAAAGATTTAAATATTTGGATAAAAATGAACTAAATGGTAGAAACTCTTTTAATTTTGAGAAAAATGAAAGTTTTTTGTTCTTTGCTAAATTTTTTGAATATGCATGCACCTGTACATATTAGGATGAACAACACATTTCCCGTGACATCCACACATACATGTACAAATAAACAACACGTTCCTAGTGAATAATGTTGGAAAATTTTTATATTGGCTAACATTAATTGAATAATTTGTATTTTCAAAAAAACGGGTTAATGGATAGTCTATCATATAATAAGCCCAATTAACTAGTGATCATATTTGGATTAGGTTTTGCATCTTTTGAGTAGAAGCTCAGTTGAGTGGCAAGTGTAGGCTATGGGTCTCATTGAAGCCCATTATGGGAGGACCCAATGAGAACCCAATATTGAGTTATACTAAGTCCCATCTCTAATATAGATAAAGGGTCTTTGTGTTTTCCCATAAAGCCACCATAGGTGTTATCAAGATCATAGAAAGGAAGACTTGGTTGCAACAATCAATCACTTGTTTTATTGTGATGGCTCAAACAGGTATGTTCTTTATAGTGATTTTCTATTGTTAGTATCCTTTAATCATGTATGATTAATTTATGTGATTATGTAGATATTCTACATGTGGTATCAGCGCTAGATTTACATGATTTAGGATCTACAATTGGAAATTGAAAATAAAATTTTAAGTTTCTTATTTTATTTTATTTTTGGAGCCGAATCTGTGATCCATGACTGTGTATGGTTTTTTGGTTTATTTTGATTGTGAAACTTTAGGTCTTTTGTTCCTCTTGTCACAAACTTCAAATTGATATATTATATTTGCAATTTCGTTGTTTAAATTGGCAGTAATTAAGTTTTTAAATTTTCTGAATTTTCTTGTTTAAAGATTCAAGAAAAAATTTATTTGTTCAAATTATTGTGTTTTACTTGAATTAAACTCTTGGATTTTGTTGTTTACATATATTATAGTTGATATGTAGCATCAATTTCGGTTTTTTGGCTTAATTTGATGAAAATTGAAAATTCGAAAATATGGGTATGAACCTTAGAAAATTCGTTTTATATTTTTTTTTAAAATTGAGCAAGATTGAGAAGTTTTTTGTTTAATTAATTGTTGTAAAGAGATTTCTTATATTGTTAAGGTAAAAATACATGTAAAATGAGGTCGAAATAGGTTTTGAAATAGAATTTTTCGATCTTGTCTATGAAGGTATAAAAACTGAATTTTGTTAATCAATTATGGAGATCTTTAAGCTGTTTTCTAATGATTAAATGACTTAGAATTGTTAGAAACAACCTAAAGTTTTAAACCCCTCTTGATCTTGATCGAAAAACATTCTTTTTTCAATTGTTTGTAAGCTGGGTAGCAACCGGGTCACTTAACCCAAGCAGGTTTTTTGACCCGCTGCTGGAGGTTGAAGATAACCTCTATCACATGCCAAACGTGCCACATGTGCCGCACATTCCCCACTTGTGGGTCAAGTGTGTGAGGCGCGTGTAACCTCATCCGATGTCTATTTTGAGCCCCGTTTTTTCCTATGCGCTTGTTTTTTCGTCATCTATTTTTTGGTTATATTATTTTATTTTTGGGGGGTAAAAAATATTTATTAAATAATTATTATTTATTTATGTGACTTAATTATCTTAAATTTATTCTTTGGTATAATTTTTTGTTGAGAATTTATCAGAAATTATGCTAATATATATGGAATAGGAGTGTAGTACTCACTCTCTCTAGATTGAAACTCTTTCAAGCTTACTCTCCTACTTGGTCTAAATCACAAAAACTAGTTAAATAATTAGTTTAAAGTGTAATAAAAAAATAAAAAATTGTTGTTCCAATTCTTGCCACTATAATTGATCATTGATCATTGAAAGTACATTTTGTGACGTACTTCATCTTGTTTGATCATATGCATATATATCGCTAATATGCACTATTGTTGTAAGGCAATATTGTTTTTTAATTTACCCAATTTTGGAACGTTGCATGTGAATTGTTGAGGTTATTTCACCAAAGTGATTTAACCATCAAAATTTGCAAGTTTATGAATTCCTATTTTGTTGATGGGGAAAATTTTAGATTAATTTGTACAATCGCCTCCCCAAAGGGGGTTATTGTGCAAATTAATTTAACAACATGAGGATATTGAATGAGATAAATAATTTGATAAATTTGTTTGCCTTAAGAATGTAAACTTTAATGAATTATTTGTTGATCTTCATGCTTAGAGAATAGTTGTTTATTATGGACTCTGTCCAAAGGGGAGTTTATGATAATACAATTGATTCTTATATTGTATTGTTTATGCTTATTTAAGCATTTTACCTATTGCCCATAATTGATCTAGTTGCAAATTTTTGTCAATTAGTTTCCTTTGTTGTGAACAACAATAATGCTACAATTGAAATTCTAAGTGGGTCGAACTATAAGAGATCGAGATCAGACATAGAGTTTGTTTTGGGAATGATGGACTTGGACATGGCTCTACGTGAAGATGAACCTCTTAAGCCTACTAATGAAAGCACTGAAGCTATGAGAGCTCATTATGCGAAATGGGAAAGATCGAACCATTTGAGTCTTATTTCAATCAAGAGGTCCATTGCTAAGCATCTCCTTGGGGGAATACCTGAGAGCAACAATGCAAAGGAATTTCTAGTTGATGTGGGAAATAGATACTAGACATCTGACAATGCCGAAGTTGGGTATTTTATGGATGAATTGATGAATATGAGGTATAATGATATGAAAGGGGTTCGTGAGTATATCCTAAAAATGGTGCATCTTCAGACTAAATTGAAAGCACTAGACATTCCCATTTCCCATAAGTTTATTATTCATCAAGCCCTCAATACTCTACCATCTTCTTTAAGCCAAATCAAGACTACATACAACACCCTGAATCAGTCTTGGGGTGTGAATGACCTGATCACTAAGTGTGTGGCTGAGGAAGAAAAGCTAAAAAGAGAAAAGAATGAATATGCTCATCTCGTTGCTCTTGGAAAACCAAATAATCAGAAGAGAGTTGAAAAGGCTAGAAAGCCCAACTTCCATAGTCATAAAAAACAAGAATTTCAAGAAGAGTGGGAGTGAGAAACAAAAGAATGGAAATGGAAATGCCAATAACACAAACCTTAAGTGTTATCACTGCAACAAAAAGGGTCACAAGAGGGTTGATTGCTTTAAGTTTAAGAATTAGATAGAGAAGAAAAAGAAGGAACAGGGTATGTTATCTACCTATGTCTGTTTTGAATCTAATTTAGTTAATGTTCCTTTAGATTCATGGTGGTTTGACAGTGGTGCTATTGTTCATGTTGCAACTTCTTTACAGGGGATAAGAAATCTGGGGAAGCCAAGTGAAAAAGAGTCAAAGCTTAAAGTTGGTAGTGACATCGAGATTGATGTTGAGCATATTGGAATTGTTGTTTTAGAATTAGATTCTGGTTTTCAACTTGTTTTGGACAATGTTTTTTGTGTACCTTGGTTTAGAAGGAATTTAATTTCTCTTTCAGTACTTGACAAAGATGGATATAGGTTCACTTTTGCAAATAAAAGAGTTGAGGTGATTTATGACTCTAAAGTGATTGGCAATGGTGTTTTGTCTGACGGGCTTTCTAGATTGTCGTTGTTATCTGCTTGTTCTTACAATGTTGAAAACAGTGTTGCTAAAAGACCTTTGACTAAGAAAAGATCTTCATTATGGCATAAGTGTTTGAGGCACATTTCTAAAGAACGAGTAGAACGCTTAATTAGTTATGTGATTCTTCCTCGCCTTGATTCTGATGACTTAGAAATTTGTGCTGATTATGTGAAAGGAAAATTGACAAAGACTAAGAAAAAGGGTATAACTCGTAGTCAAAATTTGTTGGAGATTGTTCATACAGACATTAGTGGGCCTCACTCTACTACCTTGTGTGGCAACAAGTACTTCATTACAT
The DNA here is from genome assembly GCA_946000715.1 of Vitis cinerea var. helleri x Vitis riparia. Taxonomy (NCBI): domain Eukaryota; kingdom Viridiplantae; phylum Streptophyta; class Magnoliopsida; order Vitales; family Vitaceae; genus Vitis; species Vitis cinerea var. helleri x Vitis riparia. The sequence goes on along the minus strand of OX253993.1, from coordinate 18,458,154 downwards.
TCATTGATGATTTCTCTCGATATGACTATGTATATTTGATCAAAGAAAAGACAGATGCTCTTGAAATGTTCAAAGTCTTTCGAACTGAAGTTGAGAAACAACTGGGGAAAGTCATCAAGATTGTAAGATCTGATCGAGGTGGTGAGTATTATGGGAAGCATGGTGACACTGGATAACAAAAGGGACTTTTTGCAAGGTACTTACAAGATAATGGTATTGTTGCTTAGTATACTATGCCTGGTAGTCCTGAACAGAATGGCATGGCAGAAAGGTGCAACCGCACTCTTATGGAAATGAAAATGAGCATGATAAGTAGATCAAATTTGCCAGAATACTTATGGGGTGAAGCCATTAAAACAACAACCTACATTCTGAACCGTGTTCCTAGTAAGTCTGTGCCTAAAACACCGTTTGAACTATGGACAGGAAGAAAACCTAGTTTGAATCCTTTTAATGTACGGGGATGTCCAACTGAGGTGAACTACTAGGTGCTACTTTATTGGGTATCCTAGTCACTTAAAAGGATACAAGTTCTATTGTTCAACTCATGGCACTAGAGTTGTTGAGCCTCAAGTGGCAAAGTTTTTAGAGTTGGATGTTGCTGATAGTATACCCTCTCAATCCAATGAAATAGTGGAACCCATGGATGTTATTTCTTTACCTTTGCCAGTCTCAGACATCAACCTTGATGTTGGAGCTTTTGATTCTGGGATTCAGCAAGGAGTTGCTACTGTCAATTTCCCCACTATCGAAATAACCCCTATTGTAAATGAGATTCTTCCTGTGGAAATGAGGAAATCGCAAAGAACTAGAAGGCCTGCCTTTTCGAATGATTATTATGTTTACCTCGAAGAGGGAGAGTATGACATTGGAAAAGAAGTGGACCCTACTACTTATCGTGAAGCTCTCAGTAGTGATAAGGCAAATGAATGGTTGATTTCCATGAGAGATGAGATGTAGTTTATGTCAAACAATGATGTTTGGGAACTTGTTGATCTTCCTAAATGATATAAAACCATTGGATGCAAATGGGTATTCAAGACCAAAAGAGACAACAAAGGAAATGTTGAAAGATACAAGGCTAGATTGGTTGCTAAAGGGTATACATAGTGAGAGAGCATTGATTTCACAAAGACTTTCTCATCAGTCTCTACCAAAGATTCCTTTAGGCTAATTATGGCGTTAGTAGCTCATTTTGACTTAGAGCTTCATCACATGGATGTCAAGACAACTTTTCTCAATGGTGATTTGAGTGAGGAGGTCTACATGTCATAACCTGAAAGATTTAAGGAAAATGGGAAAGAGAACATGGTATGTAGATTGAAAAGGTCAATTTATGGTCTCAAGCAAGCTTCTCATCAGTGGTACTTGAAATTTGACAAAATTGTGACGTCTTTTGGTTTTATAAAGAACAAGTTTGATTAGTGCGTTTATATGAAAGTCAATTGGAGCAAGTACATTGTCATGGTTTTCTATATCGATGATATTCTACTTACTAGTAGCGATGTGAATCTCTTGAATGATACCAAGTGTATTTTGTCTGCTAATTTTAACATGAAGGATCTCGGAGAAGCATTTTTTGTGCTGAGTATTGAGATTTATCATGATAGATCTCAAAACCTTCTTAGGCTATCTCAGATAGCCTATATCAATCGTGTGCTTAAAAGATTCAATATGCAGACATGCAAAACTGGTGATGTACCTATTGTGAAGGAAGATAAACTCAGTAATGAACAGTGTCTAAAGATTGATTTGGAAAAGGATGCCATGAAGACTATTCCTTGTGCTAGTGCTGTTGGTAGCTTGATGTATGCACAAGTATGTACGAGACCTGATATCGACTTCATTGTTAATGTTCTTGGTAGATATTTATCAAACCCTGGACATGATCATTGGGTTGCTACAAAGAAAGTCATGAGATATCTACAAAGAACGAAGGATTTTATGCTTATGTATAGGAGGGTGGATAATCTTGAGGTAGTTGTATGCTCAGATTCTTATTTTGGCGGTTGTTCTGACAATCACAAATCTACTTCAAGATACATTTTTATGTTAGTTGGTAGAGCCATTTCATGTAAAAGTGTCAAATAGAGCCTAATTGCATCCTCGATCATATGCTGAGTTTGTAGCTTGTTATAGTGCATCATCTCAAGCTGTTTGGCTAAGAAATCTGATTTCAGAGTTGCAAGTTGTTGATTCCATCTTTTGACCCATTGTGATTTATTGAGACAATAATTCAGTTGTGTTCTACTCCAAGAACAATAAGATCAATACAAGTTCTAAGCATATGTAAATCAAGTACCTTAAAGTCAAGGACTTAGTGAAGAAAGGAGATATTGTGATTGAGCACATAAGAACTGAGTCTATGCTAGCTGATCCTTTAACCAAAGGTTTAAAGCCCATAACGTTCAAGGAACATGTTGTGAATATGGGTGTCATTAAATCTTTTGATTCTTTGGTTTAGTGGAAGCTTTTGTGATTTCTCTTATTTCAATTATTGTTTTGTGTAAACATTGATCATTATTGTTATGCCACTTGCAAAATTAAAATCTTTTTATTATGATCATCATTATTAAGTATTATATTATAGCATGTCGTAATTGAATTACATACAACATGGTATCTTAAGATATTGAACCTTAAGAATTATAGTTGTATACTATTGGATGTCACAAATACCACTATTTTAAGATCTTGTGGTGCATTGTTGGTGACATATGACTTGTTAAAGTCAAGCAATTTCATATTGTTTAGAAATTACAGTAATTTCATTTTGTTGAGAAATTGCAATTACAATTTCATTTTGCTGGTAAATTGTAATGAGGACTGATAAGAAACAATGCATATAGATGATGATCACATGTTGGCATTGATTTCTTACTACACTACTGGGTTTACGATCCATGTCGATATGGTTATAAATATTCGTGACTATAAGGGGCATTATGTTTGTTGAGATTAACATATAGACCATCATAGTCAAATATTAAGACCATGTTGGACTGGATAAGTTTATCATGATGCTACTTAAAGACTATCATTTCTTTAAAAAAAGTATGGCCACACAAAATAAACTTTTCTGTACTTAACCCAAGAGTCTTATTTTCAAAATGAATTTAATGAATCCTCAAAAAACAATTAATGTAGCCCAAGTGGGAGAATGTTGGAAAATTTTTATATGGGCTAACACAATTGAATAATTTGTATTTGAAAAAAACGGGTTAATGGATAGTCTATTATATTATGAGCCCAATTAACTAGTGATCATATTTGGATCGGGTTTTGCATCTTTTGAGTAGAAGCTCAGTTGAGTGGCAAGTGCAGGTTATGGATCTCATTGAAGCCCATTATGGGAGGTCCCAATGAGAACCCAATATTGAGTTATGCTAAGTCCCCTCTCTAATCTAAATAAAGGGTCTTTCTGTTTTCCCATAGAGCCACAATAGCTTTTATCAAGATCATAGAGGGGAAGACTTGGTTGCAACAATCAATCACTTGTTTTATTGTGATGACTCAAACAGGTATGTTCTTTATAGTGATTTTCTATTGTTAGTATTAATCATGTATGATTACTTTATGTGATTATGTAAATATTCTACAAATAATACTACTTTTAGATTATGGATAATATTTGGTTTCAGCCCGGACGAAGGACAAATTTTTTGTTGTGTTTCACATGTTCTTTTAAGAAAGTAAAGTGATTTAGGCCACAAGATACAACTGGTACACTTTTTGTCCTCCTTTACACTACTATGCAGCATGTGAATATTATTGAGAAGGGGTTAAAAAACATCGCATTTAAAGATTTCATTTGAATATTGTTTGTTAATAGATAGATAAAGGTTACGTTTGGCTTCCAAAAAGTACTTTTTGATAAAAATAAAGAAGATAAAATGAATATAAAAAATGACCTAAAATATTGATAACTTTCTAACTAATATTAAAAAATATTTTAAAACTATTTTAACTTAATGGGTGTTTGGTAAATCAATTTAATAATTTAAAACGACTTAAGAACTTAATTTAAGTTGTTAACTATATTAAGCATATGTTGTAAAATAACTTAATAATATGACTTAAAGTAAAAAATAACTTTAAGTAATAAATAAAAATAATTCATTTTTTCAGAAGGCCGCATCTTCATTTTACTTTTTTTTTTTTTTTTTTAATTTTTTTATCCTGGCCATTTGTCCTTAATACCTTCATGATCTCTTTTGCTATTCCATGACCTCCATTGTTACTCGACCGCCTATGCCCTAGTTATAATTTATGATGAAAAATATGTCATTTTGATGCTTTAAAATAAGTTTTAAATTAATTTTATCAAACATCTTTAATACTTAAAATAAAAATTAGATAATAAGCTTTAAGTCAACAACTTAAGTATAACGTAGCTTAAAATCAAAGTCTTTAAGTTGTAAGTATTAAGTTTTACCAAACACCCTTTCAATCAACAACTTAAATGAGTCTTAAAAAAATCAAGTGAAGTGTATCTTTTTGTTTTTTATTTACCTATATTTGATGAATACATTTTATCTATGGAAACTTAGGCCATATTTAATTCTTGAAAAGTTAGAAAAAAAAAGGCAAATAAAAGAAAATAAAGAGGAAAAGTAAAAGAAAGAAAAAGTTAAGGAAAATAAAAAATAATTTTAAAGTCAATAAATTATTTTAATTATTACTTCAAACTTTTTTCACTTATTTAACGCTTTTATATAAAGATTAAATAATTTTAAAATGTACAAATTTCTTAGTAAATTTAGTATATTTGACTTTCTTTAGTATTTTTCACAATAAAACCAAACAAAAGAAAATCATTTTCTTTACTATTTTTTTTTCTTTCCCTAATACCTTTTGGGAATCAAACATAACCTTCAAGATAGAGGAGTGAGTAATGATAGAACCAAAAACTACCTCAAGTTTTCTCGGTTTTTTTTTTTTTTTCCCAAATTTTTATCTCGTTCATTTTAAGTAACATAACAAGGAATATATTATAATATTTTCTTTTAACAATTTCTTTTATTTTCTTTTTTTCTATCTCATTTTCCATGTTGTCAAACTGAAAAAAGATTCTCTTTAATTTGTTTTTCTTATTCCTAACATTTTCTTATTTGGTTTCAGTAGGAGCTAAAACATTCTATTTCAATTATAATAGTATAATTATAAAATACTATAAAATTAGAACTTTGTAGAAGTCTATTAAAATTTGACTCTTCCGTCAGAGAAGTCCCTAGATAAGCTATCTTTTTCAGTCATTTCTTGTATTTATAGAAATTAGGTGGTTAGAGTTTTTAGGAACAAAAAGTCAACCGACTTTGTACAGTGTTTCATACACATCTTATTTCTAATCCAGGTTTATTGACTTGTGCCTGAACTTGAGCGGTTGTTTTGTTTCCTTTTGACTTACCACTAAGTGGTTAAAATTCTCCATCATACTTCCTATAAAGTATTAAGGATATTAAGGAAAAAAATGAGGAAAATAATTTGGAAAAAGTGAGGCAGCACTTCACAACCAAAGCAGAATTGACTTAATCTTATATGGTACCAGTTTAACAATGGGAAATACTCTCTCGTTTCTTTTCTGAACAAATCGAGGAACAAGTCAAGAAAGGGATAAAGGAATTAGATGGACCTAAAGACAAAACAAGCTTTATTGATAGTAAAGAACTCTTTTTATTTTTACACCAACTCTAACCAACCAATACCAAGACTACTTGGGCATATTTTGCTTGCCTTCACAATACAACAACCATAAAATTGTTAGAATGTAGTGACTTGTCCCATAAGTTTCCACTAATGGAAGGAATCTCCTGGATTTCCATGCACTCGTATGAAAATAATCATAAAATAGGAACCCTTTAAAAAAAATTCAAATTTTATATATTCACCAATCAAAGGTAGTACCTAAGATGGTCAAAGGTAATGCTTAAGATGATAAAAGATAGTCTTCAAATTGATGAATGGTAGTTTTTCATTAATTATTTCATTCGTTCATGTACAGAGTATATATAGAGGGCAATCATCATTCTAAGAATGGGAAAGAATGATACAAGGAAGGAATGATATAAGGAAAGAACAACTAATATCCTAATATCTCAACATTCCTAATATCTCAACTTTCCTAATATCTAAACATTCCTAATATCTCAACACTCCCTCTCAAGTTGGTGCATAGATGTCACACATGCCCAACTTGTCTAAAAATTTTGAGAACACTTGACTTAAGACTACAACTTTGGTGAGGATATCGACCAATTGATCTTCTGATCGAATCTTAGGCAATTCCATAATCTTATCATCCAACTTCTCTTTAATGAAGAATCTGTCCACCTCGACATGCTTTGTACGATCATGTTGTACTGGATTATGAGCAATATCACATGCGACTTTATTGTCACAAAATAATCAGATTGGTTACCTAGATAGGTAACCTAAATCCTATAAGAGGAGTCTTAGCCATAATGCCTCACAAAGTCCTAGAGCCATACCCCTAAATTCCGCTTCTGCACTTGAACGAGCGACGACATTCTACTTCTTACTTTTCTATGTCACAAGATTACCACCTACAAAGGTAAAGTAACCAGATGTAGATCGCCTATCATCCACTGCACCGACCCAATCAACATCAATATATACTTCTATACTTTGATGATCAACATTTTTAGTGAACAAAATTCCCTTCTTAGGAGGATTCTTCAAATAACTCAAAATATGCATGACTGCTTTCATATGTTGCTCTCCAGGATTATGCATGTATTGACTTACTACACTCAATGCATAAGCAAGATCTGGTCTTGTATGAGCTAAGTACATTAATCTCCCCACAAGTCTATGGTATCTTCCCTTATCGGTTGATACTTGATTAGACTCAACACACAATTTCAAACCTTCTTCTATTGGTGTATCAACAGGTTGACATTCCAGTCTCCTATAAAATATCTAAGGCATACTTTCTTTGAGACATAAAAAATCCTTCACTTGATCGAGAAACTTCAATCCCAAGAAAGTATTTCAGAGGACCTAGATATTTCATTTCAAATTCTCTAGATAGATAATTTTGCAGATCTTTTCTTTCTTCAGGATCATTTCCTGTAACTACCATGTCATCCACATATACGATGAGTGTCGTAATCTTACCATGTTGCTTTTTCAGGAACAAAGTGTGATATGAATTACTTTGATGATAGCCAAAAGCTCTCATTGACTTTGTGAACCTTCCAAACCATGCTCTCGGGGATTGCTTCAACCCATACAATGAATTCTTCAATTTGCACACCTTCTGACATTGCTTTTTTGACACCATGCATCCTGGTGGAAGATCTATATATACTTCTTTAGATAACTCGCCATGCAGAAAGACATTTTTCACATCGAACTATTGTAATGACCAATCTAGGTTTGCAGCTAAAGACAGTAATACTCGAACTGTGTTGATCTTAGCTATAGGTGCAAATGTCTTTGTGTAGTCAATTCTATAAGTTTGAGTGTACCCTTTTGCTACTAGTCTTGCTTTAAATCATTCAATACTACCATCTGCCTTGTACTTCACAGTATATATCCAACGACACCCAACTAGCTTCTTTCCTGGTGGACATTCTATGAGTTCCCATGTTTCATTCTTCTGTAATGATTTCATCTCTTCATTCATGGCTACTTTCCACCTTGGATCAGCTAAGGCTTCCTGCACACTGTTAGGAATAGCTACAGTAGATAATTGATTTACAAATGACTTATTTGATTCAGACAAACGATGGTTAGACACATAGTTGCTCATGGGATATTTGACTTTGGTAGACAATTCAAGTTTATATGTGGGTTTAGGAATACCTCTATTATGACGGTGTGGTAACCGTTTCATGAATGGATCAGGTTACAAATTAGGAACACCCTCAACAGACGACGATTGGTTTTGTATTTCAGTGAAGACATCTTCGGACCCAAATTGTTCAAATGGTGGTGATGGTTCAATTGTACTGTCTCTTCCTTCTTTTATGACTTCTTCAGTTTCTGGGTGGTCATTACTACTTGGTTCCAAAGTTGTACCACTCATATCCAACTCACCCACTTCCTGGTTCACTAGTTCAGATTGTCCAGATTCATCATCCTCAGAGATATAATAATCATAATCGAGAGTCTGAATTTCCTTCTGGTACTCCCCCTGAAGTTCAGACTCAAATGAAAAATACATCGAATCTTCATGAAACACCACGTCCATTGTAATAAACATTCATCGAGTTGGAGGATGGTAACATCGATATCCCTTTTTGTGCAATGCATATCCAATAAACACACATTGCAATACACGAGAAGTTAACTTGGTGCGTTGGTGTTTGTGTAGATGCACAAATGCCACGTAACCAAAAACACGAGGAGGTAGATTTGGGACAGTTAGGGCAACTACGACATTAGTAAGAGCTTGGAGAGGTGTTTGGAAGTTAATTGAGCTGGAAAGTACCCAATTGATCAAGTATGTTATAGATGTAATTGTTTCTCCCCAATAAGATATCAGTATTTTTACTGCTATCAAGGAAGCATGAACAACCTTTAACAAGTGCCGATTTTTCCATTCAGCAACTCCATTTTGCTGGGGTGTATTGGAACAAGTAGTCTGATGAATGATGCCATGTCCTTCCAAATACTTTTGAAGATCAGAACTCTGATATTCTCCACCATTATTGCTACGTAGAACCCAAACCTTTGCATTGTACTGAGTTTCAATCATTTTATGAAAATTTTGAAACAACAAGTTCACTTCATCTTTGGTCTTCATCAAGCATAACCATGTCATTCTAGTACAATCATCAATAAAAGTAACAAACCAATGTGAACCACTCAAAGTTGGGACTTTGGATGGGCCCCAAACATCAGAATGTATAACTATAAAAGGAAACAGACTTTTATTCAAAATTAACGGAAACGAAGCACGATGGCTTTTAGCCAATTCACAAATATCACAACGGAAACCAGAAATATCACTCTTTGCAAACAAACTAAGAAACTATTTTTTTAAATAACCAAAGGAAGCATGTCTCAAACGTCGATGCCACAACCAAATTTCAGACTTTTTCTTTTCCCCCTTAGATCCATCTGCCATCAAGGCTTGTTGCAACTTATTTGAATCCTTTGACTGCAAGTCCAAGTAATAGAGTTTTCCTCGCTTAATACCACAACCAATTGTCTATCTTGTTTGGATGTCCTTAAAAACACAAAATTCAGGCCAAAAAATGACAATACAAGATAAGGCTGCAGTGATTTGAGAAATTGACAAAAGATTGTAATCTAAAGATGGACCAACTAAAATAGAATCCAAATTTAAAGTATCAGTAAGAGTTAAGGATCCTTCCCCAATGACTGGGGTTGTGTTACCATTGGCTATGGAAACAATTTTTTGTGAGGAAGGTCTAAGGGGTGAAACCTGTCTAGAATCAAAAGTCATATGATCTATAGCACCAAAATCAATTATCCATGCACTATTAATAACAGGTGTAAAGTATTTAAAAACTTACCACCATAATCTATAGCGGCTACCAATGCAGAGGCTTTCTCAGCAACATTAGCCTCTGTTTTTATTTCGGCAACAGTTGCAATCGAGGTTTTCTTGGAATCCTTTTTCTGTTGATCACTATTATGATCCCACCAATCTGGATATCCCACAATTTCAAAGCAACGACTCTTGGTATGACCAATCTTATTGCAGTGAGTGCATTTGAAGGTTGACTTATCAATATTAGGGTTTGTCTTAGGATAGTTGGTCTTGGATTGGTCCTGCCAATTTTGGGTTGATCGCTGTCAGACTACCATAGCTGAGGTCTCAGATTCTGCTTTCATACTAGCATGACACACTGCCTCTCGTCGAATCAGTGCATAACATTCTTCTAAATCGAGAAGAGTATCTTTGCGTAGAATCTTTCCTCGAACTTGCTCAAAGTCACCATCTAATCTAGCAAGAAAGATGTGCACCCGTTGTCGTTCAATGGATTTCCGGTATGCTGCAATGTCCTCAGGGTCTTTCATGACTACCTTATCCCGATGATCCAATTCGCAAAAAATTTTAGTTATCTCTCCATAATATTCAAAAAGAAACCTACTGCTTTGTTTGGCAGTGAAGGCTTTTTGATTCAAAGTGAAAACTTGTAATTCATCACTTCCATCATAGAAGGCCTTTGATAATGCACTCCAAATTTCTTGAGCGGTGGGTTAGCGTAAGTAACGCGTCATAATTTCTGGACTCATGGACATTAACAACCATCTCTTCACCTTTTGATTCTCAGCATACCATTTTTCATATCCATCTTTTGACTCTTTTGGTGGATTTCGTGCTCATGCGTTTTCCACTCGATGACGAGCTCGATTTATTTTCGAAAAATTGATTTTATTTATTGTTTGAAAAATGACTTGGAGTCGCCACTTATTTTTGTTTTATTTTTTAAAGGGTAAACAAAATAAGAAAGAAAAACCCTAAGTGTGACTCCTTGTTTTGGAAAAGGTTGGTCTACGAAAAACCGGATCGGGTTCGGGGGTCAGGTTACTTATCGGGAAGGTACGGTAAAGACCGTAGCACCCCTCTAAGTCCCTAAAGCCGGGTCTCTACTAATAAAATGAAGCTGACATGGCAACCAATGAGAAAATCAATGAATACTCGAATCAATCATGCACATATGAGAAACAGAACAATGCATAGAAGATGGCTAGAGTGAAAGTGGGTGCATACCTGAGCAACGAGCCACCATGCGCTATCAAGAAATGGGGTTAGTGTACAATAAAGAGTATAAACATAGCTCACATGTCACTAAATCGAGTACAAAATCATCAAAGGCACGCATGACACTTCATTCAAATTCACTTTTATTTTGATGAAAATTTATTTGATGTGGGGCCCCCACCAAAGCCCAATCTATTTTTGAGTGAATCAATTTCGTAAATTCTATCACCAAGAATTACGAAAAATAAATTCACACTTATTTTAAAACATTTTGAAAATCAAAGAAAACTCGAAAGTGGCTTGCCGAAAAGAAAATGACAACCAAATTTTATGGAAAATGGGATTTTGTTATCTAAGAACTCTAAGGATGAAAGGTGGAAGAATTGAAATTATTATTTTTAAGAAAAACTGAACTCTGGAAAAAATTATTTGAGGAATGGGATTAGGGAAAATTATTTTCAAAATTAAAGAATAAAAAAAAACATAAGAGTGCCATAGGATCCAAGGGTTGCATGCCAAAGGTGGCCATGCAACTGGAAGCATGTGGGGGTGAGTCTAGGTGGAAGAGCCGTGATTATGGTTTAAAGATGAGTGGGTTGGGGCAAGTCCAGATCAGTTACAAGCCTGCCTCGGTCCACCACTGCGTCCAGCTCTTGCTGGGGCTCGAGCCATCATTTCAGGGTGGCGAATGAGCTTTTCTTGCCTCCTTCAAGTGGGATTTCAGCAAAGGCACGGGCGAAGACTGCTCTATGAGCTTAAATGCAAAAGCCAGGTTAACAGCATCAATTTACCTTGATTTCTTCAGTGTTATCACCTGACATTACCTTCTTCAAATCAGCAACTGCTGACTCGATCTCAGTTGCAACACCACTTGGGATCTTGTACCTGTATTCACCCAAGCTTTTTCCTACGCTATAGAAGGTGGCGTCTGCACTATTTTTGATATCCATCAGAGTTTTTCTCTCCTGATCTTTCTGGGCATGCAACTCGGCTCCCTTAACCATCTCCAAAACGGTTGTACCAATGCCATTTGCATTACGCTGGTGCACCTGATATTGAAAAATACTCCCAAAACTGTCATGGACTGTATGCCCTTTTCGAATGAAAGTATTTGGGCTGCCACTTGTGCGCTTTCTCAACCGAGATTAATTTGTCACCAACTTTTACGCTCACCTCAACTTCTGGATACACCTCAAATTCCCTAATATCCGTCATTTGTTCCGTTTGAGGACCGAACTTCTGGTGCAGTCTCTTAGCTTACTCCACTACAGCTTTCGCTATTGGATGCTCACTATTTGCTTCTTGTACGCTCTCTCAAGTACATTTCCACCCTTGATGAACACACCTAGCGAAGCACCCTTCTCTGTGATCACCATAATCCCCCAACTGTACTGTTATGAACAGAAAAGCTTGTAGCATCTGTATTGGCTGAAACATTGATGATGTCAATTGTCTCACTTTGAGCCCCCCTGAAGCAACCAATGGTAACAATGCGCCTTGCTTGCTGCCACCAATAGCGTGACTCCTTGGTTGAAGATGAATTCCTAGTAGCTCATAGAAAGAACACAATAGTGGGTTATCTAGCTGGGTCCATGCCATGTGTCTGAACCTAATCATAGTGAACGAAAACAACTTGTCTATCAACCAATTCAGATTCAAGTGAAACTTCTCGGGATTTAACTCTAAAAGGCTGCTACTGTGCTGCTTTAACTCCACGTCACTTCAAAGTGGGGTTTTGGTGCAGCCTTCTTCTTCGTCTTGGGGTATAGGAACTGGCGTGCACCTTCCAGCAATCACAGCACTGATGCACTTGGCCAAGCAATGGATATTGTTGTTGAAGCCACCAGTATCCACATTGAAGGCAGTATAGCTCCAGATATTGGATGTCATGAAGGCAACAAATAAATACGGTAACAAACTCCAAGAACCATCATTTGCACCTCCAATTTCTTCTAAGATCATTCTCACCTACTCAGAATCATAATCACCAACTAAATTAACACTGTTTTCCACCACCCTCATCCTCCTTATTTCCTTCTTTTCAGGTATTTCATCGGGTAGATGCTTAACAACCCCAGCTTCTTTAAGCAGATCACTGATTTGGGAATCCTCAAGAAGGCCAAGAATCAATTGAACAACTGCTAAATGGATGTCACACGTGACTTTTGTGAAGATTGGGCTCTTTGAACCACTTTGATTAGAGTGGTGTTTACTGGGATTCCATCTGGAAAAGGACTCTGAGTTAGGAGTACAGGGGATGCTAGCATGAAATTCAAGAGCTCCATGAGAGCAGCTTCCTCTGACACGTTAATTCGTAATGTATCATGCCTCTGCTCTGACTCTTTCATCTCAATGATGCCGCCACCTTCTCACGTTCTTCTTCTTTATATTGCTGTGCTTTAACTAGCTGCCCATCAGCCAAAATGATTTCATAAGCCACAACAGTGTCAGAGAATAGGCCATAACTGTGAGAGCTTCCTTCAATTCCCTAGCCATTGATGAGGCCACCAATAAGATCATCAAGTTCAGCAACCACAACAAAGGCAAGATTCTTGGGGGCACTAACTCTGCTAATTTGCCCCATGTTGACTAGGGGTTCACATCTGGCAATCATCCTCTCTTTGTCAATGTTTCTGACGCTAATAGAGACCCTCTCCTGTGTTTCAAAATTATAGGTTGTTGAGAGCATCTCTGAAACATCATCCCCATCAGGCTCCTGACCCTTAGGTTCCACTTTTTCTGTCTTTTCATCCCAAGTAACACAAGATTAACTACAGCCAGTTTGCTTTTGTGGTGAATTGCGTGGAAAACCATTTTCTAGAAGTCTGATTTGTCCATCTGGTGAGGCTGGATCAAAGGTATCGTGACTTTGCATTTTCAAACCAGAGGATGATCCCTTAGGTTGACAGTAAACCCCTGCATTTGTGTCGATCACCTTCAGGTAAAAGCTTCCCTTGGCGTCAACAGTGGCCAAGGCCACGACCATGGCAGATTCGGTGATGATGCCCATCGACGACGCTACGCAAGGCATTGAGAGATAGACATTGCGGCTGAATTTGGTACCCATCTGGACTGCGTTGGCAGTAGTGGATGTCGTAGCTGAGTTTTATACCCAGCTGGACTGAGTCGGCAATGAAGCGGATGCCACAGCCGAGTTTGATACCTAGCTGGACTGAGTTGGCGGTGAGGTGGTGATGGCGGAGGCGTTTCGCCGCCAGCGGCTTGAGGACAACTTCTTTTTGGCTTTCTTATAAGATTTGCATCTGCTACATTGGTGCTGAGGGAAACATCATTCAGTTTTCACCTTCGCCTGATTGCATTCTTCCCATAATTTAAGAAATCACACTGAGGACACTCCCACTCCCCGCCAGTCAGCTATCTCTTTGGTCGTGCCTCCTCACACCCCAGACATTTCATGTTTCTTGCGAAGTTCAAGAAACTACATCTTGGGCAAAGCCAGCCACCTCTCTTCATTTCAATATTTTGGCCAAGATGCCTTGGTGTTTGTCCATATCTATCTGAGATGTTTTTGCACTGACCCAGACAGATCTGATGCTGGAGCTCTACAACTCATCTCAGCCAACTCATTCAACAGATTCTGAACGGAGGATTCAACAAGTTCCCAGTCGTAGCCATCATTCCTCCCTGGAGAAATCAGTAGGATTGCTTGCATAACTCAATAAGAACCTCATCAGCTCAACTGTGCATGTTTTCTCAGATTCCATAACCTGGAAATACTCCCCTCCAGCTTGCTACCTTAGTAGTTCCTTGTTCTCTCAGGCAGGGATGAAAGAACTGGTGCGCACCATAGACGGATACCAAGAACAGGGGATAATGGCAAAACAGAGTACATATAACAAGAACAAAGTGAACCCATTCAAGCCTCATGTCATGGATCAATCAATGGGCTCAGATGAAGGTGAGTAAAATCAAATGAGTATCAAACAAAAATCAAAACAAAGTTACAAATATCCCATGGGGAAACTGAAACAGAGCCAAACGGGTCCTCAACAAAAAAACATTAAAAAGAGGGATATGAGCATGTTTGCTCCCAACCAAACAAACATCATCCAATGATCAGCAGAAAAAGAAAAAGAAAGAAAGCTTACCAGTTGAAGCAAATGGGAAATTCACAATAAACGTACCTAAAAGTGATTCTCTCGAGCTTGGTCGGCAAGAAATCAGCAAGCCATCTCTCTTCTTCAGCTGACCTCCCTCTCCAGCTAAACGAATACCCTTCCTGAAGCTCAAGGACCTCCATGAATCCTCACCAGCAAGCTCCTCTCCAGTTTTCTTCCTGAAAAACCCCCCCAAAATATCTCCTTCTCCCCAGCTGAAAAAACACCCTCTGAAAAGCACCTTCTCTCTGCCAGAAAACCGCAACCAAAAGCACCACCCCCCTCCTGCAGCTGGCCTGCTACCCCTCAACAGAAACGCACTCCTCTCTGAAGATCCTTCCCCAGGTGTCAACCATTCATTGGCTCCTTCAACTCCACTACCTGATTCATTGAAGGCCAATTACGAGATGACACGTGGTTCCTTGAGATTGTGACACCTGTCAAAAATTAGCTGCAAAAAACGAGCCTCTAATGGGGGTCTACAGGTAGTTTTTCATTAATTATTTCATTAATTATTTCATTCATTCATGTACAGAGTATATATAGAGGGTAATCACCATTCTAAGAATGGGAAATTATGATACAAGGAAGGAATGATATAAGGAAAGAACAACTAATATCCTAATATCTCAACATTCCTAATATCTAAACATTCCTAATATCTCAACAGATAGTACCTCTATCATTAAAAGGTAGTATATTTGAATGGTCAAAGATAATATATATATATATATATATATCATTAAAAGGTAGTATACTTGAATGGTTATAGGTAATACCTTTGACCAAGACCATGAAATGCTAATTATTTTTAGACAACTGCTTGAAATTTGTACTTTATAAAGTTGGGTTCCTATTTATGATTTTTTTTTTTAATTTAAATGCATGGAAACACACTTTTGCCAAATAATTTTCCTTGAGCAATTATGGTAAAAAAAAAGTGAAAAAAATGTTAAGGAAAAGAGAAGGAATGATATTAAAAGATTTTCCTCCCTGCCTTTTTCTTTAACAAAAGATGAAATTCAAGGGTAAATATATCGGTCAATAATTTAATTTTCTTTTTCGTAGCTAACCAAATAAAAGAAAAATTTATAAATTTTCCTTACCTTCTCTTTTCTTATATTTCTCCTACAATTTTCTTCCCACAAACTTTCTATTTTCTTATGTTTTTTTCCTTACTTTTCCTTTTTATTAACTTTTCTTCAAATCATAAAGTAATTGAAAACGAAGAAAACAAGATAATTAAAATGGATTACAAATTCAAAACATAAAAAGACCTCATCAGCGACTGCCATTATTCCTGTGATCGAGATAATAATTGTGCTACTAAGTGATTAAGAAAAATAAAGATATAGAAATTCCATAGATACTGTTAAACTATGTTTAGTTGTTAGAAAATTTAAGAGAAAGAAAATAGAGGGAAAAAAAGAAGAAGAAAAAACAGTGAAGGAAAATAATAAATAAATTTAAAATTAAATGCATTATTTTTATATACTACTTTAAACTCATTTAACTTATTTTTACTCTTTTATACAAAGATTAAATAATTTAAAAAGGCAAAAGTTTCTAACTCGTTTTAATTATATTTAATTTTCTTTTATGTTTTTTTTTTAATTTTATTTTATAGTAAACCAATATAAGAAAATTGTTTTTCCTTAGCATTTTTGCATTTTGTTAGTGCATTAGATTGGGAATTTTTTTTCTATTCATCCCAATTTAGGACTTTTTATATTTTCCTCTTACATTCCATTGAAGATTCGAGGAGCCTATAGAGTCAACAAGGAATAACGTAGGGTAAGTATAGAGAGCTATGAAAGGGATGATGACTTTTAACATCTGACATAAAATAGACTCTAGGGAATAATAGATTGAATGCTTTTAAACGTTAATTAAAAAAGGACTTGAGATTGAGTGCTCAAGCACCTAGATCTGACACTCAATGCCTCGAGCACTCAGATGTAACACTTAATGCATTGGGCACTCAATTGTTGTGGTTGAACATTAGCAAGAGGCATTCAAGTGTTGGAAGTGCTCAAGCGCACTTACCCAATGCTTAAACGTTCCAAGGTCGAGTTTCCAAAATTGTGCTCGGTAAAGTTTCTAATTTTTTTAAGTGTTGGAAGCACTCTAGTGTACCTAAAATTTGATATTTTGGAAATAATCCAAGTCCACTAGAATTTCACCCTTGTGTATTTTATACTTGAAAACTCAAGTTCTTCTTAATGCGTATGCTATGACAGTTTTATATATTGAAAGTTTTATTTCTTTTCATTATGGCATAGGAATCCTTGTAGATGTGACTTACTCTCCATTGAAGACTCGAGGTTGTTGATCATTCAACTAGACTGTCATAGGTAAGTTTGAAAATGTTTGTTAGAGACAAGTTAGGTTAACGCATGAATTGGATTAGTTTCTCAAAATTGGTTTAAAAATTTTTATTTTTTACTTTTGATAAAACAAGACCACTTAAGCACTAGCTAAAGTGCTCGAGTGTTGGAGCCACCGCTCAAATGTCTAAATAAGCGCTTGAATGATCGAGGTGCTTGAGTGATGGTTAAGTCCACTTGAGCTGTTATTCTGATTTTGCCATGCTTTAGTAGTGTTTCTTGTTGGAAATTCATGGTTTATTTTTTAATCAATAATCCTATTTCAATCCTTTAGGTTTCATAATCTATATATATATATATTATTGCCCTATCATTCTTGGCACTAAACTCTCAAGGTTAGTAGATTCATTTTTTCAGGTTGTTGAAAGGAGGCTAAGGTGAATCCACTAGAGCATTGGAGGTGTTATGCCGGGGACATGGATCACGATATAGGTACTAGAGAGTAAGTCTTTAGAATAAGTAACAAGGTAAATTTGTGTATCTTGATCTCATATGGTGGATTGTTAGATTGGAGGTCCTAAACACTATGGTTTTTATCTTCACAAATGGTGTAGACGTTTCCCATGTAAAATCATTTGTTTGTTTTGTGTGTGTTCTATTCCCTACTCATAATTTCCTATAGGACTCAATTGCTTTAATTTGGCTTAATTCCCACTCATTATTTAAATTGGGTTAAGATTTCAATTCCTATACGACAATATTTAAAAATCATCCATTCACCCTCTTCTAGGTGTTACCCTACTAAATAAGCAGTTTTTTTAATTAGTATTAGAGTAAGCTATTAAATAACAATTTTGATTTTTTTTCTCTCGATTCTGCTAATCCAGTATGGAATAAACAAAGGTGGGTTCTTCCATTAATAATCCATCATGTTTTGATGAGAGTAACTATCCACACTAGAAGGCTTGAATGGAATTTTTTCAAAAAATGTAAGGTGAAAGGGTTTAGAACTAAGTGGAATTTTGATGGGGACCCCCATTGAAATTAGTTGTTTATGGAAGATCTACTAGGGAATGCAAACCCAATCTTGAGTGGGACAAATTGATAATAAAGGTAGTGAGACCAATGCTTGGTCACTTGTATAACATATTTAATGGCGTTAGTACTTAACAAACAAATATTTTCACTTGCTTGCTTTGTTGAAACTATAGTAGTTGATTTTGCTTTGTTATGAGTCATAAGGCTTGTAGTAGTGTTGTGTGTTGATTAAGCAATGACAATTTTGTCATTACTCTTTATTGACATGCACAATTTGAATCTTTTTGGATGTCATAGTGTTAATAATGATCAATTTTTTTAGCAAAAGAGATGAGAGACAAAGATGTCCCATCGAGCGTGCCATAAATTTATAAGTACAAATTGTGTGAAGTCTTGCTAAACAAGTAAAATAATGGAAAAAATATGCTAACAATTATTTTTATTAAAATAGTTGTGGGGTACAAACTCATTGATAATATTCTTTACAAAAGAATATTTTTCCTCTCATTCCTTTACTTTGATCACAATCTAATAGACGATGATGAAGTGTTTTATTTGTTTTGAAAATCAATTAAGGGCTTAGAGTGACTTATTCCCAAAGGACTTTGTTGAAAGACGAAGATCACATGTATAGTGCTTTTATAATTTCTCAAACTTACAGAGAAATTTTATGAAACCTTTTTCTTTTTGCGAAGACTTTTTTCCTGTATGAAATTGTTTTGTCGATCCCCTTCATTGAAGAAAGTCATTATTATTTATTGGTGAAGTTAGAGAATTAAATTTAGACTCCTCAAAATTTAATTTGTTTAATTCAAAGAATTTGACTTTTTGATTTTAGAAACTTGACATCTATATTAAAGAGATTTGCTAACAAGAGAATATTTATTTATTTTAATTAGAAGATTTGTTTCTTTTAATTTGTTCAAGAAATTTATCAACAAAAAAATATTTATTTATAATTCTCTTTAGAACTTCAATTGACATATTTGTTTTTCTTTTGTAAGACTTAATTTTTCAGTCTTTCAAATTTCACTAAGTATCCTCTTTTGAATTGTATGTCACATGCTCAACATATATGGACCATCACTTATTAAACTTGAATTTCGTTGAATTAAGAAATCATAATTTTAAAGAGGAATTTAATATAATTTAATTAACTAAAATTTTGTATGTGTACATTTGAATTGTATGTCACATGTTGAATATATATGGACCATCAAGAGGGAATTTATTGCACGATGGAGTACAAGAATTTCTGGTGATTTTATGATAGGAGGGGACAATGTTGACATTAGAAGAGACATAGCCTAGAGGCAAGGACCATGGCTTTTAATGGGTATGACAACTACTGATGGGTTATCGGGTTGTGTAAGTGGGTTAGCTTCCACAAACTCCATATGATATGACACTCGGATTCCACGTTTGAGTATAAAAATATGAGGAAGGCAATTTTTAGTATTTTTCTTCATTTTTATTATTATTGTTCTTCACATTTTCAATGAAGTTATAATTTTGATTTTTTAAAAATTATTCAAAGAAGAAAAATAATATTAAAGAAAATGATATTTTTATACTAAAATATCATGAAACAAATGGAGGTTTGTTTACAATTTTGATGGGTACAACTCACTAACTAATTTTAGGTAAAATAGATAATTAGATGACTTTATAGACTTTTGAACAAAATAAGCATAAGGGTGATTTTGACATTTATTACAAGTTATAATTTCAGCATATATCTTGGGATTCTTTTATTTTTTTTCTCTTTTTTTAATTTATATTTGTATCCACCTAATTTAATTTCTTTAAGTATCATTTTTTTAAAATACAAGTATCCATTAGTGAAAGACTAAACACCCCATTTCAAATTAATGCATACTCATCTTCTTGTTTTTCTTCCCCCATTTTTTTCTTTTCAATCTCTTAGTAATCCTAATAAATATTTTAAAACATTTGTGATAAATAATCTTTGATGATGGTAAAAGAGCATATTTACCATCTTTATAATTTTTTTTTTTTCATTTTTTAACACTAGAAAATGGAGGAATCTAGAAGTGCATATATATTACAAAGTCGAACACTTTTAACGATATCTAAAAGTATAATATCACATGTTTTAAAAGCATGTAAAATTGATAAAATTACATATATTTTTAACGATTATTATATTCATTTTTTAGCACTTGAAAATGGAGGAATTTATAAAAATATATGTAATTTTAGGGATGGAAGGCTTTTAAAATATATGAAATTATACCTCCGAATATCAGTTTGACTTTATAGTTTTGAACGTCATTAAAAGCATTCAGACTTTCAAGCCTAGACACCCTATTGCCTTCTTTTTTTTTTTTTTTTTTACTTTTTCAAACGTGGTCACCTCAAAATATTTTCTAAATAATTCCTAAATCTTCCCTAACTATTTTTATTATAAATATTTGTTAATAATTATATAAATAATTAATAGCCCTTAAAATATATTTATATAAAACAAACATTATTATAATGTGTATGAACATAAACTAATCTACAAGAGGTTGAAATGTACTTTGAACGTAATTTAAACACTTTTTAGATGACAAACAAACTTGGGAGAATAAGCTTTTGACTTTAGACTTTTGTTGAAGAGACGAAAAAAAAAAGAGAAAAGAAGATAAAAAAAGGTGTGGGGCAGAAGAAAAGAATAGTGATGATATTTTAGGTGCATTAAGATAGTGGGTTGATTTGAAACTTAATTTAATATAATATTGAAACTTAATTTAATTAGAGGTGACAATGTAAACTTTTTTTTTTTTGGTCCATTAGTTTATGCTAGTGTGACATTATCCATTCATTATATTTCTAGTCAAATCAATCCATTTAACCATCTTATTTCTTTTACATTTTTTCTCTTTTGTTTTTTTGTACTTTTTTATTTTAGTTATTAATTGTAAAATTGGTGGTGTTTATTTTTTTATTAAATAGAAAAAGTTAAATATTTAATTTCTTTTATTAAGTTAAATGTAATTTGTTGATATCAATTAGTATTATTAAAATAAATTTATCAATCAATATAATTAAATTGAATTTATTGTTATTTTAAAATTAAATTGTTAACTAGAATCCAAACTTTTTCTCAAGTTTACACTTCTCTATTTCTTTATCCTCCATTAGTTAAAACCATAATTTCATAATGTTCAAATTCCGATGTGGGTTTAAAATTGTAATGAAACTGTATTTCAAATGGTAGATTTTGAACAGGTAAAAGAGAAAATTGATATTTTAACACCATATTGAAACTTTGTACGACGGAAGATCATTGGCCCAAAATTCTACCTTTATCATTGTAGCTTCTTGGGGCCTGGAGAGAAAAACACACGTGAAACACAACTAAAATTCTACCTCCTATGTCTTATCTAAACCGTGTCGTAGGCTGAGCAAGATGCTCCGCCGCGTTATTGTATACTACTACCCATTTGCAGGTAGGCTGATTGAAGGGGATAATAGAAAACTCATGGTGGACTGCACCGGTGAAGGGGTCTTGTTCATTGAAGCCGATGCCGATACCGCACTTGAGAATCTTGGTGATTCAATTCAACCAATGTGCCCCTGCTACGAGGAGCTTCTGTATGATGTCCCTGGCTCCGGGGGAATTCTTGGTTCCCCTCTTATCTTAATTCGGGTAAAATATTTTTCATTATAAGAAAATGTTTGGTAATTCAACTTAACCCAAAAATGATATTTGATTAGATAACTTAATATTATAATTTAAAATTATTTTTTACTTTAATTATTAAATTAAAATAATTAATTTAGCTAGTATTTATTCATTTTTAACTTCATACTGAGTGTAATTTACTTTCATATGTCACATAATTTGTTTTTAACTTTTTTCTTTATTTTTTATTTTTTACTTATTTTTAAAATTTTTAATTGAATAGAAAAAGTAAAAATATTTAGTTTTTTGGAATAGTAAAAATAACTTTTTAAAACCACATTAGTGAGAGTATATTTTAGAATTACTATGTTACATCCATTTTTTATAATAAATATTTTATGATTATTTTATATATGAATGTTTTATAAATAAATTTATTATTTAAAATTAATGAAAGCAATGACGAGTTAAAACCAATGAAAAGAAATATTAATCAAAATTAACATATATTGATAAAATATCAATAAATATGTCTATTTGATAATTTAAAGTAAATATCAAATAACCCAGTACTTAACCAAAAATTGTCCATTTCATTGGATGTTGCTAAAACATATATTGATAAAGCCGATGTTTGTACAATGCAGGTGACCCGATTGAGGTGTGGAGGATTTATATTTGCATTGCGCCTAAACCACACAATGAGTGATGGTCCTGGCTTGGTCCAATTCCTCGACGCCGCAAGCGAGATGGCTCAAGGTCTGTCTGTGCTATCTCTGCTGCCCATATGGCAAAGAGAGCTGTTAAATGCCCGAAATCCGCCACGAATTACCCGTATACATCATGAATATGAGGAGGTAACCAACACCAAGGGCACACTAATGACCATGGATGAAAATAATTTGGTTCATCGATCATTCTTCTTTGGCCCCAAGGAGATAAGAGCACTTAGGAACCGACTTCCTGCAAGCCTCGGTGCCTGCTCGACGTTTGAGGTTCTAATAGCATATGTATGGAGATGCCGCACAATTGCATTTGCAGTAGAGCCTGATGAGGTTGTTCGCATTTCATGCTTTATCAATATGCGAGGCAAGCGCGGTTTTGATCTGCCTCCAGGATACTATGGAAATGCTTTTGTGTGTCCAGCTTCAATTACTAAGGCTGGAATACTATGTAAAAACCCATTGGAATATGCGATAAGGTTACTGAAGAAAGCCAAGGCCGAAATGAGACCAGAGTACATGAAATCAGTGGCAGATCTTATGGTCATCAGGGGCCGGCCCTCATTTACGCAGCCGGGGAACTATCTTGTTTCAGATATCACACGTGTCGGGTCTGGAGAGATCGACTTAGGGTGGGGGAAGCCCGTCTATAGTGGGCCTGCTAGGGCTATATCTATTATTAGCTTCTGTGCGCGGTTCAGGAACAGCAAAGGAGAAGAAGGGAATGTTTGAACAGGAGCTAAAGAGAATGACAGAAGAGGCAGAGCCTGTTAGACTTATTACATCCAAGCTCTAAATTAAAGAGAATCTACATGGATTTTAAGAATTAAGCAGTTTAATTTAGCTTAGGATCTCTTCAAAAAAGTTCACAATTTAAATGTAGCAGGGTGGAGATTACTAGCGATAGGTGTTATATCAATAGTAGGCAATGTATCAGTCTATGACACTGTATTTGGCTTGAAGGCTCGAGTGCTGTTGAATACTTATTTCGGCCAGTGGTATGAGCCATTCACCATCTTAGGAAAGGAACTGAGCTATGGATTTCCATGCATAGCATTAGTGTTTGCAAGTAGAAACATGTCTTGATAAACTCCATTTGTTTGGGGATGCATGCAAGCATTTGTATCTCTTTTGAAGAGAGCTATAGGCTAGGAAGACAAAACGGTAGGTCTTCTTGGTGAATTTGTGTTTGTTATACCTTTTGAGAAATATTAACTTTATATGTAGAGTGTCAAAGTTCAAAGTTGTGGAAGGTAACTTGTTGATGAGATATAGTGCAACTAGAAATATGACAAATCTCCCAAAAAGTAGTAGTAAAGTTAACCATTAATACAAAAAATATCCACTTAAATTAGTCTCTTAGCTAAAGAAATAAACGGGTTTTTGAACCCTTCATACCCATGTCACTTATTCCCAAAATCAAGTATACCTAAAAATATTTAATAAAAGGAGTGAACTTGAACGCAATAAAGGATAGAGATCAAATATATTTATATTTAAAAAATGAAATAGAGAATGTTTGTAATATGAGCATACAAAATAAACTTGTATTATATGTGTTATTTTTCATAAAGTCTTAAATCATATATATTTTTCGATAAATGTGCATATATTAACAAATTTTTGGTACATTGTTAATAGAAGTGCCCAAGATAGTGAAACTTATGGAAGCAGGTAGCCTTCGATGTTCCTCACATATTAGTGGGTAGAACCAAAAACAATCTAATGGTATACCATAGTGTGGACCCTCATTTTTCACGCACATTCCTGCTTAATGGCAAGACTCACCTTTTAGTGCAAAACTGATTTTCATAAAAATTGGAGGTGCCACTTATTTTGTTTATTTTTTTAAGAAATAAAAGAAATAAAACCCTAAAAATGACTCCTTATTTGAAAAAACGTGACTTTGAAAATCGAGTCTAAGTTTAGGGGTCAAGTTACCTATTGGGAAGGTACCATAAGGTAGCACCCCTCTAAGCCTTAAAACAAGTCTCTACTAATTAAATTGAGGTAACTATGACAATTAATATATAAATCAGTGGATACCAAGAATAAAAAAAATATATCAAAGCAATAATAAAATCATAATCAAGAATACTTAAACAAGCCATGCACACTCAAAGAATCAATAAAAAAAGAAACGAAAGAATGTACCTTAATAGCATGTTAAGCGCTTCCATAAACAAGAGAGTTAGTTCACAAGCAATGATCTTGTAATACATATAATGTGTTTCACTCAAATCAAGAAGCAATGATATGACAACATAGGAATCAAGTAAGACAAGATAGATCAATCATGAGAATAGAATATACACACTAATAAAAACAAGGAGATAGGGAAAAAAGGAAGCATACCTTGATAGCATATAAAAACGCTTTCATAAAAAGATTGAGTTAATTCAAAAATAATGATAATGAATATAAAAACATAGGTTAAATCCCACAACATAATATATAACACATCTCAAATCATGAAGTAAAAGATGACAAGGAAACAAGATATAATTTGCTTAAAATTTTAGAATTAGTTAATCATGTATTCACTTTCAAAAATTAGTCTATATAAAATATTATATGAAGAATTTTGATCTAAAGGAAGGTTCAGCTAGTGTGTATAATATATCTACAATGTGAATCAATAATCAAAAGATCTCACAAGAATGCACAAAGGTGATCACATTATCAAAATATACAAAATACCATTAACAAAGTAGAATATAGGTTTTTACAAAATAAATTCCAAGTAAATATCTGGAGGTGTTATTTCATCAAAATAAAATTTGTGCAACATCTTAACATGTCTAGATCACAATCCCAAAGTTAAAATTAATTAATTATATGCCAATTAGTACCAAATTAAATCACAATTGGGTTTCTACACAGAATAATCATCATGTGATCAGAACATAGGAGTTTATAAAATAAATCCTAAAACATTATCTAGAAGTGGGGTTTCATCATGAAAAAAATTAGGCAACCTCTCCTATGTGTCTAGATTACAACCCAAAAGGTCAAATTATTTAATTATATTTTGTTTAATACTGGTTTTCATAAACTTCAATTGGTCTAGAATAGAGCATATTTCAATGACATGCAAAAGTTAATTTATTTGACTAATTCAGAGATGCTTGAAAATCCTACAAAATTTTTTTACAACCTATTTAATATGTCTAGTTTACATGAAAATATAGTCACAAAGTATGATCACACACATAACATCTTTAGAATTAAATAAACACCCCCTTAACTCTAGAAAAGAACTTGTACAGTAGGAGCAAAAACACAATTCCTACTTGGGAGATCAGTTTAAGTGTTTCAGGTGCCTAACATTAAATTTAAGAAGTCTAGATTAAAGGAAAAATGTCAAAAGGAATTAGTTAATTAAATAATTTAATTTTAGAAAAAAAATTCCAAGTGTCTAGAATAGAGTGAAAATGAATCAGTAGAAAGATTGATTTATATCTATTAATTGAAAAATGATTTTGAACTCATACAAAACTATATTAACACATTTAGGAAGTCTACAACATCATTCAATTATTATAAAATTTTTAGGAAGGCTTTAAATAATCTGAATTTAATTTTTTATTCCAAAGGTTGAACAAATTACCTCAAGAGACAATTGAATATTTGTTCTTGAAAAACTTGAATGTAGGGATTTACCACTTCCCAAATTAATGCCCATGAAAATTATCCATACTTCCTTAATCTCATGTGATCATAGATAAGCCCACCAAGGTAAGGAATTACCCCATTGATGTGGAGCCATGAATTTATTTCATGTATTTCAAAATCGAAATTCATTTAAAAATTAATGGAAAAATGCATACCGATTGAAATTGGTAGCATGACTTTTGAAAAATAGATTTTCATACCTAATGACCTAATGACGAATTTTGAATGAGGTTGAAGGATTGATTTATTTATGGAAAGAGTTGAAAACAATTTTAAAAGCATTAAAACACATGACTATAAGAAAAAACGTTAACCATGATGCTTTTTAAGTGTCAAGAAATACATTCAATGGCGCTTCCCCAAAGTGTCATCTACTAGCCTGTCATAATAAGTATTTGTCTACAATGACACTTCTAGAAATTGCCATTGAAGAAAATCTTGACGCTTAAAAAAAGTGTCATCATTAGTTATATCAAACTGCATTGACACTTTTATAAGTGCCATTGTTGAGTGGAAGAAACCTTGACACTTTCTCTAAGTGTCATTGTTTAGCAGTTTCAACTATCGAACTATAAGGACACTTCTAAAAGCGCCATTGAAGAGAACCTTGACACTTAAAAAAGTGTCATTGTTAGTTGTTCACACTACATTGACACGTTTGTTAGTGCTATTATTGGGTTGTAGACCAGTTACTTTCATTCCTTGACACTTAGTAAAAGCATCAAGGAAGATAATTGTTTAATTTTAAATTTAGTTTTAATTTAATAATTGTTGCACCTAATTTTTCACCTACTATTGAAATAATGCATACACATAAGAAAAAAAATTATGTACCAATAAAATTAGTTGTTGCACCTAATTTTTTACCTAGTAATGCATTTCTAAATTGCAGTATTTAATCACAAATAGAGAACTTGTATTTCATAAATAAGAAACACAAAAAGCTAAAATATATTTAAATAACAAAAAAAAAGTCATAACTTTAATGTTTAGTCCCTTAACATAGTCCATTTTTTCTTTACATGCAACCCAATTGTGCTTTGGTCTTCAACATACTCCTTCATGCTAGCTTATCCAACTACAAAGTTAATTTCCCAAAAAGATGACCTACATGCACAAAAAACTAAAATCAATTACAATTTCAAAAAAAGATTTATAAGTGAATACTTCTAGAAATAGAGAGAAAGAAATGACAATGAAAATATAATAGGAAAACAAATGTGTATACCAATTGAGATATGTGACCCTAAGAATAATTACAACAAAATTACTATCAATAGTTAAAACACAAAGCAAGAGATTAATCAAATACGGGATAATAGAACATCAACATCAATAATCTATTAAATCTTTAGTATAGCCCAAAAGAAAATATAAAAACAAACCAAGTTTGGGACAAGAGAATATCAACATCAATAGTCCATTAAAATATTCAACTAGGCATCATCTAATAGTAATAGACATCATCGAATGCACAACATTGACAAAGGAAGGTTTGGGAATATGGTGTAACATGAAATAAATAAGGTTCAGACTAGGATACTTTATCAACTAAGTTTTTGTTAAGTTAAAAGAATTAACATTTCCAACTATATGATATGCATTGCAACATTGCATCCAAAATAATGCCCAATTGTATCATACTTATCATTCATCTTATTTATCACTATCAAGGCTAGCAACAACTATATGAATTCCACAACTTAATAATAAATAAATTGGCATGCATAAAAAAATGTAG
Source organism: Vitis cinerea var. helleri x Vitis riparia (assembly GCA_946000715.1). Taxonomy (NCBI): domain Eukaryota; kingdom Viridiplantae; phylum Streptophyta; class Magnoliopsida; order Vitales; family Vitaceae; genus Vitis; species Vitis cinerea var. helleri x Vitis riparia. The sequence continues at coordinate 18,430,197 of OX253993.1, read as the reverse complement.
AGAAGAATATCTACAACTTAAGAGTAGATAAACATCTTCTAATGATGAATATTTTTTAATGAAAGCTCATATTTCATATTTTAAAAAGATTATCATTATTTTTTAAAATAAGACATATTTATTTAGGCATATTTGGGAAAATATCTAGAATTATGTGAATGATCCAAAGTGACAACTATATGGCAAAGATAGGATTGCATAAAAATTTAACAACAAATTCAGGTTATCTATGTACTAAATAGAGATTCAAACATTAGCCTATCATGCAATACATTGCATAAAAGTAAAGCTTAAGGAACTTTAGCTTAAGAATGTCCATAATACAAACACATAAAGTGCGAAACCATAATTCATTTTTTTAATTGCTATTTCTCATGTATACTAAATTTAAAAAGCACGGTTATCAAGCCAAGGATGTAAAATAATAAAAACTTCATCACCAATATAAATTTTATGAATGAAAAAAATATAATGGTAATTTAAGAGTAGTAGAGACCATACTTCTAAGAGTATGTTGTTGGTCTTAAAATTTATGCAAAGGGGATTATGTTCATAGAGATACTTCATTGGTAGCTTCTAGAGCTACGCTCAACTAGTTACCCAGTCTAGAAATTGGTTGAAGAGATAAAAATAGAACCCTTAATTTTAATCAAATGAAAATTAAACTACAAACCACATTTTCGACACTTGAAAAAACTTGATTATAAGTTAATTAACCAATGTCATTTGAACTTCCACTGGTTGTATATAAATATATAGTAATCCATCATCTTGTAGTTTTAGATTCATCGAAAAATAAATAAGTTAAGCAATGAAACAAAAAATTTATTTTATGAAGAAATCTTTATGTTTTATGAGGGTGACAATGTAACTTACAATGTTGTGGTAAAACACCATGGCCAAAATTAGAAATCTTCATGTTTCCTTTTGAACGAACAAGAACATTTTGTAGTTGAGAATGAAAACAAATGATCACATGAGAACAACAAAATTCCAAGTGTATATCCCCTTTTAGAAGATCTTTAATAGGAAGCAAGAAATAACAAACTTGATATCCCTATGAAAAACACCTTTTTTGTGGCAGTAGCTCATGAACTATTAGAAACTTAGAAAATCTTCCAACTTTCAACTTCTGAAAGTTTCCCTTTGGATGCCTGTGAGTCATGCATGCAATTAACAACTTAGTTTAGTTATGGGAAACTAGAGAAATATCATGACAATAGAAAGAAAATATAATCAATTTGGTTGTGATTCCATCAAACAATTTACTTTTAATCATAGTTTGGTTCAAAAGAGAGAAAAAATAAAATATTAACCTCACCAAAAGTGATAGTTGGATAGGGCAAAATTATGATCTATTTCCATACAAAAAGATGTCTTCAAAGCCTTCAAACAGAAGAAAGTATCAATTGAGTGACCAGCATTACCCATTCAGATCGTACTTCGTTCAACTCATCTTTGCTATATGATTTTTTTTCGTGAAACTATTAAGGAGTAATGTAAACAATTTGATCAATTACATTGAAAAATAAGGTAAAAATTGATATATTGGAAATTAATAAACTGGTGCATACCTTTGATGTGAGACATCCTTGATCAACAATAATATCTCTCATATATCTCATCACCTTTGATCTAAATTTTAGCCTATAATGGTATTTTGTGAACTATATAGTTTAAACTTGTCTCTATGTCGTGTTTTTGCATTTGGTTTTTTTTAGATTTGTGTTTTTGAGAAGAATTCACAAGCATTATAGGGATAATATATGGTTTAACATATATCTTTTTCATTTAAAATAAAATTATGAAAATAAAAATATTTTTTATTTGATTAAAATTTTAATCTATTTATTATAAAACTAATATAATACACATCTAAATAAAATGTGAAGAAATTCTAGACGCCTATGTATAATAAATAAATAGTGCATCCTAATGGAGAAACCGAGAATTAATTTTAAACCATATATCATAATATAGGAACACACAATAATGAACATGGAACATGGTTTTCATAATTTTAAAATTTTAATAAAAAATTTTTTGAAATTATAATTTTAACCTTTTAAGTATCTAAACTAAGTAATCATGGTAATAGGAAATTTATCCCAAATACCCCCTAGAGCTAAATATCCTAAAATTGTTTTTAGGTTATAATTAAATTTTGTGTTATCAATTTTATTTGTACTATTTTCTATTTTCAAATGGTTTGGTAAATTATTTTAATATATTTATAATCAATCAAGTAAATTATTTTAATAACTTATAATATATATATATATATATATATATAAAGGAGAAAAATGCATATTTCATGAGTTAGTTAAAAAATTATCATTTGGTAATACAAATTTTCAAAATCACAATTAAAATTTACCAAATGTTAAAGGTTTATGAGAAAAATATTTTCAATTATTACCATAGACTTCCAACATTATGATAAATGCTTCCAAACCACCTTCAATATATTTTAGGTAGATTCAATAGTATTTGTGTTATAATTATATTTATTTATTAAATTGATTTTACTTATTTGGATTAGAGAACTAATATATTTACTAAAATTATATTTTTCCCATCCTTTTTTCCAAAATCAAAATAGAATTTATAGAAAATATAGAAAGTAGAAGAAGAAAAGTGTAAAATAAAACTAAATTTAATGAACATCTAAATTTTAATTCAATTCTTTAACATACTACATTGTATCAAAATATTTAATTAATGTATATATAGTAATATTTAATTAATTAAATATAGTAATTAAAAAATAATGCAATTAATGAAATATATATTTAATTAATATATATATATATATAGTAATATTAAATATACTAAATATTTAATTAATTCATAAAAAAATTTAAAAATAGTATAAAGATAACATAGGAATATTTAATTAAAAAATATTAGGGCATCAATTCCATTTTGTATTAAATGGAAATAAAACCAAAATATTGCCATGTAGAATTTATCCTATATAGAATATTCCTATAAAACCAAAAATATTTAAGGTTTATTTTTAATTCTTTGATATGCTTTCTATATATTGCCATATAGAATTTATCCTATATAGACGTGCGCACACTAAGTGATCCACATATGTCACTCTTTTGACTTTATTAAGGATTCGAGATCAAATAAAGTAAAAGGTCTAGAAATGGAATAAAACATTGATATATTCACAAAAAAAATAGCCCAAATTTTGCCATCAAGAGAAAGATATAAGAAAATTTTTGCAAGTTTTAAATGCTTTGACCAAATGAAATCTCCAAATGAGGTATTGAATATCCTAACAGTTGCAATTGTAGTTTAAGCTTTTATTGCCCATTAAAAATAAAATAAAAATCAGAGGGTAACAAGCTAGAACTTTTTAGTGAATCATCTTTTTTTAGCCCATTTCCATGTGCAGGTTCCATTAATTGCATGATTAGCTAATCTAGGCTTCCAATAGAAAGAAATTTCCATGTATTCTGATAAATCAAAAATCTCTATCATCTAATGATTGTAGCTTTAGAAGTCATGTCTCTTGGTATTGGGCACAAGAAATGACCATGGAAGAATATCTTTCAAAAGGGAAAATATCATCCCTTAGGAAAGGACCTCTTTCAAGCCTTCAAAAAAGGTCAAAATCTCAGCCTTGGTACTAAACCAAAACTAGTTAGCTTAAAGTTCTTCATTATCTCGTGGCTAGAGGTTTTGCTAGTCCCTTGGATGCTAGCTTGCATCAGATTACCCAAATAGTATCCATCAAAATTAAACTTGTATTGGCATGTGATAATTTATTTACTCCATATAACCACATCTATTGAAATAATGTTAAAGGAAGTTCCACCAAACTCCTTGGTAATGATACTTTTAACCAAGTAAAAAATTGAATCCTACCCAGCCTGCAAACAGTTATGCCATGATTATCATCAAGAAACTTGTGTTCATTTTAACAAAATCACTCAGATTGTGGCTAAAATAGAATAGTGCCAATTTCTTTATTGCCAGAATTTTCACTTAATGAATCCTTGCTGAGAAAACGCTCTATGTAAAACTGGTGTCTCAGTCGCTCAGGCCCATAGTTCCGTTCGAAACTCATTCTGGGCTCCAAAGGGTTGTGGCCACCCAACATGTACTCTGGAGTCCTGCTAGGAATACTCTCAGGACTCCATGTTTCAAAATCATCCTCAAACACATTCATTTCGTTCTCGGGAAGGAGCTATGAGTGGGGGATGCTGCAAAGCTCCTCCAACCGGGAAGAAGCAACAAGAATCATTTCATTCCAAAGCACAATAGAAAATTATTCTATAATTGTTTTTTTAGGGAAGAATCACTCACAAAATCGTTGTTTTCCAATTGGAGCACTCCATTTCAAACCACGAACAGAGATGAAGCTTCCATTATCCCAATTCACCAAAGCCCAATCATATCTCTCACCACTCTCTTTCTCTTTGAAATTGGAACAAAGCCAAACCTGTACATACCCAAATAAACATTAAACTAAATTAAAATTCAAAGCCCCAAACTCAATTTTGAAACAAATTTTCTGCATATTTTTAGCTGATTTATCCACTTTCCCTACAACCAAACACTCGAAATGAAAAACCACTTACTTCAATCTTGAGAGACCAACGAAACCCTAAGATTTTGAAACAACAAAGACACCACCACTGATTCGTTCCCAATTGGTGTCTCAGCTGATTCATGTCTCTCAATGGTCCCTGACAGTGGTGCCATTTGATACGTGTCCAGCTGGTGTCCCTTGATTGTGGTCCTCAGAAGGGAGTAATCAACAAAATTTATAACCTATTACACCATGTACTAGGATAGCCTTAGCTAGCATAGCATAGTGGCTCTAGGGTCGTTCACTGGGATGGGTTTTCACTCCACAATTGATATTAATCCAAAGATGAATTGGTGCCTTTTCATTTCAAGGTTAGCTTTAAAAGAAAACATAAAGATGTTTAAAAAAGGATTGGTTTTAAGCTAACCAAAAATAGTAACTGATTTTACTTATAAAGAAAAGTGTTTCTTGGAGTTTAGATTACTAGGCTCAAGTTCCTCATACAAAAAGGAGAGTTCTGGTCACTTGTTTCTTTTCCTCGCATTAGAGAATTAACATATAGTTAATTCTCTAACCGGTGCGGTACAGATGCTTCCCATTAATGGGTTCAAACACTAAATCCCTCTCACTAATGCACCTTGCAATGGCTCATGCCTCTCACCTAGCATTTTCCATTCAAGGTGATCTTTAACCTTGGATTACCCATCAAAAGCTTGCAAGAGATAACTAATGGATGTCTCCTTGGAGTCCAAAAGCTTACCAAGTGTTGGCTATTCTAGAAAATCTTACCTTCAAGTCACTTCCCAAAAGCTCGCAAGAGGTAAACTAGTGCATCTCCATGGACGGAGATCACTTACCTTACCAAGTGTTCACTCAAGTGATTTAAAGGTGTTTTAAGTTAACTAAAAAGATAAAAACCATTAACGGGTCACACTTTCTCTTCATTAAAAACTAAAACAACAAAACTTCCAATTTATGCATGAGGAAACTTACCCGACTTTCTTCACTCCAAGAGACGAAGAGCCTAGCCCCTCATCCTCTGAGGAAGAATCCTCAGAATTTAATTGGCTAGAAACACTACAAGGAAAAAGGTATATGGTGACATTTATAACGAGTCACCATAAACATAGGGTGTCACTACAACATAGCGTCACCTTCTCCACTGACACCGTAGAGGGTACCAATTGGTGACGTATTTGGAAGTGACACCAAAGTAGATAAATGGTGACCCATTCGGAAGTGACACCATATATTTCTAGTGATGATAGGGTGTCACATTAAATACATCATCTTTGAGTTATGATGTCACATTAAATGCATCACCTTTAAGTTATAGTATCACATCATTGTAAATTATTGTGGAAGATATGATTGGTTTTAGTTGTTGATTTTTGTAATGCTTATGAATTAATAAGATTAACCTATTTATATTTTGTCCATAAATATAACAATCATATTATATTTAACTCATTTTTCTGTAATATTTCTGGAATAACTCATAATACATTGATCATCTAATAATATTTGTATATCAAATGTTCACAAAAGGATAGTACGTCCAACATATCAAACCCATCAAAACTAAAAAAGAAGAGTGAATACATACCAAAACATGATTTAGAAATGTTAAAGATCCCAAGATTCATGTATACCTCCATTTCCTAAGCATAAAACCGGCTAACCATAAAATGACATAAAAGTCCCATCTAAAAATCTAAATTTCTCAGTTGCAATTAAAGTAACGTTTATGTCCTACAACATATAACATAAGAGTTGCATTTAAAAACCCAAAATCTTGTTGCCTTCTTCTTTCTTTTTATTCTCCATTTCACCATCCCAAGAGTGTATACCTGCATTTCAAAATTTAATGAGTTTTAGAGATTTTTATTGAAGAAAATAAACATGGATCGATGTTATCATAAATGAACAAATCTAAGAACTATTTTTTTTTTCAAATAGAAACATTATTCAAAGAATAAGCATTACTATACAATACCTATGGAAAAATTCATGTAGTAGCTAAGGGACTCACCATGCATGGTGATCATGATGCATTAACATGATTCATGATTAGTTGTAGCACAAAAGTAGCCCATTCTCCTCTAATTTCATCGAAGGGCGCTTCTTCTGATGAATAAATGGAAATATAATTCTACTTGAGAATATGTTTTTTTTTTTTATCACAAAACTGAAATCAAATAAGAAAATAACATTAAAATGCATAACATTTGGAAGCCTAAAACTATGTACAATTCATTAAATAAGTAATACCTTTGAAGCAATAATTGTAGGATAAAAAATTATCTCTTTAATGAATCTCATAACAAAGTAGCCACATTCGAACCCTCCTTCTTGTCTTGGACACTAATCGATCAATTATAAAATAACATTAGTACTCACATATATAAATGGTGCAAATGCATAAGCTAATGTGTAAAGAAAAATTTTTGGATGTCACTTGCACTAGTTGCTAAGATGACTCCCTCTCAGATGTTTTCTTTGCAGATATTCGAAGAGTCGTATGTAAATAAGTTCAATGGGTACATTTTAAAAATAGGTAAATGTTATATGTTTTAATATATATAAATAATAAAAAAATGTGTTTGAGGTGAATGTATTTTTTTTTATTTAAAAATAATACTATGAAAAATAATAGGAAGAACTTACATGTTTGCGATATCTTTTAAGTCCTCACATGATTTGTGATGCATAGGGTCAAGATAGTGGACTATCATTTTCCTTGGCTCAAGCACTACCTAAATATAAACCCTTTAAGTCCTCATATATATTTTTATTAACAAAATATAAAAACTTTCCAAAACTCAACTACTTAAATATAAAAACAAAATCAAATAAAATATCTAGCTTATTGGATTTTAAAAACTAAATAAACTATAAATAAACTAAATATAAAAACTAAATAAAATATCTATGCCCATGAATTAATTGAAGGGGATAGAAAGACATAGAGAGAACATGGCTATGGTTATGATTTCCATCTTATCATCTCTCGTCAATACCACACATGCCCATTTTAAGGTTGGACACTACTTTTGTTGATGGACTTGGAAAGGGAACTTCAAAATTGAAAACATAAATAAACCCTTATGTAAAAAAAAAAAAAAAACATTAAAATATAATTGAGCATTAAAATATTTACTCTCTTTCATCACTTTCGTTTGAATATTAATAATCTCTTATTGAGATAGATACTTACAATTTAACAAAATAGAAATTCCTAATAATAAAAAATATAAAATTTCTATTTCTATTAACAAAATATAAAAACTTTCCAAAACTCAACTACTTAAATATAAAAATAAAATCAAATAAAATATCTAGCTAATTGGATTTTAGAAACTAAATAAACTATAAATAAACTAAATATAAAAACTAAATAAAATATCTATGCCCATGAATTAATTGAAGAGGATAGAAAGACATAGAGAGATCGAACATGGCTATGGTTATGATTTCCATCTTATCATCTCCCGTCAATACCACACATGCCTTCCCGAATTGGTCCTTTTGGGGTTGGATACTCTCAATGAAATTCTATATCTCATTCCCACTTAGATACAAACAGAAAAATCATTTTTTTTCCTCTCTCGTTTTTTAGAAAGGATGAAAATTATGTGATAGTATATCTCAAAAAAATTCTATACCTGTCATTCTCACACAAATAGATATTAAAAATCATTCATTTTTTTTTTCTTGTTTTTCACTTTTTTTAAGGATTTGATCATGTGTTTGGTTTCGATTAAAAAATCAATTAATCTACAGTTTTTTCTTCTATGCTAGAAGATTAAACCTAAATTTTTCTTCCCTACAACTCAAGAATACACAATTCACAAAAACCATAATACAAAGATGTTGAAACAATTAATATAATGACATTAATAAAAGAAAAAAAAAATGATAGATCCAAGAGATTCTGGGTTACCTAGGAGTCCACAAAGTGAAGAATGTCGGTTGTGAGCGTGTTGACTATGGGTGAGAGAAAAGGTTGAAGAAGATCACGATTTTATATATAGGATTTATATATTGAGATTTTTTGGATTGTGGGTGAGATATGGAAACAATGGGATTTTTATATAGTATCCATCATTATTAATTCTAAAAATGGGTTATAATACTTAAAAAAAATTATTTTATATGATGTCACTTCCCAAAAAATGACACTATAAATATAAAATTAATATCATCTAACTACCTTAATTGAAGATTTTTTATATGATGTGTCACCTTTATTAATTATAAATCCTATGGTGTCATTATTTTAAAAGTGACACCGTAAATAGTAACACCATAAACTATTTTTGTAGTAGTGAAATAAAAAGAACAAGAAAACAAAAACAAAAATATATGAAGGAAAAACAGAGCAAGTGCTCTGTAAAATATATTTCTTCCTTATACAAAAGGTTGTCTCCAAGAACAAGCTCCCAAGATCTATCTTCCACACCTTTCTTAAAGAAAATTACAAACTATATATAAGAGGACATGTGGGGCGCTCTTGGATCAACTCCGGATCAACTCCATCCAGATTCCCCAAGAGGACATGTGGGGCGCTCCCTTATCCGGACTCCCATAGGGAGAAGCACATGGCACTCGTGAACATTACACCCGGACGATAGCATATCCTATCCGGATATGTTGTCCGACTAAAGTGATCCGCCGCCATCCGATGGTGTGTCCGGACGCCCTATCCAGACATACTTTTGCTCCTTGCATTCCGGATTTGCTTATGGCAAAGGACTTCAAAGCTTCGGTTCTTTATGTTTCTGAGCTTTCCATTGCTTTGCCATGGATTCCAAAGAACTCTCCTCAATCTCGGATTGCTTTGGTGATAAAAAAGCTCTCAAAACACCAAAACTTAACACAATTTGATTAGAATTGATTGCAAGGGTCCTTAATATGTTAATTGGGTTAAAAGGTGATTACTACTACTCAAAAGTGTTTATAAGAGTTAATTCCAAGCTATGAAATAGCACTTTTTGAGTAGTAATCAACCAACAATGCTCCCAGCCAAGGCTTTCCCCTCTTCTCCATTTCCAGCTATTGACGTTCTCTACACCACTCTGAATACCAACAAACTACAACCTAAATCAAAATGCACTCAAACAAACCAAAAAATTTAACCTTTCCAACATAAATACCAGATCTTGAAAACTTTAACAGATTGACTGCGTTCAAGCTTTGAAAATGCATGATTCCAATTCTATTTCTTTATTATTATTATTATTGTTGTTTTTTTACCCACTGTTAGAAATTACCTGACACAATGAAGTGTTTTTGGGTGTCTCCGGTGAGGTACTCTCATTATCACCGGTCAGTAGTTGATGGTTCGATAGTTGGGCGTCTCTGACGAGTTTGCTGAAGGCAAGAAATCAAGGATGATTTTGGGTTTAGTTTTCTAGGTTTGTTGAGAGGGGGTGGGATGTTTGTTGAGACGAGGCGGGATGTTTGAGAAATGGGGAAATATGACTACATATAAATACTAGGAGACAATGACACTTGTTACAACTGCTAAGAATGAAGAAGTGCAACAATGACGCTTACATAAAATGCCATTATTCTTTTATACAATTACTGTTCATTGCATTCCTTGTCATTTTTTAGAAGCGCCAATGAATTAAACGTCATTATTGACAATTTTTGTAGTAGATATCAAACAACAAATAATAAAAAGAAGTGAAAGTGTGTGAATGTGAACTAATGTGAATCTAAAGGTGAACCTAAAGTGCAGTTGTATACAAAACTATTAGAGATCAATTTTAGGTGCCAAATTATGATACAAAAGTGTCCTTAGCAAGTGTCTAATCAAGCCTAAACATGTGATCATCTATTAGTGTAAGTGTGTGTATTGTGAAAGGTGAGCTATAAGTATCCATTAACCAAAAATACAAAATCAAAGAGACATAGATTCACATTCATATATTCATGTAAAAGCCAATTTTTTCATATGTTTATCCAATGACTTACTTTGGTAAAAAAAAAAAAAATTAAAGAAGAATTAGTTCTAACCATCATTGACTAAGAAATATGCCCTTGTGTAAAGTACACCAAATGAAATATACCAATCATGTTTCATGCTCCAATGTGACAAAGGACATCTGATATCCTAAAAGGAATGATCATGACTCAAAATCCATCATCCGCTAAGAGGAGTATGCCCCGACATAATGGTCATCTAAAAAATCAACCCCCAACCAAGAAAAGTGTGTCCTAATAGAATGTATTAAGCAAAATGACCGCATACCCGATAAAAAATCTCTAAGGTGGCTATGTCCTAGTGTGGGGTCAACCCACAACTCCCGAACCATCATAATCAAAATGCTCTCCAACCTATCCTAAGAATCGCCCACGTGAGAGCTATTAAACACAATGTGTGATGTCATGGCCTCAGGGTGGTCTTAAGACTCGGGACGTAACGTAGGCTAGGGTAATAAGGTGAAGAAATGAAGGAAAACTAGGCTCAATAATCCCAATGATAAAACCCCATACCCTCATGTATAAAATGCAATATGTACAGAGAGTCTCATAAATCATGGATCTGAGGACGTCCAATATGAATATATCAATGATGAAGAAAGAATCAAAGATGAATATATCAATGATGAAAAAGAAGAAAGGAATAATATTGAATTGCTGATGGGATGTACAAGAATGATGTATGGAAAATATCGATCATAGAATGTAAATCAATATGAATAGAGAACAATGTAGGCAAAGCGAACGAAATATCACGAGAAGAACAAATAGATCGAAGGAAAATGAATGAGCACTGATTCGTTCCCAATTGGTGTCTCAGCTGATTCATGTCCAGCTGGTGCTCTTTGATTGAGAGAGTAATCAACAAAATTTATAACCTATATCACCATGCATTATGATAGCTTAGCTAATATAGCATAGTGGCTCTAGGATCGTTCACTGGGAAGGGTTTTCAACTAATAACTGATACCAACTCAAAGTAAATTGGTGTTTTTTCATTTCAAGGTTAGCTTAAGAAATAAAACACAAACTTTGTTTAAATGAGGTTTTGTTTAAAGCTAACTAAAAAAAAAGTAATGGAAATTTCTTATGAAGAAAAACATTCCTTGGAGGTTTAGGTTCACAGGGGAGGTTCCTTATGCAAAAACAAAGCTTCGGTCATTTGGTTCATTTCCTCGCATTAGAGAATTAACATATAGTCAATTCTCTAACCAGTGTTGTACAAATGTAACCTTTAAATGGATTTCAGCTCTAATTCACTCTCACTGATACAACTTGCAATGGCTCGTGCCTCTAACCTAGCATTTTCCATTCAAGGTGATCTTTAACTTTGGACTTCCCTTCTCAAGCTCGCAAGAGATAACTAATGGATGTCTCCTTGGAGTCCAAAAGCTTACCAAGTGTTGGCCATTCTAGAAAATCCTACCTCCAAGTCACTTCCCAAAAGCTCGCAAGAGATAAACAAGTGCATCTCCATGGACGGAGATCACGTACCTTACCAAGTGTTGGCTCAAGTGACTTGAAGGTGTTTTAAGTTAACTAAAAACATAGAAATCATTAAAGGATCACACTTTCTCTTCATTAATGACTAAAACCACACACCTACTAATTCTTGCACTTGGAACCTTTCCCGGCAACCTTAACTCCAAGGAACTAAAAGTCTAGCCACTCATTCTCTAAGGAAACTTCCTCAGAGCTTGTTTGGCTAGTAGGAAAACTAACGAGAAAACAATTATATGAAGGAAAAACAAAGCAAGTGCTCTGTGAAATATATTTCTTTCTTCCGCCGATTACATAATAAAATTCTGTAAAGAAAATTACAAACTATATATATGAGGTTATTCACCCTTTGTACTTACTTAAAGACTAAGGAATCCTATGATAGGTAGATTACAAGGAGACTTTGGGGATTTAGACAACAAATATCTAAAGCAAAATATCCCAAAATATCTCAAAAATGTTGGTCGAAAATATCAGGAAGCTTCAGGAGAACACCGTTGCACTGTATACTGAGAGAAAAACTCTGCGGGTAAGCGTTATCAGAAGGTCCGGATATGTCTATTCGGAGAAGTTGAAACGTCCTCCTCTCCCATCCGACTATGAGATATCCAGATGTAAAATGTCAGTGCACGGAATTCTGGATATGAAATGTCAGCGCACGGAATTCCAGATATGAAATGTCCGGAGAAGGTGGAAAGTCGGCCGGATAGAATTCTTCCCCGGGTGGAATGAGCTATGGTGCGTAAGGGGGACCGTCTGAGTGTGCAAGGTGTAAGGACCCCTTTCCCGGATGACAAGGAGCACGCAAGGCTATCCGGATCAACTCCATCTGGATTCCCCAAGAGGACATGTGGCGCGCTCTCCTATCCGGACTCCCTCAGGGAGAAGCACACGACACTCGTGAACATCACACCCGGACGATAGCATATCCTATCCGGATATGTTGTCCGGATCATTGACTTCCGCCGCCATCCGATGGTGTGTCTGGACGCCCTGTCCGGACATCTTTTATTCCTTGCATTCCGGATCTGCTTATGGCAAAGGACTTCAAAGCTTCGGTTCTTCATGTTTCTGAGCTTTCCATTGCTTTGCCATGGATTCCAAAGAACTCTCCTCAATCACAGATTGCTTTGGTGATCAAAAAGCTATCAAAACACCAAAACTTAACACAATTTGATTAGAATTGATTGCAAGGGTCCTTAATATGTTAATTGGGTTAAAAGGTGATAACTACTACTCAAAAGTGTTTAAAAGAGTTAATTACAAGCTATCAAATAACACTTTTTAAGTAGTAATCACTCCCCCCAACCGACATATTGCTAGTCCCTTAGCAATGAAGGAGAGAAAAAGAAAAATAAACAGTAGTATAATTTACAACATCATGCTAATCAAAAAACAATTTTCAAGTGGCATGATGATCTAACTCTCACATGGAACATTAAAGAAATAAAACTCAAACTTCAACAAGAGTTATCAAATAACTTGTCTAATCACAATTCTTAAAGAGAAGGCATTATGGAAATTTAAATTTTAAAAGAGTTTCCACTCCCAAAGGGTCAAACCTTACTCTTCCACAAAAATCTAAGTGTTATTTATTAGCTTCCGAATATAGTATGTTGAACTAACCTCTCCCCCCAACCTAGTTCTTTTTCACAGCTTAGCAAACTAATCAACCTCCAATAGGTTAATAACGCACCTCTTTTTTCACATTTTTTTTTTGTAGGAGTATAAGGCTAAAGGTATTCTTTTCTAAATTGTCCATGTAACGGGGGTCCATCGATGACTCCCAACCAATTAAGGTTTAGGGCATCAAGCTTTAAGGATCTTTCAACCACTAACTCCTCGGATTTCACCCCGGACTTTTGAAAATGAATTTTAATACCCAAGCACCTACAGTATGTTAAACTCCACCTATCCACCCTTGTAACAAGCATTGAGGTCGGTGACTCCCAACCAATGAAGGCTTAGGGCACCAGGCTTTAAAGATTTTCACCATATACCCCTCAGACCTTGCTTAGGTTTCAAGGCAAGCAAACATTTTTTCTTTCTTTATTCTTTTTTTCAAAGACTCATTGGCCTTTTACAAGGTGTCCCAACACTATTAAATGAGGTCAAAGGTATCAAGTCTAAAATTTTCCTAAGTCAAGAGGGAAATAGTTTTTCATCTTATAATCGGAACCTATTATGCACAGTGTGTGAATAGCTTAAAGTGGAAGAACTAAGGTTGAATTCAATAGAAGTTTCAACAATTCATCAACTTTAGTAAGCATAATACAAAATCTAAGTCAAGTAAAAAGACAAAAATTCAATTTCTCCCATTTCAATTTGAAAATTTTTCCTTAATAACCATGGAGAGTAGAATAAAAACTTAAAAAAATTTAAAATTAAGCAAAAAGCAACTAAATTACCAAAATAACTTAGCATTATTAACAATACTTCCTTCCTCAACTCTCCCCCCAACCAAGCTGAACATTGTTCTCAATGTGATAAAAGCGATTGAAAAATAGGGAGGAAGTGGTACCTCTTGAGTGACGTGGAGTGATGCTGTGGAAGTGATGGCTCAGCTGTCTCTCCTGTAGGAGGCTCCTGATGAGGCAAAGGCTGACCAACAAAAGGAGGGGCCTGAGATGGCTCTGATGAGCTGGGAATGGCATCGGCTCAGAGCAGCTTCTTTCGATTTTCTTGCAATTCCTCCTAATTTTAATCATTCAAAAAGTTAGTTACAATTAACATAATTTAAGACGAAAATTACAATCAAATAATTTACAAAACTTAAAAATTAACATATTTAACAAAATTATGGACTTTGGTGAAACCAAGTCCATTTAACCCTTCTCTGATCAGGTTTTTTGTGGCTCAAGGAGGTTGATTTCCTCCTTTTCTTACTTGAACGACTCAATGAATGGCTTGAGACGATGTCCATTGACTCTGAAGGTGTCTATGCCATTGGAATTTAGTAATTCCACCACTCCATTGAGATGTACTTGGTGAATAATGAAAGGACTTATCCACCTTGACTTGAGCTTCCCTGGAAAAATATGGAGCCTTGAGTCGTAGAGTAGGACTCTTTGTCCTCTCCTCAATTCTTTGTTGGAGATTAGTTGATCATGCCACTTCTTCATCCTATGTTTTGCTACTTTGGAATTGATGTAAGCATCATTTCTTAATTTCTCCATCTCATTAAGGTCTAAGCACCTCTTTTCCCCAGCTCTGATCAAGTCCATGTTCAACCTCTTGATTGCCCACCAAGCCTTATATTCAACTTCCACAGGGAGGTGGCATGCTTTGCCATAGACGAGACGATAGGGGGACATGCCAAGAATAGTCTTATAAGCTGTTCTATATGCCCATAATGAATCATGCAGCTTAATAGACCAATCTTTTCTGCTTGTAATCACCACTTTCATTAGTATGTTTTTTATTTCCCTGTTTGCTAGCTCCACTTGCCCGGAAGTTTGAGGATGATAAGGTGTAGCTACCTTATGCTTCACTCCATACTTGGCTAATAGGGCTTCAAAAGGTTTGTTGCAAAAATGAGTACCTCCATCACTGATTATGGCCTTGGGCACCCCAAATCTTGAGAAGATGTTCTCCTTAAGAAATTTGAGAACCAACCTGTGATCATTATGCTTATAAGGGATTGCCTCCACCCATTTGGAAACATAGTCCACCCCCACCAATATATAAGAGTTACCAAAAGACATTGGGAAAGGTCCCATGAAGTCAATACCCCAAACATCAAAAAGATCAACTATAAGGATGGGGTTCATGGGCATTTGGTTTCTTTTTGTAAGCTTCCCGAGTCTTTGGCATCTATCACAACTCCTACACATGATGTGGGAATCTTTGAAAAGCGATGGCCAAGTAAACCCTGATTGCAAGACCTTCATGGCTGTTTTCTGAGAGGCTAAGTGGCCTCTACAGGCATTCTCATGGCAATGGCTGAGGATCCCTTGTTGCTCTTCTTCAGGGACACACTTCCTTATGATCTGATCTGCACAATACTTGAAAAGGAAGGGCTCTTCCCAATAATAAGCATGAATCTTTGCAAAGAAGTGCTTCCTGTCTTGCGCTTTCCACTCACTTGGAATTTCACTAGTAACCAAATAGTTAGCAATATGAGCATACCAAGGAGCTTTCTCTAGCAACATAAGTGATTCCTCGGGAAAGTCATCATTAATAGGTAATACATGGGAATTATGTGCTATAGCCAACCTTGAAAGGTGGTCAGTTACCACATTCTCCACCCCTTTCTTGTCTCTGATTTGGAGATCAAACTCTTGTAACAAAAGAATCCATCTAATCAACCTTGCTTTTGCATCTTGCTTCGTCAATAAATACTTCAAGGCTGAATGGTCAGTGAAAACAATGATGAAAGACCCTACCAAATAAGCACGAAACTTGTCTAAAGCAAACACCACAGCTAACAATTCTTTCTCTATAGTTGTGTAGTTTCTTTGAGCCTCGTTCAATGTTTTGCTTGCATAGTAGATCACATAGGGCTTCCCATCTTCTCTTTGGCCAAGTACAACTCTTATAGCAAAGTCACTAGCATCACACATTACTTCAAAGGGTAATTGCCAGTTAGGAGCCCTTACTATTGGACCAGTTGTCAAAAATTGCTTCAATTGATCAAAACTCTTTTGACATCTTTCATCCCAGACAAACTTAGCATCCTTAACTAAAAGTTCACAAAGAGGCCTTGACAGCTTAGAGAAATCTTGTATAAACCTCCTGTAGAACCCTGCATGGCCAAGAAATTGTCTTACTCCTTTTATAGTGGTTGAGGATGGCAATTTGGCAATAAGTTCCACCTTTGCTTTATCAACTTCAATGCATTTCTCGGAGATGATATGGCCAAGGACAATTCCTTGACTTACCATAAAATGGCATTTCTCCCAGTTGAGCACCAAGTCTTTTTCAATGCATCTTTTAAGAACCGCTTCCAAATTTACTAAGCATTCTTCAAATGTACCTCCATATACGGTGATATCATCCATGAAAACCTCCATAATTCGCTCCACCATATCACTGAAGATACTAAGCATACATCTTTGGAATGTTGTGGGTGCATTGCATAAACCAAAAGGCATTCTTCTGTAGGCGTATGTTCCAAACGGACATGTGAAAGTGGTCTTCTCCTGATCTTCAACATCAATTTCAATTTGGAAATACCCTGAGTACCCGTCCAAGAAACAATAGAAAGGATGGCCAGAGACTCTCTCCAGCACCTGATCAATAAATGGGAGTGGAAAATGATCTTTCCTTGTCACAACATTCAATTTCCTGTAGTCAATACACACCCTCCAACCTGAAGTGAGGCGTGTACCAATTTCTTCACCTTTTTCATTCTGAACCACAATAATACCTGACTTCTTTGGTACCACTTGAGTAGGACTCACCCAAGGGCTGTCAGATATGGGATAAATAATACCCGCTTGGAGTAGCTTCAGTACCTCAGTTCGCACCACTTCTTGTAAATGAGGATTCAATCTTCTTTGAGGTTGATGAATTGGTTTAGCTTTTTCCTCCATATATATGTGATGTGTACAAACCAAAGGACTGATTCCTTTCAAGTCAGATATTTGCCATCCTATTGCTTTCTTGCACCTCTTAAGAACTTCAAGTAGAGAAATCTCCTGATAACCGGTAAGAGATGAAGATATAACAATAGGACATTGGTTATTTTCTTCCAGGTATGTATATTTTAACTCCGTGGGTAGAGGTTTCAAATTGAGCTTTGGGAATTCTTCTGTTACATCACCTTGTCCCTCTTCCTTATCGATTAAAGGTAGGATCTCTTGGTGCCTCGTCTAACCTTGTAGAGTAGCAAGCACATCAACGGGTTCAGACAACCCTTCTTTAAGATCCTCAAGACTTTCATTCAACTCGTCTTGCATATTCTGATCACAATGCTCCTCCACTAGAGTGTCAATAATGCATACCTCTTCTGGACCTTCTTCTTCTTCCGGAGTTATCAACTTCTTTGACATATGAAAGATATTAAGCTCAAGTGTCATGTTGCCAAAAGTAAGTTGCATAAGTCCATTCCTACAATTTATGATTGCATTTGAAGTAGCAAGAAATGGTCTTCCAAGGATGATAGGAACATAATTAGCTTCCTTAACTAAAGGATCAGTATCAAGAACAACAAAATCTACTGGATAGTAGAAATTATCAACTTGAACTAAAACATCCTCAATTATCCCCCTTGGAATTTTCACTGACCTATCAGCTAAAGATAGGGTGATTGATGTTGGCTTTAATTCACCAAGTCCCAATTGCTTATAAACAGAGTATGGTAGCAAATTCACACTTGCTCCCAAATCTAACAAAGCTTTTTCCACTACCTTTCCTCCAATCATAATTGAAATGGTAGGACATCCGGATCTTTGTACTTCAAAGGAGATTTGCATTGTATGATGGCACTCACTTGTTCAGTCAAGAAGGCTTTCTTATTCACAGTCAACCCTCTTTTGATAGTACAGAGGTCCTTTAGGAACTTTGCATATGTTGGAACTTGCTTAATCATGTCCAGCAATGGAATGTTGACCTTCACTTGCCTCAATACTTCAAGGATTTCTGATGCATTTTTTATCCCTTTTTTCCCATGCAAAACTTGAGGAAAAGGAGGAGATGTGTGTTTCTTCATCAATTCTTCCTTAATAAGCTCTTTCTCCAGATTTGCATTCACTGTTGAATCACGGTCCTCCTTCTCTTCACTGATATCTTTCTTATTTCCTTTCATTTCCTCCCTCTTCTTTGTCTTTTCTTCTTCCTTCTCTTCAACATATGGCTTGGGTGTTGGTGACTCAACCTTTTTACCACTCCTTAGAGTGATCAAGGCTTTAACATCTTTCACCTATGAAGATTCTCCCTCATGAGTTTCCACTTCGTGGATACCCTTGGGGTTTTAGTGAGGTTGAGAAGGAAATCTACCCTTCTTCTACACTGTGTTCAAATTAGTGAGCCTTGAGATTGAGTATTGGAGATTATCTATCTTCTGAGATAAGTCATTTTGCAGCCCATCAATCCTTTTGTTCAAAGTATTCTCTACACTGTCAATTCTTTGACTGAGTTGAGAATTGATGGATTTTTGTTCTCCAACAAAATCTCCCACAACCTTGTTGAGATTCACTATTGCTTGTTCAAGACTTGAAGTTTGTTAGGATGGTTGAGATGGTTGAGCCGGTTGTTGGTACTGAGGTGCTCTTGGCTTCTATGAAAAATTTGGATGATTCCTCCAACTTGAGTTATAAGTATTGCCATATGAAGCATTACTATTGAGCTTGAATTGTCCAATGACATTTGCTTGTTCTTCATACATTTCTCTAGCAACTGGAATTGAAGGGCACTCCTCCACTAAGTGTTCATAAGATTGGCAAATAGAACATGACTTTACTTGCACTGGTGTTTCAGCAACAGCTTGCACTTCATGCATCTTTTTCAGTTCTAGCTCCTCCACTTTTCTTGTCATAGCTGCAAATTTTGCTTTCATATCAACATCCTCATTCAAGGTGTACATCCCAACCTTAGTATGAAGAGCATTTGGTTGAGACTTCATCTTTCCACTTCTCCTCTGTGCGGTTCATCCCATTCCCTTGAGACTTCAGCTACATAACTTAAGAAATCCATAGCTTCCTCAGGATTCTTACTCATGAAATCCCCTCCACACATTGTTTTGAGGAGTTGC
Organism: Vitis cinerea var. helleri x Vitis riparia; assembly: GCA_946000715.1. Taxonomy (NCBI): domain Eukaryota; kingdom Viridiplantae; phylum Streptophyta; class Magnoliopsida; order Vitales; family Vitaceae; genus Vitis; species Vitis cinerea var. helleri x Vitis riparia. Next base: position 18,410,464 of record OX253993.1, on the reverse strand, counting down.
TTCATTGAGGAAGACATCCCATCATAGAAATAACTCACCAACAGCCATGTATCAAAGCCATGGTGAGGACAAGCATTAATGGCTTCCATGTATCTTTCCCAACACTCATAGAATTTCTCATTCTCTTTAGTTGAGAAGTTAGAAATTTTCCTTTTCAAGCTATTTGTTCTGTGAGTAGGAAAAAACTTCTTGAGGAATTCAGCTTGTAAATCAGTCCAAGTACGGATACTCCTTGGCCTTAAAGAATTAAGCTAAATCTTGGCCTTATCCTATAAAGTAAAAGGAAATAATTTAAGCCTCATCAGGTCGATAGAAGCTCCTCCCCCTCGGAATGTATTACAAACATCTTCAAATTCCTTGATATGGGCATAGGGATTCTCACTTTCCATTCCATGGAAAGTTGGCAGAAGTGGCACAATATGGGGTCTGATCACTAGCTGCTCTGTAGAGGGCACTATACATGATGGTGCACTCATACAAGGTGGATGCATACGGTCCCTCATTGATCTAAATTCATTGGGATTGTCCTGATGATCATAGTGACTATGCTGATCCTCAGGTGTAGTTTCCATGATGTTCAAGATTACTTCCAACTCCTTGTTATGAGGTGTTTCAAGTTTAACAAGTCTTCCTCCACAATCTCATATCCACTTTGGCATACACAACTAGTATCAACTGTAACAAAGAAAGAAAAACAAAAACAGAGGAAAATAAAAAAAACAAAACTACCAAGAAGAGTTCAATTAACTAAAACTAAATTAAAAGCTATGTTATAATACAAACGAGTAAAAGAAACAACTAAAAGAGTTAGAAAAATGAAGGAAAATTCACCAAACTTGTGATGAAAACCACAAGTACCCTGAAATAATATCAATATAAAGTTGGCACCTTCCCTGGCAACGGCGCCATTTGATTCGTTCCCAATTGGTGTCTTAGCTGATTCATGTCCAGCTGGTGCTCTTTGATTGAGAGAGTAATCAACAAAATTTATAACCTATATCACCATGCATTAGGATAGCTTAGCTAATATAGCATAGTGGCTCTAGGATTGTTCACTGGGAAGGGTTTTCAACTCACAACTGATACCAATTCAAAGTAAATTGGTGCTTTTTCATTTCAAGGTTAGCTTAAGAAATAAAACACAAACTTTGTTTAAATGAGGTTTTGTTTAAAGCTAACTAAAAAGAAAGTAATGGAAATTTCTTATGAAGAAAAACATTCCTTGGAGGTTTAGGTTCACAGGGAAGGTTCCTTATGCCAAAAATAGAGCTCCGGTCATTTGGTTCATTTCCTCGCATTAGAGAATTAACATATAGTCAATTCTCTAACTGGTGTTGTACATATGTAACCTTTAAATGGATTTCAGCTCTAATTCCCTCTCACTGATGCAACTTGCAATGGCTCGTGCCTCTCACCTAGCATTTACCATTCAAGGTGATCTTTAACTTTGGACTTCCCTTCTCAAGCTCGTAAGAGATAACTAATGGATGTCTCCTTGGAGTCCAAAAGCTTACCAAGTGTTGGCAATTCTAGAAAATCCTACCTCCAAATCACTTCCCAAAAGCTCATAAGAGATAAACAAGTGCATCTCCATGGATGGAGATCACGTGCCTTACCAAGTGTTGGCTCAAGTGACTTGAAGGTGTTTTAAGTTAACTAAAAACATAGAAATCATTAAAGGACCACACTTTCTCTTCATTAATGATTGAAACCACACAACTACTAATTCTTGCACTTGGAACCTTTCCCGGTAACCTTAACTCCAAGGAACTAAAAGTCTAGCCACTCATTCTCTGAGGAAACTTCCTCAGAGCTTGTTTGGCTAGTAGGAAAACTAACGAGAAAACAATTATATGAAGGAAAAACAGAGCAAGTGCTCTGTGAAATATATTTCTTTCTTCCGCCGATTACATAATAAAATTCTGTAAAGAAAATTACAAACTATATATATGAGGTTATTCACCCTTTGTACTTACTTAAAGACTAAGGAATCCTATGATAGGTGGATTACAAGGAGACTTTGGGGATTTAGACAACAAATATCTAAAGCAAAATATCCCAAAATATCTCAAAAATGTCGGTCGGAAATATCAGGAAGCTTCAGGAGAACACCGCTGCACTGTATACTAAGAGAAAAACTCTGCGGGTAAGCGTTATCAGAAGGTCCGGATATGTCTATCTGGAGAAGTTGAAGCGTCCTCCTCTCCCATCCGGCTGTGAGATATCTGGATGTAAAATGTTGGCGCACGGAATTCCGGATATGAAATGTCGGCACACGAAATTCCGGATATGAAATGTCAGCATACGGAATTCCTGATATGAAATATCCGGAGAAGGTGGAAAGTCAGCCGGATAGAATTCTTCCCTGAGTGGAATGAGCTATGCTGCGCAAGGGGGACCGTCTGCGTGTGCAAGGTGTAGGGACCCCTCTCCCGAATGACACGGAGTGCGCAAGGCTATCCGGATCAACTCCATCCGAATTCCCCAAGAGGACATGTGGCGCGCTCTCCTATCCAGACTCCCTCAGGGAGAAGCACACGGCACTCGTGAACATCACACCCGGACGATAGCATATCCTATCCGGATATGTTGTCCGGATCATTGACTTCCGCGGCCATCCGATGGTGTGTCCGGACGCCCTGTCCGGACATCTTTTACTCCTTGCATTCCGGATCTGCTTATGGCAAAGGACTTCAAAGCTTCGGCTCTTCATGTTTCTGAGCTTTCCATTGCTTTGCCATGGATTCCAAAGAACTCTCCTCAATCACGGATTGCTTTGGTGATCAAAAAGCTATCAAAACACCAAAACTTAACACAATTTGATTAAAATTGATTGCAAGGGTCCTTAATATGTTAATTGGGTTAAAAGGTGATAACTATTACTCAAAAGTGTTTAAAAGAGTTAATTACAAGCTATCAAATAGCACTTTTTGAGTAGTAATCAAGCACCAATCCACTCAAATCAAATCATGGAGAATAGTCAAATCACTAATGTATGTAATGATGGAGAAGACAATGATCCTCTAAGAATACATAATGAAATGAATATATTCTCAAACAATGATGTACATGAACTCTCTTTGATAAGATGACCTTCTCAACTAAAGATCTCCAAACCAGTGTCCATGAGATAGGAACGGAAGGGGACATGACCGTCATCCATGCATTGAAATGTGAAAGATCACCACTCATGGCATAGAAAGAAATGTGGTGACAAAGACAAAGGATAAAACAAAAGATATAAACAAAGAGGTATGATGAAAAATGATGGTAGGACAACAAAAAAAAAAAATAGTGAAGAAGATGAGTCAATAAGTCCATGGCTTATGAGACTTCCGAATAAAGCATATATACACCAGAGGGCCCTTACCCCGGTGTAAAGGTAAACAAGGCTATAAGAAAGAAAAGGTTATGATGCTCATGTGAGGCTCAAAGGGTAGGCAATGGTCGAGATGTCAATAAAGGTAATAGGGTGTGAGCTAACCGAAATGAAGGCCACCCATCCTACAACCACGGTTTCAAACATCGTGTTCTCAAACCCTTAAATGATCGATACTAAAGATCGATGTCCATTTGATATAACCACATCATCCCTCTGGAATCGTGTACCAAACCTTACTCAAAATGCTCCATAATAATCTAAAAGATAATCCTCTCAAAGCAAAGTAAACGACGATCTCATCAGGCACAACTGTTTATCACAAGCCAACTCTCATCATACAAAATCAATCTCTATACTCATGGAAGAATAAGTGACAATCCCATCAGAAAATCGACCAATCCTCACATTGTAAGCCACCCAAAGATCATAAGTCATCCCTTTCCATGCAAGATCAACCCTGGGCTCAAACTCCTCACACTCGATATAATTATGAAATAAAATATTGTTTGTGGCTAAGTGAAAGTTGAAAATATCTTCCATTTATTTTAAAGATTTGGTGAAAAGATATAGAAATATTAGGAGGTCATTCTTTTCATAATTATTCAAAATTTGAAATTTTTAGTTTAAAAGCGATGAACTTCCTTTTTGGCTGAGGATATCCTTTGTAACTGGTATTTTCGTTTGGAAATAATTGTACAAGTAACTTTCATATGAAGCTAGGATTGTAAGATTAACTAGTTTACTTTGAAAGTAAAATTGCTAGATTAATGCACTTTCCATACATGGAAAAGACTTAGATTCTTCAAAGGGTTGACTTTCCTAAGATTACCATGATTCTTAAAAGGGCAAGTAGGATTCAGGGTGGGGGTGGAGGGATGGGGGTGTTGGCGTTGGGATGGTGGGATGATAGAATTATTTTCTAAACTTGACTAATCGAAAGGCCATATAAGGAATGTTTTCATAATTAGAAAGGCATTTGGAATAAAATCAAAGAAGCTTTCAATTTTGTAAAACATAGTGAGAGAGAGATTTGGCAAATCTATCACCTCTATTATTAAGTTTATTTTGATTGTGGCTCTAAAAGTTTGCGAAATTAGGGTATAAAAGAAATTGAGCTTCATCATGATAAACTAGTTATGTTTCGTTAGAGTGGTTAATTCTAAAGATGAAACTCTCTACTTGATGATATTGATGTTGATGGCTATAGACTTGTATTAAAAATGATAAAATACTGCCTAAAATACATTTCTCACTCAAAATATATTAACTAGGCCAAGTTATGTGGATTGGAAACAAAATCTAGACATGTCTTAACTACTAAGCAATTAAAATTTGGAAAAGAAAAAAAAAACTATCATAGAAAATTATTTTCTATGTTTCCAAATATTGAGCTTCATCATGATAAACTAGTTATATTTGGTTAGAGTGGTCAATTCTAAAGATGAAACTCTCTGCTTGATGATATCGATGTTGATGGTTATAGACTTGTATTAAGAATGATAAAATATTGCCTAAAATATAGTTCTCACTCAAAATATATTAACTAGGTCAGGTTATATGGATTTGAAATAAATCTAGACATGTTTTAACTACTAAGCAATAAAATTTGCCACACACACACACACATATATATATATATATCATAGAAAATCATTTTCTATGTTTCCAAATTTTTTGAAATTTTCATGTCTCAAAAATAATTATTACAATAATAATCCACTTAAATAAAATGCATGAGAAACAAATCTAAAAACAATAAAATAATAATAAAAATTCTCATAGTATAGAATGTTCTCTAATAATCTCAAAAAATATTCTAAAAAAAAATTATACAATAATTTTCTTAAGTTTTTTTTTTCTTGAAACACAAATTTAATAATGAAGAAATTAATAAAATGACAAAAAAAATCCAAGTAATCACGAAACAAGGTGAGTGGTCATCACACAAAAAAAATTTCTTGAAACATTTTTGTCCAAAAAACATGGTCAATATACCCTAATCTCTTTCCCACTTACTAAAAAAAACTGTACTTTTTTACTTTTAAAAAATAAGGTGGTTTACAAAAACATTGAAAAAAAATTCTTTGAATACCAAGAAAACCAAGGGGATATATCACTTGCAATCGGTGTCAAGAAAGGACATAGGATAGCACCATAACACATTGGTTGTGCACATGAGCATGGCTGACGTATGCCTCATAGCAATCCACGTTGTTATGCCTTCTTAGTTTGTGAGTTCCATGCAATGCTTTCTTGATTGTTATAGGTCTCCCAGTTGCAACCAATCTCCTCCTTTTGGTCTTGGGATTCCATTAGTCTACTTGTTTTCTAATTTTGGTGTCTTAAAGTTCATGTTAGAAAAACACTCTTTTCCTAAGGTGGATCCTTATATTTGTAAAAGGAAAAAAAAAAATCATATTTTCTTCATTAATTTTACCGAAAACGTTGACAAAATATTACATAAAAAAGCTTAAGATGAGTAGAATATTTTGTTATCACCTTCAAATTCATTTCCAAAATGATCCAATGGGGAGTTAAGGTTGTTTTCTTGAAAAGAAAAATGATACAACTTGTGCTTTAAAGCTAAAGTTAAATATAAACGTAATACACTCAATAGTAATAATAATAATAGTAGAACCTCAAAAACACTAACAAATAGTGAAAGACCTAGATCTAGGCATATCTTAGTACTCTCATGATACCCTTATGATGTAGTGAAAAAAGAATCCCATGGTAGCGAATTTTACATGAGCATACACCTAACATCCAAAATCCAAAGTCTTACTCAAGACATGGAGAGAGAGACAAAGAAAGAGAGTTGTTTGTGTCTGTACCTATACACCTCTATAGAAAGGTATGTATTTTTATATTGTGAGTAAAGAGAAAAGAAGAGCTCTCTCTTGTATAAACACCAACGAAGCAAACCTACTAGAATTAAACTCGAACTCCCTTCTCTCATCTGTAGTCAATCAAAACACTTGATTAGATAAAAAAAAAAAAAAAAAAAATTAGAACAAGGGAGAAAATATACACCAGGCTTCATGTCATAGGAGTTTGTCTGCCTTAACCAACTTTTAGGACTCAAATTCTATAATTTAGATAAATAGAACCTTGCATAAGTCATAACCACTCAACTTAGAAAAACCTTCTATACTAGTTGCAACTGAGTTGTAGTGAAACATATAAAAATATTTATGGGAACAATAATTTATAAGTTAATTTCACTCTCATCACTTGAGATTTAGAGTAAATACACTAAAACATCATTGCTTTCAACTTTTTTTTATTAACACCCTTGTAGATATATTCAAACTATTAAATTTTTTTAGAGAATAAAATTTTATTTTTTGGGGCATGTTTAACACAGGTACCTAAAATATCTCTAAAAGATATTTTTATAAACAAAATATATTTATAAGGGTGCTAACTCATCAAAATTTAAAACCATTGGTGGCTTAGAGTATTTACATCAAATCTTAGGGGGGTATGAATGAAGTTAGCTCTATTCTTATTCTTTGACCATGAATTTTTGTACAAGGCTACCAAAATATTGGTAATAGCATCTAAAAAGCCTAAATAAGGAAATTTTTACACAACAAAAGGTGAAATAGCTACCATGTAATCAATTTGTATACTTTATATATCTACCTCCATTCATTTATGAACTTCAATTTTATTTTTTATCATAATTGTAGGATTAGTTTGTATATATGGTTCATTGAGCATGTGGCTTGATGGGCCATCTAGTAAAAGTTCTTAAAATTATATAAACAAAAGATCCATTTAACTATGAAAAAAAACCACAAATGGTTCACTAAAAAGTTGTGTTTGTATCTACAATGGAAAATTTTGGTAACTTAATTACTATCCAATTTAACTCATTAGAATTATTCATATTCCTTACAATCTAAATGTATTTGTTTTGATAGGTTTTTGTCATATAATTAACCAAAGGAGGAAGATTGAATTACTATAAACTAAATATATCTTAATGATCTTTAGATATTGTAATATCTGGCTTAATACAAAACCCACTTATCTTTAACCCTTCCCAAACAAGACATCTTGCTCTGCTTTCATATATTCAAGCTTGATTTTAGTTTGTTGAAACTCCCACAACCTTCTTGGCTAGCGGACATAATATTGAGAACTTCATTCTCTTTTCTCATAAGTTTCTTTCCACTAAGTGACCAAACTTCTCTATTGTACCAAAATACTTAGCCCTTTTACATAGCAACTCTGGTAAAGAAAAACTAGAGAAAGAGTCACTATGGGTTTTGAAGTACTCCAGGTATCGTCCTCAAGAGCTGGCTTATGGAAATTATCAATACTAGAATAAATGAATTACTTTTGTTTAAATCCTAAAGTGATAAATAATATGTGAACGAAGTGAAACTAAGTAAAAGAACTAAATTAATAAATAAAAAAACAAAACAAAACAAATATTGATTTTTAATTCAATCGATTCAAGTTTGGGGCTTTCCACAATCTTCTTCAGGTATAGAAATAGAAATAACAAGGATTTCTTAAGTAAAGTGGTCTTAGGTTTTTGGAATCCTTGGCCGCTCACGATCAACTTGAGTTCTATAACTCAAAATTACATTTGATACCTAATTTTTCCTTTTTTTAAAACAGATTCCTAAAACCATCAAATGAATGAGATTGATCACCAGTTTAAAATTTGGATTTTTAACTTTTCCTACTCCTTATAGCTTTGTTTTGGGGCAACTAACGATAAGGAAGACCAAGATAACTAATGATCAAGAATTACCAAAAATCACTAGTATCAGGTAATAACCTATCATATCATTCCCTAAACTAACTCACAAGGATAGGATAAAAAAATTGATAAATTGTTACACAACCAATAATTAATCTCATTGTTATAATAATTTACCCATTGTCCTTATAGGTTTCCTAGCCATTCGCTTTTCATGTTTCAAGCCCCAAGTTGGCTTTTTAGTCTCTCATGGGGGTGATGTCACATTCACAATTCATAATAAGGTAAAAATCCATAATTTGAATCAAAAGAAACTAAAAACAATATATTTAATAAAGACGAAAAAGAAAACAAACCAAAGTTCTCATCTTCTTCCACCTTTAATGTCAAACTCTCTAAAAAAAGATCTAAGATTTCTAAACCTATAACTAAGAGAGTTTATATAATATCATGAATTACCTAACATGTGGCACACTCTTATTGGCCACTTAATACAAAATAATTACTTAAAAATGACTAAAAAAATAATAAAATGGTGATTTCTAGTCGTGTAGGGCCCACTTAGGGTCGATGGAGTGCTGTAGATGCAATTCCCAAGGTAGAGGAGGTGAAACATAAGAGTGGTAGTGGGTGAATTCAAAACTGGGGTCATTTCAAAATGGGTTTCGAATTCATAAGTTGGAGTTTGAATTCATAAGTTGAATTTCAAAATCATTTCGAAATGGCCCTTCAGCTTTGTACAATTGTCTTCAAATGGCCATAACTTCTTCATTTCAACTTTGATTTGCACACCGTTAAAAATGTTTGACTCTTGATTTCTCAAGCTTCAAAACTATATGTAGTATGTATAAAATGGACTTCAGAAAGTGATCCAAATTTGTCCTCAAAGTCAAAGTATATGTTACGATTAGATTTTGAGTTCTAAATTTCTATGCAGTTGAATCTTACTTCATGCCTCCTTTTCCAACTAGTTAGACTCATGGCTTAACCATCTAGGCAATCAATGGAGTTAGCGCTGTAAACTAGATATCGTTTACAATTACTATTAGAATATTTTGTCCCCTATTTGACTTTGTGCTCAATTCTCACCCCTCAGTAACTTCTAGTGAACTAGTTGATCAATTAGAAAGTCCAAAAAAGAAATGTAAGGAAAGAAAGGCTCTGATTATGATAGGAAATGTTCTAGTGCCCGAAGATTTATTTATATAGTTTGACAATCTTCATTATTTTTGAGATTTTATTTAACTCTGGTTTTTAAAGACATTGTTTCAACATATATATGTGCTTTTCTCTGCAATAAACTAGATTAATGCAATTTATAGTACGACAAATATTGTAAATATTCATTCTAGGAAGGATCAAGTTCTATGTTGCTGGAATTTTCTTCTGTATGGGCCTAAAAATTGTTTCATGCATTGTTTTTGAGAAATATGTCATCCAATTTGGCCAATTCCTTCAAGATTCTGTGTTGTTGACTGTACTCACAATTTATTCCTGTTTTCTCTAATATTATGTGATTTTATTTTTTTCTTCAATTAAAAATGTTATTTATTTATTAGTTATTTTGCTTTTTTAAAGTGAATAAAAAAAGGGGTCTTAAGCTTTGTTTGGTTGCCAAGAAAATAGGAAAGATGGAATCTATTGCATTGTTGTTGAAAAAGTTTTAAGATTATAAATTTTTTTAGCCCTAGGTGTTGTAATTTGTGAAATGTTAAGCATTTGCTTCTAACATGGGGAGTGTATTTAGTGCTAAAATCAAGGACAATTTTGAAAAGCAATTTTTGAGAACAATTTTTGAAAATTGTTCTCTAATATTTTATAGAACAAAATTTTATTTGGAAACTTGAAATATTTTTAACATGTTTTCAATATTTTTTAAATATGTTTTAAACATAATTTCTAAATCTAATGTTTTATTTTTAATCATAATTTGTATCATTATTTTTTTAAATAGTAATTAAAAATAAATAAAAACAATTGAAAACAATTAAGATATGTTATCTAAAAACACCCTATTTTCTGTTATTAAGAACATAAAATAGAAAACAAAAATTTTTGATCGTCAAACATATTTTCGTATTTTTTTTGTTTCGAAGAATAGAAACAAAACAATTGTCAAAGGGACTAGTGTTCCTTTTAATTAATTTTAGTTTTTGTGTCATGTAGCATTGCTAACTTGGTTTAGGAAGGTTGATTTAACAACTTCAAATATAGTGAGTTCTATAAGTGTTCTCAAGGATTGCTTAGGAAACATCTCAAAGTGTGGCACTAATCCCAATTTGCATCTTCAAAAACTTTGTACTTGTACCTCCAAAACCATGACTGAAGAGCTGTTAAATATTACCAACGAGGATGTCAGAAACAAGATGAAGTTGAATTCAACCATCCGCCTATGGGATGCATACCCTAGTTTATGCATTCCGAAAATTTTGTGTCACCTTAAAGATACCATAATTCCCTGCAGATATTGTATTATTTCTAATTAAGAATCCAAAACATAATCTAGGTCTAAAGAGGGATATCCTTTGTTTAGTGGAAAGAAAAAAAAAAAATGGTGCATTTGAAACGGGGAGAGAAAGTGTGGTATGTGTAGTTTTGTGTGTAAAGATTGAAGAGATGGAGAGTTCTATGTGGAAACTAGGAGATGGGAAAAGAAAAGAAAAAAAAATATGAGAAGGAGAAAAAAATAAAGAAGATATATATATATATATATATATATATATATATATATATATAGTATTGGGAATGGATTTTGGAAATGAAGCAACTTTTATGAAAATTTGGAAACTCATTTATTAAATTATTATTGATTCAGAAGTTGAAAATAAAAATAGTGGTAATAATATTAACATAGAAAATTATTTAGATTGTCAAACTTATAATTTCAGATAAATAGGTAGTAGTAATAGTTGTTATTTCTTATGTTATTTTTAGGTGAAAATTAGATTCTTCAATAATAAATTTTTTAAGGGTTTTGAGTGCTTTTTGAGGTAGGAGAAATTAATATAGATTTTCTAAGAGAAAATAATTTCTTTTTATATTATGTAAAATATTATTTTTGTTTCGATGCATGGATGAATTATATTTTGCATGAAAAATATGTAAGAACATTTTCTTTTGTTTATAATAAAAAAATGAAGATATAATGTTTTTGTAAGTTTTAATAAATGAAACAAAGTGTTTGACTTTGATTTATTTGGTTTTAGTCAGCGGGTTATATTGTTGACATTTTTTGCCATAATCAATGAGTTATTATTATTGACCTTTTTGGCCTTAATCAACAAGTTATAATTATTCGACCTTTATATTTCTTGGTGGGGAATGTAATTGTTTTAAAGCCCATCTTCTAGGAATTAGGTTAGAGGTTATTAATATTAGTAATATTTGGTTCCATCCACCTTAAAAAGAACAAATTTAAGGGTAGCCTCCTATTTGTAAAGTTTCACCTAATTGGGCAACAAAGTCTCACCTAATCAAGCAACATTTGTTATTTGATAATTAGAGTAAAAATATTTTGAATGCATTTCATTTAGATTTAATATGAAATTGTTATTTAAATAAATATGAAAATGTTTGGTTGAAAAGTTTTGGATGCTTTAGCATGTTTGAATTCAAAGTTTTTATAAAAAAAAAAATGTACATTATACCTCCTATTTGTAATCATAGTTGAAAATGTTTTATTCATGAAACTATATTAATATTTCTTATTGGGTTTGAACTCATTCTCTTCCACTGATTATTTTTTTCAAATACTTTCAATTCAAGCGAGGAGTGATAGTTAGGCTAGGAATTTGTCTTTATTAGGGCTTTAGTTTAAACTTTATTTTTGGACAATGTTTAAATGTTAGAAATTAATTACTGTTTGAACTATTTCGGTTTGAAGTTGTTAGGACAATAACAAAGTGGTTGATGTGTTAGTTTCTTTAAGTTAAATTTTGAGAATTATAGTATATTTTACTACTCTGAGTAAGAATTTAGTAATTAGTGATCTTCTAGTTACAAGATAATTGTTTGAGTCATTTACCCTTTGAGTTTTCGAGCTTGAAGTTTGAAATGATAGTCACACCTTGGAGAGGTCTTTGGCATGACACATATATTCTATAATAAAGAGGCTTGAGATGATCTATTCTCTTGTAATGGGTCTGTTTGTATGTGTATATATATATATATATAAAATGTTGAGGAAAGAAAAAAAAAATAATCTTCTAGTGTTTGATTTTTCCTTTGAAATATGGAAAAAATAAAATATAATTAAATTAGTTGGAAACTTACACGCTTTTAAATTATTTAATCTTTACAAAATGTGAAGCCGCATATAAAAAAATAAAAAAATAATTTATTAACTTTGAATTTTTTTTTCTTCTAATTTTCTCCCTATTTTTTTTTCTCTTCACATTTTTCCTCACAAAAAGATTTAAATATTTGGATAAAAATGAAGTAAATGGTAGAAACTCTCTCAATTTAGTGCAAAATGAAAGACTATTTCTTCTTTGCTAAATCTTTTGAAGATGCATGCACTTGTACATATTAGCATGGACAACACATTCCCCGTGAATAATACTACTTATGGATTGGTTGTAACATTTGGTTTGAAGTTTTTCATGCTATTCATAATGGGTTGATTCATAAAACAAAAATATTTGAAAAAAAGGAATTAATGGTAGAAACTCCTTGAATCTTGTGCAAAACGAGAGACAATTTGCTTGCTAAATCTTATGAAGATCCATTACATATACATGTACGAATGAACAACACGTTCCCAGTGAATAATACTACTTTTAGATTGGGGACAAAATTTTTGTTGTGTTTCACATGTTCTTTTAAGAAAGCAAGGTAATTCAGGCCACATCATTCAACTAGTACACGTTTGTATGTTTGTTTGAAAGTTGTTGTCTGACGAAGTTTTACAGATCTATCAGTTAATGAAGTGCTTGCATCTTCATCCTTGCACTGCCACTCTGAAAGTTCCTCATCAGTGAGATCCCTAGCAGCAACTACAAGTGTGCGTAAGCCTTGAGATGAATATTCAGTCAAATGGCTCTGAGTTGCAGGTCTTACATGACTATTCTTCCCATTCTCTTTTGCTAAAATGCTAAACATTTAAGAATCAGCACCTTTCACCAAGACTTTCACAGTATCGTTGGGGAATCTGATGACAACAGACATTCTTTTGCGCACACTATCAAACTCATGCAGGCCCAACAGATCCAGACTGTGCAGAGGCAATTGAAATAGATTGCCCAATTAAAGCAACCCATGGCATTTCAGATGTACTTCTAGGACCCTGATTTAACAGGAGAGCCTGAACAGCAACAAGGATTTTCTAGTCTTTTGCAACTTGATCTATTTTACTAATTACATCGATTGTTCTTATACCATCTCCATCATATCCCTTGGCAATTTTGAGAGCTCGAGATGAAGCAATTTTGGTTGCCTGGGCAGGAGGTACAATAACCATCAAAATGGCATCATTGTGCTGAGCATAGTCACTCACCAATGTCTCATCCATAATCTGTTGATCCAATCTAGGCAAATCAACCAGTTTCAGAGGAGGTGTTGTACTAGTCCTTAGCTTCAAATATATTTCATCTCAGCTCTTGCCTGAAGCACCCTTACTCAGCCTGTCCTGGAGAGAATGTTGAAGAGCACTGACAGAAACTTGTTGAGATTTGTTGTCAATTTGTAAGATGATTGACTTGCTGCTTAGGGAACCATCCTTTTGTAAATCAATACATATTAGAGCCCGAGTAGCAGCATTTTCTCCAGTAGGCAAAACAGGATGTCCAATCAAACTGTTCAAAACTGCAGATTTACCAGCACCGACATTTCCAAGAGCAACAATGTTAAGAAAAGTCAAACCCCTGCGAGAAGAACTGGAACTCGAATTCTCGTCCACATCTTCATCCGCCAGCAGCGCCGCGGCCTGGCGCATAGACCCTGACAGCTGCACGAGCTCGTCGATCGCCTCCATGAGATCAATCAAACAATCCAACAATCAAACGATCAAACCCTAGGTGAATTCGGAACCGAGATCGAGGAGATCGAAGCAACAAGTGAATCTTGAGAAGGGTTTAAAGAAAATCCATTGGAGAGTCTTTTGGGCTCTTGGTGTTTTCCACTCCACAACCACCAAGAAAGATGGGTTAATGACACGGATATACTCTTACTCAGATATCGATTTGAAGAACAACAAAATGAATTTTGGAGCCAAAAATTTGCGAAAAATTAAGATGTGGCTAAGACCAGATAATCGGAAGCAAAGGCATTTCGTTGAGTAGTTTCTGCCTTAAAGGTCAAAACCCAGAAGATTGCCTCTCAAAATCAAAACCCAATTTCCTTTTCTACCACTCAATAAAAACCACGAGTCTAAAGAGGATTTTCCCCCGAATGGAGCTGGATCGTTTTTTTTTTTTTTTTTTTTTTCTTCAGACTCCCCACCCAAAACGTCTCATCTTTTTCTTTTCCTATACGAAACCCTTTGAAACTCCAAACTCCTCTCTTCTTAAAACCTCATTTTTTTTACCAACTCGTTTTTTCAAAAATCAACCTCCTTTCCCCATGCAGTCTACCGACTCTCTCTCTCTCTTTTTTTTTTTTTTTTTTTTAAGTAAATAAAATAAAATAAACATTTTAAAAAATAAAAATAAAATAAAATGAAATAAATAAAATAAAATAAAATAATAAAAACATAAAATAAATAAATAATAATAATAATAGTAAGATAAGATTACTAATCATATGCAATTTTTTGAAAATAAATAATTAGAAGAATCAATAATAAAGCAAGAAAACAAATAAATATCAAATGCACATAAACAATAATCTAAATATTAAACTAAAACACAAATAAAAAATAAAAATAAAATAAAAAATAAAATATCAAATTGACACAATTAAATATCGAAAATTCATCCCAAGCAATCAAAATCAAAATCAAACCAAATACTCACCTAATATAAAAAATCAACCAATTAAGAAATTAATCTTAGGGAATTAAGCCCAAAAAAAGCATCGAAGTGGCCTAGGTGAAAAAGTGCCTAAGTGACCTAAGTGGAAAGTGCCAAGGTGAATTAGATGTAAATTAAACTAAGGAGGTGTCTAAGTGATAAAAAATGTGCTAAGTGACCTAAAAGGTTTAGAAAAGTGCTTAAGTGATGTAGGGTGATTAGAAATGTGTCAAGTGACTTAGGAGTGTACCTAATGGGTCAAGTGCATCTAAATGGGCCTAGGGTGCCAAAGTGGGCCTAAGGTGGTGCCCAATGGGTCACCAGGGAATTATTGTAAAGTATCATATGGACACATAATAGGACATGTGCTACTAGGACATGTAAAGTATCAAACAAACATGTCTTGGTAAACTCTATTTGTTTGGGGATGTATGCAATCATTTATATCTCTTTTGAAGAGAGCTATAGGCTAGGAAGACAAAAGGGTAGGTCTTCTTGGTGAATTTGTGTTTGCTATACCTTTTGAGAAATATTAACTTTATATCTAGTGCAGCAAGAAAAACATCAACCTAAAAATTTGAAGGCACGTTAACATGAAACATCATTGCTAATTTATCATAACCCTTCTCATGGAAATGTGAGCTAATGATGTGATGATCCAAACCAAAAGGTTAGGACACAACAATCATTTCACATGTGTAGTACGAAGGCTTGACAAAGAAGTAGTAATTAAGCTAACAAAAAAGTTTTAACTAGAAATTTACCTTTTCATACAAAAATCTGTATATTAAATTATGACAAATGTCTTGAAAAGTAGTAGTAAAGTGAACCACTAAAACAAAAAATTATCTAATTAATTAGTCTCTTACCTAAAGAAATAAAGGGGCTTTTAAACCCTTCATACCCATGTCACTTATTCCCAAAATCAAGTATACCTAAAAATATTTAATAAAAGGAGTGAACTTGAATGTAAATAAAGGATAGAGATTAAATATATTTATTTTCAAAAAATGATATAGGGAATGTTTGTGATATAAGCCCAATTATATTAAATAAACTTGTATTACATGTGTTATTTTTATAAAGTCTCAAATCATATATGTTTTTCGATAAATGTCAATATATTAAAAAAAAATTGGTACATTGTTAAGAGAAGTGGCCAACATGGTGAAACTTTTGGAAGCAGGCAACCAAAGGAGAATTTTGGTAACTTATCAATAATAAGTTCACTTTAATCATATTAGTTGATATCAATAGGTTACTTTTAACTGAATAAAAAAAAAAATCAAATATTTTGGTTTTTTCTATTGAGCCAAAAACCAAACACCACCTTAGACAACAATTTTCTTGTGATTTGTTTTTTTTTTTTTTTGTTGAAACACAAATTTAATAATTAAGAAATTAATAAAATAAAAAAAATCTAAGTAATCACGGAAAGATATGAGAGGTCATCACAAAAAAAAAATATTTTGAAACATTTTTGTCCAAACAACATGGTCAATAAACCCCAAGTGCTTTCCCACTTACTATAAAAAAAAGTGTACTATTTTACTTTTAAAATACAAGGTGGGTTACACAAAAATTGAAAAAAAATCTTCGAATACAAAGAAAAACTAGGGGATATATCACTTGCAGTTGGTGTCAAGAAAGGACATACTATAGCACTATCACGCATTGGTTGTGCACACAAGCGTGGCTAACGCATGCCCTATAGCAATCCACGTTGTTATGCCTTCTTGGTATGTGGGTTCCATGCGATGCTTTCCTGATTGTTGTAGGCCTCCCAATTGCAACCATTCTCCTCCGTTTGGACTTGGGATTCCATTAGTCTACTTGTTTTCTAATTTTGGTGCCTTGAAGTTCATGTTAGAAAAACACTCTTTTCTAAGATGGATCCTTATATTTGCAAGAGAGAGAAAACAAATCATATTTTCTTCATTAATTTTACCTAAAACATTGATAAAATATTACATAAAAAAGCTTAAGATGAGTAATAATACAACCTGTGCTTTCTAAAGAAAGTTTAGAAAGGAATGGATGAAGTCGATGCTATTTTCATTGACTAGCAGGTCTTAATATACACAGCATATATTTTACATATAGAAGGTGTATATTTTACATATGGAAGTGTGTATTTACAGAATAGGAAAGCAATATTTATTTTCCTTCCTTTGCAGCTTGCAACTTGGAAATTTTATTCTCCGTGATTTTATTCTCTTGAGTTACAGCCTATAGCTTGGAGATTTTATTCTCTTGAGCTGTATTAGAATCTTCTTGACTGGATTCTTAACATGCCCCCTCAAAGTAGTGTGTGGTTCAGGTTGAACACCCAGTTTGTTCCTGAACACCTGAAAGGTAGCCTTGGGTAATGGCTTGGTGAAGATATCAACAAGCTAAGATGATGAAGGGATGTGTCGTGTGATAAGATGACCCACTGCAACCTTTTCTCGGACAAAGTGATAGTTGAGCTCAATGTGCTTTGATCTTGAATGAAACAAAGTGTTAACTGACATGTAAAGGGCACTGATATTATCACAAAATAATTATGGGGGTTGTGCCAACGGAACACCAATATCTTGAAGAAGAAATGTGAGCCCTGTTATCTCAGCTATGGTGGAGGCCATAGATCAATATTCGGCTTCAATGCTGGAGCAAGACACAGTGGGTTGTTTCTTAGCACACCAAGAAATATAATTGGTACCATGGAATGTGCAGAAACCAGTGATACTCTTCCTTGTTGTGGTGCAACTAGCCCAATCTGCATCACTAAACGCATAAAGGTTGGTAGGGCTTTGGGCAATATAACGAAGACCAAAATGTTGTGTCCCATTTAAGTATCTTAAGATCCATTTTACAGCCTTCAAATAGCTAAAAGTGGGGCTGCTAAGGAATTGAGACACTTTATTTACGGCAAAGGTGATGTCGGGTCTTGTGAAAGTGAGATATTGAAGAGCCATTGGTGTAGCATAGGGAGCACTCTCCAACATTTTTGTTTTGTGAAGAATGTCGTGTGTATTTGTGTTGAGACATGAACACTCCACCAGGAAATGGCTTCACTTCTATTCCAAGAAAGTAGTGCAATGATCTGAGATCCTTGATTACAAACTCATGACTTAGCTTGAAGATTAGATGTTGGAGAAACTCATCGTTATTCTTTGTAAGGAGAATATCATCTACATAAATGAGAGTAATGGCTGTAATATAAAAAGAGAGGCATCAGACGTGTTGCAAGGGAAACCAAGGTGTGGACGATATTTGGAGAGTCTATCAAACCAGGCACAAGGTGCCTATTTCAATCCATAAAATGATTTTTTAAGTAATCAAACATGGTCTTTCTCAGTTAGATGAATAAACCCTGGTGGCTGCTCCATGTAGACAATTTCTTTGAGGTTACCATGTAAGAATGCATTTTTAACATCAAGTTGCCTTATCTTCCATTTGAAGGATAGGGAGAGATTAATCACTAACCTAATGGTTGTTGGTCGAACTACTGAACTGAAGGTTTCATCATAATCAACTCTAGAAATTTGAGTGAATCCCCTTGCAACCGAACAAGCCTTGAAGCGATCTATGGTTCCATCTTCCTTTGTTTTAATGCAATAAATCCACTTGAAGCCGACAACATTAATACCAGGCGACCTTGGAACTAAGTCTCAAGTATCATTAGTGTTGAGGGCAGCAAGTTCCTCTTCCATAGCAGCTATCCAGCAAGGATCTTTCAAGTCTTCCCTAAGGGTCTTTGGTTCGGAAGGGAAATGTGGGTGGGGACCCTTGGTGGCAACTGTGGCATAATCTTTCAAATAGTAAGGAGTCGTACGAAGTCAAACTGGCTGAAGGGGATTGTGAGAGCTCGAATCTGAGCATTTCACGTCATGGATGTCAAGGTGTGGAGATGCCTTCCATGTTTGGGATAGAATCTGCTGGAGTGGATGATGGAAATATTACATGCTGATTTGCTTGACTTGAGATTAGAGGATTCGGGACTGAAACATTATTTTGTGGAGAATCAACAGGCTCTCTTAAAGAAGAGGTTGAATTTACAACTTGTGGACTCCCATGGCTTTCATCTAGCTTCTCCAAAGGGTTAGGAGTGGCATCTTCCTTCAACAATGAGGTACCTGCATTAAAGTCACAACAATTTGTAAAGTCTGTTGATTTTTCCTTTATAGAAATCTCCTTATTTGAAAGGATTTTGTGTGACTCATCAATTTTGTCAATCCATTCGTCCAAACTTGGAAATTCGGATAAACTCAATTTTTCGAGAATTTTCGGGCAGTTGAGTGGGCTTAAAGGGAAATGCTTCTTCATCAAATACAACATGCCTTGAAATATATACTCTTTTTGTTTTTGGTTCCAAACAACGATATCTTTTGTGTATTGGACTGTAACCAATGAAAACACAAGGATGTGTTTTTCTGACAAATTTTGAACCCCCTTGATTTCAAAGAGAAGGAAAACATAAACATCCCAATACCCGCAAACCACTATAGTCTGGATGTCTTTTGTAAAGTTTCTTATATGAGCTTTCATTCTGCAAGACTAAAGATGGTAAATAATTAATCAAATACACAGCCGTGGAAAAAAACTTCTACCCATAAAGATAGGGCATATTAGCATCAAATGGCATTGTAAGCCCAGTTTCAATTATATGTTGATGTTTTCATTCTGCTACACCATTTTGTTGAGTTCCTGGACAAGACACATGAAGTTCAATGCCACAACTTTGAACACGGTTAATAAATTCAATTGAACCGAACTCTCCTCCTCCATCACATTGGAAAATCTTAATTTTTGAATCCAATTGATTTTCAACAAGTTTTTGAAACTTGATGAAATAGCTAAAGAAATCAAACTTTCGCTAGTATCGGATAATAACCTATCGTATCATTCCCTACTCCTTATAGCTTTGTTTTGGGGCAAATAATGATAGGGAACACCAGGATAACTAATGATCAAGAATTACCAAAAATCACTAGTATCGGGTAATAACCTATCGTATCATTCCCTAAACTAACTTACAAGGATAGGATAAAAAAATTGATAAATTGTTACCCAACCAATAATTAATCTCATTATTATAATAATTTACCCATTGTCCCTATAGGTTTCCTAGCCATTCGGTTTTCATGTTTCAAGCCCCAAGTTGGCTTCTTAGCCTCTCATGGGGATGATGTCACATTCACAATTCATAATAGGGTAAAAATCCATAATTTGAATAAAAAAAAAAAACTAAAAACAATATATTTAATAAAGAAGAAAAAAAAAAACAAACCAAAGCTCTCGTCTTCTTCCACCTTCAATGTCAAACTCTCCGAAAAAAGATCTAAGATTTTTAAACCTATAACTAAGAGAGTTTATATAATATAGTCAATTACCTAACATGTGGCACACTCTTATTGGCCACTTAATACAAAATAAGTACCTGAAAATGACTAAAAAAATAATAAAATGGTGATTTTTAGTCATGTAGGGCCCACTTAGGGCCGATGGAGTGCTCTAGATGCAATTCCCAAGGTAGAGGAGGCGAAACATCAAAGTGGCAGTGGGTAAATTCAAAACTGGGGTCATTTCGAAATGGGTTTCAAATTCATAAGTTGGATTTTGAATTCATAAGTTGAATTTCAGAATCATTTCGAAATGGCCTTTTAGCTTTGTACAACTGTCTTCAAATGGCCATAACTTCTTCATTTCAACTCTGATTTGCACAACGTTTAAAATTTTTAACTCTTGATTTCCCAAGCTTCAAAACAATATATAGTATGTATAAAACGGACTTTGGGAAGTGATCCAAATTTGTCCTCAAAGTCAAAGTATATGTTGCTATTAGATTTTGAGTTCTAAATTTCCATGCAGTTTAATCTTACTTTATGCCTCTTTTTCCATGTTTTCTTGCCTTATTTCTTACTCCATAATGGTCATTTCTCATATTCCAAATCCATGAAGTGATTCAACTTGCACCCTTTTCTTCCCTTGAACCTAAGATAAATCTCCAAAATACAAGTTAGACTCATGGCTTAACCATCTAGGCAATCAATGGAGTTAGCACTGGAAACTCGATATGGTTTACGATTACAATTAGAATATTTTGCCCCCTATTTGACTCTGTGCTCAATTCTCATCCCTCAGTAACTTCTAGTGAACCAGTTGATCAATTAGAAAGTCCAAAAAAGAAATGTAAGGAAAGAAAGGCTCTAATTATGATAGGAAATGTTCTAGTGCCCGAAGATTTATTTATATAGTTTGACAGTCTTCATAATTTTTGAGATTTTATTTAACTCTGGTTTTTAAAGACATTGTTTCAACATATATATGTGCTTTTCTCTGCAATAAACTAGATTGATGCAATTTATAGTACGACAAATATTGTAAATATTCATTCTAGGAAGGATCAAGTTCTATGTTGCTGGAATTTTCTTCTGTATGGGCCTAAAAATTGCTTCATGCATTGTTTTTGAGAAATATGTCATCCAATTTGGTCAATTCCTTCAAGATTTTGTGTTGTTGATTGTACTCACAATTTATTCCTGTTTTCTCTAATATTACATGATTTTATTTTTTTCTTCAATTCAACATGTTATTTATTTATTAGTTATTTTGATTTTTTAAAGTGAATAAAAAAAGGAGTCTTAGGTTTTGTTTGGTTGTCAAGAAAATAGGAAAGATGGAATCTATTGCATTGTTGTTGAAAAGTTCTAAGATTATAAATTATTTTAGCCCTAGGTGTTGTAATTTGGGAAATGTTAAGCATATGCTTCTAACATGGGGAGTGTATTTAGTGCTAAAATCAAGGACAATTCTGAAAAGCAATTTTTGAGAACAGTTTTTGAAAATTGTTCTCTAATATTTTATAGAACAAAATTTTATTTGGAAACTTGAAATATTTTTAACATAATTTCTAAGTCTAATGTTTTATTTTTAATCATAATTTGTATAATTATTTTTTAAAATAGTAATTAAAAATAAATAAAAACAACTGAAAACAATTAAGACATGTTATCTAAAAACACCCTATTTTCTGTTATTAAGAACATAAAATAGAAAAAAAAATTTCTAATCGTCAAACGTATTTTCCTATTTTTTTTGTTTCGAAGAATAGAAACAAAACAATTGTCAAAGGGACTAGTGTTCCTTTTAATTAATTTTAGTTTTTGTGTCATGTAGCATTGCTAACTTGGTTCAGGAAGGTTGATTTAACAACTTCAAATATAGTGAGTTCTATAAGTGTTCTCAAGGATTGCTTAGGAAACATCTCAAAGTGTGGCACTAATCCCAATTTGCATCTTCTAAAAATTTGTACTTGTACCTCCAAAACCATGACTGAAGAGCTGTTAAATATTACCAACGAGGATGTCAGAAACAAGATGAAGTTGAATTCAACCATCCACCTATGGGATGCACACCCTAGTTTATGCATTCCGAAAATTTTGTGTCACCTTAAAGATACCATAATTCCCTGCAGATCTTGTATTATTTCTAAGAATCCAAGACATAATCTAGGTCTAAAGAGGGATATCCTTTGTTTAGTGGAAAGGAAAAAAAAAATGGTGCATTTGGTACGTGGAGAGAGTGTGGTATGTGTAGTGTTGTGTGTAAAGAATGAAGAGATGGTGAGTTCTATGTGGAAACTAGGAGATGGGAAAAGAAAAGAAAAAAAATATGAGAAGGAGAAAAAAATAAAGAAGATATATATATATATACTCTTGGGAATGGATTTTGGAAATGAAGCAACTTTTATGAAAATTTGTAAACTCGTTTATTAAATTGTTATTGATTCAGAAGTTGAAAATAAAAATATTGGTAATAATATATATTAACATAGAAAATTATTTAGATTGTCAAACTTATAATTTCATATAAAATAGGTAGTAGTAATAATTGTTATTTCTTATGTTATTTTTAGGTGACAATTAGATTCTTCAATAATAAATTTTTTAAAGGTTTTGAGTGCTTTTTGAGGTAGGAGAAATTAATATAGATTTTCTAAGAGAAAATAATTTCTTTTTATATTATGTAAAATATTATTTTTGTTTCGATGCATGGATGAATTATATTTTGCATGAAAAATATGTAAGAACATTTTCTTTTGTTTATAATAAAAAAATGAAGATATAATGTTTTTGTAAGTTTTAATAAATGAAACAAAGTGTTTGACTTTGGTTTATTTGGTTTTAGTCAGCGGGTTATATTGTTGACATTTTTTGTCATAATCAATGGGTTATTATTATTGACCTTTTTGGCCTTAATCAACAGGTTATAATTATTCGACCTTTATATTTCTTGGTGAGTAATGTAATTGTTTTAAACCACATCCTCTAGGGATTAGGTTAGAGGTTATTAGTATTAGTAATATTTGGTTTCATCCACCTTAAAAAGAACAAATTTAAGGGTAGCCTCCTATTTGTAAAGTTTCACCTAATTGGGTAACAAGGTCTCATCTAATCAAACAACATTTGTTATTTGATAATTAGAGTAAAAATATTTTGAATGCATTTCATTTAGATTTAATATAAAATTGTTATTTACATAAATATGAAAATGTTTGGTTGAAAAGTTTTGGATGCTTTAGCATGTTTGAATTCAAAGTTTTTATATATAAAAAAAAAAATGTACATTATACCTCCTATTTGTAATCATAGTTGAAAATGTTTTATTCATGAAACTATATTAATATTTCTTATTGGGTTTGAACTCATTATCTTCCATTGATAATTTTTTTCAAATACTTTCAATTCAGGCGAGGAGTGATAATTAGGCTAGGAATTTGTCTTTATTAGGGCTTTGGTTTAAACTTTATTTTTGGACGATGTTTAAATGTTAGAAATTAATTACTGTTTGAACCATTTTGGTTTGAAGTTGTTAGGACAATAGCAAAGTGGTTGATGTGTTAGTTTTTTTAAGTTAAATTTTGAGGATTATAGTATAATATTTTACTACTCAGAGTAAGAATTTGGTAATTAGTGATCTTCTAGTTATAAGATAATTGTTTGAGTCATTTGTTCTTTAAGTTTTCGAGTTTGAGGTTTGAAATGATAGTCATGCCCTTGAAGGGGTCTTTGGCATGACACATATATTCTATAATAAATGTTAGCATGGACAACAAATTCCACGTGAATAATACTACTTATGGATTGGTTGTAACATTTGGTTTGAAGTTTTTCATACTATTCATAATGCGTTGATTCATAAAACAAAAATATTTGAAAAAAAGGAATTGAATTGAATATTTGAAAAAAACATGGACAAAATGTTTGTTGTGTTTCACATGTTCTTTTAAAAAAGTAAGGAAATTCAGGCCACAACATACAATTTGTACACGTTTTGTCGTGCTTTACACTATTATGCAGCAAGTGAATGTTTCACATGTTCTTTTAAGAAAGTAAGGTAATTCAGGACACAGCATACAACTAGTACACGTTTGTATGTTTGGATGCAATGATTTTTTCTTTAAGGAAAATGATTTTTTTTTTTTTTTATATTTTGAGTCAAAATGGTCATTTTGTCATAGCTTATTTGAGTTTTTTTTTTTTTTTTTTCATTTTATCAAAAAAAAAAAAAAACCATAATTTCATAATCCTGTTCAAATTAACCAAAAGAGACCGTAAATTTTGAAAATGCGATGTGGTTTTAGAATTGTAATGAAACTACATTTGAGACAGTAAATTTTGAATAGAAAAAAGAGAAATATTATTTTAAACAAAAGTTTTAAAACATATTTAAAAGATACCAAAAGAGCATGATATATATTATTAACTCAACTCTGTAAGCTTAAACTTTTAGGGAAATTAATATTTCAACAATGGTATCATAACTTTGTCTAACGAAAGATCATACACCCAAAATTTTACATATTATCTAAAGAGTTATTTGATTAAAAGGGTCATTGGGAACCCATTTTTGAAAATTTAACCCTTTATCCTTTTTTAATCTCATTTTCATAAAAATATCCTTTTTTTTTTTTTTTGTAAAAATAACCCATATATTGTGCCACATTATTGGAGTGCAGCATTAGACTATAAATATCAGCTACCTTCTTCTCAAAGCAAACCATCACATAAACTCCTTCAATTTTCTTTTATCATTGTTTCTACATTCTATCAACAAGCTCCTTGCCTGGAAGGACATGGCATCATCATGGTCTCCTCTAGTATTCTCGGTTAAACGGTCTGCTCCAGAGTTTGTTCGGCCTACAAACCCTACCCCACGAGAGGTGAAGCAGCTTTCTGATATAGATGATCAAGAAGGCCTTCGCTTTCAAATTCCTGTGATAATGTTTTACCCGAACAATCCTTTAATGAAAGGAAAAGACCCTGTAAAGGTCATTAGAGAAGCTCTAGGTAAGGCGCTTGTATACTACTACCCATTTGCAGGCAGGCTGATTGAAGGGGATAATAGAAAACTCATGGTGGACTGCACCGGTGAAGGGGTCTTGTTCATTGAAGCCGATGCCGATACCACACTTGAGAATCTTGGTGATGCAATTCAACCAATGTGTCCCTGCTTCGAGGAGCTTCTGTATGATGTCCCTGGCTCCGGGGGAATTCTTGGTTCTCCTCTTATCTTAATTCAGGTAAATATTCTCCATCATCAATTATATTTGATAAATAACTTAATCTTAAAACTTAAAGTTATTTTTATTTAAATAATTTTAAATATTAAATTAAAATAGTTAACTCAGGTGGTATTTGTTTTTTTTTTAAACTTAATATTAAATGTAATTTACTTTCGCATTTTAAACTATTTGTTTTTAATTTTTTTTACTTATTACTTATCTTTTAATTTTTTAACTGAATAGAAAAAGTTAAAACATTTAGTTTTCTAAAATACTAAAAATAACTTTTTGAAACCACTTTTTATAATAAATATTTTATGGTTATTTTCATATATCTACATTAACATAAATATGAATGTTTTATAAATACATTTATTATTTAAAATTAATGAAAATAAATATAAATTAAAGTCAATTAGAATAAATTTAATCAAAATTAATAAGGGTAAATATGTCAATTGACTCAATTTGATGATTAAGAATAAATTTGACCAAATAGCCTAATATTTAGATAATAAGTTTTAAGTTAACAACTTAAAAATAATTTAACTTAATAAACTTAAGTTATTAAGTAATAAATATTAAGTTTAATCTGACAAATCATTCGACGTTGCTAAAGCATATATTGATAAAGAAATCTTGGTACAATGCAGGTGACCCGATTGAGGTGTGGAGGATTTATATTTGCATTGCGCCTAAACCACACAATGAGTGATGCTCTTGGCTTGATCCAATTCCTCAACGCCATAAGCGAGATGGCTCAGGGTCTGTCTGTGCCATCTCTGCTGCCCATATGGCAAAGAGAGCTGTTAAATGCCCGAAATCCGCCACGAATAACCCGTATACATCATGAATACGAGGAGGTAACCAACAACAAGAGCACACTAATGGCCATGGACGAAAATAATTTGGTTCATCGATCATTCTTCTTTGGCCCCAAGGAGATAAGAGCACTTAGGAACCGACTTCCTGCAAGCCTCGGTGCCTGCTCGACGTTTGAGGTTCTAACAGCATATGTATGGAGATGCCGCACAATTGCATTTGCAGTAGACCCTGATGAGGTTGTTCGCATTTCATGCTTAATCAATATGCGAGGCAAGCGCGGTTTTGATCTGCCTCTAGGATACTATGGAAATGCTTTTGTGTATCCAGCTTCAATTACTAAGGCTGGAATGCTATGTAAAAACCCATTGGAATATGCGATAAGGTTACTGAAGAAAGCCAAGGCGGAAATGAGCCAAGAGTACATAAAATCAGTGGCAGATCTGATGGTCATCAAGGGCCGGCCCTCATTTACGCAGCCGGGGAACTATTTTGTTTCAGATGTCACACGTGCCGGGTTTGGAGAGGTAAACTTCGGGTGGGGGAAGCCAGTCTATGGTGGGCTTGGTAGGGCTTTATCCATTATTAGCTTCTGTACGCGGTTCAGGAACAGCAAAGGAGAAGAAGGAAATGTTATACCTATATGCCTGCCTCCGCCAGTCATGGAAAGGTTTGAACAGGAGCTAAAGAGAATGACAAAAGAGGCAGAGCCTGTTAGACTTATTACATCGATGCTCTAAATTAAAGAGAATCTACATGGATTTTAAGAATTAAGCAGTTTAATTTAGCTTAGGATCTCTTTAAAAAAGTTCACAATTTAAATGTAGCAGGGTGGAGATTACTAGTGATAGGTGTTATATCAATAGTAGGCAATGTATCAGTCTATGACACTGTATTTGGCTTGAAGGCTCGAGTGCTGTTGAATGCTTATTTCGGCCAGTGGTGTGAGCCATTCATCCTCTTAGGAAAGGAACTGAGCTATGGATTTCCATGCATAGAAACATGTCTTGATAAACTCTATTTGTTTGGGGATGTATGCAAGCATTTATATCTCTTTTGAAGACAAAAGGGTAGGTCTTCTTGGTGAATTTGTGTTTGCTATACCTTTTGAGAAATATTAACTTTACATCTAGTGTCAAAGTTCAAAGTTGTGGAAGGTATCTTGTTGATGAGATTTAGTGCAACAAGAAAAACATCAACCTAAAAATTTGAAGGCACGTTAAAATGAAACATCATTGCTAATTTATCATAACCCTTCTCATGGAAATGCAAGCTAATGATGTGATGACTCAAACCCAAAGGTTAGGACACCATGATCATTTGACATGTGTAGTACGAAGGCTTGACACAAGAAGTAGTAATTAAGCTAACAAAAAAGTTTTAACTAGAAATTTACCTTTTCATACAAAAATCCATATATTAAATTATGACAAATGTCCCGAAAAGTAGTAATAAAGTGAACCACTAATACAAAAAATTATCTAATTAATCAGTCTCTTAACTAAAGAAATAAAGGGGCTTTTGAACTCTTCATACCCATGCTTATTCCCAAAATCAAGTATACCTAAAAATATTTAATAAAAGGAGTGAACTTGAATGTAAATAAAGGATAGAGATTAAATATATTTATTTTCAAAAAATGATATAGGGAATGTTTGTAATATGAGCCCAATTATATTAAATAAACTTGTATTACATGTGTTATTTTCATAAAGTCTCAAATCATATATGTTATTCGATAAATGTGAATATATTAAAAAATTTCAGGTACATTGTTAACAGAAGTGCTCAACATGGTGAAACTTATGGAAGCAGGCAACCAATGGAGAATTTTGGTAACTTATTAATAATAAGTTCACTTTAATCATATTAGTTGATATCAAAAGGTTACTTTTAACTGAATAAAAAAACCAAATATTTTGGTTTTTTCTATTAAGCCAAAAACCAAACACCATCTTAGACAACAATTTTCTTTTGATTTTTTTTTTTTTTTTTTTTTTTTTTTGTTGAAACACAAATTTAATAATTAAGAAATTAATGAAATAAAAAAATCTAAGTAATCACGGAAAGATATGAGAGGTCATCACATAAAAAAAAAATATTTTGAAACATTTTTGTCCAAACAACATGGTCAATAAACCCCAAGTGCTTTCCCACTTACTATAAAAAAGTGTACTTTTTTACTTTTAAAATACAAGGTGGGCTACACAAAAATTGAAAAAAAAATCTTCCAATACAAAGAAAAACTAGGGGATATATCACTTGCAGTTGGTGTCAAGAAAGGACATACTATAGCACTATCACGCATTGGTTGTGCACACAAGCAAGGCTAACGCATGCCCTATAGCAATCCACGTTGTTATGCCTTCTTGGTATGTGGATTCCATGCGATGCTTTACTGATTGTTGTAGGCCTCCCAATTGCAACCAATCTCCTCCTTTTAGTCTGAGGATTCCATTAGTCTACTTGTTTTCTAATTTTGGTGTCTTGAAGTTCATGTTAGAAAAACACTCTTTCCTAAGAC
The DNA here is from genome assembly GCA_946000715.1 of Vitis cinerea var. helleri x Vitis riparia. Taxonomy (NCBI): domain Eukaryota; kingdom Viridiplantae; phylum Streptophyta; class Magnoliopsida; order Vitales; family Vitaceae; genus Vitis; species Vitis cinerea var. helleri x Vitis riparia. The sequence goes on along the minus strand of OX253993.1, from coordinate 18,381,520 downwards.
GGATATTTATAAAGCAAGAGAAAAAAAAAAATCAATTTTTTTTTCATTAATTTTACCTAAAATGTTGATAAAATATTACATAAAAAAAGCTTAAGATGAGTAGAGTATTTTGATATCACCTTCAAATTCATTTAAAAAATGATCCAATGGGGAGTTAAGGTTGTTTTCTTGAAAAAAAAAATGATACAACCTGTGCTTTAAAGCTAATGTTGAAATAGTGAAAGACCTAGATCTAGGCATATCTTAGTACTCTCATGATACCCTTATGATGTAGTGAAAAAAGAATGTTACATGAGCATACACCTAACATCCAAAATCCAAAGTCTTACTCAAGACGTGGAGAGAGAGACAAAGAAAGAGAGTTGTTTGTGTTTGTACCTATACACCTCTATAGAAAGGTACGCATTTTTATGTTGTGAGTGTAGAGAAAAGAAGAGCTCTCTCTTGTATAAACACCAACGAAGTAAGCCCAATAGAATATTAAACTTGAACTCCCTTCTCTCATCTATAGTCAATCAAAACACTTGACTAGATAAAAAATTTAGAACAAGGGAGAAAATATATAAAGGGCTTGGTGTCATAGGAGTTTGTCTATCTTGACCAACTTTTAGGACTCAAATTCTATAATTTAGATAAATAGAACCTTGCATGAGGCATAACCACTCAACTTAGAAAAACCTTCTATACTAATTGCAATTGAGTTGTAGTTAAACATATACAAATATTTATGGGAACAATAACTTTATGAGTTAATTTCACTCTCATCCATTGATAATTTTTTTCAAATACTCTCAATTCAAGCGAGTGATAGTTAGGCTAGGAATTTGTCATTATTAGGCTATTGGTTTAAACTTTATTTTTGGACAGTGTTTAAATGTTAGAAATTAGTTACTATTTGAACCATTTCGGTTTGAAGTTGTTAGGACAATAACAAAGTGGTTGATGTGTTAGTTTTTTTAAGTTAAATTTTGAGGATTATAGTACATTTTACTACTCTGAATAAGAATTCGGTAATTAGTGATCTTACGGTTACAAGATAATTGTTTGAGTCATTTGTACTTTGAGTCTTCAAGCTTGAGGTTTGAAATGATAGTCACGTCCTTGGAGGGGGTCTTTGGCATGACACATATATTATGTAATCAAGAGGCTTGAGACGATCTATCCTCTTGTAATGGGTCTGTTTGTATATATATATATATATATATATATATATATGTATAATTTTATGTTTGGTTCTTAAAAAAAATATTGATGAAAGAAAAGAAAAATGATAAAAAAAAAAAAACTTCTAGTGTTTGATTTTTCCATTGAAATAAGGAAAAAATTTAAATTAGTTGGAAACTTATACGCTTTTAAATTATTTAATCTAACTTTCTCAAGTAGATTAGTCTTTTTAGCATTAAGCACATCAATGTTATTTTTATGAGCTTCAAAACATTATTATTTTTCCTACAACTCTTTATTAGTCTTTCATGCTCAACAACAAGATTACTCAAGAATTCAACCCTTTGTTCATCAGTAAACTCATCATCATCACTATCACTGTTACAATCACTATCATGCATAGATTCCACAGATGCAATAAAAGCTAACAAATCATTGGGATCGTACCTTACACTTCAAAAGCTGTGGAACCACTCTCTTCAAAATTAGTATCATTCCATTTTCCTTGCATATACTTTTTGGCATCGTTGGGGCTAGAACAATCTTGAGCATAATGTCCCAAACCTCCACAATTAATGCATTAAACTTTCTTACCTTTGGAGGAACCTTTTCTTTTCTCATTGGATGATTGTTCATTAGGTTTTTTTTTCCTTTTCCAGATTCTTGGTTCTTTTAGAACCTTTTATTGAATTTCATGACCCTTTTAATCCTTCTAGCCATATGAGTCAATTCATCACTCGTTATATCATATGACATTTCATTATCATTTACCTCATCCTCAGAAGCCTTAAAAGTGTAGTCTTTAGGCTTTTGGGAACTAGGTAAGGTCATCTCATGTGTTTGAATGGAGCCTACAAGTTCATCAACTCTCATGGAATCGATGTCCTTACTCTCTCCTCTATGGCAGCTACTTTAGGTCTAAATCTCTTTGGAAGAGATGTCAATATTTTTCTACCTTAGAATTAGGAATAGGTTCTCCAAGGTTGAATGAAAAATTTACAATATCACTTAATTCAGAATAAAAGGAAGAAAAAGTTTGATTTTCATGCACCTTAATATTCTCAAACTTAGTAGCAAGCATTTGCAATTTTGAAATCCTTACAGCAGACGTACCTTCATGAGACGTACCTTGATGAGTGACTTGAAGAATATCCCATGATTCCTTTGCATGTTTACAATTTGCTATCCTGTGAAACACATCTAAACAAACTCAATTAAAAATACTAAATAAAGTTCTAGCATTGGCTTCACTACCTTCATTGTCGGATTTGTCCTATTCATGTTTAGGTTTAAGATCTCCTGTTGATCTTCCTTGAGCATCAAGAATTAATGATGGTCCCCAACCATATTCAACTGTGTCCCATACTCTTTCACCTTGCATTTTGAGGAAAAACATCATTCATGCTTTTCAATGGGAGTAATTAAGCCCATCAAAATAGTGTAGACTATTCAAAGGAGCACCACTTTTTGACTATTCCACATCAGACTTATAAGATCAATAAAAGTTTGATTTTTATTTAATAAGATTAATAAAAATTTGATTTTTATCTAATATCATTAATAAAAAATTGATTTTTAAACAATATAAACAATAATAAATTGAATTTTCAATCGATAGAATAAAGAATCAGTTTTTTATCTTGCTCTGATACCAATTGAAAAATAGGTATTGCTCAAATACCACTCGAATAATAACCGAAAGTTTGATAAGGAACACCCACAAGGGGGGTGAATGGGTGATTTTAAAAAATTTAAATAAATTATATATAAAATATGTCTAAACTTTATCTTAAGATTTTATCCCAAATAAAAAACTAATTTTTATGGTTAATTGATATCCAAAGATTAATCATGAAATTCATCAATGTAGAGTCTTTAATTGTAATAAAAGTATGAAGAGTATATTATATTGCTTGTACAACTTGTGGTGGATAGTAGTTTGCAGCTGATTACTACTCAAAAAGTGCTATTTGATAGCTTGTAATTAACTCTTTTAAATACTTTTAAGTGGTAGTTATCACCTTTTAACCCAATTAACATATTAAGGACCTTTGCAATCAATTCTAATCAAATTGTGTTAAGTTTTGGTGTTTTGATAGCTTTTTGATCACCAAAGAAATCCAAGATTGAGGAGAGTTCTTTGGAATCCATGGCAAAAGATGTCCGGACAGGGCGTCCGGACACAACATTGGAGAGCGGCGGAACATGGGCTGTAGCAAGGCTTGCTCACTTTAGTCAATGTTTTCCATCCGGACACCATATCCGGATAGGATATGTTATCATCCAGAGTGTGATGTTCACGAGTGCCGGATAGCATGGCGGCGCATGTCCTCCTGAGGGAATCCGGATGGAGTTGAGCCGGATAGCATGGCGGCGCGTGTCCTCTTGGGGAATCTGGATGGAGTTGATCCGGATAGCCTTGCGTGCTCCGTGTCATTCGGGAGAGGGGTCCCTACACCTTGCACACGCAGACGGTCCCTCTTGCACAGCATAGCTCATTCCACCCGAGGAAGAATTCTATCCGGCCGACTTTCCACCTTCTCTGGACATTTCATATTCGAAATTCTGTGCGCCGACATTTCATATTCGGAATTCCGTGCGTCGACATTTTACATCCGGATATCTCACAGCCGGATGGGGGAGGAGGACTCTTCAACTTCTCCGGATAGACATATCCGGACCTTCTGATAACGCTTACCCGCAGAGTTTTTCTCTCAGTATACAGTGTAGCGGTGTTCTCCTGAAGCTTCCTGATATTTGCGACCGACATTTTGAGATATTTTGGGATATTTTGCTTTAGATATTTGATGTCTAAATTCCCAAACTCTCCTTGTAACCCACCTATCATAGGATTCCTTAGTCTTTAAGTACAAACAAAGGGGTGAATAACCTCATATATATAGTTTGTAATTTTCATATCCGGAATTCCGTGCGTCAACATTTTACATCCAGATATCTCATAGCCGGATGGGGGAGGAGGACGCTTCAACTTCTCCGGATAGACATATTCGGACCTTCTGATAACGCTTACCCGCAGAGTTTTTCTCTCAGTATACAGTGCAGCAGTGTTCTCCTGAAGCTTCCTGATATTTCTGATCGACATTTTGAGATATTTTGGGATATTTTGCTTTAGATATTTGATGTCTAAATTCCCAAACTCTCCTTGTAACCCACCTATCATAGGATTCCTTAGTCTTTAAGTAAGAACAAAGGGGTGAATAACCTCATATATATAGTTTGTAATTTTCTTTACAGATGTATGATGTAATCAACAGAAGAAAGAAATATATTTCACAGAGCACTTGCTCTATTTTTCCTTCATATAATTGTTTTCTCGTTAGTTTTCTTACTAGCCAAACAAGCTCTGAGGAAGTTTCCTCAGAGAATGAGTGGCTAGACTTTTAGTTCCTTGGAGTTAAGGTTGCCGAGAAAGGTTCCAAGTGCAAGAATTAGTAGCTGTGTGGTTTCAGCCATTAATGAAGAGAAAGTGTGTTCCTTTAATGATTTCTATGTTTTTAGTTAACTTAAAACACCTTCAAGTCACTTGAGCCAACACTTGGTAAGGCACGTGATCTCCGTCCATGGAGATGCACTTGTTTATCTCTTGCGAGCTTTTGGGAAGTGACTTGGAGGTAGGATTTTCTAGAATTGCCAACACTTGGTAAGCTTTTGGACTCCAAGGAGACATCCATTAGTTATCTCTTGCGAGCTTGAGAAGGGAAGTCCAAAGTTAAAGATCACCTTGAATGGCAAATGCTAGGTGAGAGGCACGAGCCATTGCAAGTTGCATCAGTGAGAGGGAATTAGAGCTGAAATCCATTTAAAGGTTACATCTGTACAACACCGGTTAAAGAATTGACTATATGTTAATTCTCTAATGCGAGGAAATGACCCAAATGACCAGAGCTCTGTTTTTGCATAAGGAACCTCCCCTATGAACCTAAACCTCCAAGGAATGTTTTTCTTCATAAGTAATTTCCATTACTTTCTTTTTAGTTAGCTTTAAACAAAACCTCATTTAACCAAAGTTTGTGTTTTATTTCTCAAGCTAACCTTGAAATGAAAAAGTACCAATTTAACTCTGAATTGGTATCAGTTGAGAGTTGAAAACCCTTCCCAGTGAACGATCCTAGAGCCACTATGCAATATTAGTTAAAGCTATCCTAATGCATGGTGATATAGGTTATAAATTTTGTTGATCACTTCCTCAATCAGAGAACACCAACTGGACATGAATCAGTTGAGACACCAATTGGGAACGAATCAGCAGCATAGATTAAAAGAACTGTTAAGCTACTCATGGGATCCCAATAATATATATTAAGTTAATATTTCTCCTTCACATGTGAACGAGATATGAGATATCAAATGAAGGAAATGGTGATTCTCAATGTTATTGTTAATGCCATATTAAGCTACATATTTAACCTAAAAGCTAAAACTGCTAGGTAATAAGTTTAACAATATACCAAGCTAATTTAAGTTGATTGTATTTAAAATGATCATGTTTTTTTTAATAAATAATAATTATGTCAATATAAAGTTTAACAATGTTAACCTTCAATATGTTTAAATATCTAATAGGTTACTTGATAAGCTTTTTTCTTTTTTTCTTTTTTTTAAAAAAATGATGATGAATGACATAAATTTTTATATTCTTTTTTTTGGGGGGAGATATATTCAATTTTTTTAAGGTACTACTATGTTAGATTATATAACCACTGTAAGTAATTGTAAATAATCCTCCACTAGTTTTTTGTCTGCATTATTTCTATGTAGGGTGAGATTTCCCTTGATGATGCCATGTGTACATACCTGCTTATATAAAGAATGTTTCTTGCTCTGCTCAGTAATGAATTGAGCCTCTTTACACTATTTTCCTTTCTTCTTTTTGAATTCTTTTCCTTTGTGCTATCTTTTCCAGATCCAATTTGGTATCAAAGTTGCTTCAATCCAAAATGGATTCATCTTCATCAACCCCTCTTGGAACCTCTTATGCTACAAATCCCTCATCTAATATTGAAATTCCTCCACAGATTCCAAACATGTAACAAAATTTTCCAGAAACCAGTTTTTGATTCAAAATATCTTACCCTGCTCAGTTCATTCATCAATCTCTTCCAACTCTTAGCCAACAACCACTCACAATCAAATTGGATTAAGGCAATTACCTCATCTAGAAAAATTAGTTTCTGAAAGTAATCATTGTCAATCGGGTTGAGGATTACATCGATGGAACTCTCCCTACTATGGTCATGCTCTAAATAAACACAACTTTTTAAAACTTGAAGATGGTACTAGTATCTACATAGAATATCAAAAGACAAGAAAAAAAAAAAGAAATAACTAATTACATTTAAAATGGCAATAGTAAAAGGACATAGTGATCAATATCTTATGAGCAATAATAGCCCAAAGATAATACTGAGGAATATTTGTTTAATGAATTCTTTTAGAGTTGTAATAATAAAGAATTTTAGAATTCACAATCAAATATAAATAGTAGGAGAAGTAAGTGTAAGATTAGAGTCAATATAATTCACATTCTAGAATTAATTATGAAATAAGATTATGGAAAGTATATGTAAGTTTAGGATCAATACAAAAACTCACACTTGACTTACATCCCGTAAATGTTATGTATCAGAGAGCATACTAATTAGTATTAAACCATGGAAACCTATAAGAATATGTAAGAAAATGATAAAGAATATCTTAGATTTAGAATAACATCAAATATCAAAATAAAAACAAGAAGAAAATAGAGGAACCATAAAAATTTAAAGATATGACTTCATCTACTTTCAACTGATTGAAAGTTAAAGAAATCCCAAAGTAATACAAATCAAACATGAATTAGCTTACTATATGCTAAATCTTCGATCCAATTTTGCATGCTATTAATTGAAAATTGACTCATGTTTGGAATCTTCTTCTTCTTCATATGAGAGAATTGAGAATTTCTTAAATCATTATTTGACTGTTGAATGAATTTCATAGATCATTATTTAACAGCTAGGGTTCAACGAACCAATATGTATTAGGCCTTTAAGTATTTGAAGGCTTGGGTTCAATGAATCAATGTGTATTAGATTTTTAAGAAGAGAGTGAAGCCCATCCTAGCTACCATTATTATTAATGGGACTACTATATTCAATTATATTTTTATATTAGTCTTTTATAATTTAAAACCACATTTTTTGGACTCATTAAGAGATTTTACTTGAATTTTTTTTTTTTAAAGGCCTTTCTTGTTGGAAAGAGTTTTCACACACAAGGAATTATAAAATTATTTTTAGAAAAGCCTTATTTTAGTTTGCTAGGCAAGATGTTTCATGTTTAATGAAATTTGTAATAGTATTTTACATCAAAGCACCTATGGTAGGGGCCTTGGGTGCACACCACCATGGGGACCAAAACAACCCAAGAAGGAGTCTAATGATTAGCTGGTTTAAGGCAAAATCCATGGTTGGGAGTTGCTTAAATTTGAGGCTGAGAAATTGCTAATTTGTGGTATTGAAAGTTGAGGTATGATTTCAAGGTTGTAATGAGAGTTGATCAATGGAAATTTCAAGGTTGCAATGTGAGCTAATCGATAGCTAACCTATGTCCAATTTGATAGACTTGTGGGCTGGAATTTTTCTAGCAATTTTTTTTTTTTTTAAATAAGCAATTGGTTAGAAAGTTTTATAACATAAAGGAAGGATTTTATTTTACCCGACATAATTATGAAAATCTTCCATTTATTTTTAAGATTTGGTGAAGATATAGGAATATTCGGAGGTCATCCTTTTCATAATTATTTGAAATTTGAAATTTGAAATTTTTAGTTTAACATCAAGTTGCCTTATATTCCATTTGAAGGATAGGGAGAGAGCAATCACTAACCTAATGGTTGTTAGTCGAACTGAAGGTTTCATATCATAATCAACTCTAGAAATTTGAGTGAATCCCCTTGCAACCAAACGAGCCTTGAAGCGATCTATGGTTCCATCTTCCTTTGTTTTAATGCAATAAATCCACTTGAAGCCGACAATATTAATACCAAACGACCTTGGAACTAAGTCTCAATTATAATGAAATTTGAAATAAAATCAAAGAAGCTTTCAATTATGAAAAACTTAGTGGGAGAGAGATTTGGAAAATATATCACCTTTATTATTAAATTTATTTTGATGTTGGCTATGAAAGTGGTTAGAGTGGGAGAGAAATTGAGCTTCATCTTGATAAGCTAGTTATATTTGGTTAGAGTGGTTAGTTTTAAAGATGAAACTCTCAACTTGATATTGATATTGATGGTTATAGACTTGTCTTAAATATGATAAGATACTACCTAAAATATAATTCTCACTCAAAATATATTAACAAGACCAAGTTACGTGGATTGTAAACAAAATCTAGACATGTCTTAGCTACTAAGGAATTAAAATTTGCAAAAAAAAAAAAATTAAAACAGAAAATTATTTTCAATTTTTCATGCCTCAAAAATAATTATTATAATAATAATCCACTTAAATAAAATGCATGAGAAAAAAAAAATCTAAAAGCAATAAAATAATAAAAAATTTCTTGTAGTATAGAATGTTCTCTAATATTTTCAAAAATATTCTAAAAAACTTAGACAACAATTTTCTCGTGGCTTATTTTTTTTCTTGAAACACAAATTTAATAATTAAAAATTAATAAAATAAAAAAATCTAAATAATCATGGGAAAATATCTTGGAACTTTTTTGTCCTAAAAAACATGGTCAATGAACCCCAAGGGCTTTCCCACTTACTAAAACAAAAAGTGTACTTTTTACTTTTAAAAAACAACGTGGGTTAAAAATAAATAAAAAATCAAACAAATACAAAGAAAAATGAGGGGATATATCACATGCAGTCAGTGTCAAGAAAGGACATAGGATAGCACTATCACGCATTGGTTGTACACATGAGCATGGCTAACGCATGCCCTATAACAATCCACTTTGTTATGCCTTCTTGGTATGTGGGTTCCATGCGATGCTTTCCTGATTGTTGTAGGCCTCCCAATTGCAACCAATCTCCTCCATTTGGACTTGGGATTCCATTAGTCTACTTGTTCTCTAATTTTGGTGTCTTGAAGTTCATGTTAGAAAAACACTCTTGAAACGTTGCAAGAGAGAAAAAAAATGATCCAATGGGGAGTTAAGGTTGTTTTCTTGAAAAGAAAAATGACACAACCTGTGCTTTCTGAAGAAAGTTTAGAAAAGAATAAATGAAAGTCGATGCTATTTTCATTTACTAGCAGGTCTTAATATACACAGTATATATTTTACATATAGAAGGTGTATATTTTACATATGGAAGTGTGTATTTACAGAATAGGAAAGCAATATTTATTTATTTTCCTTCCTTTGCAGCCTGCATCTTGGAAATTTTGTTCTCTGTGATTTTATTCTCTAGAGTGACAGCCTATAGCTAGGAGATTTTATTCTCTTGAGATGTATTAGAATCTTCTTGAGCTGGATTCTTAACATGCCCCCCCTCAAACTAGTGTGGTTGAGGTTGAACACCCAGTTTGTTCCTGAACATCTGAAAGTTAGCCTTGGGTAATGGCTTGGTGAAGATATCAGCAAGCTAAGATGATGAAGGGATGTGTCATGTGATAAGATGACCCACTGCAACCTTTTCTCGGACAAAGTGGTAGTCGAGCTCAATGTGCTTTGATCTTGAATGAAATAAAGGGTTAACTGACATGTAAAGGGCACTGATATTATCACAAAATGATTGTGGGGGTTGTGCCAAGAGAACACCAATATCTAGAAGAAGAAATGTGAGCCCTGTTATCTCAGTTATGGTGGAGGCCATAGATCGATATTCGGCTTCAGTGCTGGAGTGAAACATAGTGGGTTGTTTCTTAGCACACCAAGAAATACAATTGGTACCAAGGAATGTGCAGAAACTAGTGATGCTCTTCCTTGTTGTGGTGCAACTAGCCCAATCTGCATCACTCAACGCATAAAGGTTGGTAGCATCAACGGGTTCTGAGTTTGAAGAGATGTCTTTTACAGCCATTGGTGTAGCAAGGGGAGCACTCTCCAACATTTTTGTTTTGTGAAGAATGTCGTGTGTATTTGTGTTGAGACAAGTACACTCCACCTGGAAATGGCTTCATTTCTATTCCAAGAAAATAGTGCAATGATCTGAGATCCTTGATTATAAACTCATGACTCAGCCTCAAGATTAGATGTTGGAGAAACTCATTGTTATTCCTTGTAAGGAGAATATCATCTACATAAATGAGAGTAATGGATGTAATATATAAAAAAAGAGGCATCACACGTGATGCAATGGAAACCAAGGTGCAGAAGATATTTAGAGAGTCTACCAAACCAGGCACGAGGTGCCTATTTCCATCCATAGAGTGATTTTTTAAGTAAGCAAACATGATCTTTCTTAGTTGGATGAATAAACCCTGGTGGCTGCTCCATGTAGACAATTTCTTTGAGGTTACAATGCAAGAATGCATTTTTAACATCAAGTTGCCTTATATTCCATTTGAAGGATAGGGAGAGAGCAATCACCAACCTAATGGTTGTTGGTCAAACTACTGGACTGAAGGTTTCATCATAATCAACTCTAGAAATTTGAGTGAATCCCCTTGCAACCAAACGAGCCTTGAAGCGATCCATGGTTCCATCTTCCTTTGTTTTAATGGGATAAATCCACTTGGAGCCGACAATATTAATACTAAGCGGCCTTGGAACTAAGTCTCAAGTATCATTAGTGTTGAGGGCAGCAAGTTCCTCTTGCATAGCAGCTATCCAGCAAGGATTTTTCAAGGCTTCCCTAAGGGTCTTCGTTTTGGAGGGGAAATGTGGGTGGGGACCCTTGGTGGCAACTGTGGCATAATCTTTCAAATAGTAAGGAATCGTACGAAGTCGAACTGGCCAAAGGGAATTGTGAGAGCTTGAATCTGAGCATTTCACGTCATGGATGTCAAGGTGTGTGGAGATGCCTTCCATGTTTGGGAGAGAATCTGCTGGAGTGGATGATGGAAATATTACATCCTGATTTGCTTGACTTTCAGAGATTAGAGGATTCGGGACTGATACATTATTTTGTGGAGAATCAATTTACAACTTATGGACTCCCATGGTTTCATCTAGCTGCTCCAAAGGGTTAAGAGTAGCATCTTCCTTCAACAATGAGGTACCTACATTAAAGTCAACAATTTGTAAAGTCAGAAATCAAGCTATTGGTTTTTCCTTTCTAGAAATCTCCTTATTTGAAAGGATTTTGTGTGAGTCATCAATTTTGCCAATCCATTTGTCCAAACTTGGAAATTCGGATAAACTCAATTTTTGAGAATTTTCGGCAGTTGAGTGGCTTAAAAGGAAATGCTGCTTCTTCATCAAATTCAACATGCCTTAAATATATACTATTTTTGTTTTTGGTTCCTAACAACGATATCCTTTGTGTATTGGACTGTATCCAATGAAAACACAAGGATATGTTTTTGTGACAAATTTTGAACCCCCAGTTTCAACTATATGTCTATGTTTTCGTTCTGCTACACCGTTTTGTTGAGTAGTTCCTGGACAAGACACATGGAGTTCAATGCCACAACATTGAACATGGTTAATAAATTCAATTGAACTGAACTCTTCTCCTCCATCACATTGGAAAATCTTAATTTTTGAATCTAATTGATTTTCAACAAGTTTTTGAAACTTGATGAAACAACTAAAGAAATCAGATTTTCGCTTCAGAGGGTATAACCAAGTGAATATGCTAAAATCGTCAATAAAAATTGCATAATATCAAAAACCTTGGTTTGAAGCTATAGGAGTTGGTCCCCAGATATCACAATGAATTTTTTGAAAGGGAAACTTGGAGATTTTATTATTGCTTTTGAAAAGAAGTTTGCAACTTTTTCCCATTTGACAACTAATGCAAATATTAGGCTTATATATCCAATGAGACAAATCAATAATATTCTACTCTTTTAACAAAGATAATATTTTTGAATGAGGATGTCCAAGTCGTTGACGCCAAACTGTAGAAGAAGCACCCTCTTTCCTTATTACACTCGAAGGGTTCATAAATAACTCCATCTAAAGCATATAGTTGTCCCTTTTTATGCCCCCTTGCAATTATCTTCTGGTTTTGATCCTTGACAACAAAGTCAAAAGATGTACACTCAAAAGTGCAAGAATTATCAGATGTAAATTTTCCAACAGATAGTAGATTTTTTTTTTTAAATGAGGAACAACTAGCACATCATTTAACTTAAATTTTCCTTCTTTTGTAAAGACACAAGAATCACCCACATGAGATATGGGTAAGGCATTTCCATTTCCCACAAATATCATATCATTGCCTGATAAAGATTCAACATAGGATAACTTACTTATGTCATTAATCATATGTGTAGTAGCTCCTAAATCCACATAAAACGATGGATCGTGTTCATAATTTAGCTTGATTGCAGCAAGGGATTGTGGAAGATCCTCTGACTGATAGGAATAGTCAAACGTACACCAGCAATTTATTGCAAGATGATTAGCTTTCCCACATATTTGACAAAAAAATTTATTAGCAGTGTTGGAGTTATTGGGACGCTGTTGTGGCTGATTTTCTGGCCTTGGTTGAAGACCTTAATTGTTGGCTGGTTGGTTCATGTTCTAGTTGGTTGGAGCTGAACTCTTTTGATGGTTGTTATATCTTTCAATAGGAGTAAAACCCCTACCGCGAGAGTTAAAACGCTTCCCTTATCCATTCTGACCACGACCCCTTTGATTGAAGAAGGCTTGCACATGTTGAATACATGTCTTTTCTTCCTCACGATGTAAAGATATGGTTTGTTCATGGCCTTGGAGGGCTAGGACAAACTGGTTGAAGGATGGATATGGAGCTTTTGTCAACATGGCTGTACGAAAATCCATATACTAGTTTCCCAATCCTCTTGTAAATTGAAAAACCTTATCAAGGTCTGAAACTGGCTTATTAATGGTTGTATTCTTCAATTGAACGTGAACTCTTCTTGATTCCCATCAACATACTTTTCAGGTTTCCTTGCTTTTCAATGGTGATAGGAAGCAATTGTTGTTCAAGTGAAGTCCATAGGCCAAAGGCAGTTCCTGCTCCTTCAAAAACCATACTAAGGACATCTTCTTTCATAGATCCGAGGAGCCAAGAAGTTAGAAGTCCTTAGTTGGTTACCTAAATTTGATAATTGTGATTTGAAATTCTGTCTCGTTTTTCATTCAGAATTTCTTCAGCAGGTCTTTCATTTGCAATAATATAATGGTGGATGCCGAGGCTGTGCATTAAAGGGATGATTTGCGAACGCCATAGCAGAAAGTTGGTGGTGCTCAATTTGATGGAGATTATACTAGAGCATTGGTGAAATGATTGTAAGCTGAGTTGAGGTTCTTGCTTCAACATGGAAGAAGAAGATGAAAACATCATGTTTTGGCTTGCAGATGATGGCTTTGATACCATGAAGAAAGTTTAGAAAGGAATGGATGAAGTCAGATGCTATTTTCATTGACTAGCAGGTCTTAATATACACAGTATATATTTTACATATGGAAGTGTGTATTTATAGAATAAGAAAGCAATATTTATTTTCCTTCCTTTGCAGCCTGCAACTTGGAAATTTTATTCTCTGTGATTTTATTCTCTAGAGTTACAGCCTGAAGCTTGGAGATTTTATTCTCTTGAGCTATATTAGAATTTGCTTGAGCTGGATTCTTAACACTTTAAAGTTATACCAATGAAGAAAACCTAGTAGAATTAAACTCGAACTTCTTTCACTTATCTATAGTCAATCAAAACATTTGATAAAAAACAAGAACAAAGCAGAAAGTATAGGAAGGGCTTGGTGTCATAGGAGTTTGTCTACCTTGACCAACTTTTAGGACTCAAATTTTATAATTTAGAGAAGTAGAACCTTGCATAAGTCATAACCACTCAACTTAGAAAAACCTTCTATACTAATTGCAACTGAGTTGTAGTTAAACATATAAAAATATTTATGGGAACAATAATTTTATGAGTTAATTTCGCTCTTATCACTTGAGAGTTAGGGTAAATACACTAAACCATCATTTGTTTCAACTTTCTTTGATTAACACCCTTGTAAATATATTCAAACTATTAAATTTTTTTTAGAGAATAAAATTTTATTTTTTGGGGTATGTTTAACACACACACCCAAAATCGCTCTAAAAGATAATTTTATAAATGAAATATATTTCTAAGAGTGTTAACTCATCAAAATTTAAAACCATTGGTGACTAAGTGTATTTACATCAAATCTTATGGGGGTATGAATTGAGTTAACTCTATTCTTATTCTTTGAGCATGAATTTTTGTACAAGGCTACCAAAATATTGGTAATAGCATCTAAAAAGCCTAAATAAGGAAATTTTTACACTACAAAAGGTGAACTAGCTACCATGTAATCAAATTGTATACTTTATATATCTACCTCCATTCATTTATGAACTTCAATTTTTTTTATCATCATCATAGGATTAGTTTGTATATATGGTTCATTAAGCATGTATCTTAATGGGCCATGTAGTAAAAAATTTCAAAATTATATAAACAAAAGATTCATTTAACTATGAAAAATAACCACAAAGGGTTCACTAAAAAGTTGTGTTTGTATCTACAATCGAAAATTTTGGTAACTTAATTAGTATGCAATTTAACTCATCAAAATTATTCATGTTCCTTACAATCTAAATGAATTAGTTTTGATAGGTTTTTGTCATATGATTAACCAAAGTAGGAAGGTTGAATTAATATAAACTAAATATATCTTAATAATCTTTAAATATTGTAGTATCTACCTTAATACAAAACTTACTTATCTCTAACCTTTCCCAAACAACACATCTAGCTTTACTTTCACATATTCAAGCTTAATTTTAGTTTGTTGAGACTTCCACAACCTTCTTGGCAAGTTTCTTTCCACTAAGGCAATCTACCTTGATTGTTCCTTCAAGCTTGCTAACCAATTTTTATTTTTTTTTATTCTCTTTTTTTTCCTATACATATTTTTTTAATATGAAAGTGAAGTGTCATTAATATATTAAATTCAAGAAGCATCAATATGGAGAGATAGCCTAATTGTAAAGACTTGAAATAAAGCCTTTCATGAAAATGACCAATCAGATGAAAATGATGAGATGGATGAGAACTGTACTCCACTTTGGAAATTTAAAATTCTTACACAAAATTTAGACAATAAGATGTCAACAACGAATGGAATGGAAAAACAAAACAAATTAAAATAATAGAAACAACAATAAAGAAGTCGGAGACTATTTGAGGGAAAAGCAAAAAAGATAAAATAAAAAATAAAAAAGAATATAACATGGTAGATGTTTAAAACTATGGTAAAATGGGCTTGGCATAAAAATTTGCATCAAACTTACCAAAAAAGATAAAGACCTCTCTATCTAAACTTACAATAGAAATGAACATATGAATCAGAATTTTATTCATAACCTAATTAACCCAACCATAGCATAGGTGCTAATATTTTTCAACACAGTTTTACAAGCATAACCATGTATTTATATTTAACACAACCACAAATAAATTCTTTTGAAAGTAATCCTAGAATACTCTTGCCAACCTTAGACTTATCTTTGTTTATATCTTTGTTTGTGAATCTAAAGGTGAACCTAAAGTGCAGTTGTATACAAAAATATTAGTGATCTATTTTAGGTGCCAAATTATGATACAAAAGTGTCCTAAGCAAGTGTTTAATGAAGCCTAAACATGTGATCATCTATTAGTGTAAGTGTGTGTATTGTGAAAGGTGAGTTACAAGCATCCATTAACCAAAAATACAAAATCAAATAGACATAGATTCACATTCATATATTCCTGTAAAAGCCAATTTTCATATGTTTATCCAATGGCTTACTTAGGTAAAAAAAATAGATTAAAGAAGAATTAGTTTTGATCATATAATTAACACTCAACAAGCACCAACGTAAAATCAATATCATCATCATCATCAATTGATCAACAATCGGTGCGGCCTATACATCCACACCAAGCATGACAAAATTTCATATCCACATGATGCAAAATAAGAGAAGAAGAAGAAGATGAAGACGGAGAATAAAAAGGAAAAAAGAAAGAAAGACTTAAACACTTACCTCCAATTCCGGTGATGCAAAGTGATATCTAAATTGCTAGTTGCTACTGTCTTCTCCACTGAAAATCAAGCCATGAGAAGTGTCTATATGCAGACATAACATTCACATTAAACAACATTAAGGAATTGAACCTCAAGCCTCTCCATTAAAGCCACCAAAACCCCATTATTTTACCACAAAACCAATCTCTAAATTCATGCTCATACAACCACAATAACACCATTCTTTTACCACAAAATTTAGCCTCTATATTCATGCACATGCAGCCACCGAATTCATGTATATGTAGCCCTGGAAACACCATTCTTTTACCATAAAATGCAGCCATTAAATTTCCATATGTACAACCACCAAATCATCATTGTTTTACCATAAAATTCAGCCATTAATTATGCATACACAGCCACCATATTCAGCTCATTTCTCCCTTGAAATTCAGCCATTACAAGTCTTCATATGCATACACGTTTCTCACCTTTTCTTCCACAAAAATTCAGCCACAATTCTCTTTAATTCAGCAACAATATTTAGCTCATTTCTCCGTAATACTTCACCGAATTTCAGTGCATATCACTGTGAATTTTCAGCCATGAAAAGCCTACACTCACAACCACAATTCAGTTCCCTTATAGACCACTAGATTGCATACACTACACGACATAAATTCTCATGCATTGTGGCCACATGAGTTCTCCACTTTCGGCAATTAAAAATTCGGCCATGTTAGATCTCCATTTTCAGCAAGTAAAGGAAGGTTTGCTCTATCTTGTGCGGCACATGTTCTTCTCCACTAGCAGTCCATATGCAGCCATGAAAAATTGCATAATACAACCATTAAGTCTCCACTAAACTAAGCATTACATGGCTGCCATTTCTCTACAAATTCATACACTGACACACAACTGAAACTTAGAGAATAGTCCTATTTTTGCACAAAATACTATGGATCCAGTGAGATATCATTCCCATTACTTCTAGTATATGAGTGACTCATCATCGTGGGAGGTTTATATCCATGTATGTGATGAAGCAATCAGCCTGTTGGTGCTCATAACTTAGCAAGGAGCTTTGAAGGGATAATTAGAATCTTTGTATTCTAACATAGTCTGGGTTCCTATTGAAACTCCTGAATATAAAACCCATAGGTGTGAGTTGGTCTATAAGAGAAACTAAGGAGTAGATAAAAATGTTGAGTTTTAGGTGTCTAGGTTGTAACTAAAGGTTATAGTTTGAAACATTATTTTGACTATAGGATACCTTTTCACTAGTAGCCATACTCAAATCCACCAGAGTACTTCTATCCATTTTAGTTTATCTAATTTATGAGATATGGGAATAAGATGTTGAGATAACGTTCTTGAATGATTTTCTTGATATCAACATCTTTTTATGCAACTAGACATTTTCATAAGAAATGGCCTTGTATGTACAGGAAGGTGTATGGAAGCACCATGGTGCTCTAAAATCTTGTAGATAGATGACAATCTACTCATTTGGAATAATGTAGAGATATTGTTAGCAATCAAGATCAATTTGTCTACTCAATTCTAGATGGAAATCTAGATGGGGCGCAATATATTATTGGGTTTAAGGTTCTTTGGGACTGCAAGAATAAGGAAATTACGTTATATCACATATACCAATAAGCATTTGGTTAAGTGTATGATGCAGGACTCCAAGGAGGGTCACTACCTTTTAGGTTTGGAGTTGGCCTTTCTCAAGATTGATGTCCTTAGACATCTAAGGAGAAAGATTACATTTAGGCAGTACCTTATGCCTTTAAAATGGGTAGCCTTATGTAAATGATGCAATGTTTTAATAAGATATTTGCTTTATTGTGGGTATTATAAGTATATATAAGTCAAATTCAAGTTTAAAAGATTGGACAATTGTCAAGCATATAGTCAAGTATCTTTGGAGAACGAGGTGAAAAATGGGTATTACTCTGAATACCACTTGAATAATAATTGAAAGTCCAATAGGAAACACCTAGAAAGGGGGTTGAATGGGTGATTTAAAATTTTAAAACAATATTTGTAAATTATAACCAACTTTTTATCCTAAGAGATAATGTGGATGTTCCAAATAAATAAATGGTTGTACCTAAAATCTTTAAGTATACAAAAAAATGATTTTTAATTTTTAGGGATACCTTGCAGTTGGTTAGGGACAAAGATAATATAATTATTAATATTAATTTGAAATATATGTTTGAGATGTGTTAGGGATAATAATAACTACAAAAATAACCAACCTAACAAACTAAACAATAATCTCAACAAATTAATCAATAGTTGGTTATCGGTATAACCACCACAACCAATAAAATAACCAATCCAACAATCTCAATGATCAATTAACCAATCAATTCAAGATGATCAATGTCATAAACTAGAATATAAGTTGGAATATATAGATATGCACCTTTTTAAGAAAGCCCTACAAGATATTAAGATTAATCAATTTGACCTATTCTAGGCAATTCATATAGAATATCAAATATAAAAGATATAGACAATGAGACATAAGATTTTTACATGAAAAACCCCACAAACTTGAAGAGATAAAAAACCACAAGGTGTAAAACCTAACAATTTAAATCTATTATTTGAAATCAAGTTACACAGATTTACTTGGTTGCTTTACCTTAACGACTTACTCTCCAGCACCTATAACTTGATCCACATCCATAACGCTACAACTCTTTGTTGCTCCCTAGTATATCCTTTGGTCCTTCCAAAGGGATTAAGGTCTTTAACCCACAATTCAAATAATCAAATCCTTGAATGAAAGATTAAGAATGGTGTGGCAATAAGGTTGTCTCTTGAGGAGTCCCTCTATAGAATAAGAGGTCTATAAATTCTTAGATCTCTATGATCTCTAATCTCTTAGCTTGAATCTCTCACCCTTAAAGGGTTACAAGAGAGGTATTTATGGGTAAAAACCATAAGGATTTTAGTATCTCAAATTTCCAAATTAGAGTTTGAGTGAAATTTATCCAAAATAGGTTTCTAAATTTAGCATAATTGACTTGACCACTTGAGCAGACTTAAATTGCTTTATTGTTATGCTTGAGCGGTCTTTACTGTTTGAGCAAGTTGACCGCTTAAGTGGGATTAACCACTTGAGTGGCCTCTACCACTTTTGAAATTTTAAAACATTTTTTATCTAAAAATGATACCGAACCTTTTATACCTCAAATAAGCCCTATATGCCACAAGATAAACCTTTTTAGACGTATGTGTAACTTCTTAGTTGGACGAACAACAACTCTTGATCTTTAATAGAGAGCAAGTCACTATCTAAAAAGACTTCTAAGGCCAAACATAAATTGGAACAAAATTGCCAACTTATAAACAAGACTCAATGTCCTGACATGAGGGATTATGTGCTTGTGTTTCAAAGTCTTGAGATCTTTTAAAGGGGTGATGTGACAGTTGGATAGATACCTATTGTAGAGAACCTAACAAATTCCTTCACCTTGACATGGATTGGGAGAGTCATTAATGGTTATTGGGATAACATAGGTTTTAGATGAGTATCTAGTATGCTTTGATAACATAAGGCTTTAAGGGCTAATGGGAAAATGTTAGGATAGAGCCCTTAAAAACATGACATGATGTAACAAATTTGGAATACATTATTCATTTAATGATATTCCAAGTTCACTTTTACCTATCCTTATTCCATGCATTTATTCTATGAGCATTCTGGCCTAGCATCTCTTGCATTGTACATGACTTGGGTGTATTAGGAGTTGCATAGAAGATCCAAGTCATGGGTTCCTTGTAAGTAGATGATTTGTACACAACCAGTTCGTAGACTTAGGCAATCCATTTAAGGTTGTAGATCACCACCTCCTAATGGGATGGATGGGGCTCCCATGGCGAGTGCACTAGTGTGTATGGTTACACATTGGATAGGAATTACGATGAGTCATAATATAGGGCAATCATGTAGTCATGACTTCACCAAGCTACTATACTATATAGTCTCTTAACCTTGAGAGAATATTGAGCTTGTGTATAAGTTAGTAATGACTTTGACTTATGGGTAAGATCGTAAGTTGGTCATATATTCCCTATGAATTAGGTTATTGTTAATGAAAGTCAGTAGCAATAGGTATTCTCAATAAAGGCACCATGATACATCATGGACTTTGAGATAATATGTCCCTTTGAGTGATCCTAAGGATGTGTAATTGTAAAATCCATGGGCCTACAGTAATTCCTTTCATGGAATTTAACATATGCTCTTAGTGAACTACAATATGTCATTTAATCACATAATAGGAGAATTAGTAACTCAAGGTTTGTAGAGGTAGTCTTGAAAGGCTAATAACTTTCATCTTATTAGATTATGGGCAACTAGTTCATGGGAACACTGTATACAATTGATAGTAGGTCACGAACTTGAGCACTTGACTTCTCGTTGCAATATATGTAGGATATTGGAGTGTAATTGATTCTCTATAATGAGATGTTAAATCAACTTTACAATTGGACTATGAGGAAGCCAATACTTCTAGGGGTCCTAATAGTCCCCGCTTTGAGCTCTTATTCCTTGATGACATGGTTCATAAGGGTTAGATAGGTTTTTAGTTCACTTTTATACATAAGGGTGTTTTGGTAATTACGTAAGGTTACACAAGGATAAGTGAGTGGTATCTCTAGACTAGTTAATTAATCAATTAGAAACTTTTTTAGGCTAGATTAAATGACCTAAGATCATGGTGGGCTCAAATCACTTAAGCCAAGTAGGAAGCTTATAAATAACCCTTTATGGGTTAGGGTTTTCATGTCTTGTCATTCTTTTCCTATAATCTAGGGAGAAAGCCCTATCCTCTAACCTTGAGATCTCCACTGTCTCAGTGCTTAGACTCAAGGAAGAGTCATCGGGTGGAAGATTATGGTGTTTATGAGATCTACTACGACTTTGAAGTATTCTACATCGATTGGAATCAATTCGAGTACATTCAAATTATAAGTATGGCACTTTTTCTTGATCTATGGTATCTATATTGGTTTTTATTTACCATGTTTTCATTGTGCATAGACTTATAGAAGCCTAGGATAGATTTTCATGCACCCTAACAATCCAAAGCATAGGAATTGAGTAATCCAGGGTTCTTGACAGTGTACTACAATCTCAAATGGATTCTCCAAATCTATGAACTAACTGTAGAGAACTCATCATTCTGCAAGGAACCTATGACTTAGATCTTCTGTGCAACTCCTAATGCACCCAAGTAATGTACAATACAAGTGATGTTGTGCATGTATGCTCAAATAATCAATTAATGCTAATGAGACAACAAAGGGAAACCAAGAAACATAAATAAATAAATTTATAAATGAATCTCTATCTGCTACATCATGCCATGCTTTCTAAGACTCAGTCCCAACAAACTTTCACTAGCCTTAAAGCATGCTAGGAACACATCGGACACCTAAAGTTATCTTTATGACCATTAAAGACTCTAGTAGACAAAGTATTTATGAAGGGATCCGCCAGATACTCTACAAAAGTGATTTTCTCCACAACCACATCTCATTTCATTACTATCTCACGTATCAAGTGATACTTCCTCTCAATGTACTTACTATGGGCTCACATCTTACATGTGCATTCCCACTTAATAGTAAGACTTTCTTTTAGTGAAATTTTGATTTTTATAAAAATTGGACCCACCACTTATTTTTAGTTATTTTTTAAAGAAAAAATAAAATAAGAAATAAAACCTTAAATAATAACTCCTTATTTTTTGAAAAGTGTGTCTTTAAAAACCTAAGTCTAAGTTTAGAGGTCAGGTTACTTATCGAGAAGGTACCATAAAGGTAGTATCTAATCCCTAAAAATAAGTCTGTACTAACTAAGTTGAGGTAAGCATGACAATTGATCAATAAATCAAGGATACTAAGGATAGTAAAGGTGATGATTATGTCTAAAGGCAAACAATATTTTATTCATATCAAAACATTCATATCAAAGGAATCAAGCACACGAGAAAGGAAAATAAACATACCTAAGTTGCAACTCAAAGCACTTTCATGAAATCATCAAAGTGAGTTTGACAAATAATAGAGATCTCCACCATCTTAGTGCTTAGACTCAAGGAGGAGTCATCGGGTGAAAGATTATGGTGTTTATGAAATCTACTACAACTTTGAAGTATTCTACACCGATTGGAATCAATTTAGGTACATTCAGATTACAAGTATGGCACTTTTTCTTGATCTATGGTATCTATATTGGTTTTTATTTATCATGTTTTTGTTGTGCATAGACCTAGAGAAGCCTAGGAAGGATTTCATGCACCTTAACAATCCAAGGCATAGGAATGGAGTAATTCGGGGTTCTTGATAGTGTACAACAATCTCAAATGGATCCCCTAAATCTATGAACTGATTATGAAGAACTCATCACTCTGCAAGGAACCCATGACTTGGATTTTCTGTGCAACTCCTAAAGCACCCAAGTCACGTACAATGCAAGTGAAATTGTGCATGTATGCTCAAATAATCAATTAATGCAAATGAGATAATAAAGGGAAACCAAAAAATATAAATAAATAAATTTATAAATGAATCTTTATTTGCTACATCATGTCATGCTTTCTAGGACTCAGTCCCAACAAACTTCCACGAGCCCTAAAGCATGCTAGGAACACATCAAACACCTAAGTTATCTTTATGACCATTAAGGACTCTAGTAGACAAAGTCTTCATGAAGGGATCCGCTAGATTCTCTGCAAAGGTGATTTTCTCCACAAGCACATCTCCTTTCATTACTATCTCACGTATCAAGTGATACTTCCTTACAATGTACTTACTATGGACCCACATTTTGCATGTGCAGTCCCACTTAAAGGTGAGACTTTTCTTTTTGTGAAATTTTGATTTTTATAAAAATTGGACCTACCACTTATTTTTGTTTATTTTTAAAGGGAAAATAAAATAAAAAATAAAACCCTAAACAATAACTCCTTAATTTTGGTAAAGCCTGTCGTTGAAAACCTGAGTTTAAGTCTGGAGGTTAGGTTACTTATCGAGAAGGTACCATAAAGGTAGTATCCAAGCCCTAAAAACAGTTCTCTACTAACTAAGTTGAGGTAAGCATGACAATTGATCAACAAATGAAGGATACTAAGGACATTAAAGGTGATGATTATGCATAAAGCCAAACAATATTTTATTCATATTAAAGGAATTAAGCATACGAGAAAGGAAAATAAGCGTACCTAAGTTGCAACTCAAAGCACTTTCATGAAATCATCAAAGTGAGTTTGACAAATAATACAACATACAATACACATTTCATCCCATTCATGAAATCAAGCACTAATCAAAACATAATGAAGCAATATCGTGTATGAAGATGTTCACTCACAAAGCATGTCTATTTATAGAACTAAAGGGATAGATGGTATAAGGGATGTACCTTGACAGCTTACTCAACTTCCAATGCGCTTATATATAGCTAGAGAGGGTTAGAGAAATTATAACAAAAACTATGATGTATATTTGTAATATACATGGCATACATACAACCAAATGAAATGGCAATACCTTAATAAAGTTAAATGTCAAGAAAAATCTAAACACAAAAGTGTATATTTCATGTAGCCACTATCAGAAGGCAAGTCCTCATAAAATGCCAAAAATTAGTTTGAGATTTAAAGAAATGTTAGATATCACATAGGACATACATACAATTCATTTTCAAGTCTAAATTAATACATAAGAGAACTAGAAACACTAAAATTTATAACTAAGTCAAAGCATGTAGCAAGTGGTCATAATAATTAGACTCACTTAAAAAATTCTAAATAAATATCTAGAAGCATTATTTCATCATGGAAAAAATCATACAAAATTGTCGTTATGTCTATATTACACAAAAAGAGCCAAGATCAAGTGATGATATGCCAATCAACACCAGATTAATTAATAGGTCAAGCATTGTACAACATTTCCAGCATGTAGTTAGAATAGAAGTCTTCACAAAATAAATCTTAAAAAATAATCTTGAAGGTGAATTTAATTGAACAAAACAAAAAACAAAAAAACCAAGGAACCTCTCCTACCTTTTTAGACTATCATCCAAATGACCAAATAATTTATTGAAGCTCCAAATAATTCTAGTTTGTAAAAACATCCAGAAAGGTTCAGAATAGGACTGAATTCTAAGCATGCATAAACCAAAATTTTTTAGCCCACTTAGAATCGTGATAAAATCATAAACAAAATAATACATGATCAGAATGTCTAATTCACAAGAAAAATAATGACAAGGTTAGAAAGCACATGGATCAATTTTAAAAATAAGCAAACAAGCCCTTTATCCAAAATTGGGACAATGCAGTAGGTGCAATAAGGGAAAAATATATCTCTCAATTGGAAGATCACTTTGGAGTGTTTCAAATGTTAAATTATAGTTCAAGAGGTCTGTATCGATGTAAAAGTATCCAATGGAATGAAAAAAAAAAATTCTCTAACTAATTTAAATTTATGAAATCAATTTGAGTTTCTAGAATAGTACTGAATCTGAACCCACTAAAAATCCGATTTAAATATCCTACTTAGAAAAACATTTTAGGGTCAATATGTACATATAAAAATACATTTAAGATGTCTACAATACTGTCCAAGAATCAAAAGAATTTTACATAACCCCTAAATGGTTAGATTCCAATTTTCAATTTGAAAGGTACAATAGCTTAACAAAAGTGGCAGTGAGGTTTTGAACTTTGAGAGATTTTGAATGTAAAGATTTCACCAAGTCCTAATTCGATTATTTGAATTAAATCCTCATTTCCCAATCTCCAATAATCATAATGAAGCTTATGGAAGCTAGGAATTGATCTATTAATTTTGGAATGATGAATTTTATTCATATTCATAAAATCAAAAATCATAAAAGTTGAAGTAAGCATACATACTAAAAGAGAATGGTTGCATGAGTTTCTCATATCTAAAATGACCTAAGATGAGTTTTTGAAAAGGGATTTGAGTATCAATTTATTTACAAGACAATTCAAAACATTTTTGAAAATTTTAAAATGCATAAAATCATAAAATTCAAATAAAGAAAATACTTAGAAAAGAAATGAAGCAGATTAAACCAAATTGCATGGAAAGTATATTATCATTATTTATCCAATGGCTTATGATAAGTGAGAAGAACACTAGAATAACATAAACCCTAAACTCAAATTCATAAAATGTGTTAATCTTTGATTCACCAACATCATGTTGCAATTTTCAACCCTTCAAGAATTAACCAAATATCCTTTATCCATCAAAATATTAAAACATATCAAAATTTCATATTGAATCATGAAAAAGGAAAAGATTAAAAAGCTATAATCAAGAAAACCAATAAAATAAAATAAAGAACTTCTCTTTCAAGAAATCATAAGCATGCAATTATTATCAATCAAGAATCAACCTAAAGTCCTCTCTTTCAAGATCATAATCATGCAACTATCATCAATGAAGAGCCAAACACAAAAAATCTCTTTTTGAAAAAGATCCCAATTATGCTCTCATTACTTATCAAGAGCTAACTAAAAATCCTTCAATCATTGTCATATTGAAAGTGTCTAGATTCTTTCAAAAAAAAAACTAAGAATGAACCAAAAGAGAATGAAAAATAATATCCATTATCATAAAAATCGAAACAAAGTAGAAGAAACTTACCCGTCTTCTTGGAAAAAAAGGAAAAATCTCCAATGATCAACCCCTTACAGAGTATAATCTTTTTCAAATGCGTATTCTCTCTTTTTCTTTCAATGGCATCGTATATGTATGAGTCAAGGGCAACCTCTTAATGTGTGTTATAGAGGACTCTTAATGAGATTGTGTTTTTCTTCCTTTCTCCCCTCCTAATCTCCCTATGCAGCCCATTTTTTCCTTAAAAAAATTCCCCTTTAACTGTGTCTAGCCTTGACCCTCCCAAAGGTGATCAAATACCTCCCAATGGGTAGCTATTGGAATTGAGCCCCTAAAAGCAAGACATGATGTAATAAAGTTAGACTTGACTATTCCTTTGTTATCTCTTCTATGCACTAAGATTGATTTGAGCATTCAACCCATACTTTTACATTGTATGTGACTTGGGTGCATTAGGAGTTGCATAAAGAATACAAGTCATGGGTTCCTTATAAGTAAATAAGTTGTCCAAATCCAATAGAGGACTGTAGTATACCACCTTCTAATTGGAGGGATGACTTATCTTAGCCATCAAGATGAGTGTCCCATGGTGAGTGCACTAATGTAAGTGATACACACTAGACAGGACCTACGGTGAATCATAACATCGGGTTATTAATTGTCATGATTCACCAAGCTACTTACTGCATGGACTCTCAACCTTAAGAGAAAATTGAGCTTGTGCCAAAGTTAATAGAAGGTTTTGACCTATGGGTGAGATCCTAAAGTAGTCATATATCCTTATGGATTTGGTCACTTTGGTGGAGGTTGGTGGCAATAGGTATTCTCAATGGAGACACCATGATGATATCTCATCGATTAAGACATTGTGTCCCCTTAGGTGATCCAAAGGACATGTGATCATGAAATTCATGGCTGTAGTAATTCCTTTAGTGGAATTTGACAAATGTTCATTACAGTTATAGTATGTATGTTGATTGCATAAGAAGTAGGATTTGTAACTCAAGGATCGAAGCGATAATCTTGATAGATGATAACACTACCTTGTTAGATTATAGACACTTGTTCATAAGGAGTTTGCATACAGTGGATAGTAGGTCATGAACCTGAGCTTTGTCTCATTGTTTCTTTACATAGGGTACTAGAATGCAATTGATTTTCTTTTGTAGAATGTTGAATCAACTTTAAAATTGTATTATGAAGAAATCGGTACTCATATGACTCCTAGTGGTCCCCGTTCTAAGCTCAAATACCATGATGGTATGGTCTATAAGGGTTAGATTGACTTGATGTTCACTCTTGTGCATAAGGTCATTTTGGTAATTATGCAAGGTTTCATAAGAAATAGTGAACAAGATCTCTGGACTAGGTTAAATGATTAATTAGATGAACCTATATGGTTAATTAATCAATTAAGACCCATTTTGGACTAGATTAAGTGACCCAAGCTTTGGTGGACTCCAATTCCTTAAGCTCAGTAGGGGAACCCTATAAATACCATATTAGAGATTAGGGTTTCCATCACTTTTTGGTGAGAGTTGTCTTCTACCTTCAAAGAGAGAGGGGTCATAGCTTTCTTCTTTCCAAAGCCCATACTCCGAAGTACCAAGATCATGGTTTCAATCATTGGGTGAAATATCTTGGGTGTACCAGACTTGTGGACTATTCAAACATGTTCTTCACCGTGAGGAATTGATCTAAGAACATCTAAATCTAGGTATGAGGTTCAAATCTCTAGATCTTTATTCTAAAATGGTTTTGAAGCCATTATTTTTCATTGTGATAGATTTGGAGATGCCTAGAGATAGATGTATGCTCCTTATGAGATCCAGGGCATGGGAACGAAGTAATCTAGAGTTCTCAATAGTAGCTACCTCACATTTCCTAATCCATGATGACAACTTTAGTCTTCTTTCTTAAAACAAATGCAATTTCAATTTTTTTTATTTTTTTTCAGGGATGGTTGTGTATACTTATAGGGGAGTTAAATAGGCAACCTATATTCATAATCTTCCCTTATCCATCATGGTAGCCTTAGTCTTTCTTCTTAAAACAAATGCAATTTCATTTTTTTTCCAAGGATGACCATGTACACTTATAGGAGAATCAAATGGGATTTTCATAATCTTCCCTTATCCATCATGGTAACCTTAGTCTTCTTTTGTAAATAAAAAAAAAATACAATTTCAAATTTTTTCCAAGGATGGCCATGTACACAATAGGAAGAGTCCTACAAAAATCAAAAGAGTCAAATTAGTCTTCCAAGTTTTCTAAAATAAAGTCATACACATGTCATTCAATATGCCATGCAAGGTGGCATGAATTAAACATTCTCATGCACATGATCATGTAATATGTTATGAACCATATAATCTCATATACATGCCATGTAATATACCATGAACCAAAACAACCCCATGCATATGACATGCAAGTGACACAAAATATTATCTTAAAGTGCAACTAAAGAAATCTTAAAAAGAAACTAGATAAACTAAGTTAAAGTGTACTTAAGTGGACTAAGTGAAATTTCTTGATGTATAACTAAGCTAAAGTGAGTTTAAGTGCAAGTTACCAAAAAATGCAACTAAATGAGATAAAATGAACTAAAGTGAGCTAAAGTGAGTTAAAGTGAGCTTAAATGAAACTTACCCAAAATGCAACAAAATGAGCTAAAGTGAGCTTAAGTGAGTTTAAGTGAAAATTACCTAAAATGCAACTAAGTGAGTTAAAGTGAGCTGAAGTGCTAGTTACCTAAAATGCAACTAAGTGAGATAAAGTGATCTTAAGTAAGCTTAAGTGCAAGTTACCTAAAATACAACTAAATGAGCTAAAGTGAGCTTAAATGCAAGTTACCTAAAATATAACTAAATAAGCTAAAGTGAGCTTAAGTGCAAGTTACCTAAAATGCAACTAAATGAGATAAAGTGAGCTTAAATGCATTCAAGTGAACTTTTATAAAATACAACTAAATGAGTTGAAGTGAGCTTACCTAAAACGTGACTAAGTATGAACCAATGAAATTAAGTGAACTTACCTAAAATGGGCCTAAATAAGCTAAAGTGAATCTAAGTGAACTCACCTAAAAATTACCTAAGTGAGCTAAAGTGAGCTTAAAGTATCTAAATGAGCTATTCCAAAATGCACCTAGAAATGAGATGAGCTAAAATGCACTTGGGTGAGCTAAAAGTGCACTTAGGATCTAATGAACTTCTAATGCACCTAAATGAACTATCTTAAAATGTAACTAAATAAAGAATCCTAAACTAAACCCAAGAGGCTGCTGAGTTCATAGTGAGGGTCTAGGATAAATGCCTCAACAAAAGATCCCCCATGGTGGCTTAGAAAGAGTAAACCATATAAGTAACAATGGGTCATAAAGGGATGGTTATAAAGCCAAGGAGAAGTACCGAGAAGCACCTAATACAACATGTGTTAAGAGGACAAAATGAAAGGTCTACACTTACCTTTCCGATGGTTTCTTGGATCTTTAGATCATGCCACCACCCCATTGCTATTGCAGAATAGTATTGGGAAGGTATAACCAAGGGTATTACTCTAAGTCCATACAGGAACTTCTGAAGCCAAACAACTTGCCTTGTTGCTTCAGAAGCAGTAACATACTTGACTTCCATAGTGGAGTCAACAATAGAAGATTGCTTCACACTTTTACAACTAATAGCCTCACCACCTAGAGTAAACACAAAACTAGAGGTAGGTTGTGCGAGTCTTTATTAGACTGAAAGTCCGAATCTATATATCCTAGGGGTAAAAACTCATCACAATGACACACCAACATATAATCCCTCGTTGGTTAAAGATACTTGACTACATGCTTAACCCCCATCCAATGCTCCATGCTTGGATTGGACTAATATCTACTTACCATCTCAACAACAAAGCAAATATTAGATTTAGTACATAGCATCACATATATAAGGTTACCCATTGATGAAGCATAAGGTACTAACTTCATGAAATCTTTCTCCTTTGTCCTCTCAGGACACTAATCTTAAGAAAGAGACACTCCATGCTTGAAGGGTAACAAACCCTTCTTTGAGTCCTACATCACATACTTAACCAAAAGCTTGTCAATGTAGGTTTTCAAAGATAATGCAATCTTCCTATTCTTGCAATCTTGAATGACCTTAATTTTAAGAATATATTACACCTCACCTGAATCTTGATTGAATATAATACCCTACATCATTCCTAATAAGTAGAATGTCGTCAACGTACGAAACAAAAAACATCACCATGCTTCCCTGTGTCTTCTTATACACATAAGACTTATTCTTGTTTTGATCAAAATCAAAAGTCTTATAGCTCGATCAAAATGCCTATTACATGAGTGAGATGCTTGCTTTAATCCATAAATGAATGTATGCAGTTTGCACACAAGGTGCTCTTAAACCTTTGCCATGAATTCATTTGGTTACATCTTATAGGTGCTTTCTTAAAGACCATTATCCAAGAATGTTGTCTTAACATCCATTTTCCATATCCAATAATTGAGATGCGTCACAATGGATAGGAGCATTATGATGGATTTGAGCATGGCTACTGGTTAGAAGGTTTCTTCATAGTCAAAACTAGGTTTCTAACTATATCCATTCACTACTAGCCTAGCCTTGTACATTTCAACCTTTCTAATGACCCATCTCTTCCTCTTGTAGACCCACTTACACCCCATGAATTTTATCATTTCAAGTGTTTCTACTCCTAGATTCCATTAGAATACATAGATTCAAACTCTACCTTCATAGCTCATTGCCAAAGAAAAACATCATAACTACTCATTGCTTCATTGTAATGTATAGGATCGGTCTCATGTTCCTTTAGAATTACTTTGAAAGACTTTCCCAAATACATGAACCTATTTAGCAGTATGACAACCTTCCCACTATGACGATGTATAGGTGTGCTAGAACTTATTGGAATGGTAGCTGTAGCAACCTTTGGATTTATAGTCTTTTTTGCTAATGTGGGAGTGCCTTCAAGTGTCCTCTAATCTATATCATGTTTTGCCCTATTACTCATCATATAGTCCTCTTCTAGAAATTTGGCATTTATACTAACAAATACCTTTTAGTTGACTTGACTATAAAAGTAAGGCCCTCTTGTTCCTTTTGGATATCCTACGAACAAGCATACCTCAAACCTTGCTTCCAACTTGTCTACCTTTAATTTCAACACGTGTTTGGCACCCCCAAATGTGAATGTGTTGCAAACTAGATTTGTGATCTTTCCATATCTCTTTGGGAGTTAAAGGTATCAACTTGGAAGACATTAGGTTGAGAATGTACACTACAATCTCCAAGGCATATCCCCAAAAGGATACAAGAAGTACTGAGAAACTCATCATAGATCTCACCATGTCCATCAATGTTTGGTTTCTTCTTTCTACTATTCTTTTTTTTTTTTTTTTTTTTTTTGTGGAGTTTTAGGTGCACTCAACTAGGATATAATTATGTGCTCTTCAAGGAAAAAATCAAACTTAGTAGACATGTACTCACCATATCGATGAGATTGAAATGCCTTGATACGTTTATCTAATTAGTTTTCCAATTCTACCTTAAATTTAATGAATTTGTCCAAGGCATCAGACTTCGTATGCATCAGGTAAACATATTCCAACTTAGAGTAATCATCTGTAAATGTGATGATATACTCATACCTTCCCCATGCATGGACATGAAAAATCCCACAAACGTTAGTATGCACTAACTCTAAACACTCCTTGGGTTTATATCCTTTAGTAGTAAAGGGTTGTTGGTCATTTTACCTCCTATATAGGATTCATAGACTAGAATATCATTTGAAATCAAATGAGGTAAATTCCATACTTAACTTGTCCTTGGATCCTATTTAGATTAATATGACCTAGGTGTAAGTGCCATTTTCGACATCGATAATCAATGCATCAAAATAGTGACATGAAGACTGTTGAAGACCTACCATCATTTTAGTATTGATTCTCAAACTGTGATATTAGGTTCAATTAAACATTAGATTGTGAATTTTTATCATGTTGCTGAATTTAAACTCTTTATGGTTAATTTGCAATTTTACCTCCAAGGTTATGATTTGGAGAGGACAACTTTTGTTTTTCTCTAATTTTATAGTTTTTATATGAGGTGGCATGGAAGAGATGATGCATTGTGACTACTTTTTAGTAAATATAGGTGTTAGGAGTTAGTTTTGAGAATCCTTTCAATAACTTTTGAATTTTAAATAGTTGTTAGAATTTTGAATTGAGGTAGAGAATTTTCAGTTTTCCCTCCATTCTTTCTATCATTTTTTTGCACTTTTAATCATTTTCTTGGTTGAAAAATATGAGGATTGAGGCAAAATCCTTTAAGATGGGTATCTAAACTCATCCATATCCAAAGAAAAGGTGTTCCAATGTGAAAATCAAGACTAAGATTGCTTCTTTGAAAGGTAAAACTCCATCCCTACTCCTAGATTTGTGGATCTCAACCTTCACAAGGAAAAATTCTTAATAAGCCTCTTGTTATAAGGTATAAGTGATATTTAATGGATTCAATGAAGCTTATCTTCATGATTTGTTTCATTGATTTTCAATTTGATCATTTTCATGAAAACTCTTGATAGAATTTAAATGAATTTGAACAAAATTGATTTGATATTTTTAATTCAAAATAGTGAAACTGATTTTGCTCGATCCTATTTAAAGCTAAAATTGTATCTAAGCTTCATAAATTCTTTCCAAATAGTTTACCATCTTTGATTCAATTTTGCTGTGTTTTGTTCTTTCTATAATTCATAATCACTCCATTTTAACCATTTTATATTAAATTTACCTATTTATATTGATCACAATAGCTAAATCCATTAAATTAAGGAAAACACTTGGTTCCCTATGGAGATGACTAAACCACTCTCCTTAGCTATTCATTTCTTTTCATGATTCATTGGTTTTAAGGAATGAATGGACTTTGATTCTTAAATTTATGTTAATTGTCTTTGATATCATATCTTCTCATTTGCTCAAGCAAGCTTCGGCGTTAGAAAAATACTTCCCAATTTAATGTTTTGTTTTTCCAAGAATTAAATCCAAAGAAGCTCCTTGTTTAAGCATAAAATTTCTTCAATTCTTAAGAAGAAAATAGAGGAACATAAATATTTAAAGATATGACTTCATATACTTTCAAATTATTGAAAGTTAAAGAAATCCCAAAGTAATACAAATCAAGCATGAATTAGTTTACTATATGCTAAATCTTTGATCCAATCTCACATGCCATTAATTGAAAATAGACTCATGTTTGGTATCTTCTTCTTCTTCATATGAGAGAATTGGGAATTTCATAGATCATTATTTGACTATTTAATGAATTTCATAGATCATTATTTGGCTGCTAGGGTTCAACAAACCAATGTGTGTTAGGTCTTTAAGTATTTGAAGGCTAAGGTTCAATGAATCAATGTGTATAAGATTTTTAAGAAGAGTATGGGACCATCCTAGCTACCATTATAATTAATGGGACTACTATACTCAATTACATTTTTAGATTTGTCTTTTATAATTTAAAACCACACTTTTTGGACTCATTAAGAGATTTTACTCGAATTTTATTTATGTTTTTAAAGGTTTATATTTTTGAAAAGAATTTTCACATACAAGGGATCATAAAATTGTTTTTAGAAAAGCTTTATTTTAGTTTGCTATGCAAGATGTTTCATGTTTAATGAAATTTGTAATAGTATTTTACATCAAAATAAAAGTAAGATGTTTTATGTTTATTGAAAGTAGTAATAGCTTTACTATATTTTTTTCACATCAAAATAAAGTATTGTAATACCAAACAGTCTCACATTCTAACTTATTAAACTAGCTTAATTTGTGATCAATGATATGGCAAAGAAGTAAGGAAAATCTGCTTCAAAGCACCTATGGCAAAGGCCTTGGGTGCACACCACCATGGGCAGCAAAACAACCCAAGGAGTCTAATGAGTGGCTGGTTTAAGGCAAAATCCATGGCTGGGAGTTGCTTGAATTTGAGGCTGAGAATTTGCTAATTTGTAGTATTGAAAGTTGAGGCTGAGAATTTGCTTGATTTCAAGGTTGCAATGAGAATTGATCAATGATGATTACAAGGTTGTAGTGAGAGCTAATAAATGGAGATTTCAAGGTTGCAATATGAGCTAATCGATGACCAAGCTATGTCCAATTTGATAGACTTGTGGGCTGGAATTTTTCCAGAAAATTTTTATTTAAATAAGCAATTGGTTATAAAGTTTTATAACATAAAGGAAGGATTTTATTTTACTCGATATAATAATGAAATAAAATATTTTTGGTGGCTAAGTGAAAGTTGAGAATATCTTCCAGTTATTTTTAAGATTTGGTGAAAAGATATAGGAATATTTAGAGGTCATTCTTTCATGATTATTCGAAATTCAAAATTTTTTAGTTTAAAAGTGATGAACTTCCTTTTTGGATGAGGATATCCATTCTAACTTGTATTTTCTTTTGGAAATAATTGTACAAGTAGTTTTCATATGAAGCTAGGATTGTAAGACTAACTAGTTTACTTTGAAAGTAAAATTGCTAGATTAATGCACTTTCCATACGTGGAAAAGACTTAGATTCTTCAAAGGTTTGACTTTCCTAAGATTACCGTGATTCTTAAAAGGGCAAGTAGGATTCAGGGTGGGAGTGGAGGGATGGGGGTGTTGGCGTTGGGATGGTGGGATGATAGAATTATTTTCTAAACTCGACTAATCGAAAGACCATATAAGGAAGGTTTGCATAATTAGAGAGGCATTTGGAATAAAATCAAAGAAGCTTTCAATTTTGTAAAACATAGTAGGAGAGAGATTTGGCAAATCAATCACCTCTATTATTAAGTTTATTTTGATTGTGGCTCTAAAAGTGGGTGAAATCAGGGTATCAAAGAAATTGAGCTTCATCATGATAAACTAGTTATGTTTCGTTAGAGTGGTCAATTCTAAAGTGAAACTCTCTGCTTGATGATATTGATGTTGATAGCTATAGACTTGTATTAAAAATGAAAAAATACCGCCTAAAATACATTTCTCACTCAAAATATATTAGTTAGGTCAAGTTATGTGGATTGGAAACAAAATCTAGACATGTTTTAACTACTAAGCAATAAAATTTTCCCATATATATATATATATATCATAGAAAATTATTTTCTGTGTCCAATTTTTTTAAAATTTTCATGCCTCAAAAATAATTATTACAATAACAATCCACTTAAATAAAATGCATGAGAAACAAATCTAAAAACAATAAAAAAAAAAAAATCAAAAATTTTCTCATAGTATAGAATGTTCTCTTATAATCTCAAAAAAAATATTCTAAAAAAATTATACAACAATTTTCTTGAGCTTTTTCTTTCTTGAAACACAAATTTAATAATTAAGAAATTAATAAAAAATAAAAAAATAAAAAAATCTAAGTAATCACGAAAAAATACGTTGAAACATTTTTGTCCAAAAAACATGGTCAATATACCCTAATCTCTTTCCCACTTACTAAAAAAAAACTGTACTTTTTTACTTTCAAAAAACAAGGTGGTTTACAAAAACATCGAAAAATTTCTTTGAACACGAAGAAAAATGAGAGGATATATCACTTGCAGTCAGTGACAAGAAAGGACATAGGGTAGCACTATAACACATTGGTTGTGCACATGAGCATGCATTGCAACCAATCTCTTCCTTTTGGTCTTGGGATTCCATTAGTCTACTTGTTTTCTAATTTTGGTGTCTTAAAGTTCATGTTAGAAGAACACTCTCTTCCTAAGGTGGATCCTTATATTTGTAAGAGAAAAAAAAATCATATTTTCTCCATTAATTTTACCTACTGTGTTGACAAAATATTACATAAAAAAGCTTAAGATGAGTAGAATATTAGCATACAGCTAGCATCCAAAATCCAAAGTCTTACTCAAAGACGTGAAGAGAGACAAAGAAAGAGAGTTGTTTGTGTCTCTAGCTATACAACTCTATAGAAAGGTATGTATTTATAAGGGTGCTAACTCATCAAACTTTAAAACCATTGGTGACTAAGCATATTTACATCAAATCTTAGGGGGGTATGAATGAAGTTAACTCTATTCTTATTCTTTGACCACAAATTTTTGTACAAGGCTACCAAAATATTGGTAATAGCATCTAAAAAGGCTAAATAAGGAATTTTTTACACAACAAAAGGTGAAATAGCTGCCATGTAATCAATTTGTATACTTTATATATTCATTTATGAACTTCAATTTTTTTTATCACAATTGTAGGATTAGTTTGTATACATGGTTCATTCAGCATGTAGCTTAATGGGCCATCTAGTAAAAGTTATCAAAATTATATAAACAAAAGATCCAGTTAACTATGAAAAATAACCACAAATGGTTCACTAAAAATTTGTGTAAGTATCTACAATGTAAAATTTTGGTAACTTAATTACTATGCAATTTAACTCATTAGAATTATTCATGTTCCTTACCATCAAAATGTTTTTGTTTTGATAGGTTTTTGTCATATCATTAATAATCTTTAGATATTGTAGTATCTACCTTAATACAAAACCCACTTATCTTTAACCTTTCCCAAACAACACATCTTGCTCTGCTTTCGCATATTCAAGCTTAATTTTAGTTTATTGAGACTTCCACAACCTTCTTGACTAGTGGGCATAATACTAAGAACTTCATTCTCTTTTCTCATAAGTTTCTTTCCACTAAGGCAAACTACCTTAATAAGAAAGTGAAGTGTCATTAATATATCAAATTCTAGAAGCATGAATATGGAGAGATAGCCTAATTGCAAAGACTTAAAATAAAGCCTTTCATGAAAATGACCTATCAAATGAAAATGATGCAATGGATGAGTACTGTACTCCACTTAGGAAATTTAAAATTCTTATACAAAATTTTGACAATAAGATGTCAACAAAAAATGGAATGGAAACAAAGAACAAAATTAAAATAATAGAAACAACAGTAAAGAAGTTGGAGCCTATCTAAGGGAAAAGCAAAAGGATAAATAATAATAATAATAACAACAGTAAAGTTGGAGCCTATTTGAGGGAAAAGAAAAAAGATAATATATATATAACATGGTAGATGTTTAAAACTATGGTAAAATGGGTTTGGCATAAAAATTTGCATCAAACTTACCAAAAAGACAAAGACCTCTCTGTCTAAACTCACAATAGAAATGAACATATGAAACATAATATTGTTCTTAACCTAATTAACCCAACCATAGCCTAGGTGCTAATACTTTTCAACATAGTGTTACAAGCATAACCATATATTTATATTTAACACAACCACAAAGACATTATTTTGAAAGTAATCCTAGAATACTTTTGTCAACTTTAGACTTATCTTTGTTTATGTTATCCCATCTATTGTCCCATATTTCATCTAGACATGGTGCACAAGTAGAAGCAACATTTTCCATATTCAAACATCTAACATTAGAGATTGTGGTTTTATTGTTTCATTTTGGACTACTATTGAATTAGTACATACTATCCAAATAGTGCAAATCTGTCAAAAATCTTTGAATAATCTTTTGTGGATACTGACCATGCCTGAACATGATATAAGAATCAAACAATCCTTTTAGACATGGAAATTACTAGCAGTAAAATATCTACAACATATATTTCCATTCTTATCGGGGTCACACTCCAAAAAAGCACCACCTCTCCGAGTTTTAGAGTTTTTTCTTCAAACCATGTTGATTTTATAACCTTCAAGAACTTTAGCAGAACTGGAACTTTCTAAAACTTAAAGATGGTACTAATATCTATACATAATAACAAAAGCAAGAAAAAAATAAACAATTAAAATGACAATAGTAAAAAGGACATAGTGATTAATATCTAGCACAAAGAAAATATTAAGGTACATTTGCTTACTGAATTATTTTAGAGCTGGAATAATAATCAATTTCAGAATTCATAATCAAATATGAATTGTAGGAGAAGTATATGTAAGTTTAGGATCAATACAAAAATTCACATTTGACTTACATATCATAGATGTTATGTATCAAAGGGCATGCTAACCAGTATTAGACCATGAAAACCTAAAGAAAAGGTAGGAAAATGATAAAGGATGTCTTAAATTTAGAATAACACCAAATAATATTAAACTATATAAAACTAGAGAAACAGTAAGAAAATAATGAAGGCCCTATCCTCTTATTTCTCTTTATACTAATAACATAGAGAAACTAGAAAAAATTGAGGAACTTGCATTGCCCATATAAAACTCAAAGCATCTTTGATTTTATTCTACATCATGATTAGAACTTTATGACTCTCCAATATGACATACATGGATGCCCTCTTGTTTAACACAACGACATTCTCGTTTTACTACATATATTCTTTCAATTTTGGGTTCACAAAATGTATTAGTTAAAGTTTTGAAACTTGGGGAGAATTTAAGATAATAATAATTTGTTAGCCATTGAAAAATACTCCCTAGTCTAAGGTTTTGTTCTTCCAAAAATTAAAGCCAAAGAAGGTCCTTGTATAGTATATAATTTCTTCAATTCTCAAGAAGAAAATAGAAGAACCATAAAAATTTAAAGATATGACTCGATCCACTTTCAAATGAGTGGAAGTTAAAGAAATCCCAAAGCAATACAATTTTTAGGGAAAATTGAGAATTTCATAGATCGGTATTTGACGACTAGGATTCAACTAGCCAATGTTTGTTAGGTTTTTATGTATTTGAAGGCTAGGGTTCATTGAATCAATTATAAGTACATTTTTAAGAAGAGTGTGGGGCCCATCCTAACTATCATTATATATAATGGGACTACTATACTCAACTACTAGGTTGGATTAGTCTTTTACAATTTAACACCATATTGTTTGGGCTCATTAAGAGATTTTACTTGAATTTTAATAGCTTTGTCCTTTTTTTTAAAGGGATTATCTCTTTGTAAGGAGTTTTCACACACAAGGAATCATAATTTTTTATATATATATATAGAAAAAGCCTTATTTTAGTTTAGTGTGTAACATGTTTCATATTCAATGAAATTGTAATAATTCAATTTTTTTTTTTTTTACATCCCAATAAAAATAAGATGTTTTATGTTTATTGAAGTTATTAACAACTCTACTATTTTATTTTTCACATCAAAATAAAGTAGCTTAATACCAAACAGTCTCACATTCTAACCTAACAAACTAGCTTAATTTGCAATCAAAGATATGGAAAAGAAGTTATGATAGTGTGCTTTCAAGCACCCATGGGAGGGGCCTTGGGTGGACACCACCATGAGCAGCAAAACAACCAAAGAATGAGTCTACTTTATGGCTGGTTTAAGGCCCAATCCATGCAAGGATTTTTTTTGAATTTGAGGATGAGAATTTGCTCATTTATAGTATTAAAAGTTGAAGTATGATGTCAAGGTTGCAATGGAAGTTGAACAGTGGCCAACTTATTTCCAATTTTATAGCCTATATAACCATTGAAAATAAAAACATATGGTTCACTATGCAATGGAAAATTTCGGCAACTTAATTATTATGCAATTTAAATCATCAAAATTATTCATCTTCCTTACAATCTAAATATATTTGTTTTGATAGATTTTTATGATATAATTAACTAGAATAGGAAGGCTGAATTAATACAAATGAAATATATCTCAATGATTATGAATGATTTTTTAGATATTGTAGTATCTACCTTAATACAAAACCAACTTAACTTTAACCGTTCTTAAATATCATATCTTGCTATACTTTCACATATTCAACCGTAACACTAGTTGGTTGAGAAATTCATCACTAGTGGGCATAATATTGGCAACACCATTTTCTTCTCACATGAGTTTCTTTCTACTAAGGCAATTTACCTTGATTGTTCATTCAATCTTGCTAAGTATGTTTTCTTATTTTCTCTTTTTTCCTATACCTATTTTTTAAAATGAAAATAAGATGTCTCAAATGTATTGAACTTTAGAATCATGAATGGAGAGAAAGTATAATTGAAAACACTTAAAATAAAACCTTTCTATGAAAATGACCGTTCTTTCTCCTCTTATCATTAAGAATTGGAATGCAAAATGAAACAAATGATGAGTATTGTACTCAACTTTGGAAATTAATTTACAAATTCTTACACCAATCATAGACAAAAAGATGCCAACACCAAACAAAATGGAAACAAAGAATGAAATTAAAATCATGGAAAAAACTATAAAGAAGATGGAGCCCGTATGAGCAAGAAGCAAAAACTAAAAATAAAAAATAAAAATATAACATAATAGTGGATATGTAAAACTATGGTAAAATGAATGTCACCCAATGTTATCTAAATTATCCAGTCCAAACAATTTTATATATATATATATATATAGATAAGCACTTTCTAGGTCCCAATATTGTCAACACAATGTTACAAGTATAACCATGTATTTGTGTTTAACACAAGAATAGAGTCATTTTCCTTACAGTAATCCGCGAACACCTACGCCAACTTGAGCTTTATTGTTATTTCTATTATTGAATTAATCCATGTTATCAAAATTGCGTAAAGTTGTCCCAAATCTTCCTCGAATCTTCTGTAGAGCCTAGCCATGCTTCAACTCGGTGCAAGAATCTACAATATTCTCAAAGATGGAAATTACCCTGAGATAAGAATCTGTATGGAAACCACAATTTTCTAAAACTCAAACATGGTACTAGTATTTGCACAAAGTATCAAAACATAAGAAAAACAAAATAAACAACTAATCACATTTAAAATGACAATAGTAAAATGACATAGTGATAAGTATCTAGCCCGGATAAAATATTGAGGTACATTTATTTAATGATTTATTTAAGAGTTGGAATAATAACAAATTTCAAAATCCATTGTCAAATATTAATTGTAGGAGAAGTATATGTAAGTTTAAGGTTAATATAAATCAAATTTTGCAATTGATCATGAAATATAAAGAGTAGGGAAAGCATATGTAAGTTTAGGATCAGTTCAAAAATTCACATTTGACTTACATCGATCCCATAAATGTTTTGTATCAAAAGGCATACTAACTAGTGTTAAACCATGAAAGCCTAAAGAAAATGTAAGAAAATGATAAATGATATCATTGATTTAGAATGATAGCAAATAATATTAAACTATAAAAAACTAAAGAAAAAGTAAAAAAATAATGAAGACTTTATCCTCCTATTTCTCTTTATACAAATAACATAGAGAAAAAAGAAAAAAATTGAGGAAGTTCATTGCTCACATAAAATTCAAAGCATCCTTAATTTTATTCAACATGGTGATTAGAACTTTATGGTTCTCAAATATGAAGTACATGGATGCCCTCTTGTTTGACACAATGACACTCCCATTTTACGATTGCTATTCTTTCAATTTCGGGCTCACAAAATCTATTGGTTAAAGTTTGGAAAATAGAAGAGAATTTGAGATTGTAATAATTTCTTAGGCATTAAAAAAATACCTCCCAATCTATGGTTTTGCTTTCCCAAAAAATAAATCCAGAAAAAGCTCCTTGTATAAGCACAAAATTTCTTCAACTCTTAACAAGAAAATAGAGGAACCATAAAACTTGAAAGATATGACTTGATCTACTTTCAAATGAGTGAAAGTTAAATTGATCCCAAAGTAATACAAATCAAATTAGAATAAGATCACCATTTGCTAAATCTTTGATCCAACCTTGCAAGCTCTTAATCGAAGATAGACTCATGTTTAGTATTTTTCTTCTTCTTATGAGAGAATTGAGAATTTCATAGATCATTATTTGATGGCTAGGGTTCAAATAACCAATGTGTTAGGTTTTATATATTTGAAGGATATGGTTCAATGAATCAATGTGTATTAGGCTTTTTAAAAGAGTGGGGTCCACCCTAGCTACCATTATATATAAGAGGACTACTATTCTTAAATAGTATGTGTGACTAGTCTTTTACAACTGAATGCCAGATTGTGTTTACTCATTAAGAGATTTTACTTGAATTTTAATTTTTTTTTTTTTTAGGGTTTCTTTCATTGAAAAGAGTTTCACACATAAGGAATCCTAATTTTTTTTCCCCACAAAAAGGCCTTATTTTAGTTTTGTGTGTAAGATGATTCATCTTTAATAAAATTTCAATAATTCACTTTTTACTTTACATCAAAATAAAAATAAGATGTGTTGTGTTTATTAAAGCTATCAATAGCTCTACTTTTTTTTTTTAACATTAAAATAAAATATTTTAGTACTATAGTCTCACACTCCAACTTAAGAAACTAACCTAATGTGTTATCAAAGACATGAAAAAGAAATTGAGATAAGGCACTTCTAAGCATCTATGAGAGGGACCTTCGATGCGCACCACCATGTGTAGCGAAACAACACAAGAAGGAGTTTACTCTATGGTTAGGTGTTACTTGAATTCGAAGTTGAGAATATGCTCATTTGTTGTATTAAATGTTGAGGTATGCTTTCAAGGTTGCAATGAGAGCTAAACAATGGCAAACCTATGTCCAATTACATAGACTATGAAAATAACAACATATGATTCACTAAATAGTTGTGTTTGTATGTACAATGGAGAATTTTGGTAACTTAATTATTATTCAATTTAACTCATCAGAATTATTTATGTTCCTAATATTCTAAATGTATTTGTCTTTATAGATTTTTACCATAAAATTAACCAAAGTAGGAAGGTTGAATAAATATAAATTAAATTAATATATCTCAATGATTGAGAATGATTTTAGATATTATATTATCTATCTTAAGACAAAACCCACTTATCTTTGACCTTTAGTAAACATCACATGTTGAGAATTGCACCACCTTCCTAGTGGACATAATATTGAGAACTCCATGTTCTTCTCATGTGAGTTTCCCTCTATTAAGGCAATCTACCTTGAGTGTCCCTTCAACCTTGCTAAGCATGTTTTCTTATTTTCTATTTTCTTCCTATATACATTTTTTAAAATGAAAATAAAGTGTCATTAATGTATTAAATTCTATATGCATGAATGAGGAGAGATAACATAAGTACAAAGACTTAAAATATAACCTTTCCTTGAAAATGACCAATCATTCTCCTCTTAACTTACGAAAGTGTACGTTATAAAAATGATGCAAAGGATGAGTGTTGTACTCTACAATGGAAAATTACAAATTCTTATAGAAACCTTAGACAATATGATGCCGACACCAAATGGAATGGAAAAAAAGAATGAAATTAAAATCATGGAAACAACAATAAAAAAGATGGGGACCATATCAAAGAGAAGTAAAAAAAAAAAAAAAAAATGGAATCAAACAAGGTAGTTGATTTTTAAAACTACGGTGAAATAGAACAAGCATGAAATTTTACATAAAACACATAGAAAAATATAAGGTGCTCTTTATCTAAAAATACAAAACAAAAATAAACATATGAAACATAACCTTGTTCTTAACCTAACTCAACCGTAGCCTTGGCATTGGCCATTGTTGAAAAATAAACCTAAACATTGAAGGAAATTTGTGATGTTTCAAGAAATCATTAAGTGTATGAAGAACTCTCTACCGGTTTGAATATATTGTCTCCACTAACTAACAATGATCAATGTTGAAAGGAATATGTACAAAGACAAATTTTGTCAGCTCATTAAAAGAAACGAATCAATAATTAACTAATAATATGTTGATGGAAAATAGGTATTTCTCAAATACTATTCGAATAATAACCAAAAATCCAATAGGAAACACCTAGAGGGGGTGAATGGGTGATTTAAAAAAATTTTAATAAATTATTTATAAAATC
The DNA here is from genome assembly GCA_946000715.1 of Vitis cinerea var. helleri x Vitis riparia. Lineage (NCBI taxonomy): Eukaryota > Viridiplantae > Streptophyta > Magnoliopsida > Vitales > Vitaceae > Vitis > Vitis cinerea var. helleri x Vitis riparia. Next base: position 18,337,732 of record OX253993.1, on the reverse strand, counting down.
TGTCTAAACTATATCTCAAGATTTCACCCAAATGAAAAACTGATTTTTATGGTTAATTGATATCCAAAGGACACGATATATTTTAAGATATGTTAGGGATAATAACAATAACTACCAAAATAACCAACCTAACAAACTCAACAATAATCTTAACAAAATAATCAATAATTAGTTATGGGTATAACCACCACACCACCAAGATAACAAATCATCTAGCTTAATAACCAATTAACAAATCAAACTAAGATTTCAAAGTTATCAGCTAGAAAATGGGTAGAAATAAATAGATATGCACTTTTTATGAAAGCCCTACAATATATTAGGATTAATCAAATTAACCTAATCTAGGTACTTCAAACATAATAACAAATATAAAGAAATAGACAATGAGACACAAGATTTCTTACATGGAACACCCCAATAAACTTGTGGAGGGAAAAATCACGAGGTTTAAGACCTAACAATCTAAATCCACTTTTCAAAATCATGTTACATAGATTTACCTAGTCACTTTACCCTAAAAATTTACTCTTTAGTATCTATAACTTGACCCACGTTTGCGACGCAACAACTCCATGTTACTCCCTAGTAGATCATTCGGTACCTTTGAAGGGATTTAGGTCTTCTTTAACCAACAATTCAAAGATCCAAATCCTTGAAAGAAGGATCGAAAATGGTGTGGGAATAAGGGTTTCTCTCAAGGAGTCTCCCTAAAGCATAACAGGTCTCTAAACTCTTAGATCTCTATGACTCTAATCCCCTAGCCTGAATCTCTAACCCTCAAAGGGTTATTAGAGAGGTATATACAGGCACAAGCCAAAAGAGTTTAGGTATCTTAAGTTTCAAAATTAGAATTTAAGTGAAATTCATTCAAAATACGTTTCTAAACTGGACAAAACTAATATGATAGCTTAAGTGCTTTGCTTGAGTGTTCCATGTCACTTGAGTGGGTTGACTGCTTAAGTGGGATTAACTGCTTGAGCGTCCTTTGCTTTTTGAAAAATCATTTTTTAAAAATTTCAAGTCCAAAATTGATACTAAACCTTTTTTAACCTCAAACAAGCCTTATATGCCACAAGGCAAACCTTTTTAGACATACTTGTGACATCTCAGTTGGATGAAAAGTAACCCTTCATCACCACTAACTAACAATGATCAATGTTGAAAGAAATATGTGCAAAGACAAATTTTGTCCGCTCCTTAAAAGTCACGAATCAATAATTAACTAATAATATGTTGATGAAAAATGGTTATTTCTCAAATACCACTCGAATAATAACCGAAAGTCCAATAGGAAACACCCAGAGGGGATGAACGAGTGATTTAAAAAATTTTAAATAAATTATTTGTAAAATCTATCTAAACCATATCTCAAGATTTCACCTCAAATAAAAAGCTTATTTTTATGGTTAATTGATATCCAAAGGACATGATATATGTTAAGATATGTTAGGAATAATAATTATAACTACAAGAATAACCAACCTAACAAACTCAACAATAATCTCAACAAATTAATCAATAATTGGTTATGGGTATAACCACCACAACCACCAAGATAACAAATAATCTAAATCAATAACCAATTAACTACTCAAACTAAGATTTCAAAGTTATCAACTAGAAAATAAACAGAAATAAATAGATATGCACTTTTTAGGAAAGCCCTGCAATATATTATGATTAATCAAATTAACCTAATCTAGGCACTTCAAACATAATAACAAATATAAAGAAATAGGCAATGAGGCACAAGATTTTTTACGTGGAAAACCCCCACAAACTTGTGAAAAGAGAAAACCACGAGGTCTAAGACCTACCAATCTAAATCCACTTTCTGAAATCATGTTACACAAATTAACCTTGCCACTTTACCATAAAAACTTACTTTTTAGTACCTTCAACTTGATCCACATTTGCAACACAACAACTCTCTTTTGCTCTCTAGTAGATCATTTGGTACCTTTGAAGGGATTTAGGTCTTCAGCCAACAATTCAAAGATCCAAATCCTTGAAAAAAAGATCAAAAATGATGTGGGAATAAGGCTTTCTCTCAAGGAGTCTCTTTAAAGAATAAGAGGTCTCTAAACTCTTAGATCTCTATGATTCTAATCTCCTAACCCGAATCTCTAGCCCTTAAAAGGTTTTTATAGAGGTATATATAGGCACAAGCCAAAAGAGTTTGGGTATCTTAAGTTTCCAAATTAGAGTTTAAGTAAAATTTATTCGAAATACATTTATAAACTCGGTAGGTCTGACATGACCGATTAAGTTCTCCGCTTCAATGTTCCATGTCACTTGAGTGGGCTGACCGCTTAATTAGGATTAACCACTTGAGTGTCCCCTGCTTTTTAAAAAATCATTTAAAAAAAAAAATAAGTCCAAAATTGATACTGAACCTTTTAAACCTTAAAGAAGCCTTATATGCCATAATACAAACTTTTTTACACATACTTATGATGTCTCGGTTGGATGAAAAGTAACCCTTCATCTTCAATGGAGAGCAAGTCACAATCTAAGAAGACTTCTATGGCCAAACATAAATTAAAACAAAACTGCCAGCATATAAAAAAACTCAATGTCCTAACAATTGACAGTTGTTAGATGGATCTTGCAAAAAAAAATTTTGATAAATTAAAAATAATAAGAAATCAATTAACTGTGAGAAAGAAAAAGAATATTATAATTTACTTAATTAATTAATTATGATAATTAAAATAAATGATAATCATGACACTAAATAAGATGATTATCTATAGGAAAGAAAATGATAATATTAAAATAAAATTTCAAACCCAATAAGTAGAAGGTTCCTCTCATTTCATTGCACTCATTAAACACCAACCAAAATTTTTACAATTGTTGAAGAAATTCCATAAAGATTAAAGATTTCTTGAAAAGATGAATATTTGAAGATCCCTCAAAGAGTTAAATAACATCTAACGATTTCTGGAAGAAATTGATGATTCGAAGATTTTTCTCATTGAAAGATATGACTTGATCTACTTTCAAATGAGTGAAAGTTTAATAAATCCCAAAGTAATACAAATCAAATTAGAATAAGATTACCATTTGCAAAATCTTTGATCCAATCCTGCAAGCTATTACTTGAAGATAGACTCATGTTCAGTACTTTTTTCTTCTTCTCATGAGAGAATTAAGAAGTTCATAGATCATTATTTGAAGGCTAGAGTTCAATGAATCAATGTGTAGTACGTTTTTAAAAAGAGTGAGGTCCACTCTAGCTACCATTATATATAAGGGGACTACTATTCTTAAGTAGTATGTGTGATTAGTCTTTTACAATTGAACGCTAGATTGTGTTTGTTGATTAAGAGATTTTACTTGAATTTTATTTTTAAGGGTTTCTTTCTTTGAAAAGAGTTTTCACATATAAGGAATCCTTTTTTAAAAAAAAAAAAAAAAAAAAACCTTATTTTAGTTTTGTGCGTAAGATGATCCAGCTTTAATAAAATTGCAATAATTCACTTTTTTTTTACATCAAAATAAAAATAAGATATGTTATGTTTATTGAAGCTATCAATAGCTCTCCTTTTTTCTTTTTCTTTTTTAATATCAAAGTAAAGTATTTTTAGTACCATAGTCTCACACTCCAACTTAAGAAATTGAGATAATATGTGATCAAAGATATGAAAAAGAAATTGAGATAATGTGTGATCAAAGATATGAAAAAGAAATTGAGATAATGGACTTCTAAGTACTTATGGGAGGGGCCTTCAGTGCACACCACCATGGATAGTGAAACAACACAAGAAGGAGTTTACTTTGTGGTTAGTTTAGGGCCCAATCCATGGTTGGGTGTTGCTTGAATTCAAGGTTGAGAATATGCTCATTTGTAGTATCGAATGTTGAGGTATGATTTCAAGGTTGCAATGAGATCTAAACAATGGCAAACCTATGTCCAATTACATAGACTATGAAAATAACAACATATGGTTCACTAAATAGTTGTGTTTGTATGTACAATGGAGAATTTTGGTAACTTAATTATTATTCAATTTTACTCATCAAAATTATTTATGTTCCAAATATTCTAAATGTATTTGCCTTTATAGATTTTTCCATAAAATTAACCAAAGTAGGAAGGTTGGATAAATATAAACTATGTTAATGTATCTCAATGATTGAGAATGATTTTAGATATTATGATATCTATCTGAATACAAAACCCACTTATCTTTAACCTTTAGTAAACATCACATCTGGCTCCACTTTCACCTATCCAACCTTAACACAAATTAGTTGAGCATTGCACCACCTTCCTAGTAGGCATAGTATTGAGAACTCCATTTTCTTATGTGAGTTTCATTCCATTTAGGCAATCTACCTTGAGTGTTCCTTCAAGCTTGCTAAGTATGTTTTCTTCTTTTCTTTTTTTTTTTTTTTTTTTTTCCTATACATATTTTGTAAAATGAAAATGTAGTGTCATAAATGTATTAAATTCTAGATGCATGAATAAGGAGAGATAACATAAGTACAAAGACTTAAAATAAAAACTTTCCTTGAAAATGACTGATCATTCTCCTCTTATTTTATAGAAGTGTGATAAAAATGATGCAAAGGATGAGTGTCATACTCTACTATGGAAATTTAAAAATTCTTATAGAAACCTTAGATAATACAATGTCGACACTAAGTGGAATGGAAACAAAGAATGAAATTAAAATCATGGAAACAACAATAAAAAACAATTAGGCCCATATGAAAGAAAAGTAAATAAAAAATAAAAAATCCAACAAGGTAGTTGATATTTAGAACTATTGTGAAATTGAACAAGCACGAAAATTTACATCAAACTCATAGAAAAACGTAAGGACCTTTTTATCTAAAAACACAACAAAACTAGAGATATGAAACATAGCCTTTATTTTTAACCTAAACCAACCTTAGCCTTAGCATTGGCCATTGTTGAAAAATAAACCTTAACATTGAGGGAAATTTGTGATGTTTCAAGAAATCATTAAGTGTATGAAGAACTCCTTACCAGTTTGAGTAAATGGTTGTCGCTAACTAACAATAATCAATGTTGAAAAAAATATGTATAAAGATAAATTTTGTCTACTCATTGAAAGTCACATGTCAATAATTAACTGATACTATGTTCATGAAAAATGGGTATTGCTTAAATACCAGTTGAATAATTATCAAAAGTCTGATGGGGAACACCCAGATGGGGGTAGATGGGTGATTTAAAAAATAATAATAAATTATTTATAAAATATTTCTAAACTTTATCTTAAGATTTCACTCCAAATAAAAAACTAATTTTTATGGTTAATTGATATCCAAAGATTAATTATATATGTTGAGATATGTTGGGGATAATAATAATAATAATAATAATAATAATAATAACTACTAGAATAACCAACCTAGTAAACTCAACAAGAATCTCAATAAATTAATCAATAATTGGTTATGGGTATAACCACCACAACCACCAAGATAACAAATCATCTAACTCAATAACTAATTAACCAATCAAACTAAGATATTCAAAGTTATCAACTAGAAAAAAAGCAGGAATAAATAGATATGCACTTTTTAGGAAAGCCCTGCAATATATTAAGATTAATCAAATTAACCTAATCTAGGCACTTCAAACATAATAACAAATATAAAGAAACAGACAATGAGGCTCAAGATTTTTTATGTGGAAAACCCCACAAACTTGTAGAGAAAAAACCACGAGGCCTAAGGCCTATCAATCTAAATCCACTATTCAAAATCAAGTTACTCAGATTTCACTAGTCGTTTTACCCTAAAGACTTACTCTTTAGTACCTATAACTTGATCTACGTATGTGACACAACAACACTTTGTTGCTCCCTAATAGATCGTCTGGTACCTTCAAAGGGATTTAATTCTTCAACCAACAATTCAAAAATCCAAATCCTTAAAAAAGATATCAGAAATGGTGTGGCAATAAGGCTTTCTCTCAAAGAGTCCCTCAAGGGAATAAGAGATCTCTAAACTCTTACATGTATACAAGTCTAATCTCTTAGCCTGAATCTTTAACCCTCAAAGGGTTATTAGATAGGTATATATAAGCACAAGTCAAAAGACTCCGAGTATCTTAAGTTTCTAAATTAAAGTTTGAGTGAAATTCATTCAAAATACGTTTCTAAACTCAACAGGACAGACATGACCACTTGAGGAGGCTTAGACCACTTGAGCACTCCGCTTAAGTGTTTCATGTCGCTTGAGCAAGCTGATTGCTTAATCGAGATTAACCACATGAGCATCTCCTTCTTTTTGAAAAAGCATTTTAAAAAACTTTTTAGTCCAAAATTGACACCAAACTTTTTTATACCTTAAAGAAGCCTTATATGCCACAAGCCAAACCTTTTTAGACATACCTTTGATTTCCTAATCGGATGAAAAGTAACCCTTAATCTTCAATGGAGAGAAAGTCATTATCTAAAAGGACTTCTATGGTCAAACATAAATTGGAACAAAATTGCCAGCATATAAAAAAGACTCAATGCCATAACATTTGACAATTGTCAGATGGATCTTGCTAAAAAAATTTAATAAATGAAAAATAATAAAAAAATCAATTAATTATGAAAAGCAAAAGAATATTATAATTATCTTAATTAATTCATTATGATAATTAAAATAAATGATAATTATCATAATAAAGAAAATGATTAAATCTCGGAAAGAAATAGATAATATTAAAATAAAATTTCCAACCATAGAGGGTTTGACTAAAATTTTTACAGTTGTTAAAGAAATTCCATCAAGATTCAAGATTTCTCCAAAAGATGAATATTTGAAGATCTCTTAAAGAGTTGAATAACATCTAAAGATTTCTTGAAGAAATTGATCATTTTTTTCATTGAAATGATTTATTATCTGGTGTTTATTTTATGAAACCCCGACCTTTTGATCCAAAATTAAACATTAAATTGTTTAAATGTTTATAGTTGATGATAGTTGTTAGTAGTAAATGGTTGAATGGAAAAGACATTATCTAAAAAACTAGATTATAGTATTTTCCTTCATACCAAATGTGAACCAATAGTAGAATAAATGTTTTATATTGCTATTAATCATCAATACCGGTGAAATATAATTTAAATATAGACATGTCATTCATATTCCTTCTAGTAGTTCACAAAGGAATATGAAGCATCAAAGTGCAAAAACTATCCTATGAGGAGGTGCCATGAATAATGTAAGATGACAAATTCAAGGGATACATATAAAATAATGTAATTTTTTAAATATAACAAATTTATATATATATATAAGCCCTTTCTAGGTGCTAATATTATCAACACAATGTTACAAGCATAACTATATATTCATGTTTAATGCGAGAATAGAGTCATTGTTTTGACTGTAATCCTCGAACACCTATGCCAACATGAGCTTTATGGTTGTTTATATTATCCCATCTATCGCCCTACCTTCATGTACACATGGTCCAAACATAGAAGCAATTTTGTCCATGCTCAAACACCCAACAATAGACATTATGGTTTTATTGTTTCATTTCAGACTATTATTGAATTAGTCCATATTATCCAAATTGTGTAAAGTTGCCCCCAAATCTTCATCTAATCTTCTATAGACACTAACCATGCTTGAATTTGGTGTGAGAACCTATAATCTTCTCAAAGATGGAAATTACCCTAAGAAAAATATCTCCAAGGGAAATTTCCATATCTTAGTTTTAGGTTGGCAAGGCCACAATTTTCTAAGACAAACATGGTACTAATATCTGCACAAAGTATCAAAACACAAGAAAAACAAAATAAACAACTACCCACATTTAAAATGATAAGCATAAAATGACATAATGATCATTATCTAGACTAGAGAAAATATTGAGGTACATTTATTTGATGATTTATTTTAGCGTTGGAATAATAACAAATTTCAAAATCCATAACCAAATATTAATTGTAGGAGAAGTATATGTAAGTTTAAGATTAATATAAATCAAATTTTTCAATTAATCATGAAATATAAAGAATAAGGATAATATATGTATGTTTAGGATCAATTCAAAAACTCACATTTGACTTACATCAATCCCACAATGTTTTGTATCAAAGGGCATACTAACTAGTATTAAACTATGAAAGCCTAAAGAAAATATAAGAAAATGATAAAGGATGTCATTGATTTATAACAACATCAAATAGTATTAAATTATGAAAAACTAAAGAAAAAGTAAGAAAATAATAAAGATTCTATCATCTTATTTCTCTTTATACTAATAACATAGCGAAACTAGAAAAAATCGAGGAAGTTTCATTGCTCATATAAAATTCAAGGCATCTTTGATTTTATTCAATATGGTGATTAGAACTTTATGGCTCTCAAATATGAAGCACATGAAGGCCTTCTTGTTTGACACAATGAATACTCCCATTATACTGCTGTTATTCTTTTAATTTTAAGTTCACAAAATGTATTGGTTAAAGTTTGTAAAATAGAAGAGAATTTAAGATTGTAATAATTTCTTAGGCATTAAAAAAATATTTCCCAAACTATGGTTTTGTTTTCCCAAAAATTGAATCCAAAAAAGCTCCTTGTATAAGCACAATTTTTTTTCAACTCTCAAGAAGAAAATAGAGGAACCATATAAATTGAAGGATATGACTTGATCTACTTTCAAATGAGTGAAAGTTAAATAAATCCTAAAGTAATACAAATCAAATAAGAATAAGATTACCATATGCTAAATCTTTGATCCAAGCCCGCAAGCTATTAATCGGAAACAGACTCATGTTTAGTACTTTTTTTTTCTTATGAGATAATTGAGAATTTCATAGATCATTATTTGACGGCTAGGGTTCAAGTAACCAATGTGTTTGGTTTTATATTTGAAGTCTAAGGTTCAATGAATCAATGTGTATTAGGTTTTAAAAAGAGTGGGGCCCACCAGCCCAATTACCATTATATATAATAGGACTACTATTCTTAAGTAGTATGTGTGATTAGTCTTTTACAATTTAAGTCCGAATTGTATCAGCTCATTAAGACATTTTACTTGAATTTTAATAATTTTTTTTTAGGGGTTTCTCTCTTTGAAAAGAATTTTCACACACAAGGAATCCTATTGAAAAAAAAAAAAAACTTATTTTAGTTTTGTGTGTAAGATGTTTCATGTTTAATAAAATAAAAATAATTCAATTTTTCTAGATCAAAATAAAAATAAGATGTTTTTATGTTTATTGAAGCTATCAATAGCTCTACTTTTAAAAAAAACATTAAAATAAAGAATTTTAATACCAAACAACCTCACACTCCAATTTAAGAAACTAGCCTAATGTGTGATAAAAGATATGGAAAAGAAATTCAGATATTGTGCTTCTAAGCACCTATGGGAGGGGCCTTTGGTGCACACCACCATGGGCAACAAAACAACACAAAAAAAAAAAGTCTGCTTTGTGGTTAATTAAGTCCCAATCCAGTGTTGTTTGAATTCAAGGCTGATAATATTCTGTATTGAATGTTGAGATATGATTCTATGGTTGCAATGAGAGCTAAACAAGGGCAACCTATTTCCAATTACATAGAATATGAAAATAACAACATATGGATCACTAAATAGTTGTTTTTGTATGCACAATGGAGAATTTTGGCAACTTAATTATTATTCAATTTAACTCATCATAATTATTTATGTTCCTAGTAGTCTAAATGTATTTGCTTTTATAAATTTTTAGAATATAATTAAACAAATTAATAAGGCTGAATTAATATAAATTAAATATATCTCAATGATTGTGAATGATTTAGATATTATAGTACTATCTTAGTTCACTTAACCATGTTATCCTCATACTAGAAAATCCGGATAGGGTGTTGTAGACGAGATGAATCTTAGCTTGTGTTGTCCCTATTGGTGGGGCCCGTTCCAACCTTTCTTACACACCAAATCTTACTCTACTTTCACATATCCAATCTTAATACTAGTTGGTTGAGAATTGCACAACCTTCTTAGGGGGCATAATACTGACAACTCCATTTTTTACTCACATGAGTTTCGTTCCACTCAGACAACCTACCTTAACTGTTCTTTCAAGCTTGCTAAGTATGTTTTTCTTTTCTTTTTTTTCCTATACATATTTTTTTAAAATGAAAATGAAATGTCATTAATGTATTAAATTCTATAAGAATGAATAAGGAGAGATAGTATACGTGCAAAGACTTAAAATAAAACCTTTCCATGAAAATGACCAATCATTCTCTTCTTATCTTAGAGCAGTGGGATAAAAATGATGCAAAGGATGAGCACCATACTCTACTTTAAAAATTTAAAAACTCTTACACAAACCTTAGACAATAAGATGATAGCACCAAGTGGAATGGAAACAAAGAATGAAATGAAAATCATGCAAAACAACAATAAAGAAGATGGAGCCCATATGTAAGAGAAGGCAAAATAAAAATAAAAATTAAAAATTAAAAATTAAAATATGACAAGGTAGTTGATATTTAAAACTTTGGTGAAATGGAACTAGCATAAAAATTTACATCAAACTCACAAAAGAATATAAGGAACTCTTTGTCTATAATCACTATAAAAATAAACATATGAAACATCACCTTGTTCTTAACCAAATTAATCTAACCTTAACCTTAGCATTAGCCATTGTTGAAAAAATAAACCTAAACATTGAAATACATTTGTGATGTTTCAAGAAATCATTAGGTGTATAAAGAACTCCCTACTGGTTTGAGTAGATGGTAGCCACTAACCAATAATGATAAATATTAAAAAAAAAAAGTATGTACAAAGACAATTTTTTTCCACTCATTAAAAGTCGCATGTCAATAATTCACTAGCAATATGTTAACACTTGTCAATTAGGCCTTTGTAAAAAAAAAATTTATAAATTAAAAATAATAAGAAAACAATTAACTATGATAAAGCAAAAAAAAATTATCTTAATCAATTAACTATGATAATTAAAATAAATGATAATTATCACAATAAATAAGATGATTATCTCTTGGAAAGCAAGAGATAATATCGAAATAAAGTTTTCAACCCAATGAGTAAAAAGGTTCCTCTCATTTCAAAGCACACATTGAATACTGACAAAAAAATTTGAAATTGTTGAACAAATTCCTTCAAGATTCAAGATTTCTAGAAAAGATGAATAATTGAAGATCTCTTGAACATCTATTGAATAGTTAAAGAATATAAGAAGATGTCTTGAAGGAATTGATGATTTGAAGATTTTTTTTTTTATTGAAAATTTGATTATCTAGTGTCTATTTACAAAACCTTGACCTTTTGATCTAAAATTAGAAGGGTGTTTGTGTCTTTATAAGAAGAATCAAAGGGAATATTAAAGATTGTAAAGTATAAATAAATCAACTTATAATTTTGCCAACAATTTTCTTATTTCATAAAATTTATGAAAATCATTAGGCCTAACCTACCAAAGAACCAAATTACCAATGTTGATGTCTCTAATGGTTGTTAAATGTCAATATATAATTGTTGACACTTGTTAGGTGTAAAATGGTGGAATAAAAATGACATTGTTTGAAAAACTTGATCATAGTATTTTTCCTTCATACCACATGTGAACCAGTAGTAGAGCAAAGATTCTATACTGCTATTGATTATCAATTCGGGTGAAAGATATTCTACGAGCCAAAGATATCCTATGAGCAAGTGCCATGAACAATCTAAGATGGCAAAATGAGGTGATATTTATGTGATAATGTAAATATATATATATATATATATATATATATATATATATATATATATATATATATATATATATAAGTGCTTTCTAGATGCTAATATTGTCAACACAATGTTACAAGAATAACTATATATTTATATTCAACACAAGCATAGTCATATTTTTTTATACTAGTCCTCGAATACCCATGCCAACTTAAGCCTTGTCATTGTTTATTTTATCCCATCTATAGTCCTACCTTCATGTACACATGGTGTAAGCATAGAAACAATTTTGTCCATGCTTGAATACCCACCAATAGACATTGTGGTTTTATTGTTTCATTTCAGATTGCTATTAAATTAGTCCATATTATCCAAATTGTGTAAAGTTGCACCAAATCTTCCTCTAATCTTCTATGGAGACTGACCATACTTGAACATGATGTGTGAATCTGGAATCTTCTCAAAGATGGAAATTACCTTCAATAAAATAGCTGCAAGGGAAACTCCCATCTCCTAGTTCTCTTAGTTTTAGGCTAGCAAGACCACACTCTTCTCATAGTTAAACATGGTGCTAGTATCTGCTCAAAGTATCAAAAAACAAGAAAATCAAAATAAATAACTAATCACATTTAAAATGAAAATAGTAAAAGGACATAGTGATCAATATCTAGCCCAAATAAAATACAAAGGTACATTTATTTAATGAGTTATTTTAGAGTTAGAATAGTAACAAATTTCAAAATTCATAATCAAATATTAATTATAAGAGAACTATAAGTAAGTTTAGGATTAATATAAATCACATTTTACAATTAATCATGAAATATAAAGAATATGGAAAGTATATGTAAGTTTAGGATTAATTAGAAAACTCATATTTGACTTACATCCCACATATGTTATGTATTAAAGGGCATACTAACTAGTATTAAACCATGAAAACCTATAGAAAAAGTAAGAAAATGATAAAGGATCTCACTGATTTAAAATGACATCAAATAATATTAAATTATAAAAAACTAAAGAAAAAGTATTATATATATATATATATATATATATATATATATATATATATATATATATATATATATATCGAAGACTTCATCCTCCTATTTCTCTTTATAGTAGTAACTTAGAGAAACTAGAAAAAATCCAAGAAATTTCATTCCTCACATAAAATTAAAAGCATAATTGATTTTATTCATAGGGGACTAAAACTTTATGGCTCTCAAAGTATGAAGTACATGGAGGCCCTCTTGTTTGACACAATGACACTCCCATTTTACTACTACTATTCTTTCAATTTAGGGTTCACAAAATGTATATTTGAAAATTTGGGAAAATTGAAGAGAATTTAAGATTATAATAATTTCTTAGGCATTAAAAAAATACTTTCGAATCTAAGGTTTTCTTTTCCCAAAAATTAAATCCAAAGAAGCTCCTTGTATAAGCATAAAATTTCTTCAATTTTAAATAAGAAAATAGATAAACCATAAAAATTTAAAGATATGACTCAATCTACTTTCAAATGAGCGAAAGTCAAAGAAATCCCAAAGTAATACAAACTAAACATGAATAAGATTACCATATGCTAAATCTTTGATCCAATCTCACAAGCTATTATTCAAAGATAGACTCATGTTTGGTATCTTCTTCTTCTTCTTCTTATGTGAGAATTGAGACTTTCATAGACCATTGTTTGGAGGCTAGGGTTCAACTAGCCAATATGTGTTTGGCTTTATATATTTGAAGGTTAGGGTTCAATGAATCAATGTGTATTAGGTTTATAAGAAGAGTGGGGCCCACCTTAGCTACAATTATATATAATGGGACTACTATTCTCAAGTACTATGTGTGATTAGTCTTTTGCAATTTAACACCATATTGTGTCCACTATATATATATATATTAGGGTTTCTCTCTTTGGAAAGATTTTTCTCACACAAGGAATTACAATATTTTTTCAAAAAAAAAAACCCCCTTATTTTAGGTTACTGTGTAAGATGTTTCATGTTTAATGAAATTGTAATAATTTGAATTTTTTTTACATCGAAGTAAAAATAAGATGTTTTATATTTATTGAAGCTATTAATAGTTGTACTTGTTTTACACCAAAATATAGTATTTTAATACTAAACAATCTCACATTCCAACTTAATATACTAGCCTAATGGGTGATCAAAGATATGGAAAAGAAATTGAGATAATGTGCTTCTAAGCTCCTATAGGAGGGGCCTTCCATGCACACCACCATAGCAAGCAAAACAACCCAAGAAAGAGTCTAATCTATGGTTGTTTTAAGGCCCAACCCATGGCCGGGAGTTTCTTGAATTTGAGGCTAAGAATTTTCTTATTTTTAGCATTGAATGTTGAGGTGTAATTTCATGGTTTCAATGAGAGTTGAACAATGGCCAATCTATGTCCAATTACATAAAATTTATAATTATTGAAAATAACAACATATGGCTCACCAAAAAGTTGTGTTTGTATCCACAATTGAAAATTTTGGCAACTTAATTATTATGCAATTTAACTCAAAAGAATGATTTATGTTCCCAATAGTCAAAATGTATTTGTTTTTATAGGTTTTTACCATATAATTAACCAAAGTTGGAAGATTGGATTAATATAAGTTAAACATATCTTAACGATTGTGAAGGATTTTAAATATTATTGCATCTATCTTAATACAAAACCCACATACCTTTAACCTTTTGTAAACATCACATCTTGCTCTACTTTCACATATTCAACCTTAACACTAGTTGGTTGAGAATTGCACCACCTTCCTGGGCATAATACTAACAACTCCATTTTCTTCTCACGTGAGTTTCATTCTGCTAAGGCAATCTACCTTGACTGTTCCTTCAAGCTTGCTAAGTATATATGTTTTCTTATTTTCTCTTTTTTTTTCCTATACATATTTTAAAAATGAAAATGAAGCATCATTAATGTATTAAATTCTAGATGCATGAATAAGGAGAGATGGTATAAGTAGAAAGACTTAAAATAAAAAATTGTCATGAAAGTAACCAATCATTCTACTCTTATTTTAGAGAAGTGGGATGAAAAATGATGCAAATGATGAAATTTAGAAATTCTTACACAAACCTTAGACAATAAGATGCCACCATAAGTGGAATGGAAACAAAGAATGAAGTTGAAATCATGAAAACAATAGTAAAGAAGATGGAGCCCATATGAAAGAGAAGCAAAAAAAAAAAAATAAAATTAAAATATAACAAGGTACATGTTATTTAAAACTAAGGTGAAATGGAACAAACATAAAAATTTACATCAAACTCACGAAAGAAC
Source organism: Vitis cinerea var. helleri x Vitis riparia (assembly GCA_946000715.1). NCBI lineage: Eukaryota > Viridiplantae > Streptophyta > Magnoliopsida > Vitales > Vitaceae > Vitis > Vitis cinerea var. helleri x Vitis riparia. Next base: position 18,322,722 of record OX253993.1, on the reverse strand, counting down.
ATAAGGACCCCCTTTATCTAAAATCACAACAAAAATAAACATATGAAACATAACCTTATTCTTAACCTAACTAACCCAACCTTAGCCTTATCATTGACCATTTTTGAAAAATAAACCTAGACATTAAAAGAAGCTTGTGATATTTCAAGACATCATTAGGTGTATAAAGAACTCCCTACCAGTTTGAGTAGATTGTCACCACTAACTAACAATGATCAATGTTGAAAGAAATATGTACAAAGAAAAATTTTGTCCACTCATTAAAAGTCACGTGTCAATAATTAACTAATAGCATGTTGACACTTGTTAGATGGGTCTTGCAAAAAAAAAAATTTGATAAATTAAAAAATAAAAAGAAATTAGTTAATTGTGATGAGGCAAAAGAATATTATAATTATCTTAATTAATAAAGTAATTATAATAATTAAAATAAATAATAATTATCACAATAAAAAAGATGATTCTGTCTAGGAAAGCAAGAGACAATATCAAAATAAAATTTTGAACCCAATAAGTAGAGGGCTCCTCTCATTTGAAAGCATGCATTGAAGACCAACGAAAAATTTTATAGTTGTTGAAGAAATTCCTTCAAGATTCAAGATTTCTTCAAAAGATGAATATTTGAAGATCTCTTAAAGAGCTAAAGAATATCAAAGATTTCTTGGAGAAATATTTGATTATGCAAAGATTTTTTTTCATTAAAAGAATTTATTATCTAGTGTCTATTTATGAAACCCCATCCTTTTGATCCAAAATTAAAATTAAATTGTTTAAAATGGTGTTTGTGTATTTATTAGAAGAATCAAGGGGCATATTAATGATTGTAAAGTTTAAATAAATCACCTTACAATTTTATTAACTATTTTCTTATTTGAGAAAATTTTTTGTGTTAAAAGTCATTAAGTCGTAGCCTAGTAAAGAACCAGATTACCAATATTGATGTCACCAGTGGTTGCTAAATATTTATAGTTGGTGACAATTGTTAGATGTAAATGGCAAAGTGGAAATTTCATTATGTGAAAAACTGGATCATGGAGTTTTCATTCATGGTACATGTAAATGGTGCATCTAGCCTAATCAGCATTGCAATAGCCTGTTAAATAAAAGGAAATTTTTTTAAGAAAGCGAAGTCCATAGTCCATGGTTCCCTTTAAACAGCTCAAGATACTTTCACAACTTGCTTGTTAGCCTCTATGGGAGATTGAAATTGTTGATAGGCTTTTTTTATTGCATGGATAACAACATGTCTTGTAAACATGAGATATTGCAAGGAACCAAAATAAGTTGCCTATAAAAGGGTTTGATCAACTAGATGATCATTAGTTGGGTTACTCATAGGTTTGATGGCCATGAGCATGTTTAAGTGAGAGTACTCAAGCATTTTCATCCCACCAAGTAAGTTTCTAATATACTTTGTTTAGGAAACAAAAATACTGCCATAAAAGTTTTGAACTTCCAACCTGAGAAAGTAATGAACTTGCCCAAGTCCTCCAAAGAAAACTCTTTGCTTAATGTATGCATGAGATTATCAATGGTGGTTATATCATTTTCAATGACTATAACATCATCCACATAAATCAATATTAGAATAATGGGGTGACCTATATGTTTAGATGGGTAAGGATAGGACTACTTTACCACAATGAAAACCCATATGGAGAAGGAAACTAAGAGTCTATTGAACTAGGCTCTCGAAGTTTGTTTCAAACCACAGAGAGAATGATTAAGAAAACATTCATGATTGGGAAAGTCTTCATTTACAAAGCTATGGGCTAGCTACTCCATGAACACCTACTCCTTGAGAAACCAATGTAAAAAGGCATTATTGACATATAGTTGCCTCATAGTCCATTTTAAAGAGACTGTAAGTGAGAGGATCAAATGAATCCTTGTACATTTGATTACTAGATTGAAAGTTTCACAGATATAAATTAAAAAAAGTAGAAATGATGAATTAATATAAATTAAATATATCTCAATGATTGTGAATGATTTTAGATATTATAGTACTATCTTTGTTTAATTAACCATGTTGTCCTCATACTAGAAAATTCAGATAGGGTGTTTTAGACGAGATAACTCTTGGGGTGTGCTATCCTTATTGGGCTTGGCCCGTTCCCCACACGAAAATACATGTACCTTTAACCTTTCATAAACACCAAATCTTGCTCTACTTTCACACATTCAACTTTAACACTAGTTGGTTAAGAATTGCACCACCTTTTTAGGGGGCATAATACTAACAACTCCATTTTTTATTCACATGAATTTCGTTCCACTAAGGCAATGTACCTTAACTGTTCTTTCAAGCTTGCTAAGTATGTTTCCTTTTTTTTTTTTTTTCCTTATTCATATTTTTTAAAATGAAAATGAAATGTCATTAATGTATTAAATTCTATAAGCATGAATAAGGAGAGATAGTATAAGTGAAAAGACTTAAAAATAAAAAGCTTTCCATGAAAATGATCAATCATTCTCCTCTTATCTTAGAAAAACGGGATAAAAATGATGCAAAGGATGAGTACCATACTCTACTTTGAAAATTTAAAAACTTACACAAACCTTAGACAATAAGATACTAGCACCAAGTGGAATGAAAACAAAGACTGAAATGAAAATCATTCAAACAACAATAAAGAAGATGGAGCCCATATGATAGTGTAGACCCTCAATTTTGTCCTCCTAGCACATGTCCTATTAGATATTTATTCGATACTTTACAGTAGTTCCTTGGTGGCCCATAGCTACTCATACTAACCTTTCTTGAACCACCTCGGAGACTCTGGTTGAGGGATTGCCTAATCCCTTATTATGACCTTTGGCAGCCCTAAGTTAGAATTAGGCTTTTCATTCATTTTTAGGATAGTTTTTAGATACATTTGGCCTACTAGGCACCACCTTAGGCCCACTCAAGTACTTCTAAACCCACTTTTTTATATGACTTGCATGATTGTATGGCTTACATGACTTGTATAGCTTATATGGATTTCTTTATTATTTTTATTTTATTTTATTATAAGTTTTCTAAATCATATTTCTTGGCTTTTTGGGCATGAGGAAACGGGTCGCCATCTATTGGGAAGGAGAATCAACAGAATTTTGGAAAATAGGAGATTTTGTTTTTAGAAGGATAGCACATATATTATTTCAATGGGGGAATCAGTTATAAAAGGGAAGAAAATAAGAAAGGAAAGGGGATTTCTTTTTTTTTGGATCAGAGAAATTTTCTATTAGAGAGGGAGATTTTTTATTTTATTTTGAGGATCTTGGTAGAGAGACAAAAAAAAAGGAAAAGGAAAGAAAAAGAGGGGACTTTCTTCCAGCAGATTTGGGGGGTTCTTTGGGGAAGGCTGATATATATACTTGAGAGGGGAAAATAAGAAAGGTGGGATTCTTTGATGGTCAAAGGTGGAAAGGTGCACAAGAGCGGAAGAGGGAGATTGCAGCCGGGTTCTGCCAGGTACGCTTCTTGTTCTTTTTTTCTTATTTTTTTATTTTTTTATTATTTTGGGTATTCTCGTTTACATTCCACTCTAGATTCTCCGGCTGTTTTCGAGAAGTTGTTCATGCTGATTGGAGTGGACATTGAGGGCCACTTATTTGTGTTATTGAATCAAAATTTTCCTTCAAGCTTGCTCTATTATGATTGAGTTCTTGATTTCTCTGATTTTTTTTTATAAATAGCTGAAATAGAGACCTATGTTTGAACTTTAATGTTTGTGGAATCTTGATATAATTTTAACTAAGCTTGTCTTAACATGTTCAAATTCTTCAAAGCCCTTTTGAAAATAATGGAATGTGGTTTATCCGCTTACCCACCTTTATTTCCCTTGCTTTGTTTTTCTTGGATTTTTTTTTTCTTTGCTTTTGCATCCATATTTCTTCCCTTTGGTGTTCTGGGCTATGGAGACCATGATGGCATGAGTATTTCATGAAAGGTAGAAACTTTATAAAGGCTGTGTAGAACGTGGGCCGTTTGTGGGGTTTGGCACATGATAGCAGATTGTTGAATCAAATTGGGTATTTCCTCTTCAAGGCAAGAAAGTGGTTAAACCGGATTCCGGATATGATTTAGTTGGATGCAGAAGTTGCTTCAATTTTTTGGGCTTCTCTGTTCGAAATGCACATTACTTCAGGATCGCCCTTTTTGTTGCTGCTATTAGATCCTGTTATAGTGAATCTTGCTTGCTTCATGGTGTGGGATAAACCCTATCTAAGGGGGTGGTATAACTGAAGAGTAAAACGTTGAGGTACACAGGAGTAGTATAACAGGGGCAGTTGCAACTCTGAAACAGAGAATGCTGTCTGTCATAAAGATGAAGCCCTTTTTCTTGGAGACCTTTTCTTTGAGGGTGGTCGATCTGTAAGGTTTACAGATGGATGTGATCAAGCCTCTATTTCAGTCAATCCGACTTCCAATTACTGCAATGTGCTAATTCAAAATAAATAACTAATCACATTTAAAATGAAAATAGTAAAAGGACATAGTGATTAATATCTAGCCCAAATAAAATACAAATGTACATTTATTTAATGAGTTATTTTAGAGTTGGAATAATAACAAATTTCAAAATTCACAATCAAATATTAATTATAGGAGAACCATATGTAAGTTTAGGATTAATATAAATCACATTTTACAATTAATCATGAAATATAAAAGATGGGGAAATTATATGTAAGTTTAGGATTAATTCAAAAACTCATATTTGACATACATCCCACAAATGTTATGTATCAAAGAGCATACTAACTATTATTAAACCATGAAAACCTAAAAAGGGGTAAGAAAATGATAAAGGATGTCATTGATTTAGAATGACATCAAATAATATTAAAATATAAAGAAAAATAAAGAAAAAGTAAAAAAAATGAATACTTCATCCTCTTATTTCTCTTTATACTAGTAACTTAGAGAAATTAGAAAAAATCAAGGAAATTTCATTTCTCACATAAAATTAAAAGCATCTTTGATTTTATTCATATGGGGACTAGAACTTTATGGCTCTCGAGTATGAAGTACATAGAGGCCCTCTTGTTTGACACAATGACACTCCCATTTTACGATTGCTATTCTTTCAATTTAGGGTTCACCAAATGTATGTGTAAATTTCAAAAAATTGAAGAGAATTTAATATTATAATAATTTAGGCATTAAAAAAATACATTCGAATCTAGGCTTTTGTTTTCCCAAAAATTAAATCCAAAGAAGCTCCTTGTATAAGCATAAAATTTCTTCAATTTTCAATAAGAAAATAGAAAAACTATAAAAATTTAAAGATATGACTCAATCTACTTTCAAATGAGCAAAAATTAAATAAATCCCAAAGTAATACAAACTAAACAAGAATAAGATTACCATATGCTAAATCTTTGATCCAATCTCATAATTTGTTAATCAAAGATAGACTCATGTTTGGTATCTTCTGCTTCTTCTTATGCGAGAATTGAGAATTTCATAGATCATTGTTTGGCGGCTAGGGTTCAACTAGCCAATATGTGTTGGGTTTTATATATTTGAAGGATAGGGTTCAATGAATCAATGTGTATTAGGTTTCTAAAGAAAATGGGGCCCACCTTAGCTACAATTATCTATAATGGGATTACTATTCTGAAGTATTGTGTGTGATTAGCCGTTTACAATTTAACACTGTGTTGTGTCCACTCATTAAGAGATTTTACTTGAATTTTAATATATATATATATATATATATATATATATATATATATATATATTACGGTTTCTCTCTTTGAAAAGATTTTTCACACACAAAGAATTATAAAAAAATTTCAAAAAAAACCCTTATTTTGGGTCATTGTGTAAGATGTTTCTTGTTTAATGAAATTGTAATAATTTGAATTTTTTTTACATTTAAGTAAAAATAAGATACTTTATATTTATTGAAGCTATTAATAGTTGTACTTTTTTTACAATAAAATATAGTATTTTAATACAAAATAATCTCACATTCCAACTTAATATACTATCATAATAAGTGATCAAAGATATGGAAAAGAAATTGGGATAATGTGCCTCTAAGAGCCTATAGGAGGGGCCTTCGGTGCACACCACCATGGCAAGCAAAACAACCCAGGAAGGAATCTAATCTATGGTTGGTTTAAGGCCCAACCAGTGGTTGGGAGTTACTTGAATACAAGGCTAAGAATTTTCTCATTTGTAGTATTGAATGTTGAGGTGTAATTTCATGGCTACAATGAGAGTTGAACAATGGCCAACCTATGTCCAATTACATAGAGTATATAATTATTGAAAATAACAACATATGGTTCACCAAAAAGTTGTGTTTGTAACTATAATGGAAAATTTTGACAACTTAATTATTATGCCATTTAACTCAAAAGAATGATTTATATTACCAACAGTAAATGTATTTGTTTTTATAGGTTTTTACCATATAATTAACCAAAGTGGGAAGACTGAATTAATATAAATTAAACATATCTCAATGATTGTGAATGATTTTAGATATTATAGTATCTATCTTAATACAAACCCACGTACTTTTAACCTTTTGTAAACACCACATCTTGCTCTACTTTCACATATTCAATTGTAACACTAGCTAGCTGGTTGAGAATTACACCACCCTATTAGGGGGCATATATTGACAACTCCATTTTTTACTCACATGAGTTTCATTTTGCTAGCTAAGGCAATCTACCTTGACTATTCCTTCAAGCTTACTAAGTATGTTTTCTTATTTTCTCTTTTTTTTTTTCTATAAATATTTTTTAAAATGAAAATAAAGTATCATTAATGTATTAAATTCTATAAGCATGAATAAGGAGAGATAGTATAAGAGCAAAGACTTAAAATAAAACCTTTCCATGAAAATAACCAATCATTCTCCTCTTATCTTATAAAAGTGGAATGAAAATGATGAAAAGGATGAATACCATACTCTACTTTGGAAATTTAAAAACTCTTACACAAACCTTAGACAATAAGATTCCAACACCAAGTGGAATGGAAACAAAAAATGAAATGAAAATCATGCAAACAACAATAAAGAAGATGGAGTCCATATGAAAGAAAAACCCAAAAAAAATATAAAATAAAATAAAATATGACAAGGTAGTTGATATTTAAAACTATGGTGAAATGGGACTAGCATAAAACTTTACATCAAACTCACAAAACAACATAAGGACCCCCCTATCTAAAATCACAATAAAGATAAACATATAAATCATAACCTTGTTCTTAACATAACTAATCCATCCTTAGCCTCAACATTAGTCATTGTTGAAAAATAATCCTAAACATTCAATTACATTTGTGATGTTTCAAGAAATCATTAGGTGTATAAAGAACTCCCTACTAGTTTGAGTAAATGGCCGCCACTAACTAACAATGATCAATGTTGAAATAAATATGTATGAAGACAAATTTTTCCACTCATTAACGTTGCATGTCAACAATTAACTAATAATATGTTGACACTTGTTAGATGGGCCTTATAAAAAAATATTTTTACAAATTAAAAATAATAAGATATCCATTAATTGTGATAAAGAAAAAGAATATTATAATTATCTTAATTAATTAGTTGTGATAATGAAATAAATGATAATTATTGTAATAAATAAGATGATTCTCTAGGAAAGCAAGAGATAATATCAAATTTTCAACCCAATAAGTAAAGGGTTCCTCTCATTTCAAAGCACACATTGAATACCGATCCTCCAAGATTCAAGATTTCTTGAAAATATGAAATTTCAAGATCTCTTGAATAGTTAAAGAATCTGAGAAGATTTCTTGAAGAAATTAATGATTTGAAGATTTTTTTTGTTGAAAAATTTGTTATCTAGTGTCTATTTATAAAACACTGACCTTTTGATCTAAAATTATATATTAAATTGTTTAAAAGGGTGTTTGTGTCTTTATAAGAAGAATCAAAAGGCATATTAAAGATTGTAAAGTATAAATAAATCAACTTACAATTTTGTCAACAATTTTGTTATTTTAGAAAATTTATGTGTAAAAAATCATCAGCCCTAGCCTATCAAAGAACCAAATTACCAATGTTGATGTCACCAATGGTTGCTAAATGTCTATATATGATTGTGACAGTTGATAGATGTAAATGGTGGAATAAAATTGACATTGTTTGAAAAACATGATCATAGTATTTTCCTTCATATCACATGTGAACCAATAGTAGAGAAAATATTCTATATTGCTTTTGATTATCAATTCTGGTGAAAGATATCCCATGAGCAGGAACCATGAACAATCTATGATGTAAAATTGAGGTGATATATATATATATATAGATATATATATAAGCACTTTCTAGGTGCTAATATTGTCAACACAGTGTTACAAGCATAACTACATATTTATATTTAACACAAGCATAGAGTCATTTTTTTTTTTTTTTACAATAGTCCTCGAATACCCATGCTAACTTGAGCCTTGTCATTGTTTATTTTGTCCCATCTATAGTCCTACCTATTGGTGCATGGTTCGAATGTAGTGTGTTGTCTAGATCTCAAGGGCTAAATAGAGGGATCAACTATGTTTGCCCATCTAGCCTATTCGAGACGTGGACGACTTTGTTCCCTACACAAAAGGATGTCCAAACAGGTTGTCTGGACACTCTCCTCCGATGCTTAAGTCAATAATTGGCTTAAGCAAGAAAATGGTGTTTGTAGAAAGAAAGCAACATACCTTTCTTGGATTCTGTGTGGCTATTTATTCTTGTTCATGTGTAACGCCTTTTCAGGCATCTTAATAACACCTTAGTTGCACTTGATTATGCGATATTATGGCATTGACTATTGATGCATAATGGCTGTCATGCCTTGATGAGCCGCTAATAATGGAATGTTTCCTTGTAACAATTATATTTATTATGGAGCAGGCCTGGTGCACAATCTACATTTAGAGGTTATTCAGGCACTAGTCTTGTTGTTTTTGTCTAAGGATCGTTCGTTTGCATTCTAGTTTTGGGATAGATAGACCAGTCACACGACCTTAAGGCCCTTCTGGCAAACGGTCGTAAGTGCATTTCCCCTAGACAGCCGCAAGTGCGAATGGTTGTTGGATGCCCTTGCAGAAAGGGTCCTACATTACCTTTATGTACACATGGTGTACACATAGAAGCAATTTTATCCACGCTTAAACACCTACCAATAGACATTATGGTTTTATTGTTTCATTTCGAACTAGTATTGAATTAGTCCATATTATCCAAATTGTGTAAAGCTGCCCAAATCTTCCTCTAATCTTCAATGGAGACTAACCATCCCTGAACATGATGTGTGAATCTGGAATCTTCTCAGAGATGGAAATTACCTTCAGTAAAACATTTGCAAGGGAAATTTCTATTTCTTAGTTCTCTTAATTCTATTAGTTTTAGGCTAGCAAGACCACAATCTTCTTGAAGTTAAACATGGTGCTAGTATTTGCACAAAGTATTAGAAGACAAGAAAATAAAAATAAATAACTAATAACATTTAAAATGACAATAGTAGAAGGACATAGAGATCAATATCTAGCCCAAATAAAATAAGAAGGTACATTTATTTAATGAGTTATTTTAGAGTTGGAATAATAGCAAATTTCAAAGTTCATAATCAACTATTAATTATAGGAGAACCATATGTAAGTTTAGGATTAATATAGATCACATTTTACAATTAACCATGAAATATAAAGAATAGGGAAAGTATATGTAAGTTTAGGATTAATTCAAAAACTCATGTTTGACTTACATCCTCCAAATGATATGTATCAAAGGACATACTAATACGAAGGGGTGAATCTATTAATAGCATTCAAGGTTAAACATGACTCCTAGAGAATTACCAAAATACGAAGTTCTCTTCTCTTTTCGTTCTCTTCTTTCTTTTTTATTTGGACTTGGTTGGTAGGGCCTTTCTGGTTGGGCGAGCACATCCGATTCTAAAGTCCTTTCTTAAACCACTTCTCGTTCAGTTTCTGAAAGACAGAGATAAGCTCTCTAATAAATGAGATTGAGTTCCACGAATATGCAGGCTAGAAAGATGTTATTTGCTACTATTCCATCTATTTGTGTTCTTTCTCAAACACTGAAAAATCAAATTCCAAAATGAGTTAAAATCTTTTTCTTTTCTTTTTTTTTTTTTTTTGGAACCCTCCCCTTTGCTCTTATTCTATTAAAGGTGGTCCTTTCCCTTAGGTATCTCCTCATGGATGAGCTCCATAAAGTCGTTGCTCAATTCTACCCATCCACGTCGGGGGGAATGTATGGTGGATCATGTACACCACCAGGTGCTTTTGGGGAGCCCTCTTTCTTTCTTCCAGCTTAGGGAAACGAGTCCCAGGATCCAACAAATACAGCAGCTTCAGAAGGACATGGTAGGACTCGCCAAGATTTTCTTCAAGAATTGAAACAAGATCGCTCCCTTAACCTAACCTTTAGGAATTAACTTATCATACAATAAGATATTTGAAGTTATGATTGAGATTTTGAAGAAAAAAGGAGTGCACATAGAAGATACAAACAATATCCATGCAGGTATCGATATTTGGTTATCCGATACCATGGAGCTAGAACCAGTTTCCAGAAATCGGAAACTTAAGCAATTCTTAAAAAATCTTTCAAACAGTCGAGACAAAAGTAAATATTATCACGCCATACTATCAGCCATAACTGAGTTAAATAGCCCCTTTGTTCCCCATTCATAGTTCATATGTTTTATAATTTTATTTCTATTCTTTTTTTCTACTATGCCCGTGGTCTGCTGCATATCATATCAAGCAATTGCATTGTTGCCTTAATGATGTCCTTTCTAATCTTACTTGTATTCTGATTGAGGGTTTCATCTCTCAAAGAAGAGGCAGACTAGTCCCCGAAAATGCCTTAATAAAGCGTTGCATTGGGGTTCAAAATCTTCTTTTTTTAGAGGCAAGTAGTGAGTTAGCAAAAGAAGAGAAGCTTTGTACAAGGAAAAGAAAAGCTTAATGATGGCATTGTGAATCTCATTCCTATTCAAGTTTTTTGGACCAAGTTAGATCTAACCTTTCATTCCTTAGAGAGTGAGAGGGGTAAGGGGTAAGGGTAAAGAGTGGGTGGCACCTTACATGCTTTTTTAGGAGGAGTTCAATGTATTCGGATGGAAGGGAAGAGCATATCGGAAACAAATGGGGCATCTATGGAAAGAATATATTTTATGCCTTGTCTACTAAGCAGCCATTTATATATATATATAAATTAAATAGGGAATCCACTTTAGGTCTAAATAAGATCAGCAGGAAAGAGTCTTCAGTTGATGTATGTCAAATATCCATGATCGTAGAGCAACCTCATTCTCATTTTGGTTTTAGTATTATGTTATGGATCTTGGTTTGTGCTTTATGGCTTTTCCACTCATGACATGACTCGTCTTACTTGTGTGTTGCCTCAAGAAAGCCATATAAGCAATTCGTTCGAGAAATTCCTACCTCTCTATCTACCTCTGAGATGTTTGGATTTTTCAAAACTCCATGGACATGCAGAAGAGAAATGTTATCCCCACTTGGACCAAGACATAGCTGTTGAATTTTGAATTTTTCCTTAGTATCTACTGGAATTTGAATTTTGAAGTTAAATATTGCAGCTGGAGTCTTGCACAGAATCTGCAACATCCAAATATTTTCTTGTTTTTATTTGGTCAAGATTTGGTTTATATTTTATAGGAAGTAGTTGTTCATCATCTAGTAGCTTGATTTTTTGCTATTTTAATGTCATATCAGTTACAAGCTCATGTATAAATCCAACACTCTTCATCAATAAAATATGTGTTCCAACAGCCCAAAAATATATATTATGCATAAGTGTTTAATCTTAGATCAACATTGTGGTATCAGAGCAGAAGTTATCTTGAGGGGCCAGTGAGTTGAGTGAGCCTGAATACCTTGAGAGTGCCTAAACACGTAAAGACCCATGAGGTGAGTGAACCCAAAACACCACGAGTGAACCCAAACACCTTCTAAAATTATCTAGCAATGGAGGAGTCAAGTTTCACAACTGCACCATCAATTCTTGATGGAGACAATTATGAAACTTGGGTTGTTAGAATGACAGTTCATATACAAGCATTTGATGTTTGGGAAGTAGTGGAAGAAAATTATGAAGTTCCTCTCCTGGGAGCCAATCCAACTATGGCTCAAATGAAGTTGCATAAAGAAAGAAAGACAAGAAAGGCTAAAGCGAAGGCTTGCTTGTTTGCTGCAGTTTCACCATCAATTCTCATCAAAATCATGAAAATTGATTCAACTATAGAAATTTGGGAGACAAAGGAGAGGAAAGAATCAAGAACATGCAGGTGATGAAATTGATTCGAGAATTGGAATTGAAGAAAATGAGGGAGTCTGATGCTGTTAAAGACTATGTTGCACAAACAGGTTTGAAACTCATTTATGATGTTTTGTTTATACCTGACATTGACCAAAACTTACTCAGTGTTAGACAGCTCATTGAGAAAAGATTTAAAGTTTATTTTGAAGATAGGAATTGCATTATCAAGGATGTTGAAGGCAAAGAGGTATTCAACATAAAAAATGAAGGGCAAGAGTTTTTCCTTGAATTTACTGGAAGATGAGGATGTTGTTGTTTTACAACAAGATAGCACAACAATACTTTGGCACAGAAGGCTCGAGCACTTTCATCATGATGTTGTGCTCTACATGAAGAAAAATCGAATAGCTGAAGGACTTCCTGACTTAGAAAAAAAACTTCCTATATGTGCTACTTGTCAATATGGGAAGCAAACTAAACTTCCCTTTCTAAAGAAAACATCCTGGAGAGCAACCCAAAAACTACAACTGGTGCATACTGATGTTGGTGGACCTCAAAAGACACCATCCTTGAAAGGGAATGCAGGCATTGTTCACCAGCTCATTGCACCATATAATCCACAACAAAATGGAGTCGTGGAAAGGAAAAATAGAACGATTTTGGAGATGACAAGATGCCTTCTGCATGAAAAAGATCCGCCTAAAAAATTTGGGTTGAAGCTGCAAGTACAGAAGTATATTTGCTTAACAGATTGCCAACAAAAACATTAAAGAAGCATACCCCTTTTGAAGTTTGGTTTGAGTTTCTACGTGGAAGACTTGGAGTTTGCATCTACTAAGTCAAGGAGGAGTGTTGAATTTTGAATTTTACCTTAGTATCTACTGGAATTTGAATTTTGAAGTTAAATATTGCAGTTGGAGTCTTGCACAAAATCTGCAACATCCAAATATTTTCTTGTTTTTATTTGGTCGAGATTTGGTTTCTATTTTATAGGAAGTAGTTGTTCATCATCTAGGAGCTTGATTTTATGCTATTCTAATGCCATTTCAATTACAAGCTCATGTATAAATCCAACACTCTTCATCAATAAAATATGTGTTCCAGCAACCGAAAAATATATATTCTGCATAAGTGTTTAATCTTAGATCAACAAGAACTTTTACTTGTTCAAATAACAATTAAGTTAAAGTAGGGTCAGGAACAATGAATCTCTTTATAATAAACAGATCCATTTTGCAAGTTCATTATTACGGGTAGTTCCCACAAAGGATCAAACTAATGGTGTATACAATACTTGAATTCTTGATGTAGATGCTACATAGTTGGTTCTCATCCTTTAGAGACTACAAGTGTAATAGGAGCATCCATCGACAAAAGGATCACCCTAAGATGATCATCTCATGGCTATTGAGAATGAATCAAATCAAATGCTTCTATTTCTCAATCTTTCTAACTTGCTCCTATGGAACCAAGGTAAAAAAGATTGAAAAAATCAATCATTCACAACCACTAATGAAAGATTCCTCGAAAAGTTAACGATTACTAATCTTTTTTAGAAATTGAATGGATTCGGTCTTATACATACACGAGGAAGGTAATAAAAAAAATAAAGAAGATGAGTTTTTCTTTCTTTTATCACTTAGGAGTCATGCAAGAGGAAAGTCTCATGCACGGTTTTGAATGAGAAAAAGAAGTGAGGAATCCTCTTTTCAACTCTTGACTCTCCCCCTCCAGTTGTTGGTTTTTTTTTTTTTTTTTTTGTTACTCTGAAGCTGCTTTAGCTTCAACCACTCAAATTTTTTATATTCCTTTTTATTTCTCATCAAATGAATGACATTTTTTTTTTCTGGAAATCCTAACTATTCTTAGCATGATAATAGGGAATCTCATTGCTATTACTCAAACAAGCATGAAACGTATGCTTGCATATTCTTCCATAGGTCAAATCTATTAAACCATGAAAACATAAAAGAAAAAAAAAGGCTAAGAAAATGATAAAGGATGTCATTGATTTAGAATGACATCAAATAATATTAAAATATATAAAAAAAAGTAGTAATAATAATAATGAAGACTTCATCCTCTTATTTCTCTTTATACTAGTAACTTAAAGAAACTAAAAAAAATCAAGGAAATTCCATTTCTCACATAAAATTCAAAGCATCTTTGATTTTATTCATATGGGGACTAAAATTTTATGGCTCTCAAGTATGAAGTACACTAAGGCCCACTTGTTTGAAACAATGACACTCCCATTTTACGACTGTTATTCTTTCAATTTAGGGTTCACAAAATTTATATGTGTAAATTTTAGAAAATTGAAGAGAATTTAATATTATAATAATTTCTTATGCATTAAAAAAAATACTTCTAAATCTAGGGTTTTATTTTCTCAAAAATTAAATCCAAAGAAGCTCCTTGTATAAGCATAAAATTTATTCAATTTTCAATAAGAAAATAGAGACACTATAAAAATTTAAAGATATGACTCGATGTACTTTAAAATGAGCAAAAGTTAAAGAAATCCCAAAGTAATACAAACTAAACATGAATAAGATTACCATATGCTAAGTCTTTGATCCAATCTTGCAAGCTATTAATCGAAGATAGACTCATGTTTGGTATCTTCTTCTTCTTATGCTAGAATTAAGAATTTCATTGATCATTGTTTGGCGGCTAAGGTTCAACTAGCCAATATGTGTTAGGTTTTATATATTTGAAGGCTAAGGTTCAATGAATCAATGTGTATTAGGTTTCTAAGAAGAGTGAGTCCCACCTTAGCTAGAATTATATATAATAGGACTACAATTCTCAAGTAATATGTGTGATTAGTCTTTTACAATTTAACACCATATTGTGTCCACACATTAAGAGATTTTACTTGAATTTTAATATATATATATATATATATATATATATATATATATATATATATATATATATATATATATATTAGGGTTCCTCTCTTTGGAAAGATTTTTCACACACAAGGAATTATTAAAAAACAAAAATCAGAAAAAACCCTTATTTTAGGTTACTGTGTAAAATGTTTCATGTTTAATGAACTAGTAATAATTCAATTTTTTTTACATCGAAGTAAAAATAAGATGTTGTACTTTTTTTTCAAAAAAATATAGTATTTGGAATACTAAACAATCTCACATTCCAACTTAATATATATACTAGCCTAATGAGTGATCAAAGATATGGAAAAGAAATTGAGATAATGAACTTCTAAGTGCATGTGTATAGGAAGGGCCTTCGGTGCATACCACCATGGCAAGCAAAACAACCCAAAAAGGAGTCTAATCTATGGTTGGTTTAAGGCCCAACCAATGGCTAGGAGTTTCTTGAATTCAAGGCTAAGAATTTGCTCATTTTTAATATTGAATGTTGAGGTGTAATTCCATGGTTGCAATGAGAGTTGAACAATGGCCAATCTATGTCCAATTACATAAAATTTATAATTATTGAAAATAATAACATATGGCTCACCAAAAAGTTGTGTTTGTATCCACAATGGAAAATTTTGGCAACTTAATTATTATGCTATTTAACTCAAAAGAATGATTTATGTTCCCAACAGTCTAAATGTATTTGTTTTTATGGGTTTTTACCATATAATTAACCGAAGTAGGAAGACTGGATTAATATAAGTTAAAAGTGTGAATGATTTTAAACTATTATAGTATCTATCTTAATACAAAACCCACGTACCTTTAACCTTTTGTAAACACCCCATCTTGCTCTACTTTCACATATTCAACCTTAACACTAGTTGGATAAGAATTGCACCACCTTCCTAGGCATAATATTGACAACTCCATTTTCTTCTCACGTGAGTTTCATTCCGCTAAGGCAATCTACCTTGATTGTTCATTCAAGCTTGCTAAGTATATGTGTTTTCTTATTTTCTCTTTTCTTTCCTATGCATATTTTTAAAAATGAAAATGAAGCATCATTAAGTATTAAATTCTAGATGCATGAATAAGGAGAGATAGTATAAGTGCAAAGACTTAAAGTAAAAACTTGCCATGAAAGTAACCAATCATTCTCCTCTTATTTTGGAGAAGTTGGATGAAAATGATACAAAGGATGAAATTTAGAAATTCTTACACAAACCTTAGACAATAAGATGCCACCATAAGTGGAATGGAAACAAAGAATGAAATTGAAGTCATGAATACAATAGCAAAAAAAAATGGAGCTCATGTGAAAGAGAAGCCAATATATATATATATATATATATATAGAATATAACAAGGTAGATGTATTTAAAACTATGGTGAAATGGAACTAACATAAAAATTTACATCAAACTCACAAAAGAACATAAGGACCTCTCTATCTAAAATCACAATAGAAATAAATCTATGAAACATAACCTTGTTCTTAACCTAACTAACCCAACCCTTAGCCTTAGCATTGACCATTATTGAAAAATAAACCTAAATATTAAAAGAAATTTGTGATATTTCAAGAAATCATTAGGTGTATAAAGAACTCCCTACCGGTTTTAGTAGATTGTCGCCACTAACTAACAATGATCAATGTTGAAAGAAATATGTACAAAGAAAAGATTTGTCTACTCATTAAAAGTCATGTGTCAATAATTACCTAATAATATGTTGACAATCTTACAAAAACAATAATAAGAAATCAGTTAATTGTGATGAAGCAAAAGAATATTATAATTATCTTAATTAATTAATTATAATAATTAAAATAAATAATAATTATCACAATAAAAAAGATGATTATGTCTAGGAAAGGAAGAGATAATATCAAAATAAAATTTCTAACCCAATAAGTAGAGGGTTCCTCTTATTTGAAAGCACACATTGAAGACCGATGAAAATTTTAGTAGTTGTTAAAGAAATTCCTTCAAGATTCAAGATTTCTTGAAAAGATGAATATTTGAAGATTTCCCAAAGAGTTAAAGAATATCAAAGATTTATTAGGGAAATATTTGATGATTCAAAGAATTTTTTCATTGAAAGAATTTATTATCTAGTGTCTATTTTTGAAACCCCATCCTTTTGATCCAAAATTAAACATTGAATTATTTAAAATGGTGTTTGTGTATTTATTAGAAGAATCAAGGGGCATATTAATGATTGTAAAGTATAAATAAATCAACTTACTATTTCGTTAACAATTTTCTTATTAGAAAACATTTATGTGTTAAAAATCATTAAGTCCTAGCCTATCAAAGAACCAGATTACCAATATTGATGTCACCAATGGTTGCTAAATATTTATAGTTGGTGACAATTGTCAAATGTAAATGGCAGAGTGGAAGTGGCATTGTTTGAAAAACTAGATCATGGAGTTTTCATTCATGGGACATGTAAATGGTGCATCTAGCCCAATGTGCATTGCAATAGCCTGTTAAATAAAAGGAACTTTCTTTAAGAAAGCGAAGTCCATAATCCATCGTTCCCTTTAAATATCTCAAAATACTTTCATAACTTGCAAGTCAGCTTCTATGGGAGATTGAAATTGTTGATAGGCTTTGTTTATTGCATGGACAATACCCTATCTTGTAAATGTGAGATATTGCAAGGAACCAATAAGTTACCTATAAAGGGTTTGATCAATTGGATGATCATCAATTGGGTTCCTCATAGGTTTGATAGCCATGAGCATGTTTAAGTGAGAGTACTCAAGCATTTTCCTCCCACTAAATAAGTCTCTAAGATACTTTGTTTGGGAAACAAAGATACCGCCATAAAAGCTTCAAACTTCCAAGTTGAGAAAGTAATGAGCATGTCCTAAGCCTCCAAAGAAAACTCTTCGCTTAATGTTTGCATGAGATTATTGTGGGACCCTCTATGCAAGGCCATCCTGAAGTCCACCATTCTCTTAAGGTCATTTGGCTAAAGGAGGTGTCTGGGAAACCATCCTCAGTCGAATGGCACAACGACCATTGGGTTGAGTGACTGATCTATCTCAAAGTAGGTCAGATGAATAAATCCTACACAGATACATCATAACTAAGGCTTGATCATCCATCATGCATTCACATACCCATTAATGCACAATTTGTGTGCCTAGCATGCTCCATTTTAACTATGGTCGTTATGGAAAACATTCCATTCTTGGCGTTTGTCATTGGTCTTCTTCTTTGCTAGCCAAGGGACAGGATTTGATGTCACCCGGGAAGTGGAACCACGAGCGGTCTTGGAATTTTTTCTTATGAGTGTTTAGGCGAGCTTGTCTTGCCTTAGTGTCAGTGAGTTGGGCGACCTCATGGAAAGGCAAGTCCTTTTAGCATGAAGTGCTTGCCCAACACAAGGATCAGTGGTGCTAGCCTTGGAAGAAGAGGGGTTACAAATGGCTTGGCTTGAGCAAGAACGATCCTCAGGTTCTTCTCAGTGAGCAGCACACTATGACTCGGCTCGAACTAGTCAATCTCAAACAATTTGCTGAGACGGGCAAATGACGACTTCTCTACCCACTCAACCAAGTGGCCATGCCTATCTTTTCCTAGGCAGACAAGACACATATTAGTTGAACTCACAAAAAAAAATGAGAATAAGAAATATGAAAGTCATGAAAGCATTCAATACATGGTATCTCCAGAGATCATGTGGGCTTAAAAAACTTGTTCAGACCCTCAGTTGATCCATCCCACAGATCGGACACTAATACATGTCCTTGGGCGCAACCCTTATTGGAGTCCGACAATTCGATTACAAACTGCAAGGAAGGGGTGTGAGCTGACATATTAAAGAATTCCTTAGGGCTCATCTTTATGGTGTAGACAAACAGCACCTCCAACAGAGATAAATCCAATTGGTAGAGGTGTTTAGCACACTGCATCCCATCAAAATCTAGATGATGTTGGGATGAATGAAGGTAAGAGGGATTCGAGAAAAATGCAAAAATTGCTTCACCAAGGAGGGAATGGGCAGGCATAGTCCCACTACAAACTATTCTTTCTTGAAGTAGATCATGGTATTAGGAAGCCTATCAATAGACGAAGCCTCTCCGTGTGATAGCTGGATAGAGATAGAGTCCGGGATGTAGAAGCAAACACGAAACTTCTATCTATATTATTTACTATGGAAATTTGATTTTCTAGTTCAAAAGTATCGAGCTCACCCTTGTGTTCCGTTGGCAGATCAAGCTCATATACCTTTTTTTCATCATTTTCACTTTTAGAAGAGCTTGATTTCATAGTATTCAGAAGCCACTCCTTTATGAATACTATTGGGATGTATACTACCAACATGGAGGTTCCAATATATGCCACTACAACGACTATTCATAGTCTTTGAAAATACCCATTTGAAATGATAGTAACATAAGATAGATCTCTGGCATTAATATATATATATATATATAATCCTGAAAAATCACAACCATAAATCAAAATGATTAGATATTATTACCCTAATGAATAAAAATTCTATCTACATAAGGGTAGGTTTAATTTATTGAAATTTCAATAGGAACAACTATCCATATACATACAAGATTTTGTGTGAATGATTGTAATGCTCTATTAATATATCAAATTGTCCATATAAGCTGTATAAGGAATACAATTGTACAAGCTTATACAACTGTACGAGGATTCATTAGGGTAGTTGTCATTGACCATTGACTTGAGTTGTACCCCATGGTTTGTGGTAATCGCATAATTTGTTCCATTATGCCCCTGCAATGTGGTTCCATTGAAAACACCAATCTTAGGTCAAAGGTGAGGTAATCTACAAGTTGTGGTCCTTTAACACCCTTCATCTCTACATTTACAAAACAAACCACTTAATGTTGGGCTTTGTGGAGCCTAGTTTTGTTTGATCCAATTTGACGACCCGACCCGAATAATATTGCATGGTTTTTTAATGGGAGATTTACTAAGGCTTAGTCCATGGAGCAAAGGCTTGGGCCGATAGGCTCATTTAGCCCATTGTGGAACCACCTTTTGTAATTAGGGTTTTTTAGTGTGGTGTGGTTGTTGTGTTATATATAGAGAGAAAATATTGTAGGCACATGTGGTACTCTGTATTCTTCCCTGATAATAGTGATATCCCTACAACTCCGTGGATGTAGGCAAATTGCCAAACCACGTAAATACTATCTTGTGCATGTGATTGTTTTTCTTTGGCGTGTGTTTTCCCTATTTTTTTTATTTCTCACAGGTTGGGAATTTGGCTTAATTCCCTTCACTTAAATCATACACAAACATATTATTTTTATTGAAGCAAACAAATAAATACCTCCACAGTTCTATAAAAGATTGGTTACCTATGTTTCTGCCTAGTAATAATCTCCTAGACTATGTTGTCGATCAATAGAAGAAATAACATTTGATCAAATAAAGCACACGATGTGAAGTCTAGTTATACATGGACTTCATTACTTGACAAAAATGACACAAGCAATGTCCTGATATTGTGCAAATGGATTTTTGCTGGATTAAGTTGCCTAAAGTACAAAACTAAAATATTAAACATGGTTTCACATGACCATAACATCAAGCAGCATCCTAATCAGAATAAATCAATAGTGATAAGTCAGTCTACTCATCCATGTAAAGAGAGCTCTTCAAGTAAGTCTAAGCATGAAACTGCATTCATGGAAACTGAGAAATATTTGATATCTAATTTGGTATAAACTTTATGTTGTTGAATTTGAATATAACTTACCATGAAGAATGTCATGAAGAGTATAACTTTGATATCTAATGGGTTTTTTTGCAGTGTGTGGATTTCCAATCTGAGGAGCTTTTTAAGAGAACCTGTTGATTTGCAAGATCAACATGTGACAGAAAACACTCCAATTAAAAATATATAAAAATAAATAAAGTAAGAATAATCACCATTTGGTTTCTAAGAAAAAATATAAATAAATCGACATATATATTTTTGCAATTTATAAAAAAAAAAATATTACACAAAATTAATTGTTGCAAACTGCTAAATTTAATGCATTGCATAACCAATTTTCCTCATTTACCAATGAAAGAAAGTGAGAAAAGATTGGGAAATGATTTTATTATCTATGGATAACGTGGAAAAAATGTAAGAATAAAGGAAAATGTTAAAAGAATTTCTTTCCCATTTTTCTTATAAAAAAGGTGATGAAAGTTTGGGGACAGGGTATTCTAAAAGATTTAGTGCCTAATTGGAAATATTTTTTAGAATAGTATTTTGTTGTTAAAAAAAAAACACAGAAAACATATTAGATAATCAAAAACTATTTTTTATTTTTAAAAATAGAAAATAAAGTGTTTTTAGATAACATCTTTGTGTAGTTTTCTATTGTTTTAACATGTTTTTTAAGGATTATTTTAAGAAATAATTATACAAATATGTAGAATGATTAAAAAT
Source organism: Vitis cinerea var. helleri x Vitis riparia (assembly GCA_946000715.1). Lineage (NCBI taxonomy): Eukaryota > Viridiplantae > Streptophyta > Magnoliopsida > Vitales > Vitaceae > Vitis > Vitis cinerea var. helleri x Vitis riparia. The sequence continues at coordinate 18,301,094 of OX253993.1, read as the reverse complement.
AAAATACTAAATATAAAAATTATTTTTAAAACATGTTTAAAAATATTAAGAACAAGTTGAAAACATTTTAAGTTTTTAAATAAACTTTTGTTCGATAAAAATCAGAGAATAATTTTTAAAAATCATTCTCAAAAACTATTTTTCAAAATTGTTTTCGAAAACATTTATCAACCATGCCTTTAATTTTTATAGTTCTCAACATCTTCCTAAAAAACTAAACCAAAAGAAAATTCTATCAACTTTCCTTGCCATAAATTTATACGTACAAATTGTGTGAAGTCTTGCGAAACAATTAAAATAATTGAAAAAATATGCTAACAATTGTTTTTATTAAAATAATTGTGGGGTACAAACTCTTTCATAATATTCTTTACAAAAGAATATTTTGTTCTCTCATTCCTTTACTTTGATAGTCATTTAATAGACAATTATGAAGTGTTTCTTTGTTTTATAAATCAATTAAGGGTTTAAAGTGACTTATTCCCAAATGACTTTATCGAAAGACGAAATCACATGTATAATGCTTTTATCATTTCTCGAACTTACAGAGAAATTTTATGAAACATTTTTCTTTTTGTGAAGACATTTTTCCCATATGAAAATTTTTTATTGATTCCCTTCATTGAAGGAAGTCATTATTATTTATTAGTGAAGTTAGAGAATTAAATTTGGACTCCCCAAGATTTAATTTGTTTAATTAAAAGAATTTGATATTTTGATTTTAGAAACTTGTCTTCCATATTAAAGAGATTTGCTAATAAAAGAATATTTATTTATTTTTAGTTCTTTTTTTTATTTTAATAAAAAGATTTGTTTCTTTTGTTCAAGAAATTTACCAATTAAAAAATATTTATTTATAATTCTCTTTTGAACTTCAATATACATGTTTGTTTTTATTTTGTAAGATTTAATTTTGTAGTCTTTCAAATTTGACTAAGTATCCTCTTTTCAATGGTACGTCACATGTTGACATTTCACTAAGAAATCAAAATTCTAAAGAGGAATTTAATAATAATTTAATTAACTGAAATTTTGTATGTGTACAAAGAGAGAGAGAGAGAGAGAGAGAGAGAGAGAGAGAGAGAGAGAGAGAGAGAGAGAAGGGCATGTATTGCACAATGGAGGACAATAATTTCTGGGAATTTTATGATAGGAGAGGACCGTGTTGACAATGAAAGAGACATAACATAGAGGAAAGGACCATGGCTTTTAAGGGGGTCATGAAACAAACACAGAAACCAATGGACACCATAGACGTAGAGTAAGTTGATAAGGTTGAAATGATAATTTGATTGTATTTCAATATAAAGTAAAAAATGAGAATGAAATTGGAGAATATAAATAATATTTGTACATTTATTTTAAAATTTTATATTATTATTTGATTGTTGTTCTTTAAAGATAATGAAACAATTAAAATAATTGAAAAAATATGCTAACAATTGTTTTTATTAAAATAATTGTGGGATACAAACTCTTTGATAATATTCTTTACAAAAGAATATTTTTTTCTCTCATTCCTTTTCTTTGATCGTAATTTAATAGACAATGATGAAGTGTTTCTTTGTTTTGAAAATCAATTAAGAGTTTAAAGTGACTTATTCCCAAATGACTTTATCGAAAGACAAGATCACATGTATAATGCTTTTATAATTTCTCGAACTTACAGAGAAATTTTATGAAACATTTTTCTTTTTGTGAAGACATTTTTCCCATATGAAAAAATTTTCTTGATTCCTTTCATTGAAGGAAGTCATTATTATTCATTGGTGAAGTTAGAGAATTAAATTTGGACTCCCCAAGATTTAATTTGTTTAATTAAAAGAATTTGATATTTTGATTTTAGAAACTTGTCTTCCATATTAAAGAGATTTGCTAATAAAAGAATATTTATTTATTTTTAGTTCTTCTTTTTATTTTAATAAAAATATTTGTTTCTTTTGTTCAAGAAATTTACCAATTAAAAAATATTTATTTATAATTCTCTTTTGAACTTCAATATACATGTTTGTTTTTATTTTGTAAGATTTAATTTTGTAGTCTTTCAAATTTGACTAAGTATCCTCTTTTCAATGGTATGTCACATGTTGACATTTCACTAAGAAATCAAAATTCTAAAGAGGAATTTAGTAATAATTTAATTAACTGAAATTTTGTATGTGTACAAAGAGAGAGAGACAGAGAGAGACAGAAGGGCATGTATTGCACAATGGAGGACAATAATTTCTGGGAATTTTATGATAGGAGAGGATCGTGTTGACATTGAAAGAGACATAACATAGAGGAAAGGACCATGGCTTTTAAGGGGGTCATGAAACAAACACAGAAACCAATGGACACCATAGACGTAGAGTAAGTTGATAAGGTTGAAATGATAATTTGATTGTATTTCAATATAAAGTAAAAAATGAGAATGAATTGGAGAATATAAATAAATTGTAAATAATATTTGTACATTTATTTTAAAATTTTATATTATTATTTGATTGTTGTTCTTTAAAGATAATGAAACAATTAAAATAATTGAAAAAATATGCTAACAACTGTTTTTATTAAAATAATTGTGGGGTACAAACTCTTTGATAATATTCTTTACAAAAGAATATTTTTTTCTCTCATTCCTTTTCTTTAATCGTAATTTAATAGACAATGATAAAATGTTTTTTTGTTTTGAAAATCAATTAAGAGTTTAAAGTGACTTATTCCCAAATGACTTTGTCGAAAGATAAGATCACATGTATAATGCTTTTATAATTTCTTGAACTTACAGAGAAATTTTATGAAACATTTTTCTTTTTGTGAAGACATTTTTCCCATATTAAAAAAATTTATTGATTCCCTTCATTGAAGGAAGTCATTATTATTCATTGGTGAAGTTAGAGAATTAAATTTGGACTCCCCAAGATTTAATTTGTTTAATTCAAAGAATTTGACATTTTGATTTTAGAAACTTGTCTTCCATATTAAAGAGATTTGCTAACAAAAGAATATTTATTTATTTTTAGTTCTTTTTTTTATTTTAATAAAAAGATTTGTTTCTTTTGTTCAAGAAATTTACCAATTAAAAAATATTTATTTATAATTCTCTTTTTAACTTCAATTGACATGTTTGTTTTTATTTTGTAAGATTTAATTTTACAGTCTTTCAAATTTCACTAAGTATCCTCTTTTGAATGGTATGTCACATGTTGACATTTCACTAAGAAATCAAAATTCTAAAGAGGAATTAATTAACTGAAATTTTGTATGTGTACAAAGAGAGAGAGAGAGAGAGAGACAGAAGGGCATGTATTGCACAATGGAGTACAATAATTTCTGGTAATTTTATGATAGGAGAGGACCGTGTTGACATTGAAAGAGACATAACGTAGAGGAAAGGACCATGGCTTTTAAGGAGGTCATGAACCACAACCCAAAATTCTGCCATGGCTTTTATCATTGTAGCTTCTCGGGGCCTGGAGAGAAAAAAACACGTGAAACACAACTAAAATTCTACCTCTTATCTAAACCGTGTCGTAGGCTGAGCAACATGCTCCGCCGCGCTATTGGAGTGCAGCAATAGGCTATAAATATCAGCTACCTTCTTCTCAAAGCAAACCATCACATAAACTCCTTCAATTTTCTCTTTATCATTTTTTCTATATTCTATCAACAAACTCCTTGCGTGGAAGGACATGGCATCATTATCGTCTCCTCTAGTATTCTCGGTTAAACGGTGTGCCCCAGAGTTTGTACGGCCTACAAACCCTACCCCACGAGAGGTGAAGCAGCTTTCTGATATAGATGATCAAGAAGGCCTTCGCTTTCAAGTTCCTATGATAATGTTTTACCCGAACAATCCTTTAATGAAAGGAAAAGACCCTGCAAAGGTCATTAAAGAAGCTCTAGGTAAGGCGCTTGTATACTACTACCCATTTGCAGGTAGGCTGACTGAAGGGGATAATAGAAAACTCATGGTGGACTGCACCGGTGAAGGGGTCTTGTTCATTGAAGCCGATGCCGATACCACACTTGAGAATCTTGGTGATTCAATTCAACCAATGTGCCCCTGCTACGAGGAGATTCTGTATGATGTCCCTGGCTCCGGGGAAATTCTTGGTTCCCCTCTTATCTTAATTCAGGTAAATATTTTTCATTATAAGAAAATGTTTGGTAAATCAACTTAACCCAAAAATGATATTTGATTAGATAACTTAATATTATAATTTAAAATTATTTTTTACTTTAATTATTAAGTTAAAATAATTATTTTGGATGGTATTTATTTATTTTTAACTTAATACTGAATGTAATTTACTTTTATATGTCACATACTTTGTTTTTAACTTTTTCTTTATTTTTATTTTTTACTTATTTTTAAAAATTTTAATTGAATTGAAAAAGTAAAAATATTTAGTTTTATAATAAATATTTCATGATTATTTTATATATCTACAATAGTATAAATATGAATGTTTTATAAATAAATTTATTATTTAAAATTAATGAAAGCAAATATGAGTTAAAATCAATGAAAAGAAATATTAATCAAAATTAATAAGGATAAATATGTCTATTTAATGATTTAAAATAAATATCAAATAACCCAACACTTAAAAGCAAAAATAGGCAACAAGTTTTTTAAGTTAAATAATTTAAGTTATTAAGTAATAAATATTATGTTTCATCTCACAAATCATTGGATGTTGCTAAAACATATATTGATAAGCAGTTTTTTAATTAGTATCAGAGTAAACTATTAAATAACAATTTTGATTTTTTTTTTCTCTTGATCTTGCTAATCCAGTATGGAATAAACATAGGTGGGTTCTTCCATTAATAATCTATCATGTTTTGATGAGAGTAACTATCCACATTAGAAGGCTTGAATGGAATTTTTTCAAAAAAAAGTAAGGTGAAAGGGTCTAGAACTCAGTGGAGGTCACTTGTATAACATATTTAATGGCGTTAGTACTTAACGAACAAATATTTTCACTTGCTTGCTTTGTTGAAACTACAATAGTTGATTTTGCTTTGTTATGAGTCATAAGGCTTGTAGTAGTGCTATGTGTTGATTAAGCAATGACAATCTTGCCATTACTCTTTATTGACATGCACAATTTGAATCTTTTTGGATGTCATAGTGTTAATAATGATCAAATTTTTTAGCAAAAGAAATGAGAGACAAAGATGTCCCACTGAGCGTGTCATAAATTTATAAGTACAAATTGTGTGAATTCTTGCTAAACAAGTAAAACAATAGAAAAAATATACTAACAATTATTTTTATTAAAATAATTATGGGGTACAAACTTATTGATAATATTCTTTACAAAATAATATTTTTTTCTCTCATTCCTTTACTTTGATCACAATCTAATAGATGATGATGAAGTGTTTTCTTTGTTTTGAAAATCAATTAAGGGCTTAGAGTGACTTATTCCCAAATTACTTTGTTGAAAGGTGAAGATCACATGTATAGTGCTTTTATAATTTCTCAAACTTACATAGAAATTTTATGAAGCCTTTTTCTTTTTGCGAAGACTTTTTTTCCCATATGAAATTGTTTTGTTGATCCTGTTCATTGAAGAAAGTCATTATTATTTATTGGTGAAGTTAGAGAATTAAATTTGGACTCCTCAAAATTTAATTTGTTTAATTCAAAGAATTTGACTTTTTGATTTTAGAAACTTGACTTCTATATTAAAGAGATTTGCTAACAAGAGAATATTTATTTATTTTTAATTCTTTTTATTTTAATTAGAAGATCTGTTTCTTTTAATTTATTCAAGAAATTTATCAACAAGAAAATATTTATTTATAATTCTCTTTAGAACTTCAATTGCCATATTTGTTTCTCTTTTGTAAGACTTAATTTTGCAGTCTTTCAAATTTCACTAAGTATCCTCTTTTGAATTGTATGTCACATGTTTAATATATATGAACCATCACTTATTAAACTTGAATTTTGTTGAATTAAGAAATCATAATTTTAAAGAGGAATTTAATAATAATTTAATTAACTAAAATTTTGTATGTGTACATTTGAATTGTATGTCACATGATGAATATATATGGACCATCAAGAGGGAAGTTATTGCACGATGGAGTACAATAATTTCTGGTTTATGATAGGAGGGGACATTGGAAGAGACATAACCTAGAGGCAAGGACCATGGCTTTTAAGGGGTATGACAACTACTGATGGGTTCTCGGGTTGTGTAAGTGGGTTAGCTTCAACAAACTCCATATGATATGACACTCGGCTTCCACGTTTGAGTATAAGAAAAATGAGGAAGGCAATTTTTAGTATTTTTCTTCATTTTTATTATTATTTTTTCTTCACATTTTCAATGAAATTCAAATATAAGAAAATAATTTTGATTTTTTTAAAAATATTCAAAGAAGAAAAATAATATTTATTTTTAACTTAACCGAAAAATGATATTTGATTAAATAACTTAATATTATAACTTAATATTTATTTTTAACTTAATGTTGAATGTAATTTACTTTCATATGTTATATATTTTGTTATTTATTTATTTATTTATTTTTACTTATTTTAAAATTTTTTAATTGAATAGAAAAAATTAAAATATTTAGTTTTATAAGAAATATTTTATGAATGTTTTATAAATAAATTTATTATTTAAAATTAATGAAAGCAAATACTAAGTTAAAATATATGAAAAGAAATATTAATCAAAATTAACAAGGGTAAATATGTCTATTTGATGATTTAAAATAAATATCAAATAACCCTATACTTAAAAGCAAAAAATAGGCAATAAGTTTTAAGTTAAATAATTTAAGTTATTAAATAATAAATATTATATTTCATCACACAAATCATTAGATGTTGCCCGATCTTTGTACAATGCAGGTGACCCGATTGAGGTGTGGAGGACTTATATTTGCATTGCGCCTAAACCACACAATGAGTGATGCTCCTGGCTTGGTCCAATTCCTCAACGCCATAAGCGAGATGGCTCAAGGTCTGTCTGTGCCATCTCTGCTGCCCATATGGCAAAGAGAGCTGTTAAATGCCCGAAATCCACCACGAATAACCCGTATACATCATGAATTCGAGAAGGTAACCAACACCAAGGGCACACTAATGGCCATGGACGAAAATAATTTGGTTCATCGATCATTCTTCTTTGGCCCCAAGGAGATAAGAGCACTTAAGAACCGACTTCCTGCAAGCCTCGGTGCCTGCTCAACGTTTGAGGTATTAATGGCATGTGTATGGAGATGCCGCACAATTGCATTTGCAGTAGACCCTGATGAGGTTGTTCGCATTACATGCGTAATCAGTATGCGAGGCAAGCGCGGTTTCGAACTGCCTCCAGGATACTATGGAAATGCTTTTGTGGCTCCAGCTTCAATTACTAAGGCTGGAATGCTATGTAAAAATCCATTGGAATTTGCGATAAGGTTAGTGAAGAAAGCCAAGGCGGAAATGAGCCAGGAGTACATTAAATCAGTGGCAGATCTTATGGTCATCAAGGGCCGGCCCTTAATTACGCAGCCAGGGAACTATATTGTTTCAGATGTCACGCGTGCAGGGTTTGGAGAGGTCGATTTCGGGTGGGGGAAGCCCGTCTATAGTGGGCCTGCTAGGGCTATATCTATTATTAGCTTGTGTGCGCGGTTCAGGAACAGCAAAGGAGAAGAAGGGAATGTTATACCTATATGCCTGCCTTCGACAGTCATGGAAAGGTTTGAACAGGAGCTAAAGAAAATGACAAAAGAGGAAGAGCCTGTTAGACTTATTACATCCAAGCTCTAAATTAAAGAGAATCTACATGGATTTTAAGAATTAAGCAGTTTAATTTAGCTTAGGATCTCTTCAAAAAAGTTCACAATTTAAATGTAGCAGGGTGGAGATTACTAGTGATAGGTGTTATATCAATAGTAGGCAATGTATCAGTCTATGACACTGTATTTGGCTTGAAGGCTCGAGTGCTGTTGAATACTTATTTTGGCCAGTGGTGTGAGCCATTCATCATCTTAGGAAAGGAACTGAGCTATCGATTTCCATGCATAGCATTAGTGTTTGCAAGTAGAAACATGTCTTGATAAACTCCATTTGTTTGGGGATGCATGCAAGCATTTATATCTCTTTTGAAGAGAGCTATAGGCTAGGAAGACAAAACGGTAGGTCTTCTTGGTGAATTTGTGTTTGCTATACCTTTTGAGAAATATTAACTTTATATGTGGAGTGTCATAACCCTTAAAATTGTGGAAGGCATCTTGTTGATGAGATATAGTGCAACTAGAAAAACATCAACCTTAAAATTTGAAGGCATGTTAGCATGAAACATCATTGCTAATTTATCATAACCCTTCTCTTGGAAATGCGAGCTAATGATGTGACTCAAACCCAGAGTTTAGGACACCATGATCATTTCACATGTGTAATCCAAAGGTTTGACATGAGAAGTAGTAATTAAGCTAACAAAAAAGTTTTAACTAGAAATTTATCTTTTTATGCAAAAATCCATAAATTAAATTATGACAAATCTCCCAAAAAGTAGTAGTAAAGTGAACCATTAATACAAAAAAAATATCCAATTAGCTAAAGAAATAAAGGGGTTTTTGAACCCTTCATACCCATGTCACTTATTCCCAAAATCAAGTATACCTAAAAATATTTAATAAAAGGAGTGAACTTGAATGCAAATAAAGGATAGAGATCAAATATATTTATTTTAAAAAAATGAAATAGAGAATGTTTGTAATATGAGCTTAATCATATGAAATAAACTTGTATTATATGTGTTATTTTTCATAAAGTCTTAAATCATATATATTTTTCGACAAATGTACATATATTAAAAAAATTATGATACATTGTTAATAGAAGTGCCAAACATAGTGAAACTTATGGAAGCAAGTAGCTTTAGATGTTCCTCACATATTAGTGGGTGGAACCAAAAACAATCTAATGGTGTACCGCAGTATGGACTCGCATTTTTCATGCACATTCCCGCTCAATGGCCAGACTCTTTTTTAGTGCAAAATTGATTTTCGTAAAAATTTGAGTTGTCACTTATTTTTGTTTATTTTTGAAAGGAAAAACAAAATAAGAAATAAAACCCTAGAAATGACTCTTTATTTGGAAAAATGTGTCTTTGAAAATCTAGTCCAAGTCTAGGGGTCAAGTTACCTATTGGGAAGGTACCATAAGGTAGTAATTACTACTCAAAAAGTACTCTTTTATAGCTTGAAACTAATTGTTTTAAACACTTTTGAGTAGTAGTTAATACCTTTTAACTCAATTGGCACATTAAGGAACCTAGCAAGGGTTACTAATAAGTTTTTGGTAAGTTTTGGTGTTTTTAGTAGCTATTTGATCATTGAAACAAGCCAAGAATGAGGGAAAATTTTGTGAAATCCATGGCAATGCAAGTTGAAGCTCAAATACAGGAAGAATCAGAGCTTTGGAGCACTTCATAACCCTTTTCCAAGCTTGGCAATAGGTTGCCAAGCCAATCAGGGATGCAAGGAAGAAAACCAGAGGAAGAAATCCAACAACCAACATTTTTGCATGGCTATGCGAAAATTTCGCATAGCATGCGAAATCAAGAGGAGGAGCAATTGTAGGACTGAGAGCAGGACTGAGTGAAAGACAATTTTGCATACACTGTGCGAAATTTTGCACACCATGCGAAACCACAAGAAGCAGCCAAAGAAATTTCGCACACCATGCGAAATTTTGCATGGTATGCGAAATCTTCCTGTGTGCCGACTCCGTTAGATTTTTATCTCCAGATATTTTGTGTAATTTCCTATTTTCTCCTTGTAATCAACCAATGATAGGATTTCTTGGTTAGGAACTATAAAGGGGGTGGGGGGTTAGAAAGACCTCTCTATATATCTCTCTCTTTGTATAACCTCAAAAAGAGGGAATCAAATGAAACACTTGTAAATTCCCGTAGTAAGAAATATATAGAGTTTCTGCTCTGCCTTTCCTTCTCATTTTGTTTTCACTTTTCTTTCTAGCCAAACAACCTCTGAGGATGATTTCAGGGGATGAGTGGCTAGGTTTTACATTTTTTAGAGTGATGGAAGCTAGATGCAAAGATGGGAGTTGTCCTTGCTATAAATGAAAGTAGTTGTTAACCATTAATGGTTTTTATTTCAAGGTTTAGCTTTAAATCCCTTAAAAGCACCTTGAATGGCCAATACTTGGTAAGCTTTTCGGATTCTATGGATGCTTATTGCTAGATCCATGGATGTCTATTAGTTATCATTTATGAGCCATTAGAAGGTTGTTTAAGGTGAGGGTCTTCAGTGTTTGAAGCCATTAATGGGAAGCAACTATCATTTTTCATGAACCCTTTGGATCAAATCTTATTTGCTAAATATAAAACCGATTCGGGTGATAACCATCCTTTATGTTATTGTCCCCAACATTGGAGGAGATCTAGAATCTCCTCATTTGTCTAAGGAACCCGATCCTAGTGACCTAAAGCTCCAAGAGACCTTTTCTTTGTAGTTAACTTCACTTATTATTTTTGCTTAACTTAAAATCAATCTTTGCAACCGCAATTCCATTTTCTTTAAAAGCTAATTTTCATAAGAAAAAGCACCATTTTATTTCCTTCACTAAAGTCAACTGTACGATGAAAACCCATCCCTATGGACGATCCTAGAGCCACTATGCTATGTTAGCTATGCTACCCTAGTGTAAGGTGATTTAGGTTTTATAAATTTTGTTGATAACACCCATTTGGGCCAGAATCAAATGGCACGACTACAATGGGAACGAATTAAGTATCACCCCTCTAAGCCTTAAAACATGCCTCTACTAATTAAATTGAGATAACTATGACAATTAATATATAAATCACTCGATACCAAGAGTAAAAAAAAAATATCAAAGCATTAATAAAATCATAATCAAGAATACTCAAACAAGCCATGTGCACTCAAAGAATCAATAAATAGAGAAAGGAAAGAACGTACCTTAATAGCATGTTAAGCGCTTCCATAAACAAAGAGTTAGTTCACAAGCAATGATCTTATAATATATATATATATATATATATATAATATGTGTTTCACTCAAATCAGGAAGCAGTGATATGACAACATAGGAATCAAGTACGGCAAGATAGATCAATCATGAGAATAGAATATACACACTAATAGAAATAAGGAGATAGGGAAAAGAGGAAGCATACCTTGATAGCATATAAAACGCTTTCATAAAAAGATTGAGTTAATTCACAAATAATGATAATAAATATTAAAACATAGGCTAAATCCCACAACATAATATATAACACATCTCAAATCATGAAGTAAAAGAGGACAAGGAATGATTACAAGGAAACAAGATATAATAATCATGCTTAAAATTTTAGAATTAGTTAATCATGTATTCACTTAAAAAAATTAGTCTATATAAAATACCAAATGGAGAATTTTGATCTAAAGGATACAATGTAAATCAATAATAAAAAGAGCTCACAAGCATGCACAAAGGTGATCAAATTATCAAAATATACAAAATACCATTAACAAAGTAGAATAGAGATTTTACAAAATAAATTCCAAGTAAATATCTAGAGGTGTTATTTCATCAAAATAAAAATTATGCAGCATCTTTAACATGACTAAATCACAATCCAAAAGTCAAATTAATTAATTATATGCCAATTAATACCAAATTAAATCACAATTGGGTTTCTACACAGAATAATCATAATGTGATTAGAACATAGGAGTTTAGAAAATAAATCCTAAAACATTATCTGGAAGTGGGATTTCATCATGAAAAAAATTAGACAACCTCTCCTATGTGTCTAGATTACAACCCAAAAGGTCAAATTATTTAATTATGTTTCGTTTAATACTGGTTTTCATAAACTCGCAATTGGTCTAGAATAGAGCATATTTCAATGACATGCAAAAGTTAATTTATTCGACTAACTCAGAGATGCTTGAAAATCCTAAAAAAAATAGTACAAGCTATTAATATGTCTAGTTTACATGAAAAATATTCACAAAGTATGATCCCACACATAACATCTTTAGAATTAAATAAACCACCCCTTGACTCTAGAAAAGAACCTGTATAGTAGGAGAAAAAAAAATCCTACTTGGGAGATCAATTTTGAGTATTTCAAGTGCCTAAGATTAAATTTAAGAAGTCTAGATTAAAGAAAAAAAAAATCAAAAGGAATTAACGAAGTCATTAAATAATTTAATTTTAGAAAAAATTTCCAAGTGTCTAGAACATAGTGAAAATGAATCTGTGAAAATATTGATTTATATCTATTAATTGAAAAATGATTTTGAACTCAAACAAAATTTTATTAACACATTTAGGGAGTCAAAAAAATCATTAAATTATTATAAAATTTTAGGAAGGCTTTAAATAATCTGAATTTAATTTTTTATTCCAAAGGTTGAACAAATTTCCCCAAGAGACAATAGAATATTTGTTCTTGAAGAACTTGAATGTAGGGATTTACCACTTCCCAAATTAATGTCCATGAAAATTATCCATACTTCCTTAACATGATGTGATAATAGATAAGCCCACCAAGGTAAGGAATTACCCCACTGATGTGGAGCCATGAATTTATTTCATGTAGTTCAAAATCGAAATTCATTTGAAAATTAATGGAAAAATGCATACCAGTTGAAATTGGTAGCATGACTTTTGAAAAATAGATTTTCATACCTAATGACCTAATGATGAATTTTGAATGAGGTTGAAGGATTGATTTATTTATGGAAAGAGTTGAAAACAATTTTAAAAGCATTAAAACACATGAGATAACAAACAACAAATAATAAAAAGAAGTGAAAGTGGGTGAATGTGAACTAATGTGAATCTAAAGGTGAACCTAAAGTGCAGCTGTATACAAAACTATTAGTGATCTATTTTAGTTTCCAAATTATGATACAAAAGTGTCCTAAGTAAGTGTCTAATCAAGCCTAAACATGTGATCATCTATTAGTGTAAGTGTGTGTATTGTGAAAGGTGAGCTATAAGCATCCATTAACCAAAAATACAAAATCAAAGAGACATGGATTCACATTCATATATTCATGTAAAATCCAATTTTCATATGTTTATCCAATGACTTACTCAGGTAAAAGAATAGATTAAAGAAGAATTAGTTTTAATCATACAAATAACACTCAACAAGCATCAACGTAAAATCAATATATCGTCATCATCAATTGATCAACAATCAGTGCAGCCTATAGATCCACACCAAGCATAACAAAGTTTCATATCCAAATGATGCAAAATAAGAGAAGAAGATGGAGAATAAAAAGAAAGAAAGACTTAAACACTTGCCTCCAATTCCGGTGATCGATGCAAAGTGATCCAAATTGCTAGTTGCTACTGTCTTCTCCACTGAAAATCATACCATGAGAAGTCTCTATATGCAGCCATAATATTCACATTAAACAACATTAAGGAATTGAACCTCAAGCCACTCCATTAAAGCCACCGAAACTCCATTATTTTACCACAAAACCAGCCTCCAAATTCATGCTCATACAACCACAAAAACACCATTCTTTTACCACAAAATTCAGCCTCCATATTCATGCACATGCAGCCACTGAACCACCATTCTTTTACACTAGTAGAAAAAATGCAATTTATGGCGCTTGATTCCTTGGTGCCTCTAAAAAGTGTCAAGGAATTGGGTCAACCTTGGCGCTTGTAGAATATTATAAACCTAGGTGCTTCTAAACCATATATATTTGATTCAATGACGCTTTTGGAAGTGTCATGGTTGGAAATGGAAGGTAACCTTGTCACTTTTATAAGTGTCATTGAATTTACTAGTATATATTTCTTTCTTTCTCCTCATCCTAACACATTACACTCTCATCCCAACCCTTGGAGCCCTAAGCCAGGACAATCACCCACATCTTCAACCACCACCAGCACTAATCGATGAGAAAATGTTACGAACATGTTGAAGGTACTCTCATTTCATTTCTTTTTGGTTTGTTTGCTTACCTAGAAAATGAGAGAAAAAACCATAAATTAGGTTTAAATTTTTTGAATCTAAAATCTTGAAATTTTTTGAACCCAAAATCTTGAATTGGTTGATTGGATTGTTTCAATTATATATAACTTTCTGATTTTTATGTTTGATGGAGAAAAGCGTGAGAGGGATTTGAAAAATGCAGAGGCCCTATTTTCCTAAACCCAAACTCTTTAAAGAATCCATTATTGAGGCTTTCTCCATTGTAAGAAACCTCGGGGTGCACTTGTTTTATCCATTACCAGCTTCTAGAATTGACTGCATTTTTTCTTGGTTTCTTGATCCACTTTACTTAACACCTCTGGTGCTGCTCCTAGAAGGGGCAATCAGTGTATAGAATGATGCCAGTTGTTTAAATATGTTTCACTTGTCCAATAAATGGTTGAATTTTTGTTTAAGTTTTGGAGTAACACCATTGAGTCCATTATGCAGACAATTTTTATTTCAAAATTTCTTAATTTTCTGAAATGTTTTATGTGCAGTGTCTGGGTTGCACGCAGACCACCAGGCTATGCTTTTATCAACTTTGATGACCGTATGTTTTAAAGATTTTCTTGTAATGGTGTTTATTGTTCTTGAATTTTCTCTATGCTTGAACTCCATGCCAACAACCATTTCATCTCCTTTCTCTAATTTCTGGACAAGTTTGTCTTCCTCTTCACCTCAATAATTATTATTAATTTTCATTGCTATTCAGGGTTGGAGACCTAATAATAAGAAAGAATATTTTGTTTTGTGTTGGGTTTTGGGGATTTTTGGGTTTCATGTTGTTGTGTTTCGATCGTGTTGATGGTTTTGTTTGTATGATGAGAGGGATGCTAGATAATGACTAGGTACACCAGGTCCAAAGTAATGGGTTATATCCCATTGGTCATTGCCCTGTGTGAAGAGATATCTGAGTAGAAGAAATTTATCTCTTAATGACTTCATCAACTGAGTTCAAACATAATTTAGTTTTTCTATTGGCATAATTATGTCGTTAATTGAATTCACTTTATGGGACATCTCACCATCTCACACAAAAGCCCCCCAAAATACAGAAGAAAAAAGATCAATGCAAGGGGCACGTGATTCCTTAAAACTACAAGATGCATATCTAGATTGGTAGTTATTATTATTATTATTAATTTTTGATAAGCAAAAGAGCAATAGAATGGGTATGAATTTGAATTTGCGCTAGCTTTGATTGGGATAAGAGGTGTAAAGGATTTTGATCAATAGAATGGGTATGAATTGGAATTTACGCTAGCTTTGATTGCTTTTTTTATAGTGAAAAAGACTTGTAATTTTTTTTCCCTTTAAGATTATTGGCTACCAAATTAAAAATTATTGAATTTGCATTTACCAAACTTGGTATTAGATAAGATTGCAAAACAAAGTTTTCTCTTCTGTTAAAATAATTATTTTGCAAACTATGGAATTCCATATCTATGAGTAAACTGATTGTACTCTTAGAGTGATCAGTTGGAAAGATGACGGTGATAAGTTTCTCATTACCTATTTCTTCCAACTTAGCTTAAATATATTCTTTTACTTTTTCTAGTGTGATTCTGTATTCTGATTGTCTTCTAAGTCTCTATACAACAACTTAGAATATTTTCCATATTTTGCAATATCTTTTATTTGATAATTTAGCTCATGTTTATCCTTTTAGTTTCTTTCCCTTTGTCATCCTCTAATTTTTCCTTATTGTCTTCGGCCACTTGAATTCTTGATATAAATATTTGGGAGTTTTTTTTCCATAATGATAGTTAAAAAAATATTAATTGAATTTTTTATTTTATTTTAAAGAATTAGATGATTTTAATATTAAAAAAATCAAATTTAAAAAAAAATTATTGTTTAAAAAAATTAGTGATTTTAATATTTAAAAGTTATTTATGAATATCTTATCAACTTGATTTTTCCATTGAAATATGAAAAAAATAAAATATAATTAAATTAGTTGGAAACTTATACTCTTTTAAATTATTTAATCTTTACAAAATGTGAAGCCGCATATAAAAAAATAAAAAATAATTTATTAACTTTGATTTTTTTTTTTTTCTCCTTATTTTTTTCTCTTCACATTTTTCCTCACAAAAAGATTTAAATATTTGGATAAAAAGAACTAAATGGTAGAAACTCTCTCAATTTAGTGCAAAATGAAAGACTATTTCTTCTTTGCTAAATCTTTTGAAGATGCATGCACTTGTACATATTAGCATGGACAACACATTCCCCGTGAATAATACTACTTATGGATTGGTTGTAACATTTGGTTTGAAGTTTTTCATACTATTCATAATGGGTTGATTCATAAAACAAAAATATTTGAAAAAAAAAAAGGAATTGAATGGTAGAAACTCCTTGAATCTTGTGGAAAATGAGAGACAATTTGCATGCTAAATCTTATGAAGATCCATTCAAATATACATGTACGAATGAACAACACGTTCCCAGTGAATAATACTACTTTTAGATTGGGGATAAGATTTGGTTTCAGTCCGGATAAGGACAAAAATTTTGTTGTGTTTCACATGTTCTTTTAAGAAAGTAAGGTAATTCAGGCCACAGCATACAACTACTACTATGCTGCAAGTGAATGTTTCACATGTTCTTTTAAGAAAGTAAGGTGATTCAGGCCACGCCATACTTATACACGTTTTGTCAAATGATATCTCAACATCAATTAATGCATGGCAGGTGTATGGTTGATATCTTGGTGCGGATCGCTGACAAGTCCTACACCATGATATCAAACATCATCGAATACAGACCACACGCAGCCACCTTATCCTGTGGTCCGAGATATGTAAATGAAATACTTTCCACGTGGAATTTTGAGTCAAAATGGTCATTTTCTCATAGCCCATTTGAGTTTTTTTTTTTTTTTTTCAAATTGTTGTTCAAACTAATCCTTTTCAGTTTCATAATCTTGTTCAAATTAACAAAAGAGACCGTAAATTTTGAAAATGCGATGTGGTTTTAGAATTGTAATAAAACTACATTTGAGTTTTTTGTTTTTTATAACAAAAAATCGAAAAACACGTTTGACAATCATAAACTATTTTCTATTTTTTTTCTATTTTTTATTATCAAAAAATAAAAAATAGGATATTTTCAGATAACATCTTTTAGTTTTTTTCAATTATTTTTTGAGAGCTATTTTAAAAAATAATTATACAAACATATATAATAATTAAAAATAAAGTTATGGACATAAAAATTATTTTTAAAACATATTTAAAAATATCAAAAACAAGTTTAAAACAATTTTAGATTATTTTACAAAATATTAGAAAACAATTTTCAAAAACTATTCTTAAAAACTATTTTTTCATAACTATTTTAAAAAACAGTTACCAAAGGTTAAGTTATTTATTTTCAATTATTGCTTGTAAAATTGATAGTGTTTCTTTTTTGACTGAATAAAAAAAGTTAAAATATTTTATTTTTTCTATTTTGTTAAAAGTAACACGTTCATATTAATCCACATAATTAAAGTGAACTATATCAACTAAAATAATTAAAGTAAACTTGTTATCAATAAACTTATTTTAGTTATATTGATTAATATCAATAGATTACTTTTAATTTAATAAAAAAAAGTCAAATATTTTTATTTTTTTTATTTAGTCAAAACATAAACACTACCTTTATACTTTTGAGATATGTGATTAAAAAGTTAAATCATACACCCATTACTTTTTAAGTTAAATTGTTAAGTAGAATCCAAACTTTGATCTCAAGTTTACACTTCTCTATTTATTTACCCCCCATTAGTTTAATTGAACTTAAGTCAAATGATAACTCAACATCAACAACCGCTCTATTTTTTGTGTTTTTTGAATGGGGACCCTTCTTAATCAATTAATGCATGGCAGGTGTATGGTTGATATCTTGGTACGAATTGCTGAAAAGTCCATGGTATCAAACATCATCGAATACAGACCACATATCTGTGGTCCAAGATATGTAAATGAAATACTTTCTACGTGGAATTTTGAGTCAAAATGGTCATTTTCTCATAGCTCATTTGAGTCTTTTTTTCAAATTGTTGTTTAAACTAATCCTTTTCTTCAAAAGAAAAAAGAAAAAAAAAAGAAAAAATTAAAAAAGAAAACCATAATTTCATAATCCTGTTCAAATTTACACTAAAATTGCGATGTGGTCTTAGAATTGTAATAAAATTACATTTGAGACCGTAAATTTTGAATAGAAAATGGAGAAAAAGATTATTTTGAACAAAAGTTTTAAAACATGTTTAAAAGGTACCAAAAGAGCATGATATATATTGTGAACTCAACTCTATAAACTTAAATTTTTAGGAAATTTAATATTTTAACATGGTATCAGAACTTCGTTTAACGAAAGATCATACACCCAAAATTCTACCTATTATCTAGAGAGTTATTTGATTAAAAGGGTCATTGAGAACCTAATTTTGGAAATCTAACCCTTTATCATTTTTTTATCTCATTTTGATAAAAATATCCTTATTTTTTCTTCTAAAAATAATCCTTTTTTTTAAATATAAATACTTAAAATAGTTAAGAACATTTATACCAAAAATGGATTACCCTTTGAATAAAAATATATGAGGGGATAAATTCATAAATATGAAGAGTATTTCGTCCCTTCTAACCAATTATTTCTTATCTAGACGGTGTTATAGCTTCCAGGGCCGGAGAGAAAAATACATGTGAAACACAATTAAAATTCGGGAGAATTGTGTTTTGGGCCCGGCTAGGCCCAAAAATTAATAAAAGATCCTCCAAACACCTATAATTGATTGTAAGGATATAAGGTTGGAATAGACAAAAAGACCCTTTTTTACTTACACCCATCATTTTGTCTTTATACCACCACTCTTTACATGTCTCATCCATAAAATTCTCCTTTATTTAATCATTTTTTATTTTTTATTATTTTTTAAACTCCTTTAAAAATAATTGAAAAATCAAAATTATTTTATATTTTTAAATTATAAATAAATAAAAATTATATTAATAATTCAAAAATTATTTTGGAACATACTTTTGAAAAAAATATTAATTTAAATGAATAAAAATTATTTTTTACATTTTACAAGTAAATAATTTAATGATTAAAACACTATTTAAAATAAATATATTTACTATTTTTTTTCTTTTATACTAAAAAGTATTTTAAAGTTTATTTTTTTATTATTATAAAATAAAAAGTTTAAAGTTTTTTTTTTAATCTTTTTCTTTCCATAGTTTAATAATTTTTTGAACATAGACTTTTGTAATAAGTTATATGAATGTTCCAAATTTGTTTATTAAGGAATTTTTTAATGATTTGAATTAATTGAAAATTTATTGAAATAAGAAAAAAGAAAAAGAGAGAAAGAGGATAGATGAAGAGTTTTTATTTTAAATATCCAACTAAAATATTTTCGTATTTAGAAATGGATTATATCAATACATAGTATAGTAGAGATTGATTTTTTTCTCATACGAAAGGGTTAAATGATATGTTTACTCATTTTAAATAAAAACAAGTAGTTAAAAATTATATAGATTATGTTTGAGTTTGGTTTTAAACTATTTTTTCTAGTTTTTATTATTTTTTTATTTTTAAAAATTGTTTTTATTTTCTATATTGTCTCTTTTTTAAAATACATTTAATTAAAAAAATGAAAAATATTTTTAAAAATGAAAATTGAAGACCTTGTTTAATACTAAGATAATAAAAAGAATTAAATTTCATTTATTAATTATTCTTTTTTATTTTTAAAATATAATATGTTCACAATTAAATAAAGGAATTGTTCAATTGTATATTTTTTTCACAAAAATGTAATATGTTCATAAAAAAATTGGATTGAAGTTTTTCATCATTTTTTTAATCAAACTACTAGAATCATGTTTAATACAAATATATGCATATATGCACTACGGGAATATGAAATTTGTGTCACTATACAAGAGTATTTACTAACTGTATAAGGGAAATGTACTAAGTGTACAAGCAGTGTATAAGATTACCATTTATAAAAGATTTCAATCTATTTTGAACCACTCCTTTATTTTCTTTGTCACCCACAAATTACATACTCATGTCATGCACTTTATTTAACTCCCATATGGAAATTCCGATACTTTCCCCAATAATGATGTTTGGGAAAAAAAAAAAAACTAACCCTAATTCATCCATCCTTTTATTAGTTAAACCATTAGAAATATGGTTAACACACCTACATGGACATATTACTTAGAATAGATATATTGTACAATGGTATTACACTAATTGTACAAGGGAAATGTACTAAGTGTACAAGGGTGTACAAGACTACCATCTATAAAAAAATTTAATCGATTTTGAATCACTTTTTCATTTTCCTTGTCACCCATAGATTGCATACCCACGTCATGCAATTTATTTAACTTTCACATGAAAATTTTGATACTTTTCTTAGTAATAATGTTTGGGGAAAAAAAATTTAATCATAATTCATCCACCATTTTGTTAGCCAAACTATTAGAAATAAGATTAATATATCTACGTAGACACACAACTTAAGAAGGATATATTGCACCATTGTACAATGATGTTACACTAACTGTACAAGGGAAATGTACTAAGTGTACAAGGGAAATATACTAAGTGTATAAGGGTGTACAAGGCTACCATTTGTGAAAGATTTTAGGATTTTGAATCATTTCTTTATTTTTTTTGTTACCCATAAATTATTTATGAAATTTGCACTATTATATAAGGGTGTTACACTAACTATAAAAGAGTATTTCACTCACTGTGTAAGGCAATGTACTAACTGTATTGGGTAAATGTACTAATTATACAAGGGTGTACAAGATTATCTTTTATGCAAGATTTTAATCAATTCTGAACTTTTTTTTTTCTTGTCACCTAAGGATTGAACACTTTTCCCCCACACATTCCTTCACCTAAAAATTGTTTTAATTTGAAATTTTAAATTTCATCATCCAAAATTTGTAATTGCATATTTCATTTAAGTAGTTTTAACAATATTTTTTCTTACTACATTTACATCCTATATAAAGGAAAATTAACCATAATATTTAGGTATTACCTTTTTTTTTGTGAAATCAAATTAATATAAATGGATAACACATTAATGTCATTGTTTCAAATAACTTAAGACAATATAAACAACATATAATAACTGTTGAGGAAAAATTATGAATATTTTTTTTACCAAACTATGTCATTTAGATCTTCTCTACCAAAATTAAAACATAGGAAATAAAATTAAAATTAATCACATTTAAAGTGTTTATTACAAGTAAACCGAATGAAATATATATTTTTACTATTTTACCTTTATAAACATAATGTTAGCAGATATTAAAAAAAATCATATTTAAATAGAATTAAAAAGGATAAAAAATTATCTTTGTAACATTTGTAATTTTTTTTTATAAAAAATCATTAATTTAAATTATCAAGTTAATTTAAAATAATTTTTTTTGTTGTAATTATAGTTTTAAAGATTCTACGATTTTTATATTATTACTTTTAATTTATTTTCTTTGATTTTTTATTTTAAATTTCATCTAAACTTGTTTTTTCTTATATTTATATGTTTTCTGTTATATCCTTATTTAAAGTGATTTTCATCTAATTTGTATTCCATTATATTCTCTTTTCAATTTTAATGTGTTGTTATACCTCTTTACATAACAAAAGACTTTATTATTTTTCATCTACAAAACTTCATACAAAAGATATCATGTACGAGGAAAAAAAATTTAAAAAAGAAAAAGAAAATTATGATATAATTTACATACACATCTTTTAATATGATACATTTGCTTGACTTAATGACATCATGCTTTAATAATTTAAATCATGTCAAGTCCACATCTATTTTAGATTTAAAAAGGCATTTGAATATTTTTCAAATTATTAAGTTATAATACATTATTCAATTAAAAATTAATTATCACCATTAGTTAAAAGATGATCATATTACAAAATAATATATTAAAACAATATCAATGTATTGTCCAAAAAATAGAGAAAATATTCAAATAATTGTCTACAACCTTAAAGATATTTATATATATATTGGATAAAAAAGAATAATAATATTTTTTAAGGTGTTTAAAAATTATTTATTATATATTTTGTAAGTTTAAAAAAAAATATTTTATGAGGTATTTAAAAAAATTTTACTTTAAAAATATAGTAATAATCCTTTTCAACGATTACCAATATTTAATTTATTAGGCATGGTTTTTGGGAGAAAAATAATTGATGAAAATAGTAACACCTTTCTAGAAAAGAATTAATTTACATGTCCCACCAATTAGTATGTGAGAGAAAAAGATAAGGTAAATGATGAAAGAGAGTGGGAAGTTAGTTGTTTTCTTTTTCTTTTTGACAATAAAGGGCATTTTCGAAAAATTAAATGTTTCATATCCTTCTTTTCAATTTGTAGACTTTCTTTAGGTGTTGGGTTTAAGTATGAAACTTATGAGGATCTTTTATCAAAAATTTTTGGGTCCAGCTGGGCCAAAACACAATTCTCCCTTAAAATTCTACCCCTTATCTAAACCGTGTCGTAGGCTGAGCAAAATTGTCCGCCACATTATTGGAGTGCAGCATTAGACTACAAATATCAGCTACCTTCTTCTCAAAGCAAACCATCACATAAACTCCTGCAATTTTCTCTTATCATTGTTTCTATATTCCATCAACAAACTCCTTGCCTGGAAGGACATGGCATCGTCATCGTCTCCTCTAGTATTCTCGGTTAAACGGCGTGATCCAGAATTTGTTCGGCCTACAAACCCTACCCCACGAGAGGTAAAGCAGCTTTCTGATATAGATGATCAAGAAGGCCTTCGCTTTCAAGTTCCTGTGATAATGTTTTACCCAAACAATCCTTTAATGAAAGGAAAAGACCCTGTAAAGGTCATTAGAGAAGCTCTAGGTAAGGCGCTTGTATACTACTACCCATTTGCAGGCAGGCTGATTGAAGGGGATAATAGAAAACTCATGGTGGACTGCACCGGTGAAGGGGTCTTGTTCATTGAAGCCGATGCCGATACCACACTTGAGAATCTTGGTGATGCAATTCAACCAATGTGTCCCTGCTTCGAGGAGCTTCTGTATGATGTCCCTGGCTCCGGGCAAATTCTTGGTTCTCCTCTTATCTTAATTCAGGTAAATATTCTCCATCATCAATGATATTTGATAAAATAACTTATTTAACTCAAGTGGTATTTTTTTTTTATTTATTTAACTTAATGTTAAATGTAATTTACTTTCGCATTTTAGATGATTTGTTTTTAATTTTTTTTTTTTTTTTACTTATTACTTATCTTTTAATTTTTTAACGGAATAGAAAAAGACAAAACATTTAGTTTTCTGGAATACTAAAAATAACTTTTTGAAACCACTTTTTATAATAAATATTTTATAGTTATTTTTAGATATCTACAATAACATAAATATGACTGTTTTATAAATATATTTATTACTTAAAATTAATGAAAATAAATATAAATTAAAGTCAATTAGAATAAATATTAATCACAATTAAGAAGGGTAAATATGTCAATTTGATGATTTGAAATAAATTTTATCAAATAACCTAATATTTAGATAATAAGTTTTAAGTTAACAATTTAAATTAATAAATTTAAGTTATTAAGTAATAAATGTTAAGTTTAATCAGACAAATCATTGGATGTTGCTAAAGCATATATTGATAAATAAATCTTGGTACAACGTAGGTGACCCGATTGAGGTGTGGAGGATTTATATTTGCATTGCGCCTAAACCACACAATGAGTGATGGTCCTGGCTTGGTCCAATTCCTCGACGCCATAAGCGAGATGGCTCAAGGTCTGTCTGTGCCATCTCTGCTGCCCATATGGCAAAGAGAGCTGTTAAATGCCCGAAATCCGCCACGAATTACCCGTATACATCATGAATATGAGGAGGCAACCAACACCAAGGGCACACTAATGACCATGGACGAAAATAATTTGGTTCATCGATCATTCTTCTTTGGCCTCAAGGAGATAAGAGCACTTAGGAACCGACTTCCTGCAAGCCTCGGTGCCTGCTCGACGTTTGAGGTTCTAATAGCGTATGTATGGAGATGCCGCACAATTGCATTTGCAGTAGACCCTGATGAGGTTGTTCGCATTTCATGCTTAATCAATATGCGAGGCAAGCGCGGTTTCGATCTGCCTCCAGGATACTATGGAAATGCTTTTGTTTATCCAGCTTCAATTACTAAGGCTGGAATGCTATGTAAAAACCCATTGGAATATGCGATAAGGTTACTGAAGAAAGCCAAGGCGGAAATGAGCCAAGAGTATGTGAAATCAGTGGCAGATCTTATGGTCATCAAGGGCCGTCCCTCATTTACGCAGCCGGGGAACTATCTTATTTCAGATCTCACACGTGCCGGGTTTGGAGAGATCGACTTCGGGTGGGGAAAGCCAGTCTATGGTGGGATTGCTAGGGCTTTATCTAATATTAGCTTCTGTATGCGGTTCAGGAACAGCAAAGGAGAAGAAGGGAATGTTATACCTATATGCCTGCCTCTGCCAGTCATGGAAAGGTTTGAACAGGAGCTAAAGAGAATGACAAAAGAGGCAGAGCCTGTTAGACTTATTACATCCATGCTCTAAATTAAAGAGAATCTACATGGATTTTAAGTTAGGATCTCTTTAAAAAAGTTCACAATTTAAATGTAGCAGGGTGGAGATTACTAGTGATTGGTGTTATATCAATAGTAGGCAATGTATCAGTCTATGACACTGTATTTGGCTTGAAGGCTCGAGTGCTGTTGAATGCATATTTCGGCCAGTAGTGTGAGCCATTCATCTTCTAAGGAAAGGAACTGAGCTATGGATTTCCATGCATAGCATTAGTGTTTGCAAGTAAAAACATGTCTTGATAAACTCTATTTGTTTGGGGATGTATGCAAGCATTTATATCTCTTTTGAAGACAAAAGGTAGGTCTTCTTGGTGAATTTGTGTTTGCTGTACCTTTTGAGAAATATTAACTTTATATGTAGAGTGTCAAAGTTCAAAGTTGTGGAAGGTATCTTGTTGATGAGATTTAGTGCAACATGAAACATGAAATTTGACATGAAACATCATTGCTAATTTATCATAACCCTTCTCATGGAAATGTGAGCTAATGATGTGATGACCCAAACCCAAAGCTTAGGACACAACAATCATTTCACATGTGTAATACGATGGCTTGACACAAGAAGTAGTAATTAAGCTAACAAAAAAGTTTTAACTAGAAATTTACCTTTTCATACAATAATTTGTATATTAAATTATGACAAATGTCTTGAAAAGTAGTAGTAAAGTGAACCACTAAAACAAAAAATTATCTAATTAATTAGTCTCTTATCTAAAGAAATAAAGGGGCTTTTGAACCCTTCATACCCATGTCACTTATTCCCAAAATCAAGTATACCTAAAAATATTTAATAAAAGGAGTGAACTTGAATGTAAATAAAGGATAGAGATTAAATATATTTATTTTCAAAAAGTGATATAGGGAATGTTTGTAATATGAGCCAAATTATATTAAATAAACTTGTATTACATGTGTTATTTTTATAAAGTCTCAAATGATATATGTTTTTCAATAAATGTGAATATATTAAAAAAAAAATTAGTACATTGTTAATAGAAGTGCTCAACATGGTGAAACTTATGAAAGCAGGCGACCAATGGAAAATTTTGGTAACTTATTAATAATAAGTTAACTTTAATCATATTAGTTGATATCAATAGGTTACTTTTAACTAAATAAAAAAAATCAAATATTTTGATTTTTTCTATTCAGCCAAAAACCAAACACCACCTTAGACAACAATTTTCTTGTGATTTGTTTTTTTTTTTTTTTTTGAAACACAAATTTAATAATTAATAAAATAAAATAAAATCTAAGTAATCACAGAAAGATATGAGAGGTCATCACATAAAAAAAATATTTTGAAACATTTTTGTCCAAACAACATGGTCAATAAACCCTAAGTGCGTTCCCACTTACTATAAAAAAAAAAGTGTACTTTTTTACTTTTAAAATACAAGGTGGGCTACACAAAAATTGAAAAAAAAATCTTCGAATACAAAGAAAAACTAGGGGATATATCACTTGCAGTTGGTGTCAAGAAAGGACATACTATAGCACTATCACGCATTGGTCGTGCACACAAGTATGGCTAACGCATGCCCTATAGCAATCCACGTTGTTATGCCTTCTTGGTATGTGGGTTCCATGCGATGCTTTCCTGATTGTTGTAGGCCTCCCAATTGCAACCAATATCCTCTTTTTGGTCGGGGGATTCCATCAGTCTACTTATTTTCTAGTTTTGGTGTCTTGAAGTTCATGTTAGAAAAACACTCTTTCCTAAGATGGATACTTATAAAGCAAGATAAAAAAAATCATATTTTATTTATTTATTAATTTTACCTAAAATGTTGATAAAATATTACATAAAAAGAGCTTAAGATGAATAGAGTATTTTGATATCACCTTCAAATTCATTTAAAAAATGATCCAATGGCGAGTTAAGGTTGTTTTCTTGAAAAAAAAATGATACAACCTGTGCTTTAAAGCTAATGTTGAAATAGTGAAAGACCTAGATCTAGGCATATCTTAGTACTCTCATGATACCCTTATGATGTAGTGAAAAAAGAATCCCATGGTAGCGAATGTTACATGAGCATACACCTAACATCCAAAATCGAAAGTCTTACTCAAGACGTGGAGAGAGAGACAAAGAAAGAGAGTTGTTTGTGTTTGTACCTATACACCTCTATAGAAAGGTACGCATTTTTATGTTGTGAGTGTAGAAAAAAGAAGAGCTCTCTCTTGTTTAAACACCAACGAAGCAAGCCTAGTAGAATATTAAACTTGAACTCCCTTCTCTCATCTATGGTCAATCAAAACACTTGACTAGATAAAAAAATTAGAACAAGGGAGAAAATATACAAAGGGCTTGGTGTCATGCATAGGAGTTTGTCTATCTTGACCAACTTTTAGGACTCAAATTCTATAATTTAGATAAATAGAACCTTGCATAAGGCATAACCACTCAACTTAGAAAAACCTTCTATACTAATTGCAACTGAGTTGTAGTTAAACATATAAAAATATTTATGGGAACAATAACTTTATGAGTTAATTTCACTCTCATCCATTGATAATTTTTTTCAAATACTCTCAATTCAAGCAAGTGATAGTTAGGCTAGGAATTTTTCATTATTAGGCCATTGGTTTAAACTTTATTTTTGGACAGTGTTTACATGTTATAAATTAGTTACTGTTTGAACCATTTCGGTTTGAAGTTGTTAGGACAATAGCAAAGTGGCTGATGTGTTAGTTTTTTTAAGTTAAATTTTGAGGATTATAGTACATTTTACTACTCTGAATAAGAATTTGGTAATTAGTGATCTTACGGTTACAAGATAATTGTTTGAGTCTTCAAACTTGAAGTTTGAAATGATAGTCACATCCTTGGAGGGGGTCTTTGGCACGAAACATATATTCTGTAATCAAGAGGCTTGAGACGATCTATCCTCTTGTAATGGGTCTGTTTGTGTTTATATATATATATATATATATATTATTTTATGTTTGGTTCTTAAAAAAAAAAAAAAAAATTGAGGAAAGAAAAAATGATAAAAAAAAAAAAAAAAAAACTTCTAGTGTTTGATTTTTCCATTGAAATAAGGAAAAAATTTAAATTAGTTGGAAACTTATACGCTTTTATATTATTTAATCTAACTTTCTCAAGTAGATTAGCCTTTTAAGCATTAAGCACATCAATCTTATTTTTATGAGCTTCAAAACAGCATTATTTTTCATACAACTCTTTATTAGTCTTTCATGCTCAACAACAAGATTACTCAAGAATTCAACCCTTTGTTCATTAGTAAACTCATCATCATCATTATCACTATTACAATCACTATCATGCATAGATTCAATAGATGCAATAAAATCTAACAAATCATTGGGATCATACCTTACACTTTAAAAGTTGTGGAACCACTCTCTTCAAAATTAGTATCACTCCATTTTCCTTGCATAGACTTTTTGGCATCTTTGGGGCTAGGACAATCTTGAGCATAATGTCCCAAACCTCCACAGTTAATGCATTCAACTTTCTTACCTTTGGAGGAACCTTTTCTTTTCCCATTGGATGATTGTTCATTAGGTTTTTTTCCTTTTCTAGATTCTTGGTTCTTTTAGAACCTTTTATTCAATTTGATGACCCTTTTAATCCTTCTAGCCATATGAGTCAGTTCATCATTCATTATATCATATGACATTTCATTATCGTTTACCTCATCCTCAAAAGCCTTAAAAGTAGAGTCTTTAGGCTTTTCGGAACTAGGTAAGGTCATCTCGTATGTTTGAATGGAGCCTACAAGTTCATCAACTCTCATGAAATCGATGTCCTTACTCTCCTCTATGGTAGCTACTTTAGGTCTAAATCTCTTTGGAAGGGATCTCAATATTTTTCTACCTTAGAATTAGGAATAGGTTCTCCAAGGTTGAAGAAGAATTTACAATATCACTTAATTTAGAATAAAAGGAAGAAAAATTTTGATTTTCATGCACCCTAATATTCTCAAACTTAGTAGTAAGCATTTGCAATTTTAAAATCGACGTACCTTCATGAGTGACTTGAAGAATATCCCATGATTCCTTTGCATATTTACAATTTGCTATTGTAAAGATAATATGAGAATGAATGTTTGTATTATATTGTTGTGTTAATAATGAATACAAAAGCAGCTTTATATAGCTGAATTACAGAATTTGAAATAGCATAAAATCAGCTAACTACTTACATGATTAAAGGATGATAGTTACAACAATACGATAGATACAAATAAAACAAACTATATCTGGTTGTTGCTCTCACACCACCCCCCCGCCCCCCCCCCCCGTGAAGCTGAAGGCGGAGAAGAACAAAGTCGAAGCTTGTCTCGGTGCTTAACAAAAACAAATAGACGCTGACCAAGTGGTTTGGTAAGAATATCAGCAATCTAGTCATCTGAAGAAATAAAACGAACCTGAATGTTGCATTGTTGGACTTGTTCTTGAATGAAATGATAGTCAAGTTCGATATGTTTTGTTCAGGCATGAAAGACAGGATTCGAACATAGATAAATAGCTCCCACATTATTGCACCACAATGTAGCTGGATTTGAGGAAGAGAAGCCAAGTTCAAAGAGAAGTGATTGAAGCCACATAATTTCAGCAGTAGAGTTAGCAAGAGCACGATATTCACTCTCGGTGGAAAACCAGGTAATGGTTGGTTGTTTCTTCGAAGGCCATGAAATGAGATTTTTGCCTAGATAGACTGCATAACCATTTGTTGATCAACGATCATCGGGGCAACCACCCCAATCACTGTCAGTGAAGCATTGCAAATCAAGAGTGGAATGCTTGGAGAAGAACAAACCGAAACCAACAGTAGCCTTAAGATAACGCAACAGCCTCTTAGCTGCTGTCCAACGCTCTTGAGTGGGCTGATGCATAAATTGAGATAATGTATTGACCGAGAATGAGATATCAGGACTGGTCAGAGTAATGTACTACAAGGATCCAACCACTTGGCTATATTGCTCTGCATTTTATAAAGGATCACCAGAGAGTTTGGAAAGTGGAGGGCTGGTCGACATAGGTGTATGACAAGGCTTGCAATCAGACATGTTAGAATTGGCCACCAAATCAGTAATGTACTTTCGTTGGGTGATGAGAAGACCATCAGCCGAAAATTGTGCCTCAATACCCAATAAGAAATGAAGGGATCCAAGGTCTCGAACTGGAAAGGTTGATTTGATCTTACTTAAAAACCAATCCAGTTTTGTAGAATCAGAGCAAGTAAGGAGGATATCATCCACATAAATTAGAACATAGAATTTAAGAGCACCTTGATGAAGAATAAAGAAAGAAGAATCAGCCTTTGAAGCTTGAAAACCAAGGTCCTACAAAAAGGAAGTGAGTTTGTGAAACCAGGCCCGAGGGGCCTGTTTGAGACCATACAACGACTTAGACAACTTACACTCATAGTCTGGATGTGAAAAGTCTTGAAAGCCAATGGGCTACTCCATTTAAATATCTGAATCAATAAAACCATGTAAAAACGCATTTGAGATATCAAGTTGGCGGATTGACCAATGTGAAGAAGTAGCAATTGATAAAATAGTCCAAATTGTAGTTGCTTTAACCACAGGACTAAAGGTCTCAGTGTAGTCAATACCAGGCTGCTGCAAGTAATCCTTCGCAACGAGCCGAGCCTTAAATCGATCTATCTCCCCATTAGTTTTCCTTTTAATTCGATAAACCCATTTACTGCCAATGATATTGGCAGTTGGAGGTCGAGGAACAAGAACCCATGTGTGATTCTGAAGCAAGACATTAATTTCACTTTGCATTGCATCACGCCATTCAGCATATGGTTTGGCTTGAGTGAAGGTTTGTGGTTTTGTGATAAGGTAATTTTTAGCTTTGGTGGAAAGACAAGCATGTCGTTTTTGCATGGTGGAAGAACGAAGCTGCATGGGGTGAATTTGAGGAGGAAAGGTTGAGGTAGAAGACGCAGCATTTAGTTGAGCTAGACAATGGGTGAGATCAACAATAAGAGATAGTGGAGGATCAGTGGTTGAATCTGATGAAGGTGATTGTTGTGGGATAGGAGAGTGAGAGGAGGGTGGCGTGGTCAAAGGTGGGGACTGAGCTGACAATAAGGAATTATTTGAAGATTGATCAGTGGTAGAAAATAAAGGAATATTAGAGGGAGTAGAGGTCTGACCTGAATTTCCAACAGAACCCGTGGATGATGGAGGTACACTTTTAATGTGAAGCCATGGGAAATTTGAAGAGTCCTTTGGAGCTTGAGATGCTGCAATATGAGAACGATACAAAAAGAGGCTAGGATTAAAAACAACATGCCTAGCAATATAGACCCTATCATTTGATAAATTAAGACAACGACTACCCGAGTGAGAGGGACTTGGACCAAGATAGACACAAGGAGTGCTCCGAAATGCAAACTTATGGTTATTATATGGACGTAGTAGGGGAAAAATAGTGCACCCAAAAGGCTTTTGAGTAGAATAATTAGGATGTTTGTGAAATAAAACAAAGTATGGGGAAGAATTATTAAGAACTGGAGTGGGCAAATTATTAATAGAAGAACAGCTCATTTCAAATGCATAATTCCAATACGGTAGTGGTAAATTAGAATGAGCAAGAAGTGCCAGATGGCGAATTATCCGTTCTACGACACCGTTTTGTTCATGAGTATGAGGACATGCAAGTCTGTGAACAATGCCGACTTGTTTAAAATAGGTGTTTAGTTTTCGGTATTCCCCTCCCCCATCCGAATGGAATGCCAAAATTTTCTAATTAAATTGACGATGAATGAATTGCTTAAATTGAAGAAAGACAGAATAAACATCACTTTCATTTTTAATCAAATAAACCCATGTGTAACGGGAATAATCATCAACGAAAATAAGAGCATAACGATGGCCAAGACTGGACAACAAAGGAGCAGGGCCCCAAACATCAGAGTAAATAAGTTGAAAGGGAGCAGTACTTTTATGTTGAACTGATCCTAAAGATAGTCTAGCATGTTTGCCCAAAATGCAAGAAGAACAAAGAGAACTAGAATTACTGGAACAAGGTAAATGAAATTGCTTGATTAAACTAGACACGATACGCCGTTGAGGATGTCCCAAAGCAGCATGCCATTCATCCATGGTTGGTGCTTCAGCTGTAAATGCTTGCTTGACATTAGGGTGAAAAGTGTACACTCCATCTTTACTTGGGCCTTACAGGAGGATTTTCTTGGACACTTGATCCTTGACAAGAAAATAAGAGGGCCAAAATTCAAAGAAGCAAGAATTATCAGTGGCAAATTTTTGAACTGAAAGTAAGTTTTGACAATTTGAGGAACATAAAGAACATTTTTTAAAGAGAGAGAACCAGAAGATGAAGGAAGGGATGTGATACTAGTATGAGTTATTTGCAAACATTGTCCATTACCAACATGGAGTTGGTCATGTCCGTTATATTCATGAGCAATGCTAAGATTGGCTAAATCAAGGGTGATGTGATAGTTCGCTGTTGTGTTAGGATACCATGGCATAGTGGAACCTCCATGAGTGTAGTTGGCAACAGGAACTTGAGAACTTGCACAATTATTTTGAGAATGACCAGCCGAAGAGTAATTAGCATGAGGAGTTGCATTTTGGTTGTGAGAGTTGTAACAAGAATATCGACGATGACAACGATCAGAGCGGTATGGTTTCTATAGCCATAGATTTGGCAAGGACCATGGGGTCGATTTCCATTCCAATTCGAAGGTTTCTTGTGATTATTATTCTGAGATGGAGTGGGAAGCAATGGAGCAGAATTAGACTAACAAGTCACCATGTTTGCTTGAGGAAGATCAGTAGAACTCTTAAAGTAAAATTTCATGAGCAATAAGTTGACCATGAAGTTCAGGAAATGACACTGGTTCAGAACGAAGATTTAAGGCAGTGATAATGGCATGATAGTCACTGCCAATATTGCGATAAATTATTGCATTAAATTCTACTGGGGCAAGAGGACGACCTGCCGCATTTAGCTCATCAGCTAAAGCTTTAGCACATTGCAAATATGCTAAGACAAAGAGATCATTTTTCTTCAATTCTTGGAGTTCAATGTGCAATTGCAGCTGTCGGTTTTGAGAAACTGAACCAAAAGCTTGAGAGAGAGCCTGCCATACTTCATAAGATGAGGATAACCCAATAACATAAGGAAATATCTCTTCTGAAAGAGAAGAAAGGATCCAGGAATGAAGCATCTGATCCTTTTTATACCATGTTTCATATTCTGGATTTGGAATCTCAGCAGGACGAGTAGAAGAATCTTTAATTGTTTTCGATGGAGCAACAATTGAACCATCAACAAACCCAGTCAGATTTTGGTAATTAAGAAGAGGATTAAATTGAGTTTTCCAAGCAATATAATTTCTTGAAGTAAGCTTCACAGAGAAGGTATGATGAGTAGAAGAAGAGATTGAATTTGAAGAGATCATTTTAGAAGAAGTCATGATTGATCAGAAAATCATAATGACGGCTCTGATACCATGTAAAGATAATATGAGAATGAATGTTTGTATTATATTGTTGTGTTAATAATGAATACAAGAGCAGCTTTAGCTGAATTACAGAGTTTGAAATAGCATAAAATCAGCTAACTACTTACATGATTAAAGGATGATAGTTACAACAATAAGATAGATACAAATAAAACAAACTATATCTGGTTGTTGCTCTAACAGCTATCCTGCGAAACTCATCTAAACAAACTCAATTAAGAATACTAAATAAAGTTCTAGCATTGGCTTCACTACCTTCGGTGTCGGCTTTGTCCTATTCATGTTTAGGTTTAAGTTCTCCTGTTGATCTTCCTTGAGCATCAAGAATTAATGATGGTCCACAACCATATTCAATTGTGTCTCATACTCTTTCACCTTGCATTTTGAGGAAAAACATCATTCATGCTTTCCAATGGGAGTAATTACGCCCATCAAAATAGAGTAGACTATTCAAAGGAGCACCACTTTTTGACTATTCCATATCAGACTTACAAGATCAATAAAAGTTTGATTTTTATTTAATAAGATTAATAAAAATTTGATTTTTATCTAATATGATTAATAAAAAATTGATTTTTAAACAATATAAACAATAATAAATTGAATTTTTAATCAATAGGATAAAGAATCGGTTTTTTATCTTGCTCTGATACCAATTGAAAAATAGGTATTGCTCAAATACTACTCGAATAATAACCAAAAGTTTGATAGGGAACACCTAGAGGGAGAGAGAGGGGGGGGGGGGGGGGTGGGGGGGTTGGGGGTTGAATGGGTGATTTAAAAAATTTTAAATAAATTATTTATAAAATATGTCTAAACTTTATCTTAAGATTTTCTCCCAAATAAAAAACTAATTTTTATGGTTAATTGATATCCAAAGATTAATCAGGAAATTCATCAATGTAGAGTCTTAATTGTAATAAAAGTATCAAGAGTATATTATATTGCTTGTACAACTTGTGGTGGATAGTAGTTTGCAGCATAGATTAAAAGAACTGTTAAGCTACTCATGGGATCCCAATAATATATATTAAGTTAATATTTCTCCTTCACATGTGAACGAGATATGAGATATCAAATGAAGGAAATGGTGATTCTCAATGTTATTGTTAATACCATATTAAGCTACATATATAACCTAAAAGCTAAACTGCTAGGTAATAGGTTTAACAATATACCAAGCTAATTTAAGTTGATTTGTATTTAAAATGATCATGTTTTTTTAATAAATAATAATTATGTCAATATAAAGTTTAACAATGTTAACCCTCAATATGTTTAAATATCTAATAGGTTATTTGGTAAGCTTTTTTCTTTTTCTTTTTTTTTTAAATGATGATGAATGACATAAGTTTTTATATTCTTTTTTTTTTTTTTTTGGGGGGGGAAGAGATATATTCAATTTTTTTAACCACTGTAAGTAATTGTAAATAATTACTATGTAGGGTGAGATTTCCCTCTATGTGTACATACCTGCTCATATAAAGAATGTTTCTTGCTCTGCTCAATAATGAATTGAGCCTCTTTACACTATTTTCCTTTCTTCTCTTTGAATTCTTTTCCTTTGTGCTATCTTTTCCAGATCCAATTTGGTATCAAAGTTGCTTCAATCCAAAATGGATTCATCTTCATCAACCCCTCTTGGAACCTCTTATGCTACAAATCCCTCATCTAATATTGAAATTCCTCCACAGATTCCAAACATGTAACGAAATTTTCCAGAAACCAGTTTTTGATTCAAAACATCTTACCCTACTCAGTTCATTCATCAATCTCTTCCAACTCTTAGCCAACCACTCACAATCAAATTGGATTAAAGCAATTACCTCATCTAGAAAAATTAGTTTCTGAATGTAATCATTGTCAATCGGGTTGAGGATTACATCGATGGAACTCTCCCTACTATGGTCATGCTCTAAATAAGCACAACTTTTTAAAACTTGAAGATGGTACTAGTATCTATCTTACATTTAAAATAGCAATAGTAAAAGGACATAGTGATCAATATCTTATAAGCAATAATAGCCCAAAGATAATAGTGAGGTATATTTGTTTAATGAATTCTTTTAGAGTTGTAATAATAAAGAATTTTAGAATTCACAATCAAATATAAATAGTAGGAGAAGTAAGTGTAAAATTATAGTCAATATAATTCACATTTTAGAATTAATTATGAAATAAGATTATGGAAAGTATATGTAAGTTTAGGATCAATACAAAACTCACACTTGACTTACATCCCGTAGATGTTATGCATCAAAGAGCATACTAACTAGTATTAAACCATGGAAACCTAAAAGAATATGTAAGAAAATGATGAAGAATGTCTTAGATTTAGAATAACATCAAATATCAAAATAAAAACAAGAAGAAAATAGAGGAACCATAAAAATTTAAAGATATGACTTCATCTACTTTCAAATGATTGAAAGTTAAAGAAATCCCAAAGTAATACAAATCAAACATGAATTAGCTTACTATATGCTAAATCTTTGATCCAATTTTGCATGCTATTAATCGAAAATAGACTCATGTTTGGAATCTTCTTCTTCTTCATATGAGAGAATTGAGAATTTCTTAAATGATTATTTGATTGTTGAATGAATTTCATAGATCATTATTTAACTGCTAGGGTTCAACGAACCAATATGTATTAGGCCTTTAAGTATTTGAAGGCTTGGGTTCAATGAATCAATGTGTATTAGATTTTTAAGAAGAGTGTGAAGCCCATCCTAGCTACAATTATAATTAATGGGACTACTATATTCAATTATATTTTTATATTAGTCTTTTATAATTTAAAACCACATTTTTTGGACTCATTAAGAGATTTTACTTGAATTTTATTTATTTTTTTTAAAGGCCTTTCTTTTTGGAAAGAGTTTTGACACACAAGGAATTATAAAATTGTTTTTAGAAAAGCCTTATTTTAGTTTTCTATGCAAGATGTTTCATGTTTAATGAAATTTGTAATATGGAAAAGAAGTAAGCATAATGTGCTTCAAAGCACCTATGGTAGGGGCCTTGGGTGCACACCACCATGGGCAGCAAAACAACCCAAGAAGGAGTCTAATGAGTGGCTGGTTTAAGGCAAAATCCATGGCTGGGAGTTGCTTAAATTTGAGGCTGAGAATTTGCTAATTTTTGGAATTGAAAGTTGAGGTATGATTTCAAGGTTGCAATGAGAGCTGATGAATGGAGATTTCAAGGTTGCAATGTGAGCTAATCGATGGCTAACCCATGTCCAATTTGATAGACTTGTGGGCTGGAATTTTTCCAGCAAATTTTTATTTAAATAAGCAATTGGTTAGAAAGTTTTATAACATAAAGGAAGGATTTTATTTGACTCGACATAATTATGAACATCTTCCATTTATTTTTAAGATTTGGTAGACTTGTGAGCTGGAATATTTAGAGGTCATCCTTTCATAATTATTTGAAATTTGAAATTTTTGGTTTAAAAGTGATGAACTTCCTTTTTGGATGAGGATATCTCTTCTAACTTGTATTTTCTTTTGGAAATAATTGTACAAGTTGTTTTCATATGAAGCTAGGATTGTAAGACTAACTGGTTGACTATGAAAGTAAAATTGCTACATCAATGCACTTTCCTTGCATGGATTAGACTTGGATTCTTCAAAGGTTTGACTTTCCTAAGATTACCATGGTTCTTAAAAAGGCAAGTTGGATTTAGGGATGGGGGTGTTGGCGTTAGGATGGTGGGATGATGGAATTATTTTTTAAACTCCCACTAATCCAGGACCATACAAGAAAGGTTTTCATAATTAAAGAGGTCTTGGAAATAAAATCAAAGAAGCTTTCAATTATGAAAAAATTTGTGGGAGAGAGATTTGGCAAATCTATCACCTCATTTTGATGTTGGCTATAAAAGTGGGTAAAGGTAGGGTATCAGAGAAATTGAGTTTCATTTGCATAAACTAGTTATATTTGGTTAGAGTGGTCAGTTTTAAAGATGAAACTCTCAACTTGCTATTGATGTTGATGGTTATAGACTTGTTACGAGGATTGTAAACAAGATCTGGACATGTCTTAGCTACTAAGCAATTAAAATTTGCAAAAAAAAAAAAAAAAAAAGAAAAAAAAATCTGTCACAGAAAATTATTTGCTATTTTTCAGGCCTCAAAAATAATTATTACAATAATAATCCACTTAAATAAAATGCATGAGAAAAAAAATCTAAAAACAATAAAATAATAAAAAATTTATTGTAGAATAGAATGTTCTCTAATAATCTCAAAAATATTCTAAAAAACTTAGACAAGAATTTTCTTGTGGTTTTTGTTTTCTTGAAACACAAATTTAATAATTAAAAATTAATGAAATAAAAAAAATCTAAATAATCATGGAAAAATATGAGGTCATCACATAAAATATATATATATATATATATATATATATATATATATATATATATATATCTTGGAACTTTTTTGTCCTAAAAAAACATGGTCAATGAACCCCAAGCGCTTTCCTACTTACTAAAAAAGAAGTGTACTTTTTTACTTTTAAAAAACAAGGTGGGCTACAAAAAATTTTTTTAAAAAAAAAAATCAAACAAATACAACGAAAAATGAGGGGATATATCAAGAAAGGACATAGGATAGCACTATCACGCATTGGTTGTACACATGAGCATGGCTAACGCATGCCCTATAACAATCCACTTTGTTATGCCTTCTTGGTATGTGGGTTCCATGCGATGCTTTCCTGATTGTTGTAGGCCTCCCAATTGCAACCAATCTCCTCCATTTGGACTTGAGATTCCATTAGTCTACTTGTTTTCTAATTTTGGTGTCTTGAAGTTCATGTTAAAAAAACTCTCTTTTCTAAGATGGATCCTTATATTTGCAAGAGAGAAAAAAAATCATATTTTCTTCATTAATTTTACCTAAAACGTTGACAAAATATTACATAAAAAAGCTTAAGATGAGTAGAATATTTTGATATCACCTTCAAATTCATTTCAAAAGTGATCCAATGGGGAGTTAAAGGTTGTTTTCTTGAAAAGAAAAATGATACAACCTATGCTTTCTAACGACAGTTTAGAAAGGAATGGATGAAGTCGATGCTATTTTCATTGACTAGCAGGTTTTAATATACACACTGTTTATTTTCCTTCCTTTGCAGCCTGCAACTTGGAAATTTTATTTTCTGTGACTTTATTCTCTAGAGTTACAGCCTATAGCTTGGAGATTTTATTCTCTTGAGCTGTATTAGAATCTTCTTGATTAGATTCTTAACATGCCCCCTCAAACTAGTGTGTGGTTGAGGTTGAACACCCAGTTTGTTCCTGAACACCTGAAAGGTAGCCTTGGGTAATGGCTTGGTGAAGATATCAGAGAGCTAAGATGATGAAGGGATGTGTCGTGTGATAAGATGAATCACTGCAACCTTTTCTCGGACAAAGTGGTAGTCAAGCTCAATGTGCTTTGATCTTGAATGAAACAAAGGGTTAAGTGACATGTAAAGGGCACTGATATTATCACAAAATAATTATGGGGGTTGTGCCAAGGGAACACCAATATCTTGAAGAAGAAATGTGAGCCCTGTTATCTCAGTTATGGTGGAGGCCATAGATCGATATTCGGCTTCAATGCTGGAGTGAAACATAGTGGGTTGTTTCTTAGCACACCAAGAAATACAATTGGTACCAAGGAATGTGCAGAAACTAGTGATGCACTTCCTTGTTGTGGTGCAACTAGCCCAATCTGCATCACTCAACGCATAAAGGTTGGTAGGGCTTTGGGCAATATAACGAAGACCAAAATGTTGTGTCCCATTTAAGTATCGCAATATCTATTTTACAACCTTCAAATAGCTAAAAGTGGGGCTGCTAAGGAATTGAGACACTTTATTTACTGCAAAGGTGATGTTGGGTCTTGTGAAAGTGAGATATTGGAGAGCCCCTACTATGCTGCGGAAAAGGGTAGCATCAACGGGTTCTGAGTTCGAAGAGTTGTCTTTTACAGCCATTGGTGTAGCAAGGGGAGCACTCTCCAACATTTTTGTTTTGTGAAGAATGTCTTGTGTGTATTTGTGTTGAGACAAGAACACTCCACTAGGAAATGGCTTCATTTCTATTCCAAGAAAATAGTGCAATGATCTGAGATCCTTGATTATAAACTCATGACTCAACCTGAAGATTAGATGTTGGAGAAACTCATCGTTATTGCTTGTAAGGAGAATATCATCTA
Organism: Vitis cinerea var. helleri x Vitis riparia; assembly: GCA_946000715.1. NCBI lineage: Eukaryota > Viridiplantae > Streptophyta > Magnoliopsida > Vitales > Vitaceae > Vitis > Vitis cinerea var. helleri x Vitis riparia. The sequence goes on along the minus strand of OX253993.1, from coordinate 18,261,713 downwards.
CATAAATGAGAGTAATGGATGTAATATATAAAAAAAGAGGCATCACACGTGCTCCAAGGTGCAGAAGATATTTAGAGAGTCTATCAAACCAGGCACGAGGTGCCTATTTCAATCCATAGAGTGATTTTTTAAGTAAGCAAACATGATCTTTCTTAGTTGGATGAATATACCCTGGTGGCTGCTCTATGTAGACAATTTCTTTGAGGTTACAATGCAAGAATGCATTTTTAACATCAAGTTGCCTTATCTTCCATTTGAAGGATAGGGAGAGAGCAATCACTAACCTAATGGTTGTTGGTCAAACTACTGGACTGAAGGTTTCATCATAATCAACTCTAGAAATTTGAGTGAATCCCCTTGCAACCAAACGAGCCTTGAAGCGATCTATGGTTCCATCTTCCTTTGTTTTAATGTGATAAATCCAGTTGGAGCCGATAATATTAATACTAGGCGGTCTTGGAACTAAGCTCAAGTATCATTAGTGTTGAGGGCAGAAAGTTCCTCTTCCATAGCAGCTATCCAGCAAGGATCTTTCAAGGCTTCCTGAAGGGAATTGTGAGAGCTTGAATCTGAGCATTTCACGTCATGGATGTCAAGGTGTGTGGAGATGCCTTCCATGTTTGGGAGAGAATCTACTGGAGTAGATGATGGAAATATTGCATCTTGATTTGCTTGACTTTCAAAGATTAGAGCATTCGGGACTGAAACCTTATTTTGTGGAGAATCAGCATTAAAGTCGCAACAATTTGTAAAGTCAGAAATAGGCAAGGCTGTTGATTTTTCCTTTCTAGAAATCTCCTTGTTTGAAAGAATTTTGTATGAGTCATCAATTTTGCCAATCCATTCGTCCAAACTTGGAAATTCGGATATGTTTTTATGACAAATTTTGAACCCAATTTTGAACCCCCTTGATTTCGAAGAGAAGGAAAACATAGACATCCTAATACCTGCAAACCACTATAGTCTAGATGTCTTTTGTAAAGTTTTTTATATGAGCTTTCATTCTGCAAGACTAAAGATGGTAAATGATTAATCAAACACAGCCGTGGAAAAAGCCTTCTACCCATAAAGATAGGGCATATTAGCATGAAATGACATTGTAAGCCCAGTTTCACCTATATGTTGATGTTTTCATTCTGCTACACCGTTTTGTTGAGTAGTTCCTAGACAAGACGCATGGAGTTCAATGCCACAACATTGAACATGGTTAATAAATTCAATTGAACTGAACTCTTCTCCTCCATCACATTGGAAAATCTTAATTTTTGAATCCAATTTTTTTTCAACAAGTTTTTGAAACTAGATGAAACAACTAAAGAAATCAGACTTTCACTTGAGAGGGTATAACCAAGTGAATCTGCTAAAATCATCAATAAAAATGGCATAATATCGAAAACCTTGGTTTGAAGCTATAGGAGTTGGTCCCCAAATATCACAATGAATTTTTTGAAAGGGAAACTTGGAGATTTTATTATTGCTTTTGAAAAGAAGTTTGCAACTTTTTCCCATTTGACAACTAATGCAAATATTAGGCTTAGATATCCAATGAGACAAATCAATAATATTCTGCTCTTTTAACAAAGACAATATTTTTGAATGAGGATGTCCAAGTCGTTGATTGATTACTACTCAAAAAGTGCTATTTCGTAGCTTGTAATAAACTCTTTTAAACACTTTTGAGTAGTAGTTATCACCTTTTAACCCAATTAACATATTAAGGACCCTTGCAATCAATTCTAATCAAATTGTGTTAAGTTTTGGTGTTTTGATAGCTTTTTGATCACCAAAGCAATCCGAGTTTGAGAGAGATTCTTTGGAATCCATGGCAAAGATGTCCGGACAGGGCGTCCGGACACACCATTGGAGAGCGGCGGAACGTGGGCTATAGCAAGGCTTGCTCACTGTAGTCAATGATCCGGACAAACATATCCAGATAGGATATGCTATCATCCGGATGGAGTTGAGCCGGATAGCATGGCGGCGCATGTCCTCTTGGGGAATCCGGATGGAGTTGAGCCGGATGGGTCCCTACACCTTACACACGCAGACGGTCCCCCTTGCGCAACATAGCTCAGTCCACCCGGGGAGGAATTCCGTCCGCCGACATTTCACATCCGGATGTCTCACAGCCGAATGGGAGAGAAGGACGTTTCAACTTCTCCGGTCAGACATATCCGGATCCTCAGATAGCGCTTACCCGGATTTTGCACAGTGCCACGGTGTTCTCCTGAAGCTTCCAGATATTTGCCACCGACTAAGTTAGATTTTTTCTCTCAAGATATTTTGTGTAAATTTCTATTTTCTCCTTGTAATCAGTCAAAGATATTACTGGGATATTTCTTAGAAAATATCTTCTCTATATATATCTTTGAACCAATGTAGAGGATAGAGAGAGATAATATATGTGAAATCGACGAACAGAGCACTTGCTCTGTTTTTCCTATTTTTGTTTTCTCGTAGTTTTATTTCTAGTCAATCAAACTTTGAGGATTTTTCCTCAGAGGATGAGAGGCTAGGCTCTTCGTCTCTTGGAGTGAAGAAAGCCGAGTAAGTTTCTTCATGCATAAATTGGAAGTTTTGTTGTTTTAGTTTTTAATGAAGAGAAAGTGTGATCCGTTAATGGTTTTTATCTTTTTAGTTAACTTAAAACGCCTTTAAATCACCTGGGCCAACACTTGGTAAGGCAAGTGATCTCCATCCATTGAGATGCACTAGTTTATCTTTTGCGAGCCTTTAGGAGGTGGTTTGAAGGTAGGATTTTCTAGAATAGCCAACACTTGGTAAGCTTTTGGACTCCAAGGAGACATCCATTAGTTATCTCTTGCGAGCTTGTGAAGGGTAATCCAAGGTTAAAGATCACCTTGAATGGCAAATGCTAGGTGAGAAGCACGAGCCATTGCAAGTTGAATCAGTGAGAGGGATTTAGTGTTTGAACCCATTAATGGGAAGCATCTGTACCACACCAGTTAGAGAATTAACTATATGTTAATTCTCTAATGCGAGGAAAAGAAACAAGTGACCGGAACTCTCCTTTTTGTATGAGGAACCTGAGCCTAGTGATCTAAACTCCAAGAAACACCTTTCTTTGTAAGTAAAATCAGTTACTATTTTTGGTTAGTTTAAAACCAAACCTTTTTCATTTAAACATCTTTATGTGTTCTTTTAAAGCTAACCTTGAAATGAAAAGGCACCAATTCAACTTTGAATTAATATCAATTGTAGAGTGAAAACCCATCCCAGTGAACGACCCTAGAGCCACTATGCTATGCTAGCTAAGGCTATCCTAGTACATGGTGTAATAGGTTATAAATTTTGTTGATTACTCCCTGAGGACCACAATCAAGGGACACCAGCTGGACACGAATCAAATGGCACCACTGTCAGGGACCATTGAGAGGACATGAATCAGCTGAGAGACCAATTGGGAACGAATCATTGATGCCAAACTGTAGAAGAATTACCCTCTTTCCTTATTACACCAAATGAAATGGAAACAAAGAATGAAACTAAAATCATGGAAACAACTATAAAGAAGATGGAGCCCATATGAGAAAGAAGCCAAAAAAAAAAAAAAAAATCCAACCCAACAAGTAGAGGGTTCTCTCTCATTTCAAAGCAAACATTAAACACTAATGAAAATTTTTACAGTTATTAATGAAATTCCTTAAATATTCAAGATTTCATGAAAAGATGAATACTTGGATCTCTTGAACAATTAAAGAATATAAGAAGATTTCTTGAAGAAATTAATGGTTTTAAGATTTTTTTCATTGGAAGAATTTATTATCTAATGGTTTTTATGAAACCCTAATTTTTTGATCCAAAATCAAACATTAAATTGTTTAAAAGGGTGTTTGTGTCTTGATATGAAGAATCAAAGGGCATGTTAAAGACAATAGAGTATAAATAAATCAACATAAAATTTTGCCAACAATTTTCTTATTTTAGAAAATTTACATGTAAAAAATCATTAACCCTAGCCTACTAAAGAGCCAGATTACCAATGATGATGTCACCAACGGTTGCTAAATGTTTATAATTGTTGACAATTGTTAAATGTAAATGACATTGTTTGAAAACCTGGATCATATAGTATTTTCCTTCATAAAACAAGTGAACCAATAGTAGAGCAAAGATGCTATATTGCTATTGATTATCAATTCTAGGCAAACATAATTACAATATAGACATATCATTCATACTCCCTCTAGCAGTTCACAAAGGAGTATAAAGCATTTGAGTACGAAAGATGTCCTATGAGAAGGTGTCATGACCAATCTAAGATAACAAATTCAGGTGATTTTTATAAAATAATGTAAATTTGTATATATAATGATTTTTTACACACTCATATGTTACCCAATATTATCCAAATATTGGATCCAAACAATATTGCATATATATAAGCACTTTCTATGTGTTAATATTGTCAACACAATGTTACAAGCATAATCATATATTTATGTTTAATACAAGAATAGAGTCATTTTTTATAGTAATCCTCGAACACCTATGCCAACTTGAGCCTTATCGTTGTTTATATATTTGAAGGCTAAGGTTCAATGAATCAATATGTATTAGGTTTTTAAAAAGAGTGGGTTCCACCCTAGCTACCATTATATAGAATGGGACTAATATTCTCAAGTAATATGTGTGATTAGTTTTTTACAACGTAACGCCAAATTGCATCCGCTCATTAAGAGATTTTACTTGAATTTTAATATTTTTTTCTAAAGGGTTTCTCTCTTTGGAAAGAGTTTTCACACACAAGGAATCCTTTATTTTTTTTCCAAAAAAATACCTTATTTTAGTATTGTGTGTAAGATGATTCATGTTTAATAAAATTGGAATAATTTAATTTTTTTTGCATAACTAAAAACAAGATGTTTTATGTTTATTGAAGCTATCAATAGCTCTACTTTTTTTTTTTTTAACATCAAAATAAAGTATTTTAGCACCAAACAGTCTCACAGTCCAACTTAAGAAACTAGCCTAATGTATGATCAAAGATATGAAAAAGAAATTGAGATAATGTGCTTCTAAGCACCTATGGGAGGGGCCTTCAGTGCACACCACCATAGGCAGTGAAACAACACAAGAAGGGTTTACTCTATGGTTAGATTAAGGCCCAATCCATGGCTTGGTGTTGCTTGAATTCGAAGCTGAGAAAATACTCATTTGTAGTATTGAATGTTGAGGTATGATTTCATGGTTGTAATGAGAGCTAAGCAATGGTGAACCTATGTCCAATTGCATAGACTATGAAAATAACAACATATGGTTCACTAAATAGTTGTGTTTGTATGTACAACGGAGAATTTTGGCAACTTAATTATTATTCAATTTAACTCATCAAAATTATTTATGTTCCTAATAGTCTAAATGTACTTGCTTTTATAGATTTTTACCATATAATTAACCGAAGTAGGAAAATAAATATAAATTAAATTAATATATCTTAATGATTGAGAATGATTTTAGATATTATAGTATCTATCTTAATACAAAACCCACTTATCTTTAACCTTTAGTAAGCATCACATCTTGTTCCACTTTACATATTCAACATTGACACTAATTAGTTGAAAATTGTGCCACCTTCCTACTAGGCATAATATTGAGAACTCAATTTTCTTCTCATATGATTTCGTTCTGTTAAGGCAATCTACCTTGACTGTTCCTTCAAGCTTGCTAAGTATGTTTTCTTATTTTCTATTTTTTTTTCCTATACGCATTTTGTAAAATGAAAATAAAGTGGCATTAATGTATTAAATTCAAGACGCATGAATAAAGAGAGACAACATAAGTATAAAGACTTAAAATAAAACCTTTCCTTGAAAATGAGCAATCATTCTCCTATGTTGAGGTATGATTCCTTGAAAATGAAAATATTCTCATTTGTAGTATTGAATGTTGAGGTATGATTTCATGGTTGCAATGAGAGCCAAGCAATGGTGAACCTATGTCCAATTAAATAGACTATGAAAATAACAACATATGGTTCACAAAATAGTTATATTTGTATGTACAATGGAGAATTTTGGCAACTTAATTATTTTTCAATTTAACTCATCAAAATTATTTATGTTCCCAATAGTCTAAATGTATTTGTTTTTATAGATTTTAACCATATAATTAACCAAAGCAGGAAAATAAATATAAATTAAATTAATATATCTCAATGATTGAGAATGATTTTAGATATTATATCTACTATCTATCTTAATACAAAACCCACTTATCTTTAACCTTTAATAAATATCACATCTTGTTCCACTTTACACATCCATTCTTAACACTAATTAGTTGAGAATTGTGCCACCTTCCTAGTGGGCATAATATTGAGGACTCGATTTTCTTCTCATATGAGTTTTGTTCCGTTAAGGCAATTTACCTTGACTGTTCCTTCAATCTTGCTAAGTATGTTTTCTTATTTTCTATTTTTTTTCCTATATACATTTTGTAAAATGAAAATAAAGTGGCATTAATGTACTAAATTCTAGATGCATGAATAACAAGAGATAGCATAAGTACAAAAACTTAAAATAAAACCTTTCCTTGAAAATGACCAATCATTCTCCTCTTATCTTATAGAAGTATGATAAAAACGATGCAAATGATGAGTGTCGTACTCTACTATGGAAATTTAAAAATTCTTACCAAAACCGTAGACAATAAGATGCCGACAGTAAGTGGAATGGAAACAAAGAATGAAATTTAAATAGTGGAAACAACAATAAAGAAGATGGGGCCCATATGAAACAGAAGCCAAAAAAGAAAAAAAAAGAATCTAACAAGGTAGTTGATATTTAAAACTATGGTATAATAGAACAAGCGTAAAAATTTACGTCAAACTCATAGAGAAACATTTGGACCTCTCTATCTAAAATCAAAGCAAAAAGAAACTTATGAAACATAACTTTGTTCTTAACCTAACCTAACCATAGCCTTAACATTGGCCATTAGTGAAAAATAAACCTAAGCATTGAAAGAATTTTCTGATGTTTCAAGAAATCATTAAATATATGAAGAACTCCCTACCGGTTTGAGTAGATGGTTGCCACTAACTAACAATGATTAATATTGAAAGAAATATGTACAATGACAAATTTTGTCCACTCATTAAAAGTCACGTGTCAATAATTAATAATTTGTTGATGAAAAATGGGTATTGCTCAAATACCACTCAAATAATAATTGAAAGTCTAGTAAGGAACACCCAGAGAGGTGTGAATGGGTGATTGAAAAAATTTTAAATAAATTATTTATAAAATATGTCTAAACTTTATCTCAATAATTCGCCCCAAATAAAAAACTGATTTTTTATGGTTAATTGATATCCAAAGATTAACGATGTATGTTAAGATATGTTAAGGATAATAATAATTACTACCAGAATAACCAACCTATCAAACTCAACAATAATATCAACAAATTAATCAATAATTAGTTATGGGTATAACCACCACAACCACCAAGATAACAAATCAATTAACTCAATAATCAATTAACCAATCAAAGTTATCAACTAGAAAATGAGTAGGAATAAATAGATATGCACTTTTTAGGAAAGCCCTGCAATATATTAGGATTAATCAAATTAGCTTAATATAGGCACTTTAAACATAATAACAAATATAAAGAAATAAACAATGAGACATGAGATTTTTTAAGTGGAAAACCCTCACAAACTTGCGGAGATAAAAAATCATGAGGTCTAAGACATACCAATCTAAATCCACTATTTGAAATCAAGTTACATAGATTTACCTAACCGCTTTACCCTAAAGGCTTACTTTTTAGTACCTATAACTTGATCCACATCTACAACGCAACAACTCCCTTTTGCTCCCTAGTAGATCATTTAGTCCCTCCGAAGGGATTTAAGTCATCAACCAACAATTCAAAGATCCAATCCTTGAATGAGAGATAAAAAATGGCATGGCAATAAGGCTTTCTCTCAAGAAGTCCCTCTAAAGAATAAAAGGTCTCTAAACTCTTAGATCTCTACAATCTCTTAGCCCGAATCTCTAACCCTCAAGGGTTTATTTGAGATATACATATATATGCACAAGCCAAAAGAGTCCCGACATCTTAAGTTTCCAAATTAGAGCTTGAGTACAATTCAACCAAACTACATTTCTAAACTTGGAAGGACTAACATGACCACTTTAGTGGACTTGGACCACTTGAGGGTTCATTGCCACTTGAGCAGGCTGACCATATAAGTGGGATTAACCACTTGAGCATCCTCTATTTTTTGAAAAATCATTTAAAAAAAAATTATAAGTCCAAAATTGATACTGAACCTTTTTATACCTCAAAGAAGCCTCATATGTTACAACCTAAATATTTTAAAATGTACTTGTGACTTCCCAATTGGACGAAAAGTAACCCTTGATCTTCAATGGAGAGCAATTCATTATCTAAAAAGACTTCTATGATCAAACATAAATTGGAACAAAATTACCAACATATAAATAAGACTCAATGTCCTAATAGTTGACACTTATCAAATGGATCTTGCTAAAAAAATTGATAAATTAAAAATAATAAGAAATCAATTAATTGTGAGAAAGAAAAAGAATATTATAATTATCTTAATTAATTAATTATGATCATTAAAATAAATGATAATTATCACAATAAATAAGATGATTATCTCTAGGAAAGAAAGAGATAATATTAAAATAAATTTTCCAACCCAATAAGTGGAAGGCTCCTCTCATTTCAAAGCACACATCAAACACCGACCAAAATTTTTACAGTTGTTGAAGAAATTCCATCAAGATTCAAGATGTCGTGAAAAGATGAATATTTGAAGATCTCTTCAAGTACTAATTAACATATGAAGATTTCTTGAAGAAATTGATGATTCAAATAATTTTTTCATTGAAAGAATTTCTTATCTAGTGTCTATCTATGAAACCCCGACCTTTTGATCCAAAATTAAACATTCAATTTTTTAAATGCCTATAATTGTTGATAGTGGTTAGAAGTAAATGGTGCAAGGAAAATGACATTATTTGAAAAACTGGATCATAGTATTTTCTTCATACCACATGTGAACTAGTAGTATAGAAAATGTTCTATATTGTTATTGATTATCAGTACTGGTGAAACATAACTATAATATAGACATATCATTGATATTCCCTCTAGTAGTTCACAAAGAAATAAGAAGGATTAAAGTGCAAAAGCTATCCTATGAGGAGGTGCCATGAACAATGTAAGATGGTAAATTCGGGTGATATATATAAAATAATGTACATTTGTAAATATAATCATTTTGTATACACTCATATATCACCCAATATTATCTAAATATCCAATCCAAACAATTATATAAATATACATATAAGCCACTACAAAAAATTACACTTTTATCCGCGAATAAAATTGTAGCTAATAGTTTAAAAATTGTCACTAAAAGATTTAGTGATAATATTTTGGTTGCCACAAGACCATCACTATAAGTATTGTCACTAATTGTTGTAGCCACAAGTTTAAAATATTGCCACTAATTATTACAACTTTAGCCACAATAGATTTTTTGTATGTAAAATTTTGTTTTTAGTGGCAATACTTGTTACCACTATTTCAAATTATAATTGCAATAAAAAGAACACAAAGTTGTCACTAAATAATGAAATTTAGTGACAATTATTTATTATCATTAATGTGAACTTTTAGCCGCAATAATATTTTATCACTAATATTATGCTTTTAGTGGCAAGTTTATATTGCAACTAAAAGAAAGGTTTTAGTGACAATTATTTATCACCATTATATGTATGTTTTATTAGCAATTGTATATGAAATATTATCATTTGTAGTACTGAATGTTAAGGTATGATTTCATGGTTGCAATGAAAGATAAACAATGGCCAACCTATGTCCAATTACATAAACTATGAAAATAATAACATATGGTTCACTAAATAGTTGTGTTTGTATGTACAATGGAGAATTTTGGAAACTTAATTATTATTCAATTTAACTTATCATAATTATTTATGTTCCCAGTAGTCTAAATGTATTTGTGTTTGTAGATTTTTACAATATAATTAACTAAAATAGGAAAACTGAATTAATATAAATAGATATTATAGTATCTATCTTAATACAAAACCCACTTATCTTTAACCTTTAGTAAACATCACAACTTGTTCCACTTTCACATATTCAACCTTAACACTAGTTGGTAGAGAATTGGGCCACCTTCCTAGTGGGCATTATATTGAGAACTCTATTTTCTTCTCACATGAGTTTTGTTTCACTAAGGCAATCTACCTTGATTATTCTTCAAGCTTGCTAAGTATGTTTTCTTATTTTCTATTTTTTCCCATACACATTTTGTGAAATAAAAATGAAGTGTCATTAATGTATTAAATTCTAGATGCATGAATAAGGAGAGATAGCGTAAGTAGTGCAAAGACTTAAAATAAAACCTTTTCTTGAAAATGATCAATCATTCTCCTCTTATCTTATAGAAGTATGATAAAAACGATGCAAAGGATGAGTGTTGTACTCTACTATGGAAATTTAAAAATTCTTATAGAAACCTCAGACAACAAGATGCTAACACCAAGTGGAATAGAAACAAAGAATGAAATTAAAATCATGGAAATAACAATAAAGATGGGGCCCATATGAAAGAGAAGCCAAAAATAAATAAATAAAATAAAAAATTGAAATCTAACAAGGTAATTGATATTTAAAACTATGGTGAAATAGAACAAACTTAAAAATTTACATCAAACTCACAAAAAAACATAAGGACCTCTCTATCTAAAATCAAGGCAAAAATAAACATATGAAAAATAACCTTGTTCTTAACCTAACCCAACCTTAGCCTTAGCATGTTTATCTCATTACACAATGAAATGAATTCATTCCCCTCTCATTTGTGAGAAAGGTAGGTAAGCGGCTAAGGTATATATTGGTAGACACGTCTATATGAAATAAGCCAATGTAATCAATCACTATTTGTAGCGATAATCTTGTTACAATGCTTAAGTCATATAATGAGATCGATAATGGGAATTTTAGACTTGTTTATGTGAGACATAATCATGTAAGGCTTCATGGGATCATGGCTACACAATATGTCAAGTCCAGAGAGAATTTCATCAAGGGGAATGAGATTGAAAATCTATAGTTAAGTTACGGTCAATGGGAACTCAATTTGATGAGATTTCTCATGTTCAATGAAAAAGGAGGCAAAGAAATAGTTGTGATGTAATGCATTCATATTATATATGAATATCCCTTCCTATGATAAATTAGTGCTAATCCAGTGGTTGACTTCTTGCAAATAAGTCATATTATTTGTGAAGATGAGGATTATTACATTTTCATCAATCTATATACTTATGGTAGGAGTGAAACATGCTACACTCTTCATTGGCTTTACCGTTTTGAGCATTGAAACTAGTCATGTTGCAGGAGACTATAGATCCTCTTTAGATCACTCATTAAAATGGGATTAATCATAGACTTCAAAGGTGTTAGCTTTAAAGGACCGATAACCTCTAGAAGGCATGTGTGTGACATATCTGATTTACCTAATAAGTTCCTTGACAAATTTGATTTGTTTATACTAAGTGGAGGTTTAAATCTTGAAGAGACCTTCACTCATATGCATGACTTTCCCAGATGCCTACTTTTGCTATTTGTTTTGATTGATTTTGTTAATTTAAATTGAGAGATTGTTGGATATGCTTTAAGTTTATTTTTGACAATAATAAAGTCATTAATTACTATAATATAATCAATATATACTAATTGATTTTTAAAAGGTTTTCTTGATTTACAACTTCTTCAATTTTGGTTTGATATTTTGTAATTTCTTTTAGGTTTGGTTCCTTGAATTTGGAAAAAAAAATGACTTTATGTATTTTCACTTGACTATTTTCTTTTTCTTTTCTTGATTGACAAGTTTTTTCTTTTGGTTAAATTTTTTTTGAAGTGCATCTTGGAAGTCTCAATGGTTTTCATGACCATCCTTACTCATTGAAATAGCTGGAAACATTAAGGAATAAAGGGAAAATCTAAGAAAGCTAGGCATATGTGGCATATGTGATGTAGCATATAGTTAGCTAGTTGGGGAGTGCATTTAATGTTAAAATCGAATATAAGATGTGATTTTTGTTTTCATCCATATATGACATCAATCAAAGAACTTGAGAGCTTTTAAGAGCTTATAATAGGATAATTGTTTTCAAGAACAGTTTTGAAAAACAATTTTTGAGAATAGTTTATGAAAATTGTTCTATAATTTTTTTTACAGAATAAAAGTTTGTTTGGAAGCCTAAAATATTTTTAACATATTTTTAATATTTTTTTAAATATGTTTAAAAAATAATTTCTATATTTAGTGTTTTATTTTTAATTATAATTTATATAGTAATTTTTTATTAGAAGTCGAAAATAAAATTTGGTGATATAGGAAATTATTAGGATTATCAAACCTATAATTTTAGATAAATAACTAATAGTAATAGTTGTTAGGGTTTATTACACTTTACACCCCCCCAACCTATAGAGTGTTTTGCATATTTCCTCCTTAAGTTTAAAATTGAGTAATGTACCCTCCATGCTTTATAATTACATGCAATGTACATTTTTTTAATGACAATGTTACATTTTTTTACGGAAGGCACATGTGCTCTTCACGTGATCGAGGGCAAAAGGATCATTTTCTTTATATAATTGTAGTCTTCTCTTTAGTAGCAACCCCAACCACCTTAACTACACTTTGGCAGTTGATCTTGATGCTTTCGCAGTCTCCTCAGGTGTTAAAGTAGGGTTTTTCAAATGAGAGTTCAGTAGCTTGTTCAATCAGGCATGAAATTCATTTGAAGTCATAACAACTCGAGATGTATGCAAAGTGTCATCCCCATGAGAACTTTGTTTCTTCAATTCAACAAAATTTGAATTCAATAAAAATAATTTGAAAACTCACCCAAGTTCTAATCCTATATATCTAAATTCAACATCAATTCATCCGAATTGAAATTTACCAAAAGAAATGAAAAAAAATCAAATTTTAAATCCTATAGGATTTACTCTTGCCATTTTCCAGAGAAAAAACATAGCAACAAACTCAAACAAAAATTCGTACAATCATTCAGCTAAGTTGAGCATAAAAAATTCAAAACCTAACCTAAATTCACAAAATTGTCTTTCCCTCTTATAACCTCACTTTTTTCTTCACAACCAAACATAACATTATCAAAACCCAATCCAAAACAAAAAACAATTCAAGCCAACATGCAGATAATCCAATCTCAACTCTTTTGAAAGCTGGTGAATTCCCCAATCAATTAACACACTCACATCCAAAACAAGCAATTCAATAAAATAAAATAAAATAACATCAATCCACACCGTCATGACCTTCAATCAAGAAAAATCCACAAATCGAATAAAGCAAAGAGATGAGAGAGGTGAATACAATGGAGAAAGAAAAGCCTACATTAGCTTCCTTAGGATTCTAGGGCTTTGGGTTGGGGATTCAACAGCAGCAACGGGGAGAAATGATCGACGGGGAAGAAGAGGGATTGGAGTTTAGGGTTTTAAAATGACAATGACCCTTTTACCCTCACTTAAAAAGAAAACTACATTTTTGCACTCGATCACGTGGAGAGCACATGCCTTTCTATCAACAATAATAATAATAATAATAATAATAATAATAACGTCGTCTCTTAAAAAATGCACATTGTATGCAATTATAAAGGATGACAGGTATATTACTCAATTTTGAACTCAAAGGAGCAATGTGCAAAACACGTTATAAGTTGGGGGATAAAGTGTAATAAACCTTAGTTGTTATTTCTTATGTTATTTTTAGGTGAGAATTAGATTCTTCAACAATAAATTCCTTAAGGGTTTTGAGTGCTTTTTGAGATAGGAGAAATTAATACAAATTTTTTAAAAGAAAATAATTTCTTTTTATATGTTATTTTGAATTATATAAAATGATATTTTTGTTTCTATGCATGGGTCAAATATATTTTGCATGAAAAATATATAAGAACATTTTCTTTTGTTTATAATAAAAAAATGAAAACATTATGTTTTTTGTAAGTTTTAATAAATAAAAGAAAGTGTTTGACTTTGGTTTATTTAGCCCTAGTCAATGGGTTATATTGTTGACATTTTATGTCCTAATTAATGGGTTATAATTGTTGACTTTTTTTACCCTAATAAATGGGTTATAATTGTTTGACTTTTACATTTCTTAGTGGAAATGTAATTGTTTTAAATGTCAGCCTCTAGGGGTTTGGTTAAAGGTTACTAATACTAATAGTATTTGGGTTCCATCCACTTTAAAAAGAACAAATTTGAGGGTAACCTCCCATTTGTAAAGTTTTGCTTATTTGGGCAACAAAATCCCACCTAATTAGACACTATTTGTTATTTGATAATCAAAGTAAAAATATTTTGAATGCATTTCATTTAGATTTGATATGAAATTGTTATTGATATACATATGAAAATATTTGGTTGAAAAGTTTTGGATGTTTTAGCATGTTTGAATTCAAAGTTTTTATGAAAAAAAAAAATTGTACATTATATCTGTTATTTGTAATCATAATTGAAAATGTTCGATCCATGAAACAATATTAATATTTTTTATTAGATTTGGACTCATTCTCTTCCGTTAATAATTTTTTTCAGATACTCTCAGTTCAAGCGAAGACTAATAGTTAGGCTAAGAATTTGTCTTTATTAGGGCTTTGGTTTAAACTTTATTTTTGGACATTATTTAAATGTTAGAAATTAATTATGTTTGAATCATTTGGGTTTGAAGTTGTTAGGACAATAGCAAAGTAGTTGATGTGTTAGCTTTTCTGAAGTTAAATTTTGAGGATTATAGTATATTTTACTACTCTAAATAAGATTTGGTAATTAGTGATCTTCTAGTTACAAGATAATTATTTGAGTCATTTGCACTTTTAAGTCTTAGGACTTGAGGTTTGAAATGATAGTCACGCCCTTGGAGGGGGTATTGGGAAATTAGATAATTAGATGACTTTATAGACTTTTGAACAAAATGAGCATAAAGGTGATTTTGACATTTCAGCATCTTGGGATATTTTTTTTTTTTTCTTTTTGATTTATATTTGTATCCACTAATTTCTTTAAGTACCACTTTTTTTTTTTTTAAATACAAGTATCCATTAGTGAAAGACTAAACACCCCATTTCAAATTAATGCATACTCATCTTCTTGTTTTTCTTCTCCCATTTTTTCTTTTCAATCTCTTAGTAATCCTAATAAATATTTTAAAACATTTGTAATAAATAATCTTTGATGATGTTAAAAGTGCATATTTACCATCTTTATAATTTTTTTTTTCATTTTTTAGCACTGGAAAATGGAAGAATCTATATATATATATATATATATTACAAAGTCGAACACTTTTAAGGATATCTAAAGGTATAATATCACATGTTTTAAAAGTATGTAAAATTTATAAAATTATAGATACTTTTTATCAATTATTATATTTATTTTTTAGCACTTGAAAGTGGAAAATGAATAAAAATATATGTAATTTTAGGGTTGGATGGCTTTTAAAATATATGAAATTATACCTTCGAATATCCATTCGACTTTATAGTTTTGAACATCATTAAAAGCATTCAGACTTTCAAGCCTGAACACCCCATTACCTTTTTTTTTTCTTTTACTTTTTCAAACGTGATCACCTCAAAATATTTTTTAAATAATTCCTAAATCTTCCCTAACTATTTTTATAATGAATATTTGTTAAGAGTTATATAAATAATTAATAGCCCTTAAAATACATTTATATAAAACAAACTTTATTATAATGTGTTTTATATAAATTGTTAACTAGAATCCAAACTTTGATCTCAAGTTTACACTTCTCTATTTCTTTATCCTCCATTAGTTTAATCTAACTTAAGTCAAATGACAACTTAACATCCACAACCGCTCTATGTGGTTTTTGAAGTGGAACCCCTCTTAATCAATTAATGCATGGCAGGTGGTGCATGGTTGATATCTTCCACGCGCAACCACCTTATCCTGTGGTCAGAGATATGTGAATCAAATACTTTCTACGTGGAATGGAATTTTGAGTCAAAATGGTCATTTTCTCATAGCTCGTTTTACTCTTCTTTTCAAATTATTGTTCAAAGGAATCCCTTTTCTCAAATTATTAAAAAAATAAATAAATTATATTCCATCAAATGAGCATGACATATATTGTGCCACATTATTGGAGTGCAGCATTAAACTATAAATATCAGTTATCAAACAAATTTAAAATATTATCCTCATTTTCCAATAAAAGAAAGTGAGAAAAGTTTGCAGAACTATTGAACGTTTAAGTAAATAGTTTCTCTCTCAACTTTTCCTTGAATAACAAAAAAAAAATGAAAAATGAAAAACTTTATAAATTTTTCTCATCTTTTTCATTCATTATATATTATTTATTCTTTTAAAGAACCAAAGATGGCAAAGAAAATGATTTTGGCAGGGTAAATGATTTTATTATCTATGTATAACATGGAAAATATGTAAGAAAAGAAGAAAATGTTAACCGATTTCCTTTCCCATGTTTCTTATAAAAAAAGGTGATGAATGTTTGGGGAAAGGGTATTCTAAAAGATTTAATTTTTATATTTATCAACCTTTTCCTAGAAAACTAGACAAATAAATAAATAAATAAAATAAAAAGTCTATCAACTTTCCTGGCGTTTTTTTTTTTTCACTTGTTATTGTTTATTGGAGTACTAAAACCAAAAACAAACAAACAATTACATAAAAAGTGATAAATGATTGAGAAAAATGATAAAATTATTCATCGTTTATTTTTATTCCTTTTTAAAAATCTATTGGTTCATAAGTGATTAGAAAAAAAAAAAAAAAAAGGTTGGAGGATGTTTATTTTTTTAGCTTTTTGCTAAAAGCAATTTGCTTTAAGACTTTAAGGCCCTATTTGGCAACTGTTTTCAAGAACAGTTTTTTGTTTTTTAGAACAAAAAAACCGAAAAACACGTTTGACAATCATAAACTATTTTATATTTTCTATTTTCTTTCTGTTTTCTAGTATCAAAAAACAAAAAATAGGGTGTTTTCAGATAACATCTTTTAGTTTTTTTCAATTGTTTTTTGAGAGCTATTTTAAAGAATAATTATACAAACATAAATAATGATTAAAAATAAAGCTATGGACATAAAAATTATTTTTAAAAATATTTAAAATAGGTTTAAAACAATTTTAGGTTCTTCTACAAAACATTATAGAACAGTTTTCAAAAACTATTATTAAAAATTATTTTTTCATAACTATTTTAAAAAATAGTTACCAAATAAGGCCTAAGTTATTTATTTTCAATTAGTGGTTGTAAAATTAATAGTGTTTCTTTTTTGATTGAATAAAAAAAGTCAAAATCTTTTATTTTTTCTATTTTATTAAAAGTAACATGTTCATATTAATCCGCATAATTAAAGTGAACTATATCAACCAAAATAATTAAAGTGAATTTAATATCAATAGGTTTACTTTAGTTATATTGATTAATATCAATAGATTACTTTTAGTTTAATAAAAAAAAATGTTAAATATTTTGATTTGTTTTTTATTTAGTAAAAAAATAAACACTATTTTTATACTTTTGAGATACGTGATTAAAAAGTCACATTACTTTTTAAGTTAAATTGTTAATTAGAATCCAAACTTTGATCTCAAGTTTACACTTCTCTATTTATTTACCCCCCATTAGTTTAATCCAACTTAAGTCAAATGATAACTCAACATCAACAACCGCTCTATTTTTTGTGGTTTTTGAATGGGAACCCTTCTTAATTAATTAATGCATGGCAGGTGTATGGTTGATATCTTGGTACGGATTGCTGAAAAGTCCATGGTATCAAACATCATGGAATACAGACCACATATCTTAAAAATAATTTTAGGTTTAAAAACACCATAGAATAGGTTTAAAATAATTTTAGGTTCTTCTACAAAACATCAGTTTTGAAAAACTATTCTTAAAAAGTAATTTTTCATAACTGTTTTAAAAAACAATTACCAAATAAGACCTAAGTTATTCATTTTCAATCTTTGGTTATAAAATTGATAGTGTTTATTTTTTGATTGAATAAAAAAAAAATCAATATATATATATATATATATTTGTTAAAAGTAACATGTTTATATTAATCCCCATCATTCAAGTGAACTATACAACCAACATAATTAAAGTAAACTTATTATTAATAGGTTTTGATTTAATTATATTTATTAATATCAATAGATTACTTGTAGTTTGATAAAAAAAGTCAAATATTTTGATATTTTTTTTATTTAGTCAAAAAATAAACACTACCTTTATACTTTTGAGATATGTGATTAAAAAGTTAAATCATACGTACATTACTTTTTAAGTGTAATTGTTAACTAGAATCCAAACTTTGATCTCCAGTTTACACTTCTCTATTTATTTACCCCCCATTAGTTTAATCCAACTTAAGTCAAATGATAACTCAACATCAACAACCACTCTATTTTTTGTGGTTTTTGAATGGGAACCCTTCTTAATCAATTAATGCATGGCAGGTGTATGGTTGATATCTTGGTGCGGATCGCTGACAAGTCCTACACCATGATATCAAACATCATCGAATACAGACCACATAGTTTCACACGCAGCCACCTTATCCTGTCTGTGGTCCGAGATAAGTAAATGAAATACTTTCCACGTGGAATTTTGAGTCAAAATGGTCATTTTCTCATAGCTCATTTGAGTTTTTCTTTTCTTTTCTTTTCTTTTTTCAATTTATCAAAAAAAAAAAAAAAAAACCATAATTTCATAATCTTGTTCAAATTAACCAAAAGAGACTGTAAATTTTGAAAATGCGATGTGGTTTTAAAATTGTAATAAAACTACATTTGAGACCGTAAATTTTGAATAGAAAAAAGAGAAAAATATTATTTTGAACAAAATATTTAAAATATGTTTAAAAGGTACCAAAAGAGCATGATATATATTGTGAACTCAACTCTATAAGCTTAAATTTTTAAGAAAATTAATATTTTAACATGGTATCAGAACTTCGTTTAACGAAAGATCATACACCCAAAATTCTACCTATTATCTAAAGAGTTGTTTGATTAAAGGGGTCATTGGGAACCCAATTTTAAAAATCTAACCCTTTATTATTTTTTGATCTCATTTTGATAAAAATATCCTTATTTTTTCTTGTAAAAATAACCATTTCTTTTAAATGTAAATACTTGAAATGATTAAGGGCATTTATGTCAAAAATAAATTACTCTTTGAACAAAAACATAGGAGGGGATAAATTCACAAATATGAGGAGTATTTTGTGTTGGCGTGAGCTGTTAGTGATTGGAAAAATTATAGGCCAGATTTGTTAGAATCCCATTTGTTAAGGGTCAACTATTATAATAGGCATGATTTGTGTATAGCCTAATTTAGCTTCTAATTTTTTCTCTTTGTATTGGTATATAACCATACTCATCTCTGTACAGAAATATATGAAAAAATATATGAGGAATTTTTGACATGGTATCAGAGCATAATCCTAGGACTTGCTCTATAACCAAACCCAACCCTAAACACTGATTTGCAGCCATGGTGAACCCAAATGATGTGGTACAAACTGGCGGCAACTCCACAAATTCTATCCTAGAAGATTTGACGGCAAGAATGACTGAAGTCTTAACCAAAAATCAAACTCAAACCCACCTACCGACCTATGATACTTCCGCTGCACAAATCGGCATTAAGTTGGATGGCACCAACTATGCCCTCTAGTCCCAAGTTGTTGAGATGTATATCTCAGGCAAAGACAAATTGGGATATATCAATGGTGATTTCCTACAACCTGAACCTACAGATCCGACTTTCCGACGATGGCGAACTGAGAATGCAATTGTCAAAGGGTGGCTGATCAATTCTATGGACCCGACCTTGATCAATAATTTCATTCGCTTCCCAACTGCAAAAATGGTATTCCCAAATACTTTCTACGTGGAATGGAATTTTGAGTCAAAATGGTCATTTTCTCATAGCTCGTTTTACTCTTCTTTTCAAATTATTATTCAAAGGAGTCCCTTTTCTCAAATTATTAAATAAATAAATAAATTATATTCCATCAAAAGAGCATGACATATATTGTGCCACATTATTGGAGTGCAGCATTAAACTATAAATATCAGTTATCAAACAGATTTAAAATATTATCCGTTAACACCCTTGTGGATATATTCAAACTATTAAAAAAAAATTAAAGAATAAAATTTTATTTTTTGGGGCATATTTAACACATGTACCTAAAATCTCTCTAAAAGATAATTTTATAAATGAAATATATTTATAAGGGTGCCAACTCATCGAAATTCAAAACCATTGGTGACTAGATGTATTTACCTCAAATCTTAAGGGGGTATGATTGAAGTTAACTTTATTCTTATTCTTTGACTATGAATTTTTTTGCAAGGCCACCGAAATATTGGTAATAGCATCTAAATAGCCTAAATAAGGAAATTTTTACACAACAAAAGGTGAACTCGCTGCCATGTAATCAATTTATATACTTTATAAATCTACCTCCATTCATTTATGAACTTCAATTTTTTTTTATATCATAATTGTAGGATTAGTTTGTATCCATGGTTCATTGAGCATGTAGCTTAATGGGCCATCTAGTAAAAGTTATCAAAATTATATAAACAAAAGATCCATGTAACTATGAAAAATAACCACAAATGGTTCACTAAAAATTTGTGTAAGTATCTACAATGTAAAATTTTGGTAACTTAATTACTATGCAATTTAACTCATCAGAATTATTCATGTTCCTTACCATCAAAATGTTTTTGTTTTGATAGGTTTTTGTCATATCCTTAATAATCTTTAGATATTGTAGTATCTACCTTAATACAAAACCCACTTATCTTTAACCTTTCCCAAACAACACATCTTGCTCTGCTTTCGCATATTCAAGCTTAATTTTAGTTTATTGAGACTTCCACAACCTTCTTGACTAGTGGGCATAATACTGAGAACTTCATTCTCTTTTCTCATTAGTTTCTTTCCACTAAGGCAATCTACCTTGATTGTTCCTTCAAGCTTTCTAACCAATTTTTTTTTCTCTTTTTTTCCTATACATATTTTTTAATAAGAAAGTGAAGTGTCATTAATATATCAAATTCTAGAAGCATGAATATGGAGAGATAACCTAATTACAAAGACTTAAAATAAAGCCTTTCATGAAAATGATGCAATGGATGAGTACGCTACTCCGCTTAGGAAATTTAAAATTCTTATACAAAATTTAGACAATAAGATGTCAACAAAAAATGGAATGGAAACAAAGAACAAAATTAAAATAATAGAAACAATAGTAAAGAAGTTGGAGCCTATCGAAGGGAAAAGCAAAAGGATAAATAATAATAATAATAACAACAGTAAAGTTGGAGCCTATTTGAGGGAAAAGAAAAAAGATAATATATATATAACATGGTAGATGTTTAAAACTATGGTAAAATGGGTTTGGCATAAAAATTTGCATCAAACTTACCAAAAAGACAAAGACCTCTCTGTCTAAACTCACAATAGAAATGAACATATGAAACATAATTTTGTTCTTAACCTAATTAACCCAACCATAGCCTAGGTGCTAATACTTTTCAACTTAGTGTTACAAGCATAACCATATATTTATATTTAACACAACCACAAAGACATTATTTTGAAAGTAATCCTAGAATACTTTTGTCAATTTTAGACTTATCTTTGTTTATGTTATCCCATCTATTGTCCCATATTTCATCTAGACATGGTGCACACGTAGAAAAAACATTTTCCATACTCAAACATCTAACATTAGAGATTGTGGTTTTATTGTTTCATTTTGGATTACTATTGAATTAGTACATATTATCCAAATGGTGCAAATCTGTCAAAAATCTTTGAATAATCTTTTGTGGATACTGACCATGCCTGAACATGATATAAGAATCAACAATCCTTTTAGATATGGAAATTACTAGCAGTAAAATATCTACAACAGATATTTCCATTCCTATCGGGGTCACGCTCCAAAAAAGCACCACTTCTCCGAGTTTTAGAGTTTTTTCTTCAAACCATGTTGATTTTATAACCTTCAAGAACTTTAGCAGAACTGCAACTTTCTAAAACTTAAAGATGGTACTAATATCTATGCATAATAACAAAAGCAAGAAAAAAATAAACAATTAAAATGACAATAGTAAAAAGGACATAGTGATTAATATCTAGCTCAAAGAAAATATTAAGGTACATTTGCTTATTGAATTATTTGAGTTGGAATAATAATCAATTTCAGAATTCATAATCAAATATGAATTATAGGAGAAGTATATGTAAGTTTAGGATCAATACAAAAATTCACATTTGACTTACATATCATAGATGTTATGCATCAAAGGGCATACTAACCAGTATTAGACCATGAAAACCTAAAGAAAAGGTAAGAAAATGATAAAGGATGTCTTAAATTTAGAATAACATCAAATAATATTAAACTATATAAAACTAGAGAAACAGTAAGAAAATAATGAAGGCCCTATCCTCTTATTTCTCTTTATACTAATAACATAGAGAAACTAGAAAAAATTGAGGAACTTGCATTGCCCATATAAAACTCAAAGCATCTTTGATTTTATTCTACATCATGATTAGAACTTTATGACTCTCCAATATGACATACATGGATGCCCTCTTGTTTAACACAACCACATTCTCATTTTACTACATATATTCTTTCAATTTCGGGTTCACAAAATGTATTAGTTAAAGTTTTGAAACTTAGGGAGAATTTAAGATAATAATAATTTGTTAGGCATTGAAAAATACTCCCCAGTCTAAGGTTTTGTTCTTCCAAAAATTAAAGCCAAAGAAGGTCCTTGTATAGTATATAATTTCTTCAATTCTCAAGAAGAAAATAGAGAAACCATAAAAATTTAAAGATATGACTCGATCCACTTTCAAATGAGTGGAAGTTAAAGAAATCCCAAAGCAATACAATTCTTAGGGAAAATTGAGAATTTCATAGATCGGTATTTGATGACTATGGTTCAACTAGCCAATGTGTGTTAGGTTTTTATGTATTTGAAGGCTAGGGTTCATTGAATCAATTATAAGTACATTTTTAAGAAGAGTGTGGGGCCCATCCTAACTATCATTATATATAATGGGACTACTATGTTGGATTAGTCTTTTACAATTTAACACCATATTGTTTGGGCTCATTAAGAGATTTTACTTGAATTTTAATAACTTTGTCCTTTTTTTAAAGGGATTCTCTCTTTTTAAGGAGTTTTCACACACAAGGAATCATAATTATATATATATATATATATATATATATAGACAAAGCCTTATTTTTGTTTAGTGTGTAACATGTTTCATATTTAATGAAATTGTAATAATTCAAATTTTTTTTTTCATCCCAATAAAAATAAGATGTTTTATGTTTATTGAAGTTATTAACAACTCTACTATTTTATTTTTCACATCAAAATAAAGTAGCTTAATACCAAACAGTCTCACATTCTAACCTAACAAACTAGCTTAATTTGCAATCAACGACATGGAAAAGAAGTTATGATAGTGTGCTTTCAAGCTCCCATGGGAGGGGCCTTGGGTGGACACCACCATGAGCAACAAAACAACCAAAGAATGAGTCTACTTTAAGGCTGGTTTAAGGCCCAATCCATGCAAGGATTTTTTTGAATTTGAGGATGAGAATTTGCTCATTTATAGTATTAAAAGTTGAGGTATGATGTCAAGGTTGCAATGGAAGTTGAACAATGACCAACTTATTTCCAATTTTATAGGCTATATAACCATTGAAAATAAAAACATATGGTTCACTATGCAGTGGAAAATTTTGGCAACTTAATTATTATGCAATTTAAATCATCAAAATTATTCATCTTCCTTACAATCTAAATATATTTGTTTTGA
Organism: Vitis cinerea var. helleri x Vitis riparia; assembly: GCA_946000715.1. Lineage (NCBI taxonomy): Eukaryota > Viridiplantae > Streptophyta > Magnoliopsida > Vitales > Vitaceae > Vitis > Vitis cinerea var. helleri x Vitis riparia. Next base: position 18,237,687 of record OX253993.1, on the reverse strand, counting down.
TAGGTTTTTACGATATAATTAACTAGGTAGGAAGGCTGAATTAATACAAACGAAATATATCTCAATGATTATGAATGATTTTTTAGATATTGTAGTATCTACCTTAATACAAAACCAACTTAACTTTAACCTTTCTTAAATATCGTATCTTGCTATACTTTCACATATTCAACCGTAAAACTAGTTGGTTGAGAAATTCATCACTAGTGGGCATAATACTGGCAATACCATTTTCTTCTCACATGAGTTTCTTTCTACTAAGGCAATTTACCTTGATTGTTCATTCAATCTTGCTAAGTATGTTTTCTTATTTTCTCTTTTTTCCTATACCTATTTTTTAAAATGAAAATAAAATGTCTCAAATGTATTAAACTTTAGAAGCATTAATGGAGAGAGAGTATAATTGAAAACACTTAAAATAAAACCTTTCTATGAAAATGACCATTCTTTCTCCTCTTATCATTAAGAATTGGAATGCAAAATGAAGCAAACAATGAGTATTGTACTCAACTTTGGAAATTAATTTACAAATTCTTACACCAATCATAGACAAAAAGATGCCAACACCAAACGAAATGGAAACCGAGAATGAAATTAAAATCATGGAAAAAACTGTAAAGAAGATGGAGCCCGTATGAGCGAGAAGCAAAAACTAAAAATAAAAAATAAAAACATAAAAATAAAAATATAACATGATAGTTGATATGTAAAACTATGGTAAAATGAATGTCACCCAATGTTATCTAAATTATCTAGTCCAAACAATTATATATATATATATATATATATATATATATATATATATATATATATATAGATAAGCACTTTCTAGGTCCCAATATTGTCAACACAATGTTACAAGTATAACCATATATTTATGTTTAACACAAGAATAGTCATTTTCCTTACAGTAATCCTCGAACACCTACGCCAACTTGAGCTTTATTGCTATTTCTATTATTGAATTAATCCATGTTATCAAAATTGCGTAAAGTTGTCCCAAATCTTCCTCTAATCTTCTGTAGAGCCTAGCCATGCTTCAACTCGGTGAAAGTATCTACAATCTTCTCAAAGATGGAAACTACCCTGAGATAAGAATCTGTATGGAAACCACAATTTTCTAAAACTCAAACATGGTACTAGTATTTGCACAATGTATCAAAACATAAGAAAAACAAAATAAACAACTAATTACATTTAAAATGACAATAGTAAAATGACATAGTGATAAGTATCTAGCCCGGATAAAATATTGAGGTACATTTATTTAATGATTTATTTAAGAGTTGGAATAATAACAAATTTCAAAATCCATTGTCAAATATTAATTGTAGGAGAAGTATATGTAAGTTTAAGATTAATATAAATCAAATTTTGCAATTGATTATGAAATATAAGGAGTAGGGAAAGCATATGTAAGTTTAGGATCAGTTCAAAAATTCACATTTGACTTACATCGATCCCATAAATGTTTTGTATCAAAAGGCATACTAACTAGTATTAAACCATGAAAGCCTAAAGAAAATGTAAGAAAATGATAAATGATATCATTGATTTAGAATGATAGCAAATAATATTAAACTATAAAAAACTAAAGAAAAAGTAAGAATATAATGAAGACTTTATCCTCCTATTTCTCTTTATACAAATAACATAGAGAAACAAGAAAAAATTGAGGAAGTTCATTGCTCACATAAAATTCAAAGCATCTTTGATTTTATTCAACATGGTGATTAGAACTTTATGGTTCTCAAATATGAAGTACATGGATGCCCTCCTGTTTGACACAATGACACTCCCATTTTACGATTGCTATTCTTTCAATTTCGGGCTCACAAAATCTATTGGTTAAAGTTTGGAAAATAGAAGAGAATTTAAGATTGTAATAACTTCTTAGGCATTAAAAAAAAAACCTCCCAATCTATGGTTTTGCTTTCCCAAAAAATAAATCCAGAAAAAGCTCCTTCTATAAGCACAAAATTTCTTCAACTCTCAACAAGAAAATAGAGGAACCATAAAACTTGAAAGATATGACTTGATCTACTTTCAAATGAGTGAAAGTTAAATTGATCCCAAAGAAATACAAATCAAATTAAATTAGAATACGATCACCATTTGCTAAATCTTTGATCCAACCTCGCAAGCTCTTAATCAAAGATAGGCTCATGTTTAGTATTTTTCTTCTTCTTATGAGGGAATTGAGAATTTCATAGATCATTATTTGATGGCTAGGGTTCAAATAACCAATGTGTTAGGTTTTATATATTTGAAGGATAGGGTTCAATGAATCAATGTGTATTAGGCTTTTTAAAAGAGTGGGTCCACCCTAGCTACCATTATGTATAAGGGGACTACTATTCTTAAATAGTATGTGTGATTAGTCTTTTACAACTGAATGCCAGATTGTGTCTACTCATTAAGAGATTTTACTTGAATTTTAATATTTTTTTTTTTTAGGGTTTCTTTCATTGAAAAGAGTTTTCACACATAAGGAATCCTTTTTTTTTTTTCCCCCCACAAAAAAGGCCTTATTTTAGTTTTGTGTGTAAGATGATTCATCTTTAATAAAATTGCAATAATTCACTTTTTCTTTTACATCAAAATAAAAATAAGATGTGTTGTGTTTATTAAAGCTATCAATAGCTCTACTTTTTTTTTTTAACATTAAAATAAAACATTTTTAGTACCATAGTCTCACACTCCAACTTAAGAAACTAACCTAATGTGTTATCAAAGATATGAAAAAGAAATTGAGATAATGAACTTGTAAGCATCTATGAGAGGGGCCTTCGGTGCGCACCACCATGGGTAGCGAAACAACACAAGAAGGAGTTTACTCTATGGTTGGTTTAAGGCCCAATCCATGGTTAGGTGTTACTTGAATTCGAGGTTGAGAATATGCTCATTTGTTGTATTAAATGTTAAGGTATGCTTTCAAGGTTGCAATGAGAGCTAAACAATGGCAAACCTATGTCTAATTACATAGACTATGAAAATAACAACATATGATTCACTAAATAGTTGTGTTTGTATGTACAATGGAGAATTTTGGTAACTTAATTATTATTCAATTTAACTCATTAGAACTATTTATGTTCCCAATGTTCTAAATGTATTTGTCTTTATATATTTTTACCATAAAATTAACCAAAGTAGGAAGGTTGAATAAATATAAATTAAATTAAAATATCTCAGTGATTGAGAATAATTTTAGATATTATATTATCTATCTTAAGACAAAACCCACTTATCTTTGACCTTTAGTAAACATCACATGTTGAGAATTGCACCACCTTCCTAGTGGACATAATATTGAGAACTCCATATTCTTCTCATGTGAGTTTCCCTCTGTTAAGGCAATCTACCTTGAGTGTCCCTTCAACCTTGCTAAGCATGTTTTCTTATTTTCTATTTTCTTCCTATATAGATTTTGTAAAATGAAAATGAAGTGTCATTTATGTATTAAATTCTATATGCACGAATGAGGAGAGATAACATAAGTACAAAGACTTAAAATAAAAACTTTCCTTGAAATGACTAATCATTCTCCTCTTAACTTACGAAAGTGTTATAAAAATGATGCAAATGATGAGTGTTGTACTCTACAATGGAAAATTACAAATTCTTATAGAAACCTTAGACAATATGATGCCGACACCAAATGGAATGGAAAAAAAAGAATGAAATTAAAATCATGGAAACAACAATAAAGAAGATGGGGACCATATCAAAGAGAAGTAAAGAAAAAAAAAATGGAATCAAACAAGCTAGTTGATTTTTAAAACTATTGTGAAATTGAATAAGCACGAAAATTTACATAAAACACACAGAAAAATATAAGGTGCTCTTTATCTAAAAATACAAAACAAAAATAAACATATGAAACATAACCTTGTTCTTAACCTAATCCAATCGTAGCCTTGGCATTGGCCATTGTTGAAAAATAAACCTAAACATTGAAGGAAATTTGTGATGTTTCAAGAAATCATTAAGTGTATGAAGAACTCTCTACCTGTTTGAATATATTGTCGCCAAATTTTGTCAGCTCATTAAAAGTCACGAATCAATAATTAACTAATAATATGTTGATGAAACATAGGTATTTCTCAAATACTATCCGAATAATAACCAAAAATCCAATAGGAAACACCTAGAAAGGGTGAATGGGTGATTTAAAATTTTTTAAATAAATTATTTATAAAATCTGTCTAAACTATATCTCAAGATTTCACCCAAATAAAAAACTGATTTTTATGGTTAATTGATATCCAAAGGACACGATATATGTTAAGATATGTTAGGGATAATAACAATAACTACCAAAATAACCAACCTAACAAACTCAACAATAATCTTAACAAATTAATCAATAGTTAGTTATGGGTATAACCACCTCACCACCAAGATAACAAATCATCTAGCTCAATAACCAATTAACAAATCAAACTAAGATTTCAAAGTTATCAGCTAGAAAATGGGTAGAAATAAATATATATGCACTTTTTAGGAAAACCCTACAATATATTAGGATTAATCGAATTAACCTAATCTAGGTACTTAAAACATAATAACAAATATAAAGAAATAGACAATGAGACACAAGATTTCTTACATGGAACACCCCAACAAACTTGTGGAGGGAAAAAATCACGAGGTTTAAGACCTAACAATCTAAATCCACTTTTCAAAATCATGTTACACAGATTTACCTAGTCACTTTACCCTAGAAATTTACTCTTTAGTATCTACAACTTGATCCAGGTTTGCGACGCAACAACTCCCTGTTACTCCCTAGTAGATCATTCGGTACCTTCGAAGGGATTTAGGTCTTCAACCAACAATTCAAATATCCAAATCCTTGAAAAAAGGATCGAAAATGGTGTGGGAATAAGGCTTTCTCTCAAGGAGTCTCCCTAAAGCATAATAGGTCTCTAAACTCTTAGATCTCTATGACTCTAATCCCCTAGCCTGAATCTCTAACCCTCAAAGGGTTATTAGAGAGGTATATATAGGCACAAGCCAAAAGAGTTTAGGTATCTTAAGTTTCAAAATTAGAATTTAAGTGAAATTCATTCAAAATACGTTTCTAAACTCGGCAAAACTAACATGATAACTTAAGTGCTTCGCTTGAGTGTTCCATGTCACTTGAGTGGGTTGATTGCTTAAGTGGGATTAAGTGCTTAAGCGTCCTCTGTTTTCTGAAAAATCATTTTAAAAAAAATTTCAAGTCCAAAATTGATACTAAACCTTTTTAAACCTCAAAGAAGCCTTATATGCCACAAGACAAACCTTTTTAGACATACCTGTGACATCTCAGTTGGTTGAAAAGTAACCCTTCATCACCACTAACTAACAATGATCAATGTTGAAAGAAATATGTGCAAAGACAAATTTTGTCCGCTTATTAAAAGTCACGAATCAATAATTAACTAATTATATGTTGATGAAAAATGGTTATTTCTCAAATACCACTCGAATAATAACAGAAAGTCCAATAGGAAACACCCAGAGGGGGTGAACAAGTGATTTTAAAAAATTTAAATAAATTATTTGTAAAATCTATCTAAACTATATCTCAAGATTTCACCTCAAATAAAAAGCTTATTTTTATGGTTAATTGATATCCGAAGGACATCATATATGTTAGGGATAATAATAATAACTACAAAAATAACCAACCTAACAAACTCAACAATAATCTCAACAAATTAATCAATAATTGGTTATGGGTATAACCACCACAACCACCAAGATAACAAATAATCTAAATCAATAACCAATTAACTAATCAAACTAAGATTTCAAAGTTATCAACTAGAAAATAAACAGAAATAAATAGATATGCACTTTTTAGGAAAACCCTGCAATATATTATGATTAATCTAATTAACCTAATCTAGGCACTTCAAACATAATAACAAATATAAAGAAACAAACAATGAGGCACAAGATTTTTTATGTGGAAAACCCCCACAAACTTTTGAAAAGAGAAAACCACGAGGTCTAAGACCTACCAATCTAAATCAACTTTTTGAAATCATGTTACACAAATTAACCTGGCCACTTTACCATAAAAACTTACTTTTTAGTACCTTCAACTTGATCCTCATTTGCGACACAACAACTCTCTGTTGCTCCCTAGTAGATCATTTGGCACCTTTGAGGGGATTTAGGTCTTCATCCAACAATTCAAAGATCCAAATCCTTGAAAAAGAGATAAAAAATGATGTGGGAATAAGGCTTTCTCTCAAGGAGTCTCTTTAAAGAATAAGAGGTCTCTAAACTCTTAGATCTCTATGATTCTAATCTCCTAACCTGAATCTCTAGCCCTTAAAGGGTTATTATAGAGGTATATATAGGCCCAAGCCAAAAAAGTTTGGGTATCTTTAGTTTCCAAATTAGAGTTTAAGTAAAATTTATTCGAAATACGTTTATAAACTCGGTAGGACTGACATGACCAATAAAGCTCTCCGCTTGAGTGTTCCATGTCACTTGAGTGGGCTGACTGCTTAATTAGGATTAATCGCTTGAGTGTCCCCTGCTTTTAAAAAAAATCATTTAAAAAAAAATTAAGTCCAAAATTGATACTGAACCTTTTAAGCCTTAAAGAAGCCTTATATGCCCATAATACAAACCTTTTTACACATACCTATGACGTCTCAATTGGATGAAAAGTAACCCTTCATCTTCAATGGAGAGCAAGTCACGATCTAAGAAGACTTCTATGGCCAAACATAAATTAAAACAAAACTGCCAGCATATAAAAAAACTCAATGTCCTAACAACTGACACTTGTCAGATGGATCTTGCAAAAAAAAAATTGATAAATTGAAAATAATAAGAAATCAATTAATTGTGAGAAAGAAAAAGAACATCATAATTTTCTTAATTAATTAATTATGATAATTAAAATAAATGATAATCATGACACTAAATAAGATGATTATCTCTAGGAAAGAAAATGATAATATTAAAATAAAATTTCAAACCCAATAAGTAGAAGGTTCCTCTCATTTTATTGCACTCATTAAACACCGACCATAATTTTTACAATTGTTGAAGAAATTCCATAAAGATTAAAGATTTCTTGAAAAGATGAATATTTGAAAATCCCTCAAAGAGTTAAATAACATCTGACGATTTTTGGAAGAAACTGATGATTCAAAGATTTTTCTCATTGAAAGATATGACTTGATCTACTTTCAAATGAGTGAAATTTAAATAAATCCCAAAGTAATATATATCAAATTAGAATAAGATTACCATTTGCTAAATCTTTGATCCAATCTTGCAAGCTATTACTTGAAGATAAGACTCATGTTTAGTACTTTTCTTCTTCTCATGGAAGAATTAAGAAGTTCATAGATCATTATTTGACAGCTGGGATTCAAATAACCAATATGTGTTAGGTTTTATATATTTGAAGGCTAGAGTTCAATGAATCAATGTGTAGTGCGTTTTTAAAAAGAGTGGGGTCCACTCTAGCTACCATTATATATAAGGGGACTACTATTCTTAAGTAGTATGTGTGATTAGTCTTTTACAATTGAACGCTAGATTGTGTTTGTTGATTAAGAGATTTTACTTGAATTTCATTTTTAGGGTTTTCTTTCTTTGAATAGAGTTTTCACATATAAGGAATCCTATTTTTTTTCAAAAAAAAATCCTTATTTTAGTTTTGTGTGTAAGATGATTCAGCTTTAATAAAATTGTAATAATTTACTTTTTTTTTGCATCAAAATAAAAATAAGATGTGTTATGTTTATTGAAGCTATCAATAGCTCTCCTTTTTTCTTTTTCTTTTTTAATATCAAAGTAAAGTATTTTTAGTACCATAGTCTCACACTCCAACTTAAGAAACTAGCCTAATGTGTGATCAAAGATATGAAAAAGAAATTGAGATAATGGACTTCTAAGTACTTATGGGAGGGGCCTTCAGTGCACACCACCATGGGTAGTGAAACAACACAAGAAGGAATTTACTCTGTGGTTAGTTTAAGGCCCAATCCATGGCTGGGTCTTGCTTGAATTCAAGGTTGAGAATATGCTCATTTGTAGTATTGAATGTTGAGGTATGATTTCAGGGTTGCAATGAGAGCTAAACAATGGCAAACCTATGTCCAATTACATAGACTATGAAAATAACAACATATGGTTCACTAAATAGTTGTGTTTGTATGTACAATGGAGAATTTTGGTAACGTAATTATTATTCAATTTTACTCATCAAAATTATTTATGTTCCAAATATTCTAAATGTATTTGCCTTTATAGATTTTTCCATAAAATTAACCAAAGTAGGAAGGTTGAATAAATATAAATTATGTTAATGTATCTCAATGATTGAGAATGATTTAGATATTATGATATCTATCTAAATACAAAACCCACTTATCTTTAACCTTTAGTAAACATCACATCTGGCTCCACTTTCATGTATTCAACCTTAACACTAATTAGTTGAGCATTGCACCACCTTCCTAGTAGGCATAGTATTGAGAATTCCATTTTCTTATGTGAGTTTCGTTCCATTTAGGCAATCTACCTTGAGTGTTCCTTCAAGCTTGTTAAGTATGTTTTCTTTTTTTTTTTTCTTTTTTTTTTTCCTATACACATTTTGTAAAATGAAAATGTAGTGTCATAAATGTATTAAATTCTAGATGCATGAATTAGGAGAGATAACATAAGTACAAAGACTTAAAATAAAACCTTTCCTTGAAAATGACCGATCATTCTCTTCTTATTTTACAGAAGTGGGATAAAAATGATGCAAATGATGAGTGTCATACTCTACTATGGAAATTTAAAAATTCTTACAGAAACCTTAGATCATACAATGCTGACACCAAGTGGAATGGAAACAAAGAATGAAATTAAAATCATGGAAACAACAATAAAAAAAATAAAAATAAAAATGGGGCCCATATGAAAGAGAAGCAAAAAAAAATAAAAATCCAACAAGGTAGTTGATATTTAGAACTATTGTGAAATTGAACAAGCACGAAAATTTAAATCAAACTCACAGAAAAACACAAGGACCTTTTTATCTAAAAACACAACAAAACTAAAGATATGAAACATAGCCTTTTTTTTTTAACCTAAACCAACCTTAGCCTTAGCATTGGCCATTGTTGAAAAATAAACCTTAACATTGAAGGAAATTTGTGACGTTTCAAGAAATCATTAAGTGTATGAAGAACTCCTTACCAGTTTGAGTAAATGGTTGTCGCTAACTAACAATAATCAATGTTGAAAAAAATATGTATAAAGATAAATTTTGTCTACTCATTAAAAGTCACATGTCAATAATTAGCTGATACTATGTTGATGAAAAATGGGTATTGCTCAAATACCAATTGAATAATTATCAAAAGTCTGATGGGGAACACCCAGATGGGGGTAGATGGGTGATTTAAAATTTTTTTAATAAATTATTTATAAAATATGACTAAACTTTATCTTAAGATTTCACTCCAAATAAAAAACTAATTTTTATGGTTAATTGATATCCAAAGATTAACGATATATGTTGAGATATGTTAGGGATAATAATAATAATAATAATAATAACTACTAGAATAACCAACCTAGTAAACTCAACAATAATCTCAATAAATTAATCAATAATTGGTTATGGGTATAACTACCACAACCACCAAGATAACAAATCATCTAACTTAATAACTAATTAACCAATCAAACTAAGATATTCAAAGTTATCAACTAGAAAAAAAGCAGGAATAAATAGATATGCACTTTTTAGGAAAGCCCTGCAATATATTAAGATTAATCAAATTAACCTAATCTAGGCACTTCAAACATAATAACAAATATAAAGAAATAGACAATGAAGCTCAAGATTTTTTATGTGGAAAACCCCACAAACTTGTAGAGAAAAAACCACGAGGTCTAAGACCTATCAATCTAAATCCACTATTCGAAATCAAGTTACTCAGATTTAACTAGTCGTTTTACCCTAAAGACTTACTCTTTAGTACCTATAACTTGATCTACGTATGTGACACAACAACACTCTGTTGCTCCCTAATAGATCATCTGGTACCTTCAAAGGGATTTAATTCTTCAACCAACAATTCAAAAATCCAAATCCTTAAAAAGGATATCAGAAATGGTGTGGCAATAAGGCTTTCTCTCAAAGAGTCCCTCTAAAGAATAAGAGGTCTCTAAACTCTTACATATATACAAGTCTAATCTCTTAGCCCGAATCTTTAACCCTCAAAGGGTTATTAGATAGGTATATATAAGCACAAGTCAAAAGACTCCGAGTATCTTAAGTTTCTAAATTAAAGTTTGAGTGAAATTCATTCAAAATACGTTTCTAAACTCAACAGGACAGACATGACCACTTGAGGAGGCTTAAACCACTTGAGCACTCTACTTAAGTGTTTCATGCAGCTTGAGCAAGCTGACTACTTAATCGAGATTAACCACATGAGCATTCCCTTCTTTTTGAAAAAACATTTTAAAAAACTTTTTAGTCCAAAATTGACACCAAACTTTTTTATACCTCAAAGAAGCCTTATGTGCCACAAGCCAAACCTTTTTAGACATACCTTTGATTTCCTAATCGGATGAAAAGTAATCCTTAATCTTCAATGGAGAGAAAGTCATTATCTAAAAAGACTTCTATGGTCAAACATAAATTGGAACAAAATTGCCAGCGTATAAAAAAGACTCAATGTCATAACATTTGACACTTGTCAGATGGATCTTGCTAAAAAAATTTAATAAATGAAAAAAAAATCAATTAATTATGAAAAGCAAAAGAATATTATAATTATCTTAATTAATTCATTATGATAATTAAAATAAGTGATAATTATCACAATAAAGAAAATTATTAAATCTAGGAAAGAAATAGATAATATTAAAATAAAATTTCCAACCATAGACGGTTCGACCAAAATTTTTACAGTTATTAAAGAAATTCCATCAAGATTCAAGATTTCTGCAAAAGATGAATATTTGAAGATCTCTTAAAGAGTTGAATAACATCTAAAGATTTCTTGAAGAAATTGATCATTTTTTTCATTGAAAGGATTTATTATCTAGTGTCTATTTATGAAACCCCGAACTTTTGATCCAAAATTAAACATTAAATTGTTTAAATGTCTATAGTTGATGATAGTTGTTAGTAGTAAATGGTTGAATGGAAAAGACATTATCTAAAAACCTAGATTATAGTATATTCCTTCATACCACATGTGAACCAGTACTATAGTAAATGTTTTATATTGCTATTAATCATCAATACTGGTGAAATATAATTATAATATAGACATGTCATTCATATTCCTTCTAGTAGTTCACAAAGGAATATGAAGCATCAAAGTGCAAAAACTATCCTATGAGGAGGTGCCATGAATAATGTAAGATGGCAAATTCAAGAGATACATATAAAATAATGTAATTTTTTAAATATAATAAATTTATATATATATATATATATATATAGATAGATAGATAGATAGATAGATAGATAGATAGATATAAGCACTTTCTAAGTGCTAAAATTGTCAACACAATGTTACAAGCATAACTATATATTCATGTTTAATACAAGAATAGAGTCATTGTTTTGACAGTAATCCTCGAACACCTATGCCAACATGAGCTTTATGGTTGTTTATATTATCCCATCTATCGCCCTACTTTCATGTACACATGGTCCAAACATAGAAGCAATTTTTTCCATGCTCAAACACCCAATAGTAGACATTATGGTTTATTGTTTCATTTCAAACTATTATTGAATTAGTCCATATTATCCAAATTGTGTAAAGTTGCCCCAAATCTTCATCTAATCTTCTATAGACACTAACCATACTTGAACTTGGTGTGAGAGCCTATAATCTTCTTAAAGATGGAAATTACCCTAAGAAAAATATCTCCAAGGGAAATTTCCATCTCTTAGTTTTAGGTTGGCAAGGCCACAATTTTCTAAGACAAACATGGTACTAGTATCTGCACAAAGTATCAAAACACAAGAAAAACAAAATAAACAACTACCCACATTTAAAATGATAATCGTAAAAGGACATAATGATCATTATTTAGACTAGAGAAAATATTGAGGTACATTGATTTGATGATTTATTTTAGCGTTGGAATAATAACAAATTTCAAAATCCATAACCAAATATTAATTGTAGGAGAAGTATATGTAAGTTTAAGATTAATGTAAATCACATTTTTCAATTAATCATGAAATATAAAGAATAAGGATAATATATGTATGTTTAGGATCAATTCAAAAACTCACATTTGACTTACATCGATCCCACAATGTTTTGTATCAAAGGGCATACTTACTAGTATTAAACTATCAAAGCCTAAAGAAAATGTAAGAAAATGATAAAGGATGTCATTGATTTATAACAACATCAAATAGTATTAAATTATGAAAAACTAAAGAAAAAGTAAGAAAATAATGAAGATTCAATCCTCTTATTTCTCTTTATACTAATAACATAGAGAAACTAGAAAAAATCGAGGAAGTTTCATTGCTCATATAAAATTCAAGGCATCTTTGATTTTATTCAATAGGGTGATTAGAACTTTATGGCTCTCAAATATGAAGTACATGAAGGCCTTCTTGTTTGACACAATGAATACTCCCATTATACTACTGTTATTCTTTTAAGTTTAAGTTCACAAAATGTATTGGTTAATGTTTGGAAAATAGAAGAGAATTTAAGATTGTAATAATTTCTTAGGCATTAAAAAAATATTTCCCAATCTATGGTTTTGTTTTCCCAAAAATTGAATCTAGAAAAGCTCCTTGTATAAGCACAAAATTTTTTCAACTCTCAACAAGAAAATAGAGGAACCATATAAATTGAAGGATATGACTTGATCTACTTTCAAATGCAAATCAAATAAGAATAAGATTACCATGTGCTAAATCTTTGATCCAAGCCCGCAAGCTATTAATCGGAGACAGACTCATGTTTAGTATCTTATTTTTCTTATGAGATAATTGAGAATTTCATAGATCATTATTTGATGGCTAGGGTTCAAGTAACCAATGTGTTTGGTTTTATATTTGAAGGCTAAGGTTCAATGAATCAATGTGTATTAGGTTTTAAAAAGAGTGGGGTCCGCCAACCCAATTACCATTATATATAATAGGACCACTATTCTCAAGTAGTATGTGATTAGCAACTTAATTATTATTCAATTTAACTCATCAGAATTATTTATGTTCCTAGTAGTCTAAATGTATTTGTTTTTATAAATTTTTAGAATATAATTAAACAAATTAAGAAGGCTGAATTAATATAAATTAAATATATCTCAATGATTGTGAATGATTTAGATATTATAGTACTATCTCAGTTCACTTAACCATGTTATCCTCATACTAGAAAATCCGGATAGGGTGTTGTAGACAAGACAAATCTTAGCGCGTGTTGTCCCTATTGGCGGGGCCCATTCCAACCTTTCTTACACACCAAATCTTACTCTACTTTCACATATTCAATCTTAATACTAGTTGGTTAAGAATTGCACAATCTTCTTAGGGGGCATAATACTGACAACTCCATTTTTTACTCACATGAGTTTTGTTCCACTAAGACAACCTACCTTAACTGTTCTTTCAAGCTTGCTAAGTATGTTTTTCTTATTAATTTTTTTTCCTACACATTTTTTTAAAATGAAAATGAAATGTCATTAATGTATTAAATTCTATAAGAATGAATAAGGAGAGATAGTATAAGACTTAAAATAAAACCTTTCCATGAAAATGACCAATCATTCTCTTCTTATCTTAGAGAAGTGGGATAAAAATGATGCAAAGGATGAGTACCATACTCTACTTTGAAAATTTTAAAACTCTTACACAAAGCTTAGACAATAAGATGATAGCACCAAGTGGAATGGAAACAAAGAATGAAATGAAAATCATGCAAAACAACAATAAAGAAGATGAAGCCCATATGTAAGAGAAGGCAAAATAAAAATAAAAAAATAAAATATGACAAGGTAGTTGATATTTAAAACTTTGGTGAAATGGAACTAGCATAAAAATTTACATCAAACTCACAAAAGAACATAAGGAACTCTTTGTCTAAAATCACTATAAAAATAAACATATGAAACATCACCTTGTTCTTAACCAAATTAATCTAACCTTAACCTTAGCATTAGCCATTGTTGAAAAAATAAACCTAAACATTGAAATACATTTGTGATGTTACAAGAAATCATTATGTGTATAAAGAACTCCCTACTGGTTTGAGTAAATGGTAGCCACTAACCAATAATGATCAATATTAAAAAAAAAAAGTATGTACAAAGACAATTTTTTTCCACTCATTAAAAGTCGCATGTCAATAATTCACTAACAATATGTTAACACTTGTTAGTTAGGCCTTTGTAAAAATAAAAATAAAAATTATAAATTAAAAATAATAAGCAAACAATTAATTATGATAAAGCAAAAAAAAAAGATTATCTTAATCAATTAACTATGATAATTAAAATAAATGATAATTATCACAATAAATAAGATGATTATCTCTTGGAAAGCAAGAGATAATATCGAAATAAAGTTTTCAACCCAATGAGTAAAAAGGTTCCTCTCATTTCAAAGCACACATTGAATACCAACAAAAAATTTTGAAATTGTTGAACAAATTCCTTCAAGATTCAAGATTTCTAGAAAAGATGAATATTTGAAGATCTCTTGAACATCTATTGAACAGTTAAAGAATATAAGAAGATGTCTTGAAGGAATTGATGATTTGAAGATTTTTTTTTTTTTTTGGAAAATTTATTATCTAGTGTCTATTTACAAAACCTTGACCTTTTGATCTAAAATCATATATTAAATTGTTTAGAAGGGTGTTTATGTCTTTATAAGAAGAATCAAAGGGAATATTAAAGATTGTAAAGTATAAATAAATCAACTTATAATTTTGTCAACAATTTTCTTATTTCATAAAATTTATGTGTAAAAAGTCATTAGGCCTAACCTACCAAAGAACCAAATTACCAATGTTGATGTCACTAATGGTTGTTAAATGTCAATATATAATTGTTGACACTTGTTAGGTGTAAATGGTGGAATAAAAATGACATTGTTTGAAAAACTTGATCATAGTATTTTCCTTCATACCACATGTGAACCAGTAGTAGAGCAAAGATTCTATACTGCTATTGATTATCAATTCTGGTGAAAGATATTCTACGAGCCAAAGATATCCTATGAGCATGTGCCATGAACAATCTAAGATGGCAAATTGAGGTGATATTTATATGATAATGTAAATCTATATATATATATATAATTGTTTTTTACACACTCATATGTCACCCAATATTATCCAGATAACTATATATATATATATATATATATATATATATAAGCACTTTCTAGATGCTAATATTGTCAACACAATGTTACAAGAATAACTACATATTTATATTCAAGACAATGTCATTTTTTTTTATACTAGTCCTCGAATACCCATGCCAACTTAAGCCTTGTCATTGTTTATTTTGTCCCATCTATAGTCCTACCTTCATGTACACATGGTGTAAGCATAGAAGCAATTTTGTCCATGCTCGAATACCCACCAATAGACATTGTGGTTTTATTGTTTCATTTCAGATTGCTATTGAATTAGTCCATATTATCCAAATCATGTAACGCTGCACCAAATCTTCCTCTAATCTTCTATGGAGACTGACCATACTTGAACATGATGTGTGAATCTGGAATCTTCTCAAAGATGGAAATTACCGTCAATAAAATATCTGCAAGGGAAACTCCTATCTCCTAGTTCTCTTAGTTTTAGGCTAGCAAGACCACACTCTTCTCACAGTTAAACATGGTGCTAGTATCTGCTCAAAGTATCAAAAAACAAGAAAATCAAAATAATAACTAATCACATTTAAAATGAAAATAGTAAAAGGACATAGTGATCAATATCTACCCCAAATAAAATACAAAGGTACATTTATTTAATGAGTTATTTTAGAGTTGGAATAGTAACAAATTTCAAAATTCATAATCAAATATTAATTATAAGAGAACTATAAGTAAGTTTAGGATTAATATAAATCACATTTTACAATTAATCATGAAATATAAAGAATATGGAAAGTATATGTAACTTTAGGATTAATTAGAAAACTCATATTTGACTTACATCCCACAAATGTTATGTATCAAAGGGCACACTAACTAGTATTAAACCATGAAAACCTATAGAAAAAGTAAGAAAATGATGAAAGATGTCACTGATTTAAAATGACATCAAATAATATTAAACTATAAAAAAGTAAGGAAAAAGTAATATATATATATATATATATATATATATATACATATGACTTCATCCTCCTATTTCTCTTTATAGTAGTAACTTAGAGAAACTAGAAAAAAATCCAAGAAATTTCATTCCTCACATAAAATTAAAAGCATAATTGATTTTATTCATAGGGGACTAAAACTTTATGGCTCTCAAAGTATGAAGTACATGGAGGCCCTCTTGTTTGACACAATGACACTCCCATTTTACTACTACTATTCTTTCAATTTAGGGTTCACAAAATGTATATTTGAAAATTTGGGAAAATTGAAGAGAATTTAAGATTATAATAATTTCTTAGGCATTAAAAAAATACTTTCGAATCTAAGGTTTTCTTTTCCCAAAAATTAAATCCAAAGAAGCTCCTTGTATAAGCATAAAATTTCTTCAATTTTAAATAAGAAAATAGATAAACCATAAAAATTTAAAGATATGACTCAATCTACTTTCAAATGAGCGAAAGTTAAAGAAATCCCAAAGTACATATGAAAGACAAGCAAAAAAATAAATAAATAAATAAAAATTAGAATATAACAAGGTAGATGTTATTTAAAACTAAGGTG
The DNA here is from genome assembly GCA_946000715.1 of Vitis cinerea var. helleri x Vitis riparia. Classification (NCBI taxonomy): domain Eukaryota; kingdom Viridiplantae; phylum Streptophyta; class Magnoliopsida; order Vitales; family Vitaceae; genus Vitis; species Vitis cinerea var. helleri x Vitis riparia. Next base: position 18,220,784 of record OX253993.1, on the reverse strand, counting down.
AAATGGAACAAACATAAAAATTTACATCAAACTCACGAAAGAACATAAGGACCCCCTTTATCTAAAATCACAACAAAAATAAACATATGAAACATAACCTTATTCTTAACCTAACTAACCCAACCTTAGCCTTACAATTGACCATTTTTGAAAAATAAACCTAGACATTAAAAGAAATTTGTGATATTTCAAGAAATCATTAGGTGTATAAAGAACTCCCTACCAGTTTGAGTAGATTGTCACCACTAACTAACAATGATCAATGTTGAAAGAAATATGTACAAAGAAAAATTTTGTCCACTCAAACGTGTCAATAATTAACTACTAACATGTTGACACTTGTTAGATGGTTAACTAATAACATGTTGACACTTGTTAGACGGGTCTTGCAAAAAAATAATTTGATAAATTAAAAAATAAAAAGAAATTAGTTAATTGTGATGAGGCAAAAGAATATTATAATTATATTAATTAATAAAGTAATTATAATAATTAAAATAAATAATAATTATCACAATAAAAAAGATGATTATGTCTAGGAAAACAAGAGACAATATCAAAATAAAATTTCTAACCCAATAAGTAGAGGGCTCCTCTCATTTGAAAGCATGCATTGAAGACCAACGAAAATTTTTATAGTTGTTGAAGAAATTCCTTCAAGATTCAAGATTTCTTCAAAAGATGAATATTTGAAGATCTCTTAAAGAGCTAAAGAATATCAAAGATTTCTTGGAGAAATATTTGATTATGCAAAGATTTTTTTTCATTGAAAGAATTTATTATCTAGTGTCTATTTATGAAACCCCATCCTTTTGATCCAAAATTAAAATTAAATTGTTTAAATGGTGTTTGTGTATTTAGTAGAAGAATTGATTACTACTCAAAAAGTACTATTTGATAGCTTGTAATAAACTCTTTTAAACACTTTTGAGTAGTAGTTATCACCTTTTAACCCAATTAACATATTAAGGACCCTTGCAATCAATTCTAATCAAATTGTGTTAAGTTTTGGTGTTTTGATAGCTTTTTGATCACCAAAGCAATTAAAGATTGAGGAGAGTTCTTTGGAATCCATGGCAAAGTAATGGAAAGCTCAGAAACATGTAGAACCGAAGCTTTGAAGTCCTTTGCCATAAGCAAATCCGGAATGCAAGGAGTAAAAGATGTCCAGATAGGGCGTCCGGACAGGATGGCGGCGGAACCTCACATTAAGTCAATGATCCGGACAACACATCCGGATAGGATATGATATCGTCCGGGTGTAATGTTCACGAGTGCCGTGTGCTTCTCCCTGAGGGAGTCCGGATAGGGAAGCGTGCCACATGTCCTCTTGGGGAATCCGGATGGAGTTGATCCTAATAGCCTTGCGTGCTCCATGTCATCCAGGAGAGGGGTCCCTACACCTTGCATAGGCAGACGGTCCCCCTTGCGACATAGCTCCTTCCACCCGAGGGAATCCGGATGGAGTTGATCCGGATAGCCTGGCGGCACGGGATATCTCACATCCGGATGGGAGAGAAGGACGTTTCAACTTCTCTGGTCAGACATATCCGGATCCTCTGATAGCGCTTACCTGAACAGTTTTTCTCTCAGTATACAGTGCCGCGGTATTCTCCTAAAGCTTCCTGATATTTCTGACCGACATCTTGAGATGTTTTGCTTTAGATATTTGTTGTCTAAATCCCCAAACTCTCCTTGTAACCCACCTATCATAGGATTCCTTAGTCTTTAAGTAAGAACAAAGGGGTGAATAACCTCTTATATATAGTTGTAATTTTCTTTACAAATGGGATATATAGAATATAGATCTCTTGGGAGCTTGTTCTTGGAGACAACCTTTTGTAATAGTAAGAAATATATTTTACAAAGCACTTACTCTGTTTTTCCTTCATATTTTTGTTTTCTCGTTCTTTTTATTTCTAGCCAACCAAACTCTGAGGATTTTTCCTCAGAGAATGAGTGGTTAGACTCTTCGTCTCTTGGAGTGAAGAAAGCCGGGTAAGTTTCTTCATGCATAAATTGGAAGTTTTGTTGTTTTAGTTTTTAATGAAGAGAAAGTATGACCCGTTAATGGTTTTTATCTTTTTAGTTAACTTAAAACGCCTTTAACTTACCTGGGCCAACACTTGATAAGGCAAGTGGTCCCCGTCCATTGAGATACACTAGTTTATCTCTTGCGAGCCTTTAGGAGGTGGTTTGAAGGTAGGATTTTCTAGAATAGCCAACACTTGGTAAGCTTTTGGACTCTAAGGAGACATCCATTAGTTATCTCTTGCGAGCTTGAGAAAGGAAGTCCAAAGTTAAAGATCACCTTGAATGGTAAATGCTAGGTGAGAGGCATGAGCCATTGCAAAATGCATCAGTGAGAGGGATTTAGTGTTTGAACCCATTAAGGGGAAGCATCTGTACCACACCGGTTAGAGAATTAACTATATGTTAATTCTCTAATGCGATGAAAAGAAACAAGTGACCGGAACTCCCTTTTTGTATGAGGAATCTGAGCCTAGTGATCTAAACTCCAAGAAACACTTTTCTTTGTAAGTAAAATCAGTTACTATTTTTGGTTAGTTTAAAAGCAAACCTTTTTCATTTAAACATCTTTATGTTTTATTTTAAAGCTAACCTTGAAATGAAAAGGCACCAATTCAACTTTGAATTAATATCAATTGTAGAGTGAAAACCCATCCCAGTGAATGACCCTAGAGCCACTATGCTATGCTAGCTAAGGCTATCTTAGTACATGGTGTAATAAGTTATAAATTTTTTTGATTACTCCCTGAGGACCACAATCAAGGGACACCAGCTGGACACGAATCAAATGGCACCACTGTCAGGGACCATTGAGAAGACATGAATTAGCTGAGACACCAATTGGGAACGAATCAAGAATCAAGGGGCATATTAATGATTGTAAAGTATAAATAAATCAGCTTACAATTTTATTAACAATTTTCTTATTTGAGAAATTTTTTTGTGTTAAAAGTCATTAAGTCGTAGCCTAGTAAAGAACCAGATTACCAATATTGATGTCACCAGTGGTTGCTAAATATTTATAGTTGGTGACAATTGTTAGATGTAAATGGCAAAGTGGAAATGTCATTATGTGAAAAACTGGATCATGGAGTGTTCATTCATGGGACATGTAAATGGTGCATCTAGCCTAATCAGCATTGCAATAGCTTGTTAAATAAAAGGAAAGTTTTTTAAGAAAGCGAAGTCCATAGTCCATGGTTCCCTTTAAACAGCTCAAGATACATTCACAACTTGCTTGTTAGCCTCTATGGGAGATTGAAATTGTTGATAGGCTTTTTTTATTGCATGGATAACAACTTGTCTTGTAAACATGAGATATTGCAAGAAACCAAAATAAGTTGCCTATAAAAGGGTTTGATCAACTGGATGATCATTAGCTGGGTTACTCATAGGTTTGATAGTCATGAGCATGTTTAAGTGAGAGTACTCAAGCATTTTCATCCCACTGAGTAAGTCTCTAAGATACTTTGTTTAGGAAACAAAAATACTACCATAAAAGTTTTGAACTTCCAACCTGAGAAAGTAATGAACTTGCCCAAGTCCTCTAAAGAAAACTCTTTGCTTAATGTATGCATGAGATTATCAATGGTGGTTGTATCATTTTCAATGACTATAACATCATCCACATAAATCAATATTAGAATAATGGGGTGACCTATATGTTTAGATGAGTAAGGATAGGACTACTTTACCACAATGAAAACCCATATGGAGAAGGAAACTAAGAGTCTATTGAACTAGGCTCTCAAAGTTTGTTTCAAACCATAGAGAGAATGATTAAGAAAACATACATGATTGGGAAAGTCTTCATTTACAAAGCTATGGGCTAGCTACTCCATGAACACCTACTCCTTGAGAAACCAATGTAAAAAGGCATTATTGACATATAGTTGCCTCATAGTCCATTTTAAAGATACTGTGAGTGAGAGGATCAAATGAATCCTTGTACATTTGATTACTAGATTGAAAGTTTCATAGATATAAATTAAAAAAAGTAGAAACGATGAATTAATATAAATTAAATATATCTCAATGATTGTGAATGATTTTAGATATTATAGTACTATCTTAGTTCAATTAACCATATTGTCCTCATACTAGAAAATTCAGATAGGGTGTTTTAGACGAGACGACTCTTGGGGTGTGCTATCCTTATTGGGCTTGGCCCGTTCCCCACAAGAAAATGCATGTACCTTTAACCTTTCATAAACACCAAATCTTGCTCTACTTTCACACATTCAACCTTAACACTAGTTGGTTGAGAATTGCACCACCTTTTTAGGGGGCATAATACTAACAACTCCATTTTTTATTCACATGAATTTCGTTCCACTAAGGCAATGTACCTTATCTGTTCTTTCAAGCTTGCTAAGTATGTTTTCTTTTTCTTTTTTTCTTTTTTTTTCCTATACATATTTTTAAAAATGAAAATGAAATGTCATTAATGTATTAAATTCTAAAAGCATGAATAAGGAGAGATAGTATAAGTGAAAAGACTTACAATAAAAAGCTTTCCATGAAAATGACCAATCATTCTCCTCTTATCTTAGAAAAGTGGGATAAAAATGATGCAAAGGATGAGTACCATACTCTGAAAATTTAAAAACTCTTACACAAACCTTAGACAATAAGATACAAGCACCAAGTGGAATGAAAACAAAGACTGAAATGAAAATCATTCAAACAACAATAAAGAAGATGGAGCCCATATGATAGAGAAGCCAAAAAAAAAAAAAAGAATATAACAAGGTAGCTAATATTTAAAACTTCGGTGAAATGGAACTAGCATAAAAATTTACGTCAAACTCACAAAAAACCATAAGGAACTCTCTGTCTAAAATCACTTTAAAAATAAACATATGAAACACAACCTTGTTCTTTACGTAACTAATCCAACCTTAGCCACAACATTAGCCATTGTTGAAAAAATAAACCTGAACATTGAAATACATTTGTGATCGATGAAATCATTAGGTATATAAAGAACTCCCTACTGGTTTGAGTATATGGTGGCCACTAACTAACAATGATCAATGTTGAAAAAAGTATGTACAAAGACAATTTTTTTCCACTCATTAAAAGTCGCATGTCAATAATTAACTAACAATATGTTAACACTTGTCAGATGGGCCTTGTACAAAAAATAATTTTATAAATTAAAAATAATAAGAAATCAATTAATTGTGATAAATTAAAAAAATTATAATTATCTTAATTAACTAACTATGATAATTAAAATAAATGACAATTATCACAACAAATACGATGATTATCTCTAGGAAAGTAAGAGATAATATTGAAATAAAATTTTCAATCCAATAAGTAAAGAGTTCCTCTCATTTCAATGCACACATTGAACACCAACAAAATTTTTGTAGTCGGTGAACAAATTCCTTGAAGATTCAAGATTTCTTGAAAAAATGAATATTTGAAGATCTCTTTAACAATTAGAATATAAGAAGATTTCTTGAAGAAATTAATGATTTGAAGATTTTTCTTATTGGAAAGTTTATTATCTAGTGTCTATTTACAAAACCCTGACTTTTTGATCTAAAATTATAAATTAAATTGTTTGAAAGGGTGTTTGTGTCTTTATAAGAAGAATCAAAGGGCATATTAAAGATTGTAAAGTATAAATAAATCAAATTACAATTTTGTCAATAATTTATTTATTTCAAAAAATTTATGTGTGAAAAATCATTAGGCCCTAGCTAGCCTACCAAAGAACCAAATTACCAATGTTGATGTCACTAACGGTTGCTAAATGTCAATATATAATTGTTGATACTTGTTAGATGTAAATGGTGGAATGAAAATGATATTGTTTGAAAAACTTGATCATAGAATTTTCCTTCATACCACATGTGAACCGGTAGTAGAGAAAATATTCTATATTGCTATTGATTAGCAATTCTAGTGAAAGATGTTCAATGAGTAGGTGCCATGAACAATCTAAGATGGTATATATAAGCAATTTATATGTGCTAATATTGTCAACACAATGTTACAAGCATAACTACAAATTTATATTCAACACACTCATAAATTCATTATTTTTATTTTTTTCAGTGATCCTCGAATACCCATGCCAACTTGAGCATTGTCATTGTTTATTCTGTCCCATCTATAGTCCTACCTTCATTTACACATGGTGTAAGCATATAAGCAATTTTGTCTATGCTCAAATACCCACCAATAGACATTGTGGTTTTGTTTCATTTCAAACCAGTATTGAATTAGTCCATATTATCAAAATTGTGTAAAACTACCCCAAATCTTCCTCTAATCTTCTATGGAGACTGACCATGCCTGAACATGATGTGTGAATCTGGAATCTTCTCAGAGATGGAAATTACCTTCAAGAAAATATCTGCAAGGGAAACTCCTATCTCCTAGTTCTCTTAGTTTTAGGCTAGCAAGACCACACTCTTCTCACAGTTTAACAAGGTGCTAGTATCTGCTCAAAGTATCAAAAAACAAGAAAATCAAAATAAATAACTAATCACATTTAAAATGAAAATAGTAAAAGGACATAGTGATCAATATCTAGCCCAAATAAAATACAAAGGTACATTTATTTAATGAGTTATTTTAGAGTTGGAATAATAACAAATTTCAAAATTCACAATCAAATATTAATTATAGGAGAACCATATGTAAGTTTAGGATTAATAAAAATCACATTTTACAATTAATCATGAAATATAAAAAATGGGGAAATTATATGTAAGTTTAGGATTAATTCAAAAACTCATATTTGACATACATCCCACAAATGTTATGTATCAAAGGGCATACTAACTATTATTAAACCATGAAAACCTAAAAAGGGGTAAGAAAATGAGAAGGATGTCATTGATTTAGAATGACATCAAATAATATTAAAATATAAAGAAAAATAAGGAAAAAGTAAAAAAAAAAAAAAAAAATGAATACTTCGTCCTCTTATTTCTCTTTATACTAGTAACTTAGAGAAATTAGAAAAAATCAAGGAAATTTCATTTCTCACATAAAATTAAAAAGCATCTTTGATTTTACTCATATGGGGACTAGAACTTTATGGCTTTCGAGTATGAAGTACATGGAGGCCCTCTTGTTTGATACAATGACACTCCCATTTTACGACTACTATTCTTTCAATTTAGGGTTCACCAAATGTATGTGTAAATTTTAAAAAATTGAAGAGAATTTAATATTATAATAATTTAGGCATTAAAAAAATACTTTCAAATCTAGGCTTTTGTTTTCCCAAAAATTAAATCCAAAGAAGCTCCTTTTATAAGCATAAAATTTCTTCAATTTTCAATAAGAAAATAGAAAAACTATAAAAATTTAAAGATATGACTCAATTTACTTTCAAATGAGCAAAAATTAAAGAAATCCCAAAGTAATACAAACTAAACAAGAATAAGATTACCATATGCTAAATCTTTGATCCAATCTCATAATTTGTTAATCAAAGATAGACTCATGTTTGGTATCTTCTGCTTCTTCTTATGCAAGAATTGACAATTTCATAGATCATTGTTTGGTGGCTAGGGTTCAACTAGCCAATATGTGTTAGGTTTTATATATTTGAAGGTTAGGGTTCAATGAATCAATGTGTATTAGGTTTCTAAAGAGAATGGGGCCCACCTTAGCTACAATTATCTATAATGGGATTACTATTCTCAAGTATTGTGTGTGATTAGCCGTTTACAATTTAACATTGTGTTGTGTCCACTCATTAAGAGATTTTACTTGAATTTTAATATATATTACAGTTTCTCTCTTTGAAAAGATTTTTCACACACAAGGAATTATAAAAAAATTTCAAAAAACAAAAACAAACCCTTATTTTGGGTCACTGTGTAAGATGTTTCATGTTTAATGAAATTGTAATAATTTGAATTTTGTTTACATTGAAGTAAAAATAAGATGTTTTATATTTATTGAAGCTATTAATAGTTGTACTTTTTTTACAATAAAATATAGTATTTTAATACTAAATAATCTCACATTCCAACTTAATATACTATCATAATGAGTGATCCAAGATATGGAAAAGAAATTGGGATAATGTGCCTCTAAGAGCCTATAGGAGGGGCCTTTGGTGAACACCACCATGGCAAGCAAAACAACCCAGGAAGGAATTTAATCTATGGTTGGTTTAAGGCCCAACCAATGGTTAGGAGTTACTTGAATTCAAGGCTAAGAATTTTCTCATTTGTAGTATTGAATGTTGAGGTGTAATTTCATGGCAATAATGAGAGTTGAACAATGGCCAACCTATGTCCAATTACATAGAGTATATAATTATTGAAAATAACAACATATGGTTCACCAAAAAGTTATGTTTGTAACTATAATGGAAAATTTTGACAACTTAATTATTATGTCATTTAACTCAAAAGAATGATTTATATTACCAACAGTAAATGTATTTGTTTTTATAGGTTTTTACCATATAATTAACCAAAGTGGGAAGACTGAATTAATATAAATTAAACATATCTCAATGATTGTGAATGATTTTAGATATTATAGTATCTATCTTAATACAAACCCACGTACCTTTAACCTTTTGTAAACACCACATCTTGCTCTACTTTCACATATTCAACTATAACACTAGCTAGCTAGTTGAGAATTACACCACCCTATTAGGGGGCATATATTGACAACTCCATTTTTTACTCACATGAGTTTCATTTTGCTAGCTAAGGCAATCTACCTTGACTGTTCGTTCAAGCTTACTAAGTATGTTTTCTTATTTTCTCTTTTTTTTTTCTATAAATATTTTTTTAAATGAAAATAAAGTATCATTAATGTATTAAATTCTATAAGCATGAATAAGGAGAGATAGTATAAGAGCAAAGACTTAAAATAAAACCTTTCCATGAAAATGACCAATCATTCTCCTCTTATCTTATAGAAGTGGGATGAAAATGATGAAAATGATGAATACCATACTCTACTTTGGAAATTTAAAAACTCTTACACAAACCTTAGACAATAAGATTCCAACACCAAGTGGAATGGAAACAAAGAATGAAATGAAAATCATGCAAACAACAATAAAGAAGATGGAATCCATATGAAAGAAAAACCCCAAAAAAAATATAAAATAAAATAAAATATGACAAGGTAGTTGATATTTAAAACTATGGCGAAATGGGACTAGCATAAAACTTTACATCAAACTCACAAAAAAACATAAGGACCTCCCTATCTAAAATCACAATAAAAATAAACATATAAATCATAACCTTGTTCTTAACATAACTAATCCATCCTTAGCCTCAACATTAGTCACTGTTGAAAAAATAATCCTAAACATTCAATTACATTTGTGATGTTTCAAGAAATCATTAGGTGTATAAAGAACTCCCTACTAGTTTGAGTAGATGGTCGCCACTAACTAACAATGATCAATGTTGAAATAAATATGTATGAAGAAAATTTTTTTCCACTCATTAAACGTTGCATGTCAACAATTAAGTAATAATATGTTGACACTTGTTAGATGGGCCTTATAAAATAATATTTTTACAAATTAAAAATAATAAGATATCAATTAATTGGGATAAAGAAAAAGAATATTATAATTATCTTAATTAATTAGCTATGATAATTAAATAAATGATAATAATTGTAATAAATAAGATGATTCTCTAGGAAAGCAAGAGATAATATCAAATTTTCAACCCAATAAGTAAAGGGTTCCTCTCATTTCAAAGCACACATTGAATACCGATAAAAAAAATTTGCAGTTGTTGAACAAATTCTTCCAAGATTCAAGATTTCTTGAAAATATGAATATTTCAAGATCTCTTGAATAGTTAAAGAATCTGAGAAGATTTCTTGAAGAAATTAATGATTTGAAGATTTTTTTTTTATTGGAAAATTTGTTATCTAGTGTCTATTTACAAAACACTAACCTTTTGATCTAAAATTATATATTAAATTGTTTAGAAGGGTGTTTGTGTCTTTATAAGAAGAATCAAAGGGCATATTAAAGATTGTAAAGTATAAATAAATCAACTTACAATTTTGTCAACAATTTTGTTATTTTAGAAAATTTATGTGTAAAAAATCATCAAGCCCTAGCCTATCAAAGAACCAAATTACCAATGTTGATGTCACCAATGGTTGCTAAATGTCTATATATAATTGTGACAGTTGATAGATGTAAATGGTGGAATGAAAATGACATTGTTTGAAAAACTTGATCATAGTATTGATTCATGCCTAATTGGTGTCTCAGCTGATTCGTGTCCAGTTGGTGCTCCTTGATGGCGGGAGTAATCAACAAAATTTATAACCTATAACACCATGAACTAGGGTAGCAAAGAAAAAGCTACTATAGCATAGTGGCTCTAGGATCGTTCACTGGGAAGGGTACTCAAACTAAAAATGATACCAATTCAAAGTGAATTGGTGCTGTTTCATTTCAAGATTTAGCTTAAGAAATAAAGCACAAACTTTGGTTGAAAAAGGTTTGGACTTAGATTAACAACACAACAAGTGATGAAAATTACTTAAGAAGAAAAGCATTCCTTGGAGATTCAGGTTTACAGGGGAGGTTCCTCATGCAAAAGCATAGCTCCGGTCAGTTGGTTCATTTCCTCACATTAGAGAATTAACATAAAGTCAATTCTCTAACAGGTGCTGCACAAATGCATCCCTCAATTGGATTTCAGCTTTAATTCTCTCACTGATGCAACTTGCAATGGTTTGAGCCTCTCACTTAGCCTTTACCATTCAAGGTGATCTTTAACCTTGGATTACCCGTCAAAAGCTCGCAAGAGATAACTAATGGATGTCTCCTTAGAGTCCAAAAGCTTACCAAGTGTTGGCTATTCTAGAAAATCCTACCTTCAAGTCACCTCCCAAAGGCTCGCAAGGGGTAAACTAGTGCATCTCCATGGTTAGAGATCACTTGCCTTACCAAGTGTTGGCCCAGGTGATTTAAAGGCGTTTTAAGTTAACTAAAAACATTAGAAACCAGTCACGGGACACTTTCTTTCCATTCATAGCTGAAACCACAAAGCTTCTAATTCTTGCACTTGGAACCTTTCCCGACAACCTTAACTCCAAGGAACTAAAAGATTTAGTTACTCATTCTCTGGGGAAAACTCCTCAGAGAGTGCATAACTTAGTAAATAAGTAAAAAACACAATCAAAGTGAGAAGGTAAAGCAGAGCTCAAGCTCTGTATATTTCTTCCTTTGAAACTTTTACAAAAGGTTCATCACCCTAAGAACAAGCTCCTCGGGCTATATTTATACCAAAAATTACATAATCAGCTATTACATGGATATTTTAGCCAAATTCCTAACTTAAAAACTAAGGAATCCTATAATTGGTGGCTTACAAGGAGAATTTGGGGATTTAGACAACAAAAATCTAATGAAAAATATCTCCAAGTGTCGGTTACAAATATCGGGAAGCACTAAGGACCACTTCACAGGTGAAAAGTGAGGTCTGCGAAATTTCGCAGGTGCACAAGAAGGGCTGCGAAATTTCTTTGCAGCAAAAGGCTGATTCAACACCTTTGCGAAGTTGACTTACATCTTGTGGTGTTTGGCTTCCATCGCGGCGTGAAGCTTCAGGGGAAATCCATAGCACTGTGCAAAAGTCTTGCGAAATCATTCCGCAACAAAAGGCTGATTTCGCAACACTTTGCTGAATCCTTCTTTCAGCTTGGAGCAGTCATCTTCCAAAGGCTGTAACTTCCTCATTTCAACTCCAAATTGTACACGGTTTGAAGCATTGGATTGTTGACTTCCTAAGATTTCAAATGACATATAGTATACATATTTTGGACTTCAGAAAGTGCTCCAAAAGTGGCTGCAGTGACTGTCATCAAGAATGCTTCATGGCTGGATTCTCTTTGCTTTCCCTTGCATTCCAGACTTGTTTATGGAAAAAATGCTTCAAAGCTTTGATTCTTCATGCCTCTAAGCTTGCCATTCTTTTCCAAGGATTCCATAAAAATCTCCTCAATCTCATAATGCTTTGGTGATCAAAATACTAACAAAAACACCAAAACTTACACAATTTGATTAGAATTGATTGAAAGGAGCCTTAACATGCTAATTGGGTTAAAAGGCACTAACTACTACTCAAAAGTGTTTAAAAGGATTAATTATAAGCTATCAAATAGCACTTTTTGAGTAGTAATCAAGTATTTTCCTTCATATCACATGTGAACTAATAGTAGAGAAAATATTCTATATTGCTTTTGATTATCAATTCTGGTGAAAGATATCCCATGAGCAAGAACCATGAACAATCTATGATGTAAAATTGAGGTGATACATACATATATATATAAGCACTTTCTAGGTGCTAATATTGTCAACACAATGTTACAAGCATAACTACATATTTATATTTAACACAAGCATAGAGTCATTTTTTTTTTTTTTTACAATAGTCCTCGAATACCCATGCTAACTTGAGCCTTGTCATTTTTTATTTTGTCCCATCTATAGTCCTACCTATTGGTGCACGGTTCAAATGTAGTGTGTCGTCTAGATCTCAAGGGCTAGATGGAGTGATCAACTATGTTTGCCCATCTAGTCTACTCGAGACGTGGACGAATTTGTTCCCTACACAAAAGGATGTCCAAACAGGTTGTTCGGGCACTCTCCTCTGATGCTTAAGTCAATAATTGGCTTGAGCAAGAAAATGGTGTTTGCAGAAAGAAAGCAACATACCTTTCTTGGATTCTGTGTGGCTATTTATTCTTGTTCATGTGTAACGCCTTTTCTGGCATCTTAATAACACCTTAGTTGCACTTGATTATGCGATATTATGGCATTGACTATTGATGCATAATGACTGTCATGCCTTGATGAGTCGCCAATAATGGAATGTTTCCTTGTAACAATTGTATTTATTATGGAGCATGCCTGGTGCACAATCTACATTTGGAGGTTATTCAGGCACTAGTCTTATTGTTTCTGTCTAAGGATCGTCTATTTGCATTCTAGTTTTGGGATAGATAGACCAGTCACACAACCTTAAGGCCCTTCTAGCAAACGGTCGTAAGTGCATTTCCCCTAGACAGCCACAAGTGCCAATGGTTGTCAGACGCCCTTGTAGAGAGGGTCCTACATTACCTTTATGTACACATGGTGTACGCATAGAAGCAATTTTATCCATGCTTAAACACCTACCAATAGACATTATGGTTTAATTGTTTCATTTCGAACTAGTATTGAATTAGTCCATATTATCCAAATTGTGTAAATCTACCCAAATCTTCCTCTAATCTTCAGTGGAGACTAACCATGCCTAAACATGATGTGTGAATCTAGAATCTGCTCAGAGATGGAAATTACCTTAAGTAAAACATCTCCAAGGGAAATTTCTATTTCTTAGTTCTCTTAATTCTATTAGTTTTAGGCTAGCAAGACCACAATCTTCTTGAAGTTAAACATGGTTCTAGTATCTGCACAAAGTATTAAAAGACAAGAAAATCAAAATAAATAACGGATCACATTTAAAATGACAATAGTAAAAGGACATAGAGATCAATATCTAGCCCAAATAAAATAAGAAGGTATATTTATTTAATGAGTTATTTTAGAGTTGGAATAATAACAAATTTCAAAGTTCATAATCAACTATTAATTATAGGAGAACCATATGTAAGTTTAGGATTAATATAGATCACATTTTACAATTAACCATGAAATATAAAGAATAGGGAAAGTATATGTAAGTTTAGGATTAATTCAAAAACTCATATTTGACTTACATCCTCCAAATGATATGTATCAAAGAACATACTAATACGAAGGGGTGAATCTATTAATAGCATTCAAGGTTAAACATGACTCCTAGAGAATTACCAAAATACGAAGTTCTCTTCTCCTTTCATTCTCTTCTTTCTTTTTTATTTGGACTTGGCTGGTAGGGCCTTTCTGGTTGGGCGAGCACATCCGATTCTAAAGTCCTTTCTTAAACCACTTCTTGTTCAGTTTCTGAAAGATAGAGATAAGCTTTCTAATAAATGAGATTGAGTTCCATGAATATGCAGGCTAGAAAGATGCTATTTGCTGCTATTCCATCTATTTGTGTTCTTTCTCAAACACTAAAAAATCAAATTCCAAAACGAGTTAAAATCTTTTTCTTTTCCTTTTTTTTTTTTTTTTTTTTTTTGGAACCCTCCCCTTTGCTCTTATTCTATTAAAGGTGGTCCTTTCCCTTAGGTATCTCCTCATGGATGAGCTCCATAAAGTCGTTGCTCAATTCTACCCATCCACGTTGGGGGGAATGTATGGTGGATCATGTACATCACCAGGTGCTTCTGGGGAGCCCTCTTTCTTTCTTCCAGCTTAGGGAAACGAGTCCCAGGACCCAACAAATACAGCAGCTTCAGAAGGACATGGTAGGACTCGCCAAGATTTTCTTCAAGAATTGAAACAAGATCGCTCTCTTAACCTAACCTTTAGGAATTAACTTATCATACAATAAGATATTTGAAGTTATGGTTGAGATTTTGAAGAAAAAAGGAGTGCACATAGAGGATACAAACAATATCCATGCAGGTATCGATATTTGGTTATCCGATACCATGGAGCTGGAACCAGTTTCCAGAAATCGGAAACTTAAGCAATTCTTAAAAAATCCTTCAAATAGTTGAGACAAAAGTAAATATTATCACGCCATACTATCAGCCATAACTGAGTTAAATAGCCCCTTTGTTCCCCATTCATAGTTCATATGTTTTATAATTTTATTTCTATTCTTTTTTTCTACTATGCCCCTGGTCTGCTGCATATCATATCAACCAATTGCATTGTTGCCTTAATGATGTCCTTTCTAATCTTATTTGTATTCTGATTGAGGGTTTCATATCTCAAAGAAGAGGTAGACTAGTCCCCGAAAATTCCCGTTAATAAAGCGTTGCATTTGGGTTCAAAATCTTCTTTTTTAGAGGCAAGTAGTGAGTTAGCAAAAGAAGAGAAGCTTTGTACAAGGAAAAGAAAAGCTTAATGAACGACTTGGAAAGGGCTTTTTTCCAAGTCAGCCATGCTATCGGTCATACAATGATGGCATTGTGAATCTCATTCCTATTCAAGTTTTTTGGACCAAGTTAGATCTAACCTTTCATTCCTTAGAGAGGGAGAGGGGTAAGGGGAAAGGGGAAAGGGGAAATGGTGGGTGGCACCTTACGTGCTTTTTTAGGAGGAGTTCAATGTATTCGGATGGAAGGGAAGAGCATATCGGAAACAAATGGGGCATCTATGGAAAGAATATATTTTATGCCTTGTCTACTAAGCAGCCATTTATATATATATATATATATATATATATATATATATATAAATTAAATAGGGAATCCATTTTAGGTCTAAATAAGATCAGCAGGAAACAGTCTTCAGTCAATGTATGTCAAATATCCATGATCGTAGACCAACCTCATTCTCATTTTGGTTTTAGTATTATGTTATGGATCTTGGTTTGTGCTTTATGGCTTTTCCACTCATGACATGACTTGTCTTACTTGTCTGTTGCCTCAAGAAAGACATATAAGCAATTCGTTCAAGAAATTCCTACCTCTCTATCTATCTCTGAGATGTTTGGATTTTTCAAAACTCCATGGACATGCAGAAGAGAAATGTTATCCCCACTTGGACCAAGACATAGCTGTTGAATTTTGAATTTTGCCTTAGTATCTGCTGGAATTTGAATTTTGAAGTTAAATATTACAGCTGGAGTCTTACACAAAATCTGCAACATCCAAATATTTTCTTGTTTTTATTTGGTCAAGATTTGGTTTCTATTTTATAGGAAGTAGTTGTTCATCATCTAGTAGCTTGATTTTTTGCTATTCTAATGTCATATCAGTTACAAGCTCATATATAAATCCAACACTCTTCATCAATAAAATATGTATTCCAACAGCCCAAAAATATATATTCTGCATAAGTGTTTAATCTTAGATCAACATTGTGGTATCAGAGCGGAAGTTATCTTGAGGGGCCAATGAGTTGAGTGAGCCTAAATACCTTGAGATTTCCTAAACACGTAAAAACCGATGAGATGAGTGAACCCAAACACCTTCGAAAATTATCTAGCAATGGAGGAGTCAAGTTTCACACTTGCACCATCAATTATTGATGGAGACAATTATGAAACTTGGGTTGTTAGAATGACAATTCATCTACAAGCACTTGATGTTTGGGAAGTAGTGGAAGAAAATTATGAAGTTCCTCCCCTGTGAGCCAATCCAACTGTGGCTCAAATGAAGTTGCATAAAGAAAGAAAGACAAGAAAGGCTAAAGCGAAGGCTTTCTTGTTTGCTGCAGTTTCACCATCAATTCTCATCAAAATCATGAAAATTGATTCAGCTACAGAAATTTGGGAGTACCTCAAGGAGGAATACAAAGGAGAGGAAAGAATCAAGAACATGCAGGTGATAAACTTGATTCGAGAATTTGAAATGAAGAAAATGAGGGAGTCTGATGCTGTTAAACACTATGTTGCACAAACAGGTTTGAAACTCATTTATGATGTTTTGTTTGTGCCTGACATTGACTAAAACTTACTCGGTGTTGGACATCTCATTGAGAAAAGATTTAAAGTTTATTTTGAAGATAGGAATTGCATTATCAAGGATGTTGAAGGAAAAGAGGTATTCAACATAAAAATGAAGTGCAAGAGTTTTTCCTTGAATTTACTAGAAAATGAGCATGTTGTTGTTTTACAACAAGATAGCACAACAATACTTTGGCATAGAAGGCTCGGGCACTTTCATCATGATGTTGTGCTCTACATGAAGAAAAATCGAATAGCTAAAGGACTTTTTGACTTAGAAAAAAATCTTCCTATATGTGCTACTTGTCAATATGGGAAGCAAACTAAACTTCCCTTTCCAAAGAAAACATCCTGGAGAGCAACCCAAAAACTGCAACTGGTGCATACTGATGTTGGTGGACCTCAAAAGACGCCATCCTTGAAAGGGAATGCAGGCATTGTTCACTAGCTCATTGCACCATATAATCCACAGCAAAATGGAGTCGTGGAAAGGAAAAATAGAACGATTTTGGAGATGACAAGATGCCTTCTGCATGAAAAAGATCCGCCTAAAAAATTTTGGGCTGAAGCTGCAAGTACATCAGTATATTTGCTTAACATATTGCCAACAAAAGCGTTAAAGAAGCATACCCCTTTCGAAGTTTGGTTTGAGTTTCTACATGGAAGACTTGGAGTTTGCATCTACTAAGTCAAGGAGGAGTGTTGAATTTTGAATTTTACCTTAGTATCTGTTGGAATTTGAATTTTGAAGTTAAATATTGCAGTTGGAGTCTTGCACAAAATCTGCAACATCCAAATATTTTCTTATTTTTATTTGGTCAAGATTTGGTTTCTATTTTATAGGAAGTAGTTGTTCATCATCTAGTAGCTTGATTTTATGCTATTCTAATGACATTTCAATTACAAGCTCATGTATAAATCCAACACTCTTCATCAATAAAATATGTGTTCCAGCAACCGAAAAATATATATTCTGCATAAGTGTTTAATCTTAGATCAACAATAACTTTTACTTGTTCAAATAACAATTAAGTTAAAGCAAGGTCAGGAACAACGAATCTCTTTATGATAAACAGATTCATTTGGCAAGTTCGTTATTCCGGGTAGTTCCTACAAAAGATCAGACTAATGGCGTATACAATACTTGAATTCTTGATGTAGATGCTACATAGTTGGTTCTTATCCTTCAGAGACTACAAGTGTATTAGGAGCATCCATCGAAAAAATGATCACCCTAAGATGATCATCTCATGGCTATTGAGAATGAATCAAATCAGATGGTTCTATTTCTCAATCTTTCTAACTTGCTCCTATGGAACCAAGGTAAAAAAGATTGAAAAAATCAGTCATTCACAACCACTAATGAAAGATTCCTTGAAAAGTTAACGATTACTAATCCTTTTTAGAAATTGAATGGATTCGGTCTTATACATACACGAGGAAGGTAATAAAAAAATAAAGAATATGAGTTTTTCTTTCTTTTATCACTTAGGAGTTGTGCGAGAGGAAAGTCTCATGCATGGTTTTGAATGAGAAAAAGAAGTAAGGAATCCTCTTTTCAACTTTGACTCTCTCCCTCTAGTTGTTGCTTTTTTTTTTTTTTTTGTTACTTCGAAGTTGCTTTAGCTTCAACCACTCGAATTTTTTATATTTCTTTTTATTTCTCATCAAATGAATGACATCTTTTTTCTAGAAATCCTAACTATTCTTAGCATGATAATAGGGAATCTCATTGCTATTACTCAAACAAGCACGAAACGTATGCTTGCATATTCTTCCATAGGTCAAATCTATTAAACCATGAAAACATAAAAAAAAAGGGTAAGAAAATGATGAAGGATGCCATTGATTTAGAATGACATCAAATAATATTAAAATATAAAAAAAAAGTAATAATAATAATAATAATAATAATGAAGACTTCATCCTCTTATTTCTCTTTATACTAGTAACTTAAAGAAACTAGAAACAATCAAGGAAATTCCATTTCTCACATAAAATTCAAAGCATCTTTGATTTTATTCATATGGGGACTAAAACTTTATGGCTCTCAAGTATGAAGTACATTGAGGCCCACTTGTTTGAAACAATGACACTCCCATTTTATGACTATTATTCTTTCAATTTAGGGTTCACAAAATGTATATGTGTAAATTTTAGAAAATTGAAGAGAATTTAATATTATAATAATTTCTTATGCATTAAAAAAATACTTCTAAATCTAGGGTTTTATTTTCCCAAAAATTAAATCCAAAGAAGCTCCTTGTATAAGCATAAAATTTATTCAATTTCCAATAAGAAAATAGAGACACTATAAAAATTTAAAGATATGACTCGATCTACTTTAAAATGAGCAAAAGTTAAATAAATCCCAAAGTAATACAAACTAAACATGAATAAGATTACCATATGCTAAGTCTTTGATCCAATCTCGCAAGCTATTAATCGAATATAGACTCATGTTTGGTATCTTCTTCTTCTTCTTATGCTAGAATTAAGAATTTCATTGATCATTGTTTGGCGGCTAAGGTTCAACTAGCCAATATGGGTTAGGTTTTATATATTTGAAGGCTAAGGTTCAATGAATCAATGTGTATTAGGTTTCTAAGAAGAGTGAGGCCCACCTTAGCTAGAATTATATATAATGGGACTACAATTCTCAAGTAATATGTGTGATTAGTCTTTTACAATTTAACACCATATTGTGTCCACACATTAAGAGATTTTACTTGAATTTATATATATATATATATATATATATATATATATATATATATATTAGGGTTCCTCTCTTTGGAAAGATTTTTCACACACAAGGAATTATTAAAAAAAAAAAATCAGAAAAAAAAACTTATTTTAGGTTACTATGTAAAATGTTTCATGTTTAATAAACTAGTAATAATTCAATTTTTTTTACATCGAAGTAAAAATAAGATGTTTTATATTTATTGAAGCTATTAATAGTTGTACTTTTTTTTTCAACAAAATATAGTATTTTGAATACTAAACAATCTCACATTCCAACTTAATATATATACTAGACTAATGACTGATCAAAGATATGGAAAAGAAATTGAGATAATGTACTTCTAAGTGCATGCATATAGGAAGGGCCTTCGGTGCATACCACCATGGCAAGCAAAACAACCCAGAAAGGAGTCTAATCTATGGTTGGTTTAAGGCCCAACCAATGGCTAGGAGTTTCTTGAATTCGAGGCTAAGAATTTGCTCATTTTTAGTATTGAATGTTGAGGTGTAATTTCATGGTTGCAATGAGAGTTGAACAATGGCCAATCTATTTCCAATTACATAAAATTTATAATTATTGAAAATAATAACATATGGCACACCAAAAAGTTGTGTTTGCATCCACGATGGAAAATTTTGGCAACTTAATTATTATGCTATTTAACTCAAAAGAATGATTTATGTTTCCAACAGTCTAAATGTATTTGTTTTTATAGGTTTTTACCATATAATTAACTGAAGTAGGAAGACTGGATTAATATAAGTTAAAAGTATGAATGATTTTAAACTATTATAGTATCTATCTTAATACAAAACCCACATACCTTTAACCTTTTGTAAACACCCCATCTTGCTCTACTTTCACATATTCAACCTTAACACTAGTTGGATAAGAATTGCACCACCTTCCTAGGCATAATATTGACAACTCCATTTTCTTCTCACGTGAGTTTCATTCCGCTAAGGCAATCTACCTTGATTGTTCCTTCAAGCTTGCTAAGTATATGTGTTTTCTTATTTTCTCTTTTCTTGCCTATGAATATTTTTAAAAATGAAAATGAACCATCATTAAGTATTAAATTCTAGAGGCATGAATAAGGAGAGATAGTATAAGTGCAAAGACTTAAAGTAAAAACTTGCCATGAAAGTAACCAATCATTCTCCTCTTGTTTTGGAGAAGTGGGATGAAAATGATACAACGGATGAAATTTAGAAATTCTTACACAAACCTTAGACAATAAGAGGCTACCATAAGTGGAATGGAAACAAAGACTGAAATTGAAGTCATGAATACAATAGGAAAAAAAATTGGAGCCCATGAGAAAGAGAAGCCAATATATATATATATATATATATATATATATATATATATATATATATATAATAAAACAAGGTAGATGTATTTAAAACTATGGTGAAATGGAACTAACATAAATATTTACATCAAACTAGCAAAAGAACATAAGGACCTCTCTATCTAAAATCACAATAGAAATAAACCTATGAAACATAACCTTGTTCTTAACCTAACTAACACAACCCTTAGCCTTAGCATTGACCATTATTGAAAAATAAACCTAAATATTAAAAGAAATTTGTGATATTTCAAGAAATCATTAGGTGTATAAAGAACTCCCTACCGGTTTTAGTAGATTGTCGCCACTAACTAACAATGATCAATGTTGAAAGAAATATGTACAAAGAAAAGATTTGTCTACTCATTAAAATTCATGTGTCAATAATTAACTAATAATATGTTGACAATCTTACAAAAACAATAATAACAAATCGGTTAATTGTGATGAAGCAAAAGAATATTATAATTATCTTAATTAATTAATTATAATAATTAAAATAAATAATAATTATCACAATAAAAAGATGATTATGTCTAGGAAAGCAACAGATAATATCAAAATAAAATTTCTAACCCAATAAGTAGAGGGTTCCTCTTATTTGAAAGCACACATTGAAGACCGATGAAAATTTTAATAGTTGTTAAAGAAATTCCTTCAAGATTCAAGATTTCTTGAAAAGATGAATATTTGAAGATCTCCTAAAGAGTTAAAGAATATCAAAGATTTATTAGGGAAATATTTGATGATTCAAAGAATTTTTTTCATTGAAAGAATTTATTATCTAGTGTCTATTTTTGAAACCCCATCCTTTTGATCCAAAATTAAACATTGAATTATTTAAAATGGTGTTTGTGTATTTATTAGAAGAATCAAGGAGCATATTAATGATTGTAAAGTACAAATAAATCAACTTACAATTTTGTTAACAATTTTCTTATTTGAAAACATTTATGTGTTAAAAATCATTAAGTCCTAGCCTATCAAAGAACCAGATTACCAATATTGATGTCACCAATGGTTGCTAAATATTTATAGTTGGTGACAATTGTTAGATGTAAATGGTAGAGTGGAAGTGGCATTGTTTGAAAAACTAGATCATGGAGTTTTCATTCATGGGACATGTAAATGGTGCATCTAGCCCAATCTGCATTGCAATAGCCTATTAAATAAAGGGAACTTTCTTTAAGAAAGCGAAGTCCATAATCCATGGTTCCCTTTAAATATCTCAAAATACTTTCATAACTTGCAAGTCAGCTTCTATGGGAGATTGAAATTGTTGATAGGCTTTGTTTATTGCATGGACAATACCCTGTCTTGTAAATGTGAGATATTGCAAGGAACCAATAAGTTGCCTATAAAGGGTTTGATCAATTGGATGATCATCAATTGGGTTCCTCATAGGTTTGATAGCCATGATCATGTTTAAGTGAGAGTACTCAAGCATTTTCCTCCCACTAAGTAAGTCTCTAAGATACTCTGTTTGGGAAACAAAGATACCGCCATAAAAGCTTCAAACTTCCAAGTTGAGAAAGTAATGAGCATGTCCCAAGCCTCCAAAGAAAACTCTTCGCTTAATGTTAGCATGAGATTATTGTGGGACCCTCTATGCAAGGCTATCCTGAAGTCCACCATTCTCTCAGGGTCATTTGGCTAAAGGAGATGTCTGGGAAACCATCCTTAGTCGAATGGCACAACGGCCATTGGGCCGAGTGACTGATCTATCTCAAAGTAGGTCAGATGAATAAATCCTGCACATATACAACATAACTAAGGCTTAATCGTCCATCATGCATTCACATACCCATTAATGCACAGATTGTGCACCTGGCATGCTCCATTTTAACTATGGTCGTTATGGAAAACATTCCATTCTTGGCGTTTGTCATTGGTCTTCTTCTTTGCTAGCCAAGGGACGGGATTTGAAGTCACCCGAGAAGTGGAACCAGGGGCTTGGCGTAAAGTCTGCTCTTGGCATTTTTTATTATGAGTGTTTAGGCGAGCTTGTCTTTCCTTAGTGTCAGTGAGTTGGGTGACCTCATAGAAAGGCAAGTCCTTTTAGCATGAAGTGCTCGCCCAGCACAAGGGTCAGTGGTGCTAGCCTTGGAAGAAGAGGGATTACAAATGGCTTGGCTTGAGCAAGAACGACCCTCAGGTTCTTCTCAGTGAGCAGCACACTGTGACTCCGCTCGAACTGGTCAATCTCAAACAATTTGTTGAGACAGGCAAATGAAGACTTCTCTACCCACTCAACCAAGTGGCCATGCCTATCTTTGCCTAAGCGGACAAGACACATATTAGTTGAACTCACAAAAAAAATGAGAATAAGAAATTTGCAAGTCATGAAGCATTCAATACTTGGTATCTCCAGAGATCGTGTGGGCTTAAAAAACTTGTTCGGACCCTCAGTTGATCCACCCCACGGATCGGACACTAATACATGTCCTTTGGCGCAACCCTTATTGGAGTCCGGCAATTCGGTTACAAACTGCAAGGAAGGGGTGTGAGCCGACAGACTGAAGAATTCCTTAGGGCTCATCTTTATGGTGTAGACGAACAGCACCTCCAATAGAGATAAATCCAATTGGTAGAGGTGTTTAGCACACTGCATCCCATCAAAATCTAGATGATGTTGGGATGAATGAAGGTAAGAGGGATCCAAGAAAAATGCAAAAATTGCTTCACCAAGGAGGGAATGGGCAGGCATAGTCCCGCTGCAAACTATTCTT
This sequence comes from Vitis cinerea var. helleri x Vitis riparia, assembly GCA_946000715.1. Lineage (NCBI taxonomy): Eukaryota > Viridiplantae > Streptophyta > Magnoliopsida > Vitales > Vitaceae > Vitis > Vitis cinerea var. helleri x Vitis riparia. The sequence continues at coordinate 18,197,384 of OX253993.1, read as the reverse complement.
TCTTGAAGTAGATCATGTTATTAGGAAGCCTATCAGTAGATGAAGCCTCTATGTATGATAGCTGGATAGAGATAGAGTCTGGGATGTAGAAGCGCACACGGAACTTCTATCTATATTATTTACTATGGAAATTTGATTTTCTAGTTCAAAAGTATCGGGCTCACCCTTGTGTTCCATTGGCAGATCAAGCTCATATACCTTTTCTTCATCATTTTCACTTTTAGAAGAGCCAGATTTCATAGTATTCAGAAGCCACTCCTTTATGAATACTATTGGGATGTATACTACCAACATGGAGGTTCCAATATATGCCACTACAAACGGCTGTTCATAGTCTTCGAAAATACCCATTTGAAATGATAGTAACATAAGATAGATCTCTGGCTTTAATATATATATATATATATATATATATATATATAATCCTGACAAATCACAACCATAAATCAAAATGATTAGATATTATTACCCTAATGAATAAAATTCTATCTACATAAGGGTAGGTTTAATTTATTGAAATTTCAATAGGAACAACTATCCATATACAGACAAGATTTTGTGTGAATGATTGTAATGCTCTATTAATATATCAAACTGTCCATATAAGCTGTATAAGGAATACAATTGTACGAGCTTATACAACTGTACGAGGATTCATTAGGGTAGTTGTCATTGACCATTGACTTGAGTTGTACCCCATGGTTTGTGGTAATCGCATAATTTGTTCCATTATGCCCCTGCAATGTGGTTCCATTGAAAACACCAATCTTAGGTCAAAGGTGAGGTAATCTATAGGTTGTGCTCCTTTAACACCCTTCATCTCTGCATTTAGAAAACAAACCACTTAAATCATACACAAACATATTGTTTTTATTGAAGCAAACAAATAAATACCTCCACAGTTCTAGAAAAGATTGGTTACCTATGTTTCTGCCTAGTAATAATCTCCTAGACTATGTTGTCGATCAACAGAAGAAATAATATTTGATCAAATAAAGCACACGATGTGAAGTCTAGTTATACATGGACTTCATTACTTGACAAAAATGACACAAACAATGTCCTGATATTGTGCAAATGGATTTTTGCTGGATTAAGTTGCCCAAAGTACAAAACTAAAACAATAAACATGGTTTCACATGGCTGTAACATCAAGCAGCATCCTAATCAGAATAAAGCAATAGTGATAAGTTAGTCTACTCATCCATGTAAAGAGAGCTCTTCAAGTAAGTCTAAGCATGAAACTGCATTCATGGAAACTGAGAAATATTTGATATCTAATTTGGTATAAACTTTATGTTGTTGAATTTGAATATAACTTACCATGAAGAATGTCATGAAGAGTATAACTTTGATATCTAATGGGTTTTTTGCAGTGTGTGGATTTCCAATCTGAGGAGCTTTTTAAGAGAACCTGTTGATTTGCAAGATCAACATGTGACAGAAAACACCCCAATTAAAAATATATAAAAATAAATAAAGTAAGAATAATCACCATTTGGTTTCTAAGAAAAAATATAAATAAATTGACATGTATATTTTTTCAATTTATATATAAAAAAAATATTACACAAGATTAATTGTTGCAAACTGCTAAATTTAATGCATTGCATAACCAATTTTCCTCATTTACCAATGAAAGAAAGTGAGAAAAGATTGGGAAATGATTTTATTATCTATGGATAACGTGGAAAAAATGTAAGAATAAAGGAAAATGTTAAAAGAATTTCTTTCCCATTTTTCTTATAAAAAAGGTGGTGAAAGTTTGGGGACAGGGTATTCTAAAAGATTTAGTGCCTAATTGGAAATATTTTTTAGAATAGTATTTTGTTGTTAAAAAAAAAACACACAGAAAACATATTAGATAATCAAAAACTATTTTTTATTTTTAAAAATAGAAAATAAAGTGTTTTTAGATGACATATTTTTGTAGTTTTTTATTGTTTTAACTTGTTTTTTAAGGATTATTTTAAGAAATAATTATACAAATATGTAGAATGATTAAAAATAAAATACTAAATATAAAAATTATTTTTAAAACATGTTTAAAAATATTAAGAACAGGTTGAAAACATTTTAAGATTTTAAATAAACTTTTGTTCTATAAAAATCAGAGAATAATTTTTAAAAATCATTCTCAAAAACTATTTTTCAAAATTGTTTTCGAAAACATTTATCAAACATGCCTTTAATTTTTATAGTTCTCAACATTTTCCTAAAAAACTAAACCAAAAGAAAATTCTATCAACTTTCCTTGCCATAAATTTATACGTACAAATTGTGTGAAGTCTTGCGAAACAATTAAAATAATTGAAAAAATATGCTAACAATTGTTTTTATTAAAATAATTGTGGGGTACAAACTCTTTCATAATATTCTTTACAAAAGAATATTTTTTTCTCTCATTCCTTTACTTTGATTGTAATTTAATAGACAATTATGAAGTGTTTTTTTGTTTTGAAAATCAATTAAGGGTTTAAAGTGACTTATTCCCAAATGACTTTGTCGAAAGACGAGATCACATGTATAATGCTTTTATCATTTCTCAAACTTATAGAGAAATTTTATGAAACATTTTTCTTTTTGTGAAGACATTTTTCCCATATGAAAATTTTTTATTGATTCCCTTCATTGAAGGAAGTCATTATTATTTATTAGTGAAGTTAGAGAATTAAATTTGGACTCCCCAAGATTTAATTTGTTTAATTCAAAGAATTTGACATTTTGATTTTAGAAACTTGTCTTCCATATTAAAGAGATTTGCTAACAAAAAAATATTTATTTTTTAATTCTTTTTTTATTTTAATAAAAAGATTTGTTTCTTTTGTTCAAGAAATTTACCAATTAAAAAATATTTATTTATAATTCTCTCTTGAACTTCAATTGACGTATTTGTTTTTGTTTTATAAGATTTAATTTTGTAGTCTTTCAAATTTGACTAAGTATCCTCTTTTCAATGGTATGTCACATGTTGACATTTCACTAAGAAATCAAAATTCTAAAGAGGAATTTAATAATAATTTAATTAACTGAAATTTTGTATGTGTACAAAGAGAGAGAGAGAGAGAGAGAGACAGAAGGGCATGTATTGCACAATGGAGGACAATAATTTCTGGGAATTTTATGATAGGAGAGGACCGTGTTGACATTGAAAGAGACATAACATAGAGGAAAGGACCATGGCTTTTAAGGGGGTCATGAAACAAACACAGAAACCAATGGACACCATACACGTAGAGTAAGTTGATAAGGTTGAAATGATAATTTGATTGTATTTCAATATAAGGTAAAAAATGAGAATGAAATTGGAGAATATAAATAAAGTGTAAATAATATTTGTACATTTATTTTAAAATTTTATATTATTATTTGATTGTTGTTCTTTAAAGATAATGAAACAATTAAAATAATTGAAAAAATATGCTACCAATTGTTTTTATTAAAATAATTATGGGTACAAACTCTTTGATAATATTCTTTATAAAAGAATATTTTTTTCTCTCATTCCTTTTCTTTGATCGTAATTTAATAGACAATGATGAAGTGTTCTTTGTTTTGAAAATCAATTAAGGGTTTAAAGTGACTTATTCCCAAATGACTTTATCGAAAGACAAGATCGCATGTATAATGCTTTTATAATTTCTCGAACTTACAGAGAAATTTTATGAAACATTTTTCTTTTTGTGAAGACATTTTTCCCATATGAAATTATTTTATTGATTCCCTTCATTAAAGGAAGTCATTACTATTTATTGGTGAAATTAGAGAATTAAATTTGGACTCCTCAAGATTTAATTTGTTTAATTCAAAGAATTTGACATTTTGATTTTAGAAACTTGTCTTCCATATTAAAGAGATTTGCTAACAAAAGAATATTTATTTATTTTTAATTCTTTTTTTTATTTTAATAAAAAGATTTGTTTCTTTTGTTCAAGAAATTTACCAATTAAAAAATATTTATTTATAGTTCTCTTTTGAACTTCAATTGACATATTTGTTTTTGTTTTGTAAGATTTAATTTTGTAATCTTTCAAATTTCACTAAGTATCCTCTTTTGAATGGTATGTCACATGTTGACATTTCACTAAGAAATCAAAATTCTAAAGAGGAATTTAATAATAATTTAATTAACTGAAATTTTGTATGTGTGCAAAGAGAGAGAGAGAGAGAGAGAGAGAGAGAGAGAGAGAGAGAGAGAGAGAAGGGCATGTATTGCACAATAGAGTACAATAATTTCTCGTAATTTTATGATAGGAGAGGACCGTGTTGACATTGAAAGAGACATAACGTAGAGGAAAGGACCATGGCTTTTAAGGGGGTCATGAAACAAACACAGAAACCAATGGACACCATACACGTAGAGTAAGTTGATAAGGTTGAAATGATAATTTGATTGTATTTCAATATAAAGTAAAAAATGAGAATGAAATTGGAGAATATAAATAAATTGTAAATAATATTTGTACATTTATTTTAAAATTTTATATTATTATTTGATGGTTGTTCTTTAAAGATAATTTTTAAAACAAAATAAAATAAAGATTTGTTCTTCCAATTTTTTCTACTGTTTTAAATTCTCTAATAAATTTTTATAATTTTTAAGATTAATTTAAAATTCAAAAAATTAATTATTTATTTCTAAATTAAATAAAAATAATTTAGAAGGTTATCTGCCTAAGTAAGTAATAAATGTATGTGTATATTAAAAATTTAGGTTATTTATACTTTAAAAAGTTAAATTTTATTTTTTTATATTCATTTAAAATAGAATAGTACTAGCAATTATTAATTTCAAATAATTATTCTTTATTTCTAATAAAATAAATTAATTATGATTTTGTAATATGTTAATATTTATATTTTATAATATTTATAAAATCATATAAAAAGTATTAGAAATGATTAATTTTGAATTATTATTATTTGTTTTTAACAAAATAAATCAATTAATCTTAATATCTCTATTTTTATAATATTTATAAAAGAAAAATATTATTTATGATTTTATTATATTATTAATATTCATATTTTATTACAAATAATATTTTTTAAATTTATTTGTAATTTAAAATTTGTTTTTATTTTTAATAAGATATGAATTAAATTTAGTTTACATTGTATAAATTGAATTGAATTTTATTTTTTTACAAAATTAAAATAAAAAATTATTTTCAAAAGCAACTTATCTAAAAATGTTTCTAGTATTTTAAAAAAAAAAAATTACTTGCAGTAGAGAATGAAAATGTCTCATAATTGCATAGAATTGAAATCCCACGTGGGATTTCAACTCCATCCAAATTATTTTTTATTTCATTTCTATCATAATTTAAGTTATCCAAACTTGAGAACGAGGAGAAAATGAACGAGATACTCATTTTTTTCCTCATTCCTATGTACCAAACATGCATCTAGGGAAATTAGATAATTAGATGACTTTATAGACTTTTGAACAAAATGAGCATAAGGGTGATTTTGACATTTATTACAAGTTATAATTTCAGCATATATCTTGGGATTCTTTTTCTCATTTTTTTCTTTTTTAAATTTATATTTGTATTCACCTAATTTAATTTCTTTTAGTATTATTTTTTTTGTAATACAAGTATCCATTAGTGAAAGACTAAACAACCCATTTCAAATTAATGCATACTCATCTTCTTGTTTTTCTTTCCCCATTTTTTCTTTTCAATCTCTTAGTAATCCTAATAAATATTTTAAAACATTTGTAATAAATAATCTTTGATGATGTTAAAAGTGCATATTTACCATCTTTATATATTTTTTTTTCATTTTTTAGCATCGGAAAATGGAGGAATCTAGAAGAACATATATATATATATATATATATATATATATATATATATATATATATATTACAAAGTCGAACACTTTTAAAGATATCTAAAGGTATAATATCACATGTTTTAAAACCATGTAATATTGATAAAATTACAGATATTTTTATTGATTATTATATTCATTTTTAAGCACTTGAAAATGGAGGAATCGATAAAAATATATGTAATTTTAGGGTTGGATAACTTTTAAAATATATGAAATTATACCTCGGAATATCCTTAAAGGTATTCGACTTTATAGTTTTGAACATCGTTAAAAGCATTCACACTTTCAGGCTTGGGCACCCTATTACCTTTTTTCTTTTACTTTTTCAAACTTGGTCACCCCAAAATATTTTCCAAATGACTTTGTCGAGAGACAAGATCACATGTATAATGCTTTTATAATTTTTCGAACTTATAAATAAATTTTAAGAAACATTTTTCTTTTTATGAAGACATTTTTCCCATATGAAATTATTTTATTGATTCCCTCCATTGAAGGAAGTCATTATTATTTATTAGGAAGTTAGAGAATTAAATTTGGACTCCCCAAGATTTAATTTGTTTAATTCAAAGAATTTGATATTTTGATTTTAGAAATTTATCTTCAATATTAAAGAGATTTGCTAACAAAAGAATATTTATTTATTTTTAATTCTTTTTATTTTAATAAAAAGATTTGTTTCTTTTGTTCAAGAAATTTACCAATAAAAAACATATTTATTTATAATTCTCTCTTGAACTTCAATTGACATATTTATTTTTGTTTTATAAAATTTAATTTTGTATTCTTTCAAATTTCACTCTTTTGAATGGTATGTCACATGTTGACATTTCACTGAGAAATCAAAATTTTAAAGAGGAATTTAATAATAATTTAATTAACTGAAATTTTGTATGTGTACAAAGAGAGAGAGAGAGAGAGTGAGAGAGAGAGAGAGTACAATAATTTCAAACAGAGAGAGAGAGAGAGAGAGAGAGTTCAATAATTTGTGCGGTGATTTTATGATAGAAAGGGACACAAAGAAAGAGAGAGAGAGAGAGGGTATTGCACAATGGAGTACAATAATTTCTGTGGTGATTTTATGATAGGAGGGGACTGTTCTGACATTGAAAGAGACATAACGTAGAGGAAAGGACCATGGCTTTTAAGGGGATCGTGAAACAAACACAGAAGCCAATGGATAGCCCTTATAATAAATATTTTCTAAATAATTCCTAAATCTTCCCTAACTATTTTTATAATAAATATTTTTTAATAGTTATATAAATAATTAATATTCCTTAAAATACATTTATATGAAACAAACATTATTATAATGTATATGAACATAAACTAAAATCTACAAAAGAGGTTGAAATGTACTTTGAACTTAATTTAAACACTTGGGAGAATAAGCTTTGAATTTAGACTTTTGTTGAAGAGATGAAAAAATAAATGAGAAAAGAAAATAAAAAAAAAGGTGTGGTGCAGAAGAAAAAGAGTGGTGATCATATTCTACCTTTTTAGCATTGTAGCTTCTTGGGGCCTGGAGAGAAAAAAAAACACGTGAAACACAACTAAAATTCTACCTCCTATCTAAACCGTGTCGTAGGCTGAGCAAGATGCTCCGCCGCGTTGTTGGAGTGCAGCAATAGGCTATAAATATCAGCTACCTTCTTCTCAAAGCAAACCATCACATAAACTCCTTCAATTTTCTCTTTATCATTTTTTCTATATTCTATCAACAAACTCCTTGCCTGGAAGGACATGGCATCATCATCGTCTCCTCTAGTATTCTCGGTTAAACGGTGTGCTCCAGAGTTTGTTCGGCCTACAAACCCTACCCCACGAGAGGTGAAGCATCTTTCTGATATAGATGATCAAGAAGGCCTTCGCTTTCAAATTCCTGTGATAATGTTTTACCCGAACAATCCTTTAATGAAAGGAAAAGACCCTGCAAAGGTCATTAAAGAAGCTCTAGGTAAGGCGCTTGTATACTACTACCCATTTGCAGGTAGGCTGATTGAAGGGGATAATAGAAAACTCATGGTGGACTGCACCGGTGAAGGGGTCTTGTTCATTGAAGCCGATGCCGATACCACACTTGAGAATCTTGGTGATTCAATTCAACCAATGTGCCCCTGCTACGAGGAGATTCTGTATGATGTCCCTAGCTCCGGGGAAATTCTTGGTTCCCCTCTTATCTTAATTCAGGTAAACATTTTTCATTATAAGAAAATGTTTGGTAAATCAACTTTACCCAAAAATGATATTTGATTAGATAACTTAATATTATAATTTAAAATTATTTTTTACTTTAATTATTAAGTTAAAATAATTATTTTAGATAGTATTTATTTATTTTTAACTTAATACTGAATGTAATTTACTTTCATATGTCACATACTTTGTTTTTAACTTTTTCTTTATTTTTTATTTTTCACTTATTTTTAAAAATTTTAATTGAATTGAAAAAGTAAAAATATTTAGTTTTTTGAAATAATAAAAGTAACTTTTTGAAACCACATTAGTAAGAGTATATTTTAGAATTATTATTTTACATCCATTTTTTATAATAAATATTTTATGATTGTTTTATAAATAAATTTATTATTTAAAATTAATGAAAGCAAAGATGAGTTAAAATCAATAAAAAAATATTAATTAATATGTCCATTTGATGAGTTAAAATAAAATATATAAAATATTTAAAATTATTTTATATATATCTATTTGATGATTTAAAATAAATATCAAATAACTCAGTACTTAAAGCAAAAATTGTCTATTTCATTGGATGTTGCTAAAACATATATTGATAAAGCCGATGTTTGTACAATGCAGGTGACCCGATTGAGGTGTGGAGGATTTATATTTGCATTGCGCGTAAACCACACAATGAGTGATGGTCCTGGCTTCGTCCAATTCCTCGACGCCATAAGCGAGATGGCTCAAGGTCTGTCTGTGCCATCTCTGCTGCCCATATGGCAAAGAGAGCTGTTAAATGCCCGAAATCCGCCACGAATTACCCGTATACATCATGAATATGAGGAGGTAACCAACACCAAGGGCACACTAATGACCATGGACGAAAATAATTTGGTTCATCGATCATTCTTCTTTGGCCCCAAGGAGATAAGAGCACTTAGGTACCGACTTCCTGCAAGCCTCGGTGCCTGCTCGACGTTTGAGGTTCTAATAGCGTATGTATGGAGATGCCGCACAATTGCATTTGCAGTAGACCCTGATGAGGTTGTTCGCATTTCATGCTTAATCAATATGCGAGGCAAGCGCGGTTTCGACCTGCCTCCAGGATACTATGGAAATGCTTTTGTTTATCCAGCTTCAATTACTAAGGCTGGAATGCTATGTAAAAACCCATTGGAATATGCGATAAGGTTACTGAAGAAAGCCAAGGCGGAAATGAGCCAAGAGTATGTGAAATCAGTGGCAGATCTTATGGTCATCAAGGGCCGTCCCTCATTTACGCAGCCGGGGAACTATCTTATTTCAGATCTCACACGTGCCGGGTTTGGAGAGATCGACTTCGGGTGGGGAAAGCCAGTCTATGGTGGGATTGCTAGGGCTTTATCTAATATTAGCTTCTGTATGCGGTTCAGGAACAGCAAAGGAGAAGAAGGGAATGTTATACCTATATGCCTGCCTCCGCCAGTCATGGAAAGGTTTGAACAGGAGCTAAAGAGAATGACAAAAGAGGAAGAGCCTGTTAGACTTATTAAATCCATGCTGTAAATTAAACAGAATCTACATGGATTTTAAGAATTAAGCAATTTAATTTAGTTTAGGATCTCTTTAAAAAAGTTTACAACCTAAATGTAGCAGGGTGGAGATTACTAGTGATAGGTGTTATGTCAATAGTAGGCAATATGACACTGTATTTGGCTTGAAGGCTCGAGTGCTGTTGAATACTTATTTCGGCCGGTGGTGTGAGCCATTCATCCTTTTAGGAAAGGAACATAGCATTAGTGTTTGCAAGTAGAAACATGTCTTGATAAACTCTATTTGTTTGGGGATACATGCAAGCATTTATCTCTTTTGAACAGAGCAATAGGCTAGGAAGACAAAAAGGGTTTGTCTTCTGGGTGAATTTGTGTTTGCTATACCTTTTGAGAAATATTTACTTTTAATGTAGGTGTCAAAGTTCAAAGTTGTGGAAGGTATCTTGTTGATGAGATTTAGTGCAACAAGAAAAACATCAACCTAAAAATTTGAAGGCACGTTAGCATGAAGCATCATTGCTAATTTATCATAACCCTTCACATGGAAATGTAAGCCAATGATGTGACCCAACCCGGAGGTTAGGACGCCACGATCATTTCACATGTGTGGTTTGACATGAGAAGTAGTAGTTAAGCTAACAAAAAAGTTTTAACTTAATTGCAATTTATCTTTTCATACAAAAATCCATAAATTAAATTATGACAAATCCCCTAAAAAGTAGTAGTAAAGTGAACCATTAATACAAAAAATATCCAATTAAATTAGTCTCTTAGCTAAAGAAATAAAGAGGCTTTTGCACCTTTCATACACATGTCACTTATTCCCAAAATCTAAGTATACCTAAAAATATTTAATAAAAGGAGTGAATAAATTTGTATTACATGTGTTATTTTTCATAAAGTCTTAAAGCATATATATTTTTCAATAAATGTGCATATATTATAAATAAATAAAAATTGTTACATTGTTAATACAATGCCCAACATAGTGAAACTTACGAAAGCAGGTAGCCTTAGATGTTCCTTACATATTTATGGATGGAACCAAAACTAATCTAACGGTATACCCAAGGAGGAAAATGTCGAGATATATCGGCAATATATCGCCGATATATCGTGTATTGGGAGGCGTCGACACGATATTTCGTGGAGAAAAACCGGAGAGGAGATATTTCTATAAATATCGCCAAAATATCGGCGATATATCGGTTCGGGGAGATATATCGGAGATTTTTTGAAAAAATCGCCTCTGGTGACAAAATATCGGCGATATATCAAAGATAAATCGACGATTTTTTGTGATATTTTCCCTCCTTCATGCAACGTGATTTGATGACCTAGATCACAGTCGTGTTGATTCGACGGCCTAGATGTGATTCCAATGGTAATATGGCGATCCAACGGCCAGATTACTCCCAATTTTTTATCCAACGGCCAAAATTGATTTTTAATGGTAAATTAATGTTCCAACAGCTATTTTGGCCCAAATTTCATCTATTTCATCCATTTTTACTTTCATTCTTCATTTGCTCTCTCATTACTCCAATTTTTATTAAGGTTGCTCAATTATTTAATCATTTTAAGGTATATTTGTTTTAAATTGTAATTAATTTTGTTTGCAATTGTAATTAATTCATGTATTTTCAATTAATTAGTATATTTGCAATATGGATGATAAAATGTTATTTTTACATTCAATTGTAATTAATTTTTATATTTTTATTGAATTAACTTAGGTTAATTTGATTATTTAATTATAAATTGATATGTTTATTTTAGATGATTATTTGTGATTTAAACTAGTTAACTTAACTAAATTATTTAATTAACATGCTAAATTATTTAATTAATTTAATTAACATGAACTAGTATATTTTGAATATGAAATATGTTTATTTAATGTGTACAAATTATTGATATTTAATTAATGAAGTATTTTATGTGACTTTATAATGAGAACAATTACAAAATTAACATTTCTTATAGATCGACATGATATAATTATATCTAATATCACAAATTATATATGTATATCAAATTTTTCAATAAAACAACTTTAAAACGTCCATTATACTTCTAATTATATTATTATAAGGTTTTTCTTGCATTTCCATGAGTTTTTAACAATTTTAAGCCTACTGATATTTTTTTCCAGAATGTCCGCCGATATATCTCCGATATATCCGATATATCTCCGATATATCCGATATGTCCGATATATTAGTAAAATCGAAGTACCGATATATCTGTGATTACCGATATTTTCATCCTTGGGTATACCATAGTGTGGACTTGCATTTTTCACGTACATTCTTGTTCGATGGTGAGATTTGCTTTTTAATGCAAAAATTATTTTTGTAAAAATTGGAGTTACCACTTATTTTTTTTATATTTTAAAGGAAAAACAAAATAAGAAATAAAGTACCAAAATGACTCCTTATCTGGAAAAACATGTCTTTAAAAATTGAATCCAAGTCTAGGGGTTTGGTTACATATCAAGAAGGTACTATAAAGTAGAAACCCTCTAAGTCCTAAAATAGGTCTCTACTAATTATCTAGAAGTGGAATTTCATTATGAAAAAAATTAGGCAATCTCTTCTATGTGTCTAGATTACAACCTAAAAGGTAAATTTATTTAATTATGTTTTTTTTAATACTAGTTTTTATAAAATCCCAATTGGTCCAGAACAAAGCGTATCTACATGACATGCAAAAGTTAAATTATATGACTGACTCAAAAATGCTTGAAAATCCTAAACAATTTTGTACAACCTATTCAATATGTCTAATTTTCATGAAAAATAGGCATAAAGTATGATCACACACATAACATATTTAAAATTAAATAAACACCCCCTTAACTCTTGAAAAGAACCATTAGGAGAAAAAAAAATTATATCTCCTACTTGGGAAATCCGTTTTGAGTGTTTTAGGTACCTAAGATTAAATTCAAGAAGTCTAGATTAAAGGAAAAATATCAAAAGGAATTAAGGAAGTCATTAAATAATTTAATTTTAGAAAAAAATTCCTAGTGTCCATAACATAGTGAAAATGAATATGTGGAAAGATTGATTTATATATATATATATAAATTGAAAAATATTTTGAACTAAAAAAAAATTATATTAGCACATTTAGAAAGTCTATAACATCATTCAGTTATTAGAAAAAATTTAGGAAGGACTTAAATAATCTGAATTTAATTTTTCATCCAAAGGTTCAACAAATTACCCAAAGAGAGTAAAATATTTGTTTTTGAAGAACCTGAATGTAGGGATTTGCCACTTCCCAAATTAATGTCCATGAAAATTATGCATACTTTCTTAACCTCATCTAATCATGGATAAGCTCACCAAGGTAAGGAATTACCCCATTTATGTGGAGTCATGAATTTATTTCATGTATTTCAAAATTGAAATTCATATAAAAATTAATGGAAAGATGCGTACCGATTGAAATTGGTAGCATGACTTTTGAAAAATAGAATTTCATAACTAATGACCTAATCATGAATTTTGAATGAGGTTGAAGGATTGATTTATTTATGGAAAGGGTTGAAAACAATTTTAAAAGCATTAAAACCCATGAGATATCAAACACCAAATAATCAAAAGAAGTGAAAGCATGTGAATGTGAACTTACTTATGAACTAATGTGAATCCAAAGGTTAACCTAAAGTGCAGTTGTATACAAGACCATTAGTGATCTATTTTAGGTGCCAAATTATGATAAAAAAGTATCCTTAGAAAGTGTCTAATCAAGCCTAAACTTGTGATCATCTATTAATGTCAAGTGTGTGTATCATGAAAGGTGAGCTATAAGCATCCATTAGCCAAAAATACAAAATCAAAGAGAATGGATTTACATTCATATAAAAGCCAATTTTCATGTGTTTATCCAATGACTTACTTAGGTAAAATAAATAAAATAAAAAATTAAAGAAGAATTAGTTCTAATCATACAATTATCACTCAACAAGCATCAACATAAAATCAATATATCATCATCATCATCAATTGATCAACAATCTATGCAACCTATACATCCACACCTATCATGACAAAGTTTCATATCCAAATGATGCAAAATAAGAGAAGAAGAAGATGGAGATTGAGAATAATAATAAAGAACAAAGTCTTAAACACTTACCTCCAATTCCGATGATGCAAAGTGATATCCAAATTGCTAGTTACTATTGTCTTCCCCATTGAAAATCAAGCCATGAGAAGTCTCTATATGCAATCATAATATTCACATTAAACAACATTAAGGAATTGAAGCTCAAGCCTCCCCATTAAAGCCACCGAAACCCCATTATTTTACCACAAAACTAGCCTCCAAATTCATGCTCATATCAACCACCAAAACACCATTCTTTTTTCCATAAAATTCAGCCTCCATATTCATGCACATGCAGCCACCGAAACACCATTCTTTTACCATAAAATTCAGCCACCGAATTCATGTACATGTAGCCATGGAAACACCATTCTTGTACCATAAAATTCAGCCATTACAAGTCTTCATATGCATACACATTTCTCACATTTTCTTCCACAAATTCTGAAAAAATGGGTATTTGCTTAAATACCTGTAGACCCTCCATTTTGTCCAACTAGCACATGCCCTATTGTGTGTTCATTTAGTACTTTACAACAATTCCCTGGTGGCCCATTACTACTCATGTAGTCTATATTTTCTAAGTCACCTTAGGGACTTTGGTTGAGGGATCTATGTAACCCTGTTTTGACCCTTGGCAACCTTAATTTAGACTTAGGCTCACTTAGATACTCTTGGCACCACCTTAGGCCCATTTAGGCACCCTAGGCTCATTAAGGTACACTTGGCCCATTAGTCACCATCCTAGGCCCACATAGGCATCCTAGGCCCATTTAGGCACCCTAGGCCCATTTAGGCACCTTAAGCCCATTTAGGCACACTTGGCCCATTAGGCACCTTAAGCCCATTTAGGCACACTTGGCCCATTAGGCACCATCCTAGGCCCACATAGGCATCTTAGGCCCATTTAGACACCCTAGGCCCATTTAGGCACCTTAGGCCCAATTAGGCATCCTAGGTCCATTTAGGCACCCTAGGCCCACTTAGGCACCTTAGGCCCATTTAGGCACCCTAGGCCCACTTAGGCACCTTAGGCCCATTTAGGCACCCTAGGCCCACTTAGGCACCTTAGGCCCATTTAGGCAGCTTAGGCCCACTTAGGCACCTTAGTGTCACAGGATGCTTCAAATGACCCTCCCCATGGGCTTATATAGGATGAGGGAAGCTTCTGGAGACTCCTGGAGCCATCTACACTAAGCCAGTGGTGGGAAGAGTGAGAAAGGTTCTAGAGATGCCTAGAGATGTCCACACATCTTTACACTATGGTGGAAGGCATGAGAGGAGTCTAAGGCTTTCTAGAAGATTCTAAAGATCTCTTGCATATTGTTGTACATAGGGTTGTACATAGATTAGTGTAGGGAGTTCTAGAATATTCTTGATTTGTAAGGAACCTTCCAAGGTTCCAGAGAGTTCCATTAGTGCCTATAAATAGGTGAGGGCCTCATTTGGCCAAGGCACCATCCAAATCACTTCCTAACCAAGCAAGTGAGCATCCAAGCACTTGTAAAGGTTTCCTTGAGTTAGTGAAAGCTTCCGTTCTTTAAAGAGTTGCCTACTAAGCTTCTTAAGCTTTTGAGTCGCGAGTGTCTTAGTTGAGCAAGCTAAGCATTGGGGAGCAAGGCTGACTTAGCAAGATCAAGCGTCTTGACTTGCCTAAGTGTCGCATGAGCTTAGTGAACGACTAAGTCCGTGACAAATGGTATCAGAGTGCGGTTACGAAGTGGGCATAGCAAAGGAAGCATGTCGGGCTCTAACGTGGAAAAGACTAGCGAGCAAACCCGTGGGAGGGAGACCGAGCCTACTGCATGGGATAGGGGCAAGAAGGATAAATCTCGTGATGTTGTTGCCAACATGGAGGCAAGGTTAGCCAAGGTGGAGCTAGCCATGGCAGACACTCGGGAGGGGTTGGACTTGATCGAGCAAGGCATGGAGAAGGGCTTAAAGGATCTAAGGGAGTAGATCCAAGACCTTCATGAGAGGGTGCTAGTCTCACAGGTTCAGCCAGTGTCGCACGAGGAGTTTGTATCCTTCCAAGGAAAGGTCTTGAGCATGCTTGCTAACATGGAGTCAAGGATAGAGGCCTTGGCCACTCGAATAGAGTCCCGAGACCAGGAGGTTAGGCAGGAGTTGGCTATCTACAAGGCTGCTGTGTCGGCATGGGTCATGGCCACACAGGAGGCATCTAGGGTGGAGGTGCCAAAGCCACATGGGTTTAGTGGCAAGAGGGATGCCAAGGAGTTGGACAACTTCCTATGGCATATGGAACGATTCTTCGAGGTTATCGCATTTACTGATGAGGCGACTAAGGTAAGAATTGCAACCCTCTACCTTACTGACACAGCTACTCTATGATGGCGTCAGAGGTTTGCCGATATGGAGAAAGACATTTGCACCATAGAGATATGGGAGGACTTCAAGAAGGAGATTAAGAGGCAGTTCTACCCCGAGGACATGGCTTACCTGGCTAGGAAAAACATGAGGCGTCTCAAGCACACAGGCTCGATACACGACTATGTCAAGGAATTCTCTTCGCTCATGCTTGACATTCCTAACATGACTAAAGAGGAGTTGCTATTCAACGTCATGGATAACCTGCAAGGGTGGGTCGAGTATGAATTAAGACACCGAGGTGTTGAAGACTTAGCCACTGCTATGGCAGTAGCAGAGTCTTTAACAGATTATAAGAGGGGAAACTCCTCCAATGATGAGTCTTTGGAGGATAGCCACGCCATGGGTGGGGGAGACGAGGTTCTAAGGGACCACAATGCTCCTAAAAATGGATCATACAAGACGTCTAATGTCTGATAAGGAAGGGGTAAGGCGGAAAGGAAGGAGTTCACGCCTAAAATCAAATGCTTCCTATGTGACGGTCCACATTGGGCACGGGATTATCCAAAGAGAAAGGCGCTTAGTGCCATGATCGAGGAGAGGGAGCAGGAGGACGAAGCACATATGGGCTCAATGCAGCTACTAGGTGCTCTCCAATTCAACCCAAAGCCTAGTACGCCTAAGACCTCCTTACTAGCAGGGGTGCAAGTAAAGGAGGAAAAAGGGGAGCGAGCTGAGGTAGCCCGCACACACATGGAAGAGGTCACCAAGGGAAAGGTGAACTCAATGGGTAAAAGAAAGCAGTACTCTAAGCATCGAAAGCGCACGGGTCTGCATCCATCTGAAGCCTCACGGGAGAAGAAGGTGAAGAATATCCTGGCTGAACGGGTCATCAGGAGACAAGGGGTCCCTCCTATGATAGAGTATCTAGTCCAATGGAAAGGACTACCTAAGAGGTAGGCGAGCTAGGAACATGCGGATGCCTTGAGAAGGTTCTGGAAACACATCAAGAGGTTTCAGAAAGAGGCAACGACGAGGACGTCGACAGCATAGGTGGGGGAGAGTGTCACAGAATGCTTCAAATGACCTTCCCCATGGACTTATATAGGATGAAGGAAGCTTCTGGAGACTCCTGGAGCCATCTACACTAAGCCATTGGTAGGAAGAGTGTGGAGGGTTCTAGAGATGCCTAGAGATGTCCACACATCTCTACACTATGGTGTAAGGCATGAGAGGAGTCCAAGGCTTTCTAGAAGATTCTAAAGATCTCTTGCATATTGTTGTACATAGGGTTGTACATAGATTAGTGTAGGGAGTTCTAGAATATTCTTGATTTGTAAGGAACCCTCCAAGGTTCCAGAGAGTTCCATTGGTACCTATAAATAGGTGAGGGCCCTCATTTGGCCAGGGCACCACCCAAATCACTTCCTAACCAAGCAAGTGAGCATCCAAGCACTTGTAAAGGTTTCCTTGAGTTAGTGAAAGCTTCCATTCTTAAAGAGTTGCCTACTAAGCTTCTTAAGCTTTTGAGTCGCGAGTGTCTTAGCCGAGCAAGCTAAGCATTGGGGAGCAAGGCTGACTTAGCAAGATCAAGCGTCTTGACTTGCCTAAGTGCCGCACGAGCTTAGTGAACGACTAAGTCTGTGACATTAGGCCCACTTAGGACCCTAGGTCCACTTAGGCACCCTACACCCATTTAGGCACCCTACGCCCATTTAGGCACCCTATGCCCACTTAGGCACCCTAGGCCCACTTAGGCCCCCTTGGCCCATTTAGGCCCCCTAGGCCCATTTAGGCACCCTTGGCCCATCAGGCACCATCCTAGGCCCACATAGGCATCCTAAGCCCATTAGGCACCATCCTAGGCCCACATAGGCATCCTAGGCCCATTTGGACACCCTAGGCCCATTTAGGCACATTAGACCCAATCAGACATCCTAGGTCCATTTAAGCACCCTAGGCCACTTAGGTACCCTAGGCCCATTTAGGCATCTTAGGCCCATTTAGGCACCCTAGGCCCATTTAGGCACACTAGGCCCATTTAGGCACCCCTAAGCCCATTTAGGCACCCCTAAGCCCATTTAGGTACCTTAGGCCCATTTAGGCACCTTAGGTCCATTTAGGCACCCTAAGCCCACTTAAGCACCCTAGACCCATTTAGGCACCATAGGCCCATTTAAGCACCAGAGGCCCACTTAGGCATCCTAGGCCCACTTAGGCACCCTAGGCCCATTTAGGCACACTTGGCCCATTAGGCATCACCTTAGGCCCACTTAGGCACCTTAGGCCCACTTAGGCACCCTAAGCCCATTTAGATTATTTTTTGCATGGCTTGCATGGTTGCGTAGCTCGTATGGCTTGCATGTGTTTGATTTTTTATTTATTTTTATCTCTCAATTTATTAGTTTTATTCATTTATTTACTTATTTTTAGAAAATTGCATGAGCTTAATGATTATATTAATTTCATTTTTACTTATCTATTTATTAATTTATTTTGATAGAAAGTTGTTTAAGTTGGTAATTCATTTTAGTTTTGCATGTGATCTATATTTTTAATTTCGTTTAAAATTGCATATTTTGGATTTTTTTAATTCTTAGTTACACATTTTTTTATTATTATTCTGACCCTTAGTTTTCTTTTATTTGTATTTTTATTTCCCTTTTATTATTTTTATTATTGGTTTTGCATAGGATTCCATGTGCTCCATATGGGAAAGAAAGGGAACATGCATGGGAAATGAATGGATCATTTTGGAATAGAAAATTGGGATAGCCCGCTGGTGATTGGAGAGAGAGAGGAAGAGAGAAAAGAAAAACTCACCAGAAAAGGAAGATGGAGCATGAGTGAGTGGGATTGATTTGAAAAGGAAATTGATGGTCTGAAAGAATAGGGAAAAAAACACACCATTAAGGGAGGGTTTGCAATTACACGTAAAGAAACGTTGACAAACACGCATGCAGAAAGGAAATAGGGGGCAGCACCAAAACAAGAAGAAGATTGATAGCAAAAAAAAAGGTCGGCTGCATGAAAGGAAGGAAAGGAGAAAAAAAGAAAGAGATGAGAGGAAAAGATAAGAGGGTTGACTAGTTTTTTTTTTTTTTTGGGAGAGGGGAATCATGCTGGTCTAAAAAAAAAAATTAAAGAAAAGGAAAAAAGAGAATGAGTCTGTGTGAAAGATGAGGCATAGAAGGTTTTTTTGAGAGGTGAGGCTACATTTTTCAGAAAGAGATTTAGGTTGTTGTTCAGGAAAAATTAGTCCGTGTTTTTTAGGCAATCAGGCTGCTGTTCAGGGTAAAATCAATCTAGTTTATGAAGGTGATTCAGGCTGTTGTTCGGGGTAGAAATCAGTCAGGTTTATGGAGGCGATTCAGGCTACTGTTCGTGGTAGAAATCAGTCCGGTTTTTGGAAGAGATTTGGGCTGCTGTTCGGGGAAAAATTAGTCTATGTTTTGGAGACAATTTAGGTTACTTTTAGGGTAAAAATTGTCTGGTTTTGGAAGAGATTCGGCCTACTATTCGAGGTAAAATTAGTCCAATTTTTTGAGGTGATTCAGGCTGCTGTTCGGGATAAAAATCAATCCAATTTTTGGAAAAGATTCTGGCTACTGTTCGGGGTAAAATTAGTCCAGTTTTTGGAGGTGATTCAAGCTGCTGTTCAGGATAAAAATCAATCTAGTTTTTGGAAGGGATTCGGGCTGCTGTTTAGGGTAAAATCAGTCCAATTTTTTTAGGCGATTTAGCCTGTTGTTCGGGGTAAAAATCAGTCCGATTTTTGGAAGAGATTTGGGCACCCATTCAGGATAAAGTCAGTCAATTTTTGAAGGCGATTCAGGCTACTGTTAAGGGTAAAAATTAGTTCGATTTTTGGAAGAGATTCGGGCTGCTATTTGAGGTGAAATCAGTCCGATTTTTAGAGGAGGTTCAAGCTGCTATTCGGGGTGAAATCAGTCTGGTTTTTAGAAGAGATTTGGTCTACTGTTCGGGGTGAAATCAATCCAGTTTTTGGAGGAGATTCAGGTTGTTGTTCGAGGTGAAATCAGTCCGATTTTTGGAAGAGATTCGGGCTACTGTTCAGGGTGAAATCAGTTCGATTTTTGGAGGAGATTCAAGCTGCTATTCAGGGCAAAAATCAGTTCATGTTTTAGAAGAGATTCAGGCTACTATTTGAGGTGAAATCAGTCCGTGTTTTCAAAGAGATTTAGGCTAGTGTTTGGGGTGACATCAGTCCGTGTTTTGGAATAGATTCAGGTTGCTGTTTGGAGTGAAATCAGTTCGTGTTTTCAAAGAGATTCAGGCTAGTGTTTGGGGTGACATCAGTCCGTGTTTTGGAATAGATTCAGGTTTCTATTTGGAGTGAAATCAGTTCATGTTTTTTAAGAGATTCAGGCTAGTGTTTGGGGTGATATCAGTCCATGTTTTGGAAGAGATTTAGGCTGCTGGGTTTCTTTTTCTCCATGTTACACAGCCATGGACAGTCCACCTAGATTGCCACTAATCCAATCTTCATCTACACAGCTGCTATTTTAAGAAAGACACAATCCACACCATTGCTTGGAAAGGTAAGTTGGAATTATGTTCTATTTAAATCTTGATTTATTACATATACAAAATGTATTGGTCGTCATTGGGTTAAGGCTTTGATTTATTGTGTCAGTTTGATAGAGTTTGGTTTACTTAGTTTCAGTTTCAAATTTGTTAGATTAAATTAGAGAGGTTTGAGTTTAAATTGAAAAAGTTTGGGTCTAGTTTAGTTTCGGTTTTGGCCCTATTCATGTACATGTGTTCTTTAGAATGTTGATAAATTTTATTTTGGGTGCTTCCATCTAATTCTTAATATTTTTGGAATTTTAAAATTTCATTTTTGTAAAATTCTTGTCATGTCATTAAATTGATAAATTGTTGATCCAATTGGTTCCTATTAATTACTAAATTATAATTATTGGTTTTAGATAAAATCCATGCCATGTTCTCAATTGTTTTTTTTTTTTTTTTTTGTTAGTTCGGATAATTTTATTTAATCCCTAAGTTTCAGATTATTCTGTTATGAATTTAATCCACACAATTGCCTTAGTTGTTAATGTTCTTAATTGGTCTCATGTCTTTAATATCTTATGTTCTTATTTTTTAAATTCACGTGATGCCTTTAGGATTAATTTATTAGTTTGATTGATTCTTGCCAGTTGTTAAGGTTGTCTATAATTTTAATTTTAACCAAAAATCCTTTCATGTTCAAGTTGATAATTTTATTTAGTTTGATTGGTTCTCATTTAATTCCTTACTTTCCAAAGTTTAATACATAATTGTTGATGTTGGCTTCCTTATATTTGATTGAATTGTTAGTTCTTTATCTTTGACAATTATTTTATAGGCACCTTAGGGAATTCTTGAGTTTGAACCTTCTTTTAGAAAATGTTTTCTTTATTAAATTGACATTTTGAGTTGAATCAAATTTTCTTTTTCCAAAAATGAATTTTTCCATCATAAGTTTGGCTCCTTGATCCCAAATAAAAGGTTGCTAAAAAGAGGATCCAATTTAGTTTTTCTCTTATTTTCAAAACCCTCTCAATTTAGAAATAAAAATCTCTATTTTGTGCCTATTGTATGGGATTTAACAAACCATTGGGTCCTTTTTTTTACTTCCCTTAAAGTCATTTTCAAAAGCATTTAAATCACTAATAAAAGGTTTTAGGAAACATTCATTCTAGCTTTAGGGAAAGAACACCTTTTCTATTAAAATAATGTAACTAATTTCATTTAAGTTGCATTTTTCCTTTGTTGGTTTTTCAAAAATTTGGTTTTTATACACATAGGTTTGGACTTGTGCTCCCAAACTAATGGGGATACACAAGTAAAACTTACGGAAATTGAATGGGGACTTGATGGAACCCCTACATAAGAAAATTTTTCAAAACTCTTCCTTATTGCCATTTTTCACTCAACCACTGACCCTTTAGATTTAAAATTCGTTTTAACTTTAGAATGTTTTAAAAATTTTCTAAAACTTGTATGATTTTCCTCACTTCTTGAACTTGAATTTAAAATTTCCTTTGAGTTAGAAAGCAATTTTGGAATAGAAGATATAAATAAGTCTTTAGGGGGGCTCCATTTTCACCCAGTTCTGGAAACCCGAGATCTTTTTGCAAAAATAAAATACCATATGACTTTTAAAATTTGATTAAATATTTTTTCTAAATTCTAGGCTTTCTTGAAATTTATATTAGATACATGAAATATTGAAAAATGTGCCTTTTTTGAAGGAGATGTGATTTTTTTAAATCCATACCTACTATGCATGATGGAATCTAGATATCTGATTAGTTGGAGCATTTTAAAAATATTTTTAAACACTATCCAACCTTGAATTTATTTTTCCTGTGATATAGACACCTTGAAAAATGTGTGTGATTTTTTGTATTATTTTATCTGATGTCTTATTATTTTTTTTAAAAAAAAATTTATGCATGCCCCTATTTCTTTTACCTAATTTGGACCTTTTGGAACTTTTGGGCGTCTTTGCTGCAATCTGACATTTGAATGACTGTTTGGATTTTGGTATCTTGTTCTAGATGTGTAGGAGTTGTTTCCAGAAATTTTTTTATGATTAAAATCCACTCCAAGAAATTTTTTAGAAATTATTTTTGTGGTGCTCCTTTTACTATATGCATGTTGATGACTCAGTACTTGCTTGAATTGTTATTATTTTTGGAGTCATTTGATTTATCTTAGCTCAATTTTGGCTTTGGCACTGTATATTAGACATAATAAAGGTGTTATATAATATATACTTGTCCTAACCACTTGATTACTACTCAAAAAGTGCTATTTGATAGCTTGTGATTAACTCTTTTAAACACTTTTGAGTAGTAGTTATCACATTTTAACCCAATTAACATGTTAAGGACCCTTGCAAACAATTCTAATCAAATTGTGTTAAGTTTTGGTGCTTTGATAGTTTTTTGATCACCAAAGAAATCCGAGATTGAGGAGAGTTCTTTGGAATCCATGGGTAAAAGATGTCCGGATAGGGTGTCCGGACACACCATCAAAAGGCGGCGGAACTTAGGTTATGGCAGGCTGTAGGAATGACGTAGCAAGGATTGCTCACTTTAGTCAATGATCCAGACAACATATCCGGATAAGATGTGCTAGCTTCCGGGTGTGATGTTCACGAGTGTCGTGTGCTTCTCCCTGAGGGAGTCCTGATAGGGGAGCACCGCCATATGTCCTCTTGAGGAATCCGGATGGAGTTGCTCCGGATAGCAATGCGTGCTCCGTGTCATCAGGGGGAGGGGTCTCTACACCTTGTACACGCAAACGGACCCCCTTGCGAAGTTTCATATTCTCCAGATGTCTCACATCCGGAATCCTGTCCGCCATCATTCCACCCTTATCCGGATATTTCACATCCGGCACCTGACGCCGGATGTGAGAGGAGGCGTTTCAACTTCCCTTGACAGACATGTCCGGATCTTCTGACAGCGCTTACCCAGAGAGTTTCTCAGCCATTTTGCACAGTGCCGCGATGTTATCCTGAAGCTTCCCGATACTTGCGACCAACATTTTGAGATATTTTGCTTTAGATATTTGACGTCGTGGTGTTCTCCTGAAGCTTCCTGATATTTCCGACTGACATTTTGAGATATTTTGGGATATTTTGCTTTAGATATTTGTTGTCTAAATCCCCAAACTCTCCTTGTAACCCACCTATCATAGGATTCCTTAGTCTTTAAGTAAGAACGAAAGGGGTGAATAACCTCTTATATATATAGTTTTGTAATCTTCTTTAGGGGATATCATCGATCATATACCAAATATCAATATGTAATCGACGAACAGAGCAGTTGCTCTGTGTTTCATATATATATTTGTTTTCTCGTTATTTTACTTTCTAGCCAATCAAACTTTAAGGATTTTTCCTCAGAGGATGAGAGGCTAGGCTCTCGTCTCTTGGAGTGTAGAAAGCCGGGTAAGTTTCCACATGCATAAATTGGAAGTTTTGTTGTTTTAATTTTTAATGAAGAGAAAGTGTGACCCGTTAATGGTTTTTATCTTTTTAGTTAACTTAAAACGCCTTTAAATCACCTGGGCCAACACTTGGTAAGGCAAGTGATCTCCATCCATTGAGATGCACTAGTTTACCTCCTGTGAGCTTTTGGGAGGTGGTTTGAAGGTAGGATTTTCTAGAATAGCCAACACCTGGTAAGCTTTTGGACTCTAAGGAGACATCCATTAGTTATCTCTTGCGAGCTTGTGAAGGGAAGTCCAAAGTTAAAGATCACCTTTAGTAGCAAATGCTAGGTGAGAGACACGAGCCATTGCAAGGTGCATCAGTGAAAGGGATTTATTGTTTGAACCCATTAAAGGGAAGCATCTGTACCATACCGATTAGAGAATTAACTATATGTTAATTCTCTAATTCGAGGAAAAGAAACAAGTGACCAGAACTCTCCTTTTTGTATGAGGAACCTGAGCCTAGTGATCTAAACTCCAAGAAATACTTTTCTTTATAAGTAAAATCAGTTACTATTTTTGGTTAGTTTTAAACCAAACATTTTTCATTCAAACATCTTTATGTTTTCTTTTAAAGCTAACCCTGAAATGAAAAAGCACCAATTCAGCTTTGAATTAATATCAATTACGAAGTGAAAACCCATCCAGTGAACGACCCTAGAGCCACTATGCTATGCTAGCTAAGGCTATCCTAGTACATGGTGTAATAGGTTATAAATTTTGTTGATTACTCCCTTCTGAGGACCACAATCAAGGGATACCAGCTAGACATGAATCAGCTGAGACACCAATTGGGAACGAATCACCACTCTAGCTTTTTTTTTTAGGAATCTTATAAATTATGCATGCTATTCAAGTACGCTCTCTATCACTACTTTTCGTTATTCCATGAACATGCATGTTGTTGTGAGCCTTATTTATGATTGATGTGATCCTTAGGTGCTTAGATGTATGCTTGATTCACCATAAGTAAATACATGTTGTGTGATATATTTCTATATTAACTATGATGTTTTATGATAGTGCTTGAGAAGCAGTTCGGGTATGCATCCTAACTATCCTTTATTGTGATTTGATCTTGTTTGGCATGCTA
The DNA here is from genome assembly GCA_946000715.1 of Vitis cinerea var. helleri x Vitis riparia. NCBI lineage: Eukaryota > Viridiplantae > Streptophyta > Magnoliopsida > Vitales > Vitaceae > Vitis > Vitis cinerea var. helleri x Vitis riparia. Next base: position 18,172,268 of record OX253993.1, on the reverse strand, counting down.
TTTTTTGAAATCACCTTAGTCTACCTAGGTCCCTTCAATTAATCAATTAATTGCCACACTTCCCTCAACTTAGTCAGTAGAGACCTTTGTAGAGCTTAGAAGGGTGCTACCTTTTAGAGGTACCTTCCCAATAGGTAACCTGATCCTCAGACCTAGACTTGGGTTTTTCAAAGACACAATTTTCCAAAAACTATGGAGTCACTTCTTTAGGGTTTTCTTTCTTGTTTTATTTACCCTTTTAAAATAAAATAAAATAAGTGGCGACTCCGACTTTTCCAAAACTAAAATTTTCATATTATAAAAGCGAGTCTCGCCGATCGAGTGGGGGCACACGTGAGAAATGTGGGTCCACAATACCACTAAAATTAAGACCAGAAGTCCAATAGGGAACACGGAGGAGGAGGTGAATGGGTGATTTAAAAATTTTAATAAATATTTATAAATTATAACCAACTTTTTACCTTGAGAGATATTGGGGATGTCACAAATAAATAAATGATTATACCTAGAACTTTAGGTATATACAAATATGATTTTTAACTTTTAGGAATACCCTATAATTTGTTAGGGATAATATAATTGTCAATATCTAAAATATCTATTGAGATATGTTAGGAGTAATAAAATTATCCAAAATAACCAACCTAACAAACTCAATAACAACCTAATAAATCAATCAAAAGACATTCGGAGAGAAGTTAGGGATAATAGTAATTGGTTATAGTTATAACTACTACAACCACCAAGATTACTAACCCAACAAACTCAAAAGCAAACTATCCAATCAATTCAATATAATTAATATTATCAACCAAAATATAAGCAACAATAAAATGATATGTAAGAGGTACAAGATTTTACATGGAAAACCATTGTAAACAGTGGAGATAAAAAACCATGAGGTTTAAGACCTATTGATCTAAATCCATTATTCAAAATCAAGTTACACAAATTTATGTGGCCGCTTTAACCTAAAGACTCACTCTCCAGAACCTACAACTTGATCCACATCTGCTACTTAGCAACTCCTTATTGCTCCCTAGTAGATCCTTTGGTAACACCAAGGGAATTAAAGTCTTTAACCCATGATTCAAATATTCAAATCCTTGAATGAGAGATCATGAATGTGGTGGAATTAGGTTTTCTACACAAGGAGTCATTCTCTTAAGAATGAGAGGTCTCTAATATCTAAGATCTCTACGATTTCTTGATAACCCGACTCTTGGTAGCTTAGCATGTAAGGGTATCAACAAAATTTATACCTAAGGTCCTTACACTAAAATAGCAAAGCTACTATAGCATAGTGACTCTAGGATTGAACACTGGGAAGGGTTTTTACTTTAACTGGTGAAGTTCGGAGGATGGAGTGAACTTTTCTTAATAAAAATTTGGTTAAGATGAAAACATAAAAAGATGAAGGTGTTGTAAACTAAACTAACATGAAAATAGGTTAAAATATGGAAAAAGAAGTTTCTCAAAGCTTTGGATAGCCATGTTTAACTCACTGTGTAAAGATGGAGATTTTGGGACTTTTCACCTCGAGTTGGGAAAGTAACTCAGGTGATGCTTACTTCCCGAACCGGTATGAGTTTAACAACTGAGTTTTAGTCCTTGAAAACTTACAAAAATGGTAGTTGAACCTCATAAATGCTCTTTTATTGATATAGGACATCTCCTCGACTTGCAATACAATGGCTCGTAGGAGATAACTAATGAACGTCAGTGGATCTAACAATAAGAATCCACTGAGACCAAAAGGTTATCAAGTATTGGCCATTCAAAGCAAGTCAGAGGGATTAAAAGCTTTACTTTGAATCAAAACATTTAGGACGCTCAGCTACTTACATATATGGCTTGGAAATCTCCATCCTGACACGGGAGCTTCACATGGCATCCATTACTTCAAGAAACTAAAAGGTTTTAGCCTCTCATCCTTGGGGATTTCATCCTCCACGGATGTTTGGCTACTAAGAAAATGAGAAAGAAAAGAGAAAAGAAGCGTATGAACAAAAGTGCTCTTATAACTTATAAAGTTACAGGTTACAAGATATCGTGTTTGAGGCTCTTCACCTCTATTTAAAGACAATAAAAAGCTAAATTACAAGAGCTATTACAAAAGCAACCTTTTCATTGGTTGATTACAAGGGTAAAATAGGTATTTACAAAGCTAAAAATCAAGCAAAATATCTTGGAGAACCAGCAGTGGAATATCATCAACAGCGTCTCAAAACAGGGGATTTCAAAGGCATTTTTGCAAGGGGAAAGATGAAGGGTCCAAATTTCGCAAGGTGAAAAGCCACCTTGCGAAAATTTGGCATTTCATAAGGTGCCTAAATCCACCTTGTGAAATTTCGCAAGGTGGTTTCTTCATGGTGCGAAATGGCCAAATTTCACACCATGAGGAAAATCCCCTTGCAAAATTTCGCAAGGTGAAATTCACCTTGCGAAATTTTCGCAAGGTTTGATGCAGTTGTCTTCCGAAGGCCATATCTTCCTCATTTCAGCTCCAAATCGTACTCGGTTTAAAGCGTTGGATTCTTGACTTCCCCAGATTTGAAATGGTATATAGCATGTAGAAAATGGACTTCACAAAGTGCCCCAAAAGTGAGAAAGAAGACTGCAGCTGCTGTCCTCTGTTTTCTTCACTCTGTTCTCCTCTTTGCTTCTCTCCTTTACTTGGCTTGTCTTAATGATCCAAAAAGCTGTCAAAACACTAAAACTAACCACAAATATGATTAGAAGTCATTGCTAGGTCCTTAACATGCCAATTGGAATAAGAATGGAGAACTAATACACAAAAGTGCTTAAAATATAATGAATTAAAGGCGCAAAATAGCACTTTTTGGGTAGTAATCACTCCCCCCAACTGACACATTGCTAGTCCCTGAGCAATGAAGGAGAGAAAAATAAAGAAAAATAGATAATATAATATTTTACAAAATCATGTTGATCACTCCAAAAAATAATCAAGTGGCATGATTGGATCAAACTCTCACATGGCAAGTCAAGGATATAAAACTCAATCATCAACAAGAGTCATCAAATAACTTACCTATCACAACATACAAAGAGCGGGCATTATGCAAATTTGAGTATCAAAATAATTTCCACTCCCAAAGGTCCAACCCTTAATCTTCCACAAAAATCTAAGTGTTACTTATTAGTTTCCGGATAAGTATGTCAAACTAATCTCTCCCCTCAACCTAGTTCTTTTCAAAGCTTAGCAAACTAATCAACCTCCAATAGGCTAAGAACGCACCTCTTTTCTTTCACAATTTTTTTCTTGTAGGAGTGCAAAGCTTAAAGGCATTCTTTTCTAAATTGTCCATGTAACGGGGGTCCATCGATGACTCCCAACTAATCAAGGTTTAGGGCATCAAGCTTTAAGGATTTTTCAACCACTAACTCCTCGGATTTTACCCCGGACTTTTGAGAATGAATTTTTAATACCCAAGCACCTACAGTATGTTAAACTCCACCTATCCACCCTTGTAACGAGCATTGAGGTCGGTGACTCCCAACCAATTAAGGCTTAGGGCACCAGGTTTTAAAGATTTTCACCATATACCCCTTAGACCTTGCTCGGGTTTCAAGGCAAGCAAACATTTTTCTTTCTTTCTTTATTTTCTTCAAAGACTCATTGGCCTTTTACAAGGTGTCCCAACACTATTAAATGAGGTCAAAGGTACCAAGTCTAAAATTTTCCTAAGTCAAGAGGGAAATAGTTTTTCATCTTATAAACGGAACCTATTGTGCACAGTGTGTGGATAGCTTAAAGTGGAAAAACTAAGCTTGAATTCAATAGAAGTTTCAACAATTCATCAACTTTAGTAAGCATAATACAAACTCTAAGTCAAGTAAAAAGATAAAAATTCAATTTCTCCCATTTCATTTTGAAAATTTTTCCTTAATAACCATGGAGAGTAGAATAAAAACTTAAAAAATTTTAAAATTAAGCAAAAAGCAACTAAATTACCAAAATAACTTAGCATTATTAACAATACTTCCTTCCTCAACTCTCCCCCCAACCAAGCTGAACATTGTCCTCAATGTGACAAAAGCGATTGAAAAATAGGGAGGAAGTGGTACCTTCTTAGTGACATGGAGTCTGAGTCATATAGGAGAAACCACATGTTTCAAAGAAAACATAAGAGTTAGTGAGTAGAGAAAATAGAAAAATGCCAAGCTTAAACAAAAAAATGATGTCTATATATGATGTATCATTAGTAATACGTCCAATCCCAAAATATAAGACATCAAAACATGGAGCTATTTATACTAATATAATATGTAAAGACAAAAAGTAAAGAGATGATCAAATAATGGTAAGGTCCTGTGGAGTTGATGCATCTGTGGTGGCCTTCTGAGTGGGTTGGATCAGGACTTTGGCCTCTATTATGGTATTCTCCTTAGGTGGCATAGTCTCCTCAACTGGAGCTCTCAGTTGGAGCTATGGGTTTTGATGGTTTATGGAGGTCAGAAATGGAGTGACACCCGCCCAAATGCAAAATTGTGGTGCTTTGCGCGATCGTCTTCAAACTGCCATAACTTCTTCGTTTCAACTCTAAATCGCACACCGTTTGAAGCATTGGACTCCTGAATTCCCAAGCTTTGAAACGACATATGGTATGAATGAAATGAACTTCGGAAAGTGCTCCAAAAGTGGCTGAAATGACTGTCATCAAGAATGCTTCATGGCAGATTTCTTTTTGCTTCCCCTCCTTGCTTTTTGAGCTCCTCTTGATTTTGATCATCCAAAAACCTATATTACATCAAAAAAAATTAAAATTAAAGCATTGAAATCAAAATTAAAACAAGTAATAAATAAAACAAAAAGATATGGACTAGATAGTCTTTAAAAAGACTAAGTCCATCAAAAAAAATTTGATCCTGATTTAGCTTGCCCGGATCCCATATGAAGTTTGCATCCCTCACTTGAGACTTGCTCTGTATGATTTTGCCATACAAAGCTTGGAGGAAAAGTGGAGGGATGTGTTTCTTCATCATTTCTTCCTTGATGACTATCCTTTGTGGTGCTCCTTGTACATTAACATCATAGCCATCTTCCTCTGTACTTTTCCCCTTTTTCTTTCTTTTGATTTCCTCCCTCTTTTTTTTCTCTGTTTCACTTTCTTCCTTGTGCTCTAGCTTGCATGTGGGCAGATCAACCTCTTTATCACTCTCCTTAGCCTCCATTTCCTGGATACTCTTTTGATTTTGATGAGGTTGAGAAGGAGAGTTTTCTTTCTCTTGCACTGTGTTGAGGTTGGCAAACCTTGAGATTGAATCTTGGAGGTTATCTATCTTCTGAGACAGATCATTCAACCTCCCATCCATCCTTCTGTCTTGGCTATCAATTTCTTACTTGACTTGATCAATGATGTATTTTTTAGCTTCAACAAAGTCTTCCATGACCTTGTTAAGATTCATCATAGCTTGTTCAAGGTTTGAGGCTTACTGTGGTGCTTGAGCAGGTTGTTGGTACTGAGGTGGCTGTGGTTTCCAAGAGAATTTTGGATGGTCCCTCCAATTGGAATTGTAGGTGTTGCAATCACCAAACATTTCCCTCACCGTTGGAATGGTAGGACACTCATCCACCAAGTGCTCATAAGATAGACAAATGGCACAAGACATAGCTTGCGATGGTGTCTGAGAGATGGCTTGCACTTCTTGCATCTGGTTCATTTCCAGCTCTTCCAATCTCCTTTCCATAGCTGCAATCTTTGCCTTCATGTCCATGCCGTCATTCAAAATATACATCTCACCCTTAGCTTTAGGTTGAGACGTCATTCTTCCCATATTTTGAGCATTTAGTTCATCCCATCCTCTTGAAACTTTAGCCACATAACTCATGAAGTTCATGGCTTCCTCTGCTATCTTGTATTCAACACGGCATGCACAACTAGCAATTCGTGAATTAAAAACAGAGAAAACAAAAGAAAATAAAAGAAAATAAAATTCTAAAGAAAAAAGAAAATTATTAAGATTAACTAAAAACAAAATAAAAGATATACTAACACATGAACAAAGAAAAATAAAATAAAAAGTTAGTAAATGAAAAATGAGATAGAATTCACCTCACTCATGAGAAGTCTCACAAGTTACCTCCGGCTGATGTATTCACAGTGAAGTAGCACCTTCCCCGGCAACGACACCATTTGATAACCTGACTCTTGGTAGCTTGGCATGTAAGGGTATCAACAAAATTTATACCTAAGGTCCTTACACTAAAGTAGCAAAGCTACTATAGCATAGTGGCTCTAGGATCGAACACTGGGAAGGGTTTTTACTTTAACTGGTGAAGTTCGGAGGATGGAGTGAACTTTTCTTAATAAATATTTGGTTAAGATGAAAACATAAAAAGATGAAGGTGTTGTAAACTAAACTAACATGAAAATAGGTTAAAATATGGAAAAAGAAGTTTCTCAAAGCTTTGGATAGCCATGCTTAACTCACTGTGTAAAGATGGAGATTTTGGGACTTTTCACCTCGAGTTGGGGAAGCAACTCAGGTGATGCTTACTTCCCGAACCGGTATGAGTTTAACAACTGAGTTTTAGTCCTTGAAAACTTACAAAAAGGGTAGTTGTACCTCATAAATGCTCTTTTATTGATATAGGACATCTCCTCGACTTGCAATACAATGGCTCATAGGAGATAACTAATGAACGTTAGTGGATCTAACAATAAGAATCCACTGAGACCAAAAGGTTATCAAGTATTGGCCATTCAAAGCAAGTCAGAGGGATTAAAAGCTTTACTTTGAATCAAAACATTTAGGACGCTTAGCTACTTACATATATGGCTTGGAAATCTCCATCCTGACACGGGAGCTTCACATGGCATCCATTACTTCAAGAAACTAAAAGGTTTTAGCTTCTCATCCTTGGGGATTTCATCCTCCAAGGATGTTTGGCTACTAAGAAAATGATAAAGAAAAGAGAAAAGAAGCGTATGAACAAAAGTGCTCTTATAACTTATAAAGTTACAGGTTACAAGATATCGTGTCTGAGGCTCTTCACCTCTATTTAAAGACAATAAAAAGCTAAATTACAAGAGCTATTACAAAAGCAACCTTTTCATTGGTTGATTACAAGGGTAAAATAGGTATTTACAAAGCTAAAAATCAAGCAAAATATCTTGGAGAACCGACAGTGGAATATCATCAACAGCGTCTTAAAACAGGGGATTTCAAAGGCATTTTCGCAAGGGGAAAGATGAAGGGTCCAAATTTCGCAAGGTGAAAAGCCACCTTACGAAAATTTGGCATTTTGCAAGGTGCCTAAATCCACCTTATGAAATTTCGCAAGGTTTGATGCAGTTGTCTTCCAAAGGCCATATCTTCCTCATTTCAACTCCAAATCGTACCCGGTTTAAAGCATTGGATTCTTGACTTCCTCAGATTTGAAATGGTATATAGCATGTAGAAAATGGACTTCAGAAAGTGCCCCAAAAGTGCAAAAGAAGACTGCAGTTGTTGTCCTCTGTTTTCTTCACTCTGTTATCCTCTTTGCTTCTCTCCTTTGCTTGGCTTGTCTTAATGATCCAAAAAGCTGTCAAAACACTAAAACAAACCACAAATATGATTAGAAGTCATTGCTAGGTCCTTAACATGCCAATTGGAATAAGAATGGAGAACTACTACACAAAAGTGCTTAAAATATAATGAATTAAAGGCGCAAAATAACACTTTTTGGGTAGTAATCATCTCTTAGCCTAAATCTTTAACCCACAAGGGGTTACAAGAGAGGTATTGATAGGCAAAAGCCATAAGAGTTTAGGTATCTTAAGTTTCTAAATTAGATTTTGAGTGAAATTCATTCAAAATACATTTCCAAACTTGAAAGGACTGACATGACCATTTGAGTGGGCTGATCATTTGAGTGGGATAACTGCTTGAGCAGTCCCTGATTCGTCCCCATTACAGTCATGCCATTTGATTCTGGCTCAGATGGGTGTTACCAACAAAATTTATAAAACCTAAATCACCCCACACTAGGGTAGCATAGCTAACATAGTATAATGACTCTAGGATTGTCCACAGGGATAGGTTTTCATCGTATAGTTGACTTTAGTGAAGGAAATAAAATGGTGTTTTTCCTTATGAAAATTAGCTTTTAAATAAAATGGAATTGTGATTACAAAGATTGATTTTAAGTTAAGCAAAAATAATAAGTGAAGTTAACTACAAAGAAAAGGTCTCTAGGAGCTTTAGGTCACTAGGATCGGGTTCCTTAGACAAAGGTGGAGATTCCGAATCTTGTCCTCGCGTTGGGAACAATAACATAAAGGATGGTTATCTCCCAAACCAGTTTTATATTTAACAATTAAGATTTGATCCAAATGGTTCATGAAAAATAATAGTTGCTTCCCATTAATGGCTTCAAACACTAAAGACTCTCACCTTGAACCACTTTCCAATGGCTCGTAAATGATAACTAATAGACATCCATGGATCTAGCAATAAGCATCCATAGAATCTGAAAAGCTTACCAAGTATTGGCCATTCAAGGTGTTCTTAAGGGATTTAAAGCTAAACCCTAAAATAAAAACCATTAATGGTTAATAACTACTTTCATTTAAAGCAAGGACAGGTCTCATATTTGCATTTGGGTCCTTCACCTAACTTCCATTACTCTAAGAAACGTAAAACCTAGCCACTCATCCCCTGAGAAATCATCCTCAGAGGTTGTTTGGCTAGAAAGAAGAGTGAAAACAAAATAAGAAGGAAATGCAAAGCAAAAGCTCTGTATATTTCTTACTATGGGGAATTTACAAGTGTTCTCTGATTACATCCTTGTGTGTCTATATCAAAATATGTTACACACACCAAATATATATAAAAATATATATATAAAAATATCTAAGTTGATTACAAAGAGAAAATAGGAAATTACACAAAATATCTGGAGATAAAAATCTAACGCAATCGGTGCATAGGAAGATGTTGCATACCATGTGAAATTTCGCATGGTGTGCAAAATTCTTTGACTGCCTTAAGTGGTTTCGCATGGTGTGAGAAATTTCACACAGCCATGCGAAAATGCTGGTTGTTGGATTTCTTCCTCTAGTTTTCTTCCTTGCATCTCAGATTGGCTTGGCAAAGGGCTATGAAGTGCTCCAAAGCTTGGATTCTTCATGTATATGAGCTTTAACTTGCATTGCCATGGATTTCACAAAATTCTCCCTCATTCTTGGGTTGTTTCAATGATCAAATAGCTACCAAAAACACCAAAACTTGCCAAAAACTGATTAGTAACCCTTGTTAGGTTCTTTAATGTGCCAATTGAGTTAAAAGGTATCGACTACTACTCAAAAGTGTTTTAAACAGTTAATTTCAAGCTATAAAAAAGTACTTTTTGAGTAATAATCAATCCCTACTTCTTGAAAAAATATTTTAAAAACATTTTAAATCAAAAAATGATATAGAGTCCTTTTATATCTCAAACAAGTCTTATATGCCACAAGCCAAACCTTTTTAGATGTACTTGTGACTTCTCAATTGGACGAACAACAACCCTTGATCTTCAATGGAGAGCAAGTTTCTATCTAAAAAGATTTCTATGACCAAATATTAATTGAAACAAAATTGGCAACAAATAAACAAGACTTAATGTTCTAACAAATTCAACCACATTTCTCCTTAATTCAACCACAATATTCAGCTCATTTCTCCATAATACTTCACCAAATTTCAGTCCATATCATTGTAAATTTTCATCCATGAAAAGCCACAACTCGACCACAATTGAATTCCATTACGTATCACTAAATTGCATACACTACACGACTTGAATTCTCATGCATTGCAGCCACATGAGTTCTCCACTTTCTACAATTAAAAATTTAGCCATATTAGATCTCCATTGTTAGCAAGTAAAAGGAAGGTTCACTTTACCTTGTGCAGCATATGTTCTTCTCTACTAGCAGTTCGTATGTAGCCATGGAAATTTTCATAATACGACCATTAAATCTCCACTAACCTAAGCATTGCATGATTGGCATTTCTCCACTAATTCATACATTGACACACAACTGAAACTTAAAGGATAGTCCTAGTTTTACACAAGATACTATGGATCCAATGAGATATCATTCCCATTACTTCTAGTATATGAGTGACTCATCATAGTAGGAGGTTTATACACCATGTATTATAAAGCAATGAGCGTGTTGGTGCTCATAACTTAGCAAGGAGCTTTGAAGCTATAATTAGAATCTTTGTATTATAACATAGTTTGGATTTCTATAGAAACTCCAGAAATGATAAAACCCATAGATGTGAGTTGGTCTATAAGAGAAACAAAGAAGTAGAAGGAAAGGTTGGGTTTTATGTGGCTAAGTTGTAGTTAAAGGTTATAGTTTGAAACATTGTTTTGACTATAGGATACCTTTTCACTAGTAGCCATACTAAAATCCATTAAAGTACTCCTATCCATTATAGTTTATCTCATTTATGAGATATGACAATAGGATGTTGAGATAGCGTTCTTGAGCAATTGTCTTGATTTTAACATTTTTTTATGCAACTAGACATTTTCATCGCAAAGGGCATTATGTGTACAAGAAGGTTTAGGAAAGCATAGTAGTGCTTTAAGATCTTGTAGATGGATGACAATCTACTCATTGGGAATGATGTAGAGATATTATCAGCAATCAAGATCAATTTGTCTACTCAATTATAGATGGAAATCTAGATGGAACACAATATATTCTTGGGTTTAAGGTTCTTTTAGACTGCAAGAATAATGAAATTACGCTATATCATCTACATCGATAAGCATTTGGTTTAGTGTATAATGCAGGACACTAAGAAGGGTTGTTGCCCTTTAGGTTTAGAGTTAGCCTTTCTCAAGATCGATGTCCTTAGACATCAAAGGAGAAAGATCGCATTTAAGTGGTACCTTATGTCTTTCCATTGGGTAGCTTTATGTATGCGATGCTATGTGCTAACCGGATATTTTCTTTATTGTGGATATTATAAGTAGATATCAGTCAAATCTAAGTCTAAAACACTGGACAATTGTCAAGCATATACTCAAGTATCTTTGGAGAACGAGGGATTATGTGCTTGTGTTTTAGAGTCTTGAGATCTATTAGAGGGGTGATGTGACAGTTCGATAGATACCTTCTGTAGAGAACCTAACAAACCCTTTTACCTTGACATTGATTGGGAGAGTCTTTGATGATCACAGGGATAACATAGGTTTTAGATGAGTATCTGTCTGCTTTGATAGCATAATGTTTTAAGGGCTAGTGAGAGAATGTTAAGATAAAACCCTTAAAAGCATGACATGATGTAATAAATTTGTAATGCATTATTTATTTAATGATGTTCCAAGTTCACTTTTATCTGTCCTTATTCCATGCATTATACTTTATGAGCATTTTGGTGTTAGAATAGAGCCCTTAGAAGCATGACATGATGTAATGAATTTGGAATTTATTATTTATTTAATGATATTCTAGTTTCACTTTTATCTATCCTTATTCCATGTATTATACTTTATAAGCATTCTTGTCTACATCTTTTTCATTGCATGTTATTTAGGTACATTAAGAGTTGCACAGAAAATCTAAGTCATGGGTTCCTTGCAAATAGATGACTTGTTCACAGTCGATTCATGGGCTTAGGCAACCCATTAGAGACTATAGTGCACCACCTCTAAATTGAAGGGATGACTAGTCTTGGCTATTAGGATGGGTTTCCCACGGTGAGTACACTAGTGTGTATGGTTGAACATTGGACAAGACCTATGGTGAGTTATGACTTAAGGCTATCAAGTATTCATGACTCCACCAAGCTGCTTCATTGTGTTGTTTCTCAACCTTGAGAGAATATTGAACTTATGTTGAAGTTAGCAATGACTTTGAGTTACAGGTGAGATCGTAAGTTGATCATATTCCCTATGGATTGGGTCACTATTGATAGAAGCCAGTAACAATAGGTATTCTCAATAAAGGCACCTTGATATCTCTTAGGATTGAGATAGTATGTCATTTTGGGTGATCCTAAGGAGATATGTTTATGTAAACTATGGTCATAGTAGTTCCTTAAGTGGAACTTGACATAAGCCCTTTGAGAGCTAAGATATGTCAATTAAACACACAATAGGAGGATTTGTAAATCAAAGATGGTAGAGGTAGTCCTGAAAGGCTAATAACTTTCACCTTGTTAAACTACGAACACCAGTTCATAGGGAGACTGAACACAATGGATAGCAAGTCACAAACCTGAGCACTTGGTGTCTCATTGTTATTTACATAGGATATTGAGTTTAGTTGATTCTTTGTAGTGGGGTGTGGAATCAACTTTAGAATTAGATTCTAAGGGAGCCAGTATTCCTTTGGGCCCTAGTGGTCCTCGCTTTGAGCTTATATACCTTGTCATTAGGTGTATAAAGAACTTTCTACCGATTTGAGTAAGTGGTTGCCAGTAACTAACAATGATCAATGTCGAAAAAAATATGCACAAAGATAAATTTTGTCTATTCATTAAAAGTCACATGTCAATAATTAACTAATAACATGTTGACACTTGTCTGATGGGTCTTGCAAAAAAAAATGATTTGATAATTTAAAAATAATAAAAACAATTAATTATGATAAAGCAAAACAACATTATAATTATCTTAATTAATTAATTATGATAATTAAAATAAATAATAATAATTGTAATAAATAAGATGATTATCTCTAGGAAAACAAGAGATAATATCAAAATAAAATTTCCAACCCAATAAGTAGAGGGTTCCTCTCATTTCAAAGCACACATTAAACGTTGACAACATTTTTTACAGTTGTTGAAGAAACTCCTTCAAGATTCAAGATTTCTTGAAAATATGAATATTTGAAGATCTCTTAAAAAGTTAAAAAACATATGAAGATTTCTTGAAGAAATTGATGATTTGAAGATTTTTTTTCATTGAAAGAATTTATTACCTAGTGTCTATTTATGAAATCATGACTTTTTGATCCAAAATTAAACATTAAATTGTCTAAAACGATGTTTGTGTCTTTATTAGAAAAATCAAGGTGCATATTAAAGATTGTAAAGTTTAAATAAATCAACTTAGAATTTTGTCAATAATTTTCTTAGTTGAGAAATTTTTTGTGTTAAAAATCATTAAGTCCTACTGATACAACTTTTGGTAGCTTAGCTTTAAAGGCGTATCAACAAAATTTATACCTTAAATACTATTACTAAAGTAGCCAAGCTACTATAGCATAGTGGTTCTAGGATCGTTCACTGGGAAGGGTTTTCGCAAACACTAGTGATATTCAAATTAGGAAAATAGGTGATTTTCTTATGGATGTTAGCTTTAAAAGAAGATGTAAATGTTTTAGAGAGATTTAAACTAATTTAAGCTAACATTAAAGACTAAAATGAAAGGGTGTAAAAACAAGTTTCTCAAAAATAGGATAGCTATGCTCTGGCTCTTATGCAAATTGGAAATCTCAGGATAGGCTCCTCGCGTTAGGATTGCAACTATGGTGATGCTTGCTTCCCGAACCGGTATGGATTTAGCAAATCAAGTTTTAATCCTTTAAAATGGCAAAACAGATGGTAGTGAATTTCATCAATGGTAATTCACCTTAGACTTCCTTTGAATGGCTCATAAGAGATAACTAATGGTCTAAAGCTAAAAGCTTACCAAATTTTGGCAACTCAAAGTCATTCTAGGTGATAAACTCACCTTTCAATGGCCATTGAAATTGGTTCTAACGGATTAATGCAAAACTTGGAATTGAAAACCTCACCTTCCAATAGCTCGTAAGAGATAACTAATGGATAGAAATCCAAAAGTTTATCAAGTATTGGCCTTTGGAAGTTGTCCAAAGGAAATAAAAACCAAACTTTGCATTAATGAACCATTAATGAAAAACGACTACCTTACCTTCCAGGTGCGAGAAATTTTCGTGGGATTGCATCCAAGCCATCACATAACATCCATACTTGGAGAAACTTAAAAGTTTTAGCCAATCATCCTCTGAGGAAAAGTCCTCAGAGGCTGTTTGGCTACTAAGAAAATAGAAATGGGGAAGAACCGGAGAAGAGAGAAAAATAGAGCTTTATATATTTCTAAGTTAATGTACAGAGGATCGATCCCCCCCAAATTCTTCTCTTTCTGGAGGCGTTGTGTACCTCTATATATAGCAAAATTACAAGATAAAGCCTTATGTCAGCTGAATACAAGGTTACAAAAGGAATTTACACCAGAAAATATCAAGCTAAAAATATCTGGGAAGTCGGTGGTGCGTGCATGGAGAAACAGAGGAAATTTGGCAAGGTAAAAGGTTACTTGCGAAATTTTGGCAAGGTAAAAGGTTACCTTGCGAAATTTTCGCAAGGTGAATTACTCATGATGCGAAGTGCCATATTTTCGCATCATGAGTAAATTCACCTTGCCAAATTTGGCAAGGTGCATTTTCACCTTGCGAAAATTGCATTTTGGCAAGGTACTTTGCCTTGCCTTGCGAAACGGTTATCCCTTTGTTTGTGCTCGTGTTTCCACTTGAAATTCAAGCCTGTAAACTTCCAAAATCCTTGCTTTAACTTGTCCAAGTAGCTCCTCCATCATTTGGCATGCTTGAATTGATTCATAAGCTGATAAAAACATGTAAACTTGCCACAAAATGGTTAAAACCAATTACTAAGGACCTTAATGAATTAATTGGGTTAAATGAATATGATTACTACACAAAGGTGCTTAAAACCATTATAATTAGGTATACAAAATAGCACTTTTTGGTAGTAATCACCTACCCTACTAAAGAACGAGATTACCAATGTTGATGTCACCAATGGCTGCTAAATGTCTATAGTTGTTAATAGTTGTTAAATGTAAATGGCATAGTGAAAGTGGCATTGTCTAAAAAATTGGATCATAGAGTTTTCCTTCATGGTGCATACAACCCATTCAGCATTGTAATAACCTATTAAACAAAGGGAACTTGTTGGAAAAAGCAAAGTCCATAGTCCATGGTTCCCTTTAGATATCTCAAGATACTTTTCACAACTTGCATGTCAACATCTGTGGGAACTTGAAATTATTGACAAGCTTTGTTTACTTCATGGACAATACCTAGTCTTGTAAATGTGAGAAATTGCAAGGAACTAACAAGTTGTCTATAAAGGGTTCAATCAACTGGATAATCATCAATTTGGGTAGTTGTAGGTTTGATAGGCATGATCATGTTTAAGTGAGAGCACTCAATCATTTTCATCCCACACTAAGTCTCTAAGATACTTTGTCTGGGAAACAAAGATACCACTTGAAAAGTTTCAAACTTCCAAATTGAGAAAGTAATGAAGTTATCCTATGTCCTTCAAAGAGAACTCTTTGCTTAATGTATGAATGAGATTATCAATGGTGGTTGTATCATTTTTGGTGATTATAACATCATCCACATAAATCAATATTAGAATAATAAAGTGACATATGTGTTTGGATGAATAACGATAACTCTACTTTACCACAACAAAAACCCATATGGAGAAGGAACTGAGAAACTCTATCGAACCAGGCTCTCGGAGTTTGCTTCAAACCATAAAGAGAATGATTAAGCCAACATACATGATTGAGAAAGTCTTCAATAACAAAGCCGAGGGGGTGCTCCATGAACACCTTGAGAAACCATGTAAAAAGTCATTATTGACGTCTAGTTGCCTCATAGTCCATTTCAAAGTCACTGTAAGTGAGGGATCAAGTAAATCATTGTATGTTTGATAATTGAACTGAAAGTTTCATAGAAATCCAAACTTGGTGCTTGAGTAAAGTCATGAGCAATCAATTAAGCCTTTAATCCATCTACTATTCCATCATCCTTAAATTTTTCTTAAAAATCCATTTGGACTCCACTATATTTGCATTGGAAAGCCTAGGAACAAGATCTTAGGTGTGATTCTGATCTAATTCCGTGGCTTCCTCTTGCATTGCAGCATATTAGTGAGGAATTTTAAGTGCAACACAATAGGTTTTTAGCTCGCATATGTGACCTCTTGTAGTAGCAAGGATGATAATTTGAGATTTAGACTTGGGTCATTTTTAAATCTGTTTCTAATGATCATTGTAGATCCTTGGTTAGTTCTTTTCTCTTTTGTAGGAAGAAAGATATTAACTCCCCGATTCTTGTTGATATGAGGAAACACATTAAAAAGTTTGTCATTGCAATCCTCATTGTTGCTACAAGATATGCTTAAAGATGACAAATCGCTTAAGGTCTATATAATATGATCAACTTGAGGACTGGTAGGAGGTGTAGAGCAAGTTGCATGAGTATCAAGCTAAGAATTATGTTAAGGGGAAATAACACAAAGAAAAGATGGAGAACAATTTTCATAAGCATCAAACTAGGTATGATGTTGAGGAGAATTAACCCACACATCAGCACTTGCAATAGTATAGGAATAGTGATCAACTTCTGGGTTACCACATGGAGTGACATTCTAGAGGCTAGCAAAAGTATTACCAAGACAGGTTGTGGAATTGCAACCATTATTAAGGGTTGTTGTTGTTGACTCTGAAGTATTGGTAGGTTGCACAACCTTTAATATTTTAAGTGGAGCATCATAAGTTGGGAATGAAACCATCTCTAATAGAATCTGCATGGAGTTTTTGTTTTCAAAGGAATAATCATACAAAAAAAAATTCTCATAAAAAACAACAAGACGTGCTATGCATACTCTCTTTATCAAGAGGTGTAGGCATTGATTTCCCTTGTGTGGGGAGTTATATCCAATGAAAGCACATGGATATGCCTTTGGTGAGAATTTGTTTTGCCTATAGTCTCTAAGGTATGGAAAACACTAGTATCCAAAAATTCTCAAGTTGTTGTATTCTAGATGTTGTTTGAATAACATATAAAATGGACTTCTCATATTTTAAATTGTAGAAGACAATCGATTTATAAGATAGGTGGTTGTAAAAAATGCATCCACCCATAGTCTGAGGGGTAGGTTTGCATGAAATATCATTGTTAGGTCCATCTCTACAACATGTCTATGCTTTCTCTATGCAATACCATTCTATTTTGGAGCTCCTAGATCGGAAAATTGTTTTGAAATTCCACATTCACTCAACCAATACTGAAACTCAATGAGTTGGAACTCACCCCCTCCATCACTTTGAAAAGTTTTAATGTTTATCTCAAGTTGAGTTTCAACAAGTCTTTGAAATTTCAAGAAACATTCAAAGAAGTCTATTTTTTTTTTCAAAGGATAAATCCATGTATAACAAGCATAATCTTCAATAAACACAAAATAATACTTATGTCCTTGAGTGGAATTATTTGGTCCAAGCCCCCACAAACCATAATGTATTTTACCAGAAGGATTCATAGAAGTCTTTCTTATTGAACCAAAAGAAATTTTATACCTCTTGCCTAATTGACAACCAGCACAAGCCAAAGGAGATTTAGTCTAACTAGACACATGAATTAAATTCTTATCTTGTAAAAATTTCAAGGGCTTTGTTTGTGGATGTCCAATGCGTTGATGCCAAACCTCTCATGATGCCTTGTTGGAGTGAGTGGCTGCCATGGCTTGGATAACATATTTTCCTAGTACATACAGACCTCATTTGTTAATTCCTTTGGCTAGAACTTGTTAATGTTAGTCCTTTATAACAAAACCACTAGATGAGAATTCTATGGAACATGAATTATCATAAGTTATCCAATGGATAGAAAAAATTTATTAATTTCTAAAACAACTAAGACTATTAAGATTCAAGTTTCCATGTCTTGTTCTTAATTTAGCCTCTGTAATATTTGAAATCCTTAGGGCCATTAGAGGTTTACCTGGTCGTTAATTTCAGGGCCCCATGGGATTAGACGAGGTGTGCGTAAGCTGACTCGGACATCCATGGTTATCAAAAAAAAAAAAAAAAAATTGAAATCCTTAGGGGTTCTTCATTTCTAACAAAAATTGCCCCATTTCCTTTATATGGAACAACTTGGGACATCTTACTAGGATTGCTTTGTTATGTGGATTGTGACTCCAGAATCAACATAGAAGTTGAGATCACCCCTTTCTTTATTCAATGTTTTAGTCGCCAAAGTTTGGGGAATTTTATCTTATTGATATGAGTAATCAAATTTTGTTCCAATAATCCAAAGCAAAGTGATTAGCCTTATTACAGATTTGGTAAATGAGAGTACCTCTTGATTTTTTAGGTTGTTACTTCTATTGTGGGACTGGTTGTTCATTAGGACTGTTCTTAGATGGCTTGCTTCTAATACCAAAAACTAGTTTCTAATCCCAGGGTCCTTGGTTATTGAAGTGATTAGTTAGAGTGAACCTACAAATGGAATTTTGCGCCACATTTTCTTCCTCATCCACACTAGGAAGAAAACGCTTGTTCATGATTAACAAATTCTTTGTTTTCTTCACTTGCACTAATCAACAATTGTTCATGCCCTTGTACAGCCAAAACGAACCAATTGTATGAAAAATATGGCGGCCTTAATAGCATGGCGACTCAAAAGTGAAAAACTTTGTGGATAAGTCATAACCACCCTTGAGATTAGCAAGTATAACATGCCAAAACCTTCTATACTAATTGAAAATGAGTTGTGGTTAAACATATAAAAATATTTATGGGAATAATAATTTTATGAGTTAATTTCACTCTCACCCCTTGAGATTTAGGGTAAATACAGTAAGCCATCATCGGTTTCAAATTTCTTCAGTTAACACCCTTATGGATATATTCAATCTATTAAATTTATTTTTTAGAGAATAAAAATTATTTTTAGAGCATTTTTAACATATGTACCAAAAATAACTCTAAAAGATAATTTTATAAATGAAACACATCTTTGGGGTAATAACATACCAAAATTTAAAACCACCAGTTACTAAGTGTATTTACAACAAATCTTAGGGGGTATGAATGAAGTTAACTCTATTTTAATTCTTTTACCATGAATTTTTGTACAAGACTACCAAAATATTGGTAATAGCTTGTAAAAAACCTAAATAAGGAAATTTTTACACAATAGAAGGTGAACTAGCTACCATGAAAGCAAGTTGCATTCTTTATATATCTACCTCCAATAATTTATGAACTTGAATTTTTTTTATCATAATTCTAGGATTAGTTTGTTTATATGGTTCATTGAGCATGTAGCTTAATGGGCATTCTAGTAAAATTTCTCAAAATTATATAAAGAAAATATCTATTTAACTATATGAAATAACAATAAATGGTTCATTAGAAAGTTTTGTTTATATCCACAATGGAAAACTTTGGCAACTTAATTATTATGCAATTTAATTCATCATAAATATTCATGTTCCTTATAATCTAAACATATTTGTTTTGATTGGTTTTGTATCATATTATTAACTAAAGTAGGAAGATTGAATTAATATAAACTAAATATATCTCAATGATTTTGAATCTTTAGATATTATAATATCTAATACAAAAACTACTAATCTTTAAATTTTCCGCAACACCACATCTTACATTGCTTTCACATATCAAGCATAACACTAGTTGGTTAAGACTTCCACATCCTTCCTAGCTAGTGGGCATCTTATTGAGAGCTCCATTCTCTTCACACATGAGTTTATTTCTAGTAAGGCAATGTACTTTGATGGCTCCTTCAAGCTTGCTAACGATGTTCTCTTATTTTCTCTTTATTTACTATACATATGTTTTAATATGAAAGTGAAATTTCATTGAAGTATTAAATTCTAGAAGCATAAATAAGGAGATGTAGTCTAATTGCAAAGACTTAAAATAAAGCCTTCCCATGAAATAACCAATCATTTTCCTCTAATATTAAATAAGTTGGATGAAAATGATGCAATGGATGAGTACCAGATCTACTTTAAAATTCTTATACAAAAATTAGACAATAAGATGCCAACAACAAATGGAATGGAAACAAAGAATGAAATCAAAATCATCAAAATGATTGAAAAGAAGATGGAACCCATATGAGAAAGAATAATTTTTACTTTTTTAGTTTTTGAATAAATTCCTTCAAGCTTCAAGATTTCTTGAAAAAAAAAAAAGAATATTTGATGATCTCTTGAATAGTTAAAGAATATAAGAAGATTTCTTAAAGAAATTAATGATTTGAAGGTTTTTTTATTAGAGAATTTACTATCTAGTGTCTATTTACAAAACCCTAACCTTTTGACCTAAAATTATATTTTAAATTGTTTAAAAGGGTGTTTACATCTTTATAAGAAGAATCCAAGGGCATATTAAAGATTGTAAAGTATAAATAAATCAACTTACAATTTTGTCAACAATTTTCTAATTTCAGAAAATTTATGTATAAAAAATCATCAAGCCTTAACCTACCAAAGAACCAAATTACCACTGTTGATGTCACCAACAGTTGCTAAATGGCTATATATAATTGTTGATAGTTGTTAGATGTAAATAGTGGAATGAAAATGATATTGTTTGAAAAACTTGATCATGGTATTTTCCTTCATACCACAAGTGAACTAATAGTAAAGCAAAGATTCTATATTGCTATTGATTATCTATTTTGGTGAAAGATATCTTGTGAGCAAAAGATATCTTATGAGCAAGTGCCATGAACAATATAAGATGGCAACTTAAGATGATGTTTATAAGATAATGTAAATTTATATATATAATCATTTTTTACACACTCATATGTCACCCAATATTATCCAGATATCCAATACAAATAATAACTATATATAAGCACTTTCTAGGTGCTAATATTGTGAACACAATTTTACAAGCATAACTACATATTTATATTTAACACAAGCATAAAATCATTTTTTTTATAGTAGTCTTTGAATACCCATGCCAACTTGAGCCTTGTCATTGTTTATTTTGTCCCATCTATAGTCCTACCTTCATGTACACATAGTGTAAGCATAAAAGCAATTTTGTCCATGCTCAAACACCCACCAATAGACATTGTGGTTTTATTGTTTCATTTCAGACTGGTATTGAATTAGTCCATACTATCCAAATTGTGTAAAGTTACCCCAAATCTTTCTCTAATCTTCTGTGAAGACTAACCATAGTTTAACATGATGTGTGAATCTAGAATCTTCTCATAGATGGAAATTACCTTCAATAAAATATCTGCAAGGGAAATTTTTATCTCCTAGTACTCTTGATTTAAGTCTAGCAAGACTAAAATTTCTCAAACTTAAACATGGTGCTATATCTACACAAAGTATCAAAAGACAAGAAAATCAAAATAAACAACTAATCACATAAAATGACAATAGTAAAAGGACATAGTGATCGATATCTAGCCCAAATAAAATACTAAAGTACATTTATTTAATGAGTTATTTTTAGAGTTGGAATAATAACAAATTTCAAAATTCATAATCAAATATTATTTATAGGAGAACTATATGTAAGATTAGGATTAATATAAATCACATTTTGTAATTAATCATGAAATATAAAGAGTAGGGAAAGTATATGTAAGTTTAGGATTAATTTGAAAACTCATATTTGACTTACATTCCACAAATGTTATGTATGAAAGGGCATACTAACTAGTATTAAACCATGAAAGCCTAAAGAAAAAGTAAGAAAATGGTAAAGGATGTCATTGATTTAGAATTACATCAAATAATATTAAAATATAGAAAACTAAAGAAAAAGTAAAAAAGAAAAAAAAATGAAGACTTCATTCTCTAATTTCTCTTTATACTAGTAAACTAGAAAAACTCGAGGAAATTTCATTACTCAAATAAAATTAAAAGCATCTTTGACTTTATTCATATAGGGACTAGAACTATATGGCTCTCAAGTATGAAGTATGAGGAGGCCTTCTTGTTTGACACAATGACACTCCCATTTTACAACTGATATTCTTTCAATTTAGGGTTCACAAAATGTATTGGTTAAAATTTGGGAAAATTGAAGAGAATTTAATATTATAGTAATTTCTTAGGCATTAAAAAAATACTTCTAAATCTAAGGTTTTGTTTTCCCATAAATTAAATTCAGAGAAGCACCTTGTATAAGCATAAAATTTCTTCAATTTTCAATAAGAAAATAGACAAATCATAAAAATTTAAAGATATGACTTGATCTACTTTCAAATGAGTGAAAGTTAAAGAAATCCCAAAGTAATACAAATCTAAACATGAATAAGATTACCATATGCTAAATCTTTGATCCAATCTCGCAAACTATTAATTGAAGATAGACTCATGTGTAGTATCTTCTTTTTCTTCTTATTATGTGAGAATTGAGAATTTCATAGATCATTGTTTGGCTACTATGGTTCAACTAGCCAATATGTGTTGAGTTTTGTATATTTGAAGGCTAGAGTTCAATGAATCAATGTGGATTAGGTTTTTAAGAAAAGTGAGGCCCACATTTGATACAATTATATATAATGGGACTACTTTTCTCAAGTACCATGTGTTATTAGT
The DNA here is from genome assembly GCA_946000715.1 of Vitis cinerea var. helleri x Vitis riparia. Classification (NCBI taxonomy): domain Eukaryota; kingdom Viridiplantae; phylum Streptophyta; class Magnoliopsida; order Vitales; family Vitaceae; genus Vitis; species Vitis cinerea var. helleri x Vitis riparia. The sequence continues at coordinate 18,149,858 of OX253993.1, read as the reverse complement.
CTTTTAAAATTTAACACCATATTGTCCACCCCACCCCTCCCCACACACACACACACACACACACACATAGAGAAAAAAAAACCTTATTTTGGTTAAGTGATTACTACCAAAAAGTGCTATTTTGTAGACCTAATTATAATGGTTTTAAGCACCTTTGTGTAGTAATCATATTCATTTAACCCAATTAATTCATTAAGGTCCTTAGTAATTGGTTTTAACCATTTTGTGGCAAGTTTACATGTTTATATCAGCTTATGAATCAATTCAAGCATGCCAAATGATGGAGGAGCTACTTGGACAAGTTAAAGCAAGCTTTTAACCAAAGCAAGCCAACAAAAGAGAAGCAAAGAGAAGCAAAGAAAAGCAAAAGAGAAGCAAAGAGAAGCAAGGAGGAAAACAGAGGACAGCAGCTACAGTCTTCTTTGGTACTTTTGGAGCACTTCCCGAAGTCCATTTTCTACATGCTATATACCGTTTCAAAGCTCAGGAAGTCAAGAATCCAACGCTTCAAACCGTGTATGATTTGGAGCTGAAACGAGGAAGTTATGGCCTTCGGAAGAAAACTGCTCCAGGTGTGCGAAATTTCGCACACCTTCTGAATGGTGTGCGAATTTCGCACACCTGTGCGAAACCTCCCCTGTTTTGCCGACTCCACACGAGATCTTTTCTTTTTAGATATTTTTGTATAAATTTCCATTCTTCTCCTTGTAATCCACCAATCATAAGATTTCTTAGATAGGAAGGATGGAAAAGCTTCTCTATTTATACTCCTTTGCATCCGTTGAAACATATGGAGAAAAATATGTAATATACCCATATATATTGAAATATACCATAGAGCCTTGCTCTGTTTCTCCTTCTCTTTTCTTTCTTATTTTCTTAGTAGCCAAACATCCTTGGTGGATGAAATCCCCAAGGATGAGAGGCTAACCTTTTAAGTTTCTCAAAGTATGGATGTTATGTGATGGCTTGGATGCATTCCCATGGAAATTTCTCGCACCCGGAAGGTAAGGTAGTCGTTTTTCATTAATGGTTCATTAATGCAAAGTTTAGTTTTTATTTCCATTGGACAACTTCCAACAGCCAATACTTGATAAGCTTTTGGATTTCTATCCATTAGTTATCTCCTACGAGCTATTGGAAGGTGAGGTTTTCAATTCCAAGTTTTGCATTAATCCATTAGAACCAATTTCAATGGCCATTGAAAGGTGAGTTTATCACTTGGAAATGACTTTGAGTTGCCAATATTTGGTAAGCTTTTGGCTTTAGACCATTAGTTATCTCTTACGAGCCATTCAAAGGAAGTCTAAGGTGACTAACCATTGATGAAATCCACTACCATCTGTTTTGCCATTTTAAAGGATTAAAACTTGATTTGCTAAATCCATACCGGTTCGGGAAGCAAGCATCACCATAGTTGCAACCCCAACGTGAGGAGTCTATCCTGAGATTTCCAATTTGCATAAAAGCCAGAGCATAGCCATCCTATCTTTAAGAAACTTGTTTTTACACCCTTTCATTTTAGTCTTTAATGTTAGCTTAAATTAGTTTAAATCTTTCTAAACCATTTACATCTTCTTTTAAAGCTAACATCCATAAGAAAATCACCTATTTTCCTAATTTGAATATCACTTGTGTTTGCGAAAACCCTTCCTAGTGAACGATCCTAGAACCACTATGCTATAGTAGCTTGGCTACTTTAGTAATAGTATCTAAGGTATAAATTTTGTTGATACGCCTTTAAAGCTAAGCTACCATGAGTTGAATCATTAAGTGTGTAAGATGTTTCATGTTTACTAAATTGTAATAATTCAAATTTTTTTTACATCAAAGTAAAAAATAAGATGTTTTATATTTATTAAAGTTATTAATAGTTGTACTTTTTTTTTCATATTGCGCGCACGTGCACGCATGCACACACACAGAAAAAAAAAAAAAAAAAAAAAAAAAAAAAAAAAAAAAAAAAAAAAAAACTTATTTTGGTTTAGTGTGTAAGATGATTCATGTTTACTAAAATTGTAATAATTCATTTTTTTTTTTTACATCAAAGTAAAAATAAGATGTTTTATATTTATTGAAGTTATTAATAGTTGTACTTTTATTTCTTTTTACAGCAAAATATAGTATTTTAATACTAAACAATCTCAAATTCCAACTTAATAAACTAGCCTAATGAGTGATCAAAGATATGGAAAAGAAATTTAGATAATGAGCTTCTAAGCGCCTATAGAAGGGGCCTTCAGTGCACATGGTTCTCCAAAAAGTTGTTGTAGACCCTTCATTTTGTCCTCCTAGCACATGTCCTATTAGGTATTTGTTCCGTACTTTACATCTATTCCCTGGTGGCCCATTACTACTTGTGTAGCCTATCTTTTCTAAGCCACCATGGGGACTTTAGTTGAGGGATTTATCTAACTCCATTGTGATTTTTGGCAGCCCTAATTTAGAATTAGGCCCATTTAGGCACACTTGGCCCATTAGGCACCACCTTAGGCCCACTTAGGCACACTTGGCCCATTTAGGCACACTTGGCCCATTAGGCACCACCCTAGGCCCATTTAGGCACCCTAACCCCATTTAGGTACACTTGGCCCTTTAGGCATTACTAGCCCACTTAGTTTTACAAGTCTTGCCTAGGTCACCTTTTAGACACATCTTGCATGGTTGCATGGCTTCATGGCTCACATTTTTCCATGGCTTGCATGACTTTCCTTTTTATTATTATCTATTTAGCCATTTTGTATATTACTTTGTGTATATTTTTTTTTTTATCGTTTCATAAAACACTTTTATTCAATCTAGTAATTTCGTAAAATACTTTCATATATTTTAATCTAATAATTTTGTAAAACACTTGATTTCAAGGTTGCAATGTGAGCTAATCGATGGCTAACCCATGTCCAATTTGATAGACTTGTGGGCTGGAATTTTTCCAGCAAATTTTTATTTAAATAAGCAATTGGTTAGAAAGTTTTATAACATAAAGGAAGGATTTTATTTGACTCGACATAATTATGAACATCTTCCATTTATTTTTAAGATTTGGTAGACTTGTGGGCTGGAATATTTAGAGGTCATCCTTTCATAATTATTTGAAATTTGAAATTTTTGGTTTAAAAGTGATGAACTTCCTTTTTGGATGAGGATATCTCTTCTAACTTGTATTTTCTTTTGGAAATAATTGTACAAGTTGTTTTCATATGAAGCTAGGATTGTAAGACTAACTGGTTGACTATGAAAGTAAAATTGCTACATCAATGCACTTTCCTTGCATGGATTAGACTTGGATTCTTCAAAGGTTTGACTTTCCTAAGATTACCATGGTTCTTAAAAAGGCAAGTTGGATTTAGGGATGGGGGTGTTGGCGTTAGGATGGTGGGATGATGGAATTATTTTTTAAACTCCCACTAATCCAGGACCATACAAGAAAGGTTTTCATAATTAAAGAGGTCTTGGAAATAAAATCAAAGAAGCTTTCAATTATGAAAAAATTTGTGGGAGAGAGATTTGGCAAATCTATCACCTCATTTTGATGTTGGCTATAAAAGTGGGTAAAGGTAGGGTATCAGAGAAATTGAGTTTCATTTGCATAAACTAGTTATATTTGGTTAGAGTGGTCAGTTTTAAAGATGAAACTCTCAACTTGCTATTGATGTTGATGGTTATAGACTTGTTACGAGGATTGTAAACAAGATCTGGACATGTCTTAGCTACTAAGCAATTAAAATTTGCAAAAAAAAAAAAAAAAAAAAAGAAAAAAAAAATCTGTCACAGAAAATTATTTGCTATTTTTCAGGCCTCAAAAATAATTATTACAATAATAATCCACTTAAATAAAATGCATGAGAAAAAAAATCTAAAAACAATAAAATAATAAAAAATTTATTGTAGAATAGAATGTTCTCTAATAATCTCAAAAATATTCTAAAAAACTTAGACAAGAATTTTCTTGTGGTTTTTGTTTTCTTGAAACACAAATTTAATAATTAAAAATTAATGAAATAAAAAAAATCTAAATAATCATGGAAAAATATGAGGTCATCACATAAAATATATATATATATATATATATATATATATATATATATATATATATATATATATATATCTTGGAACTTTTTTGTCCTAAAAAAACATGGTCAATGAACCCCAAGCGCTTTCCTACTTACTAAAAAAGAAGTGTACTTTTTTACTTTTAAAAAACAAGGTGGGCTACAAAAAATTTTAAAAAAAAAAAAAATCAAACAAATACAACGAAAAATGAGGGGATATATCAAGAAAGGACATAGGATAGCACTATCACGCATTGGTTGTACACATGAGCATGGCTAACGCATGCCCTATAACAATCCACTTTGTTATGCCTTCTTGGTATGTGGGTTCCATGCGATGCTTTCCTGATTGTTGTAGGCCTCCCAATTGCAACCAATCTCCTCCATTTGGACTTGAGATTCCATTAGTCTACTTGTTTTCTAATTTTGGTGTCTTGAAGTTCATGTTAAAAAAACTCTCTTTTCTAAGATGGATCCTTATATTTGCAAGAGAGAAAAAAAAATCATATTTTCTTCATTAATTTTACCTAAAACGTTGACAAAATATTACATAAAAAAGCTTAAGATGAGTAGAATATTTTGATATCACCTTCAAATTCATTTCAAAAGTGATCCAATGGGGAGTTAAAGGTTGTTTTCTTGAAAAGAAAAATGATACAACCTATGCTTTCTAACGACAGTTTAGAAAGGAATGGATGAAGTCGATGCTATTTTCATTGACTAGCAGGTTTTAATATACACACTGTTTATTTTCCTTCCTTTGCAGCCTGCAACTTGGAAATTTTATTTTCTGTGACTTTATTCTCTAGAGTTACAGCCTATAGCTTGGAGATTTTATTCTCTTGAGCTGTATTAGAATCTTCTTGATTAGATTCTTAACATGCCCCCTCAAACTAGTGTGTGGTTGAGGTTGAACACCCAGTTTGTTCCTGAACACCTGAAAGGTAGCCTTGGGTAATGGCTTGGTGAAGATATCAGAGAGCTAAGATGATGAAGGGATGTGTCGTGTGATAAGATGAATCACTGCAACCTTTTCTCGGACAAAGTGGTAGTCAAGCTCAATGTGCTTTGATCTTGAATGAAACAAAGGGTTAAGTGACATGTAAAGGGCACTGATATTATCACAAAATAATTATGGGGGTTGTGCCAAGGGAACACCAATATCTTGAAGAAGAAATGTGAGCCCTGTTATCTCAGTTATGGTGGAGGCCATAGATCGATATTCGGCTTCAATGCTGGAGTGAAACATAGTGGGTTGTTTCTTAGCACACCAAGAAATACAATTGGTACCAAGGAATGTGCAGAAACTAGTGATGCACTTCCTTGTTGTGGTGCAACTAGCCCAATCTGCATCACTCAACGCATAAAGGTTGGTAGGGCTTTGGGCAATATAACGAAGACCAAAATGTTGTGTCCCATTTAAGTATCGCAATATCTATTTTACAACCTTCAAATAGCTAAAAGTGGGGCTGCTAAGGAATTGAGACACTTTATTTACTGCAAAGGTGATGTTGGGTCTTGTGAAAGTGAGATATTGGAGAGCCCCTACTATGCTGCGGAAAAGGGTAGCATCAACGGGTTCTGAGTTCGAAGAGTTGTCTTTTACAGCCATTGGTGTAGCAAGGGGAGCACTCTCCAACATTTTTGTTTTGTGAAGAATGTCTTGTGTGTATTTGTGTTGAGACAAGAACACTCCACTAGGAAATGGCTTCATTTCTATTCCAAGAAAATAGTGCAATGATCTGAGATCCTTGATTATAAACTCATGACTCAACCTGAAGATTAGATGTTGGAGAAACTCATCGTTATTGCTTGTAAGGAGAATATCATCTACATAAATGAGAGTAATGGATGTAATATATAAAAAAAGAGGCATCACACGTGCTCCAAGGTGCAGAAGATATTTAGAGAGTCTATCAAACCAGGCACGAGGTGCCTATTTCAATCCATAGAGTGATTTTTTAAGTAAGCAAACATGATCTTTCTTAGTTGGATGAATATACCCTGGTGGCTGCTCCATGTAGACAATTTCTTTGAGGTTACAATGCAAGAATGCATTTTTAACATCAAGTTGCCTTATCTTCCATTTGAAGGATAGGGAGAGAGCAATCACTAACCTAATGGTTGTTGGTCAAACTACTGGACTGAAGGTTTCATCATAATCAACTCTAGAAATTTGAGTGAATCCCCTTGCAACCAAACGAGCCTTGAAGCGATCTATGGTTCCATCTTCCTTTGTTTTAATTTGATAAATCCAGTTGGAGCCGATAATATTAATACTAGGCGGTCTTGGAACTAAGCTCAAGTATCATTAGTGTTGAGGGCAGAAAGTTCCTCTTCCATAGCAGCTATCCAGCAAGGATCTTTCAAGGCTTCCTGAAGGGAATTGTGAGAGCTTGAATCTGAGCATTTCACGTCATGGATGTCAAGGTGTGTGGAGATGCCTTCCATGTTTGGGAGAGAATCTACTGGAGTAGATGATGGAAATATTGCATCTTGATTTGCTTGACTTTCAAAGATTAGAGCATTCGGGACTGAAACCTTATTTTGTGGAGAATCAGCATTAAAGTCGCAACAATTTGTAAAGTCAGAAATAGGCAAGGCTGTTGATTTTTCCTTTCTAGAAATCTCCTTGTTTGAAAGAATTTTGTATGAGTCATCAATTTTGCCAATCCATTCGTCCAAACTTGGAAATTCGGATATGTTTTTATGACAAATTTTGAACCCAATTTTGAACCCCCTTGATTTCGAAGAGAAGGAAAACATAGACATCCTAATACCTGCAAACCACTATAGTCTAGATGTCTTTTGTAAAGTTTTTTATATGAGCTTTCATTCTGCAAGACTAAAGATGGTAAATGATTAATCAAACACAGCCGTGGAAAAAGCCTTCTACCCATAAAGATAGGGCATATTAGCATGAAATGACATTGTAAGCCCAGTTTCACCTATATGTTGATGTTTTCATTCTGCTACACCGTTTTGTTGAGTAGTTCCTAGACAAGACGCATGGAGTTCAATGCCACAACATTGAACATGGTTAATAAATTCAATTGAACTGAACTCTTCTCCTCCATCACATTGGAAAATCTTAATTTTTGAATCCAATTTTTTTTCAACAAGTTTTTGAAACTAGATGAAACAACTAAAGAAATCAGACTTTCACTTGAGAGGGTATAACCAAGTGAATCTGCTAAAATCATCAATAAAAATGGCATAATATCGAAAACCTTGGTTTGAAGCTATAGGAGTTGGTCCCCAAATATCACAATGAATTTTTTGAAAGGGAAACTTGGAGATTTTATTATTGCTTTTGAAAAGAAGTTTGCAACTTTTTCCCATTTGACAACTAATGCAAATATTAGGCTTAGATATCCAATGAGACAAATCAATAATATTCTGCTCTTTTAACAAAGACAATATTTTTGAATGAGGATGTCCAAGTCGTTGATTGATTACTACTCAAAAAGTGCTATTTCGTAGCTTGTAATAAACTCTTTTAAACACTTTTGAGTAGTAGTTATCACCTTTTAACCCAATTAACATATTAAGGACCCTTGCAATCAATTCTAATCAAATTGTGTTAAGTTTTGGTGTTTTGATAGCTTTTTGATCACCAAAGCAATCCGAGTTTGAGAGAGATTCTTTGGAATCCATGGCAAAGATGTCCGGACAGGGCGTCCGGACACACCATTGGAGAGCGGCGGAACGTGGGCTATAGCAAGGCTTGCTCACTGTAGTCAATGATCCGGACAAACATATCCAGATAGGATATGCTATCATCCGGATGGAGTTGAGCCGGATAGCATGGCGGCGCATGTCCTCTTGGGGAATCCGGATGGAGTTGAGCCGGATGGGTCCCTACACCTTACACACGCAGACGGTCCCCCTTGCGCAACATAGCTCAGTCCACCCTGGGAGGAATTCCGTCCGCCGACATTTCACATCCGGATGTCTCACAGCCGAATGGGAGAGAAGGACGTTTCAACTTCTCCGGTCAGACATATCCGGATCCTCAGATAGCGCTTACCCGGATTTTGCACAGTGCCACGGTGTTCTCCTGAAGCTTCCAGATATTTGCCACCGACTAAGTTAGATTTTTTCTCTCAAGATATTTTGTGTAAATTTCTATTTTCTCCTTGTAATCAGTCAAAGATATTACTGGGATATTTCTTAGAAAATATCTTCTCTATATATATCTTTGAACCAATGTAGAGGATAGAGAGAGATAATATATGTGAAATCGACGAACAGAGCACTTGCTCTGTTTTTCCTATTTTTGTTTTCTCGTAGTTTTATTTCTAGTCAATCAAACTTTGAGGATTTTTCCTCAGAGGATGAGAGGCTAGGCTCTTCGTCTCTTGGAGTGAAGAAAGCCGAGTAAGTTTCTTCATGCATAAATTGGAAGTTTTGTTGTTTTAGTTTTTAATGAAGAGAAAGTGTGATCCGTTAATGGTTTTTATCTTTTTAGTTAACTTAAAACGCCTTTAAATCACCTGGGCCAACACTTGGTAAGGCAAGTGATCTCCATCCATTGAGATGCACTAGTTTATCTTTTGCGAGCCTTTAGGAGGTGGTTTGAAGGTAGGATTTTCTAGAATAGCCAACACTTGGTAAGCTTTTGGACTCCAAGGAGACATCCATTAGTTATCTCTTACGAGCTTGTGAAGGGTAATCCAAGGTTAAAGATCACCTTGAATGGCAAATGCTAGGTGAGAAGCACGAGCCATTGCAAGTTGAATCAGTGAGAGGGATTTAGTGTTTGAACCCATTAATGGGAAGCATCTGTACCACACCAGTTAGAGAATTAACTATATGTTAATTCTCTAATGCGAGGAAAAGAAACAAGTGACCGGAACTCTCCTTTTTGTATGAGGAACCTGAGCCTAGTGATCTAAACTCCAAGAAACACCTTTCTTTGTAAGTAAAATCAGTTACTATTTTTGGTTAGTTTAAAACCAAACCTTTTTCATTTAAACATCTTTATGTGTTCTTTTAAAGCTAACCTTGAAATGAAAAGGCACCAATTCAACTTTGAATTAATATCAATTGTAGAGTGAAAACCCATCCCAGTGAACGACCCTAGAGCCACTATGCTATGCTAGCTAAGGCTATCCTAGTACATGGTGTAATAGGTTATAAATTTTGTTGATTACTCCCTGAGGACCACAATCAAGGGACACCAGCTGGACACGAATCAAATGGCACCACTGTCAGGGACCATTGAGAGGACATGAATCAGCTGAGAGACCAATTGGGAACGAATCATTGATGCCAAACTGTAGAAGAATTACCCTCATTCCTTATTACACCAAATGAAATGGAAACAAAGAATGAAACTAAAATCATGGAAACAACTATAAAGAAGATGGAGCCCATATGAGAAAGAAGCCAAAAAAAAAAAAAAAATCCAACCCAACAAGTAGAGGGTTCTCTCTCATTTCAAAGCAAACATTAAACACTAATGAAAATTTTTACAGTTATTAATGAAATTCCTTAAAGATTCAAGATTTCATGAAAAGATGAATACTTGGATCTCTTGAACAATTAAAGAATATAAGAAGATTTCTTGAAGAAATTAATGGTTTTAAGATTTTTTTCATTGGAAGAATTTATTATCTAATGGTTTTTATGAAACCCTAATTTTTTGATCCAAAATCAAACATTAAATTGTTTAAAAGGGTGTTTGTGTCTTGATATGAAGAATCAAAGGGCATGTTAAAGACAATAGAGTATAAATAAATCAACATAAAATTTTGCCAACAATTTTCTTATTTTAGAAAATTTACATGTAAAAAATCATTAACCCTAGCCTACTAAAGAGCCAGATTACCAATGATGATGTCACCAACGGTTGCTAAATGTTTATAATTGTTGACAATTGTTAAATGTAAATGACATTGTTTGAAAACCTGGATCATATAGTATTTTCCTTCATAAAACAAGTGAACCAATAGTAGAGCAAAGATGCTATATTGCTATTGATTATCAATTCTAGGCAAACATAATTACAATATAGACATATCATTCATACTCCCTCTAGCAGTTCACAAAGGAGTATAAAGCATTTGAGTACGAAAGATGTCCTATGAGAAGGTGTCATGACCAATCTAAGATAACAAATTCAGGTGATTTTTATAAAATAATGTAAATTTGTATATATAATGATTTTTTACACACTCATATGTTACCCAATATTATCCAAATATTGGATCCAAACAATATTGCATATATATAAGCACTTTCTATGTGTTAATATTGTCAACACAATGTTACAAGCATAATCATATATTTATGTTTAATACAAGAATAGAGTCATTTTTTATAGTAATCCTCGAACACCTATGCCAACTTGAGCCTTATCGTTGTTTATATATTTGAAGGCTAAGGTTCAATGAATCAATATGTATTAGGTTTTTAAAAAGAGTGGGTTCCACCCTAGCTACCATTATATAGAATGGGACTAATATTCTCAAGTAATATGTGTGATTAGTTTTTTACAACGTAACGCCAAATTGCATCCGCTCATTAAGAGATTTTACTTGAATTTTAATATTTTTTTCTAAAGGGTTTCTCTCTTTGGAAAGAGTTTTCACACACAAGGAATCCTTTATTTTTTTTCCAAAAAAATACCTTATTTTAGTATTGTGTGTAAGATGATTCATGTTTAATAAAATTGGAATAATTTAATTTTTTTTGCATAACTAAAAACAAGATGTTTTATGTTTATTGAAGCTATCAATAGCTCTACTTTTTTTTTTTTTTAACATCAAAATAAAGTATTTTAGCACCAAACAGTCTCACAGTCCAACTTAAGAAACTAGCCTAATGTATGATCAAAGATATGAAAAAGAAATTGAGATAATGTGCTTCTAAGCACCTATGGGAGGGGCCTTCAGTGCACACCACCATAGGCAGTGAAACAACACAAGAAGGGTTTACTCTATGGTTAGATTAAGGCCCAATCCATGGCTTGGTGTTGCTTGAATTCGAAGCTGAGAAAATACTCATTTGTAGTATTGAATGTTGAGGTATGATTTCATGGTTGTAATGAGAGCTAAGCAATGGTGAACCTATGTCAATTACATAGACTATGAAAATAACAACATATGGTTCACTAAATAGTTGTGTTTGTATGTACAACGGAGAATTTTGGCAACTTAATTATTATTCAATTTAACTCATCAAAATTATTTATGTTCCTAATAGTCTAAATGTACTTGCTTTTATAGATTTTTACCATATAATTAACCGAAGTAGGAAAATAAATATAAATTAAATTAATATATCTTAATGATTGAGAATGATTTTAGATATTATAGTATCTATCTTAATACAAAACCCACTTATCTTTAACCTTTAGTAAGCATCACATCTTGTTCCACTTTACATATTCAACATTGACACTAATTAGTTGAAAATTGTGCCACCTTCCTACTAGGCATAATATTGAGAACTCAATTTTCTTCTCATATGATTTCGTTCTGTTAAGGCAATCTACCTTGACTGTTCCTTCAAGCTTGCTAAGTATGTTTTCTTATTTTCTATTTTTTTTTCCTATACGCATTTTGTAAAATGAAAATAAAGTGGCATTAATGTATTAAATTCAAGACGCATGAATAAAGAGAGACAACATAAGTATAAAGACTTAAAATAAAACCTTTCCTTGAAAATGAGCAATCATTCTCCTATGTTGAGGTATGATTCCTTGAAAATGAAAATATTCTCATTTGTAGTATTGAATGTTGAGGTATGATTTCATGGTTGCAATGAGAGCCAAGCAATGGTGAACCTATGTCCAATTAAATAGACTATGAAAATAACAACATATGGTTCACAAAATAGTTATATTTGTATGTACAATGGAGAATTTTGGCAACTTAATTATTTTTCAATTTAACTCATCAAAATTATTTATGTTCCCAATAGTCTAAATGTATTTGTTTTTATAGATTTTAACCATATAATTAACCAAAGCAGGAAAATAAATATAAATTAAATTAATATATCTCAATGATTGAGAATGATTTTAGATATTATATCTACTATCTATCTTAATACAAAACCCACTTATCTTTAACCTTTAATAAATATCACATCTTGTTCCACTTTACACATCCATTCTTAACACTAATTAGTTGAGAATTGTGCCACCTTCCTAGTGGGCATAATATTGAGGACTCGATTTTCTTCTCATATGAGTTTTGTTCCGTTAAGGCAATTTACCTTGACTGTTCCTTCAATCTTGCTAAGTATGTTTTCTTATTTTCTATTTTTTTTCCTATATACATTTTGTAAAATGAAAATAAAGTGGCATTAATGTACTAAATTCTAGATGCATGAATAACAAGAGATAGCATAAGTACAAAAACTTAAAATAAAACCTTTCCTTGAAAATGACCAATCATTCTCCTCTTATCTTATAGAAGTATGATAAAAACGATGCAAATGATGAGTGTCGTACTCTACTATGGAAATTTAAAAATTCTTACCAAAACCGTAGACAATAAGATGCCGACAGTAAGTGGAATGGAAACAAAGAATGAAATTTAAATAGTGGAAACAACAATAAAGAAGATGGGGCCCATATGAAACAGAAGCCAAAAAAGAAAAAAAAAGAATCTAACAAGGTAGTTGATATTTAAAACTATGGTATAATAGAACAAGCGTAAAAATTTACGTCAAACTCATAGAGAAACATTTGGACCTCTCTATCTAAAATCAAAGCAAAAAGAAACTTATGAAACATAACTTTGTTCTTAACCTAACCTAACCATAGCCTTAACATTGGCCATTAGTGAAAAATAAACCTAAGCATTGAAAGAATTTTCTGATGTTTCAAGAAATCATTAAATATATGAAGAACTCCCTACCGGTTTGAGTAGATGGTTGCCACTAACTAACAATGATTAATATTGAAAGAAATATGTACAATGACAAATTTTGTCCACTCATTAAAAGTCACGTGTCAATAATTAATAATTTGTTGATGAAAAATGGGTATTGCTCAAATACCACTCAAATAATAATTGAAAGTCTAGTAAGGAACACCCAGAGAGGTGTGAATGGGTGATTGAAAAAATTTTAAATAAATTATTTATAAAATATGTCTAAACTTTATCTCAATAATTCGCCCCAAATAAAAAACTGATTTTTTATGGTTAATTGATATCCAAAGATTAACGATGTATGTTAAGATATGTTAAGGATAATAATAATTACTACCAGAATAACCAACCTATCAAACTCAACAATAATATCAACAAATTAATCAATAATTAGTTATGGGTATAACCACCACAACCACCAAGATAACAAATCAATTAACTCAATAATCAATTAACCAATCAAAGTTATCAACTAGAAAATGAGTAGGAATAAATAGATATGCACTTTTTAGGAAAGCCCTGCAATATATTAGGATTAATCAAATTAGCTTAATATAGGCACTTTAAACATAATAACAAATATAAAGAAATAAACAATGAGACATGAGATTTTTTAAGTGGAAAACCCTCACAAACTTGCGGAGATAAAAAATCATGAGGTCTAAGACATACCAATCTAAATCCACTATTTGAAATCAAGTTACATAGATTTACCTAACCGCTTTACCCTAAAGGCTTACTTTTTAGTACCTATAACTTGATCCACATCTACAACGCAACAACTCCCTTTTGCTCCCTAGTAGATCATTTAGTCCCTCCGAAGGGATTTAAGTCATCAACCAACAATTCAAAGATCCAATCCTTGAATGAGAGATAAAAAATGGCATGGCAATAAGGCTTTCTCTCAAGAAGTCCCTCTAAAGAATAAAAGGTCTCTAAACTCTTAGATCTCTACAATCTCTTAGCCCGAATCTCTAACCCTCAAGGGTTTATTTGAGATATACATATATATGCACAAGCCAAAAGAGTCCCGACATCTTAAGTTTCCAAATTAGAGCTTGAGTACAATTCAACCAAACTACATTTCTAAACTTGGAAGGACTAACATGACCACTTTAGTGGACTTGGACCACTTGAGGGTTCATTGCCACTTGAGCAGGCTGACCATATAAGTGGGATTAACCACTTGAGCATCCTCTATTTTTTGAAAAATCATTTAAAAAAAAATTATAAGTCCAAAATTGATACTGAACCTTTTTATACCTCAAAGAAGCCTCATATGTTACAACCTAAATATTTTAAAATGTACTTGTGACTTCCCAATTGGACGAAAAGTAACCCTTGATCTTCAATGGAGAGCAATTCATTATCTAAAAAGACTTCTATGATCAAACATAAATTGGAACAAAATTACCAACATATAAATAAGACTCAATGTCCTAATAGTTGACACTTATCAAATGGATCTTGCTAAAAAAATTGATAAATTAAAAATAATAAGAAATCAATTAATTGTGAGAAAGAAAAAGAATATTATAATTATCTTAATTAATTAATTATGATCATTAAAATAAATGATAATTATCACAATACATAAGATGATTATCTCTAGGAAAGAAAGAGATAATATTAAAATAAATTTTCCAACCCAATAAGTGGAAGGCTCCTCTCATTTCAAAGCACACATCAAACACCGACCAAAATTTTTACAGTTGTTGAAGAAATTCCATCAAGATTCAAGATGTCGTGAAAAGATGAATATTTGAAGATCTCTTCAAGTACTAATTAACATATGAAGATTTCTTGAAGAAATTGATGATTCAAATAATTTTTTCATTGAAAGAATTTCTTATCTAGTGTCTATCTATGAAACCCCGACCTTTTGATCCAAAATTAAACATTCAATTTTTTAAATGCCTATAATTGTTGATAGTGGTTAGAAGTAAATGGTGCAAGGAAAATGACATTATTTGAAAAACTGGATCATAGTATTTTCTTCATACCACATGTGAACTAGTAGTATAGAAAATGTTCTATATTGTTATTGATTATCAGTACTGGGGAAACATAACTATAATATAGACATATCATTGATATTCCCTCTAGTAGTTCACAAAGAAATAAGAAGGATTAAAGTGCAAAAGCTATCCTATGAGGAGGTGCCATGAACAATGTAAGATGGTAAATTCGGGTGATATATATAAAATAATGTACATTTGTAAATATAATCATTTTGTATACACTCATATATCACCCAATATTATCTAAATATCCAATCCAAACAATTATATAAATATACATATAAGCCACTACAAAAAATTACACTTTTATCCGCGAATAAAATTGTAGCTAATAGTTTAAAAATTGTCACTAAAAGATTTAGTGATAATATTTTGGTTGCCACAAGACCATCACTATAAGTATTGTCACTAATTGTTGTAGCCACAAGTTTAAAATATTGCCACTAATTATTACAACTTTAGCCACAATAGATTTTTTGTATGTAAAATTTTGTTTTTAGTGGCAATACTTGTTACCACTATTTCAAATTATAATTGCAATAAAAAGAACACAAAGTTGTCACTAAATAATGAAATTTAGTGACAATTATTTATTATCATTAATGTGAACTTTTAGCCGCAATAATATTTTATCACTAATATTATGCTTTTAGTGGCAAGTTTATATTGCAACTAAAAGAAAGGTTTTAGTGACAATTATTTATCACCATTATATGTATGTTTTATTAGCAATTGTATATGAAATATTATCATTTGTAGTACTGAATGTTAAGGTATGATTTCATGGTTGCAATGAAAGATAAACAATGGCCAACCTATGTCCAATTACATAAACTATGAAAATAATAACATATGGTTCACTAAATAGTTGTGTTTGTATGTACAATGGAGAATTTTGGAAACTTAATTATTATTCAATTTAACTTATCATAATTATTTATGTTCCCAGTAGTCTAAATGTATTTGTGTTTGTAGATTTTTACAATATAATTAACTAAAATAGGAAAACTGAATTAATATAAATAGATATTATAGTATCTATCTTAATACAAAACCCACTTATCTTTAACCTTTAGTAAACATCACAACTTGTTCCACTTTCACATATTCAACCTTAACACTAGTTGGTAGAGAATTGGGCCACCTTCCTAGTGGGCATTATATTGAGAACTCTATTTTCTTCTCACATGAGTTTTGTTTCACTAAGGCAATCTACCTTGATTATTCTTCAAGCTTGCTAAGTATGTTTTCTTATTTTCTATTTTTTCCCATACACATTTTGTGAAATAAAAATGAAGTGTCATTAATGTATTAAATTCTAGATGCATGAATAAGGAGAGATAGCGTAAGTAGTGCAAAGACTTAAAATAAAACCTTTTCTTGAAAATGATCAATCATTCTCCTCTTATCTTATAGAAGTATGATAAAAACGATGCAAAGGATGAGTGTTGTACTCTATTATGGAAATTTAAAAATTCTTATAGAAACCTCAGACAACAAGATGCTAACACCAAGTGGAATAGAAACAAAGAATGAAATTAAAATCATGGAAATAACAATAAAGATGGGGCCCATATGAAAGAGAAGCCAAAAATAAATAAATAAAATAAAAAATTGAAATCTAACAAGGTAATTGATATTTAAAACTATGGTGAAATAGAACAAACTTAAAAATTTACATCAAACTCACAAAAAAACATAAGGACCTCTCTATCTAAAATCAAGGCAAAAATAAACATATGAAAAATAACCTTGTTCTTAACCTAACCCAACCTTAGCCTTAGCATGTTTATCTCATTACACAATGAAATGAATTCATTCCCCTCTCATTTGTGAGAAAGGTAGGTAAGCGGCTAAGGTATATATTGGTAGACACGTCTATATGAAATAAGCCAATGTAATCAATCACTATTTGTAGCGATAATCTTGTTACAATGCTTAAGTCATATAATGAGATCGATAATGGGAATTTTAGACTTGTTTATGTGAGACATAATCATGTAAGGCTTCATGGGATCATGGCTACACAATATGTCAAGTCCAGAGAGAATTTCATCAAGGGGAATGAGATTGAAAATCTATAGTTAAGTTACGGTCAATGGGAACTCAATTTGATGAGATTTCTCATGTTCAATGAAAAAGGAGGCAAAGAAATAGTTGTGATGTAATGCATTCATATTATATATGAATATCCCTTCCTATGATAAATTAGTGCTAATCCAGTGGTTGACTTCTTGCAAATAAGTCATATTATTTGTGAAGATGAGGATTATTACATTTTCATCAATCTATATACTTATGGTAGGAGTGAAACATGCTACACTCTTCATTGGCTTTACCGTTTTGAGCATTGAAACTAGTCATGTTGCAGGAGACTATAGATCCTTTTTAGATCACTCATTAAAATGGGATTAATCATAGACTTCAAAGGTGTTAGCTTTAAAGGACCGATAACCTCTAGAAGGCATGTGTGTGACATATCTGATTTACCTAATAAGTTCCTTGACAAATTTGATTTGTTTATACTAAGTGGAGGTTTAAATCTTGAAGAGACCTTCACTCATATGCATGACTTTCCCAGATGCCTACTTTTGCTATTTGTTTTGATTGATTTTGTTAATTTAAATTGAGAGATTGTTGGATATGCTTTAAGTTTATTTTTGACAATAATAAAGTCATTAATTACTATAATATAATCAATATATACTAATTGATTTTTAAAAGGTTTTCTTGATTTACAACTTCTTCAATTTTGGTTTGATATTTTGTAATTTCTTTTAGGTTTGGTTCCTTGAATTTGGAAAAAAAAATGACTTTATGTATTTTCACTTGACTATTTTCTTTTTCTTTTCTTGATTGACAAGTTTTTTCTTTTGGTTAAATTTTTTTTGAAGTGCATCTTGGAAGTCTCAATGGTTTTCATGACCATCCTTACTCATTGAAATAGCTGGAAACATTAAGGAATAAAGGGAAAATCTAAGAAAGCTAGGCATATGTGGCATATGTGATGTAGCATATAGTTAGCTAGTTGGGGAGTGCATTTAATGTTAAAATCGAATATAAGATGTGATTTTTGTTTTCATCCATATATGACATCAATCAAAGAACTTGAGAGCTTTTAAGAGCTTATAATAGGATAATTGTTTTCAAGAACAGTTTTGAAAAACAATTTTTGAGAATAGTTTATGAAAATTGTTCTATAATTTTTTTTACAGAATAAAAGTTTGTTTGGAAGCCTAAAATATTTTTAACATATTTTTAATATTTTTTTAAATATGTTTAAAAAATAATTTCTATATTTAGTGTTTTATTTTTAATTATAATTTATATAGTAATTTTTTATTAGAAGTCGAAAATAAAATTTGGTGATATAGGAAATTATTAGGATTATCAAACCTATAATTTTAGATAAATAACTAATAGTAATAGTTGTTAGGGTTTATTACACTTTACACCCCCCCAACCTATAGAGTGTTTTGCATATTTCCTCCTTAAGTTTAAAATTGAGTAATGTACCCTCCATGCTTTATAATTACATGCAATGTACATTTTTTTAATGACAATGTTACATTTTTTTACGGAAGGCACATGTGCTCTTCACGTGATCGAGGGCAAAAGGATCATTTTCTTTATATAATTGTAGTCTTCTCTTTAGTAGCAACCCCAACCACCTTAACTACACTTTGGCAGTTGATCTTGATGCTTTCGCAGTCTCCTCAGGTGTTAAAGTAGGGTTTTTCAAATGAGAGTTCAGTAGCTTGTTCAATCAGGCATGAAATTCATTTGAAGTCATAACAACTCGAGATGTATGCAAAGTGTCATCCCCATGAGAACTTTGTTTCTTCAATTCAACAAAATTTGAATTCAATAAAAATAATTTGAAAACTCACCCAAGTTCTAATCCTATATATCTAAATTCAACATCAATTCATCCGAATTGAAATTTACCAAAAGAAATGAAAAAAAATCAAATTTTAAATCCTATAGGATTTACTCTTGCCATTTTCCAGAGAAAAAACATAGCAACAAACTCAAACAAAAATTCGTACAATCATTCAGCTAAGTTGAGCATAAAAAATTCAAAACCTAACCTAAATTCACAAAATTGTCTTTCCCTCTTATAACCTCACTTTTTTCTTCACAACCAAACATAACATTATCAAAACCCAATCCAAAACAAAAAACAATTCAAGCCAACATGCAGATAATCCAATCTCAACTCTTTTGAAAGCTGGTGAATTCCCCAATCAATTAACACACTCACATCCAAAACAAGCAATTCAATAAAATAAAATAAAATAACATCAATCCACACCGTCATGACCTTCAATCAAGAAAATTCCACAAATCGAATAAAGCAAAGAGATGAGAGAGGTGAATATAATGGAGAAAGAAAAGCCTACATTAGCTTCCTTAGGATTCTAGGGCTTTGGGTTGGGGATTCAACAGCAGCAACGGGGAGAAATGATCGACGGGGAAGAAGAGGGATTGGAGTTTAGGGTTTTAAAATGACAATGACCCTTTTACCCTCACTTAAAAAGAAAACTACATTTTTGCACTCGATCACGTGGAGAGCACATGCCTTTCTATCAACAATAATAATAATAATAATAATAATAATAATAACGTCGTCTCTTAAAAAATGCACATTGTATGCAATTATAAAGGATGACAGGTATATTACTCAATTTTGAACTCAAAGGAGCAATGTGCAAAACACGTTATAAGTTGGGGGATAAAGTGTAATAAACCTTAGTTGTTATTTCTTATGTTATTTTTAGGTGAGAATTAGATTCTTCAACAATAAATTCCTTAAGGGTTTTGAGTGCTTTTTGAGATAGGAGAAATTAATACAAATTTTTTAAAAGAAAATAATTTCTTTTTATATGTTATTTTGAATTATATAAAATGATATTTTTGTTTCTATGCATGGGTCAAATATATTTTGCATGAAAAATATATAAGAACATTTTCTTTTGTTTATAATAAAAAAATGAAAACATTATGTTTTTTGTAAGTTTTAATAAATAAAAGAAAGTGTTTGACTTTGGTTTATTTAGCCCTAGTCAATGGGTTATATTGTTGACATTTTATGTCCTAATTAATGGGTTATAATTGTTGACTTTTTTTACCCTAATAAATGGGTTATAATTGTTTGACTTTTACATTTCTTAGTGGAAATGTAATTGTTTTAAATGTCAGCCTCTAGGGGTTTGGTTAAAGGTTACTAATACTAATAGTATTTGGGTTCCATCCACTTTAAAAAGAACAAATTTGAGGGTAACCTCCCATTTGTAAAGTTTTGCTTATTTGGGCAACAAAATCCCACCTAATTAGACACTATTTGTTATTTGATAATCAAAGTAAAAATATTTTGAATGCATTTCATTTAGATTTGATATGAAATTGTTATTGATATACATATGAAAATATTTGGTTGAAAAGTTTTGGATGTTTTAGCATGTTTGAATTCAAAGTTTTTATGAAAAAAAAAAATTGTACATTATATCTGTTATTTGTAATCATAATTGAAAATGTTCGATCCATGAAACAATATTAATATTTTTTATTAGATTTGGACTCATTCTCTTCCGTTAATAATTTTTTTCAGATACTCTCAGTTCAAGCGAAGACTAATAGTTAGGCTAAGAATTTGTCTTTATTAGGGCTTTGGTTTAAACTTTATTTTTGGACATTATTTAAATGTTAGAAATTAATTATGTTTGAATCATTTGGGTTTGAAGTTGTTAGGACAATAGCAAAGTAGTTGATGTGTTAGCTTTTCTGAAGTTAAATTTTGAGGATTATAGTATATTTTACTACTCTAAATAAGATTTGGTAATTAGTGATCTTCTAGTTACAAGATAATTATTTGAGTCATTTGCACTTTTAAGTCTTAGGACTTGAGGTTTGAAATGATAGTCACGCCCTTGGAGGGGGTATTGGGAAATTAGATAATTAGATGACTTTATAGACTTTTGAACAAAATGAGCATAAAGGTGATTTTGACATTTCAGCATCTTGGGATATTTTTTTTTTTTTCTTTTTGATTTATATTTGTATCCACTAATTTCTTTAAGTACCACTTTTTTTTTTTTTAAATACAAGTATCCATTAGTGAAAGACTAAACACCCCATTTCAAATTAATGCATACTCATCTTCTTGTTTTTCTTCTCCCATTTTTTCTTTTCAATCTCTTAGTAATCCTAATAAATATTTTAAAACATTTGTAATAAATAATCTTTGATGATGTTAAAAGTGCATATTTACCATCTTTATAATTTTTTTTTTCATTTTTTAGCACTGGAAAATGGAAGAATCTATATATATATATATATATATTACAAAGTCGAACACTTTTAAGGATATCTAAAGGTATAATATCACATGTTTTAAAAGTATGTAAAATTTATAAAATTATAGATACTTTTTATCAATTATTATATTTATTTTTTAGCACTTGAAAGTGGAAAATGAATAAAAATATATGTAATTTTAGGGTTGGATGGCTTTTAAAATATATGAAATTATACCTTCGAATATCCATTCGACTTTATAGTTTTGAACATCATTAAAAGCATTCAGACTTTCAAGCCTGAACACCCCATTACCTTTTTTTTTTCTTTTACTTTTTCAAACGTGATCACCTCAAAATATTTTTTAAATAATTCCTAAATCTTCCCTAACTATTTTTATAATGAATATTTGTTAAGAGTTATATAAATAATTAATAGCCCTTAAAATACATTTATATAAAACAAACTTTATTATAATGTGTTTTATATAAATTGTTAACTAGAATCCAAACTTTGATCTCAAGTTTACACTTCTCTATTTCTTTATCCTCCATTAGTTTAATCTAACTTAAGTCAAATGACAACTTAACATCCACAACCGCTCTATGTGGTTTTTGAAGTGGAACCCCTCTTAATCAATTAATGCATGGCAGGTGGTGCATGGTTGATATCTTCCACGCGCAACCACCTTATCCTGTGGTCAGAGATATGTGAATCAAATACTTTCTACGTGGAATGGAATTTTGAGTCAAAATGGTCATTTTCTCATAGCTCGTTTTACTCTTCTTTTCAAATTATTGTTCAAAGGAATCCCTTTTCTCAAATTATTAAAAAAATAAATAAATTATATTCCATCAAATGAGCATGACATATATTGTGCCACATTATTGGAGTGCAGCATTAAACTATAAATATCAGTTATCAAACAAATTTAAAATATTATCCTCATTTTCCAATAAAAGAAAGTGAGAAAAGTTTGCAGAACTATTGAACGTTTAAGTAAATAGTTTCTCTCTCAACTTTTCCTTGAATAACAAAAAAAAAATGAAAAATGAAAAACTTTATAAATTTTTCTCATCTTTTTCATTCATTATATATTATTTATTCTTTTAAAGAACCAAAGATGGCAAAGAAAATGATTTTGGCAGGGTAAATGATTTTATTATCTATGTATAACATGGAAAATATGTAAGAAAAGAAGAAAATGTTAACCGATTTCCTTTCCCATGTTTCTTATAAAAAAAGGTGATGAATGTTTGGGGAAAGGGTATTCTAAAAGATTTAATTTTTATATTTATCAACCTTTTCCTAGAAAACTAGACAAATAAATAAATAAATAAAATAAAAAGTCTATCAACTTTCCTGGCGTTTTTTTTTTTTCACTTGTTATTGTTTATTGGAGTACTAAAACCAAAAACAAACAAACAATTACATAAAAAGTGATAAATGATTGAGAAAAATGATAAAATTATTCATCGTTTATTTTTATTCCTTTTTAAAAATCTATTGGTTCATAAGTGATTAGAAAAAAAAAAAAAAAAAGGTTGGAGGATGTTTATTTTTTTAGCTTTTTGCTAAAAGCAATTTGCTTTAAGACTTTAAGGCCCTATTTGGCAACTGTTTTCAAGAACAGTTTTTTGTTTTTTAGAACAAAAAAACCGAAAAACACGTTTGACAATCATAAACTATTTTATATTTTCTATTTTCTTTCTGTTTTCTAGTATCAAAAAACAAAAAATAGGGTGTTTTCAGATAACATCTTTTAGTTTTTTTCAATTGTTTTTTGAGAGCTATTTTAAAGAATAATTATACAAACATAAATAATGATTAAAAATAAAGCTATGGACATAAAAATTATTTTTAAAAATATTAAAAATAGGTTTAAAACAATTTTAGGTTCTTCTACAAAACATTATAGAACAGTTTTCAAAAACTATTATTAAAAATTATTTTTTCATAACTATTTTAAAAAATAGTTACCAAATAAGGCCTAAGTTATTTATTTTCAATTAGTGGTTGTAAAATTAATAGTGTTTCTTTTTTGATTGAATAAAAAAAGTCAAAATCTTTTATTTTTTCTATTTTATTAAAAGTAACATGTTCATATTAATCCGCATAATTAAAGTGAACTATATCAACCAAAATAATTAAAGTGAATTTAATATCAATAGGTTTACTTTAGTTATATTGATTAATATCAATAGATTACTTTTAGTTTAATAAAAAAAAATGTTAAATATTTTGATTTGTTTTTTATTTAGTAAAAAAATAAACACTATTTTTATACTTTTGAGATACGTGATTAAAAAGTCACATTACTTTTTAAGTTAAATTGTTAATTAGAATCCAAACTTTGATCTCAAGTTTACACTTCTCTATTTATTTACCCCCCATTAGTTTAATCCAACTTAAGTCAAATGATAACTCAACATCAACAACCGCTCTATTTTTTGTGGTTTTTGAATGGGAACCCTTCTTAATTAATTAATGCATGGCAGGTGTATGGTTGATATCTTGGTACGGATTGCTGAAAAGTCCATGGTATCAAACATCATGGAATACAGACCACATATCTTAAAAATAATTTTAGGTTTAAAAACACCATAGAATAGGTTTAAAATAATTTTAGGTTCTTCTACAAAACATCAGTTTTGAAAAACTATTCTTAAAAAGTAATTTTTCATAACTGTTTTAAAAAACAATTACCAAATAAGACCTAAGTTATTCATTTTCAATCTTTGGTTATAAAATTGATAGTGTTTATTTTTTGATTGAATAAAAAAAAAATCAATATATATATATATATATATTTGTTAAAAGTAACATGTTTATATTAATCCCCATCATTCAAGTGAACTATACAACCAACATAATTAAAGTAAACTTATTATTAATAGGTTTTGATTTAATTATATTTATTAATATCAATAGATTACTTGTAGTTTGATAAAAAAAGTCAAATATTTTGATATTTTTTTTATTTAGTCAAAAAATAAACACTACCTTTATACTTTTGAGATATGTGATTAAAAAGTTAAATCATACGTACATTACTTTTTAAGTGTAATTGTTAACTAGAATCCAAACTTTGATCTCCAGTTTACACTTCTCTATTTATTTACCCCCCATTAGTTTAATCCAACTTAAGTCAAATGATAACTCAACATCAACAACCACTCTATTTTTTGTGGTTTTTGAATGGGAACCCTTCTTAATCAATTAATGCATGGCAGGTGTATGGTTGATATCTTGGTGCGGATCGCTGACAAGTCCTACACCATGATATCAAACATCATCGAATACAGACCACATAGTTTCACACGCAGCCACCTTATCCTGTCTGTGGTCCGAGATAAGTAAATGAAATACTTTCCACGTGGAATTTTGAGTCAAAATGGTCATTTTCTCATAGCTCATTTGAGTTTTTCTTTTCTTTTCTTTTCTTTTTTCAATTTATCAAAAAAAAAAAAAAAAACCATAATTTCATAATCTTGTTCAAATTAACCAAAAGAGACTGTAAATTTTGAAAATGCGATGTGGTTTTAAAATTGTAATAAAACTACATTTGAGACCGTAAATTTTGAATAGAAAAAAGAGAAAAATATTATTTTGAACAAAATATTTAAAATATGTTTAAAAGGTACCAAAAGAGCATGATATATATTGTGAACTCAACTCTATAAGCTTAAATTTTTAAGAAAATTAATATTTTAACATGGTATCAGAACTTCGTTTAACGAAAGATCATACACCCAAAATTCTACCTATTATCTAAAGAGTTGTTTGATTAAAGGGGTCATTGGGAACCCAATTTTAAAAATCTAACCCTTTATTATTTTTTGATCTCATTTTGATAAAAATATCCTTATTTTTTCTTGTAAAAATAACCATTTCTTTTAAATGTAAATACTTGAAATGATTAAGGGCATTTATGTCAAAAATAAATTACTCTTTGAACAAAAACATAGGAGGGGATAAATTCACAAATATGAGGAGTATTTTGTGTTGGCGTGAGCTGTTAGTGATTGGAAAAATTATAGGCCAGATTTGTTAGAATCCCATTTGTTAAGGGTCAACTATTATAATAGGCATGATTTGTGTATAGCCTAATTTAGCTTCTAATTTTTTCTCTTTGTATTGGTATATAACCATACTCATCTCTGTACAGAAATATATGAAAAAATATATGAGGAATTTTTGACATGGTATCAGAGCATAATCCTAGGACTTGCTCTATAACCAAACCCAACCCTAAACACTGATTTGCAGCCATGGTGAACCCAAATGATGTGGTACAAACTGGCGGCAACTCCACAAATTCTATCCTAGAAGATTTGACGGCAAGAATGACTGAAGTCTTAACCAAAAATCAAACTCAAACCCACCTACCGACCTATGATACTTCCGCTGCACAAATCGGCACTAAGTTGGATGGCACCAACTATGCCCTCTAGTCCCAAGTTGTTGAGATGTATATCTCAGGCAAAGACAAATTGGGATATATCAATGGTGATTTCCTACAACCTGAACCTACAGATCCGACTTTCCGACGATGGCGAACTGAGAATGCAATTGTCAAAGGGTGGCTGATCAATTCTATGGACCCGACCTTGATCAATAATTTCATTCGCTTCCCAACTGCAAAAATGGTATTCCCAAATACTTTCTACGTGGAATGGAATTTTGAGTCAAAATGGTCATTTTCTCATAGCTCGTTTTACTCTTCTTTTCAAATTATTATTCAAAGGAGTCCCTTTTCTCAAATTATTAAATAAATAAATAAATTATATTCCATCAAAAGAGCATGACATATATTGTGCCACATTATTGGAGTGCAGCATTAAACTATAAATATCAGTTATCAAACAGATTTAAAATATTATCCGTTAACACCCTTGTGGATATATTCAAACTATTAAAAAAAAATTAAAGAATAAAATTTTATTTTTTGGGGCATATTTAACACATGTACCTAAAATCTCTCTAAAAGATAATTTTATAAATGAAATATATTTATAAGGGTGCCAACTCATCGAAATTCAAAACCATTGGTGACTAGATGTATTTACCTCAAATCTTAAGGGGGTATGATTGAAGTTAACTTTATTCTTATTCTTTGACTATGAATTTTTTTGCAAGGCCACCGAAATATTGGTAATAGCATCTAAATAGCCTAAATAAGGAAATTTTTACACAACAAAAGGTGAACTCGCTGCCATGTAATCAATTTATATACTTTATAAATCTACCTCCATTCATTTATGAACTTCAATTTTTTTTTATATCATAATTGTAGGATTAGTTTGTATCCATGGTTCATTGAGCATGTAGCTTAATGGGCCATCTAGTAAAAGTTATCAAAATTATATAAACAAAAGATCCATGTAACTATGAAAAATAACCACAAATGGTTCACTAAAAATTTGTGTAAGTATCTACAATGTAAAATTTTGGTAACTTAATTACTATGCAATTTAACTCATCAGAATTATTCATGTTCCTTACCATCAAAATGTTTTTGTTTTGATAGGTTTTTGTCATATCCTTAATAATCTTTAGATATTGTAGTATCTACCTTAATACAAAACCCACTTATCTTTAACCTTTCCCAAACAACACATCTTGCTCTGCTTTCGCATATTCAAGCTTAATTTTAGTTTATTGAGACTTCCACAACCTTCTTGACTAGTGGGCATAATACTGAGAACTTCATTCTCTTTTCTCATTAGTTTCTTTCCACTAAGGCAATCTACCTTGATTGTTCCTTCAAGCTTTCTAACCAATTTTTTTTTCTCTTTTTTTCCTATACATATTTTTTAATAAGAAAGTGAAGTGTCATTAATATATCAAATTCTAGAAGCATGAATATGGAGAGATAACCTAATTACAAAGACTTAAAATAAAGCCTTTCATGAAAATGATGCAATGGATGAGTACGCTACTCCGCTTAGGAAATTTAAAATTCTTATACAAAATTTAGACAATAAGATGTCAACAAAAAATGGAATGGAAACAAAGAACAAAATTAAAATAATAGAAACAATAGTAAAGAAGTTGGAGCCTATCGAAGGGAAAAGCAAAAGGATAAATAATAATAATAATAACAACAGTAAAGTTGGAGCCTATTTGAGGGAAAAGAAAAAAGATAATATATATATAACATGGTAGATGTTTAAAACTATGGTAAAATGGGTTTGGCATAAAAATTTGCATCAAACTTACCAAAAAGACAAAGACCTCTCTGTCTAAACTCACAATAGAAATGAACATATGAAACATAATTTTGTTCTTAACCTAATTAACCCAACCATAGCCTAGGTGCTAATACTTTTCAACTTAGTGTTACAAGCATAACCATATATTTATATTTAACACAACCACAAAGACATTATTTTGAAAGTAATCCTAGAATACTTTTGTCAATTTTAGACTTATCTTTGTTTATGTTATCCCATCTATTGTCCCATATTTCATCTAGACATGGTGCACACGTAGAAAAAACATTTTCCATACTCAAACATCTAACATTAGAGATTGTGGTTTTATTGTTTCATTTTGGATTACTATTGAATTAGTACATATTATCCAAATGGTGCAAATCTGTCAAAAATCTTTGAATAATCTTTTGTGGATACTGACCATGCCTGAACATGATATAAGAATCAACAATCCTTTTAGATATGGAAATTACTAGCAGTAAAATATCTACAACAGATATTTCCATTCCTATCGGGGTCACGCTCCAAAAAAGCACCACTTCTCCGAGTTTTAGAGTTTTTTCTTCAAACCATGTTGATTTTATAACCTTCAAGAACTTTAGCAGAACTACAACTTTCTAAAACTTAAAGATGGTACTAATATCTATGCATAATAACAAAAGCAAGAAAAAAATAAACAATTAAAATGACAATAGTAAAAAGGACATAGTGATTAATATCTAGCTCAAAGAAAATATTAAGGTACATTTGCTTATTGAATTATTTGAGTTGGAATAATAATCAATTTCAGAATTCATAATCAAATATGAATTATAGGAGAAGTATATGTAAGTTTAGGATCAATACAAAAATTCACATTTGACTTACATATCATAGATGTTATGCATCAAAGGGCATACTAACCAGTATTAGACCATGAAAACCTAAAGAAAAGGTAAGAAAATGATAAAGGATGTCTTAAATTTAGAATAACATCAAATAATATTAGACTATATAAAACTAGAGAAACAGTAAGAAAATAATGAAGGCCCTATCCTCTTATTTCTCTTTATACTAATAACATAGAGAAACTAGAAAAAATTGAGGAACTTGCATTGCCCATATAAAACTCAAAGCATCTTTGATTTTATTCTACATCATGATTAGAACTTTATGACTCTCCAATATGACATACATGGATGCCCTCTTGTTTAACACAACCACATTCTCATTTTACTACATATATTCTTTCAATTTCGGGTTCACAAAATGTATTAGTTAAAGTTTTGAAACTTAGGGAGAATTTAAGATAATAATAATTTGTTAGGCATTGAAAAATACTCCCCAGTCTAAGGTTTTGTTCTTCCAAAAATTAAAGCCAAAGAAGGTCCTTGTATAGTATATAATTTCTTCAATTCTCAAGAAGAAAATAGAGAAACCATAAAAATTTAAAGATATGACTCGATCCACTTTCAAATGAGTGGAAGTTAAAGAAATCCCAAAGCAATACAATTCTTAGGGAAAATTGAGAATTTCATAGATCGGTATTTGATGACTATGGTTCAACTAGCCAATGTGTGTTAGGTTTTTATGTATTTGAAGGCTAGGGTTCATTGAATCAATTATAAGTACATTTTTAAGAAGAGTGTGGGGCCCATCCTAACTATCATTATATATAATGGGACTACTATGTTGGATTAGTCTTTTACAATTTAACACCATATTGTTTGGGCTCATTAAGAGATTTTACTTGAATTTTAATAACTTTGTCCTTTTTTTAAAGGGATTCTCTCTTTTTAAGGAGTTTTCACACACAAGGAATCATAATTATATATATATATATATATATATATATATATATATATATATATATATATATATAGACAAAGCCTTATTTTTGTTTAGTGTGTAACATGTTTCATATTTAATGAAATTGTAATAATTCAAATTTTTTTTTTCATCCCAATAAAAATAAGATGTTTTATGTTTATTGAAGTTATTAACAACTCTACTATTTTATTTTTCACATCAAAATAAAGTAGCTTAATACCAAACAGTCTCACATTCTAACCTAACAAACTAGCTTAATTTGCAATCAACGACATGGAAAAGAAGTTATGATAGTGTGCTTTCAAGCTCCCATGGGAGGGGCCTTGGGTGGACACCACCATGAGCAACAAAACAACCAAAGAATGAGTCTACTTTAAGGCTGGTTTAAGGCCCAATCCATGCAAGGATTTTTTTGAATTTGAGGATGAGAATTTGCTCATTTATAGTATTAAAAGTTGAGGTATGATGTCAAGGTTGCAATGGAAGTTGAACAATGACCAACTTATTTCCAATTTTATAGGCTATATAACCATTGAAAATAAAAACATATGGTTCACTATGCAGTGGAAAATTTTGGCAACTTAATTATTATGCAATTTAAATCATCAAAATTATTCATCTTCCTTACAATCTAAATATATTTGTTTTGATAGGTTTTTACGATATAATTAACTAGGTAGGAAGGCTGAATTAATACAAATGAAATATATCTCAATGATTATGAATGATTTTTTAGATATTGTAGTATCTACCTTAATACAAAACCAACTTAACTTTAACCTTTCTTAAATATCGTATCTTGCTATACTTTCACATATTCAACCGTAAAACTAGTTGGTTGAGAAATTCATCACTAGTGGGCATAATACTGGCAATACCATTTTCTTCTCACATGAGTTTCTTTCTACTAAGGCAATTTACCTTGATTGTTCATTCAATCTTGCTAAGTATGTTTTCTTATTTTCTCTTTTTTCCTATACCTATTTTTTAAAATGAAAATAAAATGTCTCAAATGTATTAAACTTTAGAAGCATTAATGGAGAGAGAGTATAATTGAAAACACTTAAAATAAAACCTTTCTATGAAAATGACCATTCTTTCTCCTCTTATCATTAAGAATTGGAATGCAAAATGAAGCAAACAATGAGTATTGTACTCAACTTTGGAAATTAATTTACAAATTCTTACACCAATCATAGACAAAAAGATGCCAACACCAAACGAAATGGAAACCGAGAATGAAATTAAAATCATGGAAAAAACTGTAAAGAAGATGGAGCCCGTATGAGCGAGAAGCAAAAACTAAAAATAAAAAATAAAAACATAAAAATAAAAATATAACATGATAGTTGATATGTAAAACTATGGTAAAATGAATGTCACCCAATGTTATCTAAATTATCTAGTCCAAACAATTATATATATATATAGATAAGCACTTTCTAGGTCCCAATATTGTCAACACAATGTTACAAGTATAACCATATATTTATGTTTAACACAAGAATAGTCATTTTCCTTACAGTAATCCTCGAACACCTACGCCAACTTGAGCTTTATTGCTATTTCTATTATTGAATTAATCCATGTTATCAAAATTGCGTAAAGTTGTCCCAAATCTTCCTCTAATCTTCTGTAGAGCCTAGCCATGCTTCAACTCGGTGAAAGTATCTACAATCTTCTCAAAGATGGAAACTACCCTGAGATAAGAATCTGTATGGAAACCACAATTTTCTAAAACTCAAACATGGTACTAGTATTTGCACAATGTATCAAAACATAAGAAAAACAAAATAAACAACTAATTACATTTAAAATGACAATAGTAAAATGACATAGTGATAAGTATCTAGCCCGGATAAAATATTGAGGTACATTTATTTAATGATTTATTTAAGAGTTGGAATAATAACAAATTTCAAAATCCATTGTCAAATATTAATTGTAGGAGAAGTATATGTAAGTTTAAGATTAATATAAATCAAATTTTGCAATTGATTATGAAATATAAGGAGTAGGGAAAGCATATGTAAGTTTAGGATCAGTTCAAAAATTCACATTTGACTTACATCGATCCCATAAATGTTTTGTATCAAAAGGCATACTAACTAGTATTAAACCATGAAAGCCTAAAGAAAATGTAAGAAAATGATAAATGATATCATTGATTTAGAATGATAGCAAATAATATTAAACTATAAAAAACTAAAGAAAAAGTAAGAATATAATGAAGACTTTATCCTCCTATTTCTCTTTATACAAATAACATAGAGAAACAAGAAAAAATTGAGGAAGTTCATTGCTCACATAAAATTCAAAGCATCTTTGATTTTATTCAACATGGTGATTAGAACTTTATGGTTCTCAAATATGAAGTACATGGATGCCCTCCTGTTTGACACAATGACACTCCCATTTTACGATTGCTATTCTTTCAATTTCGGGCTCACAAAATCTATTGGTTAAAGTTTGGAAAATAGAAGAGAATTTAAGATTGTAATAACTTCTTAGGCATTAAAAAAAAAAACCTCCCAATCTATGGTTTTGCTTTCCCAAAAAATAAATCCAGAAAAAGCTCCTTCTATAAGCACAAAATTTCTTCAACTCTCAACAAGAAAATAGAGGAACCATAAAACTTGAAAGATATGACTTGATCTACTTTCAAATGAGTGAAAGTTAAATTGATCCCAAAGAAATACAAATCAAATTAAATTAGAATACGATCACCATTTGCTAAATCTTTGATCCAACCTCGCAAGCTCTTAATCAAAGATAGGCTCATGTTTAGTATTTTTCTTCTTCTTATGAGGGAATTGAGAATTTCATAGATCATTATTTGATGGCTAGGGTTCAAATAACCAATGTGTTAGGTTTTATATATTTGAAGGATAGGGTTCAATGAATCAATGTGTATTAGGCTTTTTAAAAGAGTGGGTCCACCCTAGCTACCATTATATATAAGGGGACTACTATTCTTAAATAGTATGTGTGATTAGTCTTTTACAACTGAATGCCAGATTGTGTCTACTCATTAAGAGATTTTACTTGAATTTTAATATTTTTTTTTTTTAGGGTTTCTTTCATTGAAAAGAGTTTTCACACATAAGGAATCCTTTTTTTTTTTTTGCCCCACAAAAAAGGCCTTATATTAGTTTTGTGTGTAAGATGATTCATCTTTAATAAAATTGCAATAATTCACTTTTTCTTTTACATCAAAATAAATATAAGATGTGTTGTGTTTATTAAAGCTATCAATAGCTCTACTTTTTTTTTTTAACATTAAAATAAAACATTTTTAGTACCATAGTCTCACACTCCAACTTAAGAAACTAACCTAATGTGTTATCAAAGATATGAAAAAGAAATTGAGATAATGAACTTGTAAGCATCTATGAGAGGGGCCTTCGGTGCGCACCACCATGGGTAGCGAAACAACACAAGAAGGAGTTTACTCTATGGTTGGTTTAAGGCCCAATCCATGGTTAGGTGTTACTTGAATTCGAGGTTGAGAATATGCTCATTTGTTGTATTAAATGTTAAGGTATGCTTTCAAGGTTGCAATGAGAGCTAAACAATGGCAAACCTATGTCTAATTACATAGACTATGAAAATAACAACATATGATTCACTAAATAGTTGTGTTTGTATGTACAATGGAGAATTTTGGTAACTTAATTATTATTCAATTTAACTCATTAGAACTATTTATGTTCCCAATGTTCTAAATGTATTTGTCTTTATATATTTTTACCATAAAATTAACCAAAGTAGGAAGGTTGAATAAATATAAATTAAATTAAAATATCTCAGTGATTGAGAATAATTTTAGATATTATATTATCTATCTTAAGACAAAACCCACTTATCTTTGACCTTTAGTAAACATCACATGTTGAGAATTGCACCACCTTCCTAGTGGACATAATATTGAGAACTCCATATTCTTCTCATGTGAGTTTCCCTCTGTTAAGGCAATCTACCTTGAGTGTCCCTTCAACCTTGCTAAGCATGTTTTCTTATTTTCTATTTTCTTCCTATATAGATTTTGTAAAATGAAAATGAAGTGTCATTTATGTATTAAATTCTATATGCACGAATGAGGAGAGATAACATAAGTACAAAGACTTAAAATAAAAACTTTCCTTGAAATGACTAATCATTCTCCTCTTAACTTACGAAAGTGTTATAAAAATGATGCAAATGATGAGTGTTGTACTCTACAATGGAAAATTACAAATTCTTATAGAAACCTTAGACAATATGATGCCGACACCAAATGGAATGGAAAAAAAAGAATGAAATTAAAATCATGGAAACAACAATAAAGAAGATGGGGACCATATCAAAGAGAAGTAAAGAAAAAAAAAATGGAATCAAACAAGCTAGTTGATTTTTAAAACTATTGTGAAATTGAATAAGCACGAAAATTTACATAAAACACACAGAAAAATATAAGGTGCTCTTTATCTAAAAATACAAAACAAAAATAAACATATGAAACATAACCTTGTTCTTAACCTAATCCAATCGTAGCCTTGGCATTGGCCATTGTTGAAAAATAAACCTAAACATTGAAGGAAATTTGTGATGTTTCAAGAAATCATTAAGTGTATGAAGAACTCTCTACCTGTTTGAATATATTGTCGCCAAATTTTGTCAGCTCATTAAAAGTCACGAATCAATAATTAACTAATAATATGTTGATGAAACATAGGTATTTCTCAAATACTATCCGAATAATAACCAAAAATCCAATAGGAAACACCTAGAAAGGGTGAATGGGTGATTTAAAATTTTTTAAATAAATTATTTATAAAATCTGTCTAAACTATATCTCAAGATTTCACCCAAATAAAAAACTGATTTTTATGGTTAATTGATATCCAAAGGACACGATATATGTTAAGATATGTTAGGGATAATAACAATAACTACCAAAATAACCAACCTAACAAACTCAACAATAATCTTAACAAATTAATCAATAGTTAGTTATGGGTATAACCACCTCACCACCAAGATAACAAATCATCTAGCTCAATAACCAATTAACAAATCAAACTAAGATTTCAAAGTTATCAGCTAGAAAATGGGTAGAAATAAATATATATGCACTTTTTAGGAAAACCCTACAATATATTAGGATTAATCGAATTAACCTAATCTAGGTACTTAAAACATAATAACAAATATAAAGAAATAGACAATGAGACACAAGATTTCTTACATGGAACACCCCAACAAACTTGTGGAGGAAAAAAATCACGAGGTTTAAGACCTAACAATCTAAATCCACTTTTCAAAATCATGTTACACAGATTTACCTAGTCACTTTACCCTAGAAATTTACTCTTTAGTATCTACAACTTGATCCAGGTTTGCGACGCAACAACTCCCTGTTACTCCCTAGTAGATCATTCGGTACCTTCGAAGGGATTTAGGTCTTCAACCAACAATTCAAATATCCAAATCCTTGAAAAAAGGATCGAAAATGGTGTGGGAATAAGGCTTTCTCTCAAGGAGTCTCCCTAAAGCATAATAGGTCTCTAAACTCTTAGATCTCTATGACTCTAATCCCCTAGCCTGAATCTCTAACCCTCAAAGGGTTATTAGAGAGGTATATATAGGCACAAGCCAAAAAAGTTTAGGTATCTTAAGTTTCAAAATTAGAATTTAAGTGAAATTCATTCAAAATACGTTTCTAAACTCGGCAAAACTAACATGATAACTTAAGTGCTTCGCTTGAGTGTTCCATGTCACTTGAGTGGGTTGATTGCTTAAGTGGGATTAAGTGCTTAAGCGTCCTCTGTTTTCTGAAAAATCATTTTAAAAAAAATTTCAAGTCCAAAATTGATACTAAACCTTTTTAAACCTCAAAGAAGCCTTATATGCCACAAGACAAACCTTTTTAGACATACCTGTGACATCTCAGTTGGTTGAAAAGTAACCCTTCATCACCACTAACTAACAATGATCAATGTTGAAAGAAATATGTGCAAAGACAAATTTTGTCCGCTTATTAAAAGTCACGAATCAATAATTAACTAATTATATGTTGATGAAAAATGGTTATTTCTCAAATACCACTCGAATAATAACAGAAAGTCCAATAGGAAACACCCAAAGGGGGTGAACAAGTGATTTAAAAAATTTTAAATAAATTATTTGTAAAATCTATCTAAACTATATCTCAAGATTTCACCTCAAATAAAAAGCTTATTTTTATGGTTAATTGATATCCGAAGGACATCATATATGTTAGGGATAATAATAATAACTACAAAAATAACCAACCTAACAAACTCAACAATAATCTCAACAAATTAATCAATAATTGGTTATGGGTATAACCACCACAACCACCAAGATAACAAATAATCTAAATCAATAACCAATTAACTAATCAAACTAAGATTTCAAAGTTATCAACTAGAAAATAAACAGAAATAAATAGATATGCACTTTTTAGGAAAACCCTGCAATATATTATGATTAATCTAATTAACCTAATCTAGGCACTTCAAACATAATAACAAATATAAAGAAACAAACAATGAGGCACAAGATTTTTTATGTGGAAAACCCCCACAAACTTTTGAAAAGAGAAAACCACGAGGTCTAAGACCTACCAATCTAAATCAACTTTTTGAAATCATGTTACACAAATTAACCTGGCCACTTTACCATAAAAACTTACTTTTTAGTACCTTCAACTTGATCCTCATTTGCGACACAACAACTCTCTGTTGCTCCCTAGTAGATCATTTGGCACCTTTGAGGGGATTTAGGTCTTCATCCAACAATTCAAAGATCCAAATCCTTGAAAAAGAGATAAAAAATGATGTGGGAATAAGGCTTTCTCTCAAGGAGTCTCTTTAAAGAATAAGAGGTCTCTAAACTCTTAGATCTCTATGATTCTAATCTCCTAACCTGAATCTCTAGCCCTTAAAGGGTTATTATAGAGGTATATATAGGCCCAAGCCAAAAAAGTTTGGGTATCTTTAGTTTCCAAATTAGAGTTTAAGTAAAATTTATTCGAAATACGTTTATAAACTCGGTAGGACTGACATGACCAATAAAGCTCTCCGCTTGAGTGTTCCATGTCACTTGAGTGGGCTGACTGCTTAATTAGGATTAATCGCTTGAGTGTCCCCTGCTTTTAAAAAAAATCATTTAAAAAAAAATTAAGTCCAAAATTGATACTGAACCTTTTAAGCCTTAAAGAAGCCTTATATGCCCATAATACAAACCTTTTTACACATACCTATGACGTCTCAATTGGATGAAAAGTAACCCTTCATCTTCAATGGAGAGCAAGTCACGATCTAAGAAGACTTCTATGGCCAAACATAAATTAAAACAAAACTGCCAGCATATAAAAAAACTCAATGTCCTAACAACTGACACTTGTCAGATGGATCTTGCAAAAAAAAAATTGATAAATTGAAAATAATAAGAAATCAATTAATTGTGAGAAAGAAAAAGAACATCATAATTTTCTTAATTAATTAATTATGATAATTAAAATAAATGATAATCATGACACTAAATAAGATGATTATCTCTAGGAAAGAAAATGATAATATTAAAATAAAATTTCAAACCCAATAAGTAGAAGGTTCCTCTCATTTCATTGCACTCATTAAACACCGACCATAATTTTTACAATTGTTGAAGAAATTCCATAAAGATTAAAGATTTCTTGAAAAGATGAATATTTGAAAATCCCTCAAAGAGTTAAATAACATCTGACGATTTTTGGAAGAAACTGATGATTCAAAGATTTTTCTCATTGAAAGATATGACTTGATCTACTTTCAAATGAGTGAAATTTAAATAAATCCCAAAGTAATATAAATCAAATTAGAATAAGATTACCATTTGCTAAATCTTTGATCCAATCTTGCAAGCTATTACTTGAAGATAAGACTCATGTTTAGTACTTTTCTTCTTCTCATGGAAGAATTAAGAAGTTCATAGATCATTATTTGACAGCTGGGATTCAAATAACCAATATGTGTTAGGTTTTATATATTTGAAGGCTAGAGTTCAATGAATCAATGTGTAGTGCGTTTTTAAAAAGAGTGGGGTCCACTCTAGCTACCATTATATATAAGGGGACTACTATTCTTAAGTAGTATGTGTGATTAGTCTTTTACAATTGAACGCTAGATTGTGTTTGTTGATTAAGAGATTTTACTTGAATTTCATTTTTAGGGGTTTCTTTCTTTGAATAGAGTTTTCACATATAAGGAATCCTATTTTTTTTTCAAAAAAAAATCCTTATTTTAGTTTTGTGTGTAAGATGATTCAGCTTTAATAAAATTGTAATAATTTACTTTTTTTTTGCATCAAAATAAAAATAAGATGTGTTATGTTTATTGAAGCTATCAATAGCTCTCCTTTTTTCTTTTTCTTTTTTAATATCAAAGTAAAGTATTTTTAGTACCATAGTCTCACACTCCAACTTAAGAAACTAGCCTAATGTGTGATCAAAGATATGAAAAAGAAATTGAGATAATGGACTTCTAAGTACTTATGGGAGGGGCCTTCAGTGCACACCACCATGGGTAGTGAAACAACACAAGAAGGAATTTACTCTGTGGTTAGTTTAAGGCCCAATCCATGGCTGGGTCTTGCTTGAATTCAAGGTTGAGAATATGCTCATTTGTAGTATTGAATGTTGAGGTATGATTTCAGGGTTGCAATGAGAGCTAAACAATGGCAAACCTATGTCCAATTACATAGACTATGAAAATAACAACATATGGTTCACTAAATAGTTGTTTTTGTATGTACAATGGAGAATTTTGGTAACGTAATTATTATTCAATTTTACTCATCAAAATTATTTATGTTCCAAATATTCTAAATGTATTTGCCTTTATAGATTTTTCCATAAAATTAACCAAAGTAGGAAGGTTGAATAAATATAAATTATGTTAATGTATCTCAATGATTGAGAATGATTTAGATATTATGATATCTATCTAAATACAAAACCCACTTATCTTTAACCTTTAGTAAACATCACATCTGGCTCCACTTTCATGTATTCAACCTTAACACTAATTAGTTGAGCATTGCACCACCTTCCTAGTAGGCATAGTATTGAGAATTCCATTTTCTTATGTGAGTTTCGTTCCATTTAGGCAATCTACCTTGAGTGTTCCTTCAAGCTTGTTAAGTATGTTTTCTTTTTTTTTTTCTTTTTTTTTTCCTATACACATTTTGTAAAATGAAAATGTAGTGTCATAAATGTATTAAATTCTAGATGCATGAATTAGGAGAGATAACATAAGTACAAAGACTTAAAATAAAACCTTTCCTTGAAAATGACCGATCATTCTCTTCTTATTTTACAGAAGTGGGATAAAAATGATGCAAATGATGAGTGTCATACTCTACTATGGAAATTTAAAAATTCTTACAGAAACCTTAGATCATACAATGCTGACACCAAGTGGAATGGAAACAAAGAATGAAATTAAAATCATGGAAACAACAATAAAAAAAATAAAAATAAAAATGGGGCCCATATGAAAGAGAAGCAAAAAAAAATAAAAATCCAACAAGGTAGTTGATATTTAGAACTATTGTGAAATTGAACAAGCACGAAAATTTAAATCAAACTCACAGAAAAACACAAGGACCTTTTTATCTAAAAACACAACAAAACTAAAGATATGAAACATAGCCTTTTTTTTTTAACCTAAACCAACCTTAGCCTTAGCATTGGCCATTGTTGAAAAATAAACCTTAACATTGAAGGAAATTTGTGACGTTTCAAGAAATCATTAAGTGTATGAAGAACTCCTTACCAGTTTGAGTAAATGGTTGTCGCTAACTAACAATAATCAATGTTGAAAAAAATATGTATAAAGATAAATTTTGTCTACTCATTAAAAGTCACATGTCAATAATTAGCTGATACTATGTTGATGAAAAATGGGTATTGCTCAAATACCAATTGAATAATTATCAAAAGTCTGATGGGGAACACCCAGATGGGGGTAGATGGGTGATTTAAAATTTTTTTAATAAATTATTTATAAAATATGACTAAACTTTATCTTAAGATTTCACTCCAAATAAAAAACTAATTTTTATGGTTAATTGATATCCAAAGATTAACGATATATGTTGAGATATGTTAGGGATAATAATAATAATAATAATAACTACTAGAATAACCAACCTAGTAAACTCAACAATAATCTCAATAAATTAATCAATAATTGGTTATGGGTATAACTACCACAACCACCAAGATAACAAATCATCTAACTTAATAACTAATTAACCAATCAAACTAAGATATTCAAAGTTATCAACTAGAAAAAAAGCAGGAATAAATAGATATGCACTTTTTAGGAAAGCCCTGCAATATATTAAGATTAATCAAATTAACCTAATCTAGGCACTTCAAACATAATAACAAATATAAAGAAATAGACAATGAAGCTCAAGATTTTTTATGTGGAAAACCCCACAAACTTGTAGAGAAAAAACCACGAGGTCTAAGACCTATCAATCTAAATCCACTATTCGAAATCAAGTTACTCAGATTTAACTAGTCGTTTTACCCTAAAGACTTACTCTTTAGTACCTATAACTTGATCTACGTATGTGACACAACAACACTCTGTTGCTCCCTAATAGATCATCTGGTACCTTCAAAGGGATTTAATTCTTCAACCAACAATTCAAAAATCCAAATCCTTAAAAAGGATATCAGAAATGGTGTGGCAATAAGGCTTTCTCTCAAAGAGTCCCTCTAAAGAATAAGAGGTCTCTAAACTCTTACATATATACAAGTCTAATCTCTTAGCCCGAATCTTTAACCCTCAAAGGGTTATTAGATAGGTATATATAAGCACAAGTCAAAAGACTCCGAGTATCTTAAGTTTCTAAATTAAAGTTTGAGTGAAATTCATTCAAAATACGTTTCTAAACTCAACAGGACAGACATGACCACTTGAGGAGGCTTAAACCACTTGAGCACTCTACTTAAGTGTTTCATGCAGCTTGAGCAAGCTGACTACTTAATCGAGATTAACCACATGAGCATTCCCTTCTTTTTGAAAAAACATTTTAAAAAACTTTTTAGTCCAAAATTGACACCAAACTTTTTTATACCTCAAAGAAGCCTTATGTGCCACAAGCCAAACCTTTTTAGACATACCTTTTATTTCCTAATCGGATGAAAAGTAATCCTTAATCTTCAATGGAGAGAAAGTCATTATCTAAAAAGACTTCTATAGTCAAACATAAATTGGAACAAAATTGCCAGCGTATAAAAAAGACTCAATGTCATAACATTTGACACTTGTCAGATGGATCTTGCTAAAAAAATTTAATAAATGAAAAAAAAATCAATTAATTATGAAAAGCAAAAGAATATTATAATTATCTTAATTAATTCATTATGATAATTAAAATAAGTGATAATTATCACAATAAAGAAAATTATTAAATCTAGGAAAGAAATAGATAATATTAAAATAAAATTTCCAACCATAGACGGTTCGACCAAAATTTTTACAGTTATTAAAGAAATTCCATCAAGATTCAAGATTTCTGCAAAAGATGAATATTTGAAGATCTCTTAAAGAGTTGAATAACATCTAAAGATTTCTTGAAGAAATTGATCATTTTTTTCATTGAAAGGATTTATTATCTAGTGTCTATTTATGAAACCCCGAACTTTTGATCCAAAATTAAACATTAAATTGTTTAAATGTCTATAGTTGATGATAGTTGTTAGTAGTAAATGGTTGAATGGAAAAGACATTATCTAAAAACCTAGATTATAGTATATTCCTTCATACCACATGTGAACCAGTACTATAGTAAATGTTTTATATTGCTATTAATCATCAATACTGGTGAAATATAATTATAATATAGACATGTCATTCATATTCCTTCTAGTAGTTCACAAAGGAATATGAAGCATCAAAGTGCAAAAACTATCCTATGAGGAGGTGCCATGAATAATGTAAGATGGCAAATTCAAGAGATACATATAAAATAATGTAATTTTTTAAATATAATAAATTTATATATATATATATATATATATAGATAGATAGATAGATAGATAGATAGATAGATAGATATAAGCACTTTCTAAGTGCTAAAATTGTCAACACAATGTTACAAGCATAACTATATATTCATGTTTAATACAAGAATAGAGTCATTGTTTTGACAGTAATCCTCGAACACCTATGCCAACATGAGCTTTATGGTTGTTTATATTATCCCATCTATCGCCCTACTTTCATGTACACATGGTCCAAACATAGAAGCAATTTTTTCCATGCTCAAACACCCAATAGTAGACATTATGGTTTATTGTTTCATTTCAAACTATTATTGAATTAGTCCATATTATCCAAATTGTGTAAAGTTGCCCCAAATCTTCATCTAATCTTCTATAGACACTAACCATACTTGAACTTGGTGTGAGAGCCTATAATCTTCTTAAAGATGGAAATTACCCTAAGAAAAATATCTCCAAGGGAAATTTCCATCTCTTAGTTTTAGGTTGGCAAGGCCACAATTTTCTAAGACAAACATGGTACTAGTATCTGCACAAAGTATCAAAACACAAGAAAAACAAAATAAACAACTACCCACATTTAAAATGATAATCGTAAAATGACATAATGATCATTATTTAGACTAGAGAAAATATTGAGGTACATTGATTTGATGATTTATTTTAGCGTTGGAATAATAACAAATTTCAAAATCCATAACCAAATATTAATTGTAGGAGAAGTATATGTAAGTTTAAGATTAATGTAAATCACATTTTTCAATTAATCATGAAATATAAAGAATAAGGATAATATATGTATGTTTAGGATCAATTCAAAAACTCACATTTGACTTACATCGATCCCACAATGTTTTGTATCAAAGGGCATACTTACTAGTATTAAACTATCAAAGCCTAAAGAAAATGTAAGAAAATGATAAAGGATGTCATTGATTTATAACAACATCAAATAGTATTAAATTATGAAAAACTAAAGAAAAAGTAAGAAAATAATGAAGATTCAATCCTCTTATTTCTCTTTATACTAATAACATAGAGAAACTAGAAAAAATCGAGGAAGTTTCATTGCTCATATAAAATTCAAGGCATCTTTGATTTTATTCAATAGGGTGATTAGAACTTTATGGCTCTCAAATATGAAGTACATGAAGGCCTTCTTGTTTGACACAATGAATACTCCCATTATACTACTGTTATTCTTTTAAGTTTAAGTTCACAAAATGTATTGGTTAATGTTTG
Organism: Vitis cinerea var. helleri x Vitis riparia; assembly: GCA_946000715.1. NCBI lineage: Eukaryota > Viridiplantae > Streptophyta > Magnoliopsida > Vitales > Vitaceae > Vitis > Vitis cinerea var. helleri x Vitis riparia. Next base: position 18,107,264 of record OX253993.1, on the reverse strand, counting down.
GAAAATAGAAGAGAATTTAAGATTGTAATAATTTCTTAGGCATTAAAAAAATATTTCCCAATCTATGGTTTTGTTTTCCCAAAAATTGAATCTAGAAAAGCTCCTTGTATAAGCACAAAATTTTTTCAACTCTCAACAAGAAAATAGAGGAACCATATAAATTGAAGGATATGACTTGATCTACTTTCAAATGCAAATCAAATAAGAATAAGATTACCATGTGCTAAATCTTTGATCCAAGCCCGCAAGCTATTAATCGGAGACAGACTCATGTTTAGTATCTTATTTTTCTTATGAGATAATTGAGAATTTCATAGATCATTATTTGATGGCTAGGGTTCAAGTAACCAATGTGTTTGGTTTTATATTTGAAGGCTAAGGTTCAATGAATCAATGTGTATTAGGTTTTAAAAAGAGTGGGGTCCGCCAACCCAATTACCATTATATATAATAGGACCACTATTCTCAAGTAGTATGTGATTAGTCTTTTACAATTTTAAGTCCGAATTGTGTCAGCTCATTAAGACATTTTACTTGAATTTTAATAATTTTTTTTAGGGGTTTCTCTCTTTGAAAAGAATTTTCACACACAAGGAATCCTATTAAAAAAAAAACTTATTTTAGTTTTGTGTGTAAGATGTTTCATGTTTAATAAAATAAAAATAATTCAATTTTTTTTAGATCAAAATAAAAATAAGATGTTTTTATGTTTATTGAAGCTATCAATAGCTATACTTTTTTTATAAAAAAAAAGCATGAAAATAAAGTATTTTAATACCAAACAGCCTCACACTCCAATTTAAGAAACTAGCCTAATGTGTGATAAAAGATATGGAAAAGAAATTCAGATAATGTGCTTCTAAGCACCTATGGGAGGGGCCTTTGGTGCACACCACCATGGGCAACAAAACAACACAAAAAAAAGTTTGCTTTGTGGTTGGTTTAAGTCCCAATCCAGTGTTGTTTGAATTCAAGGCTAATAATATTCTCATTTGTAGTATTGAATGTTGAGATATGATTCTATGGTTGCAATGAGAGCTAAACAATGGCAACCTATTTCCAATTACATAGACTATGAAAATAACAACATATGGATCACTAAATAGTTGTTTTTGTATGTACAATGGAGAATTTTGGCAACTTAATTATTATTCAATTTAACTCATCAGAATTATTTATGTTCCTAGTAGTCTAAATGTATTTGTTTTTATAAATTTTTAGAATATAATTAAACAAATTAAGAAGGCTGAATTAATATAAATTAAATATATCTCAATGATTGTGAATGATTTAGATATTATAGTACTATCTCAGTTCACTTAACCATGTTATCCTCATACTAGAAAATCCGGATAGGGTGTTGTAGACAAGACAAATCTTAGCGCGTGTTGTCCCTATTGGCGGGGCCCATTCCAACCTTTCTTACACACCAAATCTTACTCTACTTTCACATATTCAATCTTAATACTAGTTGGTTAAGAATTGCACAATCTTCTTAGGGGGCATAATACTGACAACTCCATTTTTTACTCACATGAGTTTTGTTCCACTAAGACAACCTACCTTAACTGTTCTTTCAAGCTTGCTAAGTATGTTTTTCTTATTAATTTTTTTTCCTACACATTTTTTTAAAATGAAAATGAAATGTCATTAATGTATTAAATTCTATAAGAATGAATAAGGAGAGATAGTATAAGACTTAAAATAAAACCTTTCCATGAAAATGACCAATCATTCTCTTCTTATCTTAGAGAAGTGGGATAAAAATGATGCAAAGGATGAGTACCATACTCTACTTTGAAAATTTTAAAACTCTTACACAAAGCTTAGACAATAAGATGATAGCACCAAGTGGAATGGAAACAAAGAATGAAATGAAAATCATGCAAAACAACAATAAAGAAGATGAAGCCCATATGTAAGAGAAGGCAAAATAAAAATAAAAAAATAAAATATGACAAGGTAGTTGATATTTAAAACTTTGGTGAAATGGAACTAGCATAAAAATTTACATCAAACTCACAAAAGAACATAAGGAACTCTTTGTCTAAAATCACTATAAAAATAAACATATGAAACATCACCTTGTTCTTAACCAAATTAATCTAACCTTAACCTTAGCATTAGCCATTGTTGAAAAAATAAACCTAAACATTGAAATACATTTGTGATGTTACAAGAAATCATTATGTGTATAAAGAACTCCCTACTGGTTTGAGTAAATGGTAGCCACTAACCAATAATGATCAATATTAAAAAAAAAAGTATGTACAAAGACAATTTTTTTCCACTCATTAAAAGTCGCATGTCAATAATTCACTAACAATATGTTAACACTTGTTAGTTAGGCCTTTGTAAAAATAAAAATAAAAATTATAAATTAAAAATAATAAGCAAACAATTAATTATGATAAAGCAAAAAAAAAAGATTATCTTAATCAATTAACTATGATAATTAAAATAAATGATAATTATCACAATAAATAAGATGATTATCTCTTGGAAAGCAAGAGATAATATCGAAATAAAGTTTTCAACCCAATGAGTAAAAAGGTTCCTCTCATTTCAAAGCACACATTGAATACCAACAAAAAATTTTGAAATTGTTGAACAAATTCCTTCAAGATTCAAGATTTCTAGAAAAGATGAATATTTGAAGATCTCTTGAACATCTATTGAACAGTTAAAGAATATAAGAAGATGTCTTGAAGGAATTGATGATTTGAAGATTTTTTTTTTTTTTTGGAAAATTTATTATCTAGTGTCTATTTACAAAACCTTGACCTTTTGATCTAAAATCATATATTAAATTGTTTAGAAGGGTGTTTATGTCTTTATAAGAAGAATCAAAGGGAATATTAAAGATTGTAAAGTATAAATAAATCAACTTATAATTTTGTCAACAATTTTCTTATTTCATAAAATTTATGTGTAAAAAGTCATTAGGCCTAACCTACCAAAGAACCAAATTACCAATGTTGATGTCACTAATGGTTGTTAAATGTCAATATATAATTGTTGACACTTGTTAGGTGTAAATGGTGGAATAAAAATGACATTGTTTGAAAAACTTGATCATAGTATTTTCCTTCATACCACATGTGAACCAGTAGTAAAGCAAAGATTCTATACTGCTATTGATTATCAATTCTGGTGAAAGATATTCTACGAGCCAAAGATATCCTATGAGCATGTGCCATGAACAATCTAAGATGGCAAATTGAGGTGATATTTATATGATAATGTAAATCTATATATATATATATAATTGTTTTTTACACACTCATATGTCACCCAATATTATCCAGATAACTATATATATATATATATATATATATATATATATATATATATATATAAGCACTTTCTAGATGCTAATATTGTCAACACAATGTTACAAGAATAACTACATATTTATATTCAACACAATGTCATTTTTTTTTATACTAGTCCTCAAATACCCATGCCAACTTAAGCCTTGTCATTGTTTATTTTGTCCCATCTATAGTCCTACCTTCATGTACACATGGTGTAAGCATAGAAGCAATTTTGTCCATGCTCGAATACCCACCAATAGACATTGTGGTTTTATTGTTTCATTTCAGATTGCTATTGAATTAGTCCATATTATCCAAATCATGTAACGCTGCACCAAATCTTCCTCTAATCTTCTATGGAGACTGACCATACTTGAACATGATGTGTGAATCTGGAATCTTCTCAAAGATGGAAATTACCGTCAATAAAATATCTGCAAGGGAAACTCCTATCTCCTAGTTCTCTTAGTTTTAGGCTAGCAAGACCACACTCTTCTCACAGTTAAACATGGTGCTAGTATCTGCTCAAAGTATCAAAAAACAAGAAAATCAAAATAATAACTAATCACATTTAAAATGAAAATAGTAAAAGGACATAGTGATCAATATCTACCCCAAATAAAATACAAAGGTACATTTATTTAATGAGTTATTTTAGAGTTGGAATAGTAACAAATTTCAAAATTCATAATCAAATATTAATTATAAGAGAACTATAAGTAAGTTTAGGATTAATATAAATCACATTTTACAATTAATCATGAAATATAAAGAATATGGAAAGTATATGTAACTTTAGGATTAATTAGAAAACTCATATTTGACTTACATCCCACAAATGTTATGTATCAAAGGGCACACTAACTAGTATTAAACCATGAAAACCTATAGAAAAAGTAAGAAAATGATGAAAGATGTCACTGATTTAAAATGACATCAAATAATATTAAACTATAAAAAAGTAAGGAAAAAGTAATATATATATATATATATATATATATATACATATGACTTCATCCTCCTATTTCTCTTTATAGTAGTAACTTAGAGAAACTAGAAAAAAATCCAAGAAATTTCATTCCTCACATAAAATTAAAAGCATAATTGATTTTATTCATAGGGGACTAAAACTTTATGGCTCTCAAAGTATGAAGTACATGGAGGCCCTCTTGTTTGACACAATGACACTCCCATTTTACTACTACTATTCTTTCAATTTAGGGTTCACAAAATGTATATTTGAAAATTTGGGAAAATTGAAGAGAATTTAAGATTATAATAATTTCTTAGGCATTAAAAAAATACTTTCGAATCTAAGGTTTTCTTTTCCCAAAAATTAAATCCAAAGAAGCTCCTTGTATAAGCATAAAATTTCTTCAATTTTAAATAAGAAAATAGATAAACCATAAAAATTTAAAGATATGACTCAATCTACTTTCAAATGAGCGAAAGTTAAAGAAATCCCAAAGTACATATGAAAGACAAGCAAAAAAATAAATAAATAAATAAAAATTAGAATATAACAAGGTAGATGTTATTTAAAACTAAGGTGAAATGGAACAAACATAAAAATTTACATCAAACTCACGAAAGAACATAAGGACCCCCTTTATCTAAAATCACAACAAAAATAAACATATGAAACATAACCTTATTCTTAACCTAACTAACCCAACCTTAGCCTTACAATTGACCATTTTTGAAAAATAAACCTAGACATTAAAAGAAATTTGTGATATTTCAAGAAATCATTAGGTGTATAAAGAACTCCCTACCAGTTTGAGTAGATTGTCACCACTAACTAACAATGATCAATGTTGAAAGAAATATGTACAAAGAAAAATTTTGTCCACTCAAACGTGTCAATAATTAACTACTAACATGTTGACACTTGTTAGATGGTTAACTAATAACATGTTGACACTTGTTAGACGGGTCTTGCAAAAAAATAATTTGATAAATTAAAAAATAAAAAGAAATTAGTTAATTGTGATGAGGCAAAAGAATATTATAATTATATTAATTAATAAAGTAATTATAATAATTAAAATAAATAATAATTATCACAATAAAAAAGATGATTATGTCTAGGAAAACAAGAGACAATATCAAAATAAAATTTCTAACCCAATAAGTAGAGGGCTCCTCTCATTTGAAAGCATGCATTGAAGACCAACGAAAATTTTTATAGTTGTTGAAGAAATTCCTTCAAGATTCAAGATTTCTTCAAAAGATGAATATTTGAAGATCTCTTAAAGAGCTAAAGAATATCAAAGATTTCTTGGAGAAATATTTGATTATGCAAAGATTTTTTTTCATTGAAAGAATTTATTATCTAGTGTCTATTTATGAAACCCCATCCTTTTGATCCAAAATTAAAATTAAATTGTTTAAATGGTGTTTGTGTATTTAGTAGAAGAATTGATTACTACTCAAAAAGTACTATTTGATAGCTTGTAATAAACTCTTTTAAACACTTTTGAGTAGTAGTTATCACCTTTTAACCCAATTAACATATTAAGGACCCTTGCAATCAATTCTAATCAAATTGTGTTAAGTTTTGGTGTTTTGATAGCTTTTTGATCACCAAAGCAATTAAAGATTGAGGAGAGTTCTTTGGAATCCATGGCAAAGTAATGGAAAGCTCAGAAACATGTAGAACCGAAGCTTTGAAGTCCTTTGCCATAAGCAAATCCGGAATGCAAGGAGTAAAAGATGTCCAGACAGGGCGTCCGGACAGGATGGCGGCGGAACCTCACATTAAGTCAATGATCCGGACAACACATCCGGATAGGATATGCTATCATCCGGGTGTAATGTTCACGAGTGCCGTGTGCTTCTCCCTGAGGGAGTCCGGATAGGGAAGCGTGCCACATGTCCTCTTGGGGAATCCGGATGGAGTTGATCCTAATAGCCTTGCGTGCTCCATGTCATCCAGGAGAGGGGTCCCTACACCTTGCATAGGCAGACGGTCCCCCTTGCGACATAGCTCCTTCCACCCGAGGGAATCCGGATGGAGTTGATCCGGATAGCCTGGCGGCACGGGATATCTCACATCCGGATGGGAGAGAAGGACGTTTCAACTTCTCTGGTCAGACATATCCGGATCCTCTGATAGCGCTTACCTGAACAGTTTTTCTCTCAGTATACAGTGCCGCGGTATTCTCCTAAAGCTTCCTGATATTTCTGACCGACATCTTGAGATGTTTTGCTTTAGATATTTGTTGTCTAAATCCCCAAACTCTCCTTGTAACCCACCTATCATAGGATTCCTTAGTCTTTAAGTAAGAACAAAGGGGTGAATAACCTCTTATATATAGTTGTAATTTTCTTTACAAATGGGATATATAGAATATAGATCTCTTGGGAGCTTGTTCTTGGAGACAACCTTTTGTAATAGTAAGAAATATATTTTACAGAGCACTTACTCTGTTTTTCCTTCATATTTTTGTTTTCTCGTTCTTTTTATTTCTAGCCAACCAAACTCTGAGGATTTTTCCTTAGAGAATGAGTGGTTAGACTCTTCGTCTCTTGGAGTGAAGAAAGCCGGGTAAGTTTCTTCATGCATAAATTGGAAGTTTTGTTGTTTTAGTTTTTAATGAAGAGAAAGTATGACCCGTTAATGGTTTTTATCTTTTTAGTTAACTTAAAACGCCTTTAACTTACCTGGGCCAAAACTTGATAAGGCAAGTGGTCCCCGTCCATTGAGATACACTAGTTTATCTCTTGCGAGCCTTTAGGAGGTGGTTTGAAGGTAGGATTTTCTAGAATAGCCAACACTTGGTAAGCTTTTGGACTCTAAGGAGACATCCATTAGTTATCTCTTGCGAGCTTGAGAAAGGAAGTCCAAAGTTAAAGATCACCTTGAATGGTAAATGCTAGGTGAGAGGCATGAGCCATTGCAAAATGCATCAGTGAGAGGGATTTAGTGTTTGAACCCATTAAGGGGAAGCATCTGTACCACACCGGTTAGAGAATTAACTATATGTTAATTCTCTAATGCGATGAAAAGAAACAAGTGACCGGAACTCCCTTTTTGTATGAGGAATCTGAGCCTAGTGATCTAAACTCCAAGAAACACTTTTCTTTGTAAGTAAAATCAGTTACTATTTTTGGTTAGTTTAAAAGCAAACCTTTTTCATTTAAACATCTTTATGTTTTATTTTAAAGCTAACCTTGAAATGAAAAGGCACCAATTCAACTTTGAATTAATATCAATTGTAGAGTGAAAACCCATCCCAGTGAATGACCCTAGAGCCACTATGCTATGCTAGCTAAGGCTATCTTAGTACATGGTGTAATAAGTTATAAATTTTTTTGATTACTCCCTGAGGACCACAATCAAGGGACACCAGCTGGACACGAATCAAATGGCACCACTGTCAGGGACCATTGAGAAGACATGAATTAGCTGAGACACCAATTGGGAACGAATCAAGAATCAAGGGGCATATTAATGATTGTAAAGTATAAATAAATCAGCTTACAATTTTATTAACAATTTTCTTATTTGAGAAATTTTTTTGTGTTAAAAGTCATTAAGTCGTAGCCTAGTAAAGAACCAGATTACCAATATTGATGTCACTAGTGGTTGCTAAATATTTATAGTTGGTGACAATTGTTAGATGTAAATGGCAAAGTGGAAATGTCATTATGTGAAAAACTGGATCATGGAGTGTTCATTCATGGGACATGTAAATGGTGCATCTAGCCTAATCAGCATTGCAATAGCTTGTTAAATAAAAGGAAAGTTTTTTAAGAAAGCGAAGTCCATAGTCCATGGTTCCCTTTAAACAGCTCAAGATACATTCACAACTTGCTTGTTAGCCTCTATGGGAGATTGAAATTGTTGATAGGCTTTTTTTATTGCATGGATAACAACTTGTCTTGTAAACATGAGATATTGCAAGAAACCAAAATAAGTTGCCTATAAAAGGGTTTGATCAACTGGATGATCATTAGCTGGGTTACTCATAGGTTTGATAGTCATGAGCATGTTTAAGTGAGAGTACTCAAGCATTTTCATCCCACTGAGTAAGTCTCTAAGATACTTTGTTTAGGAAACAAAAATACTACCATAAAAGTTTTGAACTTCCAACCTGAGAAAGTAATGAACTTGCCCAAGTCCTCTAAAGAAAACTCTTTGCTTAATGTATGCATGAGATTATCAATGGTGGTTGTATCATTTTCAATGACTATAACATCATCCACATAAATCAATATTAGAATAATGGGGTGACCTATATGTTTAGATGAGTAAGGATAGGACTACTTTACCACAATGAAAACCCATATGGAGAAGGAAACTAAGAGTCTATTGAACTAGGCTCTCAAAGTTTGTTTCAAACCATAGAGAGAATGATTAAGAAAACATACATGATTGGGAAAGTCTTCATTTACAAAGCTATGGGCTAGCTACTCCATGAACACCTACTCCTTGAGAAACCAATGTAAAAAGGCATTATTGACATATAGTTGCCTCATAGTCCATTTTAAAGATACTGTGAGTGAGAGGATCAAATGAATCCTTGTACATTTGATTACTAGATTGAAAGTTTCATAGATATAAATTAAAAAAAGTAGAAACGATGAATTAATATAAATTAAATATATCTCAATGATTGTGAATGATTTTAGATATTATAGTACTATCTTAGTTCAATTAACCATATTGTCCTCATACTAGAAAATTCAGATAGGGTGTTTTAGACGAGACGACTCTTGGGGTGTGCTATCCTTATTGGGCTTGGCCCGTTCCCCACAAGAAAATGCATGTACCTTTAACCTTTCATAAACACCAAATCTTGCTCTACTTTCACACATTCAACCTTAACACTAGTTGGTTGAGAATTGCACCACCTTTTTAGGGGGCATAATACTAACAACTCCATTTTTTATTCACATGAATTTCGTTCCACTAAGGCAATGTACCTTATCTGTTCTTTCAAGCTTGCTAAGTATGTTTTCTTTTTCTTTTTTTCTTTTTTTTTCCTATACATATTTTTAAAAATGAAAATGAAATGTCATTAATGTATTAAATTCTAAAAGCATGAATAAGGAGAGATAGTATAAGTGAAAAGACTTACAATAAAAAGCTTTCCATGAAAATGACCAATCATTCTCCTCTTATCTTAGAAAAGTGGGATAAAAATGATGCAAAGGATGAGTACCATACTCTGAAAATTTAAAAACTCTTACACAAACCTTAGACAATAAGATACAAGCACCAAGTGGAATGAAAACAAAGACTGAAATGAAAATCATTCAAACAACAATAAAGAAGATGGAGCCCATATGATAGAGAAGCCAAAAAAAAAAAAAAGAATATAACAAGGTAGCTAATATTTAAAACTTCGGTGAAATGGAACTAGCATAAAAATTTACGTCAAACTCACAAAAAACCATAAGGAACTCTCTGTCTAAAATCACTTTAAAAATAAACATATGAAACACAACCTTGTTCTTTACGTAACTAATCCAACCTTAGCCACAACATTAGCCATTGTTGAAAAAATAAACCTGAACATTGAAATACATTTGTGATCGATGAAATCATTAGGTATATAAAGAACTCCCTACTGGTTTGAGTATATGGTGGCCACTAACTAACAATGATCAATGTTGAAAAAAGTATGTACAAAGACAATTTTTTTCCACTCATTAAAAGTCGCATGTCAATAATTAACTAACAATATGTTAACACTTGTCAGATGGGCCTTGTACAAAAAATAATTTTATAAATTAAAAATAATAAGAAATCAATTAATTGTGATAAATTAAAAAAATTATAATTATCTTAATTAACTAACTATGATAATTAAAATAAATGACAATTATCACAACAAATACGATGATTATCTCTAGGAAAGTAAGAGATAATATTGAAATAAAATTTTCAATCCAATAAGTAAAGAGTTCCTCTCATTTCAATGCACACATTGAACACCAACAAAATTTTTGTAGTCGGTGAACAAATTCCTTGAAGATTCAAGATTTCTTGAAAAAATGAATATTTGAAGATCTCTTTAACAATTAGAATATAAGAAGATTTCTTGAAGAAATTAATGATTTGAAGATTTTTCTTATTGGAAAGTTTATTATCTAGTGTCTATTTACAAAACCCTGACTTTTTGATCTAAAATTATAAATTAAATTGTTTGAAAGGGTGTTTGTGTCTTTATAAGAAGAATCAAAGGGCATATTAAAGATTGTAAAGTATAAATAAATCAAATTACAATTTTGTCAATAATTTATTTATTTCAAAAAATTTATGTGTGAAAAATCATTAGGCCCTAGCTAGCCTACCAAAGAACCAAATTACCAATGTTGATGTCACTAACGGTTGCTAAATGTCAATATATAATTGTTGATACTTGTTAGATGTAAATGGTGGAATGAAAATGATATTGTTTGAAAAACTTGATCATAGAATTTTCCTTCATACCACATGTGAACCGGTAGTAGAGAAAATATTCTATATTGCTATTGATTAGCAATTCTAGTGAAAGATGTTCAATGAGTAGGTGCCATGAACAATCTAAGATGGTATATATAAGCAATTTATATGTGCTAATATTGTCAACACAATGTTACAAGCATAACTACAAATTTATATTCAACACACTCATAAATTCATTATTTTTATTTTTTTCAGTGGTCCTCGAATACCCATGCCAACTTGAGCATTGTCATTGTTTATTCTGTCCCATCTATAGTCCTACCTTCATTTACACATGGTGTAAGCATATAAGCAATTTTGTCTATGCTCAAATACCCACCAATAGACATTGTGGTTTTGTTTCATTTCAAACCAGTATTGAATTAGTCCATATTATCAAAATTGTGTAAAACTACCCCAAATCTTCCTCTAATCTTCTATGGAGACTGACCATGCCTGAACATGATGTGTGAATCTGGAATCTTCTCAGAGATGGAAATTACCTTCAAGAAAATATCTGCAAGGGAAACTCCTATCTCCTAGTTCTCTTAGTTTTAGGCTAGCAAGACCACACTCTTCTCACAGTTTAACAAGGTGCTAGTATCTGCTCAAAGTATCAAAAAACAAGAAAATCAAAATAAATAACTAATCACATTTAAAATGAAAATAGTAAAAGGACATAGTGATCAATATCTAGCCCAAATAAAATACAAAGGTACATTTATTTAATGAGTTATTTTAGAGTTGGAATAATAACAAATTTCAAAATTCACAATCAAATATTAATTATAGGAGAACCATATGTAAGTTTAGGATTAATAAAAATCACATTTTACAATTAATCATGAAATATAAAAAATGGGGAAATTATATGTAAGTTTAGGATTAATTCAAAAACTCATATTTGACATACATCCCACAAATGTTATGTATCAAAGGGCATACTAACTATTATTAAACCATGAAAACCTAAAAAGGGGTAAGAAAATGAGAAGGATGTCATTGATTTAGAATGACATCAAATAATATTAAAATATAAAGAAAAATAAGGAAAAAGTAAAAAAAAAAAAAAAAAATGAATACTTCGTCCTCTTATTTCTCTTTATACTAGTAACTTAGAGAAATTAGAAAAAATCAAGGAAATTTCATTTCTCACATAAAATTAAAAAGCATCTTTGATTTTACTCATATGGGGACTAGAACTTTATGGCTTTCGAGTATGAAGTACATGGAGGCCCTCTTGTTTGATACAATGACACTCCCATTTTACGACTACTATTCTTTCAATTTAGGGTTCACCAAATGTATGTGTAAATTTAAAAAAATTGAAGAGAATTTAATATTATAATAATTTAGGCATTAAAAAAATACTTTCAAATCTAGGCTTTTGTTTTCCCAAAAATTAAATCCAAAGAAGCTCCTTTTATAAGCATAAAATTTCTTCAATTTTCAATAAGAAAATAGAAAAACTATAAAAATTTAAAGATATGACTCAATTTACTTTCAAATGAGCAAAAATTAAAGAAATCCCAAAGTAATACAAACTAAACAAGAATAAGATTACCATATGCTAAATCTTTGATCCAATCTCATAATTTGTTAATCAAAGATAGACTCATGTTTGGTATCTTCTGCTTCTTCTTATGCAAGAATTGACAATTTCATAGATCATTGTTTGGTGGCTAGGGTTCAACTAGCCAATATGTGTTAGGTTTTATATATTTGAAGGTTAGGGTTCAATGAATCAATGTGTATTAGGTTTCTAAAGAGAATGGGGCCCACCTTAGCTACAATTATCTATAATGGGATTACTATTCTCAAGTATTGTGTGTGATTAGCCGTTTACAATTTAACATTGTGTTGTGTCCACTCATTAAGAGATTTTACTTGAATTTTAATATATATTACAGTTTCTCTCTTTGAAAAGATTTTTCACACACAAGGAATTATAAAAAAATTTCAAAAAACAAAAACAAACCCTTATTTTGGGTCACTGTGTAAGATGTTTCATGTTTAATGAAATTGTAATAATTTGAATTTTGTTTACATTGAAGTAAAAATAAGATGTTTTATATTTATTGAAGCTATTAATAGTTGTACTTTTTTTACAATAAAATATAGTATTTTAATACTAAATAATCTCACATTCCAACTTAATATACTATCATAATGAGTGATCCAAGATATGGAAAAGAAATTGGGATAATGTGCCTCTAAGAGCCTATAGGAGGGGCCTTTGGTGAACACCACCATGGCAAGCAAAACAACCCAGGAAGGAATTTAATCTATGGTTGGTTTAAGGCCCAACCAATGGTTGGGAGTTACTTGAATTCAAGGCTAAGAATTTTCTCATTTGTAGTATTGAATGTTGAGGTGTAATTTCATGGCAATAATGAGAGTTGAACAATGGCCAACCTATGTCCAATTACATAGAGTATATCATTATTGAAAATAACAACATATGGTTCACCAAAAAGTTATGTTTGTAACTATAATGGAAAATTTTGACAACTTAATTATTATGTCATTTAACTCAAAAGAATGATTTATATTACCAACAGTAAATGTATTTGTTTTTATAGGTTTTTACCATATAATTAACCAAAGTGGGAAGACTGAATTAATATAAATTAAACATATCTCAATGATTGTGAATGATTTTAGATATTATAGTATCTATCTTAATACAAACCCACGTACCTTTAACCTTTTGTAAACACCACATCTTGCTCTACTTTCACATATTCAACTATAACACTAGCTAGCTAGTTGAGAATTACACCACCCTATTAGGGGGCATATATTGACAACTCCATTTTTTACTCACATGAGTTTCATTTTGCTAGCTAAGGCAATCTACCTTGACTGTTCGTTCAAGCTTACTAAGTATGTTTTCTTATTTTCTCTTTTTTTTTCTATAAATATTTTTTTAAATGAAAATAAAGTATCATTAATGTATTAAATTCTATAAGCATGAATAAGGAGAGATAGTATAAGAGCAAAGACTTAAAATAAAACCTTTCCATGAAAATGACCAATCATTCTCCTCTTATCTTATAGAAGTGGGATGAAAATGATGAAAATGATGAATACCATACTCTACTTTGGAAATTTAAAAACTCTTACACAAACCTTAGACAATAAGATTCCAACACCAAGTGGAATGGAAACAAAGAATGAAATGAAAATCATGCAAACAACAATAAAGAAGATGGAATCCATATGAAAGAAAAACCCCCAAAAAAATATAAAATAAAATAAAATATGACAAGGTAGTTGATATTTAAAACTATGGCGAAATGGGACTAGCATAAAACTTTACATCAAACTCACAAAAAAACATAAGGACCTCCCTATCTAAAATCACAATAAAAATAAACATATAAATCATAACCTTGTTCTTAACATAACTAATCCATCCTTAGCCTCAACATTAGTCACTGTTGAAAAAATAATCCTAAACATTCAATTACATTTGTGATGTTTCAAGAAATCATTAGGTGTATAAAGAACTCCCTACTAGTTTGAGTAGATGGTCGCCACTAACTAACAATGATCAATGTTGAAATAAATATGTATGAAGAAAATTTTTTTCCACTCATTAAACGTTGCATGTCAACAATTAAGTAATAATATGTTGACACTTGTTAGATGGGCCTTATAAAATAATATTTTTACAAATTAAAAATAATAAGATATCAATTAATTGGGATAAAGAAAAAGAATATTATAATTATCTTAATTAATTAGCTATGATAATTAAATAAATGATAATAATTGTAATAAATAAGATGATTCTCTAGGAAAGCAAGAGATAATATCAAATTTTCAACCCAATAAGTAAAGGGTTCCTCTCATTTCAAAGCACACATTGAATACCGATAAAAAAAATTTGCAGTTGTTGAACAAATTCTTCCAAGATTCAAGATTTCTTGAAAATATGAATATTTCAAGATCTCTTGAATAGTTAAAGAATCTGAGAAGATTTCTTGAAGAAATTAATGATTTGAAGATTTTTTTTTTATTGGAAAATTTGTTATCTAGTGTCTATTTACAAAACACTAACCTTTTGATCTAAAATTATATATTAAATTGTTTAGAAGGGTGTTTGTGTCTTTATAAGAAGAATCAAAGGGCATATTAAAGATTGTAAAGTATAAATAAATCAACTTACAATTTTGTCAACAATTTTGTTATTTTAGAAAATTTATGTGTAAAAAATCATCAAGCCCTAGCCTATCAAAGAACCAAATTACCAATGTTGATGTCACCAATGGTTGCTAAATGTCTATATATAATTGTGACAGTTGATAGATGTAAATGGTGGAATGAAAATGACATTGTTTGAAAAACTTGATCATAGTATTGATTCATGCCTAATTGGTGTCTCAGCTGATTCGTGTCCAGTTGGTGCTCCTTGATGGCGGGAGTAATCAACAAAATTTATAACCTATAACACCATGAACTAGGGTAGCAAAGAAAAAGCTACTATAGCATAGTGGCTCTAGGATCGTTCACTGGGAAGGGTACTCAAACTAAAAATGATACCAATTCAAAGTGAATTGGTGCTGTTTCATTTCAAGATTTAGCTTAAGAAATAAAGCACAAACTTTGGTTGAAAAAGGTTTGGACTTAGATTAACAACACAACAAGTGATGAAAATTACTTAAGAAGAAAAGCATTCCTTGGAGATTCAGGTTTACAGGGGAGGTTCCTCATGCAAAAGCATAGCTCCGGTCAGTTGGTTCATTTCCTCACATTAGAGAATTAACATAAAGTCAATTCTCTAACAGGTGCTGCACAAATGCATCCCTCAATTGGATTTCAGCTTTAATTCTCTCACTGATGCAACTTGCAATGGTTTGAGCCTCTCACTTAGCCTTTACCATTCAAGGTGATCTTTAACCTTGGATTACCCGTCAAAAGCTCGCAAGAGATAACTAATGGATGTCTCCTTAGAGTCCAAAAGCTTACCAAGTGTTGGCTATTCTAGAAAATCCTACCTTCAAGTCACCTCCCAAAGGCTCGCAAGGGGTAAACTAGTGCATCTCCATGGTTAGAGATCACTTGCCTTACCAAGTGTTGGCCCAGGTGATTTAAAGGCGTTTTAAGTTAACTAAAAACATTAGAAACCAGTCACGGGACACTTTCTTTCCATTCATAGCTGAAACCACAAAGCTTCTAATTCTTGCACTTGGAACCTTTCCCGACAACCTTAACTCCAAGGAACTAAAAGATTTAGTTACTCATTCTCTGGGGAAAACTCCTCAGAGAGTGCATAACTTAGTAAATAAGTAAAAAACACAATCAAAGTGAGAAGGTAAAGCAGAGCTCAAGCTCTGTATATTTCTTCCTTTGAAACTTTTACAAAAGGTTCATCACCCTAAGAACAAGCTCCTCGGGCTATATTTATACCAAAAATTACATAATCAGCTATTACATGGATATTTTAGCCAAATTCCTAACTTAAAAACTAAGGAATCCTATAATTGGTGGCTTACAAGGAGAATTTGGGGATTTAGACAACAAAAATCTAATGAAAAATATCTCCAAGTGTCGGTTACAAATATCGGGAAGCACTAAGGACCACTTCGCAGGTGAAAAGTGAGGTCTGCGAAATTTCGCAGGTGCACAAGAAGGGCTGCGAAATTTCTTTGCAGCAAAAGGCTGATTCAACACCTTTGCGAAGTTGACTTACATCTTGTGGTGTTTGGCTTCCATCGCGGCGTGAAGCTTCAGGGGAAATCCATAGCACTGTGCAAAAGTGTTGCGAAATCATTCCGCAACAAAAGGCTGATTTCGCAACACTTTGCTGAATCCTTCTTTCAGCTTGGAGCAGTCATCTTCCAAAGGCTGTAACTTCCTCATTTCAACTCCAAATTGTACACGGTTTGAAGCATTGGATTGTTGACTTCCTAAGATTTCAAATGACATATAGTATACATATTTTGGACTTCAGAAAGTGCTCCAAAAGTGGCTGCAGTGACTGTCATCAAGAATGCTTCATGGCTGGATTCTCTTTGCTTTCCCTTGCATTCCAGACTTGTTTATGGAAAAAATGCTTCAAAGCTTTGATTCTTCATGCCTCTAAGCTTGCCATTCTTTTCCAAGGATTCCATAAAAATCTCCTCAATCTCATAATGCTTTGGTGATCAAAATACTAACAAAAACACCAAAACTTACACAATTTGATTAGAATTGATTGAAAGGAGCCTTAACATGCTAATTGGGTTAAAAGGCACTAACTACTACTCAAAAGTGTTTAAAAGGATTAATTATAAGCTATCAAATAGCACTTTTTGAGTAGTAATCAAGTATTTTCCTTCATATCACATGTGAACTAATAGTAGAGAAAATATTCTATATTGCTTTTGATTATCAATTCTGGTGAAAGATATCCCATGAGCAAGAACCATGAACAATCTATGATGTAAAATTGAGGTGATACATACATATATATATAAGCACTTTCTAGGTGCTAATATTGTCTACACAATGTTACAAGCATAACTACATATTTATATTTAACACAAGCATAGAGTCATTTTTTTTTTTTTTACAATAGTCCTCGAATACCCATGCTAACTTGAGCCTTGTCATTTTTTATTTTGTCCCATCTATAGTCCTACCTATTGGTGCACGGTTCAAATGTAGTGTGTCGTCTAGATCTCAAGGGCTAGATGGAGCGATCAACTATGTTTGCCCATCTAGTCTACTCGAGACGTGGACGAATTTGTTCCCTACACAAAAGGATGTCCAAACAGGTTGTTCGGGCACTCTCCTCTGATGCTTAAGTCAATAATTGGCTTGAGCAAGAAAATGGTGTTTGCAGAAAGAAAGCAACATACCTTTCTTGGATTCTGTGTGGCTATTTATTCTTGTTCATGTGTAACGCCTTTTCTGGCATCTTAATAACACCTTAGTTGCACTTGATTATGCGATATTATGGCATTGACTATTGATGCATAATGACTGTCATGCCTTGATGAGTCGCCAATAATGGAATGTTTCCTTGTAACAATTGTATTTATTATGGAGCATGCCTGGTGCACAATCTACATTTGGAGGTTATTCAGGCACTAGTCTTATTGTTTCTGTCTAAGGATCGTCTATTTGCATTCTAGTTTTGGGATAGATAGACCAGTCACACAACCTTAAGGCCCTTCTAGCAAACGGTCGTAAGTGCATTTCCCCTAGACAGCCACAAGTGCCAATGGTTGTCAGACGCCCTTGTAGAGAGGGTCCTACATTACCTTTATGTACACATGGTGTACGCATAGAAGCAATTTTATCCATGCTTAAACACCTACCAATAGACATTATGGTTTAATTGTTTCATTTCGAACTAGTATTGAATTAGTCCATATTATCCAAATTGTGTAAATCTACCCAAATCTTCCTCTAATCTTCAGTGGAGACTAACCATGCCTAAACATGATGTGTGAATCTAGAATCTGCTCAGAGATGGAAATTACCTTAAGTAAAACATCTCCAAGGGAAATTTCTATTTCTTAGTTCTCTTAATTCTATTAGTTTTAGGCTAGCAAGACCACAATCTTCTTGAAGTTAAACATGGTTCTAGTATCTGCACAAAGTATTAAAAGACAAGAAAATCAAAATAAATAACGGATCACATTTAAAATGACAATAGTAAAAGGACATAGAGATCAATATCTAGCCCAAATAAAATAAGAAGGTATATTTATTTAATGAGTTATTTTAGAGTTGGAATAATAACAAATTTCAAAGTTCATAATCAACTATTAATTATAGGAGAACCATATGTAAGTTTAGGATTAATATAGATCACATTTTACAATTAACCATGAAATATAAAGAATAGGGAAAGTATATGTAAGTTTAGGATTAATTCAAAAACTCATATTTGACTTACATCCTCCAAATGATATGTATCAAAGAACATACTAATACGAAGGGGTGAATCTATTAATAGCATTCAAGGTTAAACATGACTCCTAGAGAATTACCAAAATACGAAGTTCTCTTCTCCTTTCATTCTCTTCTTTCTTTTTTATTTGGACTTGGCTGATAGGGTCTTTCTGGTTGGGCGAGCACATCCGATTCTAAAGTCCTTTCTTAAACCACTTCTTGTTCAGTTTCTGAAAGATAGAGATAAGCTTTCTAATAAATGAGATTGAGTTCCATGAATATGCAGGCTAGAAAGATGCTATTTGCTGCTATTCCATCTATTTGTGTTCTTTCTCAAACACTGAAAAATCAAATTCCAAAACGAGTTAAAATCTTTTTCTTTTCCTTTTTTTTTTTTTTTTTTTTTTTGGAACCCTCCCCTTTGCTCTTATTCTATTAAAGGTGGTCCTTTCCCTTAGGTATCTCCTCATGGATGAGCTCCATAAAGTCGTTGCTCAATTCTACCCATCCACGTTGGGGGGAATGTATGGTGGATCATGTACATCACCAGGTGCTTCTGGGGAGCCCTCTTTCTTTCTTCCAGCTTAGGGAAACGAGTCCCAGGACCCAACAAATACAGCAGCTTCAGAAGGACATGGTAGGACTCGCCAAGATTTTCTTCAAGAATTGAAACAAGATCGCTCTCTTAACCTAACCTTTAGGAATTAACTTATCATACAATAAGATATTTGAAGTTATGGTTGAGATTTTGAAGAAAAAAGGAGTGCACATAGAGGATACAAACAATATCCATGCAGGTATCGATATTTGGTTATCCGATACCATGGAGCTGGAACCAGTTTCCAGAAATCGGAAACTTAAGCAATTCTTAAAAAATCCTTCAAATAGTTGAGACAAAAGTAAATATTATCACGCCATACTATCAGCCATAACTGAGTTAAATAGCCCCTTTGTTCCCCATTCATAGTTCATATGTTTTATAATTTTATTTCTATTCTTTTTTTCTACTATGCCCCTGGTCTGCTGCATATCATATCAACCAATTGCATTGTTGCCTTAATGATGTCCTTTCTAATCTTATTTGTATTCTGATTGAGGGTTTCATATCTCAAAGAAGAGGTAGACTAGTCCCCGAAAATTCTCGTTAATAAAGCGTTGCATTTGGGTTCAAAATCTTCTTTTTTAGAGGCAAGTAGTGAGTTAGCAAAAGAAGAGAAGCTTTGTACAAGGAAAAGAAAAGCTTAATGAACGACTTGGAAAGGGCTTTTTTCCAAGTCAGCCATGCTATCGGTCATACAATGATGGCATTGTGAATCTCATTCCTATTCAAGTTTTTTGGACCAAGTTAGATCTAACCTTTCATTCCTTAGAGAGGGAGAAGGGTAAGGGGAAAGGGGAAAGGGGAAATGGTGGGTGGCACCTTACGTGCTTTTTTAGGAGGAGTTCAATGTATTCGGATGGAAGGGAAGAGCATATCGGAAACAAATGGGGCATCTATGGAAAGAATATATTTTATGCCTTGTCTACTAAGCAGCCATTTATATATATATATATATATATATATATATATATATATATATATATATATATATAAATTAAATAGGGAATCCATTTTAGGTCTAAATAAGATCAGTAGGAAACAGTCTTCAGTCAATGTATGTCAAATATCCATGATCGTAGACCAACCTCATTCTCATTTTGGTTTTAGTATTATGTTATGGATCTTGGTTTGTGCTTTATGGCTTTTCCACTCATGACATGACTTGTCTTACTTGTCTGTTGCCTCAAGAAAGACATATAAGCAATTCGTTCAAGAAATTCCTACCTCTCTATCTATCTCTGAGATGTTTGGATTTTTCAAAACTCCATGGACATGCAGAAGAGAAATGTTATCCCCACTTGGACCAAGACATAGCTGTTGAATTTTGAATTTTGCCTTAGTATCTGCTGGAATTTGAATTTTGAAGTTAAATATTACAGCTGGAGTCTTACACAAAATCTGCAACATCCAAATATTTTCTTGTTTTTATTTGGTCAAGATTTGGTTTCTATTTTATAGGAAGTAGTTGTTCATCATCTAGTAGCTTGATTTTTTGCTATTCTAATGTCATATCAGTTACAAGCTCATATATAAATCCAACACTCTTCATCAATAAAATATGTATTCCAACAGCCCAAAAATATATATTCTGCATAAGTGTTTAATCTTAGATCAACATTGTGGTATCAGAGCGGAAGTTATCTTGAGGGGCCAATGAGTTGAGTGAGCCTAAATACCTTGAGATTTCCTAAACACGTAAAAACCGATGAGATGAGTGAACCCAAACACCTTCGAAAATTATCTAGCAATGGAGGAGTCAAGTTTCACACTTGCACCATCAATTATTGATGGAGACAATTATGAAACTTGGGTTGTTAGAATGACAATTCATCTACAAGCACTTGATGTTTGGGAAGTAGTGGAAGAAAATTATGAAGTTCCTCCCCTGTGAGCCAATCCAACTGTGGCTCAAATGAAGTTGCATAAAGAAAGAAAGACAAGAAAGGCTAAAGCGAAGGCTTTCTTGTTTGCTGCAGTTTCACCATCAATTCTCATCAAAATCATGAAAATTGATTCAGCTACAGAAATTTGGGAGTACCTCAAGGAGGAATACAAAGGAGAGGAAAGAATCAAGAACATGCAGGTGATAAACTTGATTCGAGAATTTGAAATGAAGAAAATGAGGGAGTCTGATGTTGTTAAACACTATGTTGCACAAACAGGTTTGAAACTCATTTATGATGTTTTGTTTGTGCCTGACATTGACCAAAACTTACTCGGTGTTGGACATCTCATTGAGAAAAGATTTAAAGTTTATTTTGAAGATAGGAATTGCATTATCAAGGATGTTGAAGGAAAAGAGGTATTCAACATAAAAATGAAGTGCAAGAGTTTTTCCTTGAATTTACTAGAAAATGAGCATGTTGTTGTTTTACAACAAGATAGCACAACAATACTTTGGCATAGAAGGCTCGGGCACTTTCATCATGATGTTGTGCTCTACATGAAGAAAAATCGAATAGCTAAAGGACTTTTTGACTTAGAAAAAAATCTTCCTATATGTGCTACTTGTCAATATGGGAAGCAAACTAAACTTCCCTTTCCAAAGAAAACATCCTGGAGAGCAACCCAAAAACTGCAACTGGTGCATACTGATGTTGGTGGACCTCAAAAGACGCCATCCTTGAAAGGGAATGCAGGCATTGTTCACTAGCTCATTGCACCATATAATCCACAGCAAAATGGAGTCGTGGAAAGGAAAAATAGAACGATTTTGGAGATGACAAGATGCCTTCTGCATGAAAAAGATCCGCCTAAAAAAATTTGGGCTGAAGCTGCAAGTACATCAGTATATTTGCTTAACATATTGCCAACAAAAGCGTTAAAGAAGCATACCCCTTTCGAAGTTTGGTTTGAGTTTCTACATGGAAGACTTGGAGTTTGCATCTACTAAGTCAAGGAGGAGTGTTGAATTTTGAATTTTACCTTAGTATCTGTTGGAATTTGAATTTTGAAGTTAAATATTGCAGTTGGAGTCTTGCACAAAATCTGCAACATCCAAATATTTTCTTATTTTTATTTGGTCAAGATTTGGTTTCTATTTTATAGGAAGTAGTTGTTCATCATCTAGTAGCTTGATTTTATGCTATTCTAATGACATTTCAATTACAAGCTCATGTATAAATCCAACACTCTTCATCAATAAAATATGTGTTCCAGCAACCGAAAAATATATATTCTGCATAAGTGTTTAATCTTAGATCAACAATAACTTTTACTTGTTCAAATAACAATTAAGTTAAAGCAAGGTCAGGAACAACGAATCTCTTTATGATAAACAGATTCATTTGGCAAGTTCGTTATTCCGGGTAGTTCCTACAAAAGATCAGACTAATGGCGTATACAATACTTGAATTCTTGATGTAGATGCTACATAGTTGGTTCTTATCCTTCAGAGACTACAAGTGTAATAGGAGCATCCATCGAAAAAATGATCACCCTAAGATGATCATCTCATGGCTATTGAGAATGAATCAAATCAGATGGTTCTATTTCTCAATCTTTCTAACTTGCTCCTATGGAACCAAGGTAAAAAAGATTGAAAAAATCAGTCATTCACAACCGCTAATGAAAGATTCCTTGAAAAGTTAACGATTACTAATCCTTTTTAGAAATTGAATGGATTCGGTCTTATACATACACGAGGAAGGTAATAAAAAAATAAAGAATATGAGTTTTTCTTTCTTTTATCACTTAGGAGTTGTGCGAGAGGAAAGTCTCATGCATGGTTTTGAATGAGAAAAAGAAGTAAGGAATCCTCTTTTCAACTTTGACTCTCTCCCTCTAGTTGTTGCTTTTTTCTTTTTTTTTGTTACTTCGAAGTTGCTTTAGCTTCAACCACTCGAATTTTTTATATTTCTTTTTATTTCTCATCAAATGAATGACATCTTTTTTCTAGAAATCCTAACTATTCTTAGCATGATAATAGGGAATCTCATTGCTATTACTCAAACAAGCACGAAACGTATGCTTGCATATTCTTCCATAGGTCAAATCTATTAAACCATGAAAACATAAAAAAAAAAGGGTAAGAAAATGATGAAGGATGCCATTGATTTAGAATGACATCAAATAATATTAAAATATAAAAAAAAAGTAATAATAATAATAATAATAATAATGAAGACTTCATCCTCTTATTTCTCTTTATACTAGTAACTTAAAGAAACTAGAAACAATCAAGGAAATTCCATTTCTCACATAAAATTCAAAGCATCTTTGATTTTATTCATATGGGGACTAAAACTTTATGGCTCTCAAGTATGAAGTACATTGAGGCCCACTTGTTTGAAACAATGACACTCCCATTTTATGACTATTATTCTTTCAATTTAGGGTTCACAAAATGTATATGTGTAAATTTTAGAAAATTGAAGAGAATTTAATATTATAATAATTTCTTATGCATTAAAAAAATACTTCTAAATCTAGGGTTTTATTTTCCCAAAAATTAAATCCAAAGAAGCTCCTTGTATAAGCATAAAATTTATTCAATTTCCAATAAGAAAATAGAGACACTATAAAAATTTAAAGATATGACTCGATCTACTTTAAAATGAGCAAAAGTTAAATAAATCCCAAAGTAATACAAACTAAACATGAATAAGATTACCATATGCTAAGTCTTTGATCCAATCTCGCAAGCTATTAATCGAATATAGACTCACGTTTGGTATCTTCTTCTTCTTCTTATGCTAGAATTAAGAATTTCATTGATCATTGTTTGGCGGCTAAGGTTCAACTAGCCAATATGGGTTAGGTTTTATATATTTGAAGGCTAAGGTTCAATGAATCAATGTGTATTAGGTTTCTAAGAAGAGTGAGGCCCACCTTAGCTAGAATTATATATAATGGGACTACAATTCTCAAGTAATATGTGTGATTAGTCTTTTACAATTTAACACCATATTGTGTCCACACATTAAGAGATTTTACTTGAATTTATATATATATATATATATATATATATTAGGGTTCCTCTCTTTGGAAAGATTTTTCACACACAAGGAATTATTAAAAAAAAAAAATCAGAAAAAAAAACTTATTTTAGGTTACTATGTAAAATGTTTCATGTTTAATAAACTAGTAATAATTCAATTTTTTTTACATCGAAGTAAAAATAAGATGTTTTATATTTATTGAAGCTATTAATAGTTGTACTTTTTTTTTCAACAAAATATAGTATTTTGAATACTAAACAATCTCACATTCCAACTTAATATATATACTAGACTAATGACTGATCAAAGATATGGAAAAGAAATTGAGATAATGTACTTCTAAGTGCATGCATATAGGAAGGGCCTTCGGTGCATACCACCATGGCAAGCAAAACAACCCAGAAAGGAGTCTAATCTATGGTTGGTTTAAGGCCCAACCAATGGCTAGGAGTTTCTTGAATTCGAGGCTAAGAATTTGCTCATTTTTAGTATTGAATGTTGAGGTGTAATTTCATGGTTGCAATGAGAGTTGAACAATGGCCAATCTATTTCCAATTACATAAAATTTATAATTATTGAAAATAATAACATATGGCACACCAAAAAGTTGTGTTTGTATCCACGATGGAAAATTTTGGCAACTTAATTATTATGCTATTTAACTCAAAAGAATGATTTATGTTCCCAACAGTCTAAATGTATTTGTTTTTATAGGTTTTTACCATATAATTAACTGAAGTAGGAAGACTGGATTAATATAAGTTAAAAGTATGAATGATTTTAAACTATTATAGTATCTATCTTAATACAAAACCCACATACCTTTAACCTTTTGTAAACACCCCATCTTGCTCTACTTTCACATATTCAACCTTAACACTAGTTGGATAAGAATTGCACCACCTTCCTAGGCATAATATTGACAACTCCATTTTCTTCTCACGTGAGTTTCATTCCGCTAAGGCAATCTACCTTGATTGTTCCTTCAAGCTTGCTAAGTATATGTGTTTTCTTATTTTCTCTTTTCTTGCCTATGAATATTTTTAAAAATGAAAATGAACCATCATTAAGTATTAAATTCTAGAGGCATGAATAAGGAGAGATAGTATAAGTGCAAAGACTTAAAGTAAAAACTTGCCATGAAAGTAACCAATCATTCTCCTCTTGTTTTGGAGAAGTGGGATGAAAATGATACAACGGATGAAATTTAGAAATTCTTACACAAACCTTAG
This sequence comes from Vitis cinerea var. helleri x Vitis riparia, assembly GCA_946000715.1. Taxonomy (NCBI): domain Eukaryota; kingdom Viridiplantae; phylum Streptophyta; class Magnoliopsida; order Vitales; family Vitaceae; genus Vitis; species Vitis cinerea var. helleri x Vitis riparia. The sequence goes on along the minus strand of OX253993.1, from coordinate 18,081,846 downwards.
ACAATAAGAGGCTACCATAAGTGGAATGGAAACAAAGACTGAAATTGAAGTCATGAATACAATAGGAAAAAAAATTGGAGCCCATGAGAAAGAGAAGCCAATATATATATATATATATATATATATATATATATAATAAAACAAGGTAGATGTATTTAAAACTATGGTGAAATGGAACTAACATAAATATTTACATCAAACTAGCAAAAGAACATAAGGACCTCTCTATCTAAAATCACAATAGAAATAAACCTATGAAACATAACCTTGTTCTTAACCTAACTAACACAACCCTTAGCCTTAGCATTGACCATTATTGAAAAATAAACCTAAATATTAAAAGAAATTTGTGATATTTCAAGAAATCATTAGGTGTATAAAGAACTCCCTACCGGTTTTAGTAGATTGTCGCCACTAACTAACAATGATCAATGTTGAAAGAAATATGTACAAAGAAAAGATTTGTCTACTCATTAAAATTCATGTGTCAATAATTAACTAATAATATGTTGACAATCTTACAAAAACAATAATAACAAATCGGTTAATTGTGATGAAGCAAAAGAATATTATAATTATCTTAATTAATTAATTATAATAATTAAAATAAATAATAATTATCACAATAAAAAGATGATTATGTCTAGGAAAGCAACAGATAATATCAAAATAAAATTTCTAACCCAATAAGTAGAGGGTTCCTCTTATTTGAAAGCACACATTGAAGACCGATGAAAATTTTAATAGTTGTTAAAGAAATTCCTTCAAGATTCAAGATTTCTTGAAAAGATGAATATTTGAAGATCTCCTAAAGAGTTAAAGAATATCAAAGATTTATTAGGGAAATATTTGATGATTCAAAGAATTTTTTTCATTGAAAGAATTTATTATCTAGTGTCTATTTTTGAAACCCCATCCTTTTGATCCAAAATTAAACATTGAATTATTTAAAATGGTGTTTGTGTATTTATTAGAAGAATCAAGGAGCATATTAATGATTGTAAAGTATAAATAAATCAACTTACAATTTTGTTAACAATTTTCTTATTTGAAAACATTTATGTGTTAAAAATCATTAAGTCCTAGCCTATCAAAGAACCAGATTACCAATATTGATGTCACCAATGGTTGCTAAATATTTATAGTTGGTGACAATTGTTAGATGTAAATGGTAGAGTGGAAGTGGCATTGTTTGAAAAACTAGATCATGGAGTTTTCATTCATGGGACATGTAAATGGTGCATCTAGCCCAATCTGCATTGCAATAGCCTATTAAATAAAGGGAACTTTCTTTAAGAAAGCGAAGTCCATAATCCATGGTTCCCTTTAAATATCTCAAAATACTTTCATAACTTGCAAGTCAGCTTCTATGGGAGATTGAAATTGTTGATAGGCTTTGTTTATTGCATGGACAATACCCTGTCTTGTAAATGTGAGATATTGCAAGGAACCAATAAGTTGCCTATAAAGGGTTTGATCAATTGGATGATCATCAATTGGGTTCCTCATAGGTTTGATAGCCATGATCATGTTTAAGTGAGAGTACTCAAGCATTTTCCTCCCACTAAGTAAGTCTCTAAGATACTCTGTTTGGGAAACAAAGATACCGCCATAAAAGCTTCAAACTTCCAAGTTGAGAAAGTAATGAGCATGTCCCAAGCCTCCAAAGAAAACTCTTCGCTTAATGTTAGCATGAGATTATTGTGGGACCCTCTATGCAAGGCTATCCTGAAGTCCACCATTCTCTCAGGGTCATTTGGCTAAAGGAGATGTCTGGGAAACCATCCTTAGTCGAATGGCACAACGGCCATTGGGCCGAGTGACTGATCTATCTCAAAGTAGGTCAGATGAATAAATCCTGCACAGATACAACATAACTAAGGCTTAATCGTCCATCATGCATTCACATACCCATTAATGCACAGATTGTGCACCTGGCATGCTCCATTTTAACTATGGTCGTTATGGAAAACATTCCATTCTTGGCGTTTGTCATTGGTCTTCTTCTTTGCTAGCCAAGGGACGGGATTTGAAGTCACCCGAGAAGTGGAACCAGGGGCTTGGCGTAAAGTCTGCTCTTGGCATTTTTTATTATGAGTGTTTAGGCGAGCTTGTCTTTCCTTAGTGTCAGTGAGTTGGGTGACCTCATAGAAAGGCAAGTCCTTTTAGCATGAAGTGCTCGCCCAGCACAAGGGTCAGTGGTGCTAGCCTTGGAAGAAGAGGGATTACAAATGGCTTGGCTTGAGCAAGAACGACCCTCAGGTTCTTCTCAGTGAGCAGCACACTGTGACTCCGCTCGAACTGGTCAATCTCAAACAATTTGTTGAGACAGGCAAATGAAGACTTCTCTACCCACTCAACCAAGTGGCCATGCCTATCTTTGCCTAAGCGGACAAGACACATATTAGTTGAACTCACAAAAAAAATGAGAATAAGAAATTTGCAAGTCATGAAGCATTCAATACTTGGTATCTCCAGAGATCGTGTGGGCTTAAAAAACTTGTTCGGACCCTCAGTTGATCCACCCCACGGATCGGACACTAATACATGTCCTTTGGCGCAACCCTTATTGGAGTCCGGCAATTCGGTTACAAACTGCAAGGAAGGGGTGTGAGCCGACAGACTGAAGAATTCCTTAGGGCTCATCTTTATGGTGTAGACGAACAGCACCTCCAATAGAGATAAATCCAATTGGTAGAGGTGTTTAGCACACTGCATCCCATCAAAATCTAGATGATGTTGGGATGAATGAAGGTAAGAGGGATCCAAGAAAAATGCAAAAATTGCTTCACCAAGGAGGGAATGGGCAGGCATAGTCCCGCTGCAAACTATTCTTTGTTGAAGTAGATCATGTTATTAGGAAGCCTATCAGTAGACGAAGCCTCTATGTATGATAGCTGGATAGAGATAGAGTCTGGGATGTAGAAGCGCCCACGGAACTTCTATCTATATTATTTACTATGGAAATTTGATTTTCTAGTTCAAAAGTATCGGGCTCACCCTTGTGTTCCATTGGCAGATCAAGCTCATACAGCTTTTCTTCATCATTTTCACTTTTAGAAGAACCAGATTTCATAGTATTCAGAAGCCACTCCTTTATGAATACTATTGGGATGTATACTACCAACATGGAGGTTCCAATATATGCCACTACAAACGGCTGTTCATAGTCTTCGAAAATACCCATTTGAAATGATAGTAACATAAGATAGATCTCTGGCTTTAATATATATATATATATAATCCTGACAAATCACAACCATAAATCAAAATGATTAGATATTATTACCCTAATGAATAAAAATTCTATCTACATAAGGGTAGGTTTAATTTATTGAAATTTCAATAGGAACAACTATCCATATACATACAAGATTTTGTGTGAATGATTGTAATGCTCTATTAATATATCAAACTGTCCATATAAGCTGTATAAGGAATACAATTGTACGAGCTTATACAACTGTACGAGGATTCATTAGGGTAGTTGTCATTGACCATTGACTTGAGTTGTACCCCATGGTTTGTGGTAATCGCATAATTTGTTCCATTATGCCCCTGCAATGTGGTTCCGTTGAAAACACCAATCTTAGGTCAAAGGTGAGGTAATCTACAGGTTGTGCTCCTTTAACACCCTTCATCTCTGCATTTAGAAAACAAACCACTTAAATCATACACAAACATATTGTTTTTATTGAAGCAAACAAATAAATACCTCCACAGTTCTAGAAAAGATTGGTTACCTATGTTTCTGCCTAGTAATAATCTCCTAGACTATGTTGTCGATCAACAGAAGAAATAATATTTGATCAAATAAAGCACACGATGGAAAGTCTAGTTATACATGGACTTCATTACTTGACAAAAATGACACAACCAATGTCCTGATATTGTGCAAATGGATTTTTGCTGGATTAAGTTGCCCAAAGTACAAAACTAAAACAATAAACATGGTTTCACATGGCTGTAACATCAAGCAGCATCCTAATCAGAATAAAGCAATAGTGATAAGTCAGTCTACTCATCCATGTAAAGAGAGCTCTTCAAGTAAGTCTAAGCATGAAACTGCATTCATGGAAACTGAGAAATATCTGATATCTAATTTGGTATAAACTTTATGTTGTTGAATTTGAATATAACTTACCATGAAGAATGTCATGAAGAGTATAACTTTGATATCTAATGGGTTTTTTTGCAGTGTGTGGATTTCCAATCTGAGGAGCTTTTTAAGAGAACCTGTTGATTTGCAAGATCAACATGTGACAGAAAACACTCCAATTAAAAATATATAAAAATAAAGTAAGTAAGAATAATCACCATTTGATTTCTAAGAAAAGATATAAATAAATTGACATATATATTTTTTCAATTTATATATAAAAAAAAATATTACACAAGATTAATTGTTGCAAACTGCTAAATTTAATGCATTGCATAACCAATTTTCCTCATTTACCAATGAAAGAAAGTGAGAAAAGATTGGGAAATGATTTTATTATCTATGGATAACGTGGAAAAAATGTAAGAATAAAGGAAAATGTTAAAAGAATTTCTTTCCCATTTTTCTTATAAAAAAGGTGATGAAAGTTTGGGGACAGGGTATTCTAAAAGATTTAGTGCCTAATTGGAAATATTTTTTAGAATAGTATTTTTTTGTTAAAAAAAAAAAAAAAACATATTAGATAATCAAAAACTATTTTTTATTTTTAAAAATAGAAAATAAAGTGTTTTTAGATAACATCTTTTTGTAGTTTTCTGTTGTTTTAACTTGTTTTTTAAGGATTATTTTAAGAAATAATTATACAAATATGTATAATGATTAAAAATAAAATACTAAATATAAAAACTATTTTTAAAACATGTTTAAAAATATTAAGAACAGGTTGAAAACATTTTAAGTTTTCAAATAAACTTTTGTTTTATAAAAATCAGAGAATAATTTTTAAAAATCATCTTCAAAAACTATTTTTCAAAGTTGTTTTCGAAAACACTTATCAAACATGCCTTTAATTTTAATAGTTCTCAACATTTTCCTAAAAAACTAAACCAAAAGAAAATCCTATCAACTTTCCTTGCCATAAATTTATACGTACAAATTGTGTGAAGTCTTGCGAAACAATCAAAATAATAGAAAAAATATGCTAACAATTGTTTTTATTAAAATAATTGTGGGGTACAAACTCTTTGATAATATTCTTTACAAAAGAATATTTTTTTCTCTCAGTCCTTTACTTTGATCATAATTTAATAGACAATGATGAAGTGTTTCTTTGTTTTGAAAATCAATTAAGGGTTTAAAGTGACTTATTCCCAAATGACTTTGTCGAAAAACAAGATCACATGTATAATGCTTTTATAATTTCTCAAACTTACAGATAAATTTTATGAAACATTTTTCTTTTTGTGAAGACATTTTTCCCGTATGAAATTATTTTATTGATTCCCTCCATTGAAGGAAGTCATTATTATATATTGGTGAAGTTAGAGAATTAAATTTGGACTCCCCAAGATTTAATTTGTTTAATTCAAAGAATTTGACATTTTGATTTTAGAAACTTGTCTTCCATATTAAAGAGATTTTCTAACAAAAGAATATTTATTTATTTTTAATTCCTTTTTTATTTTAATAAAAAGATTTGTTTCTTTTGTTCAAGAAATTTACCAATTAAAAAATATTTTCTCTTTTGAACTTCAATTGACTTATTTATTTTTGTTTTTATTTTATAAAATTTAATTTTGTAGTCTTTCAAATTTCACTAAGTGTCCTCTTTTAAATGGTATGTCACATGTTGACATTTCACTAAGAAATCAAAATTTTAAAGAGGAATTTAATAATAATTTAATTAACTGAAATTTTGTATGTGTAGAGAGAGAGAGAGAATTTAATTAACTGAAATTTTGTATGTGTACAAAGAGAGTGAAAGAGATAGAGAGATAAATTTTAAAGAGGAATTTAACAATAATTTAATTAACTGAAATTTTGTATGTGTACAAAGACAAAGAGAGAGAGAGAGAGAGAGAGAGAGAGAGGCATGTATTGCACAATGGATTACAATAATTTTTTTGGGAGAATTGTGTTTTGGGCCCAGCTAGACCCAAAAATTAACATTTGGTCCTCCAACCACCCATATTTAAGCCCAAAGATATGAGATAGTAATTGACAAAAATATCCACTTGACTCATTTTTATCTTTATTCTACTACTTGCCACTCTTCTTTCTTATTTAACCATTTTTGGATTTTTCATTTTTTTAAAACTCTTTTATAAATAATTGAAAATTTACATTATTTTTTATTTTAAAATTATAAATAAACAAAAATTATATTAACGATTCAAAGACTATTTTGGAAAATATTTTCTAAAAAAATATTAATTTAAATAAATAAAAATTATCTTTTACATTTATTTTTATAGTTTACATTTTAGAAGTAAATAATTTAATGATTAAAATACCATTTAAAATAAATATATTCACTGTTTTAATTTTTTTTATACTAAAAAGTATTTTAAAGTTTTTTTTTACTATTATAAAATAAAAAGTTCAAATTTTTTTTTTTTAAATCTTCTTCCTTCCTTATTTTAATAACTGTTTGAACATGACTTTTAGAAATAAGTTATATGAAATGCTACAAATTTGTTTATTAAGGATTTTTTTTAATGATTTGAATTAATTGAAAATTTATTAAAATAAGAAAAAGAAAAATAAAGAAAGTGGATGAATTGAGAGTTTTTATTTTAAGTACTCGATTAAAATGATGATGGATGGAGAGTTTTTATTTTAAGTACTCAATTAAAATGTTTTCATATGACCTAATTTTAGAAGTGGATTATATAAATACATGGTAGAGATTTATTTATTTATTTTTATATAAAAAGGGTTGAAAGGTATATTTACTTGTTTTAGATGAAAACAAATAACTAAAAATTATATAGATTATATTTGAGTTTGGTTTTAAAATATTTTTCTAGTTTTTATTTTTATTTATTTTTATTTTCTATATTGTATCTTTTTGAAAATACGTTTAAGTTATGACAAATATAAAATTTATGTCATTGTACAAGGGTATTACACTAATTGTACAAGGGAAATGTGCTAAGTGTACAAGGGTGTATAAGGCTCCTAATTGGTTTTGTACGATTTTTAAACAACTTGAATTTGATATTAAGACGATTATTGATAGTTTTATTTTTCTTTTTTTTACCAAACTATTTCATTAAGACATTCCCTACAAAAATTAACACATAAGAAATAAAATTTTGAGTTATTTGAGTTATTGTACAAGGGTATTACACTAACTGTACAAGACAAATTTATTAATTGTACAAGGGTGTACAAGATTACTTTTTGTTATGGATTTCAAGTGATTTTGAAAAACTTTTCTATTTTTTTCCACTCAAAGATTTTTCCCCTACTCAAATTCTCTCACTCAAGAATTGTTTTGAATTTTATTTTTAAATTTCATTATCAAAATTTTGTAATTGCATATTTTGTTTTTGTAGTTTTAGTAATGTTCTTTCTTTTCACTATTTTTTTTTTTTTTGGTGAAATTTTATCCAAATGAATCTATATTTAAAATTATAATCATATTTATCAAAATTTTTACTTAGATTATCTTTAATTCTTTTAATATATTTATATTCATTTATTTAAAAAATGAAAAACTAATTTTTTTTTTTTTTTTTTTTTTTTGTAAACATGTTCTATTACCTTTCAAGTAAAAAATTAGATAAGTTTGAAAGTCAATAAATAAAAAAATTAAATACCGCTTTCAATAATTTTTAGATAAAATTTTATATAATATATTTTATTTGAAACTTAATTTTTTAAAGTTTAACTAAAAAATTGTATTGACAATTTTCTTGTTGTGGGTCAAAATACTTTACATTAATCTATCTAGATAAGAAAAATTATTAATATAATATTAGAACTTCATATCTTAGTTATTTTATTTCAACAAATTTATATTTTTAAAAATTTTAAAATAAAAACATTAAAAATTAAAAAGCTATATATATATATATAATAAAGTGAAGTGATAGTTAATTTTAAAATTTTTTAAAATATGGTTAATGTAGAAAATATAAAAAATAATTAAAAATAAGAGAAAAATATAGATGAAAGGGTAATATAAATTTAAAATAAAAAATAAAAATTAAACTAAAAGATAAATACAAAAAGATAAAAAATATTTGAATGAAAAATCCCAAAATTTTTATCATTGCTTTTAATAAGAGCAAAAAGATTCAATATCTTTAAAAATGAAAAATAAAAAAAAAATATTATTGCTTTTGACATAAAATAGAAATATATATTGAAATAAAAAGGAAAAAAAAAGTTAGAAATGAGTAATATTTAATAGGGAATAGAAAAGGAAAAAAAACACAAAAAAAAATTAAAATTCACACTCACTTGTAGGCATATAAGGGATAAGGGTATTTTAGGAATTAATGAAAGACAACATCCTTCATCTTAATTTTCATACTTTGTTTGGGTCTTGGGCTTAAATATGGATGGTTGGAGGACCAAATGTTAATTTTTGGACTGAGCTGGGCCCAAAACACAATTCTCCCTAATTTTTTATGATAGGAGGGGACCGTTGTGACATTGAAAGAGACATAACGTAGAGGAAAGGACCATGGCTTTTAAGGGGTCGTGAAACAAACACAGAAGCCAATGGACACCATACACGTAGAGAAAGTATGATAGGAGGGTGTGGTGCAGAAGAAAAGAGTAGTGATGATATTTTAGGTGCATTAAGACAGTGGGTGGATTTGAAACACAACCCAAAATTCTACCTTTGAAAATACTTATGTCTTATCTAAACCGTGTCGTAGGCTGAGCAAGATGCTCCGCCGCGTTATTGGAGTGCAGCAATAGGCTATAAAGATCAGCTACCTTCTTCTCAAAGCAAACCATCACATAAACTCCTTCAATTTTCTCTTCATCATTTTTTCTATATTCTATCAACAAACTCCTTGCCTGGAAGGACATGGCATCATCATCGTCTCCTCTAGTATTCTCGGTTAAACGGTGTGCTCCAGAGTTTGTTCGGCCTACAAACCCTACCCCACGAGAGGTGAAGCAGCTTTCTGATTTAGATGATCAAGAAGGCCTTCGCTTTCAAGTTCCTGTGATAATGTTTTACCCAAACAATCCTTTAATGAAAGGAAAAGACCCTGCAAAGGTCATTAAAGAAGCTCTAGGTAAGGCACTTGTATACTACTACCCATTTGCAGGTAGGCTGATTGAAGGGGATAATAGAAAACTCATGGTGGACTGCACCGGTGAAGGGGTCTTGTTCATTGAAGCCGATGCCGATACCACACTTGAGAATCTTGGTGATTCAATTCAACCAATGTGCCCCTGCTACGAGGAGATTCTGTATGATGTCCCTGGCTCCGGGGAAATTCTTGGTTCCCCTCTTATCTTAATTCAGGTAAACATTTTTCATTATAAGAAAATGTTTGGTAAATCAACTTTACCCAAAAATGATATTTGATTAGATAACTTAATATTATAATTTAAAATTATTTTTTACTTTAATTATTAAGTTAAAATAATTATTTTAGATAGTATTTATTTATTTTTAACTTAATACTAATGTAATTTACTTTCATATGTCACATACTTTGTTTTTAACTTTTTCTTTATTTTTTATTTTTCACTTATTTTTAAAAATTTTAATTGAATTGAAAAAGTAAAAATATTTAGTTTTTTGAAATAATAAAAGTAACTTTTTGAAACCACATTAGTGAGAGTATATTTTAGAATTATTATTTTACATCCATTTTTTATAATAAATATTTTATGATTGTTTTATAAATAAATTTATTATTTAAAATTAATGAAAGCAAAGATGAGTTAAAATCAATAAAAAAAAAAAATATTAATTGATAATGATTTAAAATAAATATCAAATAACCCAATACTTAAGCAAAAATTGTCTATTTCATTGGATGTTGCTAAAACATATATTGATAAAGCCGATGTTTGTACAATGCAGGTGACCCGATTGAGGTGTGGAGGATTTATATTTGCATTGCGCCTAAACCACACAATGAGTGATGGTCCTGGCTTGGTCCAATTCCTCGACGCCATAAGCGAGATGGCTCAAGGTCTGCCTGTGCCATCTCTGCTGCCCATATGGCAAAGAGAGCTGTTAAATGCCCGAAATCCGCCACGAATTACCCGTATACATCATGAATACGAGGAGGTAACCAATACCAGGGGCACACTAATGACCATGGACGAAAATAATTTGGTTCATCGATCATTCTTCTTTGGCCTCAAGGAGATAAGAGCACTTAGGAACCGACTTCCTGCAAGCCTCGGTGCCTGCTCGACGTTTGAGGTTCTAATAGCGTATGTATGGAGATGCCGCACAATTGCATTTGCAGTAGACCCTGATGAGGTTGTTCGCATTTCATGCTTAATCAATATGCGAGGCAAGCGCGGTTTCGATCTGCCTCCAGGATACTATGGAAATGCTTTTGTTTATCCAGCTTCAATTACTAAGGCTGGAATGCTTTGTAAAAACCCATTGGAATATGCGATAAGGTTACTGAAGAAAGCCAAGGCGGAAATGAGCCAAGAGTATGTGAAATCAGTGGCAGATCTTATGGTCATCAAGGGCCGTCCCTCATTTACGCAGCCGGGGAACTATCTTATTTCAGATCTCACACGTGCCGGGTTTGGAGAGATCGACTTCGGGTGGGGAAAGCCAGTCTATGGTGGGATTGCTAGGGCTGTATATAATATTAGCTTCTGTATGCGGTTCAGGAACAGCAAAGGAGAAGAAGGGAATGTTACACCTATATGCCTGCCTCCGCCAGTCATGGAAAGGTTTGAACAGGAGCTAAAGAGAATGACAAAAGAGGAAGATCCTGTTAGACTTATTAAATCCATGCTGTAAATTAAACAGAATCTACATGGATTTTAAGAATTAAGCAATTTAATTTAGTTTAGGATCTCTTTTTACAACCTAAATGTAGCAGGGTGGAGATTACTAGTGATAGGTGTTATGTCAATAGTAGGCAATATGACACTGTATTTGGCTTGAAGGCTCGAGTGCTGTTGAATACTTATTTCGGCCGGTGGTGTGAGCCATTCATCCTTTTAGGAAAGGAACATAGCATTAGTGTTTGCAAGTAGAAACATGTCTTGATAAACTCTATTTGTTTGGGGATACATGCAAAGCATTTATCTCTTTTGAACAGAGCAATAGGCTAGGAAGACAAAAAGGGTTTGTCTTCTGGGTGAATTTGTGTTTGCTATACCTTTTGAGAAATATTTACTTTTAATGTAGGTGTCAAAGTTCAAAGTTGTGGAAGGTATCTTGTTGATGAGATTTAGTGCAACAAGAAAAACATCAACCTAAAAATTTGAAGGCACGTTAGCATGAAGCATCATTGCTAATTTATCATAACCCTTCACATGGAAATGTAAGCCAATGATGTGACCCAACCCGGAGGTTAGGACGCCACAATCATTTCACATGTGTGGTTTGACATGAGAAGTAGTAGTTAAGCTAACAAAAAAGTTTTAACTTAATTGCAATTTATCTTTTCATACAAAAATCCATAAATTAAATTATGACAAATCCCCTAAAAAGTAGTACGTAGTAAAGTGAACCATTAATACAAAAAATATCCAATTAAATTAGTCTCTTAGCTAAAGAAATAAAGAGGCTTTTGCACCTTTCATACACATGTCACTTATTCCCAAAATCTAAGTATACCTAAAAATATTTAATAAAAGGAGTGAATAAACTTGTATTACATGTGTTATTTTTCATAAAGTCTTAAAGCATATATATTTTTCAATAAATGTGTACATATTAAAAAAAAAAAAAAAAATTGTTACAATGTTAATACAATGCCCAACATAGTGAAACTTATGGAAGCAGGTAGCCTTAGATGTTCCTTACATATTTGTGGGTGGAACCAAAACTAATCTAACGGTATACCATAGTGCGGACTTGCATTTTTCACGTACATTCTTGTTCGATGGTGAGATTTGCTTTTTAATGCAAAACTTATTTTTGTAAAAATTGGAGTTACCACTTTTTTTTTTTTTTTTTTAAAGGAAAAACAAAATAAGAAATAAAATACTAAAAATGACTCTTTATTTGGAAGAACATGTCTTTAAAAATTGAATCCAAGTCTAGGGGTTTGGTTACATATCAAGAAGGTACTATAAAGTAGCAACCCTCTAAGTCCTAAAATAGGTCTCTACTAATTATCTAGAAGTGGAATTTCATTATGAAAAAAATTAGGCAATCTCTTCTATGTGTCTAGATTACAACCTAAAAGGTAAAATTATTTAATTATGTTCTTTTTAATACCAGTTTTTATAAAATCCCAATTGGTCTAGAACAAAGCGTATTTCCATGACAATATTTGACTGACTCAGAGATGCTTGAAAATCCTAAACAATTTTGTACAACCTATTCAATATGTCTAATTTTCATGAAAAATAGGCATAAAGTATGATCACGCACATAACATATTTAAAATTAAATAAACACCCCCTTAACTCTTGAAAAGAACCATTAGGAGAGAAAAAAAATTATATCTCCTACTTGGGAAATCCGTTTTGAGTGTTTTAGGTACCTAAGATTAAATTCAAGAAGTCTAGATTAAAGGAAAAATATCAAAAGGAATTAAGGAAGTCATTAAATAATTTAATTTTAGAAAAAAATTCCTAGTGTCCATAACATAGTGAAAATGAATATGTGGAAAGATTGATTTATATATATAAATTGAAAACAATTTTGAACTCAAAAAAAATTATATTAGCACATTTAGAAAGTCTATAACATCATTCAGTTATTAGAAAAATTTTAGGAAGGACTTAAATAATCTGAATTTAATTTTTCATCCAAAGGTTCAACAAATTACCCAAAGAGAGTAAAATATTTGTTTTTGAAGAACTTGAACGTAGGGATTTACCACTTCCCAAATTAATGTCCATGAAAATTATCCATACTTTCTTAACCTCATCTAATCATGGATAAGCTCACCAAGGTAAGGAATTACCCCATTTATGTGGAGTCATGAATTTATTTCATGTATTTCAAAATTGAAATTCATTTAAAAATTAATGGAAAGATGCGTACAGATTGAAATTGGTAGCATGACTTTTGAAAAATAGATTTTCATAACTAATGACCTAATCATGAATTTTGAATGAGGTTGAAGGATTGATTTATTTATGGAAAGGGTTGAAAACAATTTTAAAAGCATTAAAACCCATGAGATATCAAACACCAAATAATCAAAAGAAGTGAAAGCATGTGAATGTGAACTTACTTGTGAACTAATGTGAATCCAAAGGTTAACCTAAAGTGCAGTTGTATACAAGACCATTAGTGATCTATTTTAGGTGCCAAATTATGATAAAAAAAAAGTATCCTTAGAAAGTGTCTAATCAAGCCTAAACTTGTGATCATCTATTAATGTCAAGTGTGTGTATCATGAAAGGTGAGCTATAAGCATCCATTAGCCAAAAATACAAAATCAAAGAGAATGGATTTACATTCATATAAAAGCCAATTTTCATGTGTTTATCCAATGACTTACTTAGGTAAAATAAATAAAATAAAAAATTAAAGAAGAATTAGTTCTAATCATACAATTATCACTCAACAAGCATCAACATAAAATCAATATATCATCATCATCAATTGATCAACAATCTGTGCGGCCTATACATCCACACCTATCATGACAAAGTTTCATATCCAAATGATGCAAAATAAGAGAAAAAGAAGATGGAGATTGAGAATAATAATAAAAAACAAAGTCTTAAACACTTACCTCCAATTCCGATGATGCAAAGTGATATCCAAATTGCTAGTTACTATTGTCTTCTCCATCGAAAATCAAGCCATGAGAAGTCTCTATATGCAATCATAATATTCACATTAAACAACATTAAGGAATTGAAGCTCAAGCCTCCCCATTAAAGCCACCGAAACCCCATTATTTTACTGCAAAACCAGCCTCCAAATTCATGCTCATATCAACCACCAAAACACCATTCTTTTTTCCATAAAATTCAGCCTCCATATTCATTCACATGCAGCCACCGAAACACCATTCTTTTACCATAAAATTCAGCCACCGAATTCATGTACATGTAGCCATGGAAACACCATTCTTTTACCATAAAATTCAGCCATTACAAGTCTTCATATGCATACACATTTCTCACATTTTCTTCCACAAATTCTGAAAAAAATGGGTATTTGCTTAAATACCTGTAGACCCTCCATTTTGTCCTACGAGCACATGCCCTATTGTGTGTTCATTTAGTACTTTACAACAATTCCCTAGTGGCCCATTACTACTCATGTAGTCTATATTTTTTAAGTCACCTTAGGGACTTTGGTTGAGGGATCTATCTAACCCTGTTTTGACCCTTGGCAACCTTAATTTAGACTTAGGCTCACTTAGATACTCTTGGCACCACCTTAGGCCCATTTCGACACCTAGGCCCATTTAGGCACCCCAGGCTCATTTAGGCACACTGGGCCCATTAGGCACCATCCTAGGCCCACATAGGCATCCTAGGCCCATTTAGGCACCTTAGGCCCATTTAGGCACCTTAAGCCCATTTAGGCACACTTGGCCCATTAGGCACCATCCTAGGCCCATTTAGGCACACTTGGCCCATTAGGCACCATCCTAGGCCCATTTTGGCACACTTGGCCCATTAGGCACCATCCTAGGCCCACATAGGCATCCTAGGCCCATTTAGGCACCCTAGGCCCATTTAGGCACCTTAAGCCCATTTAGGCACACTTGGCCCATTAGGCACCATCCTAGGTCCATTTAGGCACACTTGGCCCATTAGGCACCATCCTAGGCCCACATAGGCATCTTAGGCCCATTTAGACACCCTAGGCTCATTTAGGCACCTTAGGCCCAATTAGGCATCCTAGGTCCATTTAGGCACCCTAGGCCCACTTAGGCACCTTAGGCCCATTTAGGCACCCTAGGCCCATTTAGGCACCTTAGGCCCACTTAGGCACCTTAGGCCCACTTAGGACCCTAGGCCCACTTAGGCACCCTAGGCCCATTTAGGCACCCTAGGCCCATTTAGGCACCCTAGGCCCACTTAGGCACCCTAGGCCCACTTAGGCCCCCTTGGCCCATTTAGGTACCCTAGGCCCATTTAGGCACCCTTGGCCCATCAGGCACCATCCTAGGCCCACATAGGCATCCTAGGCCCATTAGGCACCATCCTAGGCCCACATAGGCATCCTAGGCCCATTTGGACACCCTAGGCCCATTTAGGCACCTTAGGCCCAATCAAGCACCTTAGGCCCAATCAGGCACCTTAGGCCATTTAGACACCCTAGGCCCATTTAGGCACCCCTAAGCCCATTTAGGCACCTTAGGCCCATTTAGGCACCCTAGGCCCACTTAAGCACCCTAGACCCATTTAAGCACCATAGGCCCATTTAAGCACCCTAGGCCCATTTAGGCACACTTGGCCCATTAGGCATCACCTTAGGCCCACTTAGGCACCCTAGGCCCATTTAGACTATTTTTTGCATGGATGCATGGTTTGCATGGCTTGCACGTGTTTGATTTTTTATTTTTATTTTTATCTCTCAATTTATTAGTTTTATTCATTTATTTACTTATTTTTAGAAAATTGCATGAGCTTAATGATTATATTAATTTCATTTTTATTTATCTATTTATTAATTTATTTTGATAGAAAGTTGTTTAAGTTGGTAATTCATTTTAGTTTTGCATGTGATCTATATTTTTAATTTCATTTAAAATTGCATAGTTTGGATTTTTTTTAATTCTTAGTTACACGTTTTTTTATTATTATTCTAACCCTTAGTTTTCTTTTATTTGTATTTTTATTTCCCTTTTATTATTTTTATTATTGGTTTTGCATAGGATTCCACGTGCTCCATATGGGAAAGAACGAGAGCATGCATGGGAAAGGAATGGATCATTTTGGAATAGAAAATTGGGACAGCCTGCTGGTGATTGGAGAGAAAGAGGAAGAGAGAAAAGAAAAACTCACCAGAAAAGGAAGATGGAGCGAGAGTGAGTGGGATTGATTTGAAAAGGAAAATGGTAGTCTGAAAGAAAAGGGAAAAACGCACCATTAAGGGAGGGTTTGCAGTTGCACGTAAGGAAACGTTGACAAACATGCATCCAGAAAGGAAGTAGGGGGCAGCACCAAAACAAGAAGAAGATTGATAGCAAAAAAAAAAAAGGTCAGCTGCATGAAAGGAAGAAAAGGAGAAGAAAAGGAAAGAGATGAGAGGAAAAGATAAGAGGGTTGACTAGTTTTTTTTTTTGGCAGAGGGGAATCACGCTGGTCTAAAAAAAAAAATTAAAGGAAAGAAAAAAAAGAGAATGAGTCTGTGTGAAAGATGAGGCATAGAAGGTTTTTTTGAAAGGCGAGGCTACGTTTTTCAAAGAGAGATTCAAGCTGCTGTTCAGGAAAAATCAGTCCGTGTTTTTTAGGCAATTTAGGCTGTTGTTCGGGGTAAAATCAGTTTGATTTATGGAAGTGATTCAGGCTGCTGTTCGGGGTAGAAATCAGTCCGGTTTATGGAGGTGATTCAGGCTACTATTCGGGGTAGAAATCAGTCCGATTTTTGGAAGAGATTTGGGCTGCTGTTCGGGGAAAAATTAATCTATGTTTTGGAGACAATTTAGGTTACTTTTAGGGGTAAAAATTAGTCTGGTTTTGGAAGAGATTCGGCCTACTATTCGGGGTAAAATTAGTTCAGTTTTTTGAGGTGATTCAGGCTGCTATTCGGGATAAAAATCAGTTCAATTTTTGGAAAAGATTCGGGCTGCTGTTCGGGGTAAAATCAGTCCAGTTTTTGGAGGCGATTCAAACTGCTGTTCGGGGTAAAAATCAGTCTAGTTTTTGGAAGAGATTCTGGTTGCTGTTTAGGGTGAAATCAATCCGATTTTTTTAGGCGATTTAGGCTGTTGTTCGGGATAAAAATCAGTCCGATTTTTTGAAGAGAACTGGGCTCCCATTCAGGGTAAAATTAGTCCGATTTTTTGAGGCAATTCAGGCTATTGTTCAGGGTAAAAATCAATTTGATTTTTGGAAAAGATTCAGGATGCTATTCAGGGTGAAATTAGTCTAGTTTTTGGAAGAAATTCGGTCTGTTGTTCGGGGTGAAATCAGTCTAGTTTTTGGAGGAGATTCAGGTTGTTGTTCGGGGTGAAATCAGTCCGATTTTTGGAAGAGATTCGGGCTACTGTTCGGGGTGATATCAGTCTGGTTTTTGGAGGAGATTCAGGCTGCTGTTCGGGGTAAAAATCAATTTGTGTTTTAGAAGAGATTCAAGCTGCTATTCGAGGTGAAATCAGTCTGTGTTTTCAAAGAGATTCAGGCTAGTGTTTGGGGTGAAATCAGTCCGTGTTTTCGAAGGGATTCAGGCTAGTGTTCGGGGTGATATCAGTCCATGTTTTGGAAGAGATTTAGGTTGCTGGGTTTCTTTTTCTCCATGTTACACAGCCATGGACAGTCCACCTATATTGCCACTCATCCAATCTTCATCTACACAACTGTTATTTTAAGAAAGACACAATCCACGCCATTGCTTGGAAAAGTAAGTTGGAATTCTGTTCTTTTTAAATCTTGATTTATTACATAAAAAAAAAATGTGTTGGTTGTCATTGGGTTGAGGCTTTGATTGATTGTGTCAGTTTGATAGAGTTTGGCTTACTTAGTTTCAGTTTCAAATTTGTTAGATTAAATTAGAGAGGTTTGAGTTTAAATTGAAAAAGTTTGGGTCTAGTTTAGTTTCGGTTTTGGCCCTATTCATGTACATGTGTTCTTTAGAATGTTGATAAATTTTATTTTGGGTGCTTCCATCTAATTCTTAATATTTTTGGAATTTTAAATTTTCATTTTTGTAAAAATCCTTGTCATGTCAATAAATTGATAAATTGTTGATCTGATTGGTTCCTATTAATTACTAAATTATAATTATTGGTTTTAGATAAAATCCATGCCATGTTCTCAATTGTTTTTTTTTTTTTTTTTAGTTTGGATAATTTTATTTAATCCCTGAGTTTCAGATTATTCTGTTCTGAATTTAATCCACACAATTGCCTTAGTTGTTAATGTTCTTAATTGGTCTCATGTGTTTAATATCTTATGTTCTTATTTTTTAAATTCATGTGATGTCTTTAGGATTAATTTATTAGTTTGATTGATTCTTGCCAGTTGTTAAGGTTGTCTATAATTTTAATTTTAACCAAAAATCCTTGCATGTTCAAGTTGATAATTTTATTTAGTTTGATTGGTTCTCATTTAATTCCTTACTTTCCAAAGTTTAATACATAATTGTTGATGTTGGCTTCCTTATATTTGATTGAATTGTTAGTTCTTTATCTTTGACACTTATTTTATAGGCACCTTAGGGAATTCTTGAGTTTGAACCTTCTTTTAGAAAATGTTTTCTTTATTAAATTGACATTTTGAGTTGAATCAAATTTTCTTTTTCCAAAAATGAATTTTTCCATCATAAGTTTGGCTCCTTGATGCCAAATAAAAGGTAGCTAAAAAGAGGATCCAATTTAGTTTTTCTCTTATTTTCAAAACCCTCTCAATTTAGAAATCAAAAATCTTTATTTTGTGCCTATTGTATGGGATTTAACAAACCATTGGGTCTTTTTTCTTACTTCCCTTAAAGTCATTTTCAAAAGCATTTAAATCACCAATAAAAGGTTTTAGGAAACATTCATTAGGAGGGCAAACGAGAGAGTCTTCCATCTAGGCAGCTGCAGATCGGGTTCCAAAGCGTGATCCTCCACTGCCCATGCTGCCGCAGCACCTTGTGCCACACTTGCGCATCTCCGACAACATACTACTGTCCTTGGAGATCTGTACCAACTTGCCAGTTCCGCCACCTGAACACCACACACCAATTCGGAAGAGAGTGCCACTAATTCCATATAGGGAGGAAAATTGTGAAAGTGTAAGTTTACTTCTTTTTTTTCTTTTAAACCAATTTCAATTTTGTTTTGTCCTATTATGTTTCTAGTTAAGGAATTTTTATAATCTTAGTTTAGTTTATTAGATTAATCCTATTAATAAAATTCATGTACTGGTCTTGTTTTAATTTAATTTCAATTTACTTGTTTGGTTCGCGTATTGAAGGTTTGGTTTATGTTTAATTTTATTATAAATTGATCATTTCATGAATATTTTAGTTAATGACTTACTTTCAAATTCTATGATTCTAAATTTTGGTATCCATTTAATTGTGTAACGACATGATATATTTGAGAATTCTTGATTGATTAATTTTTGGTACCTAGCTTTGATTTGTTTTTTTACTAAATAAATTAATTATTATTAATTAATTATTTTAATTTGAAAGTTGTGATTTTGTTTAATTTAGTTACTATTTATTATTTTTATTTTGACAAATTATGATTCTTAAGAATTGGTTTGGATAATTTAGACGATAATTTAAAAGTTAGAATGTTGATTAGAATTATTTTTGCTTCATTCTTAGCTGGAAAATTCATAATTACATTTAGTTTAGTTTCAATTCATCTTTTAGATTAGATGTTATCAAAATTCTAGTTTATTAGTTCAATTAGTTCCATGCTACTATTTCATATCCTAAGTTTGTTAATTTTAATTCATGATTCATCTTTTTTAGTTTATAGATTTTAGAATTTAAGTTGGTTAATTTATTTCATTTTGAGCTGATATATTCATATTTTAAAAAAAATTGTTGACTCTAGTTTCGATTGATCCTGTTTTAGTTGATAGTTTTTCTTTAGAATTTTAATTAGTTTGATTGGTCTCATACTATTTGGTTCATGTTTTAAGATTGTTAATTTCAATTTTCTATTAATTCTATGCTTTAGAATTGTAGTCAATTAGTTTAATCTATCCCCATGTTATCATTTTGTGTTTAAAAATTGTTAATTTTAGTTTTTAACTGATTTTATTTAGTTTATGTGTTTGTTTTCTTTTATTTAATTGGTCAGTTTAGTCGATTGTATCTTGTTAGATTTATGACTTAAAATCGTCAATAGTAGTTGATATGTGTTGTTAGTTTTCTTTTAAAAGTCAAATAATATTAGTGTTTGATTGATTTTGTCTTAAGTTTAAATGTTTTTAAAACTCCAGTGCTTGTAAGATCCAAAAGGTTTTGGTTTATCATTTTGGTCATCCTTTGTCAAATTCAATTTTCAGAGGTCATCGGAAAATAATGATGATTGGCCTCCATTCTCACCACTTTAGTTTGCTTGGTTGTAAAAAAAAAAAAAAATTCACTTTGTGATTTTGTTTTCTTTTGTTTTTCTTGGTATTTTGTTTCTTATGTTCTGTTGTTTTCAAATTAGTTTCTTTTATCTTAAAACGAAACACTTTTCTCAAAAGATCCCTTTGAAAACCCATTTATATAAAAAAAATAATACATTTAGAGTCCTCGGAATCAAAATCTCGTTTTCTTAAATAATATGCAACCATGTTTGATCGGTTCGCATTTTTCTCAGTTTTCAATAAAAACTATGGTTTTGAGTAAGACATGAATCCAAGCTTGTGGTCCCAAACAAATGGGATAATTCTAGGCTAGATTTGTGTATATCAATTAGGGAATGGGTGAAACCCTTACTGATTACTACTCAAAAAGTGTTATTTGATAGCTTGTAATTAACTCTTTTAAATACTTTTGAGTAGTAGTTATCACCTTTTAACCCAATTAACATATTAAGGACCCTTGCAATCAATTCTAATCAAATTGTGTTAAGTTTTGGTGTTTTGATAGCTTTTTTATCACCAAAGCAATCCGAGATTGAGGAGAGTTCTTTGGAATCCATGGCAAAAGATGTCTGGATAGGGCGTCCGGACACACCATTGGAGGGCGGTGGAACGTGGGCTGTAGCAAGGCTTGCTCACTTTAGTCAGTGATCCGGACAACATATCTGGATAGGATATGCTATCATCCGGGGTGTGATGCTCACAAGTGCCGTGTGCTTCTCCCTGAGGGAGTCCAGATAGCATGGCGGCATGTGTCCTCTTGGGGAATCCGGATGGAGTTGTGCCGGATAGCATGGCGGCGCGTGTCCCCTGAGGGAATCCGGATGGAGTTGCGCTGGATAGCAATGCGCGCTCCGTGTCATCAGGGAGAGGGGTCCCTACACCTTGTACACGCAGACGGTCCCCCTTTGCGGCGCGCAGGCATAGCTCATTCCACCCAAGCAGGAATTCTATCCGGCCGATGTTCCATCTTCTCCGAATAATTCACATCCGGCACCTGACGCCGGATGGGAGAGGAGGCGTTTCAACTTCCCCAGTCAGACATGTCCGGATCCTCTGATAGCACTCACCCGGAGAGCATCCGCGGCCGACATTTCAGATTACCACGATTTTGCACAGTGTCGCGGTGTTCTCCTGAAGCTTCCTGATATTTCCGACCGACTTTTTGAGATATTTTGCTTTAGATATTTGATGTCTAAATCCCCAAACTCTCCTTGTAATCCACCTATCATAGGATTCCTTAGTCTTTAAGTAAGAACAAAGGGTGAATAACCTCTTATATATAGTTTGTAATTTTCTTTACACGATATATATCATATCATGTAAGAAGAGTTGGAGCTTGTTCTCAGACGCATCCTTTGTACAATTTTGCAAGAAATATATTTTACAGAGCACCTGTTTTTCCTACATATTTGTTTTCTCATTCTTTTTCTTACTAGCCAAACAAGCTCTGAGGAAGTTTTCCTCAGAGAATGAGTGGCTAGACTTTTAGTTCCTTGGAGCTAAGGTTGCCGAGAAAGGTTCCAAGTGCAAGAATTTATAGCTTTGTGGTTTCAGCCATTAATGAAGAGAAAGTGTGATCCTTTAATGATTTCTATGTTTTTAGTTAACTTAAAACACCTTCAATTCACTTGAGCCAACACTTGGTATGGCAAGTGATCTCCGTCCATGGAGATGCACTAGTTTACCTCTTGCAAGCTTTTGGGAAGTGACTTCAAGGTAGGATTTTCTAGAATTGCCAACACTTGGTAAGCTTTTGGACTCCATGGAGATATCCATTAGTTATCTCTTGCGAGCTTGAGAAGGGAAGTCCAAAGTTAAAGATCACCTTGAATGGAAAATGCTAGGTGAGAGGCACGAGTCATTGCAAGTTGCATCAGTGAGAGGGAATTAGAGATGAAATCCATTTAAAGGATACATCTGTACAACACCGATTAGAGAATTGACTATATGTTAATTCTCTAATGCGAGGAAATGAACCAAATGACCGGAGCTCTGTTTTTGCATAAGGAACCTCCCCTGTGAACCCAAACCTCCAAGGAATGTTTTTCTTCATAAGTAATTTCCATTACTTTCTTTTTAGTTAGCTTGAAACAAAACTTCATTTAACCAAAGTTTATGTTTTATTTCTTAAGCTAACCTTGAAATGAAAAAGCACCAATTTAACTTTGAACTGGTATCAGTTGTGAGTTGAAAACCCTTCCCAGAGAACGATCCTAGAGCCATTATGCTATATTAGCTAAAGCTATCCTAATGCATGGTGATATAGGTTATAAATTTTGTTGATTACTCTCTCAATCAAAGAGCACCAGCTGGACATGAATCAGCTGAGACACCAATTGGGAACGAATCATTTACATAAAAATCATTTTTTTAAAACTCATATTTCCTGCCACCTTGCTACTTACTGTAATCATGTCTATCTATTTTTTTTTTAGGAATTGTATACAAGATGTATATGATAATTGATGATTTTGTATACTTTGATCATTTTTGCTATGCTAATTAGATAACAAGCATGCTAAGATTTCTTTATTGTGTTATTTATTATCTAACCCCTCATGTCTTGTGAAAGTGCATTATAAGTTATCAATGCTATCCAAGTACGCCCTTTATCACCCACCTTCTAAATTCTGTGAACATGCTAGTCACTGTGAACTATGTCTATGTTTGATAGTGCTTAGGTGCCTTGGTATTCGTTTCACTGTTCAATTATTTCTGATAAAGCGCATGCTGGATGATATACTATTTGCACTAACTTTGATGTCTTGTAATAGCGCTTAAGAAGCAGTCCAGGTGCGCACCTTAAATCTTCTTTATGATTGTGATTGGTTTTCTTGTTAGGCATGCTATTTTTTTTAAATCACTTAGCTTACCTAGGTATCTATAATTAACCAATTAATAGCACATTCCCTCAACTAGTTAGTAGAGACCTTCATAGGGCTTAGAGGGGTACTACCTTTTAAAGGTACCTTCCCAATAGGTAACCTGATCCTCGGACCTAGACTCAGGTTTTTCAAAGACACGCTTTTCCAAAAACTATGGAGTCACTTTTTTAGGGTTTTCTTTATTATTTTATTTTCCCTTTTAAAATAAAATAAAATAAGTGGCGACTCTGACTTTTTCCAAAACTAAATTTTTCACCAATAAAAGCGAGTCTCACCTATTGAGTGGGGACACACATGAAAATGTGAGTCAACAAATTGGTGACCCCACTGAGGATTTTGAGGATCAAGCTTGAACACCAGTTGAGGAAAATGTGGCGTTTAATTGGTCAATTAGAGGGTACCTCATTTTTTTTTTTTAGACAAGGTGATTCAATTTGCTTGCTTGATTGGTTTGATATCTTAACATGTCCTTATATTTGTTTATCCTGAATGATCACTTGACTGCTTTGGTCACTCTAACATGATTCATTCTCACATATGTTATATAAGATTTTGATTGTTTGATATTTATCTACTTCGCATGACTACTTGTTGCATGACAACCTTTGCTCCTACATGATTATATGATTGTTTGTCTCTGTTTACCTTCTCACTTTAGATCTTAGGTTTTTTGAATGCACCCACATCCTTCATTGTGCACTTTAGATTACCTTGAGTGTTGAGAGATGAGAGAGCCTTCACCATTAAGAAACCCCTTGGGAAAGCAAGGTAATGCATGTGTGGAGGTGATGACTACCTTGCATGGAAGCACCCCGTCTTCTTGAAGGCGTGCAGAAGGTTGCGTACTACTGGAGGGTACGATCGTTTCTACTAGGGATCCTTTAACCCACCCATTTTATCTTATAGAGCCACCTTAACCTTATAGGTTAGCCTAAACCCAATTAAGATTTCATTCCTACACGTGGGTGGATCTGTGGACCTTAAGAGTTGCCTTGGTCATAGTCGGATTTGGTTGCTCTCTCTATAGTCTCATTTTGGTGTGATTAGATACGAGTATCGGTTTGAGTATACCTAGGCTACATGCTTGAATATCTTTTAGTCGTTTCTTAGAGAGCTACCCATGTACAACATCTCATCCAGTGTTTTTGTGTTTATAGGAGTATTTTCGTGCCCAATCTGGATTCGCCTTCGTGGACTAGAATTAGAGGTAGGTTGATTAGAGCATTAGATAGTCAGACCAGAGATTAGATTAGAGAGACGTGGACTCCCAGATAGTTATCATTGATCAGTTCATTGCGGCCATGGCTTTTATTCAAGAGGCTATAGCCGGCCTCGGCCAGAGGATGGATGAGCAGCAGGCCCAACAGGTCCCGCCTCAGGATGGCGCACAGTATGACCTTGCAGTACTACCACCTCCTCCACTCAGTTAGTTGATTTCACACCCTATACCGTATGTTTTGCATAGTTAGACTGATGCTACCCCACTTCCTGTCGTAGCACCCATTCTGGCCAAAGAGGATGCCCATGATTGTATGGATAGACTCGAGTAGAGGATGAGACAGATGAGGGTTTCAGATGGAGCTATCAATTGGGATGATTTTGATGGCCAGTTTACTGGCCCAGTTCAGGATGTTAGAGACTGAGAAGTATATGGGCATAGGTTACCCTAAGATTTATTTGAGGTTATACAGTAGTGTGATGAGGGCCCACGGGTTGGATGAGACCCAATTGATTATGCTTTTCCCTATGTCCTTGAGTGGTGCAACACAGCGTTGGTTTACTTCCTTAGATGCTTCACGTCGTAGGACTTGGGCTAATTTGGCCCAAGAGTTTTCAAGACAGTTTGCGTTTAATATTGTCATTGATATCTCAATGAGAGAGCTAAAGGCCTTGAGACGGGGACCAGAGGAGTCGGTGACTGCATTTTTCTCCCGATGGAGGGAGAAGATCACCCAGATTGTTGATCGTCTTTCAGAGAGGGATCATATTAGTATGATTTTGAGGAGCTTATAGCCCAAATTTGCCAGACATTTGATGGGATTTCCTCATACAGATTTTGGATCCTTGGTACGGGCTTTGTATGGTATGTAGGAGGGCATTGCTAGAGGATTGTGGCCCGAGTCTTTTCTTTTTTATTCAAAAGGGAAGAAGCCCATAAAAGGACAAAGACTAGGAGATATGGATACTATCAGTTCAGCAGGATCAAGATCTCCCAGGCACTATCAGACATTCGGGCAGACTTCAAGAGCCTATTACCCATAGCATTATGTTCAATATAAACCATACAGGCTCATGCCTCCTACATACTTACACCCGACCCTAGAGCATGTTTTTGTTGCACAAGTCTCAAAGAGACCTCCTACTTTATACCCTCGGCCCCGAGCCCCACAGACTACTATTCCTCTTGTATAGAGGCCAACACGACAGTTCTCCCAGCTAGGTATGCCCTTGAGCTGAGCTTTCCAGAAGCTCATGGAAAGTGTCTTGTTGACTCAATTAGCTCCTAGACCTGTACCCCAACCCATGACACCTCGCTTTAGGATGGATTTGCATTGTTCCTATCATCAAGGTCCAAGGCATGACACGGATCATTGTGCCGCCTTAAGACATGCTATACAGGACTTGATAGACCAGGGTTTGGTTAATTTAGGGCAGCCAAGTGTAACCACAAACCCTCTACCAGCTCACTCTACGCATGCAGTGCCACCATCCCCAAGCGGTATCCATCACATAGATTTTATAGAGGATGACAACATAAACATGTTGAATTGGGATGATGGATTGTCAGAGCCAATTGTTTTGGATGATGGTTATGAGGTTGACATAGTGGGTTCTCAGACTTCTACACTGTTCAGTTTGATTTCAGATTGGGTACCATTTGAGTTGACTCCTACTGCACTATTGGCTATGGCACGTCAAAGCCCATCAGTCCCATTTATCCTATGGCTAGAGGATGATGATTTAGAGAGGAGAGATATACAGATTGTGACCCACAACGGGAGAGTAGTTCAGCCCCCACCTCTAGTAGCCAGGCCATTTGATGGTGCAGTCTATCATGAGGAGGTCAAGAGAAAGGATGATAAGCTACCGAGGCAGTTACAGAGTACATAGGCCTGCATATCTATTTGGAGTTTCCTAGCATCTTCTAGTACTTATAGAGATTCATTGATTCAGGTTTTGAGCCAGATCCGCGTTGAGACCTCCATTACTTCAAAGGGGTTAATTCATATGAGGACGGCTGATAGGGTCACATGTATTATGTTTTCAGATGATGACTTGCCACTTGAGGGTTCAGACCATACACACTCTCTTTATATTACAGTTGGTTGTTCAAGCAACAGAGTTCCATCCGTCTTATTGGACAATGGCTCAGCCATGAATGTTTGCCCATTGGCTACTACTATTGCCCTTGGTTATGCACCTTCAGACTTTGGTCTCTCTACACAGACGGTCAAAGCATATGATAGTACTAAGAGGAAGATCATGGGTACTTTGATGACAGAGTTGTTGATTGGTCCGGCTACATTCCCTACTCTATTCCAGCTTTTAAGGATTCTCACATCCTTTAACCTACTATTGGGCCGACCTTGGATTCATAGGGTCAAGGCTATTCTATCTTTCCTTCATCAGAAGGTGAACTTTATATATGATAGATAGGTCATCACGATACAGTCTTCTAGAGATATGTTTGGCTCTTCCGAGCCGATGCTTCAGATCAGTCATAGTGAAGATGACCTATTTTTTACCGGATTTACGTTTGATGAGGTGCAAACTCTTAAGGTTGAGGACTTCTATAGAGATTTCATAGCTATTTCATTTTATCAGTATAGTAGTACGGTGGTACTTGACATGATGAGGGGTATGTCTTTTATGTCTGGCATGGGGTTAGGATAACGACAACATGGGCCTATGGAGTTTGTAGCTACTGTTGATCATGATACACCATTTAGGCTTAGGTTTGTTCCTATAGAGGCTGACTATAGATATATGGTGCAACTGCACAGGGAGAAGGTGAGAGTCCATTTGACTTGCACACTATTCGATTATCCTATCCATCCTTATAGAATGAGTTTGGCATACTACTTCGTCAGAGAATCAAAGGTTCATCCTCATATGGGGGATTTTCGCGTTGTGACTGATATAGATGGAGTGGATGAGCTTCAACATCAGTTTTCACCATTTACAGTTAGGAGATGAGACTACTGGCACACCAATTTCAGTGATGATTGCTCATTCATCACCAAATCGAGCCAACTTCTTATCTTTGTGCTTTCTAGAGGAGACTACTGATTATGGAGTAGACGTTGAGCCTATTGGGGTGATTGATGGAGTTGTTCCTCGTGATGACAATCGGGATGAGATGGATATGATGAGTATGAGTTAGATTGCCGAGGTGGTTCAACCTAAGCCTGCTTCACCATTCGATCTGTTCAGGGTGTCTGCTATCAAGGTTGTCAAGGAGATCCAGATAGTTCTTGCTCTAAAGCTTATAGAGGAAGTTACATTTGGTGATGATTTGTTTGAGGACACTATTGAGGAAGTGTCAGACTTTGTGGACCCACCTATTTCATTTGACATTTTATCGGGATTCATTTCCTGTTCTGACGATGTTTATGATTTTGCATATATGGATTTGAGTATTTTCGAGTATTTGCCTGCCTCTTATGATAATATTTATATATCTGCACCCTACTCACCCACTCCATGTATATTTGATATAGATGTTGAGATTGCGCAACCTGATTCAGATAAAGACTCTTTTGATCATGACTCAGATCCCATAGATGAGAGAGTCTCACCTACTATAGGGGATGTTGAGACTGTTGATTTTGGCATAAAGGATCAGCTTAGAGAGCTGAAGATTGGCTCACCCCCATCTATAGACAAAAGGGATAGACTTATTCTTTTACTCAGGTCATACTTGGATGTCTTTGCATGGTCTTATGAGGACATGTCGGGTCTCGATCCCTCTATAGTCCAGCACCATTTGCCTATCATGGCCCATGCCATACTAGTTAAGCAAAAATTGAGGTTATTACACCCACGTTGGAGTCTACAGGTTAAAAAGGAGATTTAGAAACAACTCAGTGTTGGATTTATATCAGTGGTTGAGTATCCAAAGTGGTTGGCTAATGTCTTCCCTGTTCCCAAAAAGGATGGCAAAGTTAAAGTTTGTGTTGACTTCAGAGACCTTAATAAAGGCAGCCCTAAGGATGACTTTTCTCTCCTACATATTGATTTACTAGTTGATAGCACTGCAAACCATTCGATGTTGTCTTTCATGAATGGATTTTTAGGGTATAATAAGATTTTAATGGCTCCAGAGGATATGGAGAAGACAACCTTCATTACATAGTGGGGTACCTACTATTATAGAGTCATGCCATTTGGGTTGAAGAATGTCGGAGCCACTTATCAAAGAGCCGTTACTACTTTGTTTCATGACATGATGCATAGGGATATGGAAGTTTATGTGGATGATATGATTGTGAAATCCCGAGGTAGAGTAGATCACCTAGCGACTCTAGAGAGATTCTTTGAGAGGATTTGAAAATTCAGATTGAAGCTGAACCCCAAGAAATGCACCTTTGGAGTGACTTCTAAGAAATTGTTAGGGCATATGGTCAGTGAGTGGGGCATAAAGGTTGATCCAGATAAGATCAAAGCCATACTTGACATGCCTGTGCCGAGGACTGAGAAAGAGATCAGGGGTTTCCTAGGTAGATTACAGTACATCAGTCATTTCATAGCTAGATTGACAGACATATGTGAGCCCATTTTTCGTTTTTTGAGGAAGAATCAACCAACAGTTTGGAATGATGATTGCCAACTTGCATTTGAGAAGATCAAGGAGTACTTGCTTTCTTCTCCTATTTTAGTGCCTCCTATGCTGGGATGTCCACTTCTTCTGTATTTGTTAGTTTCAGACATGGCCTTGGGATGTATGCTAGCTCAACTTGATGACTTAGAGAATGAGCGAGCTATTTACTATTTAAGTAGGAGGATGTTGGAGTATGAGATGAGATATGTTATGATTGAGTGCCTCTGCTTAGTGTTAGTTTGGGCCATTAGAAGATTAAGGCATTACAAGATAGAGTATTTAGTGCATTTGATTTCTCGACTAGATCCATTGAGGTATTTGTTTAACAGACCTGCATTGATTGGTAGATTGATGAGATGGCTCATACTTTTGACAGAGTTTGATATTCAGTATGTTTCTCAGAAGTCTATTAAGGGAAGCATTGTCGCCAATCACTTTTCCTCACTACCGATATCTAAGGGTAGAATAGTTGATGATGATTTTCTAGATGAGGAGTTCATTGCTATGACTAGCTTATCAGGTTGGCGCATGTACTTTGATGGTGCAACCAACCACTCAGGGTTTGGGATAGGCATTTTGTTGATATCCCCCCAAGGTGATCACATTCTGAGGTCAATTCATTTGGCATTTTTAGATCGACATCCCACCACGAATAACATAGTTGAGTATGAAGCATGTATCCTTGGTCTAGAGACTGCATTGAAGTTCGGCATTAAATAGATGGAGGTGTTTGGTGACTCCAATTTGGTACTTAGACAGATTCAAGGTGATTGGAGAACTAGGGACGTAAAGCTTAAACCGTATCATGCTTATTTAGAGTTACTGGTTAGGAGATTTGATGACTTAAGGTACACTCGTCTACCTAGAGCGCAAAACCAGTTTGTTGATGCCTTAGCTACCTTAGCTTCTTCTGTGGACTTTTCAACTGATGTGGTTATACGTCCATTGATGATTGAGTCGAGGTTCACACCCTCTTACTATTGTCTTATTGGAGAAACAGAGGTCCAGGATGATCTACCTTGGTACCATGACATTTATCAACTTCTTAGATCTACCACATACCCAGAGGCCGCCACAGCCAAGGATTGGAGGGCACTGAGGCAGTTGCACACTATATGCGATGGTATGGGCTTTATCATTAGGTATTTGAGTCTAGTTTTCTTTCGTTTCTTTGCCTTTTCACCCTGGCCTACATTACGTCCCGTGTTTTAAGACCACCCCCAGGCCATGAGATCAGACGTTATCTTTGACAGTTTTCACTTGGACGGGCTTATGTAGATTGGTTAAAGTATAGTCGTTACTATGTTTTCTCTTATGGGAAATACTTTTTGAAGCATTTGGTTTCTTTCTCCTGCTTGGCATATCGATGTTTGCTGGATTTTTTAGTTTGGAGATAGTCCATTAATGATATTGGATTCATCTTTTTACTATGCATCAGATATCAACACTAGGGCATATTTCCTTTTTGCTCTAAAATCCTTAGTCGTGGTTGGGTTGTGTGACTACCCTTGATCTTGACTATTAAGATGTTTGATTGATATTAGCAGATAGTTGATTGACAATGAAAGATTTTTGGCTAGCAATGTCATATTTTTCATTATGTACCAGATATCCATATTGGGACATATTCCCCCTCTCACCGATAAGGTTTGATTAGGAGGTAGTACGAGGATAGATGATAGGAGTTGGTTATTTACCTCGTGACTTTGACATCGAATCTTATACTAGGGCATATTTCACAATTTTCTCTAAGTATTCTTAGGATTGAGTTGGCTACCAGTTTGATTTTAGTTTAAGCATTAGTTAAGGACTTTCGATGATCTATGATATCAAGGCTTTCCTACATGATCTTGTTGAGATAGAGATGGATTGCATCAGGTTTCACCTAAGGAGCATTAATGGGTTCTTCAATCGGGTATTTATGTGATAGTTTGTTTCTATCATAGTTACATTACAAATCGAGTTATCCAGATTAGCAATATCTTGTGTACTTTGAAATTTTTTTTTAGATGAGTTGTGATGTACACGCTTTGAAGTTCAATCTATGAAATTTTTCGATATATTAGAGCTCACGACCTAGAGTCATTTTTCATTTATGACTCAGAGTCCTTTCTTTTCCATTTAGAGCCTAGAGTTGTTTTTCATTTATGACCTAGAGTCATTTTTTTTTTCCATTTAAAGCCAAGAGCTCACAACCCAGAGTTGTTTTTCATTTATGACCCATATTCATTTCTTTTCCATTTAAAGCCTAGAGCTCACAACATAGAGTTGTTTTTCATTTATAACCTAGAGTCATTTCTTTTCCATTTAGAGCCCAGAGCTCATGACCTATAGTCGTTTTTCATTTATGACCCAAAGTCATTTCTTTTCCATTTAAAGCCCAAAGCTCACGACCCAGAGTAGTTTTTCATTTATGACCCAGAATCATTTCTTTTCCATTTAGAGGCAAAAGCTCACGACCTAGAGTCGTTTTTCATTTATGACCCAGAGTCGTTTTTCATTTATGACCCAGAGTCGCTTTTCATTTATGACCCAGAGTCATTTTTTTTTTTCCATTTAAAGCCTAGAGCTCATGACCTAGAGTCGTTTTACATTTATGACCCAAAGTCATTTCTTTTCCATTTAAAGCCTGGAGTTCACGACCCAGAATCATTTTTCATTTATGACTTAAAGTAATTTCTTTTCCATTTAAAGCCCAAAGCTCTCGACCTAGAGTTGTTTTTCATTTATGACCTAGAGTCATTTTTTTCCATTTAGAGCCCAGAGTCGTTTTTCATTTATGACCCATTCTAATTTCTTTTCCATGTAGAGACCAGAGCTCACGACCCAGAGTCGTTTTTCACTTATGACCCAGAGTCATTTCTTTTCCATTTAAAGCCCAGAGCTCACGAACTAGAATCATTTTTCATTTATGACCTACAGTCATTTCTTTTCCATTTAGAGCCTAGAGTTCACGACCCAGAGTCGTTTTTCATTTATGATCCAGAGTCATTTCTTTTCCATTTAGAACCCAGAGCTCATGAGTTAGAGTCGTTTTTCATTTTTGACCCAGAGTCATTTTTTTTTCCATTTAGAGCTTAGAGCTCACGACCCATAGTCATTTTTTATTTATGACTCAGAGTCATTTCTTTTCCATCTAGAGCCCAGAGCTCCAGACCCAGAGTTGTTTTTTATTTATGACCAGGAGTCATTTCTTTTCCATTTAGAGCCCAGATCTCACAACCCAAAGTCGTTTTTCATTTATGACCCAGAGTCATTTTTTTTCCATTTAGAGCCCAAAGCTCACGACCTATAGTCGTTTTTCATTTATGACCTAGTGTCATTTCTTTTCCATTTAGAGCCCAGAGCTTACGACCTAGAGTCGTTTTTCATTTATGAACTAGAGTAATTTCTTTTCCATTTAAAGCCCAGAGCTCACGAGCCAGAGTCGTTTTTCATTTATGACCCAAAGTCATTTCTTTTCCATTTAGAGCCCAGAGCTCACGACCTAGAGTCATTTTTCATTTACGACCCAGATTCATTTCTTTTTCATTTAAAACCTAAAGCTCACAACCCAGAGTCATTTTTCATTTATAACCCAAAGTCATTTCTTTTCCATTTAAAGCCCAGAGCTTACGACATAGAGTCGTTTTTCATTTATGACCCAGAGTCATTTCTTTTCCATTTAGAGCCTAAAGCTCACGACCTAGAGTCATTTTTCATTTATGACCAAAGTCATTTCTTTTCCATTTAGAGCCTAGAGCTCACGACCTAGAGTCATTTTTCATTTATGACCGAGAGTCATTTCTTTTCCATTTAGAGCCCAGAGCTCACAATCCAAAATTGTTTTTCATTTATGACCCAAAGTCATTTCTTTTCCATTTAGAACCCAAGGCTCATGACCTAGAGTTGTTTTTCATTTATAACCCAAAGTTGTTTTTCAGTTATGATCCAAAGTCATTTCTTTTCCATTTAGAGCCTAGAGCTCACGACCCAGAGTCGTTTTTCATTTACGACCCAAAGTTATTTTTCATTTATGATCCAGAGTCTTTTTTTTTTCCATTTAAAGCCTAAAGCCCACGACCCAGAGTTATTTTTTCATTTATGACCCATAGTCATTTTCTTTCCACATAGAGCCTTGAGCTCACGACATAGAGTTGTTCCATTTTTTTTATTGAGACCCCGTGTCTCGGGCTTACTCTCGTCATGTGTTAGAACAAAATCTCTGGTCTTTTTCTTTTAGTTCTTTGGTATAGTTCACTTCGTTCCACTTGTTATTCGTATTTTTGCTCACATTTCCTACACTCGTGATCTCTACAGAAGAGAGACATATTTGTAGACCCTCCATTTTGTTATCATAGCACATGTCCTATTAGATATTTGTTCTGTACTTTACAACAATTACCTAGTGACCCATTACTACTCGTGTGACCTATCTTTCTAAGCCACCTTGGGGACTTTGGTTGAGGGATTTATCTAACTCCATTGTGACTCTTGGAAGCCCTAATTTAGACTTAAGCCCATTTAAGCACAGTTGGCCCATTAGGCACCACCCTAGGCCCATTTAGGCACCCTAAGCCCATTTAGGTACACTTGGCCCATTAGGCATGACTAGCCCACTTAGTTTTACCAGCCTTGCCTAGGTCACCTCTTAGGCACATCTTGCATGGTTGCATGGTTTGCATGACTTTCCTTTTTATTAGTATCTATTTAGCCATTTTGTATATTACTTTGTGTATTTTTTTTATCATTTGATAAAACACTTTTATTCAATCTAGTAATTTTGTAAAATACTTTCATACATTTTAATCTAATAATTTTGTAAAACACTTTGAATATAATCTAATAATTTTGTACAATACTTTTGTTTACTTTAATATAATAATTTCATCAAATACTTTTATTTAATCTAATAATTATATATTTTTTTTTTTTTGTCAATCCAATAATTTTTACTCATTTTCTAAAACACGTTTTTTTAATTTAACCTATTAACTTTGGAATTTTGCAAGGAGATTTATCAATGGAGAGTTTGACTTCTTTAGGAAAGGAAACTTGGAGGCTATGATTGGAGAGGATATTCATACCATGTTTGAAAAAATAAAAAGAGGAAAGAGAGCCCACTAGCATGGAAGGACAAACAAGATGTCATTTTTTGAAATGGTAAGTTACCAAAGCTGCATGGCATGTGAAAATGAGAGATTTATTGTGTATGTGGACGAGATGATGGTTGTGTTCAAGAAGAAAGTTCTAATCGTGATGGGCAAACGTAGATGACATCGTTGGCTCTCTCCGCCGGGCTAGTGAATTGTCTTTCCATGTTGGTGGAGTCAACGAGCAGGAGGAGGGTTAAAAAGGGAGTTTTCTCTTGGTAGAGAGGTAGATTAGCGGCACCAAAATGGGAAGAATATTGGCAACACCAAAAACAGGATTGGAAGTCGACTGCAAAAATGGTAAGGATAAGAAGATGATCATGGAAGTGGAAGAAAAAAGGTGTAGCCAGAGAAAGAAGAGGGGAATTTTTCTGAGGAGCAGACATCGATTCTGATCATGAGAAAAGAGTAGTGGCACCATTAGCAAAGGAAAGATTTGCAGTCGCACGGGAGAGGAAGCTTTGACAAAGCACGCATCGAGAAAAGAAGAAAATTGGCAACACCAAACGGGGGAAAGATCGGTAGTTGCACCAAAGAAAAAAGTAACATTTTGAAACACGGGAAGAGGTGGGGTTTTCTGTCGGTAGTGGGATGCAAGTTTGGTTGCTGCACCATTGAAAAAGGAAGAGGCAGCCGCACAGGTAAAGGAAAATGAGGAAATTTTTGCATTTAAAAGAAAGAAAAAGGGATCAATCAAGGACAATTCTGGAAGTGGAGAAGGTGCAACTGCACTATTCAGAGATCCAAAGGAAGGTGCGGAGAAACTGGAAAGAAGAGGGGATGAAAGAAAGCTGAGTTTTAGAGACGATCTTGGGTCTAGTTTCTCTAATCAAAGATGCCAAAGATACGCTAATTGATTGGAGTTGTGACTACTGTCGTTCTTCGTTAAAATGGTGACAAAAGTTCCCTTAGACCCTTGAATGAGAGAGGCTGGTGCAAACTTCTTTTTCTGAAGCGAGCAAAATTCATCGATCGTTTGTGCCTTTACCGGTGGAGTACTGATAAGTCAATTTAGAGTGACTTATTATCTATGATTTAACTTGATATTTCATTAGTTTAAGAGTAATTTTATCTCAACAATCATTATTTTTATTGTTTTAAGTCTCAATTAGCCAAGAGTATGAAAATGGAGCAATATAAGGCAAAATTGGAAGAAAAATATGAAGTTCGGTGAAAATGTGAAAACTGCCATAGTGGGAGTTCTCAAGTGTCACGGCGACCTCTTACGTGACAATTTGTGTAACTCTCCCGAGAGGAAAGCACCACTGCGGGAAGGACTTAAGTGTCGCGGCATACTCATGTGGAAAATCATAGTTAGGGACCCGAGACAAAACCGTTGTAGCTAGAGGAGCTTGTCCACTGCGATGCTCAAAGGAATTTCAGAAATCCTGGGAACCCAAGACTAAAGCGCCACGATGGGAGACATTGAGCACCGCGGCCCGATATTTAAAAATTTGAAAATTATTTGTCCATATCTCATTCTGTTCAAATCCGAATTAGGTGGGACGTCAGTTTACAATATTGGGCCTATAAATAGACAAAAGTAGGGTTTATTTGGGGATCTTGGAGACCTGGGAAAAGGAGGATCTTGAAGACCTAGGAGAAGAGAGAGTTTGGAGAACAAGAAGGGGATGCGCAGATTTCTTTCTATTTTTTTGGTTTATTCTTCCCTTTTCTTTATGATTGTAATTCAGGATGTTTGTTCTTCATCTTAAGATGAACTAATTTCCTTTGTCTAGGGCTGAGATGTAGCTCAATCACGATTTATGTTTTTGATTGGTTTAAATTAATTCTCTGTTTTGCATCAATTTATTTGTGTATCTATTTTTCGCTTAATGCTCTCAATTCTTAAGGGCCCAAGTTTTGATTGATTTTATGATTTAGCTTGATAATGAGAGTTAGAATCTAAATTAGATCCATAGAATATATTATGTTAGAATGAATGAATAGTAGAGATACATTACCATGTTCTAAGAGATTAATAGTTAAATCTATAATAATTCCATAGATCTTAATTACTCCTTTAGACTTAAATTCACATAGAGATATGTTGGGTTCGTAATTTAAGGAGCAATTTGATATATTTCGAGAGAAAATATTGGTTGGATTAGGGAATTAAATCTCTAAATAAAGCATAACAGGAATTAGGTTAAGCAATCAATTGCATGAAAAGTGTTTATAGTGAAATCAAAAGCCCTAGATCGTTTAAATCATAAGAGTTTGAATTGATTTTCTTTAACTGTTTAAGTTGCTTTTTTCTACAACTTTAAATATTCGGTTGATCAAATAGTAGTAGAAATAATAAATTTTAGTAATTAGTAGCATAGTCCTTGTGAGTTCGATATCTGTACTTAGGTACAATTATATTACTTGAACGATTCGTATACTTGCGAACCAATACATCAAGTACTGTCGTCGAAAGAGATCCCGCTCCATGTCTTATGTGTTTGGATCATCGCCAACCCATTACATGTGACGACTCAAGCATGGAATGAGCGATAGGAGCAAGCTAGTTTTGAGAAGGGGATTCTAGTTTAAGTAAAGGGAAGATATTCGGTGACTGAGATAGGAGGGCGAACAAGAGAGTCTTCCATTTAGGCAGTTGTAAATCGGGTTCCAAAGCGTGATCCTCCACTGCTTGTGCCACCGCAACACCTTGTGCCACACCCATGCATCTCCGGCAACATACTACTGCCCTTGGAGATCTATACCAGCTTGCCAGTTCCGCCACTTGAACACCGCACACCAATTCGGAAAAGATGCCCACTAATTCCATATAGGGAGGAAGGTTGTGAAAGTGTAAGTTTACTTTTTTGATTTTCTTTTAAACCAATTTCAACTTTGTTTTTTCCTATTATGTTTCTAGTTAAGGAATTTTATAATCTTAGTTTAGTTCATTAGATTAATCCTATTAATAAAATTCATGTACTGATATTGTTTTAATTTAATTTCAATTTACTTGTTTGGTTTGCATATTGAAGGTTTGGTTTATGTTTAATTTTATCATAAATTGATTATTTCATGAATATTTTAGTTAATGACTTACTTTCAAATTCTATGATTCCAAATTTTGGTATCCATTTAATTGTGTAACGACATGAAATATTTGAGAATTTTTTATTGATTATTTTGGTACCTAGCTTTGATTTTTTTTTTTTACTAAATAAATTAATTATTATTAATTCATTATTTTAATTTGAAAGTTATGATTTTGTTTAATTTAGTTACGATTTATTATTTTTATTTTGACAAATTAGGATTCTTAAGAATTGGTTTGGATAATTTAGACGATAATTTAAAAGTTAGAATGTTGATTAGAATTAGTTTTGCTTCATTCTTAGTTGAAAATTCATAATTTCATTTAGTTTAGTTTCAATTCATCTTTTAGTTTAGATGTTATCAAAATTCTAGTTTATTAGTTCAATTGGTTTTGTGCTACTATTTTCATATCCTAAGTTTGTTAATTTTAATTCATGAGTCATCCTTTTTAGTTTATAAATTTTAGAATTTAAGTTGGTTAATTTATTTCATTTTGCGTTGATATATTCATATTTAAAAAAAAATGTTGACTCTAGTTTTGATTGATCATGTTTTAGTTAATAGTTTTTTTTTTAGAATTTTAATTAGTTTGATTGGTCTCATACTATTTGGTTCATGTTTTAAGATTGTTAATTCAATTTTCTATTAATTCTATGCTTTAGAATTTCTCTTCGTAAGGAAAGCAAACTTGGATTCATCCCCGGTCATGTGTCTTGAGCATCCACTATCTAAGAACCACTTATCCTTCTTTGATCCCTACAAAATAAAATTTAAGTTGATTTAGGTACCCATATCTTTTTGGGTCCTTGAGGGTTAGTGACCTTGGATTTCTCAACCCAAACCTTTTTAGCTTTAGCATTTGAATTCTTTTAAGAACCATTTCTTAAGGGACATGTACTACTAATGTGCCCTCCTCTTCCACAAAAGTTGCAAGTGGTAGAAGGACTTGCACTTGCGAATTCTTTTAGAAAGTAGTTTTTAAAATACTTTTGATTTTTTGAAGATTTGAATCCTAGCCGTTGTTTGTCAAAAACACATTTTTGGCTAGCTAAGATCATTTCAAAAGATTTTTGTCCACAAGAGAAAATTGAAAGAGAGAAGGTCAACCATTTATTTTTCTTTTTCAAAATCTCATTTTCACTTCTCAAAATCTCATTTTCTTTTTCAAGATGAGTTTTAGATATTTCAACAATTGAAAATTTTTCTTTTACTTCTTCAAGTTCTTTTTCAAGTTCTTGAATTTTCTTTTTAAGAGAACTATTTTTCAAACTAAGTTTTTTAAAATCCTCATATAATTCTTCAAAAACATCATGCATATCTTCATCACTAAAGTTAGAGTTTACCTCATCAAGATCATCTATTGCCATGAAGCACATGTTTGCCACTTCCTTCTCATTTTCTTATTCGGAGGATTCTTCACTTTCACTCTAAGTGGTCATCATTGCCTTCTTCATTCTTCTCTTGGCTTCACTCTTGTAGAGAGGACAATCATATTTAATGTGTCCCAGTTTTTTGCATTTGAAGCATATCAAATCTCTTTTCTCTTCCCATTTCTCCTTGTCAACATGGGATGAAGATTCCTTTTTAGAAGGATCTCTTCTAGAGGTGAACTTTCTTCCTCTAAACCTTTCACCTCTCATATATTTGTTGAGCTTTCTTGTGATGAGGGCTAAATCATCATCGTCATCACTTGGTTTTTCTTCTTCAACATCTTCTTCTTCTTTGGTTGTAGCTTTGAGGGCTATGATCTTCTTCTTTTTGTCTTCACCCTCTTGTAGCTTCTTTGTCAAATTGATCTCATATGTCATTAATGACCCTATGAGCTCTTCCATAGGTAGCTTAGTCAAGTCTTTTGCTTCTTGGATTACGGTGACCTTGGTATGCCACTTTGATGGGAGAGACCTCAATATCTTCATCACCTTCTCAGATTTCTTGTAGGTTTTTCCCAAAGCTTCAAGACCATTGACAATGTCGGTGAACCTAGTAATCATCTCAACAATAGTCTCATTTTCTTTCATTGAAAACAATTCATAATTATGAACAAGTAAATTAATTTTTTACTCTTTCACTTGATTAGTTCCTTCATGAGTTATTTCAAGCAACCTCCAAATTTCTTTAGCCGATTTGCATTGACATATTCTATTGTATTCATTTCAATCCATAGCGCATTGCAAAGTAACGACTTTAACATTTAATTGAAAGTTTCTTCTATCAAGCTCATTCCATTATTGCTTGGGTTTTGGAACCAAAACTCCATCAACTAGTTTAGTGGGAAAATTTGGGCCATCTTCAATAACATCCCATACATCTAAATCAGTAGATTGCAAGTACCAAGTCATTCTAGTTTTCCAATAGGGATAGTCGGTTCCCGTAAAGAATGGAGCTCTATGTTTTGAAAAAATTTCATCTTAGGATGAGCTTGATGGAATAGCCATTTCCTCTTAGACGATTAAGACTTTAAAAAAAAAGAGGTCTAGCTCTTATATCAATTGAGAAAATAAAGGTTGTGCTTAATTAAGAAAAACACCTAAAAGAGAGGGTGAATTGGGTTTTTTAAATTATTTTCAATCACAACAAGTTCAAGCACAATATAAACAAAATAAAGAGATGGAGTTAGAGAATTCAAACTCGGGTTTTATAGTGGTTCGGCACTTCCTTGCCTACGTTCACTCTCCTCAATCTCCTAACCGAGTGAGGGTGCCACTAACTTGAAGCTTCAACCAAGCTTCCAATCTTCTTACACTTGGATTCCGACTCCAGTGGGCTCTTACACAATCTCTTCAAGATTCAAACCTCTTGAAGGCTTTAACACTCAGATTTTACAAGAAAGAATCCCTCAACCTAGCTTAAGGATAGCTCAAATACAAGACAAAGCTAAGATGACGCACAAGAGTGCACTAAAGGATATGCAAGTGATGATTTAATGCACTAAGAAAGAAATGAGAGCTTTTTGGTCAAGAACAGGTAGGTAGACAATTGATTGCAAGTCTCTTATCAATAAATGAAGTGGAGCTCTCAATTTATAGGTTTCTAAGCTCGGGAGTCAAAAACAGCAAAGGTAACCTCGACCGGTCGAGCTAGGGGTCGACCGGTTCACTAGCCGTTGGAGCATTTAATGCTTGATAGGTTACCGTTGCCTCAACCGGTCCTCGACAGGACCTCAACTAGGAAGAGAATCACCTCGACTGGGAAGAGAAGGCTATTGGGAGAGAAAGAAAATTTTATACATCCCTCGACCGGTCCTTGACTAGACAAGGGCAACCGATCGACCGGTTCCCCAACTGGTTGAGCCGGTTGGTCATAGCCTCGACCGGTTGAGCCTTTTGGCCCCAAAAACCCATATTTTTCAATTCCTTTCTTTTCTAACACTTAGGCAAGGTTTTTAAATGAATTATTATGCCAATTTTAAAACATTTTGCCTAAGGTACATTTGTTAAAACTCAAGTTTTAATGAAATCAAAGTTTTAAATAATAAACCAAGTTTTCTAAGTTGCATGAAACGGTATGAAAATCCTAAGTGCACTCATGCATTCATCTTACATTAGTTTCCTATGATCACAAGTCTTCCAAACATCTCGATCTTGTATCCATTTGGTCCTTTGATGAATTTTCAAGTTTATGCTTGAGATTCTTAACCATTAAACCAATTAGTCATTTAACCATGGTTTGTTATCATCAAAACCCGATTAGGAGAACCCTTGGGCTAACAATATGCAAGGATAAAAAAAAATGTGTCATACATATATAGATATATATGCTTAAGATTTCAGTTATCTTATGCTTTACATGCAAAATAACATTCAGTGCCAACAATGATATAATGGTTGACCTCTGTCATGAGCCAGATAGGAGCAAGGTAAGAGTCCAATTTAACAAATCCCCTCATGCTAACTCCTCTGTGTATATTTTTTACTATGGAAGTTTGATTTTCTAGTTCAAAAGTATCAAGCTCGCCCTTGTGTTCCACTAGCAGATCAAGCTCATATACCATTTCTTCATCATTTTCATTTTTAGAAGAGCCAGATTTAAGAGTATTCAGAAGCCACTCCTTTATGAATATTATTTGGATGTATACTACCAACATGGAGGTTCCAATATATGCCACTACATACGGCTGTTCATAGTTTTCGAAAATACCCTACTAAAATGATAGTGACATAAAATAGATCTCTAGCATTAAAATACCTAGTGTGAGATATCACATTGTTCGAGGAACTCTAAACGCTGTAAAGGATTGTCAACAAGGGTGTTCTAGTGCATTGTAGATTCTTATCCAAGACTTGATCATTTGATGATACCATGTGAATCGCTAGAAACAAACATGTGAAGTGTATGACTAACCCAATAACAAATGTTTCGTAAGGGGACTAAAGTAGGCTACCATAAGACAAAAGATCTTTTTAAAGGGATTCAATTTGAAACTATTATATGTCCAAGGTTCAATATTGAAATAATTTCAGAGGTTCTCCCTAATTTTATCCATGTCAATAAACAATTCGAAATGCCTCTACTTTTTTAGAAGAGGTCTGAGTCAAATAGCAATGATTCGAAGCACTTCTTTTTACACTATTTCAAAAACCCAAGGACTCAATTGTTTGGTTATGTAAAATACAGGATTTCCAATCCTAGCAGGAAAAGGAAGGAAACAAATACTCAATGTAAAATGAGTAAACAAAATTCCATACTTGATCTCATGGATACATATAGAATTCTGTGGAATGCTACATTCGATGAAATTCGTATGTACGACTTGGAGGGAGATCTTTCATATATTTCGAGATCCACCCTACAATATGGGGTCAAAAATCCAAAATAAATTATTTTAGCCCTTATAAAAAGAAAGCTAATTCTTAAACCTCTGTCATGCTCATGTCATGTCGAGGTACTGCAGGAAAAAAAATTGTGAAATCCAATTCAATTTATCTTAATCGATTAGTTAACATGTTGGTTAATCGTATTCTGAAACATGGAAAAAAAATCATTGGTTCATCAAATTATCTATTGATCCGTGAAAAAATTCAACAAAAGACATAAACAAATCCACTATGTGCTTTACATCAAGCAATACGTGGAGTAACTCCTGATATAGCACTAAAAGCAAGACGTGGAGGTGGATTGACTCATCAAGTTCCCATTGAAATAGGATCCACACAAGGAAAAGAACTTTCCATTCGTTGGTTATTAAGAGCATCCTAAAAACGTCCAGGTCAAAATATGACTTTCAAATTAAGTTTTGAATTAGTGGATGTTGCCAAAAGGAGTGGCGATGCCATATGCCAAAAGGAAGAGACTCATAGAATTCCAGAGGCAAATAAAGCTTTTGCACATTTTCGTTAATCCATGAACAGGATCTATATAGACACATAGATCCAAGGATCCAATCAATACATCTCGATCAGAAAAGAATCAATAGAAAACAAAAGAATCGGAATTGATCGATATATTTCTCGAAACAAACAAAAAGAAAACAAGAGATGAAACATAAATCATGGATCCACCAAGTCCTTTCGGGGACTTGCTTAAGAATAAGAAAGAGGAATCTCATGTAAATAACATTGAATAAGGTTTGATCCTATTCATGGCAATTCCTTAAATATTCCATTCCAAAAATTGAAGCAATTGGGATTTTTTTGGAGATTGAATGCAATTACTAATTTATGATCTGGCATATATAGCATGAAAACTTCATTCTTGATTCTATGAGAATTTTTTTGAAAGTTTTTCATTTGCTTCTCTTCGATGGAAGTTTTATTTTCCCATAATGTATCCTAATTTTTTGCCTAATTCTTCTTCTGATGATCGATTCAACCTCCAATAAAAAAGATATACCTTGGTTATATTTCATCTCTTCAACAAGTTTAGTAATGACCATAATGGCCCTATTGGTCCGATGGAGAAGAACCTATGATTAGTTTTTCATGAAATTTCCAAACGAACAATAGCAACGAAATCTTTCAATTTCTTATTTTACCATGCCCAACTCTATGTATTCCTCTATCTGTAGAGTACAATGAATTTGCAAAAATGGCTATAATAGAGTTTCTCTTATTCGTATTAACAACTACTTTAGGAGGAATGTTTTTATGTTGTGCTAACAATTTAATAACTATTTTTATAGCTCTAAAATGTTTCAGTTTATGTTATTACCTATTATTTGGATATACCAAGAGAAATGTACAATCTAAGGAAGCTACTACAAAATATTTACTCATAGGTGGGGCAAGTTTTTCTATTCTGATTCATAATTTCTCTTAGCTATATGGTTCATTCGGGGGAGAAATCAAGCTTCAA
The DNA here is from genome assembly GCA_946000715.1 of Vitis cinerea var. helleri x Vitis riparia. Taxonomy (NCBI): domain Eukaryota; kingdom Viridiplantae; phylum Streptophyta; class Magnoliopsida; order Vitales; family Vitaceae; genus Vitis; species Vitis cinerea var. helleri x Vitis riparia. The sequence goes on along the minus strand of OX253993.1, from coordinate 18,038,391 downwards.
GAAATAGTGAATGGTCTTATCAATACACAAATGTATAACTCCCTAGGAATTTCAATTGCACTTATATTCATCATTGTAGGAATAGGGTTTAAGCTTTCCCCATCCCCTTCTCATTAATGGTTTATTGACTTATACGAAGGAGTGTGGTTCGTTCAATAAATTCCTACCTCTCTATCTATATTTGAGATGTTTGGATTTTTCAAAACTTCATGGACATGTAAAAGAGAAATGTTATCCCCACTTGGACCAAGACATAACTTTTACTTGTTCAAATAAAAATCAAGGTGAAGCAGGGTCAGGAACAAAAAATCTCCTTATGATAAACACATCCATTTTGTAAGTTTGTTATTACGGGTAGTTCCTACAAAGGATCAGACTAATGGCATATACAATACTTGAATTCTTGATGTAGATGATACATAGTTGGTTCTCATCCGTTGGAGACTACAAGTGTAATAGGAGCACCTGCCAACAAAAGGATCACCCTAAGATGATCATCTCATGGTTATTGAGAATGAATGAAATTAAATGGTTCTATTTCTCAATCTTTCTGACTTGCTCCTACAGAACCAAGGTTGAAAAGATTGAAAAAATCAGTCATTCACAACCATTGATGAAGGATTCCTCTAAAAGTTAAGGATTAGTAATCCTTTTTAGAAATCGAATGGATTCAATCTTATACATACGCGAGGAAGGTAATAAAAAAATAAAGAAGATGAGTTCTTTTTTCTTTTATCACTTAGGAGCTGTGCAAGATAAAAGTCTCATGCACGGTTTTGAATGAGAGAAAGAAGTGAGGAATCGTCTTTTTGACTCTGACCCTCCCACTCTAGTCGTTGCTTTTCTTTCTATTACTTCGAAAGTTGTTGCTTCAGCCACTTGAATTTTCGATATTTCTTTTTATTTTTCATCAAATGAATGACATCTGTTGAAAATCCTAGCTATTCTTAGCATGATATTGGGGAATCTCATTGCTATTACTCAAATAAGCATGAAACGTATGCTTGCATATTTGTCCATAGGTCAAATCGAATATGTAATTGTTGAAATAATTGTTGGAGACTCAAATGGTGGATATGCAAGCATGATAACTTATATGTTGTTCTATATCTACATGAATCTAGGAATTTTTTCTTGCATTGTATCATTTAATCTATGTACCAGAACTAATAACATTCGAGATTATGCAGGATTATACATGAAATATCCTTTTTTGGCTTTCTCTTTAGCCCTATGTCTCTTATCCCTAGGAGGTCTTCCTCCAGTAGCAGGTTTTTTTGAAAAATTCCATTTGTTTTGGTGTGGATGGCAAGAAGACCTATATTTCTTGGTTTCAATAAGACTCCTTACTCTATTGTTTCTATTTACTTTTATCTAAAAATAATCAAGTTATTAATGACTAGACGAAACCAAGAAATAACTCCTCACGTGAGAAATTATATAAGATCACTTTTAAGATCAAACAATTCCATCAAATTGAGTATGATTGTATGTGTGAAAACATCTACTATACTAAGAATATCAATGAACCCGATAATTGCAATTACTCAAGATACCCTTTTTTTTTTAGTTTCTAGGATCTATTTCTTAGTTCAAGATCCCTCTTACTAACTAGAATCAAAGAATTACTAGATCTATTTCTCCCAAAATGGGAATGGATTAGGGTTATGAACTTATAATCTCACTATTACAAAAATAATCTATGGTGTAACTATTTATGGTGTCACTTTTAAAATAATGATACCATATGGCTTAAAATCCACAAAGGTGACACATCATATAAAAGTTTTCAATTAGGATCGATGATATTAATTTTAGGTTTATAGTGTCAGTTTTCGAAAAGTGACACCATATAAAATATTTTTTTTTGAAATATTATAACTTAATGGGCCCACTTTGAGAATAATGATAGTATATAAAAAGCTCATTGTTTCCACTTACCCACAATCCAAAAAAAATTCATTCCATAACCCTAACCAAAATTTTCTTCTACCTCTTCTCACACCCATAGTTAACACACAACTGCTCTTTTCTGCTTCGTGGACTCTCAGGTAACCCAAAATCTCTTAAATCTATCATTTTCATTTTTATTTTTTTATTAATGTCAAAATCTTTATTAGCACAATTGATTTATATTCATTGATTTGGTATATTTGTAATGTGGATTGTGTAAATAGTATTTTTTTATTGAGTTGTACGAAAGTAAAAACTAGGTTTAACATCCCACCATATCTTTTGTTACATTGTTAAACCCATAAACCCCAAAATGAATGAAAATAAGAAAAATGAATGATTTTTTAAAATCTTTCATACTTAGAATGAAAGATAAACATTTTACAACATGAAATTTCATTTGATGAGACTTTCTATTTGTTTTCTAGGAATATTATAGTATATTGTGATGAGGATATTGATTGGTGATATTTGAAAAATAATTTTTTAGAAAATTATTTTCAATATTGTCATCTCCCACAAAAGGAAAAATATGTTTTTTTTTTTTTTTACCTTCTTTTCTTATTGTTTTTATATGCGTTGACCAAAATTTAGAGTAATTTGAGATTGAGGATGAAATTTCCCTTTCAAGGTTAGAAAATTTCTATAAAATCTTTTTATTATTCAATTCCTTCCATAAAACTCTTCCTTTTTTTTTTTAGAAGATGTTTGATAATTTTCTTTTGATTTTCTATGAAATTTTCTTTTATTGGATTGTTTGTTTATTCTCTAAGAATATTATAGTATGTGGTGATGAAGATATTGGTTGGTGATATTTGGAAAATAATTTTTTATTTGAGTAATTTGAGATTGATGATGAAATTTTCCTTTCAAGGTTAGGAAATTTCTATAAAATCCTTTTATTACAAATTTTTTCCAATTCCTTCCCTAAAACTCTTCATTTTCTTCATTTTTTTTTTTTTTTTTGTGAAAAAGATGTTTGATAATTTATTGATCTAAAGAATATTAAAGTAAAAAATTTAAAACATTGAATAAATTTTCCTTTGATGTTTTTATTTTTTTATTATTATTTTTTTAACATATTTTTCATATCCAAATTTTTTATAATTATTTTACTTAGAAAAAAGAAATATCAATTGGAGTTATGATTGAAAAATCAATAATTTTTATGAAAGGTTCTTTAATTATTTCTCATACTAATTTTTCTCTTAACATTTTTTAATAATGAATTAGGTTTTTTATCTTACATACACAATTTCCATGCTTGTTATAATATCATGTCCTATCATATTAGTAGTTAAAAACATTTTTATATTTTGTTACTAAAATTTTATTTTATATAATTGAGATGAAATTTAATGGACATTGTTATTTCACAAAATGAACATTAAAAAATATTGAAATCAAGAAAATCCTTCCAAGAAATAAAAAAATATAAAAAGAATTAGATGTTAAAAATGATTTTTAAAAGCATAATGAATTATAAAAAATAAATTTAAAAAGTATAGATTTTAAGTGGAAGATTAGTATTTTCTAAAATTTTAGATTTATATTTTGATTTTGTAGTTTTGATTTATTTTTTATTTTCTTGAATTGTTTTTATTTGAGTTCAAATGTGACTACTTTGTTATGAGATTCATTAAAGAGATAATTGTTGATTCTATAGTTATTGAATTAAAGGTTTTACTCATTTAATGAATTGTACACAGTTTCATACTTCCAATTATTGTGATATTAATGTTATTCTCATTTGATTTCAGTTTGATGACAAAAAAACATATTCTCAAGTAGAATTTGATGAAATTAGAGGATAATGGATTACTTTTGTGTTATAACTAATCATGAATCATGTTGATGTATCCTAATCATACATGGTGAGTCCCTTAGTTGTTATATGAATTTTTCATTGGTATTGTATAACATTACTTATTCTTTATGAACTATTTTTATATCAAAATGGGAAAAAGGAAAATGAAAACATTAGTACTTAGATTTGTTTATTTTTTATAACATCACATTTTTATTTTCAAAAAGAACTCTAAAACTCATTAAACTATGAAATGCAAGTATACACTCTTGGGAGGACAATATGATGAATAAAAATAAAGGAGAAAGAGGTAACAAGATTTGGGTTTTTAGATGTGACTATTATGTCATACATTATAGGACATAAACATTACTTTATTTAGAATTGAGAATTTTGGGTTTTTGGATGCAAATCTTGTGTCATTTTATGATTAGCCAATTTTATGCATATGAAATGCAGGTATACATAAATGTTGGGATGCTTAACATTTCTAAATCATGTTTTAATGTGTATTCACTTTTTTGTTTTTAGTTTTAATGGGTTTGATGTGTTTGATGTACTATCATTTTGTGAACATTTGATATACAAATATCACTAGATGATGTAATGTATTACAGGTTAATCCATAAGCATTATGAAAATATAAGTTAAATGTAATATGATTATTATATTTATGGATAAAATTTACACAGGTTGATCTTATTTACTAATAAGCATTAGAAAAATCTACAAGCTAATCAACAAAAAACAATCATATCTTCCATAATCATTTATAATGATGTGACACCATAACTCAAAGGGGATGCATTTAACGTGACATCGTAACTCAAAGGTGATGCAATTAATATGATACCTTATATATCTCACACAACTCTATATCAAATTAAGCATCACTAAAAATAAATGGTGTCGCTTCTAAATGCGTTACCATTTATCTGTTTTGGTGTCGCTTCCAAATACGTCACCAATTGGTACCCTCTATGATGCCAATGGATAAGGCGACACTATGTTGTAGCGACACTCTATGTTTATAGTGACTCATTATAAATGTCATCATATATCTTTTTCCTTGTAGTGTCTATAATATGATGATTGAGTCAATTCCATTATTATAAGTTCATTCCATAACAAATCAGACCATAATAGGGTTATATAAATTCTCATTATGAGAAGGGGTCATTCAAACGTATCTAAATAGATACTATGTTTACATATGAATCCCTACATCGTTACATTTCATTTAGGATTAGGAATAGGCATAATCAGACCCGCTTTTTACATATCTCTCGCTATTTAGGACCCTATTCACCCTTTTGGGCTTCTATTGAATTGAGAAATAGGCTTGATTGTCCATCTTTTTTATATAATATATATATAAGGCATCCTCCTAATAATTCAAATTGAAGCAATTGGATGTCCGACTTGGGCCTATATGACATGACCGATTAATAGAAATACTATAACACTCCACCTTTGTCATATATTCCATACATCACACTAGATGGATATCATATTCATGGAATACGATTCACTCTCAAGATGCCTTGGTGGTGAAATGGTAGACATGCGAGACTCAAAATCTCATGCTAAAAGATAGATATCAATGTACATATATATATATATATATATATATACACATAATCCTGATAAATCACAACCATAAATCAAAATGGAAATATTCTGACTAAATGTATAAGAATTCCAAAGAAAGCATTTTTCTATCAAATATCAAAGATAGAAGTATTACTCTACTTCTAATATATCTAGAACGTCATCCATTGTCTACATAAGGGTAGGTTTAATTTATTGAAATTTCAATAGGAACAACGGTCCATATATATACAAGATTTTGTGTGAATGATTGTAATGCTCTATTAATATATGAAACTGTTCATATATATACAAGAGATAAAACAACTATGAGTGAAATCAAGGAAGAGAGTCAATGACTATAAGCTGTTTAAGGAATACAACTGCATGAGCTTATACAACTGTACAAGGATTCATTAGGGTACTGGTCATTGACCGTTGAATTCAGTTATATCCCACCCCCCCGCCCCCCCATGGTTTGTAGTAATTGCATAATTTCTTCCGTTATGCCCCTGCAATGTGGTTCCATTGAAAACACCAATCTTGGGTAAAAGGTGAGGTAATGTACAGGTTGTGCTACTTTAACACCCTTCCTCTTTGCATTTAGAAAACAAACCACTTAAATCATACACAAACATATTGTTTACATTAAAGTGAACAAAAAAAATTATCTCCACAGTTCTATAAAAGAGTGATAATCTCCTAGACTATGTTGTTGATCAACAGAAGAAATAACATTTGATCAAATAAAGCACACGGTGTGAAGTCCAGTTATACATGGACTTTGTTACTTGACAAAAATCACACAAACAATATCCTGATATTGTGCAAATGGATTTTTGCTGGATTAAGTTACCTAAAGTACAAAACCAAAACAATAATTACGGTTTTGCCTGACTGTAACATCAAGCTGCATCCTAATCAGAAGAAAGCAATAGTTATAACCGTCTACTCATCAATGTAAAGAGAGCTCTTCAAGTAAGTCTAAGCATGAAGAATGTCATGAAGGATATAACTTTGATATCTAATGGGTTTTTTGCAGTGTGTGGATTTCCACTCTGAGGAGCTTTTTAAGAGAAGCTGTTTATTTGCAAGATCAACATGTGACGTAGAAAACACCCCAATTAAAAATAAGTAAAAATAACCACCATTTATAATTAAAAATATAAATAAATTGACATATATGTATTTTTGCAATTTATAAAAAAATTGTTACACGAGATTAATTGTTGCAAACTGCTAAATTCAACACATTACATAAGCGTACAAGATACTGCACTAGGTCCTATAGAAGCACAAGTTTATGATAAGAATATATTTTTTAGGAGGTTTCACAGCTTCTGCACACTAGAGAAGCTATGCATACAAGCCATCTAACATTAATGATTCATCATGTGTACCCATTTCAACAAGGTGGCCCTTCTCCATCACTGTAATGTAATTTAGTCGAGCTATGATTAACGTTGATCGTCCCTACTTGAGGATATCTATGGCCTCCTAAACAACACTATCTGCTTTAAAGTCAAGGACACCAACGATTTCATCAAGTAGAAGCATGGATGGATTTGAAAGCACTACCCTAACACAGATAGTTTTATTTTTTGCTCTTTTGTCAATGTTATACCAACTTAACCCACCTACATTGCATTGAACTAGATGAATATCAAAAAATGATTGTTAAGACCATAATGTGTGCTTAAGATGTCCAGTGTAGTTTACTTTCTACCTATATTTCATATCCTTTCTCAAGAGAGCTGATAAATGAATGTGCATGCCTATTTTAGCAGTTTCTTCAATAAGAACAGAAGTAGCATTGGACCACCCATAAGCAATTTCATCTCTTATGCTCAAACATAGTAAGGCAGGTTCCTAGGTCACAAGTCCAATTTGACTTAACCATTCCAATTTCAAGCTTTTAATAATTTTTCCATCCAAAAGTACCTCTCCTATACTAGAACATTAAAATTTGAAAATTAGTTTTTTTTAAAAGGATTCCAATGACAGTCATATAAAAGCAAAAGAAAATAGGTAAGCAGAAGATAGGAAACTAGTGTGTATCTAATACATAATATAGGATCATCAAACCATTCCATGAGTGGAATTATACTACTTTTTCCTCAACCATTTCTACCAACAAGAGCTACAATTTTTCTAGTTAGTATAGTCAAGTAAAACCCACTCATGAAAAGAATTTCAGAAATTTTTGTTGAATTTAAGGAATATTAGGAGGTACACTTAACCTACTAAGCAATATTTGTTGCCTCTGCATATGCATCTTGAATATTTTCAGCAAGTTTGTGCAAAAATATGTTAGATATTCCTCCAACAGAAACAATGGATGGTCTGGTGGCTAATTTTATTCTTTATTTTTCTTTCTTATAGGATATTAGAGATCCAATGGCTAATGTTATGCGTTCAATCTGCTAACAACTAATGAATCCAATTACAATACCATTGAAAGAAGAACATAAGGAAATTTTCAAAAAGCAATCACTCAAAACTTTTGTTCGTAGCAAAGAGAGATCATATTTTTATTAGATTAAAATAACTTCTTTTAACTCACATGAATCTTGGAAGTTGTTCTTAGATAAAGATAAATCGTCACTGTACATGTTCCAGGGCAGCTCAAAACCAGGTCCAACATTAATGATAAACATTCTGCAAAGTGTCTGCAGAATTGATGTTCAAATATGATTACGGAGTATGACATTCAAGTACACAATTTGGACTTAATCAGAAATCCGAATAATTCAGTTTAGGGGTCAAACAAATGTGCAATCATCATAAACTAATCTTAGGGTGTTACATTAAAACTCTGTACCTCAGGATAATTATCTCCATCAATTTTGAGCAGTCGCATAATGAGTTCTATTACAGTTTTGGTTAGGTGATTAAAATCCGGAACAATAAATAGTTGGAAAGAATAAAGTAAGAATGTGATCAGATGTGGAACCTTGCTTTACCTCTTCTTTATTTGCTTGTTATGTGAACTAACTCCTATAGTGTCTACATTTGGAAATAAAAGCAAAGCTTTAGTATATATGTACTTCGTATTTCATAACAAAAAGGAAATGTGTTTAGTTTGATGGAAAAAGTTCAAAGTTGATCCAAAGAATGGTGCTTGAAATACCTTTAATGCATGAGAAAACAGAATCTATTAGAAACTTTCTTATGAATCCTATATATCTATGGATTGAAGGGCTAAGAACATTCCTGGTTTAATATACATATATCTACGGATTGAAGGGCTAAGAACATGCCTTGTTTCACAAAATCAAACAAGCCAAAATCTATGGCCTTTAGTCATGAGTTTTCATCCTTAGAAGTAAACAGGAATTTCTGATCTAGCAATTAACTACACTTAGATGAGAACACATTAATGATTAGAAAAAAAAAAAAGATGCAAATACCACATCCATTTCAATTAAACAGATGATTGGTAAACTGAAATTAGTTTATGCAATTTTTTTTCCTATGCATCATTTCAACACCTGCAACCTAAACAAACCCAAACCTTCCATTTCAATTCATAATCAATAATTTCAAATTAAATATCACATTCAAACAAGTAGCAAACTACTTTCAATTTCAAAACCTCTGGATAAATGAAAAAATAACACAGTGAACCAACTTCTAAAGCAAAAGTTCAGAGAATAGATGAATCTTTCTTCCAGCTTAAGATGAAGACTAGGCTAGGGTTTTATATCATTCTCTTTGAAAAAAGTGAAAAAAGAGATCGACCAGAGAGGATGTGAAGAGAAGGTACCTTGATTACCGGTTTCAAAGCTGGATTTGATGGTGTTTCATTCCAGTGAAGTGGATGAAGAGGATCCAATAATGGCTTTGTTGAAGTAGAGGAAGTAGAAGATTTTGAGGAGGGGATTTCAAACGTGAAGCAACAAAGAATGTCAGTTTGGAGGCAAAGGTTTCAGATTGTGAAGAGTGAGATGGTATTTTTAGGGTCTTTTATTTCTACGAGCCATCTATTTATGGTAGCAGAATCCCCATGCAAAACCGGTTTATTGTAACATGAAGGATATAACTTTGATATCTAATGGGTTTTTTGCAGTGTGTGGATTTCCAATCTGAGGACCTTTTTAAGAGAACCTGTTGATTTGCAAGATCAACATGCGACATAGAAAACACTCCAATTAAAAATCTATAAAAATAAATAAAGTACGAATAATCACCATTTGGTTTCTGAGAAAAAATATAAATAAATTGACATATATATTTTTTCAATTTATAAATAAATAAAAAAATTATTACACAAGATTAATTGTTGCAAACTGCTAAATTTAATGCATTGCATAACCATACAAGATACTGTAGAATTGATGTTTAAATATGATTAGGAAGTATGACATTCAAGTACACAATTTGGATTTACTCATAAATCCAAATAATTCACTTCAGGGATCAAACAAGTGTGCAATCATCATAAACTAATCTAATGGTGTTACATAAAAACTCTGTACCTCAGGATAATTATCTCCATCAATTTTCAGTGGTCGCATAATGAGTCCTCTTGCAGTTTTGGTTAGGTGATTAAAATCCTGAACAATAAGTAGTTGGAAAGAGTAAAGTAGTTGGAAGCGTGGAGGCAATGGTTTCATATTATTAAGAGAGAGATGGTATTTATAAGGTCTTTTATTGCTGTGAGCCATCTATTTTTACAGTAAAAAAAATCCCCATCCAAAACAGGTTTATGGTAGCAGAATAAAAGTACCTCACGACCATAAGTTCTCTAATGTATGGAACTCCTATGGCTGCCTCACTTGCCTGGCTACAACATTATAGTGTGTAATGATGCTGGAATATATTGTCTGTGCCTATAAACATTAGAGGGAAATTATTTTCCACCAAATTTTGGCAAAAAAAAAACTATGGAAACAAATCCTTTTGGAACCGCAAATATATAAACAAATCAAGTTGTATACTTTATAGCTCTACCACCATTCATTTATGAAATTGATTTTTTTTTTTCATGATTGTAGGATTAGTTTGTGTATATCGTTCATTGAGAATGTAGCTTAATAGGCATTCTAGTGAACGGTCTAAAACTTAAATAGACAAAAGATCTATATAACTATGGAAATTAAATAACAACATATGGTTCACTAAAAAGTTGTGCTTGTACTACAATGGAAAATTTTTGGGAACTTAATTATTGTACAATTTAACTAATAAAAACCACTTATCTTTAACCTTTCCCAAAGACCACGTCTTGCACTCCTTTCACATATTCAAACTCAAAACTAAGGCGACATAGTTACTAGTGGGCAAATACCTAGAAGTCCATTCTCTTCTCACATGAGTTTCTTTCCACTAAGGCAATCTACCTTTACTCTTCCTTTAAGCTTGCTAACTATGTTTTCTTTTTTTTTTTTCTCCTACGCGTTTTTTAATATGACAATGAAGTGTCATTAATGTATATAATTCTAGAAGCATGAAAAAGTAGAGATAGTCCCATTGTAAAGGCATAAAAATAAAAATAAAAATAAAAATAAAAAGCCTTTCCATGAAAATGACCAATCACTTTCCTCTTATCTTAGAGAACTGAGATGGAAATGATGTGAAGGATGAGCACTATGCTCCACTTTGGAAATTTAAAAGTCTTAAACAAACCTTAAACAATAAGATGATAACACCAAATGGAATGGAAACAAAGGATGAAATTAAAATCATGGAAGTTGTTATGATGCCTTAGAAGTAGTTGTTATTTTATTCCTTAATTTTCTCTATTTAATATTTGAATTAATATAAACGTGAGAACGTATGTTAATTTATTCCTTATTTTTCTCTATTTAATATTTGAATTAGTTGTAAATGTAAGAATGTGTTTGTACGTGTTAGAACGTGTTTATTATATGTTATTGTTTCCTACTTTTATGCATGTAAATGTGAAGCAAGTCACTGTAAAAGACTTGAATGATTCTAAATAAAGGCATTGAACAATTATATCAACTCTTTGAGTTGTATGGGAGGCATTCGTTCCTCATATAAGCTAATGATTTTTCTTTTTCTTTTCATTGTTTTAGTTACTTAACATAAAAAAAAAAAAATTGTATCAAAGTTAGGCATGGATCTACAAGATTGTATGATGAAGCTAGAAGAGACTATGGAAGCTCTTGCCATCAGCCAATAGGAGATACTGGGTCATATCACTAAGAGAATGGAGCAATTCAACGAACACATTTATGGTAAAAGTGAGGATGATGGCAAGCATTTTGCATACAAAGGCAATGGTCGAAATGGTGTTAATTTTGGCAGATGGGGTTCTCTTAACAACTACGTTCCTAAGACCATTAAGATCAATTTTCCCTATTATGATAGCCAAGATGATCCTACAACTTGGGTGAGCAGGGTAGAAAAGTACTTTTCATCCCATGAAATCTTTGAATCTGATAAGGTCACTTTAGCCCCATTTTATTAGGAGGGTGATTTCAAGCTTTGGTTCCAAATATTAGAAGAACTTATTTATGTTACTTGGGAAGATCTCAAGCGAGGAATTTTTTTCTCATTTTAAACTCAACCAATTCAAAAATCCATTTAGCGAGCACATTCGACTTACAAACTGGTTTGGTAATTAATTATCAAAGAAATTTTGAAAAGCTATTAGCTAAAATGGATTCTCTTTCCCAACAGAGAAAGATAAGTTGTTGTTAGGATTGAGCCCTTAAAAGCAAGAAATGATGTAACAAAGTTAGACTTAACTATCCCCTTGTTATCCTTTATGTGTATTGACATTAATTTGAGCATTCATCCTATGTCTCTTACATTGTACATGACTTGATGCATTAAGAGTTACACAGAAGATACAAGTCATGGATTCCTTGTAAGTAGATAAGTTGTACATAGTTGATTCATAAATATAGGTAATTCAATAGAGATTGCAATGCACCACCTCTTAATTGGAGGGATGGCTTATCATGGCCATCAGATTGGTTTTCCCATGTTGAGTGTACTAGTGTATGTAATGCACACTAGATAAAACCTATGATGAATCACGATGCAAGGCTATCAATTGTCATGATTCACCAAGCTACCATACTACATGAACTCTTAACCTTGAGAGGATATTGAGTCTATACCAAAATCAACACGACGCTTTGACCTATGGGTGAGACCCTAAAATGGTCATGTATCCCTATGGATTGGGTCACTATTGAAGAAGACTGGTGGAAACAGGTATTCTCAATAGAGGCATCATGATATCTCATGGGATTGAGACAATATGTCCCATTGGGTAACCCAAAGGACATGTGATCATGAAATCTGTGGTCATAGTAATTCCTTTAGTAGAATTTGAAATATGCTCCATGGAGCTAGAGTATGTTAGTTGATCGCATAATAAGTGGGGTTTGTAACTCAAAGATTTGAGAGATAATCATGATAGGTGATAGCACTACCTTGTTAGATTACGAACACCAATTCATGAGGAGTTTGCATGCAACGGATAGTAAGTCACGAACTCGAGCTTCATCTCGTTGTTATTTACATAAGGTATTGGAATGTAGTTGATTTTCTTTAGTAGAATGTTGAATCAAGTTCAGAATTGGATTCTAAGAAAGCTAATACTCTTATAGGTCCCAATGGTCCCCACTCTGAGCTCATTTACTATGATGACATGGTTTATGAGTGTTGGATTGATATAGGTTCATTCTTATACATAAGGGCGTTTTGATAATTATACAAGATTGCACAGGGGATGATGAACAAGGTCTCTGGATTAGGGTAATTGATTAATTAGATGCCCTATGTGGTTAATTAATCAATTATGATTCATTTTGGGCTAGATTAAGTGACCCAAGCTTTTATGGACTCAAGTCACTTAACCCTAGTGGGAAACCTTATAAATACCCCCTTATGGGTTAAGACTTCCTAATGACTTTAGTTAGTCATCTTCCACCTCCAAAGAAAAAGAGAAAGTCAAAGTTCACCCTTCCAAAGCCCACACTTTAGTGTTCCAAGATCATGGTTCAAGTCAATGGATAGAAAATCTTGGGTGTACAAGACCTCTAGACTATTCAGACATGTTCTTCACCACAAGGAATTGATCTAGGAAAATCCAGATCTAGGTATGGGGTTCATATCTCTAGATCTATAGTTAATAATGGTTTTTATTGTCATTTTATTCCATTGCGATAGATCTAGAGAGGCCTATGGATAGATCCATACACCTTACAAGATCTAGGGCATGGGAATAAAGTAATCCAAGGTTCCCAATAGTTTCATCACTAGTTTAAAGGAGAGTATACATATAGATGTAAAAGTTAACCAACCACCTACTCTGATGATGGCAATTAGCTTGGTGGAACTATATGAAGCTCGTGATTTTGCACTCAAGAAGCAACTTAATCAAGCAAATCAACCAATGAATCATCAACGAGCAACACCAAATGTCTTAGAATGCAATTCAACAAATACCACTACAATTAAGTGCATGCTGACATATGAGGGTTGGCGAAATAATGATAGAAAGGATTATGATTTCATTGCAATGAAAGGTATGTCCCTAATCATAATTGCACAAAGATCTTTTAGCTCGAAGCAGGCTAGGCCGAAGACACTAATGATGACAATGTCAAAATGAAGGTCAATGAAGAGAAAGAAAACATGACACCCGAAATTTCTTTACATGCAATGGTGGGAGTACAAGCACCAAAAACTATGTGAGTTTAGGGTAGTTTACAAAGGTATGTTCTCATAGATTCTAGAAGCACTCATCATCAACTCAAGAGTCACTTAATAGGTAAATTTACACTCAAATTCGAATGAGAGGATGGAAGTTATGATAGCTTTAGGTGAGAAATTAGGCTTGGGTAAGTGTACTCAAGTGCATCTAAAGCTTCAAAAAAATCCCATTTTGTTAATGACTTCTTTATTTTACCATTAAAGGGGTATGACGTTGTAACTTGGAAGTTAATAATTGAAAATGTTAGGCTCTATTGAATGGGACTTTGAAAATATTTTCATGAAATTTACTTGGAATGATAAAGAGGTGGTCTTGTGGGAAACAACCAACTCCCAACACATAATATTAGATGTTGCTCCAATTACCATGCTTTCTAAACAACAGCAAGGGATCATTTTGCATGCTTTAGATGTCACTAATCCAAGAACTAAAATAGATCACATTCTATCACTCATCAAAGACCTCTTTCAATCATATTCAAAGGTTTTGAATATGCCTACAGGTCTTCCTCCTCAATAGCCATAAGATCATTCAATTCCACTTCTTCTTGATCGTGGACTAATAGTAGTACAACCATAATGTTATCCTCATTTTCAAAAAAAAAAAAAAGAGATTGAAAAGGTTGTTAAGGAACTTTTGGCAGCTGGATTTATTCGCCCTAGTACTAGCCCCTATTCATCCCTACATGATAGCTCGTGGAAAATATTTATCCACTGTCATGCTTTGAATAAGATAACAATGAAGGCAAAGTTTCCAATTTCGATGATTAATGAACTCCTTGACGAATTAACAAGAGCTTGTTATTTCACAAAGTTGGACTTGTGCTCAAGCTACCATCAAGTGTGGATGCATATAGAAGATGTTAAAAAGACTGCTTTGAAGCACCAAGGTCATTATGATTTCTAATAATGCCATTTCGCCTTACCAATATTCCATCAACATTCCAAACTCTAATGAATGAGGTATTTAAGAATTATCTATATAAATTTGTGTTGGTATTTTTCAATGATATCCTTATATATAGTAATGACTATAATGATCATTTATGGCACCTACAAATTTTCTTTGATCTCTTCAAAACTAATCAATTGCGAGTTAAGCTTGAGAAATGTCAATTTGGAAGAGAAGAAGTGTAGTACTTGGGATATGTTATTTCTCAATGTCGAGTGGCGGTTGATCCATTAAAAATTGAAGCTATGATCCCATGGCTAAAGCTAAAACATTTAAGGCACTAAGGGTATTTTTAAGCCTTATAGGATATTATCGCAAGTTTATGCAAAACTATGGGAAGATCACAACTCCTATCACCAACATGCTGAAGAAAGACTCATTTGAGTGGACGTCAGCATTGATTGAGGCATTTGACAAGTTAAAGCTCACTAGGATAAAAGGTCAGGTATTATCCCTTCCTGATTTTTCAAAATCCTTTATTTTCAAATGTGATGCTTCCAGTGTTGCTATATGTGCAGTGTTATTACAAGAACGACCCATCACTTACTTTAGCCAAGTACTCCATAGGAAGCACCTCCTTTTATCAACTTATGAGAAAGAAATTCTTGTTTTAGTTTTGGCGGTGCAAAAATGGCAACCCTATATGTTAAGAAGGAAATTTGTGGTTCGTATGGATCATCAAAGCTTGAAGCACCTATGGATCAAAAAATCAACATAGTAACTCAAAAATGTTGGCTATACAAAGTAATGGTGTTTGATTCTAGCATTGAGTACAAGAGAGGAGGAGATAATATAGGTGTCAATGCCTTATCAAGGTGCCATGAAGTTGAACCAGGTGTCATGCCTATTTCGACATTTTCAAGTCTACTACTTAATTTGGTGTATGCCATCAAAGAATAACATAAGGCCAACTCTTCCATGGAAAGAGCTTAAGAATCGAATTCAACAAGGTGAAGCCTTTGGTTCATAGAGGATCGTAGATTGATCTTGTATAAGGAACATATTTTTCTTCCATCTGCTTCTAACCTCTCACATGATATTATCTAGAATTTTCATGGAAGCACACATGAAGGGTAAATCAAGACATTTCAAAGAATCAAGGTAAATTTTTATTAGAAGGGAATGAAAAGACAAGTTAAAGAGTTTATTCGTGGGTGTGATGTTTGTTAGCACCATAAAACTAACCAAACTAAGCCTACGGGATTATTGCAACCACTTCCAATTCCACAACAAATTTGTGAAGATATTTCAATGGACTTAGTGGAAGGCCTAACCATATATGTTAAATGGTAAGTGTTCTACTTTTGTTGTCATTGATAGGCGTTCCAAATATGCACACTTCATTCCTCATCCATATCCACATATTGCTATAGGAGTAGCAAGATTTTTTTTTTTTTTTTTTCATTTTCAAGCTGCATGGCATACCAAAATCTATTTTGTGTGATCAAAATCTTACTTTTACTAGTGTTTTGGAAAGAGTTGTTTTGCTTAAATGGAACCTCATTTAATTTTAGCTCAAGTTACCATCCTCAAACTTACGGTCAAAGTGAGATGGTTAACCAAACCTTCGAAATGTACTTGAGATGCTTCACAAGTTCTAGGCAAAAAGAATGGATGAAATGGCTCTTATGGGCAGAATATTGTTACAACACAAGTTGGAATTTGACTATTAACAAGACCCCATTTGAAGTTGTTTATGGGTAAGTCACCAAAACTTTTCAATTACATTCCCAGTGCAGCTAGAATAAATCAAGTTAAGCATGAATTATTAGAGCGAGATAAAGTTTTAAAGGAGGTACGAGGTCAAATTTCTAGAGCTCAAGCAAGAATGAAGTAGGTTTATGACTCCAAACATCAATAGCATAAGTTTTCTATGGGTGATTGGGTGTTCTTGAAACTTCAACCATACAGAAAAATGTCTCTTGCAACACAAAAAATTACAAACTCTCTCCTTGATTTTATGGCTCATTCCGGATTTTACAAAGGATAGGTGTTGGAATCCGTGCAATAATTAATGGAAAAAAAATAGAAAAATGAAAAAGAAGAACATGGAGATTTAACGTGGTTCGGCTAATTGCTTACATCCACAGGAACAGGGAAAGAGGATATTCACTATGTTCAAATTTGGGTTACACACAACCCTTAGGAATGAAATTCCAAAAATACCCTTGAACCATACCGCAGGGGGCGTTGTCCCCCGCACCCCCCCCCCCCCCCCCCCCCCAACCTATCATTTGCCCCACAACAAAAAAAGTACAAGCCTAAATGGCAAATGTCATCGCTCTAGCATTTTTCTCCATGTCTTTTCACTCAAATATGAGCCACATACTACAACAATAGGAAAGGTTGCATACAAGCTAGGTTTGCCTTCATATTCTCAATTGGATCTAGTGTTCCATGTCTTGGTTCTCAAGAAGAAAATTGGGGAAGAGAAAATGGTGTTCAAAGATTTGCCAACTTTGAATGATGGAAAGGAGTTCAAATCTTTGCCTCAAGTTGTGTTAGGATGGAGATTGAAGAAAGGGAAGATTAAAGTTCTAATTCATTAGCAATGACTTTCTCCATTTGAAGCCATGTGGGAAGATTGTAATGGCATCAAAGAGTGATTTCTATAATTTACTTTAGTTAATGTAAATGAGAGGGCATGTGTGTTTTCTAAGATGGAGGGAGTAGTTCGGATGCCTTAGAAGTAGTTGTTATTTTATTCCTTATTTCTTCTCTATTTAATATTTGAATTAATGTAAATGAGAGAACGTGTTTGTACATGTTACAACGTGTTTATTTCCAGTTATTATTTCCTACTTATATGCATGTAAACGTGAACAAAGTCATTATGAAAGACTTGACTGATTCTAAATAAAAGGATCGAACAATTATATCAACTTTTTGAGTTGTCTAGGAGGCATTGGTTCCTCATATAAGCCAATAATTTTATCTTTTTCTTTTCATTGCTTTAGTTACTCAACATAACAAAAATAACATTAAAGGAAATGGAGCCCATATGAGAGAGAAGAAATAAAATTTAGAATATATCATGATAGTTGATATTTAATACATAGAATATTACAAATATAGAAAGAAATCTGGAGGAGTCAATTGAAAGATTTCTTCCTTTCTCCTTTTTTGTCATGTCCTCTGTATGGAATAAATCTGGTGGGAGAAATTCCATATGAGAGTGCTCTGCATTCAGCCAGAATGCACAAACGTTTGATCGAGATACCAAGGAAATAGTGTATGGGCCAAAAGATCATTCATAGCATTGCCGTGAAACGACTGTTAACGAGAGTCTTTGAAGAAGCTGTAAAGAGTAAAAACAAAACCACGAATTGGTTGTGTGCATTCAAAGGCTGCTCCATAATCTGCATATTATAATTAGGAGGATTTGTTGCTATAACTGAAGTTGCTGTTGCACTTCCCTTTTCTACAGAATGTCCACTTCCCTTATTAACCAAGCTGCTATACATATTCCCATATCAACACTTTCCTTTACAATTCCAAATGAGTTGCAGTTAACTCTATTTTTATCCTTTTACCATGAATTTTTGTACAAGGCTACCAAAATATTGGTAATAGCATCTAAAAAGCCTAATTAAGGAAATTTGTACACAACAAAAGGTGAACTACCTACCATGTAATCAAGTTGTATACTTAATATATCTACCTCCAATAATTTATGAACTTGAATGTTTTTTTTATTATAATTCTATAATTAGTTTGTGTATATGGTTCATTGAGCATGTAGATTACTGTGCATTCTAGTAAAATTGTCAAAATTATATAACAAAAGATCTATTTAACCATAGAAAATAACAATAAATGGTTCACTAAAAAGTCATGTTTGTATCTACAATGGAAAACTTTGTCAACTTAATTATTATGCAATTTAACTCATCGTAAATATTCATATTCCTTACAATCTAAATGTCTTTGTTTTGATAGGTTTTGTATCATATAAATTAACCAAAGTAGGAAGATTGAATTTATATAAACTAAATATATCTCAATGATTGTGAATGATCTTTAGATATTATAATATCTACCTTAATACAAAACCTATTAATCTTTAACTTTTCCGCAACGCCGCATCTTGCTCTACTTTTCACATATTATAGTTGGTTGAGACTTCCACATCCTTCCTAACTAGTGGGCATAATACTGAGAACTTGAATCTCTTGGCATGTGAGTTTCTTTCCACAGAGGCGATCTACTTTGATTGTTCTTTCAAGCTTGCTAATGATGTTCTCTTATTTTCTCTTTATTTCCTATACATATGTTTTAATATGAAAGTGAAATTTCATTAAAGTATTAAATTTAAGAAGCATGAATAAGGAGATATAGTCTAATTGCAAAGACTTAAAATAAAGTCTTCCCATGAGATGACCAATCATTCTCCTCTTATATTAAATAAGTGGGATGAAACTAATGCAATGAATGAGTACCATATCCACTTTTCTTGCATAAAAATTACACAATAAGATGCCAACACCAAAGGAAATGAAAACAGAGAATGTTATTAAAATCACTGAAACAATAGTAAAGAAGATGGGACTCCATAGGAAGAAACCCAAAAAAAATAGAATATAACATAGTAGTTGATATTTAAAACTACTGGAAAATGGACCTAGTATAAAAATCTACATCAAACTTGCAAAAAGACATAAACACCTCTATCTAAACTTACAACAAAAATGAATATATGAAACATAATCATATTCTTAACCTAATCAACCCAAGCTTAGCCTAGGTGCTAATATTCTTCAACACAATGCTTCCAACATAACTATATATTTATATTCAACACAAGCACAAATTCATTCTTTTGAAAGTAATCCTGCAATACTCTTGCCAACTTGAGCACTATCATTTTTTATGTTGTCCCATCTATAATCCCATCTTTCATGTAGACATGTACAAGTGTAGAAGCAATTTTTTCCATACTCAAACACCCAACATTATAGATCGTGGTTTTATTGTTTCATTTTAAACTCTTGCCAAATTAGTACATATTATCCAAATTGTGCAAAGTTGCCCAAAATCTTCCTCTAATCTTCCATGGAGATTGACCATGCCCGAACATGATATGAGAATCAACAATCCTTTCGGATATGGAAATTACCTACAGTAAAACATCTGCAATGAATATTTCCATTCCTACTGGGGTCTCACTCTATGTAAGCACCACTTCTCCTAGTTCTAGGGCTTTTTTCCTTTGACCATGTTAATTTTAGCGCATTCAAGAGCTTCAACAAGACCACAACTCCCCAATATTTAAAGATGGTACTAATACCCTCACAGAATATTAAAATACAAGAATAACAAAATAAACAACTTGCATTTAAAATGACAATAGTAAAAAGGCATAGTGATCAATATCTTATGACCAATAATATCCTAAAGAAAATATTAAGGCATACTCCATTAATGAATTTTGGAATAATAACAAATTTCTAAATTCATAATCAAATATGAATTTTGGAAGAAGAATATGTAACTTTAGGATCAATATAAATCACATTTTAGAATTAATCATTTTAAGTTTAGGATCAATGCACAAACTCACATTTGACTTTCATCTCATTGATGCTATGTATAAAAGGGCATAACCAACTAGTATTAAACCATGAAAACCTAAAGAAAATATACGAAAATGATAAAGGATGTCTTAGATTTAGAATAACATCAAATAACATTAAATAACATTAAACTACTGATCGAAAAGTGAAGAAAGGGTAAAAAAAAAAAAAATGGTGATATCTCTATCCTCCTATTCCTTTTATACTAATAACATTGAGAAACTAAAAAAAAAAAATCGAGTAAGTTGCATTGCTCATATAAAATTCAAAGCGTCTTTAATTTTTTTTAACATCATTATTAAACTTTATGGCTCTCCAATATGAAGTACATGGAGGCCCTCTTGTTTGACACAAGGACACTCCCATTTTACTATTTCTATTCTTTCAATTTTAAGTTGACAAAATGTATTGGTTAAAGTTTTGAAAATTGAAGAGAATTTAAGATAATACTAATTTCTTCAGAATTAGAAAAATACTTCCCAATCCAAGGTTTTTGTTTTTCTAAAAATTAAATCCAAAGAAGCTCCTTATATGAGAATAAACTTTCTTCAATTCTCAAGAACAAAAAAGAGGAACCCTAAAAATTTAAAGATATGACTTGATTTACATTCAAATGAATGAAACTTAAAGAAATCTCAAAGTAATACAAATCAAACATGAATTAACGTACCATATGCTAAATCTTTGATCCAATCTTGCAAGCTATTAATCGAAGAAAGACTCATTTTCGGTATCATCTTCTTCTAATGAGAGAATTGAGATCATTATTTGACGGCTAGGGTTCAACGAACCATTGTGTGTTAGGGTTTTAAGCATTTGAAGGCTAGGGTTCAATGAATCAACGTGTATAAAGCTTTTAAGAAGAGTGTGGGGCCCATCCTTGCCACCATTACAATTGATAGGTCTACTATACTCAATGACTTTTTGGATTAGTCTTTTTCAATTGAAAACCATATTTTGTGGGCTCATTAAGAGATTTTGCTTGAATTTTATAGGTTTTTTTTTTTAAAAAAAAAAAAAAGGCTTCTCTCTTTGAAAAGAGTTTTCACACACCATGAATAAATAAAAAAATCAAAAAATGTCTTATTTTTCAGAGTTTTCACACACCATGAATAAATAAAAAAATCAAAAAATGTCTTATTTTACAAAACGCCCTTGTAGGATGTTTCATGTTTAATCAAATTGTAATAGCACAAGTTTTTTTTAATATCAAAATAAAAATAAGATGTTTTATGTTTATTGAAGCAATTAATATCTCTACTAATTTATTTTTTTTTACATCAGAATAAAGTAGTTTAACACCAAACAGTCTTGCATTGCAACCTAATAAACTAGTCTAATGTGTGATCAAAGATATGGAAAAGAAGCTAAGATAATGTGCTTTTAAGAACCTGTAGTAGAGGCCTTAGGTGCACACCACCATGGGCTGCAAAACAACCCATGAAGGAGTCTAATCAATGGTTGGTTTAAGGCCCAATCCATGGTTGGGAACTGCTTAAATTTGGGGTTAGGGTTTTG
The DNA here is from genome assembly GCA_946000715.1 of Vitis cinerea var. helleri x Vitis riparia. NCBI lineage: Eukaryota > Viridiplantae > Streptophyta > Magnoliopsida > Vitales > Vitaceae > Vitis > Vitis cinerea var. helleri x Vitis riparia. Next base: position 18,016,301 of record OX253993.1, on the reverse strand, counting down.
GGATATTGGAATTATTTTCTAAACTTGATTAATTCATAATTAGAAAGGTCTTTGGAATAAAATCAAAGAAGCTTTTAATTTTGTAAAAATTAACAGGAGAGAGATTCTACAAATCCATCACCTTTATTATCAAGTTCATTTTGATGATGGCTTAAAATTGGGTAAGTCATTATAGAAATTGAACTTCATCATAATAGACTGGTTATATTTAGTTAGATGCTCAATTCTAAAGATGAGACACCATACTTGATGATATTGATGTTGATGGTTATAAACTTGTGTTAAATTAATATGATGAAATATTGCCTAAAATATAATTCTCACTCAAATATATTAACTAGACTAAGTTATGTAGATTGGAAACAAAATCTAGACATTGTCTTAACTACTAAGAAATAAAAATTTGTAGAAAAAAAAAAAAAAACTCTCATAGAAAACTATTTTCTATGTTTCCAAGTTTTTAAAAATTTTCATGCCTCAAAATTTATTATTACAACAATAATCCACTTAAATAAAATGCATGAAAAAAAATCTTAGAAAAAATATTAAAATAATTCTCGTAGTATAGAATGTTCTCTAATAATCTCAAAAATATTGAAAATAACTTAGACAACAATTTTCTTTTGGGTTTTTTCTTGAAATAGTTAAATTTAATAATTAAAAATTAATAAGAAAACCAAGTAATTAAGAAAAAATATGAGTGGTCATTGCAAAAAAAAAAAATTAAAAAAAAAAAAAAAAAACTATCTTGAAACATTTTTGTCCAAAATATGATCAATTAAACCCCAACACTTTCTCACTTGCTTCAAAAAAACGTATTTTTTACTTTTAAAATACAATGTTGGCTACCAAAAAAAAAAAAAAATCAAAAGAAGAAAATTCTTCAAATACAAAGAAAATTAGAGGCTACATCACTTGATGTCAATATTAAGAAAGAACATAAGATAGCACTACCACACACTGGTCGTGCACATGGGCATAGTCAACACATGCATGCACTATAGCTATCCATGTTTTTGCAACCTTCTTTGTGCCTTCTCAGTGTGTAGGGGTCATGCAACCCTTTCCCAATTGTTATACACCTCTCAGTTACAACCAATCTCCCCCTATTAGTGGGATTCAATTAGTTTGCTTGTTTTCTAATTTTCGTGTTTTGAGGCTCATGTTTGAAAAACACTCCCTTTCCTAAGATTGATCCTTATAACTATAAGAGAAAAAAAAAGTCATATTTCATCATTGATTTTGCCTAAATCTTTGAAAAATCACATCTTCTTTGATTTTAAACAAAATATTACATCAAAAAGATTATGATCAATCGAATACTTTGATATCACTTTTGAATTCATTTCAAAAATGATTTGAAATGGAGTTAAGGTTTTTTTAAAAAAAAAAAAAAAAAAAGAAAGAAAGAAAAAGGAAAAGAAAAGAAAAGAAAAGAAGAAGACACAAAAAAGTTTCCATCATATGCAAATTAATGCATGATGGATAATATCATAGTACAACATGTTCTCTAAAGCTAATGTTGAAAAAATTAGTATTACAAAATTATGTTTAGTGATATAAACCTAATACGTACAACAATAATAAACTCTAAAATGAGAGTGAAATGTTTTTGTATTTCTCTTTTTTTTTTTTTTTTTCCTATACATTAATACACTATTTTCTTTCCATTAAGGCAATCTACCTTGACTCTCCCTTCAAGCTTGCTAACAATGTTTTTGTATTTTCTCTTCTTTTTTTTTTTCCTATACATATTTTTTAATATGAGAGTGAAATGTCATTAATGTACTAAACTCTAAAAACATGAACAAAGAAAGATAGTTTAACTATAAAGACTTAAAATAAAGCCTTCCCATGAAATGACCAATCATTCTCCTCTAATCTTAGATAAGTGGGATGAAAATAATGCAAAGGATGAGTACCATATTCTACTATGGAAATTTAAAATTCCTACACAATAAGATGCCAACACCAAATGGAATGGAAATAAAGAATGAAATTAAAATCACCGAAAAAAAAAAGTAAAGAAGATGGGACCCATATGATAGAGAAATAATATATATAACATGGTAGTTGATATTTAAAACTATGGTAAAAGGACCTAGCATAAAAATTTACATCAAACTTACAAAACGACATAAACATCTTTATCTAAACTCACAACAAAAATGAATATATGAAACATAATCATATTCTTAACCTAATTAACCTAACCTTATAAGTCTGGGTGCTAATAGTTTTCAACATAGCACTACCAGCATAACTATATATTTATATTCAACACAAACACAAAGTCATTCTTTTGAAAGTAATCCTACAATACTCTTGCCAACTTGAGCCTTATCATTTTTTATGTTGTCTCATCTATGATCCCATATTTCATGTAGGCATGTGCAAGCATTGAAGTAATTTTTTCCATACTCAAACATCCAACAATAGAGATCGTGGTTTTATTGTTTCATTTTGGACTGTTACTAAATTAGTACATCCAAATAGTGCAAAGCTACCCAAAATCTTCCTCTAATCTTCCATGGAGACTAACCATGCCCAAACATGATGTGAGAATCAACAATCCTTTCAAATATGGAAATTACCTATAATAAAACATCTACAACAAATATTTTCATTCACACTGAGGTCTTGCTCTATGTAAGCACCACTTCTCTTAGTTTTAAGGTTTCTTCCCCTAACCATGTTGATTTTAGCACATTCAATAGATTCAACAAGACCACAACTCCCTAATACTCAAAGATGGTACTAATATTTGTAAAAAATATCAAAAGACAAGAAAAACAAAATAAACAACTACTTGCATTCAAAATGACAATAGTAAAAGGACATAGTGATCAATATCTTATGAGCAATAATACACTAAAGAAAATATTGAGCCACATTCCATTAATGAATTATTTTAGATTCATAATCAAATATGAATTGTGGGAGACGCACATGTAACTTTAAAATCAATATAAATCACATTTTAGAATTAATCATGAAATATAAAGAGTGGGGAAAGTATGTTTAAGTTTAGGATCAATGCACAAACTCACATTTGTGTCATTTCTTTTTATGATTCACTAGTTTTGAGAATGAACTTTGATTCTTTAATCTATGTAACTCATCTTTAATTGACATCATATCTTTTCATTTGTCTAGGCAACCTCCGATTCAACAAGGGGGTCTTTCTATTCAAATTGAATTAACATAATCAGACATGAATTTCATGTTGTTTGTAAAGAATAAAATTTGAATCTCACCACTAAAATCCACACAAATAAGAGTTAATAAAACCAATTATCTTTTCTCTTATTCTTCCTTCTTAGACAATCTTTCTTGAAGTGGTTTTCTTTACAATAAAGAAAGCTTTTTCTATCATCCTTATATTTGGACTTGATCTATTCTTCTTGGAATTTTTCTTACCGAATTTCTCGCTCACCTATGATATTGTCTCCACTCTTGGATTTTGTCTTCAACTCCTTAAAATTTAGAGCAACTTATGCTTCTTCACTTGATAAAAGCTTTCTACCATAGAGTATGTATCCACAATGTGCTATATGACTCAAGTAGTGAACTTGGGAGGATTATTTCTTGATCCCTATCTTCACTTTGTACTTCAATATTTCAAGATCTAATATGATCTAATATGATCATACAAATTGTTTCCACTTCAAGTATAAATTGTTTGCTAAACATTTTATCTTTTAAAGATGCCTCAATTTCAACCATATCAAGGTTGTAGTTCTCTGTTTTTAAGACTTCACACAACACCTTATCACCAAGGCTTAAACTGATAGCATTGTGTGTGTTATCAAGGATCTTGATCTTCTCCTCAAAGGACAAGGAACTTAGCAAGTTTCTTTTAGCTTCATGAGCTCTTTATACATCCTATTGAACCAATAAAGTCTTCATTTTCATCCTCTATAGTGCAAATTATCCTTCCTTCTAAATTTTTCAATATCAAATTTGGACCCATACCCAGGGTCTAATACCATATAGTTAAGGAGACTTTACCATAGCAAAGAACAATTAAATAAACTCAAGAACCATATATACACAATTAAGAATAAAGCACACTTACAATGAACATAGATTTTATGTGGTTTAATGAAGATCATTTACATCTATAGGAAATTAATCAACACATGCTTCACTAGTAATCAATTAAATACACCCTTCTTATATCTCTTTTCCATAAGAAATAAGCCCTTCCCCCCTTTCCTAGTAGCTAAATATAACAGTACTTATCAACTATATTAACTTAAGAATTCTCTTTTGTTTCAATTAATTTGAGAATGATCTCTTTTCTTAGATTATCTCTTTCACACAAGGATTGAAACTCACTCATTTACACCCAAGAGAATCTTGAACACAAGTTTTTTACAATTGAATAACAAATCACAACAAACCCTAATGAAATGAAGATTAAATTCATGTCACAATTTTTTGCCAAAGGACTCAAAGTCTACTCAAACAAACCCAAAGTCTACCCAAATAGACTCATGTCATTTTGGTGGACTTATGTGCTTAAAACTTGCACTTCTCATGTTCGCTTAAATGAATACACAATGCTCCAAAGTGGACATAGTTAGAGTGCCCCCAAATGGGCCAAATGTCTTTCAAACATGATTCTTCTTGTCCTTATTGTTCAAGTGAGCTAATTCAATGCCACTTCTCAAAAAGATTAATTTCTATCATTCACATATTTGAAACATAGAGAAAAATCAAGAAATAATCAATCAACACTCTTCTCAAAATTGAATTTTAGCCTTAATCAATAGTCATGAGATTCACCATTAGTCCATTATTTATTACTTCGTCTTTTTTATTTATTAATAAAGTGTCTAGTTGAATTGCTATTGCTAGATCCTAAGCTCTTCGGTAAGGTTTTACCCTCTATTTTGGGTGTACTTTTGATGAACATTTGGTCTTAGAGGGGTTTTGTATTTTTTTTTTTTTTTTTAAGAAAAGTGCTTTTAAAGAACATCTCTAGCATAAAAGATGTTTTTGAAGAAAAATAAGACGTTTGGAAAAATTTAAAGAACACTTTTAAAAAAAAATTTAAATCACATAATTCCTTGGAAAAACACATAATATGTGATTCTCCAAAAAACGTTTTTAGAAAAACGTTTTAAATAAAAACACTCCCAAGCACACTTCAATGTTTTAGATTAATCTAAAAATTCATTGATCTAGGGTCTCAACACTAATAAAAGTATCAAGAGTATATTATATTACCCATACTTGTGATAAATTGTAGTATATATATATATAAAATAAAGGAAACAATTATTCCAATCTAATTAACTTGAGCGTTAATGTCATACTAGGCTACCTAAAAGCTTAAAACTATATAGTAATAAGTTAACAATATACCAAGCTAATCTAAGGTATTCTCTCTTAAAAATATATAAATAATTTCAGTTGATTTGTATTTAAAATGATCATGTTTTCTAATAAACAATAATTATATCAATATATTTGCTGTATTTCTATCATACCTTTTCACAATTTTCTTTTTTTTTGGATAAATTAAAATAAATCATCTCTATTTTTCAATCATGTTTTTGTTTATTCTAAATAGTTTTTAAGCAATGTCAACCCTAAATGTATTTAAATATCTTATAGGTTATTTTGATAAGATATTGTCTTAAAAAGAATTGATGGTGAAGCCCATAGGATAAGCACATAAAATTAACATAAATTTTTATATAATTTATGTGGATGTGTTCAACTTTTTTTTAAGGTACTATTTTTCTTCATCAATGGCTCTTCAAAAATATAAAAAGTACTTATTATATTATGGTTTTTTTTTTTAAATAATGGCATATTTAAGAACATTTTTAAAAATAGTTATTAATTTGTTTGGATAACAAATATTCTGATTAGGAAGTTAAATATAAAAAATAATTTTCTCTCTAAATATTTTTTATATTCTCAATTATTGTTCAAAATAATATAAAAAATAATAATTAAAAATGCTTAAAATAGCTGATTTATAAAACAAAAATTTTAAAATACCTTTATATAGAGAGAGAGAGAGAGGGGGTTAAATTTAACCCTTCAACCTTTTTTTTAGTCTTATTTTGATAAAAATGCTTATTATTTTCTTGTAAAAATAATTTTTTATTTAAAATATAATGTAAATACTTAAAATATTTAGGGGTATTTCTGTAAAAAAAAAGACTCACTCTAAAAAAAATATAAAAGAGAATAAATTCAATAATACGATTATGTCAATATTATTTCATATATATTTATGAAATATTAAAACATTAGTTGTGTAAAAAGGTGGAGGGAAACAATGGCTGGAGAAGCTGAGAGAAGGTTCAATTCCATAATGGACAAACTCTTCACTGCCCCCAAATTCAAATCTACGTTAACCAGGTTGCAACCTGGGACCTCAAATTCCTCGGAAAAATACCGTCATTTTCTTTTCTTTCCTTTTCTCTTGCTTTTTCTCAGTAACCAATCATGGGTTGATATTTTTCCCCAAATTTTCGAATACTAGAGTTGGATTTTCCATTTTTTGTTGGGTTAATTGAAGCCAAATCCAAACTAAGCTAAAAACTGATGTTTTTGAATTGGTATATTTCGTTTTCCTTTTATTTTCGTTCATTTTTCCGGCAACCAACGGAGGTTAAGATTGGTACTTTTCGTCGTTGTACAAATCTATCTTGTTTCTTGTTTAGGGTTTATGCAATTTGAATTGAAATAATAGAGTTGTGTTTGCGTTGTTTGTTTGGTTAATAGATTTTTTTTTTTTTTTTCTGTATGATTTCGCCCATTTTCTGAGCAGCTAAATGGAGATTGCGTTTCGTCCTTTTTAATTGCAAATCTTCTTGGTTTTTTCTTTAGGGTTTATGCAATTTGAATTGGAACAAAAATCAATACATTATCTGTTGTTTGGTTAATTGGAATTAAATCACAACCAAGGTCCCCTAGAACTAAAATTTTCGAATCAGAATATTGCATTTTCTTTTATTTCCCATTCTCTAAATCTTCTTGTTTCTTGTTTAGGGTTTATGCAATTTGAATTGGATTCAATATAGACGCTCTGTTTTTTCCCCTTATTTTAATGTCTTAATCCATTTTAATGTTCTTTGAATTGTGATGCTTAGGGTTTATGCAATTTGGACAATCATATTTTTAGCCAAACGGCTCATGCTTATGTAAATTTTTGTATTTTCTTAATCTAATAAACAACATCTTATTGTTTATGCAATTTGAAATACATTAACAGGCTTACCTTTGCTTAGTATTTTGTTTTATTGAAACCAAATGCAAAACTAAACTCCCATAGAACTAAGATTTTGAGTTAGGATATTTCATTCTTTCGAGCTTTACTGATGTTAAATTTGGTCCTTTTCCTTTTTCTTCAAAATCTTCGTATTACTTGTTTAGGGTTTAAACAATTTAAATTTGGATTCAATACAGATATCCCCGGTTCCATTATTTTTTTTCCACTTATTTAATGTTTAAATGATGTTCTTAGTGTTGTAATGCTTAAGGTTTAATGCACCTGTCAGGGTGCCCAATTGATTGGGGCGAATGCGGGGATGTGTGGTAGAGGTGCACGGTCCCAGGTTTGATTCCTGCCCCTGGTTGAATGCACTGGATTACTAAGTGCTGGTTCTGTGGGCACAGCCAACACATTGAGGTTTGGGTGCCCATGGAGAGTCCTAAGGACTCAACCATGGAAGGTTTCTTGGTTGTCAAATAAAAAAATAAAAAAATTAGAAAAAGAAGCTTAGAGTTGAATGCAGTTTAGAATTCAATTTGTTATCCAAACAGTACATATTCACATTTGCCTTTTATATTTGCTTCACAAATTAGAGTTTGTGAAGTTCAAATTAAATCTGTTGGCTCAAGAGTATGTTTTTAGGGTTTTTTTCTTTTCCTTTTTTTTTTTTTGTTATGCATTCTGATCTATTTATGTTTTATTGGTTGATAGTTTGTCTGAAGTTGAATCATCAAGAGGCAAAAAGCGCCAGAGTCCAATGTCTGTAGTAACAGTAGCCGAATCAAAATCAAGAGGCGATATTCAGCACTCATCAACTCCTTTGTGCAGACCATGGGATCGAGGAGATCTAATGCAGAGGTTAGCTACATTCAAGTCAATGACATGGTTTGCCAAACCAGAGGTTCGATTTTGAAAGCCAATTATTGTAATTTTGTTCCTTTGTTTTTTCTATTTTATTTTATTTTTCTTAAAAAGGTAAAAGCTACTAAACATTTTTCCCATTTGCTTTATTGAAATATATCTTGAGTCTTGCTTTTAGTCTGTTCATGATGAATGTATATCATGAAGCAATCCTGTCTGAATAGACAAGTTGGCTCCCAAATTATCTCATTTTGTATCAACGTGCTCTTGAATTGGTGAATGGAATTTTTTGGAAGGCAATGTGTTCCCAACTCTATGTATTCCACCAACAGATCACAAGAATTGAGAATAGCAATGTGGAGGTATAACAAAAACAAAGAACGCGCCAGGACAGTTCCTATACATGGAAATCCTTCCAAAGAACGGAGAAGACCAAGGAGAACATGCAAATCCCCAAGTGAGATTGGTACAAGATATTTTCTCAACTGAAGCCTGAGGTTCTACAACAAGATGGTCACAAGGTTACCTCCAATGGACTAACTTCCTGACATTTTTTCTAAATGACATTGCTTCAATCTCAATCCAGTAGTGTCAAATTCCCTTCTTTTTGTAGATTGTAAGGGTGGAGAAAATAGAAAAAATAGTTCTTGGTAATCTCTTCCATATCCCAACAACCTCAGGCTAAATACAACTATCTTGTTGTTATAGAAATTCTCACCAGCTTGAAAAAATTCCTCTTTTACCTAATGAAAGGTTCCATGCTGTGTATATGTGCTACCTAAACTGAGTACTGTGCTTTAGTGTATTAGGTATAACTGAAACTATTACATGCTATGTTACATTTGGAAAAACTCTAATAATGTTGAAATTGAACTTTTGAAGAAATTAGAATGTTATGAATGATCAAGCTTGAGGCCTATCAAATAAATGAACAAATAGATCAAGTTTGAGAAGTTTCTGATGTGTATTCGCGAAATCCATTATGTGCATGTATGGGACAAATATGTTAAAGTAAATATGTAAAGTCATAAAGAATAGTCACTGGAGCAATCCAGATTTTTCAAACATTTGCCTTTGAAATCTTTAATTGGATTGTAAATTTCGATTGTATGCAGTTTTCTGTTTGCTTTACTCTTCCTTGTTTTATGTCTAGAACCCTGAAATGTTGAATTTTGAGTTATGCTTTTTGATCTTTCAGATGGAATATCGTGAAGTTTGCCTTAAAACTTCTCATTTTATGTTCAGTTTTTCATAGTGAAGCTTTGTGTTGTTATTTAAAAGAATTTGTTCTTCAACCTTGTATTTTACTCTTTGCTTCTTGGGAGAAACCTTTTATGATTCTTCATCATTCTCTTAGTTAAAAGGAGTATAATTTCTTTTTCCCACCTTTTGGTACATGCAACCTAGAATCTATCCATGCCCTTGATAACTCGTGGTCACCTGAGCTGGGCCTCGGGGACTTCCTTTTTTATTTTTTTGGTCTCCTTTAGTTCAATTTTAATCTTTGCTTGGTTTTATTAAAACATCTGTTTCTTCATAGTACTAGATGCTAGTTTCTTCTATCTTTCTCAGGTAGTAAGTGCTATAAATTGTGCAAGGAGAGGTTGGGTCAATGTAGATATGGACATCATAGCATGTGAAGCTTGTGGAGCACGTCTCCTTTTCTCTGCTCCATCATCTTGGACAAGGCAGCAAGGCATGTTATACTTCTTTTTTCACTAACCATGCGCTAATTGTCAGTGATGTGAATTAGATAGCAACTGGTTGTCCTTTTATATCTGAATTGAAACTTTTTACCTCTCAGTTGAGAAAGCTGCATTAGTTTTTAGCTTAAAGCTGGACAATGGACACAGACTACTTTGCCCCTGGATTAACAATGCCTGTGATGAGGAGCTAGCACAGTTTCCCCCTGCAACAGTTCAAGATTTAATTGATGGTTACAGAGAACGCGCTTCTGCACTTTTGAAACTTACAGCTCTTCCAAGTATCTCCTCTGCAGCCATTGGTTACATGAGAAGCCCTCAGCTGGAACATTTTCTTGGACAGTCATCAATGTTAGAATGCGGCACCATATATTCGAATATGCCTCAAACAGAATACATTGGCAGTCAACCTGAAGCAATTTTCTATTTTCAGGTATAACAATTGTATGCTACCAAGGGCTATGACTATGGCTGCTTGGTTGCATCTAACTTTTCTCTCATTCTAGATATGTATAGGAATGAATTATGCATAGAAATTGCTGTTACTGAATATGATCTTTTATCGATGTCATGTCTTCAGTTTTTCTTCCCTCAAATTTTATTGGAAATTATGACTTTTTGTTTGTTTATGAAAACAATGGTTTATACAGCCACCAAGTTCTCTCATTTTATATTCTTAGTGTTGTCATTTTACTTGATTATTATTCATATTGAGGGCTCTTTCTTAGAGAAGGTTGGCCATGTGGACGTTGAGATGCCCAAACTTTTGAGGGAAGAGCAGAGTGGGTTTAAGAGAGAGTTTGTCAGGAGGTACGATGATAATCTTATGAGGGTTGTCCCAAGTGAGAGTACCTTGATAATTTTAAAAGAATTTTGAGGTTGGACTTAAGATTAACCCTATCCACTATCTACCATTTGAGCCTTCATTTAAGGGTGTTTGAGTGGGAGCAAACTGGGCTAAAGTCTATGAGCCAATGGTATGCTTGATGATGGTAACCAACTGTCCCTATTGGGTAAAGCGCACTCGATGAGACATTTGTCTGTGGATAGTGATGAGCCCTTTTCCTCTTAATCTAGTCAGAGCTGCTTCACCATTGTCTAGTTTCTTCCCTCCTTGGCTAGCCTCTGATTGTAGTTAGTAAATTAGATATATGAACCATTCTATGTACTTAGTGGTGGGAGGGTTGAACCCACCATTAAGGTGTACATGTCCAATATTTGTCTTCTTGAGCCATACTCTTAACCTAGAGCAAGTGTGACAAATCTGAAATGTTGTATGTAGACTTTATCAAGGGAAGTATAGGATATGACTTTTTCTTTGGGTATGGAGGGTTGTCATCGAGGGTGCCCTCTTGATGGGCTGAGTACTCAGGTTGGGGACCGATCACAACCCCATTGGGAGAGTGCTAATTTAGGTGACCACTTGCTTCAAGTGGTGCATAAAGGCTTCCAATGAAGGTACCTTTTTGATGCGAGGGTATGCAAATAAATTTTGTTACCTTAAATGGAAATATTAAAACAACCACCATCTTGAAGGGATAGTGGAGAAGCAATCACTAAAGGTGCTCTCTGATGAGATGAAATAGTGGATGCCCCTCCTCATAACCCTCTTGGATGGGGTGTGTTATAAGGAGAGTCATAGCCTTCACATGTTGGTTAATGAGGTGCCAAGTTAAGACAAGAAATGGACGTATAGTTGAACCTTCCGCCTTTGTCATGGTGTACCACCTACCTTGGAAATAAACCTGACCCCATGTTCTTAAGTGTGTGTTTATGGGTCAACAAAGAAAGGGTATAGAAAATATTTTGTCCCTTGATTCACATTTTTTGAAAACACCCCATATTTTAGTAATGATCTTTAGGGGGGAGATTTCAAGTGAAGATCATTTATAGAATACCACTGCAACTCCAGTGCCCAACTCACCCTGACAATCCAACCACAGAACTAAGACCCACAGCCACTTGAAAATAGCCCTTTGCCAATGCCAACCCTACCATCCGAAACAACCAGCCCTGTACCAACCGAAACTACCATTTCTAATCCCACCAAATCTGCGGTTGCTCCATCATTATCGGCACTAAAACCTTGGACAGAATTGTGCGTGTATACATGGCGGCAGAGTTGTGAGCAAGTACAATTTCCTTCAATCCCTGCATGTCAAGACTTGGAATCGGAAATGGGTTCTTTCTTTCCTTTAGGTATACAAAAGTCTTCTAAAAATTTAGATGTTCCAATTGCACTTAGAAAAAGGTGTTCGCTCGTGCACTTTACATCTGATTTCTAACTTTGTGTCATGTGACAAGTTATCTATCTTGCATTCCATGTTTATTGCTAACCTTTCAAATATAGCAATTCCTAAGAATATATAGGAAGCGATGGCAGTTCCAGAGTGGAGAAAGGCAGTAGAAGAAGAAATGGAAGCCTTGAGAAAGAATGGTAGATGGAAAACAATTGATCTGCTGAAAGGAGAAATGGCAGTAGGATGGAAGTGGGTGTTCATTGTCAAATACAATTCAGATGGCTCCATTGAACGGGACAAAGCGAGATTAGTTGCCAAGGGTTTCACCCAAACCTATGATATTGGCTATCAAGAGACTTTTGCCCTAGTTGAGAAGCTAAATTCAATTCAGGTTCTTCTTTCACTAGTTGCAAATATTGATTGGCCACTCATGCAACTTGACGTAAAGAATGCATTTCTTAATGGTGACCTTGAGGAAGAAGTGTACATGGATGCACCATCGGGTTTTGAAGAAAATTTTTGGAGCAATAAGGTGTGTCAGCTACTAAAGTCTTTATATGGTCTTAAGCAATCCCCGAGAGCATGGTTTGAGAGATTTACAAGGTTTATTAAAAATCACAGCTTCCACTAAGGACAAATGGACAACACTTTGCTTTTCAAACGGACAACACTTTGCTTTTCAAACTTTTCAAACATAATGAGAATGGAAAAATCACCATTCTTATTGCGTATGTTGACGATATTATTCCTACAGAAGAGGCCCTTAATGAGATGGAGAAATTAAAAAGCACTTTGGCACAAGAATTCAAGATAAAAGATCTTGGAAACTTAATGTTCTTTCTTGGTATGGGAATTGTAAGATCAAAAAAAGGTATTTCTATTTCGCAAAGGAAATACACCCTTAATCTTCTAGAGTAGACTAAATGCTTGGAAGCAAGCCAACTAAGACACCGATGGCTACAAACTTGAAACTCAAATGCGCAAAAGGAGAATTGGTTGATAGAGGGAGTTATTAGCAACTAGTGGGAAGGTTCATATACCTATCACATATGAGACCAGACATTGCCTTTGTCGTGAGCTTGGTGAGTCAATTTATGCACTCATTGTAAGAAGAACACCTTGAATCTATTTACAGAATTCTAAGATATTTAAAGGGAACTCCAGGAAAATGATTGTTTTTTGGAAGAAATGAAAAGATAAGTGTAGAAGCCTTCATTTATGCAAATTGGGGTGGTTTAGTTACTGATAGAAGATCTACTACTAGCTATTGTACATTTGTTTGGGAAAATTTGGTAACTTAGAAAAAACAAGAAATAATCGGTTATCACAAGGAGTAGTGCAAAAGCGAAGTTTCAATCCATTGCTCAAGGGACTTGTGAATTATTATGGTTAAAATTGATGTTAGATGAATTGAAAATTCCATTTAATGGTTCTATGAAATTATTTTGTGACTACAAGGCTACAATAAATATTGCTCATAATCTAGTTCAACATGAGAAACCTAAACATGTGGAAGTCAATCGTCATTTCATTAAGGGAAAAATCGAGGAGAAGATCATTTGCATAACCTATGTCAACCACTCAACAAGTTACCGATGTGTTTACTAAAAGTCTGCCTAGGTTGATTTTTGAAGACCTTTGTTCCAGTTGGGGCATGTTGGATATTTTCTTACTAGCTAAAGGGGGAGTGTGGAAAATCAAATTTGGAGATAATCTCGGATTTTCTCTGTTTGAATAATCTAGTTTATGTTTAATTATTTTAGGAGATTATCTTGTTTTAGTTTAAAGTTTATTTAGTTTCAATTAGTAGGTAAGTTGACCTATGTATCACACACTAGGTTAAACATTCCCTTTGCAGTAAGCATGGTTAGTCAACTCATGCATGCTCTAAACGTAGATCACATGAATGCAATGATGAGGATCTTGAGATACCTTAAGGTTAGTCCATGAAAAGGACTTCTCTTTGCAAAAAAAGAAAAAAAAAACCATTTAGGGATTGAAGCATACACATACTTTGACTAGGCAAGTTTAGTAAGCGATAGAAGATCCACCTCTAACTATTTCACCTTTGTTGGAGGTAAGGTAACCTAGTAATTTAGAGGAGCAATAAACAACCTATAGTGGCAAAGTCAAGTGCCAGAGCAGAATTTACATCAATGACATTAGGGATTTGTGAACAATATGTTTAAGTCTCTAATGAAGGAGCTTAGTTGTCCAATATCAACTCAATGGAATTCTATTATGATAACAAGGGCACAATCAACATTGCTCACAATCCTATTCAGCATGATAGAACAAAGCATGTGGAGATAGTAGACACTTCATTAAAGAGAAACTAGAGAGTTACCAAATTTTTATGCCATATGTCTCTTCAAAAAACTAATTGATAAATGTTCTTACAAAGGGTTTACCAAGACGACAATTTCAAGAATTGATTAGCAAGTCGGGCTGATGAATATTTACAACTTGGCTTGAGGGGGAGTGTTGAAGATCATAAATTTGGTTCTATCAAGCTGTTTTACAGCTAAATGGAAACAAATATGATCATTGATCGATTTCTTCCTTAAATAGAATCAGTCAATTTATTTGTATAAATTGATTTGATTTCCTTCCCCTGTGTATTATGAAAATAATCCTAGGATTGTTTCTTTCTTTTTTGTATAGCTATAATGTAGCCTTGACTGTTGGATTTTTTGCTTTTAAATAGAGAAAAAGTTATTTTTTCAATTCCATCATGGTACAAAAGCCTAGTTTGGTGGGAGGTCGAGTGTTCAAACCTCACCAATACATGTTTATTAACCCAATTTATTAAGTCTACATGTAAGCCCCAAAATGGAGGCTACACGTGATGAAGGGTGTTAGAGTGTATAATATACATTGTGGGCCCAAATCCTACAAGCTCAAGCTTTTTAGAAAATTGGTTGTTCAACATAGATCTTTTGCATATGACAAGGACCAGCTCAACTTTGGCTATGCTTCCAGTACATGGAACCACACTATTTTGAGTCCTGCGCATACTCTTGTTACTGCCAATGCATGGGTTAGAATTTTGAGTGTCAACACGTGTTGGTTAATTCCAAATCAGAAAAACAGTAGCCGGAGTTAAATTAATGGTATTTCAATCCTGTCCATTTCTCCAAAGCTTAACCAATTTCTTTTCAGTTCTTGGGCACATTAAAGATTCTGTAGTAATTGTTTCAAGCCATCTTAGGAGGGGCAAGTGGCTTAGAGTTGTTAGTGTTGTTTTTTGGAAGTAAAGAGGTGTTCTGAAAGGTTTTAGATCAATTTTTAGGCAAAACGAATTTGGTCAAAATTGAACTTGGTTCAGGGCAAAAGACTAATCTATGAAAATAAGAGTTAGCTACCCTTAAGAGTGATCCAAACAAAATCCAATAAGTTCAGACTTGTTTTGTTTGGCTGCTTTTACATGCATGGCTTATGGCTTACACTGTAAAACCATTCTTAGCAAATTAAAGACAAAACCCTGTTAGAAAACAACAAAAACATTGAGTGAACTCATTCAGAGGCAAACAAATTTTTGAGAAGAAAAAATATATCCTTGATTTCTTATGAAATGTTTTTCACACCTTCAAGAGAAAATTCCGCAATTCTTGTTCCATCTTCTTGCATCTTGCCTGTAACTGAGTGTGATCTACTGGACTAACTAAATGGAGAAACTTTCCATTAGGAATTCAGGGAAAAATTCACATGCAGCACAAGGAGTCAGAGATGTTGCAAGATACTGTAATGGGTGTGAGGATTTGGATTAGAGGTGGCATGTACATTTTCAGGATTTCTGTTTGTCCATATATTAAGAGAGCATTGGGTTTTTGGTTTAGTCTGTTTGGTTTTCAATATTAAAAATCTCTATCCTAAAAGATTTATGATTTTCCATATTGTGTAAGCATATTAACTTCAAGGTTTGTTGGCATTGAGTTCTCCCTTCAAATAGGCCTGGAATTAGGAGATCGAACTCAGTCAGGAGATAGGGGTATTTAAAAATTTAACTTTTTGAAGATTGATTCATTCCTCTCTAGTAGGTCATAATCAAGTTTATCAACAATTAGTCTCTCAGTTGTTTTCTTATATCTGGAACTTTCACTTTGCTTCTCTTCTCTTTGGTTTCTTCACTACTCCTATCTTAAGTCTGCTCATTTTTCATTTTTAGTATTCCAGAATATTCATCTATACTATTTCCAATGTATATATTGCATATGCCAAGTAGCATTTCTGGTGATAATTGTCAATGAACAGTACTCCTTTGCCTTCTCAGTTTGAAAGTTAGATTATAAGATTTTATATCTTGTGATACCATTTAAGTTAAATGTGCGGATTTCATATTTTGGTGACAATTATGAGGATTATTAATGCTTTGAAGCACTTGCAGGCACAAAAGCTCATAAGTTTATGTGGTTGGGAACCTCGTTCACTGCCTTATGTGGTTGACTGCAAGGACCAATCGTATCAGCCTGCTAAAGATGCCAATCTTTTAAATTTATCTCATGTAGTTGCTAATGTGGAGAATCGTTCCATTAGTATATGTTCTATGCCTGATGAAATTAATGAAGCAAATGAAGACCCCATGGCTTATGGTAAACTGCAATCTGATCCATGCTCTGTTGTTCTAGATTGCAGGCTTTGTGGAGCCAGTGTTGGATTATGGGCTTTCTCTACGGTTCCATGCCCTGTAGAGTTTTTTAGAGTAGTTGGATATTCAGAAGTCAATGGTGAAAACAGTTCCTCTCATTGTAAAGAAAACATCTTCTCTTCCACTCCTGGTGCTTCTAAAATCCAAGGATTTGGCACTGAAAATCATGTCAATTCTAGGGAGGGTACCATGAGCACTGCATCAAATAGCACTATATCATCAAGTGAAAGATTGTTAAGTCATTTGACAATTGCAGGGGGTCCTCCACCAACAAAACAGAACTTCAAAGCAACAATTTCTTTGCCTGTTATTGGTCGGAATTTAAGGGCGCGGTTTTCATATGATTCTGATTTTAGGGATCGTAAATATCCTGACCAAGAAAAAATTCAATTTGATTCCCTTAAAAAGGATTTATTTAAGGAGGGAAATAACCACATAGAAAACAGTCCTACTGGACAGGTCGTCCATCCAGAACTGACTGGCCAGCTGAAAAACAAAAGAAATGATGGTGAGCCTTGTAATTCCACAAATGGTTATCAATCTCCCTCTTTGAAACAAAGCATTAATGAAGAAGTTGATGCAACTAGAAAAGAGAATAACACTGCCTTACCCTTGGAAGGACCAAAAGTTGTTGCACAGGGACTTAGTTTTCCTGAAACTGATATGCATGATCTCATTGAGAAAAGTGAAACAGAGAATGCAGAAAATGTAATACAGGGTTCTGTTCAAAATGACAATTTGGCTGATAGCACAGGAAATGTTGAGACAGTCAACCCAGCAGTGGAGAAAACACAAGATGTGATACAAGGTTCTCAAGTTAGAGACTCTTGCATTTTATCTCCAGATGCTAATGTTACGACAAAAAGTGGAGATGATTGCAATCTGCAACCAATACCAGGTAGTACTGATATATTAGGTAATAACATAATTTCAAGAGATGGCAATCAAGAGTCTTCGTGTGTTGGCTCTTGTATGGAGAGAAATATAGATGTTGATGTGGCCTCTGAAGGAGAGAAATGCTCTGATGCGCAAAACAATTTGGACATGCAATTAAATAGCCATGGTGGTAATGTAGACAAGGACAGAGGGCAGAAAGAAGGTTTTGCCTGTGGCATAGGTAAATGAAATTATTGCTAGTATTTTTCTGTTTCCTGTTGAATGAGTAATTTTTTGTGTCACTTTTTTTCTAGGATCTGCATTCTTATTTGTTAAACAGATCCACATATCATTATTGCTACTGTCATGTTTTCTTTTGAGATAAATTGACATTATGCCTCCACAATTCTGAATAATTATTGTCTTTATTTTTAGGGATTGCATACAAAAATAATCAGGCCTGGACATTGATTGTCCCCTAAGGCCTCCTGTCCAAGTGAAAGCTCCTCCTCCAAGAGGAATATCCATCAACTCCAACTCCCCAATGAAATCAGAAAAACTTCTTACACCAGTAGAATCCCATGCACAATTTTTCCTGTTATAAGGAAATTGAATCACAATGAAGTCCCCACTAAGGATCACTCCATAAGTCTCAATGCTCCCAATTCCTGCCAAAATGCTGCTCTCTTCCTTCTATCATATATCCATATAAAGCCATCAAGACAACATCATAATCAACATGAAACCAAAAAATCTCCAGACCCCATATCCAGAATTTCAAGGACTCTCTTGTATTATAGCACCATTAAGCCCCAGATGCCCCTCTTGCATCGGGAGTTCCAAATTCCAGGAAACAACCCACACCAAATCTACTACCTACACTTCTGAACTGCTTGTCAATGTTCTTGCTATAAGATAATCTAGACCTGCCCTCAGAAGCTTTAAAAAAGTCTTCACTATCCTTCTTTTTCCAACATCATGAAAATTTTTTGAGTTTCATGGATCAACTACAGAATAGCCCAGTTATTTTCCTTTTGCAGCCCCTTCTCAGCATATCGATGATCCCCTTTATCGTCATAGTTAATGAAGCAAGATGGATTACACGACTCGCTGGCCTACTTCCTCTCCCACCTTAATATCCCCTTCCACTGCCACTAGTAATGCAAGATTGACACAGGTACTTCTTCACAATTTGTTACTGTATTAGAGTCAAATCTGAACCTGCACTCAAAGAAACCTCCACTAAGTTATTTATTGCTGCCACAAAAATATTGTCGTCTCCAATCCCAAACACCCTCTTCCTCATATTGCTCCTGGAGCAATTCCTCCTCCCCAGCCATTTCCTCTGGGTTCACCAATTTTCTAGAGAACACTACTGAATCTCCCAAAAACTGCATCTGAAGAGGAGTCAGAGGACCTTCACCTTTGCAACCTATGATACTTTGAATCTCCCACGTCACCCAATGTGCTTGTGTCACCAGAATAAAACATAGGTTTGGGTGTGATAGCCTTGTTGGATACTTCTACTTTGCTTTGTATATGATTGTTTGATTTTGATTGATTTTTTTATTTTTTATTTTCAACTTCCTTGGCAAATTATCACATTGAAAAAAGAGAGAATTTAAAAATATCTAGGAGTAAGAAAAAAAAATTATGATAAAAGGAAAAAGATAGGAAGTTCTTATCAAAGATATCCTTACCTATAATGATTTCTAATTCTTCTTTTTCTCCTTTTATTATGTTGTATCCCTTTATCATATATCCTTTTTAAGTAATTCCCCATAACCTAATTGGGGTTAAAAGAATATAATTCCTAGATATGTACCCACACTTAACACCCCACTCGAGTTCAACATAGTTTACAACATCCAGAGCCCCACTTCCCTCGTAATATTGCAACCCTTTAACCTGCCCATTTTCAACTAACTCTACTTCCAATTTCATTGGATCAACCCTATCTACCTTTTTTTCCCTTTTTCTTTTATGGATCAGAAATGCACCAGATCTTTTTTTTGCCTTCTTGAGTTCTCTCAGTTTTTCTAACATTTTTTGACTGTTCATCTTGTAGGGCTTCTTGTTAAGAAGTTTCCTCTCTTGTCTTTCAAATCTGACCAGGACAAGAGAGGAAACTCCTTAACAAGAAGCCCTACAAGATGAACAGTCAAAAAATGTTAGAAAAACTGAGAGAACTCAAGAAGGCAAAAAAATCTCCCACAAAAGATGCCAAATGCTTTGCTCTGACCAGCACTTGATTGGTAAAGGAAGGAACCCTACGAATAGCACATCCCAACTCTATAACTATATCAAATATTTGGTGAAATCATATGTCAAACTTTCTCAAACCTTTTTCCTTCTTAGCCACCCATGAAAAGACAATATCAGAATCTCCCTCCACTACAAGTTTGGATAAGCCCAAATCTTTAGCTTCTTGCATGAGGTCCTTAAGTAAAGTCAACCCTTCCATCCTCAACTTGGTGAGGCAACAATCCTTATTGGCATCTGCAAGTCAGAGTGACAATGCAAGGCTCATTGCAGCGTAACATATCATGACACCTCATTGCTCTCCCTCAAAACTATCAGCAAGCATTTCAGTTTGTGAGTTTAAAAACTGCTCTCCTGAAAGCCCCTTTTGGCCAGAAAATCTTTACTTTTACAATGATATCGCCCAAGCCCAAATGCAGCACAAGGCAGCCCATTCTCTGTTTGGGCTGCCAAAAAAACCTAAATCTGACAGCTTCACCATTGGATCCCTCCAAATTATCCGAAGGATTGGGTCTAAAATCTGAAAGGCCCAATGTTAATATATTTTTTCCACTTGAAATTTGATTTCGTTGAGATCGTGGGTGAATTGAATTTCTCTGAGATTCTGGAGCAACTGAAACATTTGTATTGGGATTTGCCATGATAACCTTTGAAACTCTTGTTTGGAATCCTGCATGCATCTCCTCATGCACCCCCATGAGCTGATCATTGTCAACCTCTTGACCACCAAATTGCGGCTTCTCTTTTTTATATCAATCACAAAATTTTTGCTAAGTAAAAAAGGAAGAAGGCACTAAAAACAAACTCCTCCAATGTCAACCTTCACTTGACCCCACAATCGTTTTACATCAAATCTCACCAAAATTCTGGCATATTGTCATCTACCACCACAAAATGTCAACCCTCTAATAAAATCACCCACCATTTTAAAGAGTTCCCTGTGCCATAAATAGATTGGAAGGCCCACTGACCACACCCAAATTTCCTTGGGTTGCACTCTCTTTCTTAAGCATCTTGCTACCTGGTTTCATACATCTAGAAATAATGGTTTACCATTGAAGGATCGTCTATCTTCCCCCAAAACCTAATTTTAAGCATGAGGGATGCAAAGACAAATAGAAATAAAGCACTATTTTAACTCCTCTAGCATTGTTTTCCCACAATTCCAATTCATCACAAGCCCAATGAAATCCTCAAAACTCTCCCAATGTCCCACTAAATAGGAATCCAGATTTCGCATGCATCTTCCAGTTTCACCAGCATCCAATAAAATCATCTGTGAGCTGACTGAAATTTTAGCTGATTTTGAAACCCATGGCCAATAGCCTTGTACAGAACTGATGCTTTTCCTTTGTCCCTGAAATTGCCTCCATTCTGCTCTAAACCACTACAGTCTCTAAGCTTGACAATGAGGGTTTTCTGTCCTGGCAGATGAACTCATTTTGGAAAAAATGATTACATAACTCCTCACGTGTTCTAATAACACATATGGAAGTATCTGCATGCATCAGTTCCAATCTAAGACAAAAGCCACAATCATTCATTTTCCTTAAATAAAAAAAAATTAAAAAAAAAAAAAAACTGCTTCTTGAAACTTCTATTAGAACAAATACCCAAGAAATCCAACAGCCAGCCTAAGCCTTGTTTACCAAACCTTGTACATAGTACTAAACCATTACTTCTTACAATCTCCTGCCATCATCTTCTGCCACTACAATTTTAAAAGATTTGAAAACCTTTATCTAATCCTTCAACCCCATAGTATTTCACAAAAGGGACTTTAGAAGAACAATATCACAAAATGTCATTCTTCTTTCAAAGTCCTTTTGGTGGAGTCCTTCTTGCAAAAGCACACCCATTTTTGAGAAACTACACCAAACAAAGCCCACATGCTACATCAGACACAATCCTACCTCTATCCTCACATAGCTTGGGGTTGATTGAGCTCTCAACCTCTTGCACTAAGGTCGAGTGCTCCAATACCATTAGATCAAATAAGTCATTGGCATTACTAACTGAATTTAAAATGTAATTTCCATGATTCTGATAGTGAGAAAATTTTTATTAATCTGATCGATGTGTTGTACATGTGTGTGGATGTGCCTATTGTACAATGGCTTTCTCAGTCTTAGTTCCCAGCTTCCAAGAGGGTATTCCTCCTATAACTAAAGTTATGGTTTTATAAATTATTGCTTAATGAAAGAATATGCCATTGTCTTTGTACAGTGGCATTCAAGATGATGCCTAGGTATTCCTGGAACAACAAAGTGGATTTAGTTTTTTGTTTTATGTCCTCGAAAACTTGTTATACTAGAACTTGAGAGAACCATAGACCATCCAGACATGACACTAGCAGAAGAAAAATCATTCAACTCCAGAATGATTTGACCATAGGACTCCTTTTGAGATATCCTTTTATGCCATAACCTCATAATGGTAGTCTATCAAAGATACCCTGATTCTGCTCCCTCATGATTCCTGCACAGAATCTTTCTCCCTTTCCATGCCCCAATTTGCACCCATTGGTCTGCATTGAAGATCCACATCACTGTGCTACAGGAACCAAAGACGCCTCTAACTCAAATTAGGAAGAGATGAAAATCCATCAATTGGTTGCATTTAGAAAATTACCTAATATGTGGAAATCAAACTATGTATGGACCAAAAAAAAGTAGTTTCTGAACTGGGGATAAACAAAAAGGAAGTTATTTCCATCTCCTAAGTTCAATTCGATCAAGACAGATCTAAAACCCTCTGTAAAAAAACTTTGAAATTAGTAGTAGGAATAAAGGTTGTTGATGCGAAACAATGTTATCGTGGAGTGTTTTCTTTTCTATTAGAATCTCCTCATTAAGTAGGTTCTTTCATCACCACCTTCTACTGGACCCTATTTGAGAAGGTTGCACCAGGAGGAACCTTCGTTTCTTGCAGTCCTCCAAACATGTAATATTTTGCTTCACTTAATAAGGTGCTTTTGTGCAAGTGGAGTTGTCGATATGCAACTGAAAGAGGAGCATTTTGAAAACAGGTCATTAGTGCCAAATACAGGGAGGAAGATGGATTGTCATTGAAAGCATTTTAATTGTAGAATGTTTAATTTGGAGCTTATTGAGAGCTTATCATCAAACCTCAGGTTATTAATTGAGAAGCAGCTGGATAATAATAATCTTCAGGTACAAAAATAAATCAGTGGAATATTATATAGCTCATTGATTTCTGATACAGGCTCCTATTTAGGTCACCTATTCACTGCCTTTTCCCCCAGCTTTTCGAACATGGAACACTTGACATCTTGTAAAAGAAGGTTGGAGTAGCAAAAACAACTGGTACTTCCAAAGGTTTGCAACACCTGCATGATGTTGAGATTGATGATTGAAGCATCCATCCTATCTTATTACAGAACTCTGTCCATTCTTCTCTCTAGATTTTTCTTCTTTTTTTTCTCTTTTTTTAAAGTTTTAATAATTGTGTGGTAATGATTTTGCCCTCCTCTGTTTAATTAGAGCTTTCCCCATAGAAATCTTAAATTTGACATTTAAATACAGAAAAGTTTAACCTGCCTTCTTTGTGGCTCCAGCAAAGGATCCAAAGCAACTACCACTAGACAAAGCCATGGAGTTTGATCCAATCAGGCAGCACAGACACTTTTGCCCCTGGATTGCTTCAGCAGGCAGTGCAGCACCTGGATGGAAACAAACACTATCTGCTTTACAACGCGGGAAGGAATTTTCTCCTTATTCACCTTCAAAGTTGCCGTCTCTCTCCATGATTGAGGTATTTAGAACCTTAATATTGCATACCTTTACCTCTTTGTGCTAATTCATGGACCAAGCAATGGAAACTGGGTGGAAACCGATCCCACTCAGCCTGACTATGGGAGTATGCACTTAGTTTAAACAAAAGCCTCCACCTTGAATATGTTTTGGGATGGTATCAGTGAAGCTCTTACAGTCATTGACTTTTGAGAAATAGTGAAATGATAGTAAATACTGATGATGATGATGATGATGATGATGGTGGTGGTGGTGGTGGTGTAAATATCTCATAATGAAATCCAAATGGAATTTGAAATTCCAGCTTGACAATGATTTTGTCTTCTGTACAGGTGGATGATCCCATTGCTTCAATTAGAAAGCTTTTTGCATCCCCATCAGCAAAAAGAATGAAGCTCACTCATGGATCAAGCTAGAACACAAACACCATCTTGTCGGATTTGCAGGATGTTAAGTGTGCATAGTTGTTGAGTTTGCAGGCCATCCCGTGTATTGTCTTGCATTGAGTGTTCAGGGATTCAAAATCTGTTTTCACACATCGGGAACTGTATAGGATGTTATGTACTTGAGACATTTTTATCAGTGTGTAATCCCTCTTGAGACCCATATGTTGTGTCAACTGCTATTAAGCATATGGCAACAGCAACAAGCTCATCACTGCCTGACATGTTTGTTAAATCCCATAGTCAAGCATGGTGATGCATACTTCTCTTCCCAGGGGAGATTCAGGATGTATGCATCCTTTTCAGATACTGACAGCCTCATTGGTTTTCTTGCCTTTCTTGGCAGCAGTTTTGCTCGCTTCTCCACCCATCTCAGCAATAGGAGAGTCTGGTCGAGAAGATATATCATGATCCTAGCAACAGGTCTTGTGCCCCTGTTGAAGCCGCCACCAAGAACATGAGCCTCCTCAACCTGGGCCAAAACTTGGATGTAAAAATGACCTCCAAAGCCAGTAATGCCAGTAATCCTTGGGTCTCGTCTTCTCCAGCTGCTTCATCCATCCTTGGGACAGTAAGCCTCTTCAGCAACCAGTTCAGGGTCCTTGCAGCCCAGTTTTGCCGATGACTTGGGAACCTGAGCTTGCAGGGACCCCAGGTCTCGAGTAAGTTCCAAGCCCTATATCTATGTTCATGAATTTGTTGAGATTGCGGAAACAAGAATGTGTCTGTTCTATATATAGCTGGCAGCAAGAATTCGGTTCCTTTTACAAACTTCTTGTCGAGTTGATAAGTCTCTGGGGTTATAAATGTGCATCCATCTTTCTTTCATTCATCTGTGGGGATGTAAACGGGACGGGGGACAGGCTGGACTGGTTCAGCCTCGGTTCATGCTAGCTAGGCCCAAGCTTTGCGATTCGAGCCAGGCTGGGAATTCAACCCAAAAGCCTAAGCCTGGCCCTGAGTCGGATCTTTTACGAATATAATATAATTAGGTTTACGAAGTTGGTTAATGGTTAGATATGTCACATTTTCCGCTTTTTGCAGGGTTAAAATCTCATCTCATCTCATGCATGCATAATGTTTAGGGATTTTGTT
Organism: Vitis cinerea var. helleri x Vitis riparia; assembly: GCA_946000715.1. Lineage (NCBI taxonomy): Eukaryota > Viridiplantae > Streptophyta > Magnoliopsida > Vitales > Vitaceae > Vitis > Vitis cinerea var. helleri x Vitis riparia. The sequence goes on along the minus strand of OX253993.1, from coordinate 17,991,160 downwards.
GGGTTCACTTGAGTCGAGCTCAGGCTTAGCCTCAAAGGGATTAAGCGGGCTCGGGTTGGGTTTCTGACAGGGCAAGCTTGGGTAGAGCCATGGAACATGGTAATGTAGCATTAATAGGGATGATTATTTGTCTATTCACGGGTGACAAACACAACTTTCTTAATAAATTTTATTAGGCTTATGAAAAGATTAGAGGAAAAGAAGTGATGGGGGTGGATGCAAATATGATTATCCTTTAGAACCCTATTGAATGACATGTCACTCTCACAATACCCAAAGTACCCTTTAGATGACTATTGACCAAATGATGTGAAAATTATCCTCTTGAGAGTACAAAAAACCAAAGTAGTTGTTTCTTAAAATAGAAACATGTAAATTTTGATTTTAGTATTATCTCTAATGCAAAATAAAAGGAAAGCTTGAGAAATCTGAAAAATAAAAATGATATATATTTAAAGTTCCTTTTATAAATATATATTATAAAAATAATAGATTCATATTATATGAAAATAGTCTTTTTATATTTGAAAAGTCTATTTTCATTTTCATTATTAAAATATTTAATATGTATTATAACTCATTTTTTTAGAAAATAAGAAAATTTGATCAATTTATTGATTCATTTTTTTTTAATGTTTAGTGCTAATTTAGATGTGCTTCCTATTTAGTAAAATCATTTTAATACCTCAATTTTTAAAATATTTTTTTTTTTTTAAATCATTAGTTTCTAAAATATAACTTTCAAAGAATTATGTATTTTATATAAAAGTTACTACTATTTTTTGTTTTTGAAAAAAAAAAAAAAAGAAGTGTATCCAATGATCACTTGGTCTTTCATTTCCCCTTTTTTTTTTTTCCTACTTTCCCATGTAATTTTAATTTATTTCATACACATCTATGCTATGATTGAACATGCTGGCACAAAAAATAATAAGCGTATCCAATGATCACTTAAGTCTTTTACTTCCTTTTTTTCACTACTTTCCCTTGTAATTTTCAATTAATTTATTTCATATTCGTATAGTAAGATTGAAAGTTCATTTGATAGTGATTTTAAAAAGAGTTTTTAATATTTTTAACATTTGAAAATATTTATCATTCAAGTATTAGAAATACTAAAAACGTTTTTAAAAATCACTATCAACATACTACAGTCTAACAAAATACCTTGATTGACTCGTGTCAACAAACAAGGGAAATTAAGAAAAACACTGTGAGTAGGCAGATGGGTATATTTAAAACAATGTTTTCAATGGTTTGGGATGGAAAACAAATAAGAAAAATGAAGAAAAACATGCAAATAGATTCACAATAAGAAAGCTTATATAAGTCTCGTGTAATCAGTATAAGTGTCTTGTGTCTGTATGAAAAAAAAAATTATATTTGACATTTGTGCATATATGTAAACAAATTCTCTAGTTATTTGCAATGGAAAACAAATAAAATATGAAGAAAAACATGTACATAGATCCATGATATGTAAGTTAAAATTAATGAAGTAGTGCAAATTTCCATAAAAGAAACCCATACACAAAATAGGAGGTGACAAACATCATTTGCATCCCTCCATTTCAACTACTCTATCTTATAGCTAAGAAAAAAAAAAGTTACAAATGTTAGAATGGTTTTCCAACAATAAAACCTTTACCAACTCTCATTCTTGAGCCCTGCTTTCAATAGTAGCCGGCGCCTTTCAGTTCCACGTTTGAGGCTTGATCGCCATCACCTCCTTTTCCCAAAAACACAAGGCGACCTGAGAAGTCGAAAGAAAAACAAGTTTGAGAAACTCCTAATATAATTCTGGCAATCATTTAACAAGTGGTAGGCCTTATTCACCAAACAAATCAGCTACTCAACTTTTATGTTTGTGGTTATGTCTAAAGATGTTTTCCTTTCTTTATGTGATTATTTGACAGCTGTGGTCCAGGTGATTTGGTAGCTTAACCATTTTGGTGTTCTCTCATTAAAAATAAATGATGTTTTGAAGCCCTCAAGGCCTGGCTCAAGTGGTATAGAGTTGGAGAGGGTTTGTGAGAGGTTCTAGGTCCAAGTCCTACTAGAGACAAAATTTACCTATCATTATAAAAAATAATAGTAATAATAATAAAAAACCCAAAAACAAAATAAAAAATAAATCATCTTTCTGATGTTTAGTGCAAATTTTTCTCCTGAGAAATAAGATGGAGATTGTCCCTAGAGCATTTTTCTAAAAATGGAGGGATGCATCAAAGCCAGAGTGTTTTTTTGTTTTAAGGCAATAGCAATGTCTGGGAAATGATTTCCTGGGAGTCAATTAGAAACACTGGGTATAGGTTTACCTAAAAGTCAACTCCAAGAGTTGGAGCAGATGTCTATTGACAATACTTAAAAACCCTTTGCATGAATTTGAACTTTGGTTTTCCACTATTCCTTGATGTTAATCAAGGTATAGAAGAAAGCAGGAGACTCAAATAACATCAGATGATATGCAGAAAATAATAAAAGCGCATTCAACGATATATCTGCACTTAAAATTTACTAGCTTTATTTGTACTTCAGCACATCAGTGACAACAACAAAGCTTAGTACCTAGAGCGTCAAGATTTCTTATTACAAAATAACAGATCTACAGTTCATAACCAATAATGAGTGAAAGAAGACGGAATGGAGAATGATGTCAAAGAGTAAAAAGAAATGACAACCCATAAAAGCGTATTAGGGATTCTCAGGATGCCAAGGTTATTTCATCATAAAAATTTTCTCAGAACTATGACTGCTTTGGAAACTTAATGGTAGATAATTCCTAAATAGCTTTCCCCCTGAAAACAATGGCCATTATTCATAGATAGGAAAATAAATGTTATCTCCAAATAAGCGTGCTTCATGAGACAGAAGCAATGACACTAGTTATCACCATGCCATATATTGCAGTTCCACAGTTCTCTTCTGTAAAAAGAGTATCAACAGTGTGGACTTGGGAGGATGTTCATTTCTTTGTTTTAGACTGTTGGTAAAGGAAGAGAGAAAACCTTGTGGTATTGAGATTGTGTCGCTTTGACGTTATGTTGACACAGAGGAACTCCCGAATCTTTTAAGATCACTATTCCTACAATCATTGGGAGGGATGCTGTGGTATGATGCTGCTTCTTTCCAAGTTATGGGGATTATTTTTTTTTTTGATAAATAAGCAAGCAATTGCATTAAAAGAGGCAAGAAACCTCAAAGCATACAGGAAGTATACGAGGCTACAACCCCTCAAAAAAACAAAACAACCCCACCCCTACTTGGAAGCTAACCACTCCAAGAAGCCTATTAGGGAGTTCGACTCCATATCAATATACACTTTAGCCCAACCCCACAAGATATACACAAACAAAGTTTTTAACTTCTGAAAAGCTAACACTCCCCCCTTAAAAGCTAGCCTATTCCTCTCCTTCCAAACTGTCCAAAAAATAAAAAGCGGGATGGATTTCCACACTTTTTTCCTTTTTCTCCCCACAAAAGAGCCTTTCCAACTTCTAAGAACCTCCTTTACAGAATAAGGAAAGACCCACTGTACACCACACAATGCAAGAATGATATCCCACAATCCTTTTGTCACTGTACAATGAATTAAGATATGATTGATTGTTTCCTCTTCACATCCACACAAGAAACACCGGTTAGGGAATTGCCACCCTCTTCTCTGCAGCCTATCCAACGTGAGAACCTTTCCCCAAGTAGCTTCCCAAGCAAAAAAAGCAATTTTGGTTGGCACTTTGCCCACCCAGACATTGCTATGAGGGAAATCCGCACCAACAGCATTATCCAACACCCTATACGCTTTCTTGACTTTAAACAGCCCGTCCGCTCCTTCCTTCCAAAAAACCGCGTCTTCCTCCAAGGTTACTCTATGATTCCTCAACTCAACTAATAGATTGCCCGCCAACCCCAACTCCCAGTCATTGAAGTCTCTTAAAAGCCTTAAATTCCACCCTCCTTGACCCAAATTCTGATCCCAATAATCCTCCACTGTGACATTCCTTTGGGCAGCCATGGAAAATAGGTCCGGGAATCCTTGGGACAGCACACTGTTTCCACACCAAGGATCTAACCAAAACCTTATTTTATTGCCTTTTCCCACCTTGAACACCATGTTCTCCCAACACCAATCGGACTCCTTCAATATTTCCTTCCAAACCCCAACTCCAAACACCCCATTTGCCTTCTTCGTCCTCCACCCAAACTCCTCTTGCCCGTACTTAGCCTCAAGCACTTTTTTCCAAAACTCCTCCTTAGCACGCGCAAATCTCCAAATCCATTTGCCTAGAAGAGCTTTGTTCAACCAAACAAGCTTCCTTATCCCCAACCCTCCCTTTTCTTTGTCCGCGCACACCACCTCCCATTTGACTAGGTGAGCCTTGTTCCCCCCATTGTCGCCTCCCCATAAAAAATTCCTTTGAATCATTTCAAGCCTTCTTGCCACTGATTTAGGCATACGGAATAATGACATTTGATACAAAGGAATGCTGGCCAGCATGCTCTTTATAAGCGTGAGTCTCCCTCCTTTGGACAGAAATTGGCGTTTCCAAAGGGCCAACCTCCACCTCATTTTCTCCTCCACCCCATTCCAAATGGATGAGGCCTTATTAGGTGCCCCAAGAGGCAGCCCCAAGTAAACAGTAGGCAGCTGGCCCACTCTACACCCGATTTCAGCAGCCATATCAAGAAGCCCTTCCACCTCCCCTACTGGAATGACCTCACTCTTGTCCAAGTTAATCTTTAAGCCGGATGCAGCTTCAAACCAAAAGAGGATCCAGCTCAAATACAACAAGGACTCTTTTTTTGCCTCGCAAAATACTATTGTATCATCCGCAAACAGAAGGTGAGAGATGTTGATGGCCTGCCCTCTACCTTTCCAAATCCTACAGCCATAGATGAACCCCCCTTCTACCGCCCTCGTGATAAGCACGCTTAGAACTTCCATTCCCATGACAAATAAATAGGGGGGCAGCGGGTCCCCTTGCCTAAGCCCTTTTGAGCTTGAGAAAAACCCAGCTGGAATCCCATTCACCAACACCGAGTATTTGGCAGTGGAAATGCAGCTCCACATCCATTCAATCCATTTTGACCCGAAACCCATCCTTTGCATGACCTTTAGCAAAAATTGCCAATTGATGCTATCATATGCCTTCTCAATATCCAATTTACAAATAAGGCCTTTCTCTCCCTTTTTTTGCCAAGAGTCTATTACCTCATTTGCAATTAGGGAACCATCAAGAATCTGTCTCCCTTTAATGAAAGCATTCTGATCTGGAGAAATCACCTTTCCTATGACTTTTTTAAGCCTATTGGCCAGCACCTTAGCCAATAATTTATACAAGCCCCCAAGCAAACTGATTGACCTATAGTCACCCAAATCCTCCACCCCCCCTTTCTTCGGCAATAAGACCAAAAAGGTGTGATTTAGACTCTTTATGAAGGAGTTCTGCTCATGGAACTCCTTGAACATATCCAACACATCCTCCTTGACGATCTCCCAACATCTTTGCCAAAAGGCAATTGTGAAACCATCCGGACCCGGGGCTTTGTCCCCATTCATCCCCATTAATGCTGCACAAATCTCAACCTCAGAAAAAGGCAGTTCAAGGGCTTCCGCTTCTGCAGGGCTGATCTGCTTCAGCAAAAGGCCCCCTATATCCGCCTTCCAACCCGAGCTTTCCGAGAGAAGTTGCTGGTAAGCATTTGCAATTCCTTCCCTCACTTCTTGTTCCTCTGTGAGCCTCACCCCATTTATAATAATTTTATCCAGGGCATTGGATCTCCTACGGGCATTGGCCATGCGGTGGAAGTACCCCGTATTCCTATCCCCTTCCCTAAGCCATAATTCCCTAGATAGCTGTCTCCAGTGCACTTCTTCCATCGACACCCACTTAGCATAATTCTCCTTAGCTGTTTTTTGTGGCCTGATTCCTCCTCTGTTAAACTTCTCTCTTCTTCCACTGAATCCCATCGCTCCACTTGCTGAAGAGCTTCAGCTTTGTTCTTCTCCAGCCTTCCAAAAACCTCCTTGTTCCAAATCTTTAAGTTTTGTTTCAACCCCCTCATCTTCACCGCTAGCCTGTAACTTGGCCTGCCTCTAACCACTATCCCTTGCCACCACCCCTCTATTAGATCTTTAAACCCCTCAGCTTTGAGCCACATGTTTTCGAATTTGAAAGGAGAAGGGCCTCTCCTTATCCCACCACCCTCAAGCAGAACCGGGAAGTGGTCGGACGTTGGACGGACCAATCTTCTTTGATTAACCCTACTGTATCGGTCTAACCAACTGGGGGTCATAAGAAATCTATCCAGTCTGGCCCACGATTGATTATTGAGCCCCCCACTCCAAGTAAAGGACCCCCCTTGAAGAGGGATATCAACTAGCCCTAGCTCATCTATGATCTGGGCAAACCTCCTCATGGCTGAAGTAATCCTCCCACTTCTACTTCTTTCAGCTTGGTACAGCACTGAATTGAAATCACCTCCTAAGCACCATGGCTCCTCCCACAGGCCTCTAATAGCCCCGAATTCCTCCCACAAACACTCCCTATCATCTCTAGAGAAAGGACCATAGACCCCTGTGAACACCCAGATTGCTCCATCTCCCACGTTCCTGAACCTACAGGAGATGGAGAATTGACCCTCTTCCACCCCCAATATCTCCAACGACCTTTTGTCCCAACAAATCAAAACACCCCCTGCCGTCCCCATGGCATTCAAGGCCTTCCAATCGAGAAATCTCCCCGGTCCTAGACTCCTCACCACCTCTTCCGACATAATTTGCATCTTTGTTTCTTGGATACAGAATAGATCCACTTTTTGTTTTCTAATCACTGACTTGATTACTTTCCTCTTGGATCTATCATTCACACCCCTCACATTCCAACTCAAAATTCTTAAAGTCATTGGGCAACTGTACTTTGGTACCCTCTGCCCTGGATAGGGCCTTTCTTCCTAGAATCCCCTTCATAATTAACAGAGCACTCCAACCTCTTAAGCTCCCTTTCGAACCTTGAGGTCTCCAACAGACCTTTGTCTATTATCTTCTCCCACCTTTTCCTGATTTTGCCCAAAAAAGCCAGAATTTCCTTCTCCAGACCTTCCGTTGAGAAACCCAGAAAATGACTGAATTTAACTAGGCTGCTTTCCTCCCAATTGAGTTGATCTTCCTTCCTATCTTCTTGGAGAGCCGACTGGTCTATAGTCCACCCCGCATTTCTACCCATAGGATCGACACTGTTAACCTCAATCAAATCCCAACAGCCTTCCCTTCTCCCTGTATATTCTTCTGCACTTGGTCTTCTTGACCCACTTCCAACCAGAATTCCTTCCCTTTGCACCCCAGAATGGTCGTAACACTCCCTCTCCGGAGTCCGACCGAAACAAAAGAGATTAGAAGAAGAAGACCCTTGTGCCCTGATACCCCCCATATTTACCTCTAAGCCATACCTCGCAACTTCTTCCTCTAGCATCTTTCCTGCCCACTGCTGGTTTGGGTCCGGTGGCTGCCGTCTACCCATTTCTTCTTCTCTGCATCTGACGAAATCACACTCCATATTGCCAACTTTAAAGTGACCGTTGGAGCCAGATGGAGGGATTTTTAAAAGCAGGCCCTTATCCAAGAGAGGATTCTGGGCTAAAGTGGCTTTTCCTTTATGAATATGGCCCAGTCCATAGTCTGTAGCCCGCCCCGAACCACTGGCTTGTCGCGGCCCAAACTGGCCTCCCTTAGATACATCACTAACTAAAGACATAAAGGGCCCATAAGCCCGATTCGTCTCCCGGCCTGGAGCTAAAGGCCCAGTCTTCGAACCGGAGCCCAGCTGGAAGCCCACTTGCGCCTGTGAGCCCATCACAGCGAAACCCACTTCCTGCGACAGGCGGCCCGTCACGTCCTCTGACTGACGCAGCACCTCGACACCCGCGCGCGTCATCTCCTTCACTCGCAGACCGGCGCGTGTATTTTCGTCACCTCCTTCCTCCCTTCTTGGATTGCACCACAGACCCTGTTTCCACCCCTCTTCCAGCCTTAGCAACGGCATCGTCTCCCACCATAGGGTTAGAGAATAAGTCATCTCTTCAACCCCTATCTCCAGTGTGTCAGGGCGGCCCTCGTCATCCGACCTGACCAAGATCTTGGCCCACTGCAACTCCTCCATGCTCTCCGTCTGTGGGTCGACATCTAAAAACCCACCGCACGCGTCGCCACCCTTCTCAACACCGACGGAACCCATAGCGAGATTGGGAGCCCTAGGATTCTCACCCACACTTCCTCTCTTACCTCACCTTCCTCCAAACAACCCAAGCTTGGATTCCAACACTCCAAAACCATTTGAACTCCTCCCACCACTTTGTTACCAGAGAGGAGAACCCATCTCGCTTCTTCTGCGAACTCAAATTCCAGCAAAACTCGTCCTATACCCAACCTCGCCATCCCCATCTTGCCTTTCAAGCCCCAGGTCTTTGCCATTTCCCGACCCAAATGCTCCAAATCTTCCCCTTTTGTATTGCTAGGGCACCATTTTCCGATCAGACAATGCTCCAGCCTACTCAAGTTCCTGCTTAACTCCTCCCGTCCCACCTCCACTCGGATTTTTTTGGACCCCTTATTCCATCCCCCTTTCACCATGTCCGCAAATGACCTTCCCTTCACCAACTCCTGACTTGGCCTTCCCATTATTCTCATTTCTTCTTGTTGGTCTTTTTTGTCCATGCTGGGGTCCATCTGGTGAAGAGCCTCCACCATCGCCGTCCATCCCCCCTTGTCCCCTTTGCCCTTCGGAATGCAGATGCTATATCTTTTCAGCTCCAGATCGACAACCCCCAAACGCAAAAAGCAGCCCCCCCTGTTGGAAATGCGCACCAGGGAGAAGCTTCGCCCCTTCTCCTTCCAGTTCTTTTCCCATCTTCCTACCCTCGCATCCTCAATGCACTGGTGTAGACCTTCCATGAGTAACCCTACGCTATACGCCCCCATGCGAACCCAAGACGACACCCCTTTCTTGCTTTCCGTGATGGTGATTAGGGTTTTTCCTCCCCTCTCCACCATTTCCAGCTCGAAGGACTTGGACTCCACCCCGAAGCACCTCGTCTTCCTTTTCCTCCTATTCTCCGCGCGACGAGCATTCTCGCCTCCGGCAGCCTCAGTCGCTCTCTCGTTCTCGACCTCTTTCGCTCTCTCTACCTCTCTCGCTCTCTCGCTCTCACGACCTCTCTCACTCATGTTTTTTTTCTCTGGTACCATTAACTTTTAAATGCCCAAGTTATGGGGATTATTGAATTTTGAGAGGAGTTTTTCATACTTGTAGAACTCATAATCTTCATTCTCTTTTAATTAAGAATGAGTTAAAAGAGGGTGAGCAAAAGAGTGACTGATCCTATTTTGGGACATTATTTTATAGGTAAATATACAACTTTTTCTTTCCTTTAGCATGTTGCATGAGATCATACTTCGAATCTCACTCGTCCCCACCCTAACTCCAATCCTCTGCCACTTTGTGCCAAGCCTCATGGACAATCCTCTATTATGTTTAATTGCTCCAACCAAAATGCAGAACATGCAATTTGAACGAGACACCACCTACCTTAGACTCATAATCCACATGTACAAAAATTTTAAAGAATTGATAGAGATCCAAAGATTTAATTTAATTTGGTGAAAAGAAATGGTCAGCATAATGATAAAGATGTCAAAGGAAAATCTTAATGAAGAAGAAAATAATAATAAAAATAGAAAATAAAAAATAAAAATTGATGGCCAATGGATTCTTGGAAGGAAAGTGCAATACAAGGGGAAAGGAAACGGACAGCAAGTCATCTTGAATGTGATGTTAAGGAACCAAGAACAAAATTTGCGAAAATGGGGAAGATTTGAATCATAATCTTGAAGGTACTTCCAAATGATGAAAAAAATAATTGCTTAATATTTCAATTTTCCTTGTCCTCACTTTTGAGAGGGGTGGTAATGATAAACTTAGAAAGTTTAGAATTGTGAACTCAGCAGATAGGCACATCCATAGTCTATATAAGTACACGATACCTCCTCATAGTGTCTTTTCCTTCTTTGCTGGAATAAATATCCAAAAGACCATCTATCCTAATCTTAATTGCATTTTCATGTTGCTGTCTACCTGAAACCTTAATTTTCAGTACAATTTATCAGATTAGGACACTGATGAGCTATCCTTGTTGCTGCCCATTCCCCATCTTGTTTGTCTCTCTCATTTTTTCTGATTATAGAGGTTTGGACTCTGGTTCCCTTCAGTCTATTCTTCTCTTGTCTATCTTTTGTGCTCTCAATAATTCTGCAAGCTAACGTCATTTTGAAGTTTTAGAGTTCAAAATGAATACCAAAACTTGTAATAGATTAAGAAGCCCTTCAAAACCCCTAAACAGAAACATGATTTGATTAGCTAAAGGCAAGACATTTGATCAACCCTTTCTTCGCTGTCCTGAAGGTAGGGATATATATATATTTGATAGATAAAAGGATGTATATTAAAGGAGAAGAGAAAGCACCAAAAACAGTGCCCTCAAAGTATACAGGGAGTATACAAAAAAGCCCAAAGACACACTCCGAAGGGGAGAGGATAGCAACACACCACCTTCCCTTACTTAGAGCCTAACCAATCTAAAAAACATACAAGAGAAGAAGGTCTCAAAACTAAAGATACCCTAACCCAAGACCAAAGATTACATATAAAAGAATATTTCAGTCTTTGAAGCGAAAGCTCTTCATTCCCAAAAGCTAATAAATTCCTTTCCTTCCAGACTGACCAAAATATACATAAGGGGGCCATTTGTCAAGCCTTTTTTTGAACTTTCCCCACAAAAGCTCCATGCCACCCAAGAAGAGTTTCCTTCACTGTACACGATAGAGTCCAAGCCACACCAAAAAGGGAGAAAAGAAGATTCCACAGGACCCACGTCTTTACACAATGAAGTAAAAGGTGATCCACCATTTCTACTTCAGAAAGGCATAGAAAACACCTATTTGCCAATGAGAACCCCCTCCTTTGAAGTTGTTCCAAAGTTAAGACTTTACCCTAGGAAGCCTCCCAAGCAAAGAAAGGTACCTTAGGAGACACTCTCACCCTCCAAATACTATCACTAGGGAACAAAGAAGAACCTCCAGACTCCAAAATAGAATAAAGAGACTTGATTGAAAAAGCGCCACATTTCGATGATGTCCAAAACACTCTATCTTCCTCCTCCCTTTGCAGCCGGAAGGCTTGGATCTTATGCAAAAAACGCTCCACCAACTCAATCTCCCAATCATTAAACGCCCTTGCGAAAAGAGGGGTCCAGCCATCCCCATCACCAACGAGATTCCAAACATCCAATACCCAAGCATTCTTAGACAAAGAGATGGAAAATAAAGAAGGAAAGGACTCACAAAGTGGCTCTTCTCCACACCACTTGTCCGTCCAGAATCTCACTCTCTGCCCACTACCCACTTGGTAGGCCAACCTACCATTTAAAAACAACCACTCCTTCCTAATTGCTTTCCAAAGCCAAACACTGTACCTCCCACTTACTGCCTGAGTGCGCCATCCCCCCTCCTCTTCACCATACTTGTGACTGATGACTCGCCTCCAAAAAGCCTCTCTTTCATTGGCAAACCGGCAATTCCACTTACTTAAGAGAGCGCTAGTCATCAGAGCTAAATTTCTCACACCCAACCCCCTTTCATTTTGTTTTAAGGCACTTTTTTTGTATACTATGAGTGTACATTGTTGCGTCCTTTCTTGGGCTTTTAATAGATTCTTATATTTTACCCAAAAAAAAACACTTTTTGCAACATACACATACATATATTCATGGTTAAAATATACTAAACAATTTTGACAAAAATATATATATACTAGACAACAAATACACACAAACACACACAATATCAAGCCAAATAATTTACTCACAATTATTGAGAAATCTCAACAATGAAAGAAAAAAATCATGAATGTACCATTTCTTCGAATGGCGACCTCTCGTATACGTCGAACAAGACCAGTTACCGGATCGGTAAAGATTTTAGTCTCCAAATTCCCCTCCAAATACAAAATTGAACTGTAATAAACAACATACCAAAACGATATTAACAAGATTGAGAACAAGTGTGAGCCCAAAAGAAAGTCAAACAAAATAAATATTAGAGGACAAAAATCCATGAAATCAATTTAAACAAAATAAATAAATAAATATAAGATAATGGTGAAAAAAATTCCACAGTAAGAGGAAAGTTGATAAACCATACCACAACGGGAAAGTTGGAAAATCATGGAGGAATGACAAAACTATATTAAAAAAAAAAAAAAAAAAGTATGAGAAACATTAAGAAAAATAAACTTAAAATAAAAAGACATGAAATGCCTAGCTTTGGGAACAAGTGAAGCTACCCAAAAATCTCATGAACAACATTATTGTAACCTTCCAATAACAACACCAAAACATTTCTTATTTATGTAGACTGTATCCATTGAGACAAAAGACTAATCTAACAGAGAAACCTAGAATGATTATACCTTTTAGCTTAGTAATCATCTCAGGATTGTGCTGTTAAGAATTGAAAAACATATGGTCGAAAAATTTAGGAATGCTTGCTTGTGTCAAACCCAGGAGAAACTTTGGGTAAACCAGCATTCTATGCTTAAGTTCAAGCCCATTAACTTAAAGAGTCTTCAGTCCATAAATATTGCAATGTATAGAGGTTGTCATTAACTTGGGGAACGAATTTGTCCTCCTCATAACCAAGGCTTCTCCTAAAAGGTACAAACAAGAAGCTATTCTGCTTTACTCCACTGAATAATTTGGTATACTAGAGAACTTATGCAAATTAAACAAAGGTGTATCAATGATGAAGACCTTAAGTCAGGATTTTAGGTTTTGTGTATAAAGTTCACAACATAGAATTAATTGTCTGAATCATGCACCTCATACCATTTAAAGTATTGACATATGGTTTTACTCACAAAATGGAAAATTCACCACTACAAAGTAACCTTTTGGTTGGTTTATGGGTGAAAATCTGAAGATATAAATTGAATTATGTCAGGAAAAAAATTAAACATATAAATCTATGATAACCTTTTTCTATAATATAACCATTCTAGACATGTCAAAAACACTTGCATCCATTGTATTCCACAAAAATCATAATACTTTTGTTTGGATTGGGACACAAAATTCATAAAATCATCTTCTTGTCAACAGCATTTGTGTTTTGGATCTAGAATTTGTTACTTTTGTCTTCCCTAATGGATGCCTATCTCGATAACATTTTCATCAAAATATCCAAAATAACATTTCTTTTCAGAGGCAAACAAGAATATATAAAAGATGCCAATCAAAGAGTGGGGGTGGTCCTCTAGGTTATAAAAAAGGAGCCCCTAACTACGCAAATGAAGCACATTACAATGGCTTACTGAAAAATCAGAGCAAATTAACCAAGATTGGTTCAATAATACTCCTTACATGGTTGCTTGGAGTTTATTGAGATAGGAAGGTGTCCTGTGATTTTATTGATAGCATGTCTGATTGGGTGGAATTTGTAATTTGTTTTCTTTTCTTTTCTTTTCTTTTTTTCCTACTTCCGAATGTCTTTTGGTTATCAAATTTCCCAATGCATGTCAGAACTCTTTAAAATAAGCGCATTTAGAAAACAAGCTTTCTAAAGTAGAAGCAATCAAAACCAACTATTTTTCGTTGGTAAGACAAATAATGGTGCCCTCTTACCTATTAACAGGGATATCTTACCATAAGAAAGTGATCTTGTGACTAAGACAACAATTTGTTATTCCTCTTCCCTCTTCCCTTATGGCATGCTCAACTTGAACACAGTTCGCACATGATTCCATGATCATTTTCCTTTTTGGTATTTCTTGTATTACTTTGGATGATCAAACTATACCTCCTAAGTAAAGCCTATTGAAACCAATCTCACAATCTAGCAGCTGCATGCTTTTCTAATGCTATATACATTTACTCATCCATCCAATGCAAACCAACTCTCCCTCTTACTACACTTTTGCAGATTTTCCATCAACATACATGGATTGTACGTGCTGAAGATAGTTATGCTCTTTGTATACTTGGGAAATTCAACTGAACACAATCCCAACAAGTATAAAATGAATTCCATGCAGCTACCAAAACCCCTGGGCATAAAAATCTCCTGTAATCCTGTTGAATATAATGTATTTATAGTATATTATCTTTCCTTGTTAATATAGGTCACATGTATGGTAGTTAGGACTCCTAGCCTTGTATATATATATATCTCTCAATTGTAAGTAGATATTACATGAATGAGAATTAAAGGTTTTTCTTCTTTCTCTCTCTCTCAACATGGTATCAGAGCCAAGGAAGAAAACCTAATTCTTTCCTGTTTCCCTTGTCATCAACTCCGGGAAACCTTCCGGTGACTGTGTTTCATTCCGGTCACCTTCCCCATCTCCCAATACTTTCCGGTCAATCGGATCGTCGTCAGAAACCACTCACCACAGGCGAACTTTTCCGGTGAACTTCCGGCGACATATTTTTCAACACCGACCATACCAGAAGGAGCGCCTGGAGGAGATCTCCAACTTTTGTGAAGGCACCGGCACCAAACGAGCAGCCACGCGCCGGCCACACGCAATTTTCCGGCCGGCGCGTGAGGGCGCGTGAGGCCTTTTCAGGCGACGCGCCTCCTCCTCCAGCTTCGCCTGACACCGACCAGCCTCCCTACCTCCCTGGTTCTCCCATCCGAGCCCTGCACGTACCTCTTTTGGGGATTTTTGTCTCCGTCGGCCCTCCAAACAGTCTTTCCGGCGAAGCTCCGACTACTTTTTCTCCACTCCAATCCCTGCACGTGCCTTGGGAAGTGTTCTTCTACCTTTCTGGTGGTACCACGCCGCGATCTGAGGCCGTCTCCCTTTTTCGGTGGTGCCACGCCGCAATCTGAAGCCGTATTAGGGCTCTCTTCGATCCAAACATACTTCATTCTCCAGATAAGTGGATATGGCTACTAAAACTTCCATTTTTTCCTCTGTCATATCTGGATCTCCTATGATTACTTCGGAGAAATTGGTTGGCAGTGAAAATTATCTTTCCTGGTCTGCCTCTGTTGAACTTTGGTTTATGGGTCAAGGATATGAGGATCACTTGATTACACAGGAGGTAGATATCCCTGAGGTTGACCGTGTACAGTGGAGGAAGATAGATGCACAGTTATGTAGTGTATTATGGCAATCGGTTGATCCCAAGATTCTTCTTCATCTTCGGGCCTACAAAACTTGTTTTAAATTTTGGACTCAGGCCAAAGGATTATACACGAATGATATCCAGCGTCTTTATAAGGTGGCTTCTGCTATTGTCCATATCAGCCAACAGGACTTGGATCTATCTACTTATATTGGCCAGATTGCCTCTCTTAAGGAGGAGTTCTTGACTGTGATGCCTCTTACTCCTGATGTTGGGGTTCAACAAACACAGCTTGACAAGCTCTTCATGGTTCTTACTCTTATTGGCCTCCGTCCGGATCTTGAGCCTGTCAGCGATCAGATTCTTGGTAGTTCATCAGTTCCGTCCTTGGATGATGTGTTTGCTCGCCTCCTCCGTATCTCCTCCACTCAGACTTTTCCATTTGATAGCACTTCAGATTCTTCTGTATTAGTTTCTCAAACTAGCTCTCGAGGAGGCCGCAGTGGTACCCGAGGTAGAGGTCAACGTCCTCATTGCACCTATTGCAATAAACTTGGCCACACTCGCGATCGTTGCTATCAGTTACATGGACGGCCTCCTCGCACTGCCCATGTGGCCCAGTCCTCTGATTCTCCGCTGCCTCAGCCTCCGAGCTCTTCCGCATCTCAGGCTTCTGTTGCCTCTGTTGCCCAGCCTGGTAATGCCTCTGCCTGCCTTACCCACACATCTTCTCTTGGACCCTGGATTCTAGATTCTGGAGCTTCTGATCACCTATCTGGTACTCGCTCTACTCGTAATCCTCATCCTATTTACAATTTTTTGAGTTATCATCGATTATCTTCACCCTATTCTGCTTTTGTTTCTGCTATATCCTCTGTTTCTCGTCCAAAGAGCACCCATGAAGCTCTTTCCCATCCAGGCTGGCGACAGACAATGGTGGATGAAATGGTTGCTCTACACTCTAATGGCACTTGGGATCTTGTTGTTTTACCCTCTGGTAAATCTACAGTTGGTTGTCGTTGGGTCTATGCAGTTAAGGTTGGTCCTGATGGTCAGGTTGATCGCCTTAAGGCCCGCTTAGTTGCTAAAGGCTATACTCAGGTTTATGGTTCTGATTATGGTGACACATTCTCCCCTGTTGCCAAGATTGCTTCTGTCCGCTTGCTTCTCTCCATGGCTGCTATGTGTTCTTGGCCTCTTTATCAGTTGGATATTAAAAATGTCTTCCTTCATGGTGATCTTGCCGATGAAGTTTATATGGAGCAACCTCCTGGTTTTGTTGCTCAGGGGGAGTCTGGTTTAGTGTGCAGGTTACGCCGTTCTCTATATGGCTTGAAACAATCTCCTCGAGCATGGTTTGGCCGTTTTAGTTCTGTTGTTCAAAAGTTTGGCATGTTTCGCAGTACAGCAGACCATTCAGTTTTCTATCATCATAACTCCTTAGGGCAATGTATTTATCTGGTTGTTTATGTGGACGACATCGTCATTACAGGCAGTGATCAGGATGGTATTCAGAAACTAAAGTAACATCTTTTTACCCACTTTCAGACCAAAGACTTGGGGAAACTCAAGTATTTCTTGGGAATTGAGATAGCTCAATCCAGTTCTGGTGTGGTCCTTTCCCAAAGGAAGTATGCTTTAGACATCCTGGAAGAAACCGGTATGTTAGACTGTAAACCGGTAGACACACCTATGGATCTGAATGTCAAACTTGTACCAGGACAGGGGGAGCCTTTAAGAGACCCCGGGAGATATCAACGGCTCGTAGGTAAATTGAACTATCTCACCATTACTCGTCCAGACATTTCTTTTCCTGTGAGTGTTGTTAGTCAATTCCTACAGTCACCATGTGATAGCCATTGGGATGCCGTAATCCGCATTCTTCGATATATCAAAAGTACACCAGGCCAAGGTGTATTGTACGAGAACAGAGGTCATACTCAGGTTGTTGGTTACACAGATGCAGATTGGGCTGGCTCACCCACAGATAGACGTTCCACTTCAGGGTACTGTGTTTTTATTGGAGGTAATCTAATATCTTGGAAGAGTAAGAAACAAGATGTAGTGGCCAGATCTAGCGCTGAAGCCAAGTATCAAGTTATGGCTTTGGCAACATGTGAACTCATATGGTTGAGACATCTTCTTCGGGAGTTGAGATTTGGAAAGGATGAACAGATGAAACTCATCTGTGATAACCAGGTCGCATTACATATTGCATCCAATCCAGTCTTTCATGAAAGGACCAAGCATATTGAAGTTAACTGTCATTTCATTAGAGAGATCGCATCAGGATGTGTTGCTACAAGTTTTGTTAATTCAAATGATCAACTAGCAGACATCTTCACTAAATCTCTCAGAGGTCCTAGGATTAAATATATTTGTAACAAGCTTGGTGCATATAACGTATATGCTCCAGCTTGAGGGGGAGTGTTGAATATAATGTATTTATAGTATATTATCTTTCCTTGTTAATATAGGTCACATGTATGGTAGTTAGGACTCCTAGCCTTGTATATATATATATCTCTCAATTGTAAGTAGATATTACATGAATGAGAATTAAAGGTTTTTCTTCTTTCTCTCTCTCTCAACAAATCCTAATGCTCATCCACTGGAATGATATACACTCCAATAGTAATTTAAAATTTAGCATTTAGGTGTTAACAGGCACCTAGACAACCGTCATGAAACCTGGAAAATGATGATTCGGTATGCTTGTTGAAATTATAAATCACAGGCCACCAAGAACCATAAAAAATCACCTCCACCTCCAACCAAATGCTAACACACACAACACATCATTGCAAATGCCCAAGGAATTCTCCATTTTGTTTTTACATCGATTATTCAAAGCTTCAAAACTTGTCTAGTCATAATATGTTATCACTCCAATATCCAGCATTCCAGTGTGACAGCCTTAAGATTATCATTTTTATTTCTATTTCATAGTTAAGAAAAGATTGTATAAAGCAAAAAAACAAAACGTATACATGACGTATACAAAGCAACCAAAAGACCAAAAAGGGGCACGAAGACACAAAAACCAGCAACTACGACCTACAAAGAACTTAACCAATCCACAAAGTCTAACAACGACAAAGAACCATCTCCAATACACAATCTAACCTAGTCTCAAAAAAAATGCAAAAAAGAATTTTTAATTGTTTGATCCATGCTTTCACAATTGTCAAAAGTTCTTCTATTTCTCTCCCTCCATATTATCCAAAACGAGAAAAATAGAGCAACCTTCCAAGCATTTTTATCTCTTTTTTCCTTGAAAGGACCCATGACAACTTTAAAGAACCCCTCTAACTATAGAATGCATCACCCATTGTACACCAAAAAGCGCAAAAATCAATTTCCATAAAGTGCGTGCTTTCAAACAATAAATAAAATGGTCGCATGTTTCTTCTTCTTCCTTATACATTTAGCATCTACTAGGAATCCTTCAATCCTTCCTTTTGAATTAGTCTAGATTCAAAATCCTAACCCAAATTGCTTCCCAAGCAAAGAAGTTGATTCTTGATGGCACCCAAGAATTCCATACGATGCCATAAGGGAACGCCTCCGCTCTCCTATTTGCCAAAGAGGAATAAAAGGACTTAACTGAAAAAAGGACCATTCTTCGTAGGCACCCACACCATAGTATCATCAGTCCCCAAAGTAATGGAGTGTTCACACAACCTCCCAAAAAAGACTTGTACCTTTTCTAATTCCCAATCATGCAACTACCTTGTAAACCTAGGACTCCAGCTACCACCATCCAAAAAGGTCGCCCACTCAATCATTTTTTGAAGAAGCTATAGAATAGAGCTCTGGAAACAATTCCTGCAAAAAAATGTCCCCACACCACTTGTCCTTCAAGAACTTCACCCTGCTTCTAGACCCAACCTTAAAACCTGTTTTACCCTTGAAAATCTCCCAACTGCCTCTAATTGCTTTCCACATCCCCACACCATACCCTTCTCTCACTTCTTTAGTGCACCACCTCCCTTCATCTTGCCCATGCTTTCCTACAATTACTCATTTTCATAGAAGACCCATTTCATTTACACTTATCAAAAAGATTCCTTTCATTTACAAATCTTCAAGACCATTTTCCCAAAAAAACCTTATTAAAGATCGATAAATTTCTCATAACCAAGCCCCCTTTATATTTCTCCAAACAAACAATAGACCAATTCACTAAATGTGGCTTTTGTTCCAAAGCCTCCCTCCCCACAGAAAGTTCCTTTGAATCATTTTTAATCTAACAACTACCTTATTTGGAATGACAAAATGGAACATGAAATAAATCAGCAAGTTGAAAAAAGTATTCTTTACTAGAGTATGTCTTCCAGCTTTTGATAGATATAGTCTCTTCCATAAAGCAAGCCTCTTTTGGGAGGCCTAAATAGGTGGTGGGAGGACGCCCACCCTGCAACCTAAAACCCCAGCAAGATCTCTAGATTTGAGACCTCCCTAACAAGGATTAGCTCACTTTTCTTCTGGTCGATCTTTAACCTTATACTACATAAACACCCAACTTACGTACTCTAGATTCTCCTTACTAGCATCATAAAAAATGAGGGTATCACCCATAAATAACAAATGGGATACCTCACCCCCACTCCATCTCTTCCCCTTACTAGAAAGCCATCAATAAACCCTCCCTCCTTTGCCCTTATAAGAATGTGGGAGAGAGTCTCCATTGCCAAGATGAAAAAATAAGGGGACAAAGGATCTCCTTGTCTCAAACCCTTAGAGTTTTGAAAGAAACCTAATGGGGGCCCAGTGATCAAGACAGAGAAATGAACTATAGAGATGCACCATCTAATCCACTTGGAGCCAAAACCCATTTTTCCAAAATTGCAAAAACAAAACTCCAATTTACATGGTTGTGAGTCTTTTCAATACCAAGCTTGTAAATGATCCTTCTCGAGCTGCCTTTAAGTCTAGAATCAATTGCTTTATTTACTATCAAAACAACATCCAAAATTTGTCTCCTCGCCACAAATGTTAAAAATTCAAAACTAAGTTACCCACCACTTTCTTATGTTGATTGACTAGGACCTTTGCTAGTAGTTTGTATAAACATCCTACCAAGCTAATTAGTCTAAAGTCCTTTAGGTGTCTCCACCACCCCCCCTCTCTCCCTCTCTCCCTCTCTGGAACCAAGACCATAAATGTGGCATTTAAACTACTCTAAAAGGTCCCTAAATCATGGAATTTTGCAACAAAAAAAAAAAAAATCCCATCATCACCCTTTTCACAAAATCCCAACAAAAATGTCAAAAAGTCATGAAGAAGTCATCCAAACCAAGGGCTTTATCCCCACTTAAGCTAGATAAAGCAACAAGGACCTTCTCCTCAAGGAAGGGGATCTCCAAAGCTTCTAAATCAATGTTATGCAAGGAACCAAAAGTCAACCCACTAACGCTCCCACTTATACAAAAGTCACATTTTGTTTGTGGAATGATAATATTATCAATAATAATATTCAAGAGGAACAAATAGTATTCTATGCAAAAGAAAATTATTCTATAATGAATAAACATCGTATTATAAGTGACATGAATCAAGTATCAAATTTACTCAGAAATGTGTAGGACAAAACCTTACCCAGGTGAGACATGCTTCATTACAATATTCCCCAAATTCTCAGGATACACAGTGACCCTATGCCACTGAACAGCACTTCGATTAGCATACTCTTTTGGATCCTCATTATCCAATGGCCTCCTGTTGTTCCGAATCCCACCTGTCCCAACCGAAAACAAGGTCACCATTCTTCCACTCCTCAGCCTCTTCTGCAGTGGTGTCTGTCCTGCCTTCCCCACCAATATTGCCTATACACAAAACCACCAATAAAACCCTAACCATTCCTTTGGTTCCAAAAATACCAAGTAAAGACAAAAGAATATGAAGTTTCAAATCATCATCTGTGTCTGGTACTTGCATTAGGTTGCGTTTCTTGCCTCTAGCACTCAAAATTAATATTTTTTTTCCTTTCACGCTTTTTCCCAACAATCAAACACACCCTACAATCTATTTTCTAAGAAAATGAAAAGGAAAAGGAGCTTTCAAATTCTATGTTTTAGCCAGATAGTTCTATCAGACAAATTGGAGTGGCAAATCTAAAACCTAAAACTTAATTTATTTTCTTTCGCAATCTCTTCTCAACAACCCATCAAACACTGAAACCCTATTAGGCTTCCAAGAAAACTTAAGAGAAAATTAAGAATCAGACTCTATTTTTATTAAACAGGAGAGTTTTTTATGGGGTTGCCAAATAATGTAAGAGGGATGACTCAAAACCAAGAATCGAATTATTAATTAATTTTCGTCGCCAACATTTTCTCAGCAACCAAACATAAATAAGTATAAGCAGGAGAAGAAGAAAGAAGCAGAGAAATGTAAACCCTAGTATATAAGATAATCCTGACCCTCTATTTCGAATCTTCGATGCCAAGAAACTTACAAAAATAAATAAATAAAGATCCAAACTCTGCATTTTCGCCAAACCGCCGACCGAGGATATTTTTTCATGGAGGTCCACAGAACAATGCCTTAAAATTTTCAATTTATTTTCGTTTCCAAAATTTTCTCGGCAACCAAAAGTAGCATAATTAGAAGTAGAACAGCAAAAGAAATGAAAACTTTTGATCTAATTCCTTCCCTTTTCCCTGAACCTCTATCAGGCTTCCAAAATAAAACCCCCGAAATAAAAATCATTTTCAAATCGTCAATTCATTTTCCTCCCCAACAGTTTCCCAGCATTCAAAGACAACTCAAGTATAAGAAGAAGAATAAGGAGAGAAATATTGAAGGTGTGAATAGAGTATACCTTGTAAATCCCAACATCCAAGCCGTTCTCCAGAGGCCGATCCACCACCATGCGAGTGGAGTCAGTCGGCGGTGAATCAGCGATAGGGTCGACAGTGAGTTTGTCGGAATCGGAGACGGAGTCAGAATCGGAGCTTGAATCGGAGCTTTCGTGAGAAGAGAGGTAAGTGGAAAAGGGAATGGAGAACTGACAAGTTTTGGGGTTTGAGAGAAGGAGACGGTGGAGTCGTCTTGAAAGTGTGGTCATCGCCATTTTCTCACAGAACTGACAAGTTTTGTGGCTTAAACCCTAAACCCTGCCAAGAGTTGGCACTCAAAAGAAATGGTGCTCACCCCCTACTCAAAAACATTAGTCTAAGGGAATGTTCGAAAAGTCTTTTTAAAAATACTTTTGAGTTTTTAAAAACAATTTTTGGTGTTTTTAGAAACAAAATTGTATTTGGCAATTGGATTTTAAAAAGTAATTTTTTGCAATGTTTTCATAACCAGACATGTCATTGAACCGAAAAAGTTACCAATTCAAGGTTCATTGATCAGATCAACGGTCGAACCAATGATATTATAAATATATATTTTATTATTTTATATATTATTAAAAAAATTTAATTTAATAAATTCTATCTAAAGTTGAAATCATGGATTTTGTTTTGACAATTAACAAATAACTTTTAAACCTTATTTCATAATATAAAATTTTCTAAATGAATTAACCATTACATCATATAAAAACCAACAATACCATAAATGCTAAGACAATACCCTTTTCCCGGGCAGCTCCCACAGTGTACATTGCTAATGGGAGGCCATCACACTACTCTATAACCTCATCCTTCAATTTCAACCTATATTTTTTAAGTGCATCAAATTTTCCTTTGAATTGCCACATGTGCTCCATGGATATTAATGGAGGCTACATGTGATACAAATTGTGAGGGCCACCATCATTCTTGCTTTGGGGGGCAGTCGGCTTGTGATGATGACGTGCCCATCACCATCACCACTTACAGACTTCAACTTTTCCTTTAACTTGAAATACCAGTTGATGTTGGTGTCCCATATGTCGTCCAACACCATCAAATAACCAGTCGGTTAGGGCAGCGTTCAAAAAATCGACCGAGTCGTATCCGCCTCGAAGTGGACCGCAACAAGTCCGATACCAGATACCTAGACTCGGCCTGAATCAGTTGGACTCGGATGAGTCGACCAATATTCCGAGTTAACTCTGTCAACTCGGGGAAAAAAATTCAATAGATTCTCTGCAAAAAGCCCCACAACAAATCTTGATTTTTCAGAGAAATCAGAGATTCCTCTGCAAAAGAAAACCTATGAAACCTATGAAAATTAAAAAAAAAAACTCATGAAGATTTGAAACAAACCTGTGAGTCTGTGACCCTTTCAAAAGCCTTTAAAAAGAGGCTCGGTTGAAGAAATCCACCATTGCCGGAGTTTATAATCTTCATCTTTGGTGCGGTGCCTGGTGGAAGGTAGCAGATCGTGGTCCAATAGTCTGAGAGTGAGAGGTTGCGTCTTCGTGGTTTGGGGAAGAAGACAGAGGGCTGCATCAGTGTATCAGAGCATCTTCGTGGTGTTGCTGTGTAGGGGCTGTTGTTGTTTTGGGGAAGAAGAAGAAGATAGAGGCAAAACGCGGTGTTGCTGGGGAAGAAGAAGGAACAGAGGGCAGGGGGTTACGGCAGCCCGGGTAGGGGGTTTGATCGGTAGGTAACAAATTAATATATGAATTCATTTGAAATAAGCACCTCACAAACTCAGTGGAGTATTAATGCCTACATCAGTTTGCTGCTCTCTTATACCCTCTTGATTGGGTCGTGTCAGAAAACTTGAAACCACAATTAATGTGGTGTGTTTTTTAGTTTAGTGTAGACTTATATTGAATAATTTAATTCAATCATAGAATAGGTTAGAAGAAGCAGATAGCGAAATCTTCTGATACTTTTATTACTTGATTTAATAGGATTTAGTCCTGCAAATCTTAATGGAAGTCAAGTGTTCCTAATTTATATGATATATTATTCCTTTTCAATTTAATATATGTAATCTCTATATATAATTGAATATTGTTGCTATATATAATTTGTTATTCATTTTCAAATATTATTGCCATATATCTTATAAACTAAATAAGATATAATTAATAATTTTAAATTATTTCATGAATTTTTTAATTTTTAAAAATAATTTTGAAATTAAAAAACCAATCTAATTAATTACATATAAAATAAAATTTTTTATAATATTATGTTGATAATTCAATTCTAAATGAGTACATGGAATGAAAATTTTGACTCATTTTTAAAAAGTTAAACTTTATTAATTATTCAATTTAAATAAAATATTATGAAAAATTATTAGTTTAAATATTTATTATTAATTTTTAACCCAAAAAATGATAAAGATGTTAATATTTTTATGTTTCCAACATATGCTAAAATAGTATTTTTTTTTTTATAAAAATAAAATAAAATTAACCTATAATTTTATTTAATATCATATATATAATATGTTATTCCTTTTCAAATTAATATATATAATCTTTATATATGGTTTAATATGTTGCTATATATAATCTATTATTTCTTTTCAAATACTAAATAAGACATAATTAATAATTTTAAATTATTTCATGAATTTTTTAATTTTTAAAAATAATTTTGAAATTAAAAAACCAATTTAATTAATTACATATAAAATAAATTTTTGTTATAATATTATGTTGATAATTCAATTTTAAATGAGTACATGGAATGAAAATTTTGACTCATTTTTAAAAAGTTAAACTTTATTAATTATTCAATTTAAATAAAATATTATGAAAAATTATTAGTTTAAATATTTATTATTAATTTTTAACCCAAAAAATGATAAAGATGTTAATATTTTTATGTTTCTAACATATGCTAAAATAGTAATTTTTTTTATAAAAATAAAATAAAATTAACCTATAATTTTATTTAATATCATATATATAATATGTTATTCCTTTTCAAATTAATATATATAATCTTTATATATGGTTTAATATGTTGCTATATATAATCTATTATTTCTTTTCAAATACTAAATAAGACATAATTAATAATTTTAAATTATTTCATGAATTTTTTAATTTTTAAAAATAATTTTGAAATTAAAAAACCAATTTAATTAATTACATATAAAATAAATTTTTGTTATAATATTATGTTGATAATTCAATTTTAAATGAGTACATGGAATGAAAATTTTGACTCATTTTTAAAAAGTTAAACTTTATTAATTATTCAATTTAAATAAAATATTATGAAAAATTATTAGTTTAAATATTTATTATTCATGCACGCAATAATTTATCTTCAGGCATGCAATAATTAATTCATGCAAGCAATAATTAATCTGTCTAATTAACTCCAAGCATAAAAACAGAAATATTTAATTTCTAATACTGTCTAATTTATTGCAGAAATTTAAGCATAATAACAGAAATATTTGAATCTGAAAATATTGTTTATTGAAAATATACCTTGATTTACAGAGAGTTGATGATTACAGATCGTTGACAGCAGAGGAATGACTCAAACATAAAGAGGAAAATTAAAAAAATTTTGAACTCTCGTAATTTTTTCACTCTATTTTTTCTTGAATTTTTTGCAGACCTTTGGAACCCTTACTAAACTCTCTCGCTTCTCTCTACTCTAGCTTGCCTCTGCCTCAGGAAGGAGCCTTGCATCTCTATTTATAGTTGAGGCTTGGAGCTTTAAGAAGGCATTGTGCCTTTGATGTCTTCCACGTGTATGGAGATAGCAGGAGGTAAGGTTCTTTTCTTCTTCTTCATTTTATCACATGGGTAATGAGTCATCTTGTTGCTTTTTACTTTTGAGTCATGGTAAAAGACGAAATTCACTATTCACAAAACACTATTCACCTCTTTTTTTTTTTTTTTTTTTTATCATCTGCATTCTTTTCATCTCTGCAGACTTTAAATTATTATTATTTTTTTTTTTACTGGATAATTACAAATGTACAAAATATTCTTGATATCTCTTAACTGAGCATTTCTAAGAGATATTTTTCAAAAGATCTTCTGGCTTCTTCTTCAAAGACATATTCTTTTCTATACTTATCAACAAGATCGGTAAATTGAGTTTGATAAAGAAGAGAGACTTTTGGAAGGTAGATTGAAGAAATGATTTTTTGATTATTGTCTTCAGAAATGAGACTATAGTTAGAAGAACTATAAATCTCAGCATCAAGGTTTCTTGAAATCATTCTTGACCTCCAGTGTCTGATTTGCTTTTTGAGGGTAAATTTAGTACAAGGCCAAGGGCTCTCTGTACCAAACAATTGGTATTTTCTCTGATTGGCTTTGAGAAGGATGAGGTGTTGAGCAGGGTAAACTCCTCCATCATTTGACCATTCAGGAGGTTTACTTTCTATGATGAGTTCAACTGCTTTAAAATCTCTGATGAAAGCTTTTAAAACACAGACTGCTACTTTTCTTCTAAAACCATCTGTTTGATCAGGATGAGAGAAAATCAATTGATAAAGAACTCCATAATCCATGAGAAGAGAAGGAGTTAGCTCTATTGACTCATTGTTGAATTTAATGATTATTGGTTTATAACTGTCTAAGTCAATGTTGGCTTTGCAAATACTGTAAGTAAGAGCACACTTACAGTCATGCCTTTCTAATGGAATTTCCTTACACAAGGGATCGATCTTTGGACAATTATTATAAGTGCTGTCATAACAAGAAATCCAAGTGAAACTCATCCCTTGAATATGAATTCCAAAAGTGCTACAGTCAGCAAGGAATTGCATAATATGCTCTTGTTTTGCTTCTCCTGTAGCTTTAGCCTTTTCATAGATCATCTGTTTAATATTTTCAAGAAGGTCCAAATTTTTTAACTTGAAAAATGAAAATCTGGAAATTTGACATTCTTGGCTTTCCTGAGAAAGTTTTGAATCTTCATTTGGGTTTGAAAGTTCTTTTTGAAAATCATTTTGAAAATCTTTTGAAAATTCATTTTTGAATTCTCCTGCTTTTTCCCTGCAAATAAAACTTTCAAGATCTGTATCCATTGGGGTGCAATGTATATCAGAACTTGAAGGGTTAGAAAAACTTTCTAATTTATCATTTAGCTGTTTAAAATGAAAAGATAAGGCATTTAAAGCTTCCAACTTTTGAATATCACTTTTTGCATTCCAAAGATTGTCTAAAATGCATTTTTGTGATCTGTCTAATCCTTCTATGTCTTTATGAATTCGAAATGACAGATTACATTTAGGAATTACTGGAAGAGTAAATTTCCCAAATGTAATTCTTTCTTGCTCCATCTGTAGACAAAATTCAAATATTAGTATCTCTATTGAACAATAAAACAAATATCTAATGATTTTGTCTTTATCATACCAAATTTGAAAATATATTGAGTTTATAAGAGGAACATAATTTCGAATAATGATGCTAAAATGAGTTGTTGAATTTTTTGAAATCACATTTATTGATTTATATGAGCATGCACAAATACCATCACAATCCTTTTGATTATCTGATTCTTCTTCTGTATTTGACTCATCACTTGATTTTTCTTGTGTTATTAGTATTTGATTGTCTTCTTCTTCTGATTCATAATTTTCACTTGATTCTTCATTTTCTTTATCAATCATTAATCCTATCATTAGATTTTTGAGCTTATCACTTATTTCTAATGAATTAATCTTGTTTTCTAATTGACAGTCTCTTGAATAATGTCCTACTTTTCCACATTTATAACATGTTGGTGTTTTCTTTTTAAAAGTTGTTTTTGAAGCTTTTGATTTATTAGGAGTAGATTTTAGAAACTTCTTTTGAAATTTTGACTCTATGTATGGTTTTTTACTTTTTATTTTATTTTGTTTATTTTTTCTTTTTGAAGGGGCAACTATTGAATCATAACCATAATAAGAACAAAATTTTCCTAATTCTTTTTTACTATCTTGTTTTTCTTTTTTCATTTGACTCTTTAATTTAAGATCTGTACAAAGGGCTAATCCTTCATTATTGACAAAAGTAATTAATTCTCCATATGTTAATGACTCGTAAGGAATTCTACCATTATGAATATTTCTTATTCTTTGTCTAATTTTTTCTGCAAATAAAGTGGGTAAACCTGATATAAATTTTTCTTTCCAATAATGACTTCCACAATCATGTCTTGTCATAACTTTAACCAGAAACATATCTTTATACCACTTGAAATCTTGAAGTGTTGGGCATCTAAGATTATTAAGGATTTCAGAAGTTCTTTCTTGAAAATAAACTGGATCTCCTATGAAATGTTTTGTTATTGCAAATATTAGTGTATTGACAGCATCTTCTTCATATGTTTGGACTGATGTTCTTTCTTCTTTAACTATAACCTTTTTTGCATTTAATATGTATTCTCTATCATTTTGACTCAAATAATGATCCCACCATCCTTTAAGTAAACCAGTGAATCCTATTACTAAGGCACCGACAGCATGAAAGTCAGAATTACTAGTTTTGATTCTATAAGCATTAGCAGCCATCATCATTTCATGAAGTAAATTAATTATTTGATGTTCACTCATTCCATCTATATTCCATTCATAAAAACTACTACCATCGTAACTAGCAGCTAATTGATAATTTCTATCTTCTAATTGAACGTCAGGAAAAGAGGGTTTTGAATAATAATTTTTTCTACTTACAAAATTATTAGAAATTGCATTGACTGTTGCAGAAGGTTTCTCTATTGAATCTGGAGACATTTTGAATTGTTCTTCTAATTTATTTATTTCTGGTTTTCTTTTTGTTATAGTTTGAATTTGATTTTTAATGCCGTTAATATTAAGTTTGTCTAATCTAATTTGTATTTCTTTTAACAATGTTTCTGTTGGTGAAGATAATTGAATATTAGATTTTGCAGCATTTATAGGAATAATAAAAGGTTGTTCTAAAGATCTAGATGATGATGAGGATGATAAGGATGATGATGATGATGATGATAAAGTTGATGAAATTTTTAAGGATTGTGATGATAATGTTTCTGTTTCTCCTATCTTCCCTCCCGGGGTAGAAGAAAACAAAAATTTAGAAATTTTTGTTGTTTGTTGATTTAGATGTTGAAGAGAATGATTTGTATAATTTAATTGTTGTTGAACTTGTCTAATATCCTTATAAATTATGGGACTTTGTTCATCTTTGGTTCTTGGAATTTTGAAGGGTGATGCAGAAATTGAATTATTATCAAAATTAAATTGATGATTATTTAAGGGTGGTTGTGATCCTAATTCTGAAGTTATTGTTAAAATTCTTTTTTGAGCATATTCTGAATGTTTTATTGCTAATTGATGTCCTTCTTTGTCTCTTAAAGTTATAATTTGTTTTCTTTGTTTTTTAAGTTTGAAAAACCAATAGAAAAAAGGAATAGTAATTTTCTTTTGATTCATATATTCTTCATATCGTTTTCTTAATGCATTTCTAGTTTGAGAAGGAAATGATTGGAAATAAACTCTTTTAGTATTATTATAAGGGGCAAAATAATCTGACTTTATCCATTCTATATTAGGAGTAAAAGGAGTCTTTTTATAATTTTTCTTATGAATAATATTGACTTGATTTGGATACATATCAGAATGAGTGGGTGAAGCAGGAGGGGATTCTTGACTATTGACCATATCTTGTGCAAGTGATGTATGTGCAGAATTAACAGATGAAGATGCAGAACTATTATTAGACCTAAGAGATCTGGAAGAACTATTTCTACTTAATCTCCTAATAATATTACTCATTGTCACAGAAAATAATCACAATTTTATCCTTAATCAATTCAGATAATTTCCTGAACAGGGACCACCACAAGCGGATCAACACGGGACTTACGCTCCTTCTGCCCTTAAACACCGCTTATCACAGGCTGACCAACCGTTCACAGGAAATTCAACCCGAACTAAGTCAGGACGAAATCTGCGATTAATTACTGTTCCAACTCGTAACACCACTCGGTTCTCAAGCAGAAAATGGCTCTGATACCATTTGCACCCAGGACATACAACAGTTCAGGCACGCAGTAATTAATTCATGCACGCAATAATTTATCTTCAGGCATGCAATAATTAATTCATGCAAGCAATAATTAATCTGTCTAATTAACTCCAAGCATAAAAACAAAAATATTTAATTTCTAATACTGTCTAATTTATTGCAGAAATTTAAGCATAATAACAGAAATATTTGAATCTGAAAATATTGTTTATTGAAAATATACCTTGATTTACAGAGAGTTGATGATTACAGATCGTTGACAGCAGAGGAATGACTCAAACATAAAGAGGAAAATTATAAGGAAAAATTTTGAACTCTCGGAATTTTTTCACTCTATTTTTTCTTTTCTTGAATTTTTTGCAGACCTTTGGAACCCTTACCAAACTCTCTCGCTTCTCTCTACTCTAGCTTGCCTCTGCCTCAGGAAGGAGCCTTGCATCTCTATTTATAGTTGAGGCTTGGAGCTTTAAGAAGGCATTGTGCCTTTGATGTCTTCCACGTGTATGGAGATAGCAAGAGGTAAGGTTCTTTTCTTCTTCTTCATTTTATCACATGGGCAATGAGTCATCTTGTTGCTTTTTACTTTTGAGTCATGGTAAAAGACGAAATTCACTATTCACAAAACACTATTCACATTTTTTTATTTTATTTTATTTTATTTTATTATTATTTTTTTATCATCTGCATTCTTTTCATCTCTGCAGACTTTAAATTTTTTTTTTTTTTTTTTTACTGGATAATTACAAATGTACAAAATATTCTTGATATCTCTTAACTGAGCATTTTTAAGAGATATTTTTCAAAAGATCTTTTGGCTTCTTCTTCAAAGACATATTCTTTTCTATACTTATCAACAAGATCGGTAAATTGAGTTTGATAAAGAAAAGAGACTTCTGGAAGGTAGATTGAAGAAATGATTTTTTGGTTATTGTCTTCAGAAATGAGACTATAGTTAGAGGAACTATAAATCTCAGCATCAAGGTTTCTTGAAATCATTCTTGATCTCCAGTGTCTGATTTGCTTTTTGAGGGTAAATTTAGTACAAGGCCAAGGGCTCTCTGTACCAAACAATTGGTATTTTCTCTGATTGGCTTTGAGAAGGATGAGGTGTTGAGCAGGGTAAACTCCTCCATCATTTGACCATTCAGGAGGTTTACTTTCTATGATGAGTTCAACTGCTTTAAAATCTCTGATGAAAGCTTTTAAAACACAGACTGCTATTTTTCTTCTAAAACCATCTGTTTGATCAGGATGAGAGAAAATCAATTGATAAAGAACTCCATAATCCATGAGAAGAGAAGGAGTTAGCTCTATTGACTCATTGTTGAATTTAATGATTATTGGTTTATAACTGTCTAAGTCAATGTTGGCTTTGCAAATACTGTAAGTAAGAGCACACTTACAGTCATGCCTTTCTAATGGAATTTCCTTACACAAGGGATCGATCTTTGGACAATTATTATAAGTGTTGTCATAACAAGAAATCCAAGTGAAACTCATCCCTTGAATATGAATTCCAAAAGTGCTACAGTCAGCAAGGAATTGCATAATATGCTCTTGTTTTGCTTCTCCTGTAGCTTTAGCCTTTTCATAGATCATCTGTTTAATATTTTCAAGAAGGTCCAAATTTTTTAACTTGAAAAATGAAAATCTGGAAATTTGACATTCTTGGCTTTCCTGAGAAAGTTTTGAATCTTCATTTGGGTTTGAAAGTTCTTTTTGAAAATCATTTTGAAAATCTTTTGAAAATTCATTTTTGAATTCTCCTGCTTTTTCCCTGCAAATAAAACTTTCAAGATCTGTATCCATTGGGGTGTAATGTATATCAGAACTTGAAGGGTTAGAAAAACTTTCTAATTTATCATTTAGCTGTTTAAAATGAAAAGATAAGGCATTTAAAGCTTCCAACTTTTGAATATCGCTTTTTGCATTCTAGAGATTGTCTAAAATGCATTTTTGTGATATGTCTAATCCTTCTATGTCTTTATGAATTCGAAATGACAGATTACATTTAGGAATTACTGGAAGAGTAAATTTCCCAAA
Organism: Vitis cinerea var. helleri x Vitis riparia; assembly: GCA_946000715.1. Classification (NCBI taxonomy): domain Eukaryota; kingdom Viridiplantae; phylum Streptophyta; class Magnoliopsida; order Vitales; family Vitaceae; genus Vitis; species Vitis cinerea var. helleri x Vitis riparia. The sequence goes on along the minus strand of OX253993.1, from coordinate 17,959,068 downwards.
TGTAATTCTTTCTTGCTCCATCTGTAGACAAAATTCAAATATTAGTATCTCTATTGAACAATAAAACAAATATCTAATGATTTTGTCTTTATCATACCAAATTTGAAAATATATTGAGTTTATAAGAGGAACATAATTTCGAATAATGATGCTAAAATGAGTTGTTGAATTTTTTGAAATCACATTTATTGATTTATATGAGCATGCACAAATACCATCACAATCCTTTTGATTATCTGATTCTTCTTCTGTATTTGACTCATCACTTGATTTTTCTTGTGTTATTAGTATTTGATTGTCTTCTTCTTCTGAGTCATAATTTTCACTTGATTCTTCATTTTCTTTATCAATCATTAATCCTATCATTAGATTTTTGAGCTTATCACTTATTTCTAATGAATTAATCTTGTTTTCTAATTGACAGTCTCTTGAATAATGTCCTACTTTTCCACATTTATAACATGTTGGTGTTTTCTTTTTAAAAGTTGTTTTTGAAGCTTTTGATTTATTAGGAGTAGATTTTAGAAACTTCTTTTGAAATTTTGACTCTATGTATGGTTTTTTACCTTTTATTTTATTTTGTTTATTTTTTCTTTTTGAAGGGGCAACTATTGAATCATAACCATAATAAGAACAAAATTTTCCTAATTCTTTTTTACTATCTTGTTTTTCTTTTTTCATTTGACTCTTTAATTTAAGATCTGTACAAAGGGCTAATCCTTCATTATTGACAAAAGTAATTAATTCTCCATATGTTAATGACTCGTAAGGAATTCTACCATTATGAATATTTCTTATTCTTTGTCTAACTTTTTCTGCAAATAAAGTGGGTAAACCTGATATAAATTTTTCTTTCCAATAATGACTTCCACAATCATGTCTTGTCATAACTTTAACCAGAAACATATCTTTATACCACTTGAAATCTTGAAGTGTTGGGCATCTAAGATTATTAAGGATTTCAGAAGTTCTTTCTTGAAAATAAACTGGATCTCCTATGAAATGTTTTGTTATTGCAAATATTAGTGTATTGACAGCATCTTCTTCATATGTTTGGACTGATGTTCCTTCTTCTTTAACTATAACCTTTTTTGCATTTAATATGTATTCTCTATCATTTTGACTCAAATAATGATCCCACCATCCTTTAAGTAAACCAGTGAATCCTATTACTAAGGCACCGGCAGCATGAAAGTCAGAATTACTAGTTTTGATTCTATAAGCATTAGCAGCCATCATCATTTCATGAAGTAAATTAATTATCTGATGTTCACTCATTCCATCTATATTCCATTCATAAAAACTACTACCATCGTAACTAGCAGCTAATTGATAATTTCTATCTTCTAATTGAACGTCAGGAAAAGAGGGTTTTGAATAATAATTTTTTCTACTTACAAAATTATTAGAAATTGCATTGACTGTTGCAGAAGGTTTCTCTATTGAATCTGGAGACATTTTGAATTGTTCTTCTAATTTATTTATTTCTGGTTTTCTTTTTGTTATAGTTTGAATTTGATTTTTAATGCCGTTAATATTAAGTTTGTCTAATCTAATTTGTATTTCTTTTAACAATGTTTCTGTTGGTGAAGATAATTGAATATTAGATTTTGCAGCATTTATAGGAATAATAAAAGGTTGTTCTAAAGATCTAGATGATGATGAGGATGATAAGGATGATGATGATGATGATAAAGTTTATGAAATTTTTAAGGATTTTGATGATAATGTAATAATTAATATTTATTATTAATTTTTAACCCAAAAAATGATAAAGATGTTAATATTTTTATGTTTCTAACATATGCTAAAATAGTAATTTTTTTTATAAAAATAAAATAAAATTAACCTATAATTTTATTTAATATCATATATATAATATGTTATTCCTTTTCAAATTAATATATATAATCTTTATATATGGTTTAATATGTTGCTATATATAATCTATTATTTCTTTTCAAATACTAAATAAGACATAATTAATAATTTTAAATTATTTCATGAATTTTTTAATTTTTAAAAATAATTTTGAAATTAAAAAACCAATTTAATTAATTACATATAAAATAAATTTTTGTTATAATATTATGTTGATAATTCAATTTTAAATGAGTACATGGAATGAAAATTTTGACTCATTTTTAAAAAGTTAAACTTTATTAATTATTCAATTTAAATAAAATATTATGAAAAATTATTAGTTTAAATATTTATTATTAATTTTTAACCCAAAAAATGATAAAGATGTTAATATTTTTATGTTTCTAACATATGCTAAAATAGTAATTTTTTTTATAAAAATAAAATAAAATTAACCTATAATTTTATTTAATATCATATATATAATATGTTATTCCTTTTCAAATTAATATATATAATCTTTATATATGGTTTAATATGTTGCTATATATAATCTATTATTTCTTTTCAAATACTAAATAAGACATAATTAATAATTTTAAATTATTTCATGAATTTTTTAATTTTTAAAAATAATTTTGAAATTAAAAAACCAATTTAATTAATTACATATAAAATAAATTTTTGTTATAATATTATGTTGATAATTCAATTTTAAATGAGTACATGGAATGAAAATTTTGACTCATTTTTAAAAAGTTAAACTTTATTAATTATTCAATTTAAATAAAATATTATGAAAAATTATTAGTTTAAATATTTATTATTAATTTTTAACCCAAAAAATGATAAAGATGTTAATATTTTTATGTTTCTAACATATGCTAAAATAGTAATTTTTTTTTTTATAAAAATAAAATAAAATTAACCTATAATTTTATTTAATATCATATATATAATATGTTATTCCTTTTCAAATTAATATATATAATCTTTATATATGGTTTAATATGTTGCTATATATAATCTATTTTTTTTTTTCAAATACTAAATAAGACATAATTAATAATTTTAAATTATTTCATGAATTTTTTAATTTTTAAAAATAATTTTGAAATTAAAAACCCAATCTAATTAATTACATATAAAATAATTTTTTTTTTTATAATATTATGTTGATAATTCAATTTTAAATGAGTACATGGAATGAAAATTTTGACTCATTTTTAAAAAGTTAAACTTTATTAATTATTCAATTTAAATAAAATATTATGAAAAATTATTAGTTTAAATATTTATTATTAATTTTTAACCCAAAAAATGATAAAGATGTTAATATTTTTATGTTTCTAACATATGCTAAAATAGTATTTTTTTTTTATAAAAATAAAATAAAATTAACCTATGATTTTATTATAATATCATATATATAATATGTTATTCCTTTTCAAATTAATATATGTACTCTCTAGATATGGTTTAATATTGTTGCTATATATAATCTATTATTTCTTTTCAAATGTTGTTCCTATATGTCTTATAAACTAAATAAGACATAATTAATAATTTTAAATTATTTCATGAATTTTTAAATTTTTAAAAATATAATGTACAAGAAATTGTCTTGAATACTTTAAAAATATCACTCAATTTTCTATTAGTATAAATAAATTTACATTATATTAGTGACAAAAAATTTCCCTATTACTCAATTACATTAATACTATATTGCAAAATTAAATTACTATACAAAATTAATCACTATTGAAATTTTTTTCTTCAAATAATCATAAATGATTTAATAATACGAAATGAATGGTATGCATTTACATGGTCAATTACATTGATTTTAATTTAAAAAACATATAAATAAGTGGAAAACAAAAGATGATGAACTTAGGTGAGATCGTGTTTATTGCTTTTTTAGTACAATTTATTTTTATATGGCAACAATATGAAACATATAAGTGAGTGGAAAATTGAATATTATAATTCTTATATAAATGTGTTTATATATATTCAATTTGAAAAGTAAATTGTTTTCCTTTTATACATGGTTAGGTTAAAATTTCAAAATGGCTTCAAAACATGATATTGGTTGGGAGCATGCAGAACCTGTTGGTGGTAGTAGAAGAACCACAAAGTGTAAATATTGTGGGAAAGTTATACATGGCGGTATAACAAGATTAAAGCAACACATCGCACATATATCTGGACAAGTGGAAGGATGTCCACGTGTATCGGTAGAAGTGTCACATAGTGTTAGACAACATATGTCTAATACTTCAAAAGAAAAAGCATAGTTAAAGAAAAAAAAAGAACGACTTTTGAATTCCTTAAATAGAGATAATTTCTATGAAATTGATGAGGGTGATTCTGATGATGAAATTGAGGAAGTTGCTATGGCTGATTTTGAAAGAAGACAAATGAAACAAGCAATGAAAGAAAGTCGTCGAATTTTTGAAAAAGGTGGACAAGAGCATCAGTAGGGTGGTAGTTCCTCACAACCTTCTAATGCTAGGATTAAGCGCGGACTGACATGTAGCTTCAGTGTAAGAGAAGGAGCTAGCATACCTCCAAAAGGAATTGATCCCTACATGTTCCCATCAAAACAGAAATCAATAAAAAGCTTGTTTTCTACTGAAGGCGTGAAGAAAGTGGGTAAAACTATTTCTAAATTCTTTCTCTTTAATGCAATACCCTTTAATGCAGCTGACAGTGGGCCTTACTATCAATCAATGATTGATACCATAGCAGAAGCAGGTCCAGGCATCAAGGGTCCCACGGGATATCAAATTGGAAATACATATTTGGAAGAGGAGGTGCAAGAACTTGAGGTATACATAACAACATTGAAGGCTAAATGGCCTATATATGGGTGCACAATCATGTGTGACGGTTGGAGTTTTAGGACTAGAAAGCCTATCATCAATTTCATGATTTATTGTGATAGAACTATGATATACCATTCTTCAGTTGACACTACCAACATACCTAAGACAGCAGACTACATCTTTTCCTTTATGGATAAAGTTGTAGAGGAGGTTAGAGAGGAAAATGTTGTTCAAGTAGTCACTGATAATGAGGCAAGTTTTAAAGCAGCCGGTATGTTGTTGATGGAGAAGCGAAAGCATTTGTTTTGGTCTCTTTGTGCAGCCCACTGTATTGATTTAATGCTTGAAGATATTGGAAGCATGAAGCAGATTAAGGAGACATTAGATCAAGCTAAGATGATCACAAGATTTATTTATAATAGCTTAAAAGTGGTGAATTTGATGAAAGTGTTCACCAAGGATAGAGATCTGTTAAGGCCAGGAATAACCCGTTTTGCCACTGAATTCATTTCACTTGAGAGTCTTATACGTTATGAGGCTGATTTGAAGAGAATGTGCACAACAAATGAGTGGCGTGAATTCAATAAAGATAGGAGCAGAAAAAGTGTAAGAGATAAGGTATCCAACCTTATCTTAACTGATCGATTTTGGAAGAAGGCCGGAGAAGTTCAAACCATCATGGAACCTCTCGTCAAAGTATTGAAATTGGTTTATCATCATTTTTTGTTAAATATATCATAGTGATTAATAAGTATGCATTTTCTTTATTATAGCTGAATGGTGGAACAACTATGGCGACGAAGGTCCACATCTACAAAAGATTGCTGTTAAAATTTTAAGTCAAACTTGTTCTTCATCAGGTTGTGAAAGAAATTGGAGCACATGGTCATTGATTCACACAAAGTTGCGCAACCGTTTGGCAATGAAAAAGTTGCATAAGTTAGTTTATGTGCACTACAATATGCGACTTCGAGTTAAGAATTTGATGCAAGAGCGAAGCAATGAAGATTTATACAATCCAATTGATCTGAATCATATCTTTAATGATGATGATATATTAGATGAGTGGATACAAGAAGGAGAGGAGTCTATTTTATCATCTGATAATTTGGATTGGTTGGATAAAGGTCTTCCCACTAATGAAGAAGGTAGAGAAAGAGATGTTGATTCTCGTCGTAAAGGTAAGGCTTCTAGAACAATTTCTTCAAGTTCTAGTAGTGATGATGGTGACAATAGGGGCAGTAGGCGGGGTGGTGGCACTAGTGGGGGCAATAGAGGAGTTGGTGGCACTAGTGAGGGTACTGGGGGAGATGGTAGCACTGGGGGCAGTTATGTTAGTCAAGTAGATCTTGACATGTCATGGGCACAAGGAGGTGAAAATTACTATGCCACACAAGATACAGATAATGGATATCGACCAGGGATATGGGAACAACGAAAGCATTTGGAAAGACTAACTACATTTCCCAGCGATGATGATTATTCTAGTGGGCATGATTATCATAGATCAAATCATCACCGTATTGATGAGCACTTACAAAATTTGGGTATAGGATCAATGCCGTATTTCAGAGGGGTAGATGATAGATCATATCACAACTTTAGAGACCGTGATAGCTCTTCCAGTACTTTTAGTAGAAATAATATTAATCAATTTCTAATGATGCATCCAGAGGGATATTCAAATACTGGAACATGAGCTAGTGACTCATATGGATATGATCAATCTTCTAGTAGCAGTAGCATTGCTTATCGAGGTTTTGGATACTATCAAGCTGGTGTTGATCCCGAACAGCCTTCGAAACCATATTTTCCTGATTATGGATCATCAAGCCAATCATCTCACCCACCATATTTGAGTTATGAACCACTCTTTCAATCATATCCTCACTACGGGAATTGCCACCCCAATTTGTATGCTCGTCGTAGGACTGATGATGATGATGATTTTGAACCCCCTCGTCATTCAACATGGAATTGATTGTTGTATTGTATGTGTTGTTAGTAAAAATGTTATTATATTTGAAATAAAATAACTTTTTTTTATTAGCATCATCATAAATAACTTTGAGCAGATACTTTTATAATTATTTAAATAATGTTAAATGTGAGACAATTTTATTTTATTAATTTTTTGAGCTTATTTAATTGTATATATTTTTTTGATGATTTACATAATATTTTTATATTTTTTTGAATTTTCTAATTAGCTTATTTTACGTATCGCCCGATACCAGGCCGATACATCGAGACCGATACGCCTCGGGACCCTCCGAGTCAGTGACCGATACCGCGACTTTGAACCATGGGTCAGGGTGGTTTTCAGCGGTAAAGAGGTTTTCAATGCCGGTTTCCAATGCCGGCTTCTAATGCCACGACGGGGAACTGGGAAGAGGCGACGATAGGGAGGGTTGCTGGCTTATAATGTTCACCGACGGGAGTTGTCTGGATATCACGGGCCGCGACGAGTAGGTGGTGGGTGGAGTGACAAGCTGATAGCTGCTTAGGGGGGAAGAGGGAGGGTTGCAGTTTGCAACTTTGATTTTCAGTATATACTCTCCAAAACGGCGTCATTTTGATACTGTTTAAAATAAATAAATAAATTTAATTGAACCAGTTAGTTCAGAGAAATCGACCGATTCATCTGGTTCACCGATTGGATCGTCAATTCAAGCGGTTCGACCCTAGTTCAATCCTATTTCGGTCCAATTAACTGGATCGAACCAGACCAAAATCAAAACCGTGACCGGCCGACAATCGGATCGGTCGGTCCGATTCTATTTTTAAGACCATGGTTTTTTGTTTTTTGTTTTTTGTTTTAAAAAAGAAAAACATATTTGGTTGTGTAATAAAAATAATTTTATAGAACAACTAAAATAAAAAACCTTATTAAGAAATTTTATTTTTAAAATTGAATGTTTTCTACTATTAACTTGATGTTATAAATAACTAAATAAAAGACTTATATTTCATTAAATTAAAAAAAAATTGCATTCATTTTTTAAATTACTTGCATAATTTTTCTTTTTCTTTTTTTACAATTTTTAATCTATATGTACACGTTAATCAATAGGCATAAATAGCTACACCACGGAGCCCCATTCAACGAAAAATAAATCATTCTTTTATTTGAAAGAAAAAAAAAAAAATTTTGATGGAGTGCTTGCAAAAATCTCATCAAATATCATATTTCAAACATTATGCAAAAGGTAAGCAGAATAAGCCTTCTTCCACCAAATCTCTGCATTTCATCAACCCACCAAATCTAAGATACCCATTTCTTCAAATCAAACTTTGATGGGTTTTTGTGTATAACTTCCCCAAAATCCCTAACCCATAAAGCAGTAGATTTTAGATTAAGGAAAGAACCCTTTTTGAATTTTTTTTCTTTTTTTTTTAGGATTTTCTATCATAAACCAAGGGGTGACAAATTTCATGGAAAAGCCTCCAAATTTACTCTTTCTCTATTTTTATTGTATTATATTTGTTTATTATTTTTATATTACAGTATGAGGTGGATTATTTTATAATATAAAAATATACATTTGTAATAATCCATGTGGATTTCCTCCGCATCATAGGAAACATGGAGGGTAGAAAAGGAAAAAAACATGGGATGACTAATAATATTAATCCATGTGGCACCTTCGGAATATTGTCTGGATCCATGATTGCATGACCATTGTAAATACAATCCTCTATTATTGTAATATTTTTATAAATAGAAGAATTAAAAAAGGAAAACACATTGAGACTCCTCCGATAATATTACTATATATGTGTGGACCCCGCATTTCAGCTCATGTGTTTTCCACTCGATGGCGAGCTTGATTTTTATTTGAAAATGATTTTTATTTATTAAAAAAAATGACTTGAAGTCGCTACTTACTTTTGTTATATTTTTAAAAGGGTAAACAAAATAAGAAAAAAAACCCTAAGTGTGACTCCTTATTTTGGAAAAGGTGGTCTGTGAAAAACCAGATCGGGCTCGGTGGTCAGGTTACTTATCGGGAAGGTACGGTAAAGACCGTAACACCTCTCTAAGTCCCTAAAGTTGGGTCTCTACTAATAAAATGGAGCGACGCGGCAATCAATAGGAAAGTCAATGGATACTCAAATCGATCATGCACATTAGGAATCAAAGCATGCATAGAGAATGACCAGAATGAGAGTGGATGCGTACTGAGCCATGAATGAGCAATGCGCTATCATAAAAATGGGGCCAGTGTACAATTAAAGAGCACAAAACACATCACATGCATCACCAAACAGAAATTAAAATAGTTCGAGGGAAAACTGGATTTTTGAAATTTATTGGAAAATTGGAGTCTTAGAAATTATTTGAAAATTGGAGTTTTAGGTATCATTTGAAAATCAGACTTTTAGAAATTAAATGTAAGAATGAGAATTTTAGAAATTAAATTTGAAAGAGGCGGAAATTTTGAAAATTATTTGAGAGTTCGGGATTTTTAAAAAATTTAAATTACGAAAATTGGGACCTTGGAAATTAAATTTTGAAAGAAATCAGAATTGAAAATTATTTGAAGAGTAGAAACTATGGAAATTGAATTATAAAAAATGCAAAATCTTGGAAATAATTCGAAGGCAGAATTTTTAGAAATAAATGAATAAAATGATAATAATAATGATGATAATAAATAACTAATGGAATAAATGCGAGAATTGGAGTATTGAAAACTGAAAATTAAGTTCAGAAATTAGAAAATTGGAATTTCAGGGAACTAAATTTGGAAATCGGAATTTTGAAGAATTATTTAAAGGCGAAATTTTAAATAAATGAATAAGTGAGTGAATAAATGAATGGAATAATAATGACGAAATAATAATGATTGGATAAATAATCGCGACAGTTAGGATCTCGGAAATTGGAAATTGAACTTAGGGATTGGAAATTTAATGAATTACTTAGGGATGAAATTTCAAATAAACGAACGAGCGAATAAATAAATGGATAAAATAACGAAAATAATGATGCTTGGATAAATTATTACGAAGATGGGAATTTTGGAAATTGGAAATAGAATTTAGAGATTTTAAATAAGTAGATAAGTGAATAAGTAAATGAAAGGAATAATAGCGATGACGAGATAATAAAGATTAGGTAAATGATTGCGAAAAATAGAATTTTAGAGATTGGAAATTTTAATTTGGAAGTCAGATTTTTGAATAATTGAACTTAATTGATTGAAATTTTTTTTTGGGGTTGGAAGCTAATTATAACATTTAACAAACATAACATTTAAATGAATAAAAGTGAATAGTGGAATTTCTGGGGTTGGAAGCTAAATTTGGAAGTCGGATTTTGAAGAATTGAACTTGAGTGATTGAGATTTTTAAATAAATAGGGAATAATAATACTAATTAACAAACATAATATTTAAGCGAACGAAAGCGAATAGTGTGAATAGTGGAATTTTTGGGGTTGAAAGCTAAATTTGGAAGTCGGATTATGAGGAATTGAACTTGAATGATTGAAAATTTTTAAATAAATATGGAATAATAATACTGATTCACAAACATAACATTTAAGCGAACGAAAGTGAATAGTGGGAATTTTGAGATCGAAAATTAAATTCAGGAGTCAGACTTTTGAAGGATTAAACTCTAATGGTTGAAATTTTTGAAAGGAATAAATAATACTAATTAACAAACGTAATATTTAAATGAATAAAAGTGAATAGTGAAATTTCTGGGGTTGAAAGTCGGATTTTGAAGAATTGAATTTGAGTGATTGAAATTTTTAAATAAATAGGGAATAATAATACTAATTAACAAACATAATATTTAAGTGAATGGAAGCGAATAGTGGGACTTTTGAGATCAAAAATTAAATTCGGGAGTTGGACTTTTGAAGGATTAGATTCTAATGGTTGAAATTTTTAAAAGGAATAAATAATACTAATTAACAAACGTAACATTTAAACGAATAAAAGTGAATAGTGAAATTTCTGGGGTTGAAAGCTAAATTTGAAAGTCGGATTTTGAAGAATTGAATTTGAGTGATTGAAATTTTTAAATAAATAGGGAATAATAATACTAATTAACAGACATAATATTTAAGTGAACGAAAGCGAATAGTGGGACTTTTGAGATCGAAAATTAAATTCGGGAGTTGGACTTTTGAAGGATTAGACTCTAATGGTCGAGATTTTTGAAATGAATAAATAGATAAATAGGGAATAACGTTAATAATTAATCATAATTGATATTTGAACGAATGAAAATGTGTAGTGGGATTTTTGAGATTGAAAATTAAATTTGGAAGTCGGATTTTCGATAAATGGCTTAAAGACAGGTTTTGAAAATGGGATTTAAAATTTGGAATGTAGTAAATTCATTGAGACCAACATAAATTAATTATATAAAAATTTCCATATATGATGATTAGACATAACTAAAGAAGGGAAGGTGAAATGTAAATTATTTTAAGTTTCAAAAACGATATCCAATCCTAATAATTTGTCTTTTAGTTATGCTTAAGTTAAGTTAAAAAAGTAGGTAAAAATAAAATAAGATAAAAATAAAAATGAATAAATAAATTAATAAATTACGAAGATTAGAGGCTTAAAGATTTATTTAGAATTGAAGCAGCCAAATGGGCTAACTCAATATGGACATGGGCCATGAGGGTGGCTGGCATGGAGAGCATGAGGCCCTCCATCAACATGCTTGGGCCTGGGCTCCAACTCAAGCCCATATCCATCACCATGGGCAAGCCCAAGGCTCCAAACTCCATCACAACCCACTTCTCCACTTGGGTATCACCCTCAGATGAAGCTTTCTACCGCCAGCCTGACGAGAGGCGAGGTGGCCGCTGAGTGGGAAAGGCCACGAGGCCTTCTAGGGCCCTGAAGCGCGCGTCGTCGGTGAAGATGGCGGGGACGACAACGAATGGCTGAGAGAGGAGATGGCCCTGAGAGCCGGTGACACCGAAGGTGAGGAGAGCAGGCGCTTCATTGACGCAGCGCATGCAGTAAGAGGGGGGGGGGGGGCTGAAGATGATGACTGGGGTTCTTGGAGATGAGGCACAGGATCCTCATCTTGGCTGACTCAATGGCGCCGACGGCCAGTGGAGAGGTGGTGGTGACGGGGAGCTCCAAGTGGACGCCATCTTGCATTAACCTTTGGAGACGCCGTGCACCTTGCATCGCCGGAGAAGAAGTGCGGGAAAAAGGAAAGGAAAAGGAAAGAGAGAAACAAAAAAAAAAAAAATTTGATGGAAATGGGGGGGAGGGGGTGAAGATGGCCACGTGCATGGATGGTACGTGGAGGGGAGTGATAAATGGGTTTGTAGGTTTGAGTGTTAAGTGCAACCATGGGCAATGAGGGGGATGGGTATGAGTAATGGAAAATGACGATTTGAAGGGTGATGGGTGCGAAGAAAGATGGATTCAACATGTATGAGGCTTGATGAAGGGTGCATGGTGTTGGATATACTGGAGTGGTGACCGTGTGGGTACCAGGAGTGAATGATGAGCATGGTAAAGAAAATGGGTGTTGAGAGGCGAAGTATGGTGGCAAGTTGTGCACTGATATGTGACAAGGTAAGACCTCAAGAACAGAGAAAAGTCTAAATACAAAGACAGAGCATAAATTGTCAAAGCAAAATAAAGCAACCCAAATCATGCTTCACGTTTTGATCAACGGATTCAACTATGTCCGGGCGAACTTGAGGGCGTCTCATGAAAATGAAAACAGAGCAAGACTCCTGCATGATAGATGATGAAGCTAAAATAGAGCCGCATTGCTCTCAAAACATCCAATATTGAACCAATAACTCAAGCATGAACCAGGAAGCTAATCATATAATTAGATAATCCACATGAACAATTAAGAGGAAAATAATGAGACTATATACCGACAAAGTAAACCTAAGGATCCATGGTAACCATACCTCCCCTTTCCCCTTCCGGAGCTCTTTGCCCTCTTTCTGGGTGTTTTGCTTCCTGGAAAGCCCCCTGAAGCTCTCAACCTCCCCCTGCAGCTGAAACCCTTGCTCCTCTGAAAACCTCCTGTCTCTGCTATACCCACTCCCCTGTTTCCCCTCTCAGCAAGCATGGCCTTGCAACCACCTTCATGGGCAGCCATTTTCTCTTACCACACGTCCTGTGCTGTTCCTTTATGCATAGGGAGGTCCCCTCCCCCCTCTTTACTTAAAAAAATGGAAAATTTTTTTTACTCTCACGAGTTGTCATTATGCCCTCTTGTTTCAAATTATAAAAATATCCAAGAGGTGAAGAGAGGGGGTCTACAATATGATATGTACACATCATTTTATATTTTATACACACCATATATTAATATATCATGTAACCACATTTTTCACGTGCATTCTCGTAAGACTTGCTTTTTATTTGTGAAAAATTTAAAATCATCACTTATTTTAGATTGTTTTTTAAAAGGCAAAAAAAAAAAAAAAAAAAAAAAAATCATATGTGATTCCTCATTTCACAAAAAATAAATTTGTAAATTAAAAATGAATTTGGGTCAAGTAAAGAAGATATAATAATAAGCTATAGTACATTTTTAAACTTGTATACCTATGGTCTCAGTTAAATGAATGGAATGAATTACGGTAATTGATTAACTAATTATAGATACAGGAAAAATATGATGCCAAAATATATATAATGGAGTGGAAAATAAATCATAAGAATGTACAAAAATTAATACAACAAAAATACACAAGATCAATTTGTTAGGAAAAAAAATGTTTATTATTTTAAATGTCACAACACAATTTTAAGAAAACTTGAAAAATTTTTTTTACATAAAAAAATTCAAATTTATGACTTTAATTTGATTATTCACAAAGTTTTCATTTATTTGTTAAAAGATTTAATTTTATTCATATTCAAATCTATTTTCAAAGAATTTCTCTTGTTTTTATTAAAGGAGATTATTGAATGTAATTTCACTAAAAAAAAAAAGTTTATTTTGACTTTATTTGAAAGAAATGATTTTTATTTATTTTGTTAAGGAAAAGAATAATTTTTTACAATTTTATTCTTAAGAAAAATTGCATGTCGAATTTTATTAAAGAGATGTGATTGACTACTAAATTAGAAAGACATTTACAAGTTTATTTACAAAAGATTTTTAACCAATTTTATTAAAAATTGATTTTTCTTTTGAATTTTATCTAGAAAAAGTGTGGACCTGCATTTTTCATTTGCATCCCCACTCGAATGGCGAGACTTGCTTTATTTAGTGAAATTTTGATTTTTTGAAAAAGATTTGGAGTCGTCACTTATTTTTGTTTTATTTGTTTAAAGGGAAAACAAAATAAGAAAGAAAAACTCTAAGTGTGACTCCTAAAGGAAAACAGGTTTATGAAAAATCGAGTATGGGATTGGGGGTCAGGTTACCTATTGGGAAGATATGGTGGTGAGCCATAACACCCATCTAAGCCCGTATACATACGGTTTTTACTAAACGAATTAAGGAAATTGAGGTAATTAATTAATTAATCATAAATATTAAGATTAAATAAACGAAACAATATACACAAAGATGATGACAAAATAAAATTACAAGAATGTATAAAATAAATGACAATAGAATTATGCAAATTGATTTATTGAACTAATAAAAAAAATTTGAAAAAAATAGTTTTTTGAAAATTTCAAAGGATTTTATTAAAAACAATTTTGAATGAGTGATTTTAATTTATTTATTTACAAAATATTTTCTTCAAGTGATTTGATTCAATTTCATTTGTATTTAGTTTTCAAAAAAATTTATTTACACTTATTTTATCAAAAGAATTTATTACAAAATTTCAATTTGGCAACAAAAATTATTTTTACTTGTTTTTACCAAAAAAAAAAAAAAGAATGAATTTTTACAATTTTATTTACATAAGTATTTCAATTTTTTTTATTTAAGAAAAGTGATTTATACAAATTATTTAAAAAGACATAACTTTATTTGCAAAGAATTTTTAATTAAAAATAAAAAATTTAAATCCTCTATTTCTAAAAAATACTTTTAATCTCATTTTAATTAAGGAAAAAGAATTCATTTAAAAAAACATTTTTTGGACATATTTATTAAAAATTAATTTTTGGGACAACTTTATTTACAAAACAATTTTTGGACAATTTTTATTAAACAAATAAAATTTGGACAATTATTATTAAAAACAATTTTTCTAATTCTATTAAAAGCATTTTTTTTTGTGAATTTTTATTAATAAAAAACTTTCTTTTATTAAGAAGAATATTTTAAAACCATTATTTTATTAAAACATATTTATTGAATTGTTTCTTTTATTTAAACAAAATTTTTGGTTTGTTCGATATTCAATTTTGTACACACTTAATAAATATATATAGAACTAATAAAAATAAAACTAAATAAAAGTGGAAAATAAAATGTGTACTTAAACAAATTTACAACAAGCTCAATGTCTTCCTACAACTTTTCGATTTTCACTTTCTTCCATGAAATTCTATGCACCACGTGTCATAAATCCGTGTTCAACCAACAGATTTACAAAATGGATCCATGCAAAAACAAAAATAACCCAAAGTGTATATATAAAAAAATATGTAGAGTCCAAAATAATTATTCAAACCCAAATTCAAACTTCAAATTAGTCTAATAAATTTCACCAATTAAAAATTGGTCCAAATTAATAAATATAACCCAACAAAAATGTCTCACATGTCATAGACCATAATATAAAATTTTCAAATTAATAGCCAAAATATAAGCTCAATTAATTAAACCCAAAACATTATAAATTAAAATAAATTTCATTAAGCCTAAATTTAATATCCCATAATTCAAACTCAATTTAATATACAAACCTAAATGCACAACCAAAATCAAACCAATTTAATATGCAAACCCATATCCAAAATATACTACAATATTATATTATATCCAAATTAAATAATTCAAATGAACACAATCATATAAATTATCAACTAATTTAGCCCAAATTAACAAATTCCAAATTAATTCACCAACAATAAATTAGCCCAAATTTCATATTAATTCAATAATTCAAATATAATAAACAACAACTATTATTAAAATCAAATCAAGAAAAATTATAATAATAATAATAATAATAATAATAATAATAATAATAATAATAATAATAATAATAATAATAATAAAATAATAATAATAATAAAAAATAATAATAATAATAATAAATAATAATAAAGGGGTCACCAGCTGGTAGTGGCTTGCTTGGAAAATGTGTGTGACGGGAAAAATGAGGGAATGAGAGAATGGGAGAAAAGAGGAAGGGGTCACCGGCCGGTAGTGGCTCGCCGACAATAATAATAATAATAATAATAATAATGAAAAATGTGTGTGATGGAAAAGTGAGGGAATGAGATAATGAAAGAAAAGAGGAAGGGGTCATCGGCTGGTAGTGGCTCGCCTGGAAAATGTGTGTGATGGGAAAGTGAGGGAATGAGAGAATGAGAGAAAAGAAGAAGGAGTCATCGGCCGATAATGGCTCACTGGCAGCGATGAGGGTTGATGGCTTTTTGAAAAACAAAAATAAAATAAAATAATAATATAAAAAAAAATAAAAAAAGGAAGACAATAAAAAAGAAAATGAGAGAAAAAGGGGATGGGGGGCACCGACGTCACGCCACCGATAGTGGTGATGAAGACTATTGAAGATGGGAAGTGGTGTAAGAAAGAAAAGGAAAAGAGAAAAAAAAAAAGAAAAAAAAAGAAAGAAAGAGGAAAAATAATAATAATAATAAAATGAATGAAGATTGAGTGAAGTTGCGAAATGTTCGGGAGAAAGAACAAGTAGAGAGAAGAAAAAATGAAAGAGAAAATGGGTTGGTTGTTTGGTGTGTGGGTCGTGGAGTGTGTGTTCTATGAGAAGAGAGCCAAAAAAAGAAATCATGGAGGGAAGAAGAATAAAAATAATAATAAAATAAAGAAAAAGAGGAGATAGGGTTATGACTTGGAAGTGGGGATATGGGCAGAGGTATGGGGGGTAGGTGAGGGTAAATGGAGGAGAGAGGAGATAAAGTTGAGAGAAGAGAGAGAAGAAAGAGGATATATATATATATATATATATATATATATATATATATATATATATATATATATATATATATATATATATAATATAAAAATAAAAATAATAACAAATAAAATAAAATAAAAACAATTTACAAAATAATAAAAACTAATAATTAAAGGGTGAGTGGGCAAAAATATCACATGTAATTGAGATTTAAAATCTAAGGACAAAATTGGGCTCAAAATTAATGTAAAAAAAAAAAAGGGGACAAATTTTAGGGTCTACAAATATGCTCCTCTTCGGTAGAGTCCATGAGTAAAGTGAGTGTATACACAAACAAAATGAAGTAGGCTCTATTGAAGAAAAAGAAAGATTACCAAATTTGTCCCAGTATGGCATGAGCTTTCTTAAACCAAAACAAGAACAAAGAGGCTCTAAAACCCTACAAAAATGAAATGGCAAGAATAGAAACTCCTCCTAAAGTTACACTATGGATCCATACTACCCTTGAAAAGTCTCCAAAAGTGACTCGAAAATCGATATCAAAGTTAAGTAGCAATCAAACCACCAAAGAGCATAGAAATGAGTACAAAGGAAAAAACCATACGTGTACCATACAAGGACATAAGGTGTAAAGTATCTAACAATACAATCAAGACACATGCTATGAGCTCATAGAGTTATATCACACACAATGGAGGAGGGCAAACCTTGGAAAATCACAACTTCGAACGCCTCAAATGTGGCTCTAAATGCCAAGACTGAGATGAACGATTTTGAACAACTAAACTATGACTCTGAATGTCTGTGAGAGGAATGGATCAGAAGGCCTACGACTTTGAATGCTTATGAAGGAAATGACTCTGAACGTCCATGAAAATGGTGGCTTTGAAGGCCTAAAATTATGGCTTTGAACGCCTATAAAAAACGGTGGCTTTGAATGCCTATGGCTTTAAACGCTTATGAAAGAAAATGGTTGCTCTAAATGCCTGTGAGGGGAATGACTCTGAAAGCCTATGGCTCTAAACGCCTATCTAAGATGGTGGCTTTGAAAACCTAAATTGAAGAAGGTGACTCTAAACACCTAATAGAGGAAGGTGGCTCTAAACGCTTAAACTAAGGAATGTGGCTCTGAACATCTAAAATTACGACTTTAAACACTTAAAACTGTGGCTTTGAAAGCCTAAATTGAAAAAGATGGCTCTGAATGCTTAAAACTAAAAAAAAAAAAAAGTGGCTTGAACGCCTAAAATTGTGGCTTTGAACACCTAAACTGCAAAAGTAGGTGGCTCTGAACGCCTAACTGAGGAAGGTGGCTTTGAACTCCTAAATTGAGCAAGGTGGCTCTGAACACCTAAACTGAAGAAATGGTTGTGAACGCCAAATTGTGAACAATGGCTTTGAACGTTTAAACTGAAAGAAAAGGCTCTGAACGCCTAACTGAGGAATATGACTCTAAACGCCTAAACTAGAAGAAATGGCTCTAAATGCCTAAAAAATGTGGCTTTGATTGCCTAAACTAAAAGAAATGGCTCTAAACGCCTAAAAACTATGGCTTTGAACGCTTAAACTGAAAGAAATGGCTCTAAATGCCTAACTGAGAAATATGGCTCTAAACGCCTAAACTAGAAGAAATGGCTTTGAACGCCTAAACTAGAAGAAATGGCTCTAAACACCTAAACTGAAAGAAATGGCTCTAAATGCCTAAACTGAAGAATATGACTCTGAACGCCTAAAACAGGAAAATATGGCTCTCAACGCCTAAGTTGGAGAAGTAGCTTTGAACACCTAATTGACGAAGGTGGTTCTGAATGCCTAAATTGATGAAGATGGCTTTGAATGCCTAATATGAGGAAATGGCTTTGAACACCCAAGTTGACAAGGTGGCTTTGAACGCATAACTGACCGAGGCGGCTCTAAGCGCCTATGAAAGAAAATGGCTTTAAAGGCTTATGAAAATGGTGGCTCTGAAGGCTTAAAACTGGAGAAGTGGCTTTGAAAGCCTGAGTTGGAGAAGTGGCTCTGAACGCCTAAGAAAGTAATGACTTTGAATGCCAATGTGAAAGTGGGGGTGACTCTGAACGCTTAAACTGATGAAGGTGGCTCCGAATGCCTAATATGAGGAAATGTCTTTGAACGCCCAAATTGACAAGGTGGCTTTGAACGCCTAACTGAGCGAGGTGGCTCTAAGCGCCTATGAAAGAAAATGACTCTAAAAGCTTATGAAAATAGTGGCTTTGAACGCCTAAAACTATAGAGCTTTGAAAGCTTGAGTTGGAGAAGTGGCTCTAAACGCCTGAGTTGGAGAAGTGGCTTTGAACGCTTAAGAAAGTGATGACTTTGAATGCCAATGTGAAAGTGGGGGTGGCTTTGAATGCCTATGAAGGAAAATGGTGGCTTTGAATGCCTAAAATGATGAAGGTGGCTCTGAACGCCTATGAGAGAAAGTGATGACTCTGAATGCCTATGAAGGAAAATGGTGGCTCTGAATGCTTAAACTAGAGAAGTGACTTTGAATACCTAAATGGGGAAAATGGCTCTGAATGCCTAAATGTGGAAAGTGGCTCTGAACACTTGAATTGAAAGAAATAGATTTGAACGCTTAAGCTGGAAGAGATAGCTTTGAATGCCTAAAATTGGAAAAGTAGCTCTAGACGCCTAAGCTGAGAAAGTGGCTCTAAACGCTTGAACTTAAAGAAGTGGCTCTGAAAGCCTAAACTGAGCAAGGTGGCTTTAAACGCCTAAACCAAGCAAGGTGGCTCTTAACACCTAAAATGAGCAAGGTAGCTTTGAACGCCTAAACTATAGAAAGTGGCTCTGAACGCCTAACTGAGGAAGGTGGCTTTGAATGCCTAATATAAGGAAAGTGGCTCTGATCACCTAAACTGAGCAAGGTGGCTCTGAATGCCTAAACTGAGAAAGATGGAATTGAGCAAAGTGGCTTTGAATGCTTAAATTGAAGAAGGTGGCTCTGAACGCCTAGCTGAGGAAGGTGGAACTGAGCAAAGTGGCTCTGAACGCCTAGTGCCTTTGAAAGCCTAGTGGCTTTGAACGCCTAGTGGCTTTGAACGCCTAGTGGCTCTAAAAGCCTAGTGGCTCTGAACGCCTAAACTAAGGAATGTGGCTCTAAATACCTAACTGAGCAAGGTGACTCTGAATGCCTAAAATAAGCAAGATGACTCTGAACGCCTAAATTATGGAAAGTGGCTCTAAACGCCTAACTGAGGAAGGTGGCTCTAAACGCCTAATACAAGGAAAGTGGCTCTAATCGCCTAAACTAAGCAAGGTGGCTCTGAACCTCTAAACTAAGAAAAGTGGAATTGAGCAAAGTGGCTCTAAACGCCTAAATTGAAGAAGGTGGCTCTGAACCCCTAAACTAAGAAAAGTGGAACTAAGCAAAGTGGCTCTGAACGCCTAAATTGAAGAAGGTGGCTTTGAATGCCTAAACTAAGCAATGTAGTGGCTCTGAACGCCTAAATCGAAGAAGGTGGCTTTGAACGCCTAATTGAGGAAGATGAAATTGAGCAAAGTGACTTAAATGCCTAATTGAGGAAGGTGGCTCTGAACGCCTAAACTGAGGAAGTGGCTTTGAACACCTAATATGAGGAAAGCGACTCTGAACGCCTAATCGAGGAAAGGGGCTCTAAACGCCTAAACTGGAGAAGGTGGCTCTGAATGCCTAATCGAGGAAAGCGGCTCTGATTGCTTAAACTGAGCATGACGGTTCTGAACGCCTAATATGAGGAAAGCAGATCTGAACTCCTAATCGAGGAAAGTGGCTCTGAACTCCTAGACTGGAAAAGGTGGCTCTGAATGCCTAATCGAGGAAAGTGGCTTTGATCTCCTAAATTGAGCAAGACGGCTCTGAATGCCTAAATTGTGGAAAGTGGCTTTGAAAGCCTAAACTAAGCAAGGTGGCTCTAAATGCCTAAACCGAGGAAGGTGGCTTTGAATGCCTAAACTAAGCAAGGTGGCTCTGAATGCCTAAAATGTGGAAGGTGACTCTGAATGCCTAACTGAGGAAAGTGGAACTAAGCAAAGTGGCTCTAAACGCCTAGTGGCTCTGAACTCCTAAATTGAGCAAGGTGGCTTTGAATGCCTAAATTGATAAAGGTGGCTTTGAACGCCTAAACTAATGAAAGGTGGCTCTAAATGCCTAAACTAAGCAAGGTGGCTCTAAACGACTAAAATGAGCAAGGCGACTCTAAACGCCTAAACTGTGGAAAGTGACTTTGAACGTTTAATTGAGGAAGGTGGCTTTGAATGCCTAAGTTGAGTAAGGTGGAACTGAATGCCTAAAACTGCGGCTTTGAATGCCTATGAGAGAAAGTGGTGGCTTTGAATGCCTAAACTAAAAGAAATGGCTCTAAATGCCTAAAATTGGAAGAGATGACTCTGAATGCCTAAAACTGTGGCTTTGAATGCCTAACTTAAAAAAATGGCTCTGAATGCCTAAACTGAAAGAGATGACTCTGAGCGCCTAAAACCGAAATAGATGACTCTGAACGCCTAAAACCGAAAGAGATGACTCTGAATGCTTAAACTGGAAGAGATGGCTTTGAGCGACTAAAATTGTGGCTCTGAACGCCTAAATTGAAAGAAATGGCTCTAAACACCTAAAACTGGAAGATATGGCTTTGAATGCTTATGAAGAAAAGTGGTGCTCTGAACGCCTAAAGGACTTAAGAGAAAGAGCAATTGAGATAAGGAACTCGACAAAAAGGGGGTATGCCCTAGTAAAAAGAACTCTAAAATGGGGGATGCCCTAAGTGATAACTCGTAAGGATCGGTAAATGGGTCAAACGACCATGAAATCAATATAAGATATGATGAACTCAGAGAGGGGGTATGCCTTAGTGTAATAACTCGCAAGTATCAAGAAATAGATCGAGTAATGAGAAAATTTGCAAAATATTTGATGAACTCAAAGATGAAGGTATGCTCCAGTGTAAGATAACGACTAACATAAGACACCGAATGTCACCATACAAGACACTCTAGGATATGCTCAATGACAATGCAATAAAAAAACATATAGCCTCAATCAACAAATGCTTAAACAAGACCACACGTCACACAAACTATGTTGACAAAGCAAAACTAAAAAATGGAACAAACAAATGCTGACCAAGACTCCAAGTCTAAAATGTAAGCAAGTCAAGACATGATATGTCAACAATCAACATGAGAACATCATCACAAATACATCAACAATCTAATAGGCCTTACCGTCATGGAAGATGTTAAACCTAAGTCTAAAGGCATGTGAAAACTCGACCAAAAAACTCAAGACTGGTCTGCATCCTCCCCTGATAAAGAGAATGGGATAAGGTCATGCTCAATAGTGAGATAAGTAGGCTCAATATCTGCTAGGCTCTAAAATGATGGATGTAGGTGTAACAATGTTAAAGGCGAAATGTTGGGTGTGTAATAAAGGTAAGTGGATATCCGAATCAAACTAGGTATGCTGAGAAGACTGAACCTAGGGTGTTAATAACTCTATGATCCATCGAAAGCAGTAATCATAAACAGGAGATGTAGTCTCAATGTCAAAATCAGCAAGGTGGCTATGCCCTGGTATGAATGCATCATCTCAAAATAGGTAAACCCTCAATGCAAGATAATCTCTGGAAATTATGTGTTTGACATAAACTGTCATCTCACAAAATCTATCACCAATGAGTGGGCTATGCCCCAGTGTAAGCATCTCCAAAGCAAACATTGATGATAGAAGTACAACCATGATACATCATCGAGTCAAAGTAAATCTCTACTCTCTAAAGTCCTCTCATATTGTAACACGATGGGAGTATCTGATCTCCTCCAAGGAATGAGCAAATCCCAATGTAGAAAGTCAAGCAAAGTGGTATGTCTGAAAAAAAAAATGCTCTTTGATGTGATCATGTAAGCTAGTGTCTCTAAGATCAATCACTAAAGAAAGGGCTATGCCTTAGTGTAAGACGATCTCTGTAATGCTCAAGAACTAATATAGCTCTCCCAAGTGTGTGCCATGATCCAGTCACTCAAAAATCCGTCAATACCAATGAGAGGGCTATGCTCCCGTATAAACACATCCAATCAAATCACCCAGTCATATCTCATACTCTAAAATGGGGGATGCCTCAAGTGATAACTCGTAAGGATCGGTAAACGGGTCAAACGACCATGAAATCAATATAAGATATGATGAACTCAGAGAGAAGGTATGCCCTAGTGTAATAACTCGCAAGTATCAAGAAATAGATCGAGTAATGAGAAAATTTGCAAAATATTTGATGAACTCAAAGATGAAGGTATGCTCCAGTGTAAGATAACGACTAACATAAGACACCGAATGTCACCATACAAGACACTCTAGGATATGCTCAATGACAATGCAATAAAAAAACATATAGCCTCAATCAACAAATGCTTAAACAAGACCACGCGTCACACAAACTATGTTGACAAAGCAAAACTAAAAAATGGAACAAACAAATACTGACCAAGACTCCAAGTCTAAAATGTAAGCAAGTCAAGACATGATATGTCAACAATCAACATGAGAACATCATCACAAATACATCAACAATCTAATAGGCCTTACCGTCATGGAAGATGTTAAACCTAAAGTCTAAAGGCATGTGAAAACTCGACCAAAAAACTCAAGACTGGTTTGCATCCTCCCCTGATAAAGAGAATGGGATAAGGTCATGCTTAATAGTGAGATAAGTAGGCTCAATATCTGCTAGGCTCTAAAATGATGGATGTAGATGTAACAATGTTAAAGGCGAAATGTTGGGTGTGTAATAAAGGTAAGTGGATATCCGAATCAAACTAGGTATGCTGAGAAGACTGAACCTAGGGTGTTAATAACTCTATGATCCATCGAAAGCAGTAATCATAAACAGGAGATGTAGTCTCAATGTCAAAATCAGCAAGGTGGCTATGCCCCGGTATGAATGCATCATCTCAAAATAGGTAAACCCTCAATGCAAGATAATCTCTGGAAATTATGTGTTTGACATAAACTGTCATCTCACAAAATCTATCACCAATGAGTGGGCTATGCCCCAGTGTAAGCATCTCCAAAGCAAACATTGATGGTAGAAGTACAACCATGATACATCATCGAGTCAAAGTAAATCTCTACTCTCTAAAGTCCTCTCATATTGTAACACGATGGGAGTATCTGATCTCCTCCAAGGAATGAGCAAATCCCAATGTAGAAAGTCAAGCAAAGTGGTATGTCTGAAAAAAAAAAAATGCTCTTTGATGTGATCATGTAAGCTAGTGTCTCTAAGATCAATCACTAAAGAAAGGGTTATGCCTTAGTGTAAGGCGATCTCTGTAATGCTCAAGAACTAATATAGCTCTCCCAAGTGTGTGCCATGATCCAATCACTCAAAAATCCGTCAATACCAATGAGAGGGCTATGCTCCCGTATAAACACATCCAATCAAATCACCCAGTCATATCTCATACTTCAATGTAAAGAAGAAACCGATCACTTCTTAGGAACATTTATGCCGCAAAAACCATCATCAACTGAGACGGTTTGCCCCTGTGTAATAGTCATCTAAAAAATCAACCATTGACTAAGAAAAGTGTGCACCCCAATGTAATGTATCAAGCAAAATGACTGCATACCCGATAAAAACTCTCTGAGGTGACTATGCCCCAAGTATAGGGTCATACCACAACTCCTGGTCCATCACAATCAGAATGCTCTCCAACCAATCTCAAGTATCGCCCATATAAGAGCTATCAAAACACAATGCAGATATCACGGACTTAGGGTGGTCTTAAGACCAGGGACATAAAGTAAGTTAAGGTAATAGGATGAAAGAAACGAAAGGAAACCGGGCTCAAATACCCAATGATAAAACCCCATACCCTCGTGTATAAAATGCAATATGTGCAAAGAGTCTCATAAACCATGGATCTGAGGACGTCTAATATGAATATATCAGTGAGGAAGAATGAATACAAGATGAATATATCAATGATGAAAGAGAAGAAATGAAGAACATCAAACTGTTGATGGGATGTA
Source organism: Vitis cinerea var. helleri x Vitis riparia (assembly GCA_946000715.1). Classification (NCBI taxonomy): domain Eukaryota; kingdom Viridiplantae; phylum Streptophyta; class Magnoliopsida; order Vitales; family Vitaceae; genus Vitis; species Vitis cinerea var. helleri x Vitis riparia. The sequence goes on along the minus strand of OX253993.1, from coordinate 17,934,311 downwards.
TAAGAATGATGTGTGGAAAATATCGAATAGGGAATGTAAATCGATATGAACAAAGAACAATGCAGGCAATGCAAATGAAATACCATGAGATGAACAAATAGATCGAAGGAAAATTAATAAGCATTAATCCACTCAAATCAAGTCATGAAGAACAGTCAAATCACAGATGAATGTAATGATGAGGAAGACAATGATCCAAAGTCCCTAGGAAAAGGTTACCCGTTTCTCACACGTAAAATACATAACGACATAGAAACAAGAAGATGAGAGCCTTCTGAAAGTTCACATACGAACTCTCATAAGTAATTGACTAAAAAAAAAGACAGCTTTCAATGGCCAATATACACACTCAATGGAGGACACTGTATACATACATACATGTGCCTTTTTTTTTTTTTTTACTTGCACATACTCTAAATATCAACAAACGAGCTCTACTAAGAATATGTATGAAATGGATATACTCTCAAACAATGATGTATATGAACTCTCCCTGATAAGATGACTTTCTCAACTAGGGATTTCTGAACCAATGTCCATAAAATAGGAGTGGAAGGGGACATGACTGTCTTCCATGCATTGAAATGTGAAAGATCATCACTCATGGCATGGAAAGAAACACGATAACAAAGACAAATGATAGAACAAAGGATACTAACAAAGCGGTATGATGAAAAATATTGGTAGGACAAAAAAAAATAATGAAGAAGATGAGTCAATAAGTCCATGGCTCATAAGACTCCTGAATAAAGCATATATACACCAAAGGGCCCTTATCCTAATGTAAAAGGTGAGCAAGGCAATAAGAAAGAAAATGCTATGATGCTCATGTGAGGCTTAAAGGACTAGCAATGGTCTAGATGTCAATGAAGGTAATAGGGTGTGAGCTAATTGAAATGAAGGTCACCCATCTTGCAACCACGGTCTTAAACATCGTGCTCTCAAACCATCAAATGATCGAAATTGAAGATTGATATCTATTTGATATAACCACGTCAACCCTTTGTAATCGTGCGCCAAACCATACTCCAAATGCTCCATAATAATCTCAAAGGTAATCCTCTCAAAGCAAAGTAAATAACGATCTCATCAAGCACAACTACTCATCACAAGCCAACTCTCATCATACAAGATCAATCTCTATACTCATGGCAGAATAAGTGACAGTCCCATCAGGCAATTGACCAATCCTCACATCATAAGCCATCTCTTACCATGCAAGATCAACCCTAGGCTTAAACTCTTCACACTCTACCTGGTCGGATCAGAGAGGAATATGCAAAGTTAAAACAACTAGGGATGGAAAGGTCATGTAATGGTATCAAGGATGATGTTGTGCAAAGATCACAATGGATGGGTGTAGGTTAAAGCAAGGTCAAGGTGTGGGAGTAAGGCACTGCTCTAATCATAAGAAGATGAGTCATAGTCTCGAACTCCCTAAGTCAAATCTCTGGTCCTAGGCTAATAGGCTCAATATCCTTTATGATAGGTTAGGCCTCAAGACCACAATGTGTAAGTGAAGAGATGCCTCAAGTAAAAAAAAAACAAAAACAAAAACACTAACACAACACATGATATGACATATGGTCCTATGATGGAAATCTAAAATTGGATAAATGATAGAAACTCTAAGGTCATAAAGGTGTCCATTATGAGATGGCTAAAGATGTGACTAAAGAATTTTTATCAATAATCCAGAAAATGCATGAGGTGTGAAACCAACACTGTCATGAGATTGATAATCCATTTATAACAAAATATCCCTAATTCACTTTCAACCCGAGCTCCATAAAGCAAAAAAATAAGGTGATCAAGGCGGATCTCTTAAAAAGGGTGTGAATGTGAAAACATGCCTTTCACCTTCCTATAATAAAAATATTGGGTTGAAAATAGAAATAGGCAAATCGACCAAAGAATGAAGTACCAAGCCCATGACAGGTGAATAATGTAAAAATGTGAGCATGATCAATGAACATATCTCAAAATGTCAAACAGAAAGTGACAACAAACCGAAAGAATGTGTAAACTAAAGAAAAGAAGACTATCTGAAGCCTTAGGGAGAAAATGTGCTAGATTCAACGAGTTACAAGAAGAAACCAAAATCATTAAGGAAGATGTGGTCCAACTGATACTCAAACTTGCATCGATATCTAAGCACTCTTGATTGGAGACCAAAAAAGGGAGTATTGGATCCAAATTGTGACTAAAACGGCCCTGAAGGCTCTCAGATGCACTCACATGTAGGAAAAGAAATCCTAATCAAAAGATCTAAGGCTCAACCTACAAGGTTAAGACGACTTTAAAAAGAAAAAAAAGTGGACCTTAAAAGAGCCCTAACAGAAGCGATCATACCCTTTGGCGGTACGTAACGCTCTACACGCCTTCGAAGAGATAAGGTGCTTCCATGCAAGGCGGTCATCACCTCCACACATGCACTACCTCGACATCCCAGGGAGTTTCCTATGGTGAAAGCTCTCACAACTCAGAGCACTCAGTAGTTAACTAAAGTGCACAGTGAGTGGTGTGGGTGCATTCAAAAATCCTATGAAGCTAAAGTAGAAAATGAAACACACTAGTCACACAAATATCCATGAAACCTAGTTTTGGGCTATATAGGTCTTCAAATTTCGGACTCCAATAAGAATTGGTAGGTCGACCTTCTCCAGAATGCTCCCAAACATAGATATAGCCCATCACTAAATCCTACTCTGAATCATTAGCTCGGTCGACGAGTAAACAAAGTAACAAGTCTCATATCAAATATGAGATTAAGGGAAACAAGGTCGACTGAGACTAGGGAGTTAAAGGTAAGGGGATAGATGTATGTCCCACACATACAAGCAATGCATGCATCACATAGAAGAAGAGCAATCATGCACCGAGCAGTCATGCAAATAACATGTATATCATCCATATATACACAGAAGCTAAGCAAGAAACATGATAAAAAAGTAGGTATATAACAAGAATAAACAATATGTTGAGATAAACAAGATAATACACAATAAAGAGAATTAATCACGCCAATATGAATGAGATATAAAAAAAAAAGAGAATATACATGTCAAGATGAGCAAGATAATCATACAAAAAGAAGAGTCACTATGTGAAAACAGATAAGAGAATCAATTGATGTAATCAATATGTCAATATCACAATCGAACATAACAACCAAACATGCATTATTAAGAAAAAAAGGTAATCATGCAACACACAATCATATAAAATAGATACATACAAACATAAACAAATATATACAAACACACATGATAACAATATTCAATGTATAATAAGGCACGTGCAATGTATATACAAAATAATCATTATGTCAACACTCATATGCCTTAAAACATACAAATATACAATAAAGGCATAATCAGAGGGTATCCAGTGATCGATTAATCAAATGCCACATTTCCCTTAATTCGAGTTCAAGTTTGATTCTTTAGTTTTCCCAATGGAGTCTCCATTTTGTGGACCAACATTTTTCACGTGTGTCCCCACTCGAATGGTGAGACTTGCTTTTTATTTGGTGAAAATTTGATTTTTTGAAAAAGACTAGGAGTTGCCACTTATTTTTGTTTTATTTTTGTTAAAGGGAAAACAAAATAAGAAAGAAAAACCCTAAGTGTGATTCCTGAAGGAAAAACAGGCCTGTGAAAAATTGAGTCTAGGTTCGGGGGTCAAGTTACCTATTGGGAAGGTACAGTGGTGAGCCGTAGCACCCCTCTAAGCCCGTATACATACGGTCTTTACTAAACGAATTAAGGAAATAGTGGAAATTAATTAATTAATAATAAATACCAAGATTAAAGGAACGAAACAATATACACAAAGATGATGACAAAATCAAATTACAAGAATGTACAAAATAAATGACAATAGAATTATGCAAATTGATTTATTAAATTAATAAAAAAATATTTGAAAAAAAATAGTTTTTTGAAAATTTCAAAGGATTTTATAAAAAACTTTTAGCCCAAGGGTTCTTCTAATAAGGTTTTGATGATAACAAACCATGGTTAAGTGACTAATTGGTTTAAATGGTAAAGAATCTTAGGTATGAATTTGGAAATTCATCAAAAGACCAAATGGATACAAGATCAAGACTTTTGGAAGACTTTTGATCATAGGAAGCGAATGCAAGATGAATACATGGGTGCACTTAGGTTTTTCATATTTTTTCATGCATCTTTAAAAACTCGGTTTATTCCTTAAAATTATGATTTCATTAAAACCTGAGTTTTATCAAATGTACCTTAGGCAAAACGTTTCAAAATTGGCATATTAATTTACCTAAAGACCTTGCCTAAGTGTTAGAAAAGAAAAGAAGTGAAAAAGATAGGTTTTAGGGTCCAAAAGGCTGAACTGATCGAGGCTTTGGCCAACCGGCTCAACTGGTTGGGGAACCGATCGACCAGGTACCCTTGTTTGGTCGAGGTCCGATCGAGGAGTGTAAAAAACACACTCTTTCATCCAGTAGCTTTCCCTTCTAGGTTGAGGTTTCCTCCTTCCTGGTCAACCTCCGATTGAGGTCCGGTCGAGGCAACGATAACCTGCCAAACCATTAAATGTTCCAACGGCTAGTGAACCGGTCAACCCCCAACTCGGTTGAGGCTGTCTTTTACTTTTCTTTGCTCCCGAGCTTAGAAACCTATAAATTGAGAGCCCCACTTCATTTATGAGAGAGAGAACACTTGCAAATCAATTTTCTACCCACTTGTTATTGCCTTAAAAGCTCTCATTTCTTTTTTAGTGCATTAACTTCTCACTTGCATATCTTTTAGTGCACCCTTGTGAGTTATCCTAGGTTTGTTTTGTATTTGAGCTATTATTGAGCTAGGTTGAGGATTCATTCTTATAAAAACCGAGTGTTAAAGTCTTAAAGAGGTTTGAATCTTGAAGAGATTGTGTAAGAGCCCATTGGAGTCGGAATCCAAGTGTAAGAAGATTGGAACCTTGGTTGAAGCTTCAAGTAAGTGGAACCCTCACTCGGTTAGGAGGTTGAGGAGAGTGGACGTAGGCAAGGAAGTGCCGAACCACTATAAAATCCGAGTTTGAATTCTCTAACTCTATCTCTTTATTTTTTATTATATTGTGCTTGAATCTGTTGTGTTGAAAAAGTTTTTGAAAAACCCAATTCACCCATCTCTTGGGTGTTTTTCTCATTTGAGCATAGCCTTTATTTTCATAGAAGAAATTTTCAATTAAATGCTAAGGTCGTTTTTACTTTGCAATGTGCTATGGATAGAAATGAATATAATAAAATATATCAATGCAAATCGGCTAAAGAAATTTGGAGATTGCTTGAAATAACTCATGAAGGAACAAATCAAGAAAAAGAGTTAAAAATACTTGTTCATAATTATGAATTGTTTTCAATGAAAGAAAATGAGACTATTGTTGAGATGATCACTAGGTTCACCGACATTGTCAATAGTCTTGAAGCTCTGGGAAATACCTACAAGGAATCCGAAAAGGTGATGAAGAGATTGAAGTCACTTCCATCAAAGTAGCATACAAAAGTCACTACAATTCAAGAAGCAAAAGACTTGACCAAGCTTCCTATGGAGGAACTCATAGGGTCATTAATGACATATGAGATCAATTTGAAAAAGAAGCTACAAGAAGGTGAAGAGAAAAAGAAGAAGAGCATAACTCTCAAAGCTACAACTAAGGAAGAAGAAGAAATTGAAGAAGAAAAACAAAGTGAAGAGGATGATGATCTAGCCCTCATCACAAGAAAGCTCAACAGATACATAAGGAGTGAAAGGTTTAGAGGAAGAAGGTTCACCTCTAGAAGAGACTTTTCTAAAAAGGAATCTTCATCTCATGGTGACAAGGAGAAATGGGAAGAGAAAAGAGATTTGATATGCTTTAAATGCAAAAACCGGGACACATTAAATATGATTATCCTCTCGACAAAAGTGAAGCTAAGAGAAGAATGAAGAAGACAATGATGGCCACTTGGAGTGAAAGTGAAGAATCCTCCGAAGAAGAAAAGAAGAAGTGACAAACATGTGCTATATGACAATAGATGAACTTGATGAGGTAAACTCTAACTTTAGTGATAAATATATGCATGATGTTTTTGAAGAATTATATGAGGATTTTGAAAAACTTAGTTTGAAAAATAATTCTCTTAAAAAGAAAATTTAAGAACTTGAAAAAGTGAAAGAAAAATTTTCAATTGTTGAAAATTTTAAAACTCGTCTTGAAAAAGAAAATGAGATTTTGAGAAATGAAAATGAGATTTTGAAAAAGAAGAATGAATAGTTGACCTCCTCTTTTTCAATTTTTTGTTTGTGGACAAAAATATTTTGAAATGATTTTAGCTAGCTAAAAATGTGTTTTTGACAAACAAGGGCTAGGATTCAAATCTTCAAAAAATCAAAAGTATTTTAAAAACTACTTTGTAAAAGAATCCTCAAGTACAAGTCCTTCTACCACTTGCAACTTTTGTGGAAGAGGAGGGCACATTAGTAGTACATGTCCCTTAAGAAATGCAAAAGCTAAAATGGTTTGGATTGAAAAATCCAAGGTCACTAACCCTTAGGAACCCAAAAAGATATGGGTACCTAAATCGACTTGAATTTTATTTTGTAGGGTTCAAAGAAGAATAAGTGGTTCTTGGATAGTGGATACTTAAGACACATGATCGGGGATGAATCCAAGTTTGCTTTCCTTACAAAGAGAAAGAGATGATATGTTACCTTTGGAGACAATGCAAAAGGAAGAATAATTGGTTAAGGCAACATTGGTAATGACACATCCTCTCTTATTGAAAGTGTTTTATTAGTGGATGGTTTAAAACATAACCTTTTAAGCATTAGTCAACTTTGTGACAAAGGTTTTAAAGTGATTTTTGAAGCATCTCATTGCATCATCAAGGATATTCAAAATGATAAAACCATCTTCATGGGCCATAGATGTGATAATGTTTACGCTATAAATATTTCAAAATATGATGGCCATGATAGATGCTTTTCAAGCATGCATGATCAAAGTTGGTTGTGGCATAGGAGGTTGGGACATGCTAATATGAACCTCATTTCCCAACTCAACAAAGATGAACTTGTTAGAGGCCTTCCCAAAATAAATTTTCAAAAAGACAAAGTTTGTGAAGCTTGTCAAATGGGAAAGCAAATTAAAAACTCTTTCAAAAACAAAAATTTAATTTCAACAACTAGGCCTCTTGAGTTGTTGCATATGGATTTATTTGGTCTCTCTAAGACACCAAGCATTGGAGGAAAATCTTATGCATATGTTATTGTGGATGACTTCTCTAGATACACTTGGGTCTTGTTTTTAAGTCAAAAGAATGAATCCTTTTATGAGTTTTCAAAGTTTTGCAATAAGGTTCAAAATGAAAAAGGTTTTACAATTACTTATATAAAAAGTGATCATGGGAGAGAATTTGAAAATATTGATTTTGAAGACTATTTCAATGAGCATGGTATTAACCGTAATTTTTCATCTCTTAGAACTCCTCAACAAAATGGGGTAGTTGAAAGGAAAAATAGAACTCTTCAATAAATGGCTAGAACCATGCTAAATGAAAAAAATTTACCAAAATATTTTTGGGTCGAAACGGTTAACACTTCTTGTTATGTTTTAAATAGAATATTATTGAAGTCCATTTTTAAGAAAACTCCCTATGAGCTTTGGAAAAACAAGAAACCCAACATTAGTTATTTCAAAGTCTTTGGGTGCAAATATTTTATATTAAACACCAAAGGCAATCTTGGAAAATTTGATGCAAAATCAGATGTTGGAATTTTCCTTGGTTACTCAACTTCAAGTAAAGCCTTTAGAGTTTTCAACAAAAGAACCATGGTTGTAGAGGAGTCCATCCATGTTATTTTTGATGAATTTAACAATTCTTTCTAAGAAAGAGAGAGTTTTGATGATGATTTAGGTTTGGAGACATCCATAGGCAAATTGCAAATTGAAGATAAAAGGTAACAAGAAGAAATTGGAGATGATCCCAAAAAAGAAGAATCACTTTTGGCACTATCCCTTCCTTAACAAGTGCAAGGCAAAAAAGAAGAAATTGCACTTGTTGAGGAAGGGATAGTGCCAAAGGTGAATCAAGCCAAGACCTTCCTAAAGATTGGAAGTTTGTCATCAACCACCCACAAGATCAAATTATAGGTAATCCATCTAGTGGGGTAAGAATTAGATCATCCCTTAGAAATATTTGCAATAATCTTGCTTTTATCTCTCAAATTGAGCCTAAAAATATAAATGATGCTTTAGTTGATGAAAATTGGATGATTGTTATGCAAGAAGAGTTAAATCAATTTGAAAGAAGTGAAGTATGGGAATTAGTACCAAGACCTTCAAATCAAAGTGTTATTGGAATTAGATGGGTCTTTAGAAATAAAATGAATGAAAATGGCATAATTGTTAGAAATAAAGCAAGATTGGTAGCCCAAGGTTTTAATAAAGAAGAAAGAATAGATTATGAAGAAACCTTTGCCCCCATAGTTAGGTTGGAAGCCATTAGGATGCTATTGCTTTTGCATGCTTTAAAGACTTTGTTTTATATCAAATGGATGTGAAAAGTGATTTTTTGAACGACTTTATAAATGAAGAAGTATATATTGAACAACCACCTGGTTTTCAAAGTTTTAACTTTCCTAACCATGTTTTTAAACTTAAAAAGACAATTTATGGTTTGAAAAAAGCACCTAGAGCTTGGTATGAAAGATTGAGTAAATTTATTTTGCAAAAGGGTTTTAAAATGGGAAAAATTGACACAACTCTTTTCATAAAGACCAAAGAAAAGGACATGCTCTTAGTTATATATGTTGATGATATTATTTTTAGAGCTACTAATGTCTCTCTTTGTGAAGAATTTTCTAAGTGCATGCATAGTGAGTTTGAAATGAGCATGATGGGAGAACTCAACTTCTTCCTTAGACTTCAAATCAAGCAACTAAAGGAAGGAACCTTCATCAATCAAGCAAAATATATAAGAGATCTTCTCAAAAGGTTCAACATGGAAGAAGCTAAAACAATGAAGACTCTAATGAGCTCATCCATCAAGTTTGATAAGGATGAGAAAGGTAAATCCATTGACTCAACTATGTATTGAGGCATGATAGGTTCTTTGCTATATTTGACCACTAGTAGACCCGACATCATGTATAGTGTATGTTTGTGTGTTAGATTTCAATCTTATCCTAAAGAATCTCACTTAAGTGCCATAAAATGAATTCTTAGATACTTGAAAGGGACAATGGACATAGGCTTATGGTATCCCAAGAGTGATAACTTTGAATTAATTGGATTCTTGGATGCCGATTTTGCTAGTTGTAGGGTTGAAAGAAAAAGTACTAGTGACACTTGTCATTTCCTAGGACACTCACTTGTTTCATGGCATAGTAAGAAGCAAAATTCGATAGCTTTTTCAACGGTGGAAGCCGAATACATTGCAGCCGGTTTATGTTATGCACAAGTTCTTTGGATGAAACAAACACTTAGTGATTTTAATTTGTCTTTTGAGCATGTTCCTATTAAATGTGATAACATTAGTGCCATAAATATTTCAAAAAATCCCGTGCAACACTCTAGGACTAAGTATATAGAGATTAGACATCATTTTCTTAGAGACCATGCATAAAATGGTGACATTACATTTGAATTTGTAAGCACAAAAGATCAACTTGTCGATATATTTACAAAACCTATGAGTGAAGAACAATTTGTTGATATTAGAAGACAACTAGGGATGATTTCTTTATGATTTAATGATTGATTAATGAATTCTTGATGAATATACCCTCTGATTGCATGAATTTCATGTCATATGCGTCATATAGACGTATATTTAGATAATGGTCAATTTTGGACCAAAAATCAAAATTCCCTTGGCATTGGGCATAAAAAATTGGGGATTTCAATTGAAAAGGGCAGGAGAAGGATCACGAGACAAGAAAATGCACAAAAGGAGAAAAGTCAAACTGCGTTGACCATTGACCAGGCGGTCAACTGGTTCATCGAGGTTGTCGATTTAAGTACCCCTCTTGCACTTCATTTTCTCATTCGTTTCCTCTGGTTCTTCAAGTGTTGTGCCATTTCAGTTACTAAGAAGGGATTTTTGAGGACATTGCAGCATATTGAGGGCTTCAGATTGATTTTTGGAGGCTAGGGCTTTGGATTTGGGACCTAGGGCTTTGGTTTTGGGATGACTTCACCTCCTTCAGGGCACGTCATAATTGGTTTCAGTTTTTTTCCCATGCACCTAGGGTTTCGGGTTGTGCTTTTCTCTCTACTAATCTCGTCTTCTTCATCTTTGCCTTTCTGATGGCTCCTAAGAGAGAGACGACTACCTCTAGGGCACAAGAGAAGAGCCTTACTAAGCCATCTCAGCTTACTTAGACGGAGGCTCGCCAAAAGGCAAGGTTTGACATGACTCTCTTTAGTTTCGTAGACGATTATCAGAGATACAAGCAGAAGTTCGCTCAGAGGAAAGTAGTTCCAAGGAGAAGTATCAATTTATCCCAACTACAACATATCGGGTTTGAGGGACTTTTCGAATGGATGGGATGGATGCCTGCCCGTAGTTACGATTTCAGAGCCAATTTTTTTTACTATGGTGCATGCATTCTATTTGAGGGCTACATATAGACTTGGTGGCCCAATTGTTTCCACCGATATAGGTGTTGAGATCCAGCTGGACTTGGAGAGCATCTGCCGCTTTTTCAACATTGCTCCAATTGGACTCAGGGTATATGAGTTTAAGGCTTGGCCCACTATGCCGGGTTTCGAGCTTATAGAGGCCATTAAGAGGATGTGCGGCCTTGCAGACGCCTAGGGGATGGGCAAACCATCGGGGCATAGCTTGACCGTGATTAGCCGAGTCCTTTATCACAAGATCTGCTCCATCCTGTTGCCACGAGACGGACACCGAGATAAGGTCTCCTACTTTGAGGCATTCCTCATGGACTCCATTCTGACGGGGATACGGATTCACGTGGGGTATTTGATGATGATGCACATGATATCATGCTGAGAGAGCACGACTCGCGTATTCCCCTATGACTGCTTCCTCACTCGAGTATTTAAGGATGTCGGGGTTGATTTGAGTAGAGAAATAGATTTTGAGGCCCCTAGTATTTATGATACATATGATGAGCAGTCCTTGGGGCAGATGAAGTTTGAGAAGGCCCTTGATGGCTCCTGGATTAGGAGAGTAGAGTGACCATCAGCACAGGCTCGGGGACAGGGACATGTGCATCCCAGAGTAGAGAAGAAGGCTGAGATTCGAGAGATGGAGGGTGGGTTAAACCCTCAGAAAGGATTTGAGCAGATAGAGCCCGAGCTTGAAATCTCTCCACTCCAGTCCGAGGGTGTTCAATTTGAAGCCACATTCCCTGAGCCAATGATGTTTGAACTTACTTTAACAATGGGACCATCGTCTCAACCATCTTTCATTGAGCCTCCTCACATAGAGCTACCATCTCATCAGGTACCTCATGCTCCTGATCATGCGTTTTGGATGGATTTATCTGCTCAGATCAATTCTCTTGGCACTTGCATGGAGGAGCTTGCAGTAGTTAGCGATACTCGATTCTATTCCATGGAAGATCGCATGGATCAGTATCAGATTGGCATCACCTCTCAGTATGAGCACTTGTAGCACAGATTTGAGCTTATTGAGGATTGTATGGATCAGCAGCAGATTGCATTTGAGCATCTCCAGCAGAGGATTGAGGGCATTGAGAGTCGCCAGGAGAGTCAGCATGAGGAGATGATGGCTTACCTATGCTTTGTGTTTCCACCTCTTCAGCCTTGATTTCATAGAGATTCTCCTTCGTTTCTTTTTAATGTTGCCAAAAGAAGGAGAAATATTTAGGATCTAGGAAACCTATATCATCTGTTTAGCTTATATGTTTATGTTTTGTGTACATTTGACCTTACTAGATATATGATATGCTATAGTTTTCATGACTTACACTGTTTCCTATTGAAAATTCACATGTCTTAATTATCTTGGTTTTAAATTCATAAATTTTGATTGATTGATCCATGATTGGTTTGAGGGGGAGATTTTTTCTTCTCCTTGATAACCAAGGTTTGTCATCATAAAAAAAGGGGAAATTGTTAGCCCAAGGGTTCTCCTAATCAGGTTTTGATGATAACAAACATGGTTAAGTGACTAATTAGTTTAAATGGTAAAGAATCTCAGGTATAAATTTGGAAATTCATCAAAGGACCAAATGGATACAAGATCGAGACTTTTGGAAGACTTTTGATCATAGGAAACGAATATAAGATGAATGCGTGGGTGCACCTAGGTTTTTCATATCTTTTCATGCATCTTTAAAAACTCGATTTGTTCCTTAAAATTATGATTTCATTAAAATCTGAGTTTTATCAAATGTACCTTAGGCAAAACATTTCAAATTGGAATATTAATTTACCTAAAGACATTGCCTAAGTGTTAGAAAAGAAATGAAGCGAAAAAGATAGGTTTTCGGGGCCAAAAGGCTGAACTGGTCGAGGCTCTGGCCAACATGATCAATTGGTTGGGGAACCGATTGACCAATTGCCCTTGTCCAGTCGAGGTTCGGTTGAGGAGTGTTAAAAACACTCTCTCTCATTTAGTAGCTTTCCTTTCTTGGTTGAGGTTTCCTCATTCCTGGTTGAGGTCCGGTCGAGGCAACAGTAATCTGCCAAAGCATTAAATGCTCCAACAGCTAGTGAACCAGTCGACCCCCAGCTCGACCAGTTGATGCTACCTTTTGCTTTTCTTGGTTCCCAAGCTTAGAAACCTATAAATTGAGAGCTCCACTTCATTTATGAGAGAGAGAACACTTGCAATCAATTGGTTATCTACTTGTTCTTACCTTAAAAGCTCTCATTTCCTTCTTAATGCATTAAACCCTCATTTGCATATCTTTTAGCTTGGTTTTGTATTTGAGCTATCATTGAGCTAGGTTGAGGGATTCATTCTTATAAAAACTGAGTGTTAAAGTCTTCAAGAGGTTTGAATCTTGAAGAGATTGTGTAAGAGCCCATTGGAGCTGGAACCCAAGTGTAAGAAGATTGGAAGTTTGGTTGAAGCTTCAAGTTAGTGGAACCCACACTCGGTTACGAGATTGAGAAGAGTGGACGTAGGCAAGGAAGTGCCGAACCACTATAAAATCCGAATTTGAATTCTCTAATTCTATCTCTTTATTTTTTATTATATTGTGCTTGAACTTGTTGTATTGAAAAAGTTTTTGAAAAACCCTATTCACCTCCCTCTTGGGTGTTTTTCTCATTTACGCATAGCCTTTATTTTCTCAAAATCAATTTTGAATGATTGATTTCAATTTATTTATTTACAAAGTATTTTCTTCAAGTGATTTGATTTAATTTCATTTGTATTTAATTTTCAAAAAAGGTTATTTACACTTATTGTATCAAAAGAATTTATTACAAAATTTCAATTTGGCAACAAAAATTATTTTTACTTGTTTTTACAAAAAATGAATGAATTTTTACAATTTTATTTACAAAAGTATTTCAACTTGTTTTCATTTAAGAAAGTGATTTATACAAATTATTTAAAAAGTCATAACTTTATTTGCAAATAATTTTTAATTAAAAAGAAAAAATTTAAATCCTTTATTTTAAAAAAAATACTTTTAATCCCATTTTAATTAAGTAAAAAGAATTCATTTTAAAAAACATTTTTTGGACAATTTTATTAAAAATTAATTTTTGGGACAACTTCATTTACAAAACAATTTTTGGACAATTTTTATTAAACAAAGAAATTTTTGGACAATTATTATTAAAAACAATTTTTTAATTCTATTACAAGCATTTTTTTTGAATTTTTATTAATAAAAAATTTTCTTTTATTAACAAGAATATTTTAAAACCACTATTTTATTAAAACATATTTATTGAATTGTTACTCTTATTTAAATAAAATTTATGGTTTGTTCGATATTCAATATTGTACACACTCAGTAAATATATATATAATCGAATATTTACAAGAATTAATAAAAATAAAATCAAATAAAACTAAAAAATAAAACGTGTACCCAAAAAAACTTATAACAAGCTTAATGTCTTCCTACAACTTTTCGATTTCCACTTTCTTCCATGAAATTCCATGCAGCACGTGTCATAAATTTGTACTTAGCCAATAGATTTGCAGAATGGATCCATACAAAAACAAAAATAACCTGAAGTGTAAATATAAAAAAATATGTAGAGTCCAAAATAATTATTCAAGCCCAAATTCAAACTTCAAATTAGTCCAATAAATTTTACCAATTAAAAATGGGCCCAAATTAACAAATCTAACCCAAAAAAAATGTCTTACATGTCATAGACCTTAATATAAAAATTTTAAATTAATAGCCAAAATATAAGCTTAATTAATCAAACCCAAAACATGATAAATTAAAATAAATCCCATTAGGCCTAAATTTAATATCCCATAATCTAAGCCCAATTTAGTATGTAAACTCACATCCAAAATATACCACAATATTATATCATATCCAAATTAAATAATTCAAATGAGTACAACCATATAAATTATCAACTAATTTAGCCCAAATTAACAAATTCCAAATTAATTCACCAACAATAAATTAGCCCAAATTTCATATTAATTCAATAATTGAAATCTCACAAACAACAATTACTATTAAAATCAAATGAAGAAAAATGAATAATAATAATAATAATAACAACAACAACAACAACAACAACAACAACAATAATAATAATAATGGAAAATGTGTGTGATGGGAAAGTGAGGGAATGAGAGAATGAGAGAAAAGAAGAAGGGGTCATTGGCAGGTAGTGGCTCACCGACGACAATGAGGGTTGATGGCTTTTTAAAAAACAAAAATCAAATAAAATAATAATAAGAAAAGAAAGGAAGACAATAAAAAAATGAGAGAAAGAAAATGGGAGAAAAAGGGTATGGAGGGGTGTCGGAAATGGCGCCGGCATCAAGCCACTGGTAGTGGTGATGGAGACTACTGAAGATGGGAAGTGGTGTGTGGAAAAAAAGGAAAAGAGAGAGAGAAAAAGAAAAGAAAAAAGAGGGAAAATAATTATAATAAAATGAATGAAGATTGGGTGGGGTTGTGAAATGTATGGGAGGAAGAGCAAGCAGAGAGAAAAAAAAAAAAAAGAAAGAAAAAATGGATTGGCCGTTTGGTGTGTGGGTTGTGGTGGGTTGTGGAGTGTGTGTTCTGTGAGAAGGGAGCCAGAAGAAGAAATCATGGAGGGAAGAAGAATAAAAAAAATAATAAAATAAAGAAAGAGAGAAGATAGGGGTATGGCTTGGACGTGGGGATATGGACAGACGTATGAGGGGTAGGTGATGGTAGGTGGAGGAAAGATGAAAGAAAGTTGAGAGAGGAGAGAGAGAGAAGAAAGCAAAAATAATATATATATATATATATATATATATATATATCTAATATAATATAATATAATAATATAATAATAAAAATAATAACAAATAAAAATAAAAATAAAAATAAAACAAGCTCAAAATTAATATAAAAATAAAATTAGGACAAATTTTGGGGTCTACAAAAAGGTTTCTTGGAAAATTTATTAAAAAAAATCTTTTAATTCAAATTTTATTCAAGAACAAGTGGCTTTCCTACAATGTATTAGAAAAAGATTTTCACAATTTTATTAAAAAAATATGATCTTTACGAATATATTTAGAAAAAGAATTTTATGAATTTATTTATTTACAACAAGAGACTCCATTCCTATGATTCCATTAAGAAAGATTTTTTACAACTTCTATTAACAAAATTATTTCAAAATCAATTTTATTAAGAAAATGATATATTTACAAAATTATTTCCCATCCAATTTTTGTTTAAAGAAAAAAAAAAAAGGTTACAACTTCTATTTCTAATCCAATTTTCCTTTTAGAAAAGATTTTATTTCAACTTCTATTTTTAATCCAATTTTTATTTTTTAAAAAAAATCTTTAGAAAAATATTTCCAAATCCAATTGTATTAAAAAAAAAAAAGTTGTTTTTATTTAATTTCACTAAAAAAAAGAATTTTACAAAAAAAAAAAAATAGAATTTAACTTTATTTAAAAAAAAAGAGATCATCAATTTTATTAAAGGGATTCTGTAATATTATCTTGAAAAACACTTTTATAGTTTTTATTTTGAAAAAGGATTTTGGGTTTTTATTTAAATTACTTTTGTTGATAGTTTTTATTTATTTAAAACAAGATTTTTGAACAATTTATTAAAAACATTTTTTTTTGAGTTTTTATTACAACAATTTTTTGGAACTTTCTAAAATAATTTTATTGGCTTTTTATTTGAAATGATTTTTTTTGGACTTCTTATTTAAAACAATTTTTTTTGGAGTTTTCAAAATAAAATTTTCAGAACTTTTTAATTAAAGCAATTTTCCACAACTTCTTCAAATAAATTTTTTGGGACTATTTTTTTATTAAAATAATTTTCTAAAAATTTTTAAAAATAAAATTTTAGGCACTTTTTATTGAAATATATTTTTTTAAAACTTTTTAAAATAAAATTTCTAGAACTATGTTTAATTTTTTTTTATAAAAACATTTTCTGGATTGTTTTTATTTAATAAAGGGGGTTTCTAGACCGCTTTATTTTAAGAAAACTTTTTTATTAAACAAATATGCTTGAATAAAATATTCACAATAAACCAAAAACTCAAATGATAAAATATGAATTGAATATTTACAAAAGTTGTTGGAGTTGGGTTTGGGTGCCCAAGTGGGCCGACCTGACTCGACCTAAATAAAGGAGAAAACGGGGGAGTAGTTTCTGGAAGTTTTAAAACTACCCAAAAATTGCCACTATTAAAAATAAATATAAATAATTTTTTTTTTTAATCATCTCTTTGAGTGAAAACTCTTTCGGTGGGAATTCTCTCCTGAAAAACCAGAGAGAGATATTTTGGCTTATCTCTCCTTGAAAACCACAAAGAGGAGAAATATATTTTATTTTCTCTTCGGGAAACAAAAAAATAAGAATATAATTCTTCTTAAAAAACAAAAAGGTCATTTCTTGAAGTTATTCCTAGTTTTCTTTGTGAAACGAAGGTTAAGGCTCTTGTACTGTGAGAAACGAATGGTTCTCGTATTCGTAGTTTCATTCATGACTTGAGGCGACAAATTTGGCTAGTGAAACAACCAAATATGGATCTTGGGCATTTCATAAGGTAATAAGAAATCTTATTATTCATCATTGGTATAAGAGCCCTAATAGGTTGTTTTATAGCTTTTATTTTTTATTTTTTGTTTTTTCTCAGTTTCAAAAGAAGAAGACTATTTTTCGTTTTCTTTGAAAAAGAAATGTTTTTTTATTATGGTTCCAAAAAAAAATAATTTTTTTTGTTTGACTCTATTATAAAAAAATAAATAAAAAAATAAACAAAAAATTTGGGAGAATATGATTTTGGATGTTGTTCAAGATTAAAAAAAAAACAAAAAAGGAAAAGGAAAAAGATAAGAGCCACTTGGAGAAAAAATAGGTGCAAAGTGCACCCACTCTAGGAGTCTTGGACGAAATTCAAATGGACATTAAAAAAAAAAAAAAAAAGGAAAAGACAAAAGCCACAATTTCTGGTTATGGTTCCAGAAAAAACCCTTCTCTAAGACAAATAAAATGTAATATTTCTTCTAGGATTTTTTTTTTGAAAAAGTAATAATAATACAAAAAGTTAAATATGTTTTAATCTACTTATTAACATTAAAGTTGAATTAGTGTTGTTGGTTAGAACCTTTCTCATGCTCCCTTGAAACCCAAGTTTGAGCTTTGGTGCCCTCATTCCTATTTTAAATGAGTATTCATTACATAGTGAAAAAATAAAAAGGGAGAAGATCAATATAATTAGGCTATTAAAGAAAAAAGGAGGCTTTTAAATCTGAGTATTCGTTACTCAGTGAAAAAATAAAAAGGGAGAAAGGATTGCCCATAAAGAGGCTTGATCCCTTGACCATAGGTATAAGAGTCTTGTACTCTACCAACTAGGCTAGATTTTTTTTTTTTTTTTTTTGTTTTTAGAAAAGACTATGGTTATTGAAAACATCTAGAGTTATGGAAGACATTGTGAATAATCCTAATATTGTTGTTCCTTTTAGCTTTAAGAGAGAAAATTAGTTCTTTTTCTACATGTTAATTTTTTATGCTTTGTACATGAAATGTAAATATCTTATATGCAAGATATGACATGAATATTTATCGTTTGATAAATGAGTATGTCTTTTATGTACATGCATGTCTTCAATTCTTTTGTATATATTATTGATACATGCTAGTTGTATAATATATATATATATATTATTTATGGAGTGGGAGGTTTTAGGCTAAAAAGAAATTTAAGTAATTTCTTGCCTAAAATTAGAAATACTTGCATAGATTATTTTTAATTTGTAATAATTAAAATTGTATATAGGAGTTGATTGGGAACATAGTGAACTTTCGTTTATATTGCAATTTAAGGTTATTACACATTAGAAGATGATTAGAGCAAGTAAAAGTATCAATATCCATAAAAGTACCAATTAATAAGATTGTGCAATATCTCTAAGTAGTTGAATATATTGACTACAACTAGGAACATCATAGTATAATTAAACAAATATGAGAAACTGAATGGTGATAATTACAAGATTTGGTATTGCAAAGTTTAGTATTTCCTTGAAGAGCGAGAGACTCATAATACATTGAATCATGTCATGTAAGAACCTAAACAAGAAACTCTGCTTAACATAGAAGAGATCAGGAGGCTTATATGGCTTGGAAGAAAAAGAGTTCTTTAACTTGCATTACATTGTTAAACTATATGTAAGATAATCTCTTGATTGAGTAAGAGGTTTACCAAACTGCTCATAAAATGTGGCAAGCTCTAAAGGAAAAGTATGGTGAACTTTCATCTACTAAGTTGAGAGAACTTGTACTGAAATTTGAAAATTACAAGATGTGACCAAACCATACAATGAAACAACATCTCAGGGAGATAAAAAAGAATGATAAGAGAGCTTAAGACATTTGGACATGTCTTCACTGATGATCAACAAGTTGAGGCGGTCATCAAATCTCTACCAAAGAGTTGTGAACATATGGTGGTGCATATAACACATGATAAGAGTGGCAAGACCTTTGATGATATACTTTGCCATCTTGAATTGGAAGTCAAGCGACTTATGGTTGCTAGGCCTAATATACAAGCTCATGTAGTCAAATCCAATTCTTGCAAAAACTTCCAGCTTTAAGCGTAATAGAAAATTCTTTAAGAAGAATAAGATATCTGATGATGCTTCAAAGAAAGAAAAAATTGAGACATGTAAGAAGTTTAAGTGTGCTAAGAAGGATAAGAGCAAGTTCAAATGCTATAATTATGGCAACTAAGGTCACTTTACTCGTGAGTGCACTGAGTCAAACTAGACTGAGTTCCCACTAACCATATAGTTAGAGACCAAGGAGCATATGTAAAGTTTCGACGAATTAGTTTCAGTACAAGATGAATCTATGTAGGAAACAACTTTAAAGTTGAGGTCAAGGGTATTGGAATGTGTAAATTGGAGTTGCATAGAGGATGTACCCTATTCCTACATGATATTCTTTATGCTCCAGATATTCGACGAAATTTGGTCTCTATGTTAGTCCTTCTTGGTTTAGGTTTCAATTTGAATTTTCATGATTCAGTAATGGAGTTGTATTTGGGAACAACATACTATGAAACTAGATTTTTTTTGAATGGTTTTATGGTTCTTAACATTAATAATTGTGTATTGTCTAATACTAATGATAGTTATTATTTGTTGATGACTACTTTTATAAATACATGTGATAATGTGAACATATGTCATGCTAGACTTGGGCATATTGGACAAGAAAGAATGAATAGACTAGTTAGAGAAAATCTACTAGGACAATTCACTAAAATTGATATGCCAACTTTTGAATATTGCCTAGTTGGTAAGACAATAAGAAAACCATTCGAAAAAGGAACTATAGCTCAAATACCATTACAATTGATCCATTCTGACATCTATGGTCCTATGAGTGTTAGAGCAAGGCATGACGCCTTGTATTTCATCACATTTATAGATGACTTTACTCGTTAAAGTCATGTTTATTTGATTTCTCATAAGTTAGAAGTATTAGATTGCTTCAGACGCTACATTAATTTAGTTGAGAATCAATTGGATAAAAATATTAAAACATAAAGAATAGACAAGGGTAGAGAATATCTATCAAAACAATTTAAAGATTTATGCAATGAAAAGGGTATTGGTACATAATAGACTATTCCAAGGACTCCACGACAAAATGTTGTTGCTAAGAGGAGGAATAAAATGTTGTTATACATGGTTAAATCAATGGTGGCTCAATCCAATCCTCCTATTTCATATTGGGGAGACGCACTATTGACTACTTCTCATGTACTTAACCAAGTACCCTCAAAGCTTGTTTCATCTACTTCATAAGAGTTATGGAATAATGGAAAGCTTGATCCTAGCAATTTGTGACCTTGGAAGTCAGTGGCTTATGTTCACAATCCTTCTCATAAATATGGAAAATTGGGTCATAGAGAAAGAAAATGTATCTTTATAAGATACAGTGAACACTCCAAAGGGTATGTGTTCATAGGTGAGCATGAAGATGGAACAATAACTGAATTAGAATCACGAGATGTCACGTTCTTAGAGGATGATTTCCCACATATGGGTGAGATTGAGAGGGATTTACATCTTTATGAAATGATGGATCCCAACATAAAATCCATACTCGAATAGAAATTGATGCTTGAATCGAGTGGGAGTGAACTAGTATTTATAGCAAGTACAGTAAGAGAGTTGATGTTGAGAAAAAGTTCTCGATAAATTATTCCTCGAAAACGATTTGAGACTGAAGGGGAAATTCATATTGTCACTCAATATGATGATGCTTAGCCTAAGTCGGTTCAAGAAACTCTTACTTGTCCAACTAAGGATGAATGGAGAAAAGCAATGGAAGAGGAATTGGAGTCAATACGAAAGAATCAAGTCTAGGACTTGGTTGATCTGCCTTCAGATTGAAAAGCTATTGGGAACAAATGGGTTCTTAAAATAAAACAAAAGGCAGATGGATCCATTGAAAATTATAAAGCTCAATTAATGGCTAAAGGGTATACCCAACAAGAGGGTATAGACAATGAGGAAACCATCTATCCAGTAGTTTGGTTTGCCTTAATTTGCCTCATTCAAGCTATAGTAGCTCATATAGATTTAGAGCTACACTAAATGGATGTTAAGACAACTTTCCTTAATGGAAAGTTGAATGAAGAAATCTATATGGAACAACTAGTGGATTTCATTATCCAAGGCCAATAGCACAAAGTGTGCAAGTTAAATTGATTGACTTATGACCTTAAACAATCGTCCAGACAATGACACTTAAGATTTCATTGTGCAATAACTTCGTATGTTTTCACAATGATTGATGAGGACCATTGTATTTATATTAAGCGAAATAAATATAAATATATGTTATTATCTTTATACATGGATGATATACTTATAGCTAGAAATGATTTGGAGTTTGTATAAACCATTTAAAGATGGTTGTCATCTATTTTTGAGATGAAAGATATGAGAGAAGCATTTTACATTCTTGGAGTAAAGATCCATAGTGATTGTTCTCACAAACAAGTGATTCTTTTACAAATGCACTATATTAAGAATATCCTTGAATGGTTCAATATGCAAGATTGCAATCCCATTGACACTCCATTTGAAAAAGGTGAAAACCTAAGTAAAGAAATGGGTCCAAAGACTCCAAAAGAAAAGAAAAAATAACTAATGTTCCCTATTTTAGTGCTGTTGGGTGTCTAATGTATGCTACAATGTGTACAAGACTATATATGTCTACTATGTTATTGGGATGGTGAGTTGTTACCAAGAAAATCCTTGTATGATACATTGGAAAATAGTAAAGAGAATTCTTCGGCATCTAATAGGCATTGTGGACTATTCCTTTTGTTGTCAAGGCAAAGAATTGTGCTTGTGGGTTACTCACATGCCGTTTAGGCAATTGATTTAGATGAACACAAATCAACATCTAGATAAATTCTTTCTTAATAATGGTGCCAAGTTATGGAAAAGCAAGAAACAAACTTGTATAGCTTTGTCAACCATTGAAGCTAAATTTACTATTTGTTCAGCTATTGAAAAGATTTTTGTAAAGCTTGGGAATAGTCAAGGATGTTTTTAAGCTTATGACAGTTTAAAGTGATAGTCAATTTAAGACCATTTATGTAAATGATCCGAAATATCATGGAAGAATTAAACTTTTAGATACTAAGGATAATTTTAAAAGAGATATTATTGCACGAAGAGAAAATGATCCTGGATATTTACCTATATGTAAAATGGTTGTTGATCCATTCACAAAATCCATTCTAAGAAACATGTTTTTTGTACATGTAAAGTCATTGGGATTGCATAGGTTATGATCTATGTGGATCATATGGCATGGATCATTATTGATTGGATATAAGATATTTTATACATAATAAAATGATATGAATATTTGTTATTCATATAATTGAATATGTAATTGGTACTTACATATATAAGTATGTCAATAGGCAGAGATTGGCTTTCTCACACGAGCAACCACCCCAATCAATATGTTTATGAGTTGGGATGAGACACAATATACTAATGTTGATAAATGAGTGAAAAGTATATAAGAGATGATGAGTGTTGCCTTGATTAAGTGTTAAGATGAGGTCTAGTAAATGACATCTTGACCGAACGTAATCGCCCACAATTACATTTATCTATTTGAATTGAACTTAAGTTTTAACATAAAAGGTTTAAGGAGAAACATAGATGCAAAACTAAAACAAGCTGCTAGTGTGAAGCTCTTAATTGAGGTCTGTATGGTGTTAGTTTGACATACACTCTCTAAGTGAAAAGAAACCGCCATAGCATGTATTTCATACTACATGTGTTTGAATGTGACTGATAAAGAAAGTGAGTAGTGATTAATCCTTGCATCCTCATTGTGTGAGATCTTTAAGGCTTATTATAATTATAATAGCCCATATTGTACTCTTTGTACTTTTGACTATGTTTGAAGGTGACAAATTAATGTTGCCACTATGGTATGTTTCCGATGGAAATGAAATAATTTATCCTTATGGGACATATTAGGCAAACAATTAATTTGGATCTAAAAGGCATGAGCTCATAAGGAATACTTTTTTGAGTTACATTGATAAACATGTGTTCATGGACGACCGATTATATTGATTTTGTAGCTGATATAATTATGAATGCATTTATAATGTTGGATGGTATACAACTTTGAGGGATTAAGTGTTTACATTAAAATGTAACTAAATAAGTTTGGGGTACAACGAGACATGATTATTATTGTTCACTCATAATTTTTGGTGTTGAGCTACTATGTATCCCTAACAAGTGTATAAGTTTATAGCACCCAAATTGCAAGTGTGCTCATATAGTCACACGACACATTTGCCTATATGAATGACCTTTAAAAGTGGAATAGAATGGACTTGGATGAGTGATAGGGCTAATTCAGCCCATCTTGTGCAAGTGGGAAATGTTGGAGTTGGGTATAGGTGCCCAAGTGGGCTGACCTGACTTGACCCAAATAAATGAGAAAATGGGAGAGCAGTTTCTGGGAGTTTTAAAACTACCCAGAAACTACCACTATTAAAAATAAATATAAATAATTTTTTTAATCATCTCTTTGAGTGAAAACTCTTTTGGTGGGAATTCTCTCCCAAAAACCAGAGAGATATTTTGGCTCATCTTTCCTTGAAAACCATAAAGAGAAGAAATATGTTTTCTTCTCTCTCCAAGAAACAAAAGAGTAAGAATATAATTCTTCTAAAAGAAAAAAAGGTTATTTCTTCAAGTTATTCCTAGTTTTCTTCGTGAAATGAAGGTTAAGGTCTTGTGCTGTGAGGAACAAATGGTTGTCGTATTCGTAGTTCCATTCATGACTTGAGGCGACAAATTTGGCTAGTGAAATAACCAATCTAGATCTTGGGCATTTGAGAAGGTAATCGAAAATCTTATTATTCATCAAAATTAATGAGAGAAAACAAAGAAAGAACAACTACTAGAATATAAACTAATAAATATACAATAAGTTGAAACTATAAACAACCTAAAGAACAAAAAAAATAAAAATAAATAAATAAATAATAAATAAAGAGGTAAGAGAGGGGTTGTGTACCTAAATGCATTGAATATACAATTTAGCTTCTCAATGAAGCTCCAAAATAGAATACAATACCACTTACTCTCTCAACAAAAATACGAAAAATAGAAAAAAAGAACCATAAAGAGAAAAATTGAGAGAAAATTGCGAGAGAGAAACTGAGAGCCCCTCTTTGCTTAGGGTTTCATGTCATTTATATAACCTTCCTTAGAATCCTCTTCTTCAATGAAATTTGGCTCTCCATGTGGTTTGTATCCATGGCTTCCTCTAATAACCAGAAAATGGCTCATGCACAGAAAAATGATAAAGGCCCATGAGTAAATGAAATATAAGAAACCAGACCAAAATAAATAATATAAGAGACCCAAAAACAATAATAGTTTAAGTCCAAATCTCATAAAGCCTAAAGATGAAATAATGTCCAACAAAAAATATGCCAACAAGCTCAAAATCTATATCCAAATGTCATTAAGCCTAAGTTAACGTTATACCCATAATGATAGAGTATTGAATGAAAGTCTAGGTAAAAATCCATAAACAACCCAAATCCTCACACTAACATTGCAAAGATGAAAGATAATTTTACCTCAATGTTTTTTAAACCTCATATGAGTGGAACAACAACCAATGGTGAGAAAAGATGGTGGTGCAGACTGTGGATATAGGATGGCCCCATGACTGGCATGCGAGGGAGTGGTGGCTAATGGTGGTGTGTGATGGAGTTGTTAGTCTACTATAACGTGTGCACACTATGGGTAGCTGGTGTGTGGTGAAAGTGCATGATAAAAATTGGAAATGAGTGGCAACACTATGAGTAGATCTGAAAGGTGAGAATGAGAATGGAAGGAGAAAAGATGAAAGAGAGAGAGAAGATTGGGAAAAGAGAAGAAGATGGTGGCTACCATGGGCGACACGTCTATAACGATGGCATACTACCATCGACGATGGTAGTGGGTGGTGGGATGGCAGTGTCCATGATAGTGAGGGTTTGGGTTATGGAGAAAGTAGGAGAAAGAGATATTAGAGAGAGAGGATGGAAAATGAGTTGTGGGGTCTTTTTGTGGGTCTCCAAATATGCCCTTCTTCAGTAGAGATCATGAGTGTAAGGAATATGAAGACTGAAGTGAAATTAGTGAAAATGTGAATAAAGAGTGGAATGAAATGAACCATACTAAAGAATAAGAAAGAGCAACAAAATTGTCCTAGTAGAATACATGCTCGCTCAAACCAAAACAAGAACAAAAGGGGCTAAACCCTAAGAAAAGGGTAAAAACAGGTTGGGCAAGAAAAAAACTCCTACGATACCTTCACAGTTATATTGTGGATCCAAGAACTTCCTCCTAAGGCCTCCAAAAGTGGCTTGGAAATCGATGTAAAACTCAAGCAGTAGTTAGACCACCGAGGAGTAAAGAACAAACATGTACAAAGAGAAATCTACATGTGTTCTATATGGGGGCATAAGCTGGGGGCTACCTAACAATACGATAAAAAACTATGCTATGAACTCAAAGGATCATGTCGTGTGTGATGGAGGAGGAGAAAATCCAAAATATTATGGTGAAGAGGTGAGTGTGAATGTGATGAACTACTTCAAGCTATGGATGAATGAATGTATAACTTAAGGTTGAGAAAAAAATTTAATGAGAGGGTTATGATGCAATGAGATGAACAACTTAGGGTTGTGGCACAATAAGATGAACAACTCATGGTTGTGATGCAATGAGATGAAACAAAATGAATAACTCAGGGCTATGAATGCAGTGAAATGAACAAATTTGAATTATGGATGAAATTAAATGAATAACTTAAGGTTGTGATGCAATGAACAACTCAGGGTTGTGAGCCCCAACCTTCTAAAATTAGTCGAGAAGGGAGATCACGATCTGCGACTCTAGGTCAAAGCCACTCAAGGGTGATAGAATATGACAACAACTCATGGTTATAAATGAAACGAAACGAATAGGTCAAGGTTGTGAATGCAATGAAATGAACAACACAAGGTTATAGATGAAACAAAATGAACAAGCTTATGGCTATGAGCCCTAGGCTTTAAAAATCAGTCAAGAAGGGAGATCGAGATCCATGACTCTAGGTCAAACCACTCAAGGGTGATGGAAGATGATGAACAATTCAGGGCCATAAATGAAATGAAATGAACAACTCAGGGTTGTGAATGCAATGAAATGAATAACTCAAGGCTATTGATGAAATGAACAACTTAAGGTTGAAGAGGAAACAAAATAAATAACTTAGTGTTGTGATGTAATGAACAACTTAGGGTTGTGAACTTCGGACTCTAAAAATTGGCCTAAAAGGGAAATCATGATCTACGACCCCCTTAAGGATGATAGAAAATGATGAACAACTTAAGGTTATGGTTGTAATGAAATGAACAGTTCAGGGCTATGGATGAAATGAAATGAATAGGTCAGAGTTATGAGCTCCAAGCTTTGAAAATCGAATGAGAAGGAAGATTGCAATCCGAGACTCCAAGTCAAACCATTCAAGGGTGATAGAAGATGATGAACAACTCAAGGCTATGAATGAAACAAAACAAACAACTTGATGGGAAAAATTCAGATCTCTCCATTTCCCAAGTCCAGATCAGGTTAGGAATATGCATAACTATCCTAGGCTTTTTCTAAATCCTATACACAACGGAAAAATAACATTTTTATACTTTAAACGGATTCAAAAAGTGTTAATGAAATCCATACCTCATATTCAAATATTCTTGAATCAAATCCACATGGTGAAGGTGAAAATCAAAATCGTAGAAGTCTCGTAAACCCAAAGTCTTCCATTCAATGACTCGAACCTTGATCTTGGCACACTTTCGGTGAGAAGGAAAAGGGGGTGGAGGCTATGACTCTCTACCTCTCTGGATGGTGGAAGACAAAAGCTATGGAAACACTAACCCCTATGGGGTATTTATAAGGTTCCTAAGCAAGCTTAAGTGACTTGAGCCCACATAGGTTTGGGTCACTTAATCTAGCCTAAAATGGGTTCTAATTGATTAATTAACCCAATAGGGCCTACTAATTAATCAATTAGCCCAATCCAGAGACCTTGTTCACTTACCCCTATGCAACCTCACATAATTACCAAAACACCCTTATGCACAAAAGTGAACCTAGAGCCAATCCAACCCTCATAACCCATGCCAATAAGGTCTATGAGCTCATACCTGGTACCACTGGGACCTATAGGAATACTGACTCTCTCAGAATCCAATTCTAAAGTTGATTCAACATCCCACTCTAAAGAATCAAATGAACTCCAATATCCTATGTAAATAACAACGAAACACCAAGTGCTCAGGTCCGTGACCTGCTATCCATTGTGTTCAGTCTCCCCATGAATTGGTATTTGTAGTCTAACAAGGTGAAAGGTATCAGCCTTTTAAGACTACCTCTACCCTTGAGTTAAAGATCCTCCTATTGTGTGTTCAATTAACATATCTTAGCTCTCAAAGAACCTATATCAAGTTTCACTTAAGGAACTACTATGACCATAATTTCCATGAACACACACCCTTAGGATCACCCAAAGGGACACACTGTCTCAATCCCAAAAGATATTATGGTGACTTTATTGAGAATACCTATTGCTACTAGCTTCCATCAACAGTGACCTAATCCATAGGGAATATATGATCAACTTACGATCTCACCCGTAGGTCAAAATCATTGCTAACTTTAGCATAAACTCAATATTCTCTCAAGGTTGAGAGACAACACAATGAAACAGGTGAGGTCATGACTACTTGATAGCCTTAAGTCATGACTCATCATAGGTCCTGTCCAATGTGTAAATATATGCACTAGTGTACTCACCATGGGAAATCCATCTCGATAGCCAAGACCAACTACCCTTCCAATTAGGAGGTGGTGCACTACAACCTCTAATAGGTTGCCTAAACCTATGAACCGGTTGTGAATAATTCATCTATTTGCAAGGAACCTATGACTTAGATCTTCTGTGCAACTCCTAATGCACCTAAGTCACGTACAATGCAAAAGATGTAGACATGAATGCTCATAAAATATAATACATGGAATAAGGATAGATAAAAGTGAAATTGGAACATCATTAAATAAATAATGAATTCTAAATTTATTACATCATGTCATGCTTTTAAGGACTTTATCCTAACACAGCTCATGGCTGTGAATGTAATGAAATGAACAACTCAAAGTTGTGAATGAAATGAAATGAAAAACTCAGGCTTGTGGATGAAATGAATAGATTAGGGTTGTGAAGGAAAAAAATAGCTTAGGGTTGTGAATGAGACAAACAACTTAGGGCCGTGGAGGAAAAGAACAACTTAGGGTTGTGAATGAAATCTAAGGAGACTAGAACAAATCAAGTAAACAATAAAACAAAATGAACATGGAGTAGGTGACATACAACTAGAAATTGACTAATGACCGATAAAACATCCAAATAGTGAATCACAAAGAATTATGACTATGCTGAGTGATAATGAAATTTGATGAAAAACTGATAAATTCAATGAAGAGAAAATATGCCCCAATGTGTGGGATCCTCGCACTATTGAATAAATCAATAAGAAGCTAACATTTGTTAGAGAAGGCGATCAAAGTCGATTAATCAATATCTTTATTGAAAAAGGACTACAAAGGAGTATGCTCCAATATATGGTAATGTCCAATCATGTCTCCATGTTTGTCTAACACAACAATCCACTGTATATGCATAGGCTTAGAGAAATGTGTCACTAAAGAAACTGATCAAACATCATGCAGATATCGTTGAGGCAGCTATAATCACATGTACCCAACCAAAATCAGATGCTAACTCTTGTTTATGCTTCTTTGAAAGGGGAGCAAACCATTAACGAGACAAACATCTCGATGTCTCTAAATGTGCCCTATTGACGAGTTTAGCATATGGCCAAATACTATATTGGAATATCCTACATCACTCAATATCTTACCATAGAAGATAATGTGTTGTACCAATATTTTGCTAAGGTAATCACACTATAGTTGATGACATAGCACGTAAGATGCTTTGTTGAGGGCTTGCTAAAATTAACATGATGAAATATGAACATATCAACAAGGGATCTATATACTACTTGATATGCTTTAGTGAGGAGAGAGGTAAGCTTGACCATATGTCTTGCTAACCTAAGATACTTCACTAAGGAATCAAGATAACCAATTGTAACATGCAGTAAACAATGAGAGAGCTATGCCCCAGTGTGGCACTTGATGTAATGAACACATAAGAGGCCAAATAATGCCAAGTAACCATCTCTAAGCAGGAAGTCAAGCAGGCAATAATCACATTAAATTGTTGAATCAAATTTGAAATAATGGCAATGTCTATACTTCAACCAATTCTCAAACACTTGTGAAGTAGAGATTTTCAAAGATGATGCTCAATCCTATGGCCTCCGGATGGTCTTAAGACACAGGACTTAACGTAGGCTAAGGTAATAGGGTAAAAGAAATCAAGGGAAAGTAAACTCAAATACTCGATGATCAATCCTTATACCCTCGTGCATAAGATGCGATGTGTAGAACGTCATGAGCCATAAACCTAGGGGTGGTGTATGAAAACACTATGGTAAAGAAATAGAGAAATATGAAGCACTAACAATCATGAGCAAGAATGGCATGAGGATGCCAAGTCCAAAGCAGACGTCAATCTGAATGAGAAGAGAGAAAAAAATCAAATAGAGTAGAAACCAAGGTTTGAAATATCAGTATTTAGATATTACAAATATATTAGAAATATCGGTGGATATTTTGACACAAATATCCATCCAACAGAAATGGTTTAAAATTCATGAAAATGCTTAGAAAACTTTCAAAAAATGATAAAAATAAGTAAGAATACACATATTAAAGTTATTTTGTATGTGTAATTGACATAAGTATGATTAAAGATAATACTTATAAATTTTTTATAAAAAATTAGCTTAAATTCTTTTAATAAATATGTATTCATTTATTTTAAAAATTAAAAAATACTTTTATTAAAACATGTTTTATTATATTTTAAATAAAAAATTAAATTGATTTATAGAAAATATTTTATTTCAAATTTAATTTCTAAAATTTTATTATAAATCTGTGGTGACAACTTTTTCTATTAACATTAATTTATTTAAATAATTAAAATTATTAATAATTTATCTTATCAAATTAATTTTAATTTATAAAATATTAGAACTTCATTAATTTTTTTTATATTGTAGCAATTTTTTTACTAAAATTATATTTTTAAAATTTTAAAATAAAAATATTTAAAATTAAATAAAATTAAAAGGATAAATATAAAAAAATTAAGAGTGAAGTTATAGTAATTTTTTGAAATAAAATTAATGACATAAATGAGAAAAGTAGTTACAAATAAAAGGATAATATAAAATAAAATAATAATATAAATTTAAAATAAAAGATAAATTAAAAATGAATAATTAAAAAATAAAAAAGAATAAATATATATAAAAAAAAATGGCTTTGTTTGAAAAGTCGCCAAAAAATCGATGATTTTTCAACAATATATCGACGATTTTTTGGCATCACGCTTTCCCTATGTGTGATTTTATCGTTGAAATATCAAATTTCTATCGAAAATATTGATGATATTGCCGATTTTATGGGGGATTTTTTGCTTGTTCGATTTCATTTCAGCCACCATTGATGATTGATTTTTCGATGATAATTTCCAATTTTTCAAACATTGGTGGAAACATAAGAAATAATGAAACAGGAGTAAGAGAAATTAAAGAGAGCAAAGAGTAGGTATTGGCCAACTCACATCAAAGCATGGAGAACTGTAATATTGCCAATTTAGCAAAGTGATGGAAAATGATGAGAACTAGAGACCCTAAGAAGATGTCACTCATATCTCTCACAAAAGTTGAATAAGCAACTCACAACTCTCACTCAAGAACATATGTCACATGATGAACCCGAGAAAATGAGGTTCTCACAAAGCTTGTATGAACTCTCACTAACACACAAACTCAATGAAATAAATCTTAATATCAACATGCACACTTAATGGAGAATGATGACTAAACATACAAACATACATTTTTTTTTTTTAAATTTAGGAAAGTATGTACATCCTGATCATCAATGACTAAACTCCAATGAGAACATGCAACCATGGATAGATACTCTCCATGTGCTGATGAATATGTGAAAACCCTCTGACAACAGTAAAGGAAAGAGGTCATTGTGCATCTAGCACTCTGGGCACTTCTGAAGGAACTGACAACAATCTGTCTCTATACTCAACCAAAACTAACCATTCCTTATGATCTTTTGGACTAACATGTGCCCTCTCATATGTAGTCCACAAACTACTTCATGAACTTCTCTCATCACTCAATTTGTAGAGGCTTGATCTAAACATACTAACAACATACCATTAGTTGAGCGTCGATCTGTATAGTTGTTGGGAACCCCGAATTACTCCGTTCCCATGCCCTGAATCTCATAGGGTGCATGCATCTATCCCTAGACATCTATAAATCTATTAGAATAGAAAATAATGGCTTCAAAACCATTTTAGAATAAAGATCTAGAGATTTGAAACTCATACCTGGATTTGAATGTTCTTAGATCAAAATCCATTAGATGAAGATGAAGCCTGAAGAGTCTAGAGGCCTTGTAAAGCCAAGATCTTTTATCCAATGACTTGAACCACTATCTTGGCACTCTAAAGTGTGGGCTTTGGAAGGAAGAAAACTATGACTCTTTTTGAATGTGGAAGACGACTCCCACGAAAAAGTGATAGAAACCATAACCCCTAGAAAGTTAAAAAAATATTATTAAACCTTATTAGAAGTCAAGAAATGTGTAAAAGCATATATTCTTTTAAATTGTTTATAGTAATTTCATAAATAAAGAAACATGATCAGTCTTAAAGTATAGGTTAAATTTAAATTAAACATGATTTGTCTTAAACTTATTCTAATATCTAATTAAGCATAATTAATTTTTTTTTTCATATCACCAAATATTACTATACATACCTTGAACATTACATGATTTGTCTTATTTCTCAAAGGACCACTAGGTTTTGTTAATTAACTAGTACAACTACATCTTTTTTTTTTAATTAGAATTAATTAACCATAAGCTTGAAAGATCTCAAGATTGTATCATCAAGTGAGGGTTTCATCCAAATATATAATTGAAGACTAATTCATAAGGCAAATTCGTTAGTTTAGATGGTTGAGATCTTTTAGTCAAATTATGATTGTAATTAAACATTATATTAGAGCATTATGTTTTGCTACTTAACCTCATTCCCCGGCAATTCTTCTTTTACTAAAGCAAGTAGCATGTATATATACTAAAATTTTATCCACTATAAAATATACTAATTAAACCATAAATAACTTATTATTCATAATGTTGATGTATACTAGTTTGTATTGATAATTTTGTTTTGTTTGTTATTCATGACTTTGATGCATCCTACTTCCTTGGATCTTATCATTCTTAAATTGACTTTGAACTACTTCAAAGTTAGTGAATTTTGATGCATGTATGCATTTGGTATTGTTAAAGTCAAAAAGTCAATAAAATAACTAATACATGAAATTAAGATGAATATTTATTACAACAAATATCAATTTTTGCCATGAATGTGTTTGTCATGGATAAACAATAATTTGTCACTATTATTGCATTGTGACGAAAATTTTTCATCATGCATTCATAGACATAGCCACATCACTACAGGTCATGATCTACAAATCTTCTATTTTGTTATGAAAAATTAAGCATCGGTGATAAAATTGGAATTGTCATAGAATAATCACATTTTATGATGCAAAAAATAAAAAATAAAATCATATAACATAAAAAAAAAAAAAAAATCTTGTCACTAGATCCTACTATTTCGTCACTAAATGATGTATTTTTTGTGAAAAATAATACAATTTTATCACCAAATATATATATATATATATTTTTTATGACGATAGTTTTCATCATGAATGAGGCATTTTAGTGATGAATCTAGTTTTGTGGAAAAAGATTTGTTAATGATAATTTACTGCTCATAATTTTAAAATGTTTTCCATAGTCATATCAATATCAATGAAATAATATTAAAAGGTTGAGAAGAAAAATTAAAGATCTCAAATCAAACTTCATAAAATTATCAATTCTTTTTTGCATACAAACATTATTATCCTTAAAAAATGCTAAAAAAAAAAATCTAAATTTAAAAATAAATTTTTTATGTCAAAAATGAGAAATCAATTTTTAAAATTTTCTAAGTTATATCTTTTATCAATGTAAAATAACAAATGTTATTGTGATGATATTTATTTATCATGAAATATATATAATTTATTTATTTATGATTAAACATTATATAATATAATAGGAAATACATATTTGATTATATATAATAAATTGTGATGTAAAATTTTTTATCAAAAAATATTTAAGAATAAATAATTTTATGACATAACATATTTCTCATCATACATATGCATATATACATACACCCACAAATAATTTGTTGTATTAAATATTTGTTCTAAAACATCTTAGCAAAAATATAAAAGTGTTACTATTTTTTGTCACTAACCACTGTTGTCACAAAAAAAAAAAAAACACACGCGCACACAACTTTGATGACAAAATAATTTGTCACAAGAGAATAAGTGATTTCTAATTTAAAATTTTATTTTTCCGTAATGCAACAATATTATCATAAAATAATAATTATAAATAGTAAATATGTTTTCTGAAAATGGTTGATGATTTGGTAACAAAAAATTTTCATCATTGGAAATTGAAAATTAGTGATAAACAATTTCATCATAAATATATGTTTTTCATCATTGGTGATGAAAATTATTCATCATTAAAAATTAAAAATTAGTGACAAGTAATTTCATTACAAATATATGTATTTTGTCATCAAAAAATTTCCCACCAAACAATTTTTCACGCCACTACTTTAGTGATAAAAATAGCTTTGTAAAGAAAACTTAATGGTAAGATATTTTATGATAAAATCTCTCTTTTATAGCATAAGATTTATAGTTGGTGATGAAATTTTAGTCGTAGATAAAAAATTTGTTACTAAATTAATTTCACATTTGTTATAGTGATTATGAAAAAAAAAAGTCATAAAACAATAATTGGAATGGAAACAAAAAAACAAAGAGAATATTTAGACAACTTGAGGAGTATTTAAATGCTCCATACGACATTCAAACATCCTTTGGGACATTTAAATATCCCTTAAAATGTTCAAACTATCCATGGGGAGTTCAAAAGTCCCATAGAGCATTCAAATGTCATCTTTGAGGCATTCAAACATTGGACCTTTCATTTTCATAATTTTGTTGTGTTGTTATTTCTAAAAATCGTTTTTGGTAAATTTTAAGAAGTAAAACTTTCCATAATTGTATCGTAAGGTTTGTCAACTATAAAGTTGAATATTCTTTTGCAAACATAGGGCATAAGAGAATAACCATTCTTAAAGCCTTAAAAACTTCACTGAAATGAAACTTTTGGCTATTAAGAAGGTTAAGAATTCACATTACATAAACTTCAAGAAGGACTTTGAGTGATTTGCTAAGGAATACAAGAAAGTGTTATATTAGGGATGTGGAAAAATAGTGTAGTTCAATCATATGAACTTCAAAAAGGACTTTGAGTGATTTGCTAAGAAAAAAAGAGTGTAAATACTGATGATATATGATCCTAAAGAGTAAGAGCATTCGGTTAGATAAACCATCTATAGTTGTTTTACACTTTCCTCTCTTTAGGTGGTTTTTTCACATTACATCGTGTGTAAAATTATGTGATTAAAACTCTTGTACATGAGAGATAAATTCTTAATCATTATTGAAAATTGAATATAATTAATTAAAAAAATTTTAATTTTGGGGAATATAGTTTGGACTAACTATTTCCTCATCTCCTCCCATATGAGATTCCTACTCTTTATTGTGTATTAACCTTAATAACTAGCCTTTACTATCTATATATATATATATATATATATATATATATATATATATATATATATATATATATATATATATATATATATATATATATATATATATATTTGTGATAAAATGTAAGGATTATTACTTGGTCATCTAGGTTGTTTGGAATGGAAATTCTAAAAATTATCTTTAAATTTTTAAAATTTATTAGTTTCACTGATAAGACAAACCCACATGGATGCCTTTCATATGTGCAAGGATAGAGATATGTCCAAAGCACACCCATCTAAAAATATTATTCAGATTAATATTTTATTGACCAATTCTTATTCAGCCTCCAAGGGAAATGCCTATCAAGGTTGGTCCAAATGCATTAAAACATGGAAGTCATTATTTAATTTTGTTGCAAGCCACCCACCCATAGAATAATTTGTCTAGAAAATGATGGGTGGAGAAAGACAACATCCATCAAGGAAATTTTTATGAAAAATTTATATAAAAAAATAAAAATATAATAAAAGTTCCTAAAAGATTATTAAGAAAGAGGAATTGAAAAAGAAGACAAATATAATTATATAGAAATACATGATAATATGCTATATTATAATTATATAGAATTATATGATAATATATAATGGAAAAAGTGAGTTTCCATGTATCCATATAAAAATAATCATAAAATAAGAATCCTTTAAAAAGAATTCAAATAATTCAAATTTCATGCACTCATCGGTGTAAGGTAATACCTAAGATGACTAAATGTAATACATACATCATTAAAATGTAATACATGAATAGTCAAATGTAGTACCTTTCACCAAAAAGTTCAAAAAATGCTAATTATTTTTAAATAACTGTTTGAAATTTGTATTTTATAAATTTGGGTTACTATGATGTGGTTTTTTTCATATAAGTAAATGGAAACACACTTTTTCTTTTAAAAAAATGAAAGCCACAGAAAGCCTTCATGGGCACTAAACCCCACTGCCATTCATTTCCATAAATAAATAGTGAAACCAAAAGTTTTGTTGATTGTGAGCTGGAATCCAATGCAATTTTTATGGAAAATTTGTGTTTTCTTCATACCCACCTACCAGGATCAAAGCAAAACACCAGAGCTGTTTGGTAATTGTTTTCAAAAACAGTTTTGAAAAGAAATTTTTAAGAACAGTTTCTTAAAACTTTTTTTTTGATGTTTTATTGAACAAAAATCTATTTGAAAACCTAAACTATTTTTAACCTATTTTAATATTTTAAAATATGTTGTAAAAATAATTTTTATGTCTAATGTGTTATCTTAATCATTTTATGTGTTTATATAATTATTTTTTAAAATAACCATCAGAAAAGTGAAAATTATATAAAACAATTGAAAAATGTTTTTTGAAAACATCCTATTTTAAGAAGGAAAAGAAAATAAAAAAAAAGTTTTTGATTGCTAAATATATTTTCTTATTTTTTTTATTCTGGATGACAGAAAACTATTATCGAAACAATCGATGAACAGCCCCAGGTCTTTTTATCTTTTTATAGTTGGGTTGACTCTCAATGCTACCCTTTCTTCCCTGAAATTTCTGGCGACGTCCTTCCTGAGTTCCTCTCACCTTCTTCCCCACATACCTCCCTTAACTGTTCTCAAAAGATAGCTTAAATGCTAAGCCACCCCTGCCTCCTAGCCTGAAGAGAAATCAAGCTTCAAAATCTCTTTGTAGTTTTGACACAAAAAGGAGGGGAAAAACAACCATGACTTCCACAAACACCCAAATCATCTCTTATTCTCCTCCTCCTCCTTCTTCCTCTTCTAAATCCACCCGTCAATTCGCTTATGAAGTCTTCTTGAGTTTCAGAGGAGAAGACACCCGCTATGGTTTCACCGATCATCTTTATGAGGCTTTGATTTCCTATGGAATTCACACCTTTAGAGATGACGAAGAAATCAAGAGAGGAGGAGAAGTTGCGTCTGAGCTCCTGAATGCTATTGAAGAATCAAAGATTTTTGTTATCATTTTTTCGGAAAACTATGCTACCTCCAGGTGGTGTCTAGATGAACTCGTGAAGATCTTCGAATGCATGGCAACAAAGCAGCGACTAATTCTACCCATTTTCTATCATGTGGATCCATCAGATGTCCGAAAACAATCAGGAAGTTATGAACAAGCATTTCTTGATCACGAAAGAGAAGCAGATGTGGAGAAAAAGGAGAAGATTCAGAAGTGGAGACTTGCCTTGACAAAAGCAGGCAATCTAGCTGGATATGACCTACAAAAATATCGGTAACTATAATTTCCTTTCATCTTTAATTTCAAAATTTTCTCCTTCAATCTGGGTTGACCTTTTTACTACTCATAAAAATTAGGCCAAGTTGTTATAAAATTTGATTAAACCTGTGAGCATTATAGTTTCCACAGATTGTTCATCCAACTTTACCAAAAATGCTTTTCTAAAATTAAAAGAAAAAAAAAGTTTTTAGTTTTTCTAATTTTTATCACTTAACTTTGTTTGATTCTTTGAAAACTAAAGATAAAGAAAATAGAGAAGAAAAATACAAGGAAAGAGAAAAGTTTTATAAAATTGAAGATTTCTATTAATAAAAGTACAATATAAAAATAAAAATTACATAAATTAAAATTAAAAAATATTAGTTTTTGCTAAAGTTTTATTTTGTCAATAATAAAATATAAAAATCAAATAAAATTGAAAAAAAATATATAAAAAAAAATTAAATTCTATTCAAAATCAACCACTATGTAAACACTAAATATGAAAATAAAAAAATAGAAGGAAATAAAACTAATAGCCATTATTCCTTGTATATTGACTTTCCCTTTATTTCTTTTTTATTTTTTTCTTCTTAGATATTTTGTCACATTGGATTCTTTTATGATTTTTTTTTTTAAATTAAGAAATGTAATAGTAAAAACAGTTGCATCTTGAGATTTAGTAACAATACTTACAAATTTTAATAAAGATGTTAGTTTAGAAAAATCTAGAACATGTTTGGGAACTGTTTTTTGTAACAATTTTCTGTTCTTCAAAATAAAAAACACAAAAAACATGTTTGACAGTCAAAAACTGTTTTCTGTTTTCTGTTCTTAAGAATAGAAAAAATAGTATTTTTCAGATAATATCTTTTATTTGTTTTATGTTGTTTTTACTTGTTTTCTGAAAGTTATTTTAAGAAATAATTATAAAAACATGTAGAATAATTAAAAATAAAACATTAGACATAAAATTATTTTTTAAAACATATTTAAAAATATTAAAAATATATTAAAAATATTTTAAGTTTCCAAATAAACTTTTGTTTTACAAAAATTAGAAAATGATTTTTAAAAACTGTTCTCAAAAACTATTTTTCAGAATTGTTTTTAAAAAACAGTTATTAAACTGACCCTTAGTTTTTGTTATAAATGCATTCAAAATGATAATACATTACCACCACTTTCTCTCCACTTCCCCTCATCCATGTGCCCCCTTTATTACATTTAATGTTCTATTTATTACATTTAATGAAACCATAAATGAAGTAGCAATTAATGGACCTTTGTAAGCCTATAAAAGGCTCTTGGAATGAAAAGAAAATTCTCTCTTCATTCTTTGATTTCCTCTTCTCCTTTATACATTTTATTATTCTTCATAGCTTACATTTGGTTTATTTGTAATATATTTTTAATTTAATTTAATTTTTATTCAAGATAATTAGTGAGAGTTTTCCTTAAATTCTAATGTCAGATGATAAGGTGATGAGCTGGTTTAATTAAAAACATTACATTGTTAATTAAGAGTATGCATATCAAACTAATATCAAACACTTCATGAATAAGGAGAATTTTTTCACTTAAAGTGTTCTACATCCATCTTTATTTTCTACTAAGTAATACTCCTTATGATTGTAGTTTTATAGATATGCATAACTAAAAGAAAAAGAAATATTAGAATATTATTATGCTCAAACCAACTTTAACAAAAACAGAAATAAAAAATTACCAAGTATAACCTTAGTAACTTTATAGAGAACAAATAAAGAATTTAAAAAAGAGACAATTATGCTTTAGGGGTAGATAAAACTAATAACGAGTCTAAGGTCCATAAAAAATGTAAAATTCAGCTCAAAGGTTAACAAACCTTTATAATTAAGAGAAAGGATATGATTTTCTTATAATGCCAAAAATACCCAAAGAATATTTAAAATTGTATAAAATGAATTTATATTGTATGACTATGTTTACGGTGCACCCTACTTGTTTTTTTTTTCTTTAGGCTTTTAATTCTCTAGTGATTTATTTATTTTTAAATGATAAAAATAAATAAATAAAAACCCACATGCACAGTAAAATCTTGATTTTAAAAGTTTATTTCAATATATAACTTTAAATTAATTTTCAAAATTCAATTTAAAATGAAAATATTAAAATTATTTTTTAAACGATTTCAACATGATTTTTTTATTTCATATAATAACAATATATATAGTATGGAAATTCTAAAATATAAGCAAAAAAATATTTTAAAAAAAAAACAGTTATTGCTCTATTTCAAATATATGAAAATTACATTTTAAAAATGCTATTATTAATATTAAAATTTAAAGAAATTTTTATTAATGGCTTTCAAGAACATTACTAAAATGTTATATTATTAATAAAAAAACTAAAAATTAATTTTAATTATAGAAAATATTTGGTTTTACTTAAAATTTAACTTATTCAATTATAAAATATAAAAAATTAAATTAAATTAAATTAGATAAATAAAAATTTTAAAAAGATATAACTACAAGTCTATTAATATGCCTATTGTGCTTTCCTTTTTCAATTTTTTTTAATAAAAATATAAATGAAAAGAAATATTAAAATACTTTTAGAAAAGAAATTAAAAAGGTGAAATAAATGTAACAAGATCAAAAGGGGAGAGTAATGAAGTGAGAGTAAAAAAAAGGAGAAAGAATATATAAAAATCAAATAATTAGAAGGATGAGACCACAAGTACATTCACTTTTCCTTATTTCATTCGAGGGTATTTTTGTCTTTTATAATTTCATATCCTTAGTATTAATTATACTAAATATGTGAACTTTATATTTATTTTCTGTTTTAACTAACCCTAAATTATAATTGTCCAAAAAAAAAAATTTTTAATTTAAGATAATTTTATTATAGTTTATTTTTTGTATTTTTGTATTACAATTAAATGAGAAAATATTAGATTTTTTATTATTTTAATAATTTTTTAGATTGAAATGATATAGATTATATTACATTAATTATTTCTTTTAAACTTATAAAAAGTTAAAATCAATTTATTTTTGTCATTATAATAAAATAAGGGTAATTATTTATTTATTTATTTTTATAAAATGAAGACTATATTTGGTTCTCGGAAAATTTGAGG
The DNA here is from genome assembly GCA_946000715.1 of Vitis cinerea var. helleri x Vitis riparia. Taxonomy (NCBI): domain Eukaryota; kingdom Viridiplantae; phylum Streptophyta; class Magnoliopsida; order Vitales; family Vitaceae; genus Vitis; species Vitis cinerea var. helleri x Vitis riparia. The sequence goes on along the minus strand of OX253993.1, from coordinate 17,893,709 downwards.
GAAAATGTCAGGGAAAGAAAATAGAGAGGAAAAGTGAAAGGAAAGAAAAAACGAATGAAATGAAAAGATGCATTCAAAATCAATAAATTATTTTTATATGTTTCTTCAAATTCATTTAACTTATTTTCCTTCATTATATAAAGATTGAATAATTTTAAAATGTATAAGTTTTTAACTAATTTTAATTATATTTGATTTTCTTTTATATTTTCCATAGTGAAAACCAAACATGAGAAAAGCATTTTCTTTAGCATTTTTTATTTTATTTCCTTAGTACTTTCTGAGAACCAAACTTAGCAGACATATATTGTAATCTTTCTAGATTAAAAGGTGAAAAATTAATCACAATTTTTTCAAATATTTTCATTTCATTACACCTTACCCCAGTTATTCTTTAGGAATATTTACTTTTGAAAATTATATTCAACTTAGCATTTACTTCCTCCTATTGATAATGCTTTTTTTCCCCATTTTCTTTGAGATTTTAATTTTACTTTTTGATCTTAAAAATTTTCTATTACTCCAAAAGAAAGCCACAATTAGTCTCTCTTGTTGATCTACTTGTTCAAGATAAGCATAATATTTTTATATTCCTTTAGAGTTGGCATTGGATTAATATAGCGGTTTTGTAGTTACCCATTTCTTAGGCCTTATAATAAATTTGTTTTTTCTATAAAAAAAAAAAATTATAATGAATGAAATGATCAACAAATTTTCATAAAAACCTAAAAATTAGGAACCTAACTTTTTCATGAGGCTATATTTTTTTTTAGAAAACCAAGGGAAAAAATGTTACAAAAAATGATATCCTCATATTTGAATAACATAGAAAATAGTACGAAAAGAAAATACTAAGGAAAAAAAAGATAAAAATGCCATGATTTTGCTTCTCCCCACCCCCTTTTTTAGGTAGGGAAAGTTTTGTTTTCTTTTTGACTTCTTTTTTTCTCATTTGCATTATACTTCACAAAATGAAAAAGTACTTAAAGATACAAAATTTAGTAAATTAGGTGGGTTTTTTTTGTTCACATTCAATTAACCACTAGTTCAATCATAATGGAGATTACCAAATATTATTAAAAATATATAATTTGGTAAATTGGGTGATTTTTATTTTTTATTTTTTTGGGTTCACATTTGATTGGTCACTAGTTCAATCATATTGGAGATTACCAAGTATTACTAATTTACTTTACATTTGTTATTTTTTACAACTTATTTTAACTCACCACATATACTTTGTAATTGACAGATATGAGACAAGGCTTATTAAGGAAATTATTGATGTCATCCTCAGAGAAATGAATTCTAAGCTCTTACTACCTGTTAGCAAGAACATGGTTGGAATGAATTTTCATTTGGAAAAATTGAAATCATTGATAAAAATTGAGTCAAATGATGTTCGCATGATTGGGATTTATGGACTTGGTGGAATTGGTAAGACCACAATCTCCAAAGTTGTTTATAATAACATCTTCCATCTCTTTGAGAGTAGTATCTTTCTTTCAAATGTGAGAGAAAGATCCCAAGACTACCCAAGTTGGCTTCAATTACAAAAAGAACTTCTTAATAGTGTCATAAAGGGAAAAAATATGGAAATAAATAATATTCATGAGGGGATTAATGTGATAAAACAGAGACTTCGCTCAAAAAGGGTTCTTCTGATTCTTGATGATGTAGATAAATTAGAGCAATTAGAATTCTTAGCTGGAGAGCGTGGTTGGTTTGGTCTTAGAAGTAGAATCATCATAACAACTAGAGATCAACACTTGCTGAAGGAGCATGAAGTGGATGTACCGCCATATGAAGTTAAGGAGTTAGATTACGAGAAATCACTTCAACTTTTTTGTCAACATGCCTTTAAACAAAATACTCCTAAAAAAGATTATGTAGATGTCTCAAATGATGTGGTAGATTATGTTAATGGCCTACCCGTAGCCCTTGAAGTTTTGGGTTCTTCTCTTTTTAGTAAAAGCAAGGCTGAGTGGGAAAGTACATTACAAAAACTAAAAAGAAAACCCAACATGACAGTCCAAAATGTGCTTAAGACAAGCTTTGATGGACTAGATGAGATAGAGAAGGATATATTTCTTGATGTTGCATGCTTCTTCAAAGGATGTAATGAAAAGGATGTTACAAGGCGACTTGACCATGCAAAGGGTGTAATAAGAGTTCTTAGTGACAAGTGTCTAATAACTCTTTCACATAACATCATAAGGATGCATGATTTGGTACAAGAAATGGGTAGAGAAATTGTTCGACATGATCATCCTAAAGAGCCTGGGAAATGGAGTAGATTGTGGGACCTTGAGGATATTTGCCTCATATTGAGAAAAAAAACGGTATGATCTAAATGCATAAACTTAGTTGATCCATAGTATCATTATTTTTATTTAAGTACCTAGATATCTTTATAATTTTGTTAAGGTTTTATATATTTTTCTCTTTACTCATCTTCTTGAACTCTTATGTTTTAGGGGACGGAAGCAATTGAAGGGATATTTTTAGACATGTTTAGATCAAGAGAAATCTCATTCACTGTTGAAGCTTTCCAAAGGATGGAGAGACTTAGATTGCTCAAAGTTTATTGGAGTTGTGATGTTAATGTTAATGATATGGGAAAGGAGTATCAAAAACTCCTCATTCCTAAAGACTTTGAATTTCCGTCATATGATTTAAGATATCTTCACTGGGAAGGATACTCTTTAAAATCCTTACCCTCAAATTTTGAAGGGGAGAACCTCATTGAACTCAACTTGGAGCATAGCAATATAAAACACCTTTGGCAAGGGGAAAAGGTAGTATTACTATTCAATTATATTGTGTCATTCATTTCTATTTTGAAGTTCATGAAAATTTATTTACTAAAACAAAATAATTAATTTCTTTTGTTGCAATGTCTTCAAAAGTTAAAGGTCTTGAATTTATCAAGCTCTCAGCAGCTCACCGACATGCCACGCTTCTCAAATATGTCAAATCTGGAGAAATTGAATATTCAATTTTGAGGAAGTTTAGATAATGTTGACTCATCCATTGGTTTCCTAACGAAGCTTACTTTATTGAATTTGAGTGGGTGCTGAAAGATTAGGAGCTTGCCAAATACCATTCATCGCTTGGTCTCTCTTGAAAGTCTTTATTTAGATGGTACTGCTATTCAAGAATTACCCTTCTCAATACATCATCTCACCCTATTCGTTTTGTTATCTACTAGAAATTGCAAAAATTTGAGAAGTTTTCCAAGAAGTATTTGCAAATTGAAATCTCTTAAATATCTCTATCTCAATGGTTGTTCAAACTTGAAGACTTCTCCAGAAATCACCAAGGATATGAAATGCTTAAAGGCACTTGATTAAAGTGGAACGTGTATAAAAGAGCCTCCATTATCAATTGAATATCTAAATCATCTCACTTCTTTGAGATTGGCGGGTTGCAAAAACTTGGGGAGTCTTCTGTGTGGCATTGGTAGGTTGAAATCGCTTGAAAAACTTTATCTCTATGGTTGTTCAAACTTAGAGACTTTTCCAGAAATCACCAAGGATATGAAATGCTTAAAGGCGCTTGATTTAAGTGGAACATGTATAAAAGAGCTTCCATCATCTATTGAATATCTAAATCATCTCACTTCTTTGAGAATGGTGGAGTGCAAAAGCTTGAGGAGTCTTCCGAGCAACATTCATAGGTTGAAATCCCTTAAATCTCTTTTTCTAAGACGTTGTTGAAACTTGGAGACGTTTCCGGTAATCATGAAGGATATGGAATGCTTAAAGGAGCTTGATTTAAGTAAAGAATGTTTAAAAGAGCTTCCATCATCAATTGAATTTCAAAATTGTCTTACTCTTTTGAGTTTGGTGGAGTGTGAAAACTTGAGAAGTCTTCCAAGCAACATTTGTAGGTTGAAATCCCTTAAATATCATTTTCTAAGAGGTTGTTCAAACTTGGAGACTTTTCTAGAAATCAAGGAGGAAATGGAATGCTTAGAGAAGCTTGATTTAAGTGGAAAGTGTATAAAAGAGCTTCCATCATCAATTGAATATCTAAATCATCTCACTTGTTTAAGATTAGTGGAGTGCAAAAGCTTGAGTCGTCTTCCGAGCAACATTTGTAGGTTGAAATCCCTTAAATCTCTTTTTCTAAAATGTTGTCCAAACTTGGAGACTTTTTCGGAAATCATGGAGGATATACAATGCTTAAAGGAGCTTGATTTAAGTAAAAATATGTGAAAGAGCTTCCATCATCAATTGAATTTCAAAATCATCTCACTTCTTTGCTATTGGTGGAGTGCGAAAACTTGAGAAGTCTTCCAAACAGCATTTGTAGGTTGAAATCCCTTAAATATCTTTTTCTAAGAGGTGGTTCAAATTTGGAGGCTTTTCCGGAAATCATGGAGTATATGGAATGCTTAGAGAAGCTTGATTTAAGTGGAATGTGTATAAAAGAGCTTCCATCATCAATTGAATATCTAAATCATCTCACTTCTTTGAGTTTGGTGGGGTGCAAAAACTTGAAGAGTCTTTCGGGCAGCATTTGTAGGTTAAAATCCCTTAAATCTCTTTCTCTAAGGGGTTGTTCAAACTTGGAGGCTTTTCCGGAGATCATGGAGGATATGAAATGCTTGAAATATCTTGATTTGAGTGGAGCAAGTATAAAAAAGCTTCCATCATCAATTGGATATTTAAATCATCTTACCTCTTTGCGTTTGAGCCACTAAAAAAACTTGAGGAGTCTTCCAAGCAGCATTGGTAGGTTGACATTGCTTACAGAACTCTATCTCAATGGCTGTCCAAACCTAGTCACGGAGGACATGGAAAATTTAATAAATCTTGGCTTCTCAGAAACTCAGAATCTAATGGATGGAGTAACGCCAAGCGATTTATGGTGCCTATCCTCATTGGTAAAATTAGATCTAAGCCAAAACGATATGCGTCACATACCTGCTGCTATTACTCAACTTTGTAATCTGGAACACCTTAATATCAGTCACTGCAACATGCTTGAAGAAATTCCAGAGCTTCCACCAAGTCTAAAAATCGATGCACATGATTGCCCAAGCCTATGAACTTTGTCAAATCCATCCATGGCTCAAGAAAGTAGGAGGTACAATTTTTGTTTAAACATTTTTTCTTTCTCTCTTTTAATTACAAAACACTAGTGAAATAATTGATATTTATTTCAATTTCCTATTTTCTCTGCAATTAATAATTCTCATCTGTAACCACGGTTTTTTTTTCAATACCTCTGGAAAGCCACACCGTTTACATGTTACTTTTAACTGTGCAGCCTCCTTTGGAATGGGGAAGAATTAATCTAGCAAGTAATGGAATTCCAGGGTGGGTACTGCATCAGGAAATGGGAAGCCAGATAAGAATAGAGCTTCCTATGAATTGGTATGAAGATGATGACTTCCTTGGATTTACATTTTTCTTTCTTCATCTGCCAGAATTAATTTTTGATTTATCTTTGAAATTTGATGAAGAAGAATATACTTACGAGGACCTCAGACTGCTATTCAGGACAAGTTCCACTCCGATCAATGGTAGTGAGGATGAAGTGTGGCTGCCTGTACTGTCCTAAGACTGCTATTCGGGACAAGTTCCAGTCCGATCAATATATGCACCTTGAGGCTTCATTTGATATTTTTACTTTTGGTGGCTGGACAAAATCAAAGATTGCGGAGTCCATCTTATATACTCTCAAGATCATCAACAGAATCATATCTCGTTGTTAGATTTTCCTGAGAATTCTGGTGACAGCAGATCAACAATAAAAGATATTAAGAGAAGCCATGACGATGCAGCACATAACCAAGCAAAGGAGCCATACCATAAAAGATTGAGAGAATCTAACACCCATCTCAACCTTTAAACTCCATCACCAGGTACACCACCAAAACTTTCTTTATATTTAACCATCTCAATCTTTAGTTTCTTCATTTAGGTTATATTTGGTTCTAGAAAATATGAAGGAAAGAAAACAAATGGTATGGGACATGATTTTTTTCATTTTTGTTTTTATTATGAAAACTACAAAAGAAAGTCAAATATAATTGAAATTAGTTAGAGACATATTTTTAAATTATCAGAAGAGTTAAATAAGTGAAATGAGTTTGAAATAAGGTATAAAAATAATTTATCGACTTCAAATTTATTTATTATTTTCCTCATTTTTTCATTTTTTCTATTTTTCCTTTCTATTTTTTTCCCTTAAAACTCTCTGGGAGTCGAACATAACTTTAACCTATCATGAACATTTATTAGTAACTCATCTTTTTTTTTTTTTTTGTCTTCATATTTATTTTGTGTTTAAAGCTTATCATTCTATTTTTTTTAAATAGTGTAAATATTGCAAATTAAGATTTTAATCTTGTAGGTGTCATAACCTATGTAGCTAATAAGTCAAAAGTCCTACACTTAATCTTTAGATCTAAATTTTTTGTGAATAATTTTTCTTTTGTGAAACTCTTTTATGAAAAATTAAATAAATTCACTACCATATATTTTGTGAATAAGACATGTGTCTATTAAATTATGGGTGCAATCCCATTTATATTTTATTTTGTAGAATAAAAACAAAATAAAATTTAAAATAAAAAACCAACCTGAAAAAAAAATATATTTTGTGACAAAAAATTTTCATTGTTATAAATCATTTAACAAGTTTTTTGAATCATTGCAAAATGTTACCTAAGAATAACACATTTGAGTGCTTGGATGACCGAATTATACTTAAATTCTCGATCCTCAAAAACACTATGACTTGACCTATTATTTCAGTGCTATTCTAATGGAAATTCATATCCTATCTTGACTATGTGCTTTCATACATTGAATGACTCTTTTCTTATATTTGATAATAGATAGATGGCACTCATAAACACATTTGAGATTGTTTCCAATTAAAGTGCTTTGAGTTAAAGTACTTTTAGTAGCAACGTTTTTGGGAAGAATCATCTATCAAGTGCTTTGCCAAGAAGCAGTAAAAGTGATTTTCACTTTTTCAATGTTAAATGCAATCTAGAATTTTATGTAGGTCTTTTTCTTTCTCTGAAATTAAATGGTTAATACAAAACTCCTTTTAATTTGATATTGTTGGGTTAATTTCAATGACTTCCCTGAGGCTTTGGTTAAATACACTTAACCCCTATTGGTTTGAGGTTTCATCAAATGCCTTTCTTATTCTTATCATTTTATATTTTCACTCACCTCCCCTCTAATTCAAAATAAGAGAGATATTTGATGAATTTTCAAATCAATGGGGACTAATTGTATTTAGTTAAAACCTTGAAGGAGGTGAGTGAAATTAACCCTATATTGTTTAAATTATTCTATCAAATAATATTCCTAGTTTACATTTTTGTTTTTATTTCTTATTTTTTATTTTTGTTTTGTCTTCTGTATAGAAGATTGATAGGTATCATAATCCACATATACTATATTCTTTTACAGAACCATTTCAAAGTTATATTTTCCTTGTAATGTGAACTGAGCTTTATATCTGTATGGACCTGCACAACTGGCTCTTGAAGTGAATATGACTACTTAGGTGTTTAAAGCACTTTATTTTTCTGTCTCTCTCATAACACTTGAGTTGTTACATTTTACTGAAAAAGTTCTTTTAACTTGCTAACCAGGATTTCATGCAGGTCAAGGATAAAATTGATGAGCCAATAGGTGATGCTAAAGGTTTGATATCTAAACTTCTTTAATATGCATTCTCTCCCCAATTTTTAATTTAAAATGACCTCTTCAATCCAATATTTGTTAAGGTTATGCTTAGTTGGTGGGATAAGATGAGACATCTTAGAATATGATTTCTAATGGGATATGATGTCCTTGAATATACATATCTTATAAACATGATATTCTAAGGTAGCATATCCAATGAGATGTATTATATTATATTATGTTTATATTTAATTTATGAAATGAATAAAAAATAATATGAAATATATATTATTTTTAATGTTTAAAATAAAAATTATATCATATTCCAATATTTTCTATTTTTAAAAAATGAAATTCCTCTTATGTTTAACAATATTCATGATTAAAATATTTAAACTTAACAAATAAAAAAAAATTCTATATTATATTATTTAATATATAAAAAAGAATTACTTATATATCATATATTAATATTATTTTATAAATATTTTTTTTAGTTTTTATTTTTTAACTATAAATTTAATTTATAATAAGAAAAATTTTATTTTGCAAAATGAGTATATAAAAAAATAAAAAATTAATAAAAAAATTATGATACATGAGATATGCATATCTCATATCTTAATATGGTATTAACATATTCTATGTAGAAAGGATAAAAAAAGAGGGTGAATAATATATCTCCCTATTTATCCTATCTCATGTTTGGTTGAATATAAGATAAGTGAGAAGATAATTTATTCTATCCTATCTCATGTTTGGTTGAGGCATTTTTCCCAAATGAGGCGTTCGAAGCTTAAGCCTTGAGGTGAAACAAGGCGTAAGCCTCTAATTAAAGAAAACATTAATAAATAATAATAAAGAAGAAAATAAAAAAATCTCAAAAAATAAAAAAATAAATAAAAATTAAACAAAATTTGAACAATAAGAAAACCATACAATTCATAATAATCAAATTAATTATTTCTCATCATCAATAGTTTCTAATTTAATTCCTCTTTCTTTCTTTTATAGTCCAACTCTCTCTCATGGCTTTATCAAATTTTCTTCAACACTAACATCACAATTACAAGGATCATCTAGGGAATAATAATCATATCCAATTGTTGTATTATCCTCCACATCAATGTTAATATATAAGCATTTTTCTTCTTCATCCATTAGTTATAATGGACTTTCTTCTTCCTAATCCTTTTATTCTCTCTCCATTTAAAGGATTAATTGGTTGCTAACCAAGCTCTTACTTTATAAAACATTTAATCCTAATCTTTTCTTTTTAAGGCAAAATTGGACATACATTAACAACACTTAAGAAAAGAGCACACTAGAGTATACATGATTGATGTATACAATAAACACCAGGCAAGTAAAAAAAAATAAAAAATGAAAACAAAAAACAAGCCCCTTCTCTTTACTTGGAGATAAGTCAATCAATAAATCTTATCACGATCATCTATGTACCCTTTAAACCTAGTCTTAAACTCGAGAAAAAAATATAAATGTATTCCAAAACCTAACAAACGCACAATTCATTAAATCTATCGAATATTGAGGCTTGAACATCTTGTAAAACATGTAAAAAAGCTTTAAACCCATTAAAATCCTTTGAATATTTGTGGCTTAAGCCTCTATAGCTTTGAGGTTGTAAGCCTTAACTAGGTGAGGCTTAAGCCTCAATTACCTTATGTTGAGGCTATAGCCTCAAGGCTAATTTGCATAGCCTTGCCTTGAGGTAAGAGTCGAGCCGTAAGTCTCAATAGCCTTTTAAATCACTATACTCAAGAATATTGTTGTTAATAGGTGTGACACTGTAGCTTGAGTTTAGGATAGTGCATGGATAAAAAGAACATTGAGGAGGAACATAAAGTTGTCTTATCTGATAAAGCAGGACAAGTTGATTATTTACACTCTCTATAGGGCTAAATTGGTAAATCAATTAAAGGTATATGTGTTTACTTGCTTAACTAGACAAATTTTTATAAAATTAAAGAAGGAAAAATGGTTGGATTCCCAAAACAGAGGTCTTAAATAAACAAATGTTTTTCAAATTGATCTAACACTATTCTTGGTAATGACTGAAAAATTATTATTGTAAATAAATGAAAATTGAAATAGTAAGCTATACTAAGTTTAAATTCATCGATTTCTCCAATTTTAATGTGTTCATATTAAAAATGACATTGGTGCACACTTGTTAATTTGCCTTTCCCTATGGAATATGTCCCACTGATCCATGGTTAAATGTTCTTGTTGTGCTAAACACAAGGTACAATTGGAGCTTTGTCCATAAAAAAATGCTAAACACTTCTATGATCTTAGAATTCTTCAAAGGCCGGGGAAAAAAAAAAGCTTTGGAATGCATTTGATGAACATTTGGAGACATTGAAAAGGTAAATTAATTTTTATAAGATGGTTAACAGTATAATAGATGTTCAATAAACTTGATAGACTTGAGATATAATTTGAGTAACCTACACAGTGTTTTTGTGAAAACCATGTTGGGCTTGATAGTATCTTGATCTGATGCTATACATATGTTGATTGAAGTAATACATACATAGAGTAACCTTTCTATCATTATTTGGTTCTTAATGTTGATAATTGAGTCTGAAATATATTAGATGTGTTAAATTTTGTTATTCAAATAATGCTTCGGTCCTTAATGCAGATAAGGGTACCACATTCAAACTTGATGCAATTAGCATATGGACAAGGCAACAATGGAAATCTCTTATCCTCATCCTTTTGGTGTTGGCCATCAATTATATGAGTTTGTCATTCATTTGTTTAAATTCTTATTAGAAATATAGTACCAAAGCATCAACCAGTTCATATTTGAGGTACTATCCTCTACAAGTTTTTCCACAAGGAGTGGTTAATAACAATTTTACCTTGGCTCCTGGTTTCACTTTATAAGAGTAACACCTACAACTGCACATAACATACTCAACAATGTCAACCATTTATCTAACATTCTCACCAAGCCATCGATACTCGACATGGGCCTACTAGATCTTTTACATAAAAATAAGGGTAAAGAAGAAATTTATCCATCTCTAAATGTGTACCCAATGGATTATATGATCCATATTGATGCAATGCAGCTAGATGAACTAGTAAATTTATTCCTCCTTAAGTCAACATATTTTATTGTCTAGGAGGAATTATGCTTACTTTTGTTTAATACAAGTATTCGTGGTCCAAATCAACTACTAAATCCCTTCATGGATAGTATTCCCTTCCGGTATTACAAACCGATGCATCAAATTCTTTTAAGTTCACTTCGAAACCTCTTGCTTTTCTACTATCTCGTGTAAGCTGAAACTAATCAACAATTCAAATCTTACTCAGCTTGAACTAGATCTTATATAGCTTTCATCACATTTCTCATAATTGTTGTTAATATCTCAGTGCAATCTCCAATGCTATGATAACAATATATTACATATAGCCTCTGTCTTTTGCCAGGATTGTGGCTAGCACTATAATTGCTATTAGAAGAAGCCATGTGGGTTAGAGTTTCAAGGAGTTCCTTTTGTCTTGTTTCTACATCAAGCTCCCCATTAATCTTGAAGTCTCCATCAAGAGAAAACTTTAAAGGAAGGTCTTCTACATCCCTTAGGGAGTCACTCATGGGTTCTTCAATAGTTGGCATGATCCCAAGATGGGTGTTGGGGTGGCAGTTCTAGTGGTGCTCAACATGGGTAAGTAGTTACATTACAAGAGCATTTTTATGATATGTTCTAATTGTGAAAACTCATGGATGTTCTTTAGCCCATTTTACGACACTAAATCATAAGTTATTGATAGCAAGGAGCTTTAGAAGGGCATTTGCTACACTTTTTTGGTCATGTGGGTCAACAAGGTGTTAGCTGTTAAGTGACAGGAATAATTGGGAGTTCCTTGTTAGATAAAAAAAAGTAGGCCTACAGAAAAAACAATTGAAAGTCTAATGTATAAATACTTATGAAGATGGGCTAGGATCTAAGTAGGCATAATCCACAGGGCATGCTAGGTCAACACGTAACCATAATAGAAAAAAATTTACTTTGATAATATCCACAAGTCCTCTATTTTCTGTAGCATCAATAGGTAAACCATTATCTATAAAAAAAAAGGGGGTAAACCATAAACATCTACCTATAAGGCAATAAATGGATTAGATTAGGACGAAATTGCTCCACAAGAGCATGGTGATAAAAACCCACTTCAAGAGGCAATCCACGACAGAAGTGGTAATGTTGGAAGTTTTTATGTCACAATAAAAAGAGCAAACAAAAAGGTTTAGGTGTGGAAAGCCATAAGTAGGGACCCAGGTTGATTAATTGTGGGTCTTGCTATCAACATGAAGCAGCTTAATTGGGCCATTGATATGTAGAGATGATGGGACTAATGTTTTCTGTTATCTTTTTCATCAATAATATAAATTTTGGCAAGCCGTGATCAGTATGAATTGTTAGATCAACTCATCGCAGCTTCGCACTAAGCCTTAGTCATCTAGAATCACAATGTAAACAAAGGCTCATGCCCACTAATCTTTGGTGATGGTACATCGTGTGTTGAATATTTTGTAGGGGTTATGAAATTCACCTTGGTTTTAGTAGCCAACATATGCATCCTAGGAGCTTTGAACTATGATGCTTGGGATAAGGCACATGACCACACAGGTCACACTTCTCTATGAACTTGAGCACTATTGTAAGGACAACCGAGCTGCTGTTAGACATTTTTTCTATGTTATCTTTGTTCCCTAAAATCAATGTCAGCAAAAATAAGACCAAATCAACAAGAAATTCAGCTTAGAATCAATGTTAAAGTTGCATTTGGTTTTCTGTTTGGATCATGACAAAGTGCCTTGAAATGCAACTTTTTACAAGGTTGACTATCTCTTGGAGTTATTAAGACTCCCCAAAAAAGCTGAGTTGAGTGGTGACTGTTGGTTCTCTTAAAGCCAGTAACAAAATTGAAACTCAAAACAAACACAGAGGATTTTTGCGATGCTTAAAACTTACTTGCATCATTTTCTGGTTTTTCTCATTATATAAGCAAATACAAAATCATAACTGCACCACTAACATTACAGCCCACGTTTTCTAAAAATAAAACTGCTCAAAAATAAATGCTACCCTAATTTTAGTAACTGCTGAACCTAACTCCTAACTGCCTAACAATATGCATAACGTGCAAGCCATACATAGACAACTCCTGGAGACAACTAGATTAACTCATCAATCTCCTCCTTAAGCTTGTTGTCCTCCACTGACGATCCGCACACCAATTTTCTCTCTCATCTCCAAAAACTTCAATCTTGCAAGTGACTTTGTCAGAATATCAGCACGCTGATCTTCTGTGCAAACATGTTGAATTTCAATCATTCCTGATTTAACACAATCTCTAATGTAGTGGAATCGGGTATCGATGTGTTTGCTCCTCTCATGGTAAACCGAATTCTTGCTTAACGCAATTGCGGACTGATTATCAATCTTCAGAAACACTTTCTTAACCTCGGTTTTTAACAACTCTGCCAACAATCGTCCCAGCCATACTCTTTGACATGCTGCTGCACAGGCAGCGATATACTCTGCTTCACAGGAAGATAACGCAACCACTTTTTGTTTTTGTGAACACCAACTAATAGGATTTGACCCAAGGAAAAATATTAAACCTGAGGTGCTTTTCCTATCATTAGTATCACCAGCTAGATCACTATCAGAGTAGCCGATCAGCTTCAAGCTTCCTTCCTTCTTTTCATAAACGCAACCGAGGTTTAAAGTTCCTTTCACGTACCGCAGTATGTGCTTCACCGCGGCCATGTGCTCCGTTGTGGGCTTCTCCATGTATCTACTCACCATGCCGACAGAGAATGCCAAATCTGGGCGCGTGTGCAGTATGTATCTTAAGCTGCCAACAATACTTCGGTACAGAGTTGTGTCTACAGGTGGACTTGTGCTTTCCTTGCTCAGTTTCAGACGAGGTTCCATCGGGATTTGCGAAGGGTTGCAATCTTTCATGCCGCATTTATCTAAAACCTTCCTTGCATATGCCGACTGGTTGAGTGTAATCCTTTGAGAATTCTGACAGACTTCAATTCCCAGATAGTAACTTAGTAACCCAAGGTCACTCATGCTAAACAATTTTTCCATCTGTGATTTGAACTTGTCTATGTCTTGAATATACTCTCCAGTGATGATTAAATCATCCACGTAGACTCCAACAATTAAATTCCCTTTACCTTGATTTCTCATGTACACGGCATGTTCTAAAGAACACCTCTCAAAACCGAGTGTCCTCAATGACTTTTCCAGTTTTGAGTTCCAGGCTCTAGGTGCTTGTCGCAAACCGTACAATGCCTTGTGCAGTTTCAATACCTTGTGCTCTTCTCCTTTTATTTCAAATCCCGGCGGTTGAATTACATACACTTCTTCTTCCAACTCACCGTTGAGGAAGGCTGACTTTACATCCATATGATGCACCTCCCATCCTTCATGTGCCGCAATAGAGATCAGCAAACGTATCGTCTCTAGCCGAGCAACAGGGGCAAAAACTTCATCAAAGTCTATGCCTTGTCGCTGAACGTACCCCTCTGCCACTAGTCTCGCCTTGTGCTTCACGATTCTGCCTTGAGTGTCCTTCTTTAGTTTGTAAACCCACTTTAGACCTATAGGTTTGTGGCTGTCGGGTAATGGGACGAGCTTCCAAGTTTCATTCCTTCGAATGGAAGAAATTTCCTCCTCCATTGCTTTTCTCCACATCGGGTCTGCCTTAGCTTCTTCGAGAGTTGATGGCTCCTCCTCTCCTAGCAAACACAGTCCCGAATACTCCAGTTTTATTGGGAAGGTTTTATCATAAAGGCTTTTGATGTCACGCTTACCCCGTGGTCCTTCTGATGAACTCTCATCAGATGTTGTGGGCTGCACTCCTTCTGTTGAGGCCGCACCTTCAAAAACATCAAAAGTTGCATCTGGAGTGTGTGGTGTCAATGAATCGGGGTCTGAAACAGATGTTCTGGATCTCATGTTCATCACTGGTGAAGCATACTGGTATCGGTTACCAGTTTGTTCCTGTGTCGGTTGTGGGAAATTCATACCAGAATCGCTGACCGCTACTTTATCTTCCTGATTTGTCGTATCAGATGCGCCTGCTATGGTAAAATAGTGTGCTGTAAGAGTGTTCCCTGTTGATCCTGTACCTGTTACTGGAGAGTTGCTCCACTCCCACTTCTTCTCCTCCTCGAACACTGCATCTCGTGTCACCACAACTCGTCTTGTCGCTGGATCGAACATTCGATAGCCTTTCGTATTCATATCATAACCAATGAACACCATTTGCTTGCTACGATCAGCCAACTTCGGAATGTGCGGTGTAACTACTTTTACATGTGCAAGGCATCCGAAAATACGAAAATGATCGACACTTGGCTTGCGGTCATAGTATGCTTCATAGGGAGTTTTGCCGACGACGCTCTTTGTTGGTGCTCTATTTAAGAGATATACGGCAGTTGATACCGCTTCTCCCCAAAATCCACCTGGGACTCCCATGCTTTTCAACAAGCTCCTTGCCATGCCGACCACCGTCTGATTTCTTCGTTCAACAACTCTGTTCTGCTGAGGAGAATAAGGCGCTGTGAGATAACGCTTAATTCCCAACAGCTCACAGTAAGTCTCGAACTCATTTGAGGTGAATTCGCCGCCACGATCCGTGCGCAAAGCTTTCAGCTTACTGTTTTTCTCCATTTCGGCTGCAGCTTTGACCTTCTTAAATGCCTCAAATGCTTCGTCTTTGTCTCGGATCAGCACCTGCCACATAAATCTTGTACAATCGTCAACCAACAACAAGAAATAGCGCTTCCCTCCGTGAGTAGCAGGGGTGATTGGGCCGCATAAATCTCCATGCCACAGGTCAAGAGGTGATTCTGCTCGGAAGTTTGCCACTGCCGGAAAAGGATTTCGGTGTTGCTTTCCAATCAAACAACCATCACAGATGCGGTCCTCATGCTCGATTATGGGCAAGCCGTGCACCATCTGTTTCTGACTTAGAGACTTCAAGGCATGAAAATTCACATGCCCGTATCTTGCATGCCATCGCCACGCTTCTTCTTTGCTCCTTACCAGAAAGCATTCGGGTAGAGCTGGTGCTATGTTAAACATATATAACCGGTTGCTTGACCTGTTCACTTTTGCTAGTAGCCTTTGTGATCTGTCCAAAATAGTCATAACACCTCCTTCAACCACAACCTTGCATCCGTTCTCATCTAACTGGCCAAGGCTTATTATGTTGCTCTTCAACATCGGGATGTAGTAGACATTAGTAAGTATTCGATGTTCACCTGTGACGCCTTCAAACAAAACCGAACCTCTTCCTTGGATTTTTACAGCCGAGCCATCCCCAAATTTGACTGACCCTTTAATGGTCGTGTCAATTTCAGCAAATTTTTCGATACAACCGGTCATGTGGTTACTTGCGCCGGTATCTAAATACCAAGCCTTCTCTCGGGTGCTTTTAATCTTTGGCACCACCTTGTCTTCGTGCAGTAACACATGCTCATTCTGTATTGCGTGGCTGAGAACACAAGTTTCGGCCATCAGCAGTGCCGGTTCATCATCGGTTTGTGTTGTAACAAGATTGGCCCTCTCTCTTCGGTTTGGCTTGGGACAATCTTTTGCGAAGTGTCCATATTCATTACAATTGAAACACTTAACCTTGGATTTGTCGAAGTTGCGTGGCTTTCGGTCTTCGTTAGTGCGTTCACCATTTCCTCGACCTCCACCATATCCACGCCCACGACCACGTCCTCTCCCGTGACGTCCTCCTCTTTTGTTGTTGCTGAAACCTTCATCTCTCTTTGCCTTTGGGATTCTTGCCTCCCACTCGGCCTGGGTAACGAGTAACTGTTCTCCACTGCCCTTTGAGTGCAGTCGCCCTTTAAGTCCTTCCTCGAAGGTTTTGAGACGGCCAACCGCCTCTGAAACCGACATGTTCTCAATATCGCCAAACTGCTCGATCGTTCCGATAATTTGGAGAAATCTATCTGGAACTGCACTGAACAGTTTTTCAACAACTTCGCTGTCGTCGAGCTTCGTGCCCAGCGAACGGATCTCACCCACCAGAGTGGTAAGCTTCATGGAAAACTCGTTTATTGTTTCTGAATCCTCCATGTGTAACTTGTTCAGTTGCCGTTTCAGCACCTGTACGCGTGCCTTCTTGACGCGATCTTCACCAACTCGCATCTCCCTGAGTGCGTCCCAAGCCTCCTTGGCCGTCTGCTTCTCCGCGATTGCCATCATCACATCATCTGGCACAGCTTGAGAAATGGCCACCATGGCGCCTTGATCTTTGTCAGCGTCTGTGTCTCCACCTTCGATCACTGACCATACTCCTAGCGAACGCAAGATTATCTTCATCTTGACAGCCCATATGCCGTAGTTCGTTTCGCTTAACGTTGGATATTGGATCGGGATTGAGGCTCCTCTTGCCGTCGGTTTGACGACTGCAAGCGTCTTAGATGGATCTCCTTCGTCACCGGCCATTGCTTTGACAACTTGGCTCTGATACCAAATGTTGGTTCTCTTAAAGCCAGTAACAAAATTGAAACTCAAAACAAACACAGAGGATTTTTGCGATGCTTAAAACTTACTTGCATCATTTTCTGGTTTTTCTCATTATATAAGCAAATACAAAATCATAACTGCACCACTAACATTACAGCCCACGTTTTCTAAAAATAAAACTGCTCAAAAATAAATGCTACCCTAATTTTAGTAACTGCTGAACCTAACTCCTAACTGCCTAACAATATGCATAACGTGCAAGCCATACATAGACAACTCCTGGAGACAACTAGATTAACTCATCAATGACATTATTCTTAGTATCAAGACAAGACAGTGCAAGTATCATTGTCACCTTCTAAAGCTTACATTGTAACATAAATGAAGTAACTCAACACTAGGGAAATTTAATACTACTTGGTTTACTTAGATCTATGATTTTGATATTGCTGGAGTCACTTCCTCTAATGTTTGTGGCTGGTCAGAAATGATTGTAGTGTGGGAAAGTAAGTTATACTTGGCAACAATGAATACTTTCTTTTCTTTTCAAGTTCGTGAATTGATCTTGTTATTATTTCTATTCATTCCATTAGGTTATTGTGGTTCTTTCATGTTGTTTTCTTTATATTTCTCCTGTAGTAATGAAATACATATTTTTTTTTCTACTAGTGTGCTGCCGAAAGCATATATGAATGGTGGTGTATGCTTGCAAACAAATGCTTCGTCACCCCAGAAGCCTTCAACTAATCTCTCTCCTTGTGTCTAGTGAAAGGGTGCAAAACCTATTTCCACAAAGGATGATGGAGTCTCTACTATACCAGCAATTGATGCACCAATGCATGTAATATTTATCAAGCTTTCTTCTTCAAATCTATGTTTTGTACTTTTCTTTTGACTTGGATAATTGGATCTACTAAATCCTATTTGTTAGAATACACCTATTTGCTGCAATGTTAGGCTAGATTCTCCCCAAAGACACTATGACTTGACCTATTATATCAGTGATGGTAATGGCAATTTTTATGATGTTCTATCTATGTACTTTCATGCATTCAATGACTCTTTTCTTATTTTTGATAATAGATAGATGACACTCTTAGAACATGTTTGGGATTGTTTCCATTTGAAGTGGTTTGAGTTAAAGCACTTTAAAGAAAAACATTTTTGAGAAGAATTAGCTGTTAAATCCTTTTCTAGGCAATGACTCTTCACCTTTTTTAAAAAATGTTTTTTAAATTTTACCAAGATTTAAAAGTACGGTGGATAATGATTTTAAGAAGTGTTTTTAGTCTTTTTATCACTTGAAATTTTTTAATTTTCAAATATTATAGAGACAAGAAACACTTTTTAGAATCACTGTCAAACACATTCTTAATTTTATACCAAAAAAGCTTTTACTAAAAGCAATACCAAATTAGCTTTTTTTTTCTTTCATTGACAAGGAGCTAAGAGGTGCCTTGACATAATGGCAAAACAATAGAACATAGAATTTTGGTTCATTTAAGGCCAAAGATGACCAACAAACGATTCGTAGCATCAATAGAAGCCAAGTTTTTGGGCTACAAATTGGGATAATCTAAGTACCTAGACTCGATCCATATGCTAAACATGCATACTACATAAACAATAAATGTTACCCTTAAAATTGCCTTCTCATTGTTTTTCTCCTTTTTAAAATTTTTTGTTCACTCGATAGTGAAACCCTCATATGGCCTAAAAAATATTCAAATATTTTGCATGGTATAAAATGTTGTTTTAGAAAAGAATTATTTTAATGAAAAATTATAACCTTATTTGCAAACTATACATTGATTTTAATATTTTATAGTGACAATAAAAAGACAAACAAAAGTTGAAAAAAAATATAAGAAAGAGTGTGGTTACATAAATCTTGATAGAATAAAGCTTATTTTAAGTTATTGTATTTTTATTTTTTTTTAGTTTTTGATTTTCACTTTTAATTTTGATTCTTAACATTTCATCAAACTTCAAATTAGTCGGTGGTATTGCTTTGTTGTATGAGGTAGTTATACAATTTTTCATTTCAATTTTAGAAGTTGTTTTTGTAACTTTGATATTTTTATTCGATTGTCTAAGGTAAAAATAATTTTAAAAATTCTAAAGGAAATTAAAGAAAATGGGAGAAATTTTTTTAAGCATTTCCCTCTCTTTTCTCAATATTTTTTTTTTCTCTAGGTACTTTCCATCACATAGTCTTACTCTTAATAACATTCTTTAGTTTTTGTTACTATTTTTAGTTTGTAAAATTTATAATTTTGGATAATAATATACGCAATACTTGAAAATATATTTAACATTTATTATTTCATGCTCTACAAGTAGAATTTGCAAATAAGAGTTAGGCTTTTAAAGGAAAAGGTAGCCCAACTTGATGGACTGTAGATTCATTATCTAGATCAATTGGATCAAGCGTACTTAGCCCATAAAGGTTGTGGTAATTGGAGCTAACGCCATTCATTTGGGCTTGATTCTTTAAACATGTTCATGTGGGCTCAATCATTTTTCTCTAGCCCATGATGATATGGGTAAATACCTATCCTTTGGGTAATGCTTTTATACGAAAGAATACAAAACTTTTTAATAGTAGCATTATTATTATTATTATTATTATTTGTAAATCTTGGTTTATCAGAAACTCAGAATTAATGGATGGAGTAACGCCAAGTGATTTATGGTGCCTATCCTCATTGGTAGTTTTAAATCTAAGCCGAAATGATATGCGTCATATACCTGCTGCTATTACTCAACTTTGTAATCTGAAATTCCTTAATATCAGTCACTGCAACATGCTTGAAGAAATTCCAGAGCTTCCATCAAGTCTAAGAGAAACCGATGCACATGATAGCGCAAGCCTGGGAAATCTGTCAAATCCGTCCACTCTCTGGTCTTCTCTCCTCAAATGGCTCAAGAAAGTTGAGGTATAATTTTTGTTTAAACTTTTTGTTTTTTTCAATACCTCATGAAAGCCACACCATTTACATGTTACTTTTAACTGTGCAGCCTCCTTCGCAATGGAAGTCAAGGAATTCCAGGAAATGGGACGACAAATAAGAATAGAGTTCCCTATGAATTGGTATGAAGATGACCAGTTCCTCGGATTTGCGTTTTTCTTTCTTCATCCACTAAAATCACATTTAGGTTTATTTTCAAATTTGATGAAGAAGAATATTCTTACAAGAGAGTATATAGTCCTTTTTGTGCATGCAATGAGATTAATGGTAATGAGGATAAACTGAGCCTGGTGGACTATCCTAAGACTACTATTCGAGACAAGTTCCACTCCAATCAATATATGGACCTTGAGGTTTCATTTTTTGGTTCTAATTTTGGTAGCCAGAATAAAACCAAAAGTTGCGGGGTCCATCTTATATACTCTCAAGATCATCAACAGAATCATAA
This sequence comes from Vitis cinerea var. helleri x Vitis riparia, assembly GCA_946000715.1. Lineage (NCBI taxonomy): Eukaryota > Viridiplantae > Streptophyta > Magnoliopsida > Vitales > Vitaceae > Vitis > Vitis cinerea var. helleri x Vitis riparia. Next base: position 17,873,080 of record OX253993.1, on the reverse strand, counting down.
CTCGTTAGATTTTCCTGAGAATTCTGGTGACAACAGATCAACAGCAAAGGACATTAAAAGAAGCCATGATGATGCAGCACATAACCAAGCAGAGGAGCCATACCATAAAAGATTGAGAGAATCTAACACCCATCTCAAGCTTTAAACTCAATCACCAGGTACATCACCAAAACTCTTTCTTTATATTCAACTATCTCTATCTTCAGCTTGTTTTTTGGCTTAGGTTTGGCTCTCGGAGAATTTGAGGGGAAATGTAAGGTGAAAGAAAATAGAGAGGAAAAGTAGGAGGAAAAAAAAAAGTGAAGGAAAAAAAATAGATTTAAAATCAATAAATTATTGTTATTTGTTATTTCAAACTCATTTCACTAATTTTTATTTATCAACATAAAAATTAAATAATTTAAAAATGCATAAGTTTTTTTACTAATTTTAATTATATTTGACTTTCTTTGATGTTTTCCAAGAGATAATTAAATATGAGAAAATCATTTTCCTTGACATTTTCTTTCTGTCCTTCATACTATCAAGGAAAATGATTTTCTCACTTTTGTTTTTATTATGAAAACTACAAAAGAAAATCAAATATATTTCAAATTAGTTAGAGATGTATGATTTTCTAATTATTTAATTTTGACAAAAGAGTTAAATAAGTGAAATGAATTTTAAATACGATATAAAAATAATTTATTAACTTTAAATTTTTTTTTTAGTTTCTTTCATTTTTTTTCTTTTCTTCTACTTCTGCTTTCTATTTTTTTCCCTTATATTTTTCCTCAAACTTTTCAAGAATCAAACATAACTTTAAGTTATCATGAAAAATTATTAATAACTCATCTTTCTTTTGTCTTCTTAGTTATTTCATGATTAAAGCATATCATTATCATATGTGTGGTCTATGTGATACTATATATGAGGGAAAGAGCTTTTGATCTTTAAGTTTGTGATGCATTTTACTAAAATAATTAGTAGTCAGTGTCATGCCCCAAAACCCACTCCAAGGGCATGATGATCATTTCATACCTCAAGCCCAAAGGCTTAAAGTAGAAACGATACAAACATTCGTATTGTAATTGAAAATTTACCAATTACCAAATTTATATTCAGAGTAGTAGGACAAAATTCTAAAATCCCTAAGTATCAACTTTAAAAAATAAGCTAATACATCAACCAAAGTGTTATTATCCAAATAACTCCAAACTCAAAATAATTCAAACGAAAATTAAGTTTTAACATCTAAACAATGTCCAAAATAAAAAGAGTTTAAATAAATGTCCTAATAAAACCAAATTTCCCTCCTAACAGTCACTTCTCGCCCAAACTAAGGTTACCTAAAAGATTATCAACAAAGAGTGATGAGCTCAAAGCCTAATAAGGAACATTAATACAGTTTCATGGATCAAACATTTTCAATCATGCTTGCAAATAGGAAATATAACATATATTTATTTTCATAAAACTTTTGAAATCAAAATACTAATATATTCAAACTTTTCAACAAAACTTTCTCATATTCATTTCAAAACAATTTCTCATTAAAACCAAATCAAATACATTCAAAATATCTTTACTCTGGTTATTAAATAACAAATGGTGCCCAATTAGGTCAGACTTCACAAATGAGTGACTAGTTTCAAATTTGTTCCCTTTAAGGTGAATAAAACCAAAAGTCAACAATTATAACCTGTTGACTAAGGTCATAAGGTCAACTATTATAACCCATTGACTAGGACCATAGAAATATCAACTATTATAACCCGTTAATTGGGGCCAGATATGTCAACAATTATAACCCATTGACAAGTGTCATAGAAATGTCAACAATTATAACCCGTTAATTAGGACCATAGAAACCAGAGTCAAACACTTCATTTCATTAATTCAAACTAACAAAAAAATATATCATATCTTCTCAATTTTTCATTTTTCATAAACAAAGAAAATTCTCAAATGTACTTCCCATACAAAACACATATTTGATTCATGCAAAAAGATAAAAATAATATTTTTACACATTTCAAAATACAATATAAAATGAATTTTTTTATAAAAATCTACATTAATTTCTCTTATCTTGAAGAAGCACTCAAAAACTTGAAGTATTAAGCTTGACGAATTTACTCATCACCTAACATAATATCATACACCACATTTATTATTGATTATTTATCTAGAGATATAAATTTGACATTCCTAAAAATATTTTATTTAGTTTTAGTAATTCTAATTAATTTCCTAGATTAAAATTATTATCATTAATATTATTTTCAACTTCCTAATCAATAATAAATTAATTTAGTGAGTTTCCAAATTTTTATAAAAATTCATATTCTTTTCTAATTTTACCCTAACTATATATTTTTTTATACACTTAAATTAAATTAAAACTTACACCAAAAACTATTATTATTATTATTATTATTATTATTATTATTATTATTAGACTAATACCTTTTTCTTTTCCACTTTTTAGCACTTGATTTTTATTTTTTAAAATTTTTTTGTTGCCCCAACATAGTGCCTCAAATCCTAAATCTAGAAACATACAATTCTTTTTCTTCTTCTTATTTTCCAATCCCTTAAGCCACATATAATCATATATTTATTTACTCATTTAATTTTTAAAATTTTATTGTTTAGATCTATTCATCTAAAAAAAAATCGAATTTCCCTATTTTCATCAATGAAACAACCTATATTCATGATTTCAATATTTTGATCTTAAAATAAATTAAATAAACTAACCCTAATCTAAATTAAATTTTCTAAAGAATATCTAATGTGTTCAAAACTAACTAATGAATATAATATATTAATCTTGGATTAGAATCTTACCTAGAAAAATCTAAACTTCAAATTCTAGATCTCCAAACCTTTAACCCTACATTCTCCAATTATCTGATTTTTGGTTAATAAAGTTTTCTGAATAAAGAAGATAAGAGGAAAATCTAATTTATACCTAGGATTTTTAATTTTAAAATGATTATTTTACCTTTAATGAGTTCAATTAATTAATTAATTAATTAATTTGTAGTTTACTATTTTACCCCTAAAGTTTATTCTGGGGTCTTACAGTTAACCGTTAGCTGTTAGTAGTTTCTATTGCCATTATCTACATGGACCTTACCCTTTTAACACATTAAAATAAAGGATCTTTCCCTTTTAACCTATATATTCACTCATCCCAAAATTTTGAGACTTTTTAAAACGAGGACATTGCTAAAACACCATGTATTTATTTTTATGCATGCTTATCATATCCAAACTAGCCAAAGGTAGGACATGAGTGAACCTATTCCAATATACAAGACCAATTTATATTTCTTTCTTCATTGAGCAAAACAATGTATGAAAATTTGAATTGGTCAATTGTATTGATTTTACGAACCGATAATTATGTGGTCCAAATTGCAAACTAGGATATCTTAATGTTGCTTTTACATATGATGCATGTATGAAATATACCTATCATGTTCTACACAAGTAGTATTGTTTTAAAAGGGTAGGTGTTGAGGCATTTTTCCCAAATGAGGCAATCAAGGCTTAAGCCTTGAGGCGAAACAAGGTGTAAGCCCCTAATTAAAGAAAACAATAATAAATAATAATGAAGAAGAAGAGATTTTTTTTTTCAAAAAATAAAAAATTAAATGAAAATTGAACAATAAGAAAATCATACAATTCATAATAATCAAATTAATTGTTTGTCATCATCAATAGTTTCTAATTTAATTCCTTTCTTTCTTTTATAATCCAACTCTCTCTCTCATGGCTTTCTCAAATTTTCTTTAACACTAGCATCACAATCACAAGTAAGGATCATCCAGGGAATCATAATCATATCCCATTGTTATATTATCCTCCACATTAATGTTAATATATAAGCATTCTTCTTCTTCATTCATTAGTTATAATGGTCTTTCTTCTTTTGAATCCCTTTATTTCCTCTCCATTTAGAGGATTAATTGGTTGCTAACTAAGCTCTTACTTCATAAAATGTTTAATCCTAGTCTTTTCTTTTGAAGGTAAAATAGGATATATATTAACAACACTTAAGAAAAAAAGCACACTAGAGTATACATGATGTATACAATAAACACCATTAGGCAAGCAAAAAAAAAAATGAAAACAAAAAATAAGCTCCTTCTCCTTACTTGGAGCTAAGTCAATCAATAAATCTTATCATAATCATTGAATGATCATCTATGTGCTCATTAACCCTAGTCGTAAACTCAAGAAAAAAAAATAATGTATAACAAAACCTAACAAAAGCACAATTCATTAAATCTATTGAATATTGAGGCATGAACATCTTATAAAATATGTCAAAAAGCTCTAAACCCATTAAAATCCTTTGAATATTTGTGGCTTAAGCCTCTAAAGCTTTGAGGATATAAGCCTCAACTAGGTGAGGCTTAAGCCTCAATCACCCTATGTTGAGGCTTAAGCCTCAATTACCCTATGTTGAGGCTATAGCCTCAAGGCTAATTTGCATAGCCTTGCCTTGAGGCAAGCGTCAAGGCATAAGCCTTAATAGCCTTTTAAATCACTTTACACAAGAATATTATTGTTAATGAGTGTGTAACTATAGCTTGAATTTAGGATAGTGGATCAAAAGAACGTGGAAGAGGAACACAAAGTTGTCTTCTCTAGTAAAGCAGGAGAAGTGGACTATTTGCACTCTCTATAGGGCCAAATTGGGAAATCAATTAAAGGTAAATGTATTTTCTTGCTTGGAATGCATTTGATAAACATTTGGAGACATTGAAAAGGTAAATTTTTATAAGGTGGTCAACAGTATAATAGATGCCCAACAAACTTGATAGACTTGAGAGATAATTTCAGTAACCAGCATAGTGTTTTTGTGAAAACCATGTTGGGCTTGATAGTGTCTTTATTTGATGCTATACATATGTTGATTGAAGTAATACATATATAGAGTTACCTTTCCATCATTATTTGGTTCTTAACACTGATAATTGAGTCTAAAATATATTAGATGTGCTAAATTTTGTGATTTAGATAATGCTTGGGCCCTTAATGCAAATAAGGGTACCACATTCAAACTTGATGCAATTAGCATATGGACAAGGCAACAACGGAAACCTCTCATCCGCATCCCTTTGCTGTAGGCCATCAATTTTGTGAATTTGTCATTCATTTGTTTAAATTCTTATTAGAAATATAGTACCAGAGCATCAACTAGTTCATATTCGAGGTACTATCCTCTACAAATTTTCCCACAAGGAGTGGTTCATAATAGTCTTACCTTGGCTCCTAGTTTCACTCTATAAGAGTAACACCTACAACTACACATTGCACACTCGACAATGTGAACCATTGATCTAACATTCTCACCAAGCCATTGATACTCAAAATAGGCCTATTAGATTTTTTTACATAAAAATAAGGGTAATGAAGAAATTTTATCCATCCTTGAATGTGTACCAATGGATTATTTGATCCATATTGATGTAATGAGGCTAAATGAACTAGTAAATATGTTCCTCCTCATGTCAACATATTTTATTGTCTAGGAGTCAAATTCCTTTCAAGTCCTAAGTCTAGACAGAGAACACTCTTGAAGGCTTTGATCTTCGCTTTTCTCGCTCTGGTATCGCCCAGGACATAAAACAATTCATGCAAACAAAAGATTAATTCTATCTTGCACCACTAACTCAATACCATTCATACCAAGTATTCATAGTCCAACTACCAAATCCCTCCACGTATAGTAAATTTCTCTCCCGCTATTACAAACGAATGCATCAAATTCTTTTAAGTTCACTTGTCAACCTCTTACTTTTCTACTATCTTGTGAAAACTCAAACCGATTAACAATACAAATCTTATTCAGCTTGAACTAGAGCTTATAACTTTCATCACATTTTTTATAACTGTTGGTAATCTCTCAATGCTATCTCCATTGCTATCATACCAATCTATTACATATAACCTTTGTCTTTTGCCAGGATTGTGGCTAATGCTATAATTGAAATTAGAAGAAGCCATATGGGTTAGAGTTTCAATGAGTTTCCTTTGTCTTGTTACTGCATCAAGCTCCCCATTAATCTTGAAGTATCCATTAAAAGAGAACTTTAGAGGAAGGTCTTCTACATTCCTTAAGGAGTCACTCATGGTTCTTCAACAGTTGGCACGATCCTAAGATGGGTGTTGGGGTGGCGGTTCTAGTAGTGCTCAAGGTAAGTAGTTACATTAGAAGGACATTTTCATGTTATGTTTTAATCGTGAAAACTAGTGGATGTCTTTTATCCCGTTTTTATGGCAATGAATCATAAGTTATTGTCAGCAAGGAGATTTAGAAGGGCATTTGTTATGCCTTTTTGGTCATGAGGGTCAACGAGGAGTTAACTGTTATGTGACTAGAATAATTAGGAGTTCCTTGTTAGATAAAACAAGTAGGTCTATAAAAAAAAAACTATTGAAAGTCTAATTTATAAATTATCATGATGATGGGCAAAGATATAAGTAGGCAGAATCCACAGGGCCTGCTAGTCCAACACCTAACCATACTAGTCTAAAATTTACCGTGATCATAACCACAAGCCCACCATTTTTTGTAAAAGTAATAGGTAAACCACTATCTAAAATAAATGGGGTAAACCATAAGACCAAACAAGAAATTCAGCTTAGAGTCAATGTTAAAGTTGAATTCATTTTCTATTTGGATCATGACAAAGTGCTTTGAAATGCAACTTTTTACCAGGTTGACTATCTCTCGAAGTTATTAACATTCCCCAAATAAGCTTTGAGTAGAGTGGTGACATTATTCTTAGAATCAAGACAAGACAGTGCAAGTATCATTATCACCTTCTAAATCTTGCATTGTAACATAATTGAAGTAACCCAACACTAGGGAAATTTAATACTATTCTGTTTAGTTAATATATGGTTTTGATATTGCTAGAGTCACTTCCTAGCTCTATTGTTTGTGGCTGGTGAGAAATGATTTTAGTACGGGTAAGTAAGTTGTACTTGGCAACAATGAATACTTCCTTTTCTTTTCACGTTCGAGAATTGATCATGTGGTTGTTTCCATTCATTCCATTAGGCTAGTGTGGTTCTTTCATGTTGTTTTCTTTATTTTTCTCCTATAGTAATAAAATACTTTTTTTTTTCTACGAGTGTGCTACCGAAAGCATATCTGAATGGTGGTGTGTGCTTGCAAACAAATGCTTTGTCACCCCAAAAGTCTTCAACTAATCTCTCTTCACGTGACCAATGAAAGGATGCAAAACCTATTTCCACAGAGGATGATGGAGTCTCTACTGTACCAACTATTGATGAACCAATGCATGTAATCATCATGCTTTCTTCTTAAAATCTATGTTTTGTACTTTTCTTCTGACTTGAATGATTAGATCTACTGAATCCTATTCGTTAGAGTTTATTTGCTGCAATGTTAGGCTAGGTTCTCCCCAAAGACATTGTGACTTGACAAATGGTAATGGCAATTTTTATGATGTCTTGTCTATGTACTTTCATACATTCAATGACTCTTTTCTTATTTTTTATAATAGATAGATTACACTCTTAGAACATGTTTGGGATTGTTTCCATTTCAAATGCTTTGAGTTAAAAGATCTTTAAAAAAAAAAACGTTTTTAAGTAAAAGTTAAGGAAGTAGTGCCAGTGATTCTTCTCCTTTTAAAAAAAATGTTTTTTAAATTTTACCAAAATTTATATTATGTTTGATAATTATTTTAGGAAGTATTTTAAATTTTTTAACACTTAAAAATTTTTAACTTTTAAATATTAAAAAGACAATTTTTTTTTAAACTATTATCAAACATACTCTTAATTTTACACCAAAAAAACTTTTATTAAAATATTTTCTAAAAGCAATATCAAACTGGCTCTTACTTTTTTTTTTTTCATCAGGAATGAGCCAGAAGGTGCCTTGAACTAAATGGAAAAGCCATAGAACATAGAATTTTGGTTCATTTAAGGCCGAAGATGACCAAGAAACCATTCGCGACATTAATAAAAGCCAAGTTTTTAGGCTCCAAATTGGGATAATCTATGTACCTAGACTCAATCCGTATGCTAAACATGCATACTGCATAAACAATAAACGTCACCCTTATAATTACCTTCTAATTGTTTTTCTTCTTCTTTTTAAAATTATTTGTTCACTTGATAGTGAAACCCTCATATGGCCTAAAAAATATTCAAACATTTTGCATGGTATAAAATGTTGTTTTAGAAAAGAATTATTTTAATGAAAAACTAGAACTTCATTTGCTAACTACACATTGATTTTAATATTTTATAGTGACAATAAAAAGACGAACAAAAGTTACATAATTATTGATAGAATAAAGCTGATTTTAAGTTATTGCATTTTTTTATTTTTTAATGTTTACACTTTGAATTTTGATTCTTAACATTTTGTCAAACTTCAAATTAGTGGGTGGTGGTATTGCTTCCTTGTATGGGGGAGTTGCACAATTTTTCATTTCAATTTTGGAAGTTGTTTGTGTAACTAAAAATTTAAGCAAAAAATTGATCCACCGACTTTTCCATGTCACTTATCATATTGGGCTGGTAAATGAGGACAAATGGGCTCATTCATTTCATGCTCTGCAAATAAGAGTTAGGCTTTTAAAGGAAAAGGTAAGCCCAACTTGATGGAGTGTTGGGTTCATTTTCGGGGTCAATTGGCAAACTGTACTTAGCCCATAAAGGTTTTGGTAATTGGAGCTAAGGACATTCATCTAGGCTTCATATCTAAAGTGGAGCTAAGGAAATTCATTTGGGCTTGATTGTTTGGACATGTTCATGTGGGCTCATTCATTTCCTCTAGCCCAGGATGATATGGGTAAATACCTATCATTTGGGTAATGCTTTTATACAAAGAATACAAAAATTTTTAACAGTAGTATTATTAAAAAAAAATACCCCCCTCTTTTCAATTTTATAATTTTAAAAGATTGTACTTTTTTTTTGGGGGGAAAATCTGAAAGTGATTTAGAATTAGCCTATATAATTGAAATGAAATTTGGATTAAAAATATTCACATTTTTTTATTAGGAATAATGAATAAGAAGAAATATTCTTAATCTTCTTTACAACCTTTAAACTCAAGAAATTTATCAATATTTACATAAATAAAAAAAATATTACACTTAATTTACCTTTCATATGATAAGGTCCCACTAATTTGATATTATTTAATATATATATATATATATATATTGATGCCTTCAATTTTACAAAGAACTTTTGAAGTGTCCCTTGATTTTCTCTTGCTCCAAAATTATGGCTTTAAACAATAGAAAACAAAGGTTTTAACTCTTACCTGAAAGGAATCAATGAGAGAACCAAGACTCTTGATATGTTTAATCCTAGTAATTTTTATTCTTTAAACCTTAAGATTGTTGAGATAAGAAGTGAAATATTATGGTGAAATAAGGAAATTAACTCATTAATGGCAATGATCTTATTTGGATGTACTTGACTTGGGTATTCAACAATGAGTCATGAATAAACTTCTACTAATAATTCTCATGAGAAATATAACACAAGATGCAAATAATTTGTTAAAACATCTTTGTCTTTAAAGTCACAATGTTGAAGTAATCAGAAGCATTTTCAGAAGATTATATTTTTAAGCATGATATGTCCACCTTTAAAGATAACAATGAGACAGGTTCATAATGGGTCATCCCAATCTCAACTTGATCCTTATTATTTAAATTTATTCTTGTCTCTATCCTAATAAATAAATAAATAAATAGGATAACGGACCAAGCAAGTGATATTCATACCCATTTAGAAATATACTTCTCTTTTTTTCCATTTAAATTTTTTATTATTTTAAAATTTCTTATTTTTCATTTATTTATTTTTAATTATATTAAAAATGTAATTTATAAATAAAAAATATCATAGTTTAATAATTTATTCATTTAATATATATATATATAACTAGAATAAGGCAAACCTGAACAAGGTAACACTCAAACCTGTCATAAACCTAATGTAAGTTATAAAAAATTTTAAAATCTATCCCACAACTAGTTATCCTTGTCCTAAACCAATCCTATTAGGAGTGGGGTGGAATGAAGATCCGAAACCTGTCCATTTCTATCCTTATTTACTTTGTATGCTCAACTAACTCAAGAAACCATTTCCATCCTTATTCACCTTGCTTGCTCAACTAAATCAAGAAAGTAGGTTATAGCCTAAGTGTTTAGGATTGCTTACAAGAATCCTTTACTGCTTTTTGACTCCATCTTCAATTTAGGCAATTGAGACTGATACAATGTCAAACATTCAAAAGTAGGTTATGTCCTAGGTTCAATTTCCTTGATATCACTCGTTGATCATACTTTTGGCACCCTCCTTGAATGGTAATTTTGCAGTTTTGCTCAACCACATTCTAGTATATGTAACTTTGTTTCATTTCTTTTATGCATTAGTGGTTTGAAGTTTTTTCTTTTCTTTTCTTTTCTTTTTCTTTTGTCCTAGTCTTCATCCTTGCGATAATAATGGAGATGTTAAATGTTTTAGTCGGTTATATAATAATTATGTCCATATATAGACCCCCCCTTTGGTGGTGAGGGCCCGGGAGTTGTTATTTCTTGACCTTTCATTATATTTTTAGAAGGGGTAGGGGACCCCCACTAGAGGCATGGATCCCAGATGCATGAGACGTGCAGCTGCAGGGGGGTGATGGTCGGCCATGTTTGCTGATGGGTGAACAGCAGGGCAAGTAATGGCTTGCCAAGGAAGAAATAAGAAAACAGGGGGGAGAAGGAAGGGGGGGAGCAGACTGGTGATTTTTTTTGGGAGTAGCTCGGAGGGAAAAAAAAGAGAGAGCTAGTCAGAGATAGGAGAAAACAGGCCGGTGAGACATCTTGAAGGAGGTTGTCACAGGTATCATTTCCATATGTTGTTGATGTTTTCATGTTCACACCATTCTATCGTTTTTTTTTTTTTTTTGGGTATTGTGAGATCCTATTCTGGTGTCCGAATGTGAGCATAGGAGATCCTTACGTATTGCTTTTAACATCTGAGTTTGATCACACCTATTTTGTGTTTGATTTCTATGTCTTCTTGGCTCTGTTTTGAGATTTCATATGAGGTATTTGCAGTCCCTCCACCATACCCATCATCAATACTTAGCCACCTTCATTTCCTCCACTCTCCGCCACCCCTCACCACCATCCTCTTATTAGCTCCCTCAGTACCTGTTTCCCATCACTTTATCTCCCATCCTACCTACCTTTCAAATACCCGTTTCTCTCACTAAACCCATCCATCATGCACTATATCATCTGCATGGTCATTTCACCACTCGCCACCCTTCATCATCCACTCCCCACCCGCCTAGCTTCATTTCTCACTCTCACTCACGCATAGGAAGCATGGATGCATGGCCACCTTCACTTCCCCATACCCATCTTCATACCCATATTCCAATACTCGTCAAGCTCATTCCCCCCATGCTTGCATGGCCGTGCATGGCCACACAAAGTTGTCGTCAGTACTCCATCCCAACCCTGCAACATCCACGTAAATACCCATCTTTCCATACCCATCTCCATGCAAATCCCACCCGTCACCACCTTTTCTCTCTATATCCGCGTACCCACCATCACTCAGACCTCTATGCGCACGAGCCCTCTTTAGTGGCTAAGGAATGGGCAACAGCCAAGCAAGCCTTTCGTTCCCCATGAACCTTGCCGGAGCCGCCTTTGGGGTTCGGCGCCACTACTTCAGTTCAGAGCGCCTCTCTCTAGGCCGTCGACGGTGGCCCATGCGCCGTCCTCTTCGATTGCTTCCACGACGTGGTCGACGGCGCCATCGGCGAAGACATCCACCTGCTGGTGCCGTAGCTTCGAAAGCCATATATCTCCACCGTCTCAGCGCCGCCCTCGAAGCCGCCACCCCTTCCCCTCTCCTCTACGTCGTTGTTGGTGGAGGCCTCGCCTGAGGGAGCTGCCCAGATGGAGAGGGATGCCTTGGGTTGTGATGAAGTTTGTGTTGGTGACGGGCTTGGGTTTGCCCATGATGGACATTGGGCTTGAGAAGAAGCCCAGCCTAGGCATGTTGATGGAGGGCAATATTCTCTTAAATGAATGGGTTGTGTTGAAAAGTTGGGTGCCTTGGGCTTGGGTTGGAGCACCAAGCCTAAGTTTGTGATCAAGATAGCCCATTGGGCTTGCCCATAGTATTGGATATGGGCTTGAGTTTGGAGCCTAGCCCAAGCTTGTTGATGGGGGGGCCCTCATGGCTCCTCAAGCTAGCCACCCTCATGGCCCAAGTCCATGTTGAGCTAGCCCATTTGGTTGCCTCAATTCAAAATAAAATCTTTATACCTCTAATCCTTCAAAAATCCCATGGCTTAAATTAATTTTTCGATAAATTTGTTTAAATCCCGTTTTCATCTATTAGAATTATTTATCCCATATTATCTAGCTATTTAAAGTCTAAATCTTTCAAAGGAATCATATGCCTTAATTTAATTCTTCAATAATTAGTTCAAATCTCATTTTCATCCCTTAGAATTATTTATCTCATATACTCATCTAGTTATTTAAAGTCTAACCCCTTTCAAAAATCCCATGTCTTAATTTAATTTCTCCATAATTCGTTTAAATCTTATTTACGTCAATTAGAATTATTATCACATATTTATCTAGTTATTCAAAGCCTAATCCTTCAAAAATCCAACGCCATAATTTAATTTTCAATTAAAAAGATTCCACTATTCATTTTTTTATTCGTTTAAACATTATTTTTGTTAATTAGCATCATTATTTCATATGTATTTATTTATTTATTTATTTATTTCAATCATTAAAATTCAATTCTTCAAAACCGGATTTCCAAATTTAATCTTTAGACTTAAAAATTCCACCATTCACTTTTATTCATTTAAATATCATTTTTGTTATCATTATTATAAACTCCACTTTTACTTATTTCTTTCTTCTAAAAATTCCAATAATTAAAGTTCAATTATTCAAATATTCGACTTTCAAACTTAATTTTCAAAATCCCACTATTCACTTTCATCCGTTCAAACATCATTTTTGTCGAAATCCGAGTTTCAAATTAATTTTTAATCTCACAAATCTCACTATTCACTTTCATCCTTTCCAATATCATTTTGATTAATTAATAACATTATTCCATATTTACCTATTTATCTCTCTTAAAAATCTCAATCATTAAAGTCTAATTCTTCAAAATTCCGATTTCTAAATTTAGCTATCTAAAATTCCAATTGTCCTATCTCCAAACTTAATTTTCAGTTCCCAATATTCCGATTATCGTATTTACCCAGTTACTCATTTGTTATCATCATTATTTTTGTTACCATTTTATTTGTTCATTTCTAAAAAGTCCGCCTTCAAATGATTTTCGAGATTTCCGATTTTCATAAATCAACTTTCATAATTTCTACTTCTCAAATAACTTACGATTCTGATTTCTTTCAAAATTTAATTCCCAAAGTCTCAATTTTCGCAACTTAATTTAAGATCCCGAACCCTCAAATCGTTTTCAAAATTCCAACCTATTTCAAATTCAAGTTCTAAAATTCTCATTCTCACATTCAACCTCTAAAAGTCTGATCTTCAAATAAACTCTAAAACTCCAATTTTCTAGTGATCTTCGAGATTCCAATTTTTCAATTAAATTTCAAAAGTCTAATTTTCTCTCAAATAGTTTTAATTCCGCTCTGGTTTTTAAACGATCTTCTGTTCCTCTTGATTTTAATAAACGTGAACGAATTTTTCATAATTCCATAATAATGGAATCTGTGACATGAAGTCATGCTAAATAAACGAGTTTTGGTGGGGGTCTAACATGGGTGACTTTATGATTGATTGATTGATTGTTTGATTGGATTATCATACATCCTGCTCTCTGACATGCATGAAATTATTTCTTAGTTGTGCACTAACCCGCCCTCTTGATAGCACATTGATCGTTTGATGCCAAGGTATGCCCCGCTCCCACTTCGATCGTTCTTTATTGAGTGTTTTGATTCTTATATGTGCATGATCAATCTGAGTATCCATTGATTTTCCTACTGATTATCATGTCAGCTTCATTTTATTAGTAGAGACCCGACTTTAGGGACATAGAGGGGTGTTATGGTCTTTACCGTACCTTCCCGATAAGTAACTTGACCCCCGAGCCCGATCCGTTTTTTCGTAAATCACCTTTTCCAAAATAAGGAGTCGCACTTAGGGTTTTCTTTCTTATTTTGTTTACCCTTTTAAAAATAAAACAAAAATAAGTGGCGACTCCAAGTCATTTTTTGATTAATAAAAATCATTTTTTAAATAAAAATTGAGCTTGCCATCGAGTGGAAGCGCATGAGCAGAAATGCAGGGTCCACACCATATTAAATTGTACAATAAAAATATAATTTTTGATCTTGCTTTAGTTTTTTTTTTTTTTTTTAATTATAAAGTGCACAACTAATATTTAGAAAACTATGCCATTTATAATAAATGTTTTCACCACCTAAAACTATTTTAGTAAATGGTTAGAGTCATGATTTTTTAAATAACAATAATAATAATTTCACAACCATGCACTTCTGCTATATGCCAATTCGGCTAAAAGAATGACAAAACATTTGGGCTCAAACAACCATGTAAATGATTCAATTTGGCTAAATGAATGACAAAACATTTGAGTCCAAACATGTAAATGATTTTAGGGTTGAAAGAGAGAGGAACAAAAGATTTGAGAATGATAAAATATAATAATTTTCCAATAACATTCATAGGAAGGTCATTGCCATTGGATATGGACAAGGAATATTTTGAGAAAAGAATCGGAGAAAAAAAAACAACAATGCTGAAAGTTTCATGCAATGAATAAAGAAAGTGTAAATTTTTTTTTTTTTTTTTTTAATTTGTATTGTGTCTCAGTCCTAGAAAATTCATAAAGTCTATGTTTGGTTCCTGAGAGAAAATGTGAGGGAATGAAAATATAAAAGAAAAATAGAAGAAAAGAAAAAATTAAGAAAAACAAAAAATAGATTCAAAACTAATAAATTATTTTTATATACTTCTGAAAATTCATTTTACTTATTTTTCTCTTTTATATAAAAATTAAATAATTTTAAAATACATAAATTTTTAATTAATTTTAATTTTTTTTATTTTCTTTTATATTTTCATAATAAAACCAAACATAAAAAAACTATTTTATTTAATACTTTTCTCTTTCTTTAGTACTTTCTAGGAACATACATAACCTTAAAAAAAAAAATTATCCGCTCATAGCTCCATTTTCTTCCCCAAAGAAAAAGCTTGAGTATTAAGTCAAGTCTCCCCCAATATTAAGTTAAAAAATAAAATAAAAATGAAAAACAGGATTGACATCTTTTTGTCATTTATGACTTATAGTGCATTCAAGAGAATTGCTTCTATTTTCAAAGAATTACTACATCAGTTTCTTCACTAAAATATTATATTTTATTTTAAATCATATAATAAAATAAAATAATAATGATCTATGGAAGACAAATATAGAAAAGTAAAATGAAATAAAATAAAAGATTGAAAAATGAAAACATACTTTTAGCCAATGCTTGGTTTTCGAAAAATTTGAGGGAAAGAAAATAAAGAGGAAAAATGAAAGAAAAAAAAAAGATTAAAAATAATAAATTATTTATATATGCTTCTTTAAACCTGTTTAACTTTTTTTTTCTCTCCATTATATTAAGAATAAATAATTTCAAATTATATAAATTTCTAACTAATTTTTAATTATATTTGATTTTTTTTTCATATTTTTTATAATGAAATAAAAAATGAGAAAACTATTTTCCTTAACATTTTTTTCTCTCTTTAGTACTTTGGGAACCAAACATACCCTTACATTATCACTAAATTAATTGGGCAAAGGTATATTAAAGTAATTAGTTATATTCTTTCACAAGGACGATGTGATGTATGTTTACTTTTTGGCTCCTTGTTCCACTAATACTATACTTTTGAAACTTTATGAAGGTAATATATGTTATTTGAATTTTTCAAGAATGGAGTATACAATGTCATCACCTCAAAGTACCAAAACTCATTCTTATTCTTCTCACAAGATAACCACTTCTATTTTATCCATTTTAAAAAAAATAAATTATATATAAAAAACATATATTTAATATAAATTTATTCCATTATATTATATATTTTTTGGTCATTGACTTATCATGCTACTTCTTTATTGCATTCTTACTATAAATTTGCAAAGTGAGAATTTTACTTTATAAAAAAATATATGTTAAAAATTCTTGATTGATTTATTTCTAGTTAATTGCCTTATATGAAAAAAGGGTATAAACATAATTTTGACTTTCTCTTAATTCAATTTTTTTATTTAAAAAAAATGAGAGATTTGTATGAAAAACATTGATTAATTATTTGAACAAATAAAATATTTACAACAAAATAAATCAATTTAAATTTCCACCATGCTAAAACACTTAAATAAATTATTGGAGTTTATTATTTTAAGCATAGTTTACTTTAAAATAAATAATTTTTAGCTCCTAAAAATAAATTAACTTTAAAATAAAAATTTTAGATTAATGGTATTCTCTTAGAATGCCCAAAGGAGAAAAACACAAATAAAATAAAATATAAAATATAAAACACAAACATCAAAGACCTTTACTTGTAAAAAGAGAACTTGACTCATGAAAAAAGAGAAAAGGAAAGGCAAACATAGGAGTGTTTAAAGTCTTCCTACAAATGAGAAATGACTAACAGAAAATGACAATTATGGCAACAGCACAAGTGTAAAAAGTCATCCAAAATCTTAATTTTGTTGATTTTTGGATGTTCTCTCTCCCTCTTGGAAGTTTAGAATACGATTATTTAGTTCTCCACCACTTAAAAAGTGTATATATATTCAAGACAATGGTAGAATCAATATATATATATATATTTAGAAGAGAAAGAAAGTTTAAATAATTTTAACACTTTGATTCATAAACTTATTACTTATAAAAAATCTTTAGGAGAATTTTTTTCAAAGAGAGGAAGCTTTACGATAAGAAACAAAGAAATAGACAAAATGATAAAAATTTAGTGCCCACCAAATACAGTATTTGTTGTTGTATACTTCTAATTTTAATAAAAACTTTAAAATTTTGCCCAACAGAAATTGTACGTGTTAGTGTATTTTGATTAGTTGATAAATTTGTTTCATTTTTTACTAATTAGATGTAATTTATCTTCTTAGGTCTTATATGTGACATGACAACTTTGAAATTTATCAAATTTAGATTTGGATTGTTTCGGGTGAAATTCAATTTCAATGTGCATTTATAGTGGGTAATGATTTTGGAATGACAAATACAAGAAATTAAGATGAAAATTACTTTATGTTTCCTATTTTCTTTCCAATTCTAAAAATGTTCTTTTTTCCTTCTTATGGATGACTTAGAATTTTTTTTATGCCTCCAAAGAAAATATAGCATACTTTGGTGGAATGTGTGACTTCTTAGGTGTTCATGTGGCATATTACTACAATCTAATTTTCAAAGCAATCTTATATTTGAAATTGTATTGGAGTTTTTCACCATTTTAATTATTCATGACAAGGAAAATTGTGCTCATACCATTACTTTTGTAACAATTTTTACCACATGGCTAGGTAACAAAATTTTATGTTTAATAATGGAGAATAATTTTTTGTTGATATTAATCAATTAATTACCATTTATTATATGATACCATCCATCCTTATGCCAAATTTCTTATCAAGCAGTCAGTCAAAGATTACTTCCTAATTTTTGTCAAAGAGGACTTAGTTTACCTAGTGGAGAGATGGGATTTTGAATTTCTCAATGATAGTAAAAGAGACATGATTGAACACTTTTTAATTTTGATATTTCATTCCGGTAAAAGATAAATATTTTTTTAAAAAAAAAGGAAAAGAGAGAATTTTATGAACCTTTTGTTACTTAAAACCAAAATAGATATTAAGAACAAATGGAAAAAGAATGACAAAAGTTTTACTAGTAGAATAGTATATTATTGAATACCCAAAGGGATGAAAGATAAAAAAGGAAACTAAAATATCTCATATTGCAATAACTTAAGAAGGAAAGTTTACTTTTCTATGTGAATCCAACCTTTCAATGTGAAAGATTATTGGTGTTCATTGACTTTTAGGTAGTGGTTTGGGTTTATGCAAATTTTCTATCAAGATATAAATTTCTTCTTGAAAAGGTAGAGGAAATTTCTTACTTAATTCTTAAGAAACAATGTCGTGAAAGAGCAAAAGAAACAAACCAAAAAAAAAGAAAGAAAGAACAAAAAAAATATATTACCAACAAAAGTATATTTAGTTTTGTTAAGAAACCTAGTCCTTGATAAAATTCCAAAGCTTATAAAAAAACCACTGAAAAACACACACCAACAAAATTTGAATACAACCTATCAAGAACATAAATCTACATGGGAAAATTTTACCGTGGTTCTTCTCAAGATGAACCTACATCTACCATCTGAGATCACCTCCTAGTTCCGTTCATTCGAAGAACCAATTACACCCCTAAGAAATACTCACAGTTTTGAAAAATGGTTGGAATATGGTAGATTAGTTAGTTAGAAGAGATACAAAAATACCAATTCAAATAGTGACATGAAGATTATGAAAGTAATTGAACACTAGTACCTACTATTTGCGTATCAAATATTTTTGTTGAGTGTAAACTCATGTTGGTATTGGTATACAAAAACTTTCCTCCCCATTTCTGTCTCTATTCAACTCTCGCTTTCAATCCATAATATTTTTGGAAAATGCTCATTCTAGATGTATAATAATTATCATGTATTTTGTATAATAATTAAATATAAAATAAATATGAATTTACAACTAAAAATATCAACATTTTTAAATAAAAATACTTATATATATATATATATATATATATATATATATATATATATATATATATATATATATATATATATATATATATATATCAATTTCTTTAACAAAACAATTTCAAAATGTCCATTATTATTTCTTATATTATTTTTTAGAAATTTTCTCAATATTTTCATAAGTTTTAATCAACTTTCATTTGATCGATATTTTGTGTTAGAATATTCACCGATATTTCTTGATATACTCCAATATATCGATAAAATTAAGTTATCAATATATTTGTAGAAACTAATATTTTCATCCTTGATTATGTCATCTTGCTATATAAAGATTATAAAAAATTAAAAGAATTACATGGATTGTAGTGCTCTTAGAGTGACTTAGCAAAAAGTTAAAGGGCTAAAAAATTTATATAGAAAACTAATATAATAAGGGTTTCTAATGATTGTTTTTGGAAAAAAAAAATTAAAATGGGGAAAATATAATTATATAGAAATACATGATATTATCTTATATTTAAATAAATAAATAAACAAATATGTGTATGCATGTCGATATGTGTGTATTTGTATGTATTTCTACATATTAATTTAACAAAGTATAATAAAAATCAGTAAGTATGACAAAGCATAGAAACAAATTAATCCCAATCATATATTGATATATAATAAATAAAGGTGAGTTTGTATCAAAAATAAAAAATGAAAACAAAAAAAAAAGGTGCATTAGGAAAATAATCATAAAATAATAAAAATATTTGTTGAAAAATAAATTGCTAAACATTAAGATACAAAAAGGATGACCAAGGTAGGAAGAATGTAACCCGATTATTAAGATACAGAAAAAGTGGCCAAAGGTACCAAGGCACCAAGGTATGAATGATATGACTAAAATATAAAGAAAGTAATCTAGGTAATAGGATACAAAATATGACCTTGGTATTAAGGTACAGAAAAAGTGATCAAGGTACAAAGATACAAAATTTAGGGAAATTTCATGAAAAGTCCTTTTTTTTTTAATCCTTTATTTGTAGTATGAATTTATCTAATATGTTTTTTAATAAAAAATAACTAAAATTGAAGGATTTTAATTGGTTATAAATATTAAGACATATAATCCAATAAACTCACACTTTAAAGGACTTGGATTCAAAGAATTGATTTGAAAAAAATCTAAACTCAGAAGGATATTATCTCCCTTGGAAAAAATCAAATGGTAACGAACAAGAACAGAAAAGCATTTGCATTTGCATAGGTAATACCAAGTAAAATCTAAAGGAGAAATGTGAAAAAATATTTAAATTAATGAGAGTGATAAAATAAATAAAAAATGACTACAAATAAATAATGGCACCAAAACCAATGATTCCTATCAATCTCACATACTAGCACCATGATTGCAAAAAAGCAGGGAGGGTTTTAAACTTTCTTATCATAAAGGTGCTGCCCTTCTTTTGTGAGACTACCAAGAAATTTGATTGAGTCCTTTTCCTATCAGCACACACAAAATAAAGATAAAGAAACTTAGAAACACACTCCATGATCGAAAAAAATCTAACCCCTTCTAAGAGTAGATCATGCTGGAACTAACCTAAAGAAGAATCAAGGAAAAATCACTAAGAATGGGGTATATATTCTTGAAGTAAAGTTTATGATCTTTCAACAGAATTAAAAATTTATATCTGCTTTATATTCATAATACTAGTGCTTTAGTACAGATAGCACCAAGTAGAAATGAGAAATTTTCAGATCAATAATTAAGACTAGCCTTTTTTTTTTCCTTTATGTGGGAATCTGATACTCTTTCATTTTTATTTTTATTTTTATTTGCAATCCAAGTGCAAATATATGTTCCTTCCTATGGTAATTGGATGAGTTGCTGGTGATTATAGGTTTTGCTTAGGCTGTAAAGAGGCTGAAAACAATTTTAGAATATTGATGAGAGAATTGAAACCTTTTTGAGCTGGCGAAGGGGACTACACGCGGGGTTGTGCCTTTAGCTATCCACCATGTAATGCCGAAAAGTTTTAATGTAAATTATTCCCACTCAGTAATCATATCATTCTCCACATGTATTGCTGAGAAGCTATCAAATCATTCCCACTCAGGAATCAAATTTTTTTTTAAAAAAAATGATTCTTAAAAGACACAACCTATAGTTGCACCTAACCATTACCTTGTCCACATCATAACCTATTGTAGCGGCCAAGAAAAATTTGCATCCATATCAAGCCCTATAGTAGCGGTCTAAGCATATGCATCTCCATATCATGGCATTTGGTTGCGACCAAATAAAACGCGCACCTATAAACACCATACTATCAATTTTTTTTAAAAAAAAAAAATTGCAGCCTTATAGTGGCTGCCAGAGTGGCCTCAGCTATACGCCACCTTTAGTCGTGACAGAAATGTGGTTGCAGCCATAACTTCAATACTAATAGTCGCGCTCTTACATGTGGCCATAGCTATAGCATTTATTTGCGTCCCAATGGTCACACCTTGTTGCAGTGTATTTTGTTTGTACTCATATCTTATAGCCACGCTAAGTCTTCCCTTTAGCCACGATCAATGGCCACGACCATAAACTCGCCTTCTTGCAGTGGTTGGTGATGAAATTTTAGTCATAGACAAAAAAATTTGTTACTAAATCTCATATTTATTGTAGTGATATTAGAAAAAAAAAAAAAAGGTCATAAAACGAGAATTGGAATGCAAATAAAAAAATGGGATGATATTTAGACAGCTTGAGGAGCATTTAAATGCTCATAGGACATTCAAACATCCTCTACTGCGTTCAAACATCCCTTACAAGGTTAAAACTATCCATGGGGAGTTCAAAAGTCCCCTTGAGCATTCAAATGTCATCTTCAAGGCATTCAAACATTGGACCTCTCATTTTCATAATTTTATTGTGCTTTTATTTCTAGATATTGTTTTTGGTAAATTTTAAGAAGTAAACTTTCCATAATTGTATCCGAATGTTTGTCAACTATAAATTTGAATGTTCTTGTACAAACATAGAGCACGAGAGAATAGCCATTCTTAAAGCCTTAAAAACTTCATTGAAAGGAAACATTCTAACTATTAAGGTCAAGAATTCATATCATACAAACTTCAAGAACTAAGAATGATTTGCTTAGGAACACATGAGAGTAATTATGTTAGGGATGTGGAAAAAGAGTGTAATTCACATCACATAAACTTCAAGGACTTTTGAGTGATTTGCTAAGGAGCACGGGAGAGTGTTATACTAGGGAAGTGAAAAAAGAGTGTTAAGTACTTATGGTATATGATCCTAAAGAGTAGGAGCTTTCAATTAGATAAACCATCTATAGTTGTTTTACACTAATGTTTTTAGGTGGTTTTTTCACATTACATCGCGTGTAAAATTATGTGATTAAAAATCTTGTACATGAGAGATAAATTCTTAAGCACGATTGAAAATTGAATATTAATTAAGGAATTACAATAAAAGTTCAATTGTGGGGACTATAGTTTGGACCAACTATTTCCTCCTCTCCTTCCCATATGAGCCTCCAACATTTTATTGTATATTAATCTTAATAGCTAGCCTATAATATTTATTATTATTATTATTTTTGATAAAACGTAGTTGGATTATGACTTGGTCATCTAGGTCGTTTGGAATGGAAATTCTAAAAATTAACTTTAAAATTTTAAAATTTATTAGTTTCACTAATAAGGCAAACCCACATGGATGCCTTTCACATGTGCAAGGATAGAGCTATGTCTACAGCACACCCATCTAAAAATATTATTCAAATTAATATTTTGTTGGCCAATTCTTATTCAGCCTCCAGGGGAAATGCCTATCAAAGCTAGTCCAAATGCACTGAAAAATGGAAGTCATTATTTAATTTTGTTGCAGGCCACACCCACCCATAGAATAATTTGTCTAGAAAATGATGGGTGGAGAAAGACAACATCCATCAAGGAAATTTTTGTGAAAAAAATTATATAAAAAATAACTTAATGAAAATAGAAAATATAATAAAAGTTCCTAAAAGATTACTTTGAAAAAGACTAATATAATTATATAGAAATACATGATAATATGCTATATTATAATTGTATAGAATTATATGATAATATATAATGGAAAAAGTGAGTTTCAATTTCATAAAATAGGAGTTTTTTAAAAATAATTCCAATTTCATGAAATGCTTATATAATTACATAAGATGGTCAAAGGTAGTACATTTTGACCAAAAAGTGAATGAGATGTTTATTATTTTTAAATGACTACTTGAAATTTGTATTTTATAAATTTAGGTTCTTATGTTGCCTTTTTTTTTTTCTTGGAAAAGTATGTTTTCATACAATCATATAAAAATAATCACAAAATAGAAACCCTTTAAAAATAATTCAAATCTTATGTACTCATCGGTCAAAGATAATATACAAGATGATTAATGGTTTAAATTTATATTTTATAAACTTTGGTTCCTATTGAAAAAAATGAGTTTACTTTCAATAAGATATCTTCTCTTGTCCTTCAAATTCTTTGGAGAAAAATGAATAAGAAAATAAAAAGAAAATGGGGCAACACATAAATGAATATATGTTTTGTACTCAATGACATAAATGGTTCATCTCATTACCTCTCTTGCATAATAGTTTTCCAATTCATATGATATTATTAATCAATTACTAATGCTATGTTTGGTTTTCGAAAAGCTTGAAGGAAAATGTGAGGGAATGAAAAAAAAAAAGAAAAAAAAAATGAAGGAAAATAAAATATTAATTTAAAATTCATAAATTATTTTGAAACTTTTTCATGATTTAATTTTTTATATATAAAGATTAAATAATTTAAAAATATGAAAATTTCTTAATAATTTTAATTATATTTGACTTTCTTTCTTATTTTTCATACCAAAACCAAATATGAGATAATAATTTTTTCTAACATTTTTTTCATTCCATGATAGCCTAATACATCATGTAATTTATGTATAATACATTATAATAAAATTCAAGACTTTTAGGCAATGCACTCAGGCAATAATTAAAAAAATGAATGTCAGCTACGGAAGCCTTCACGAGCACTATGCCCCACTGCCATTCATTTCCATAAATAAATAGTGAAACCAAAAGTTTTGTTGACTGTCAGCTGGGAATCCAACGAAATTTTTGTGGAAATTTGGTGTTTTCTTCATACCCACCTACCAGGATCAAAGCACGGCACAAATGTCCTGCCTCCTAGCCTGAAGAGAAATCAAGCTTCAAAATCTCTTCAAGTTTTGACCCAGAAAGGAGGGGAAAAAAACAACCATGACTTCTACAAACACCCAAATCATCTCTTATTCTCCTCCTCCTTCTTCTTCCTCTTCTAAATCAACCCATCAATTCCCTTATGAAGTCTTCTTGAGTTTCAGAGGAGAAGACACCCGCTATGGTTTCACCGATCATCTTTATGAGGCTTTGATTTCCCATGGAATTCGCACCTTTAGAGATGACGAAGAACTCGTGAGAGGAAGAGTAATTGCGTCTGAGCTCCTGAATGCTATTGAAGAATCGAAGATTTTTGTTATCATTTTTTCAGAAAACTATGCTACCTCCAGGTGGTGTCTAGATGAGCTCGTGAAGATCTTCGATTGCATGGCAACAAAGCAGCGATTAATTCTACCCATTTTCTATCATGTGGATCCATCAGATGTCCGAAAACAATCAGGAAGTTATGAACAAGCATTTCTTGATCACGAAAGAGAAGCAGATGCGGAGAAAAAGGAGAAGATTAAGAAGTGGAGAAGTGCCATGACAAAAGCAGGCAATCTAGCTGGATACGATCTACAAAAATATCGGTAACTATAATTTCCTTTCATTTTAAAATTTTCTCCTTCAATCTGGGTTGACCTTTCCACAGATTGTTCATCCAACTTTACCAAAAATGCTTTTCTAAAATTTTTTAAAAAATAAAAAGTTTTTATTTTTTTCAATTTTTATGACTTAGCCTTTGTTGGATTCTTTGAAAATTAAAGAGAGAGTCGAGAGAAAGAAAATGGAGAAAAAAAAAAAAAAAAAAAGGAAAGAGAAGTTTTATAAAATTGAAGATTTATACAAGGAGCCCGAGAAATCTGATCTTGGGATATATCATGTCTCGCATGGTCAGTGTCTTCTCCTTTTGCTTATGAGGGGATTTGAACCCTAAGCCAAAAGGTTTGGGGTGCACTCCACTTATCATTTGAGCAAACTTACCCTTGTTATATATTGTACACTAAATTTATATATACTTAAACTTATTATATAAAGAAAATATTAAAAGAATATTTTAAAGAGCAAATTAATTATAATTATTTTATAATTAAATACAAAATTTTCTTTTAATTGATTACCAAAAATATAAAAATTATATAATTTTTTTCATAATGTTTTTAATATCATTAATAATTAATTAAATATTTAAAAATTATATATATATATATATATATATATATATATATATATATATATATATCATAATTTATTTTATATTGTTTAATACAATTGAATTAAATGGATCATAATTTAATATTAATATGTATTTTAAAATTAGACATATTATAATCAAATATCATAATATTAGATGTAATTTAATAATAAATATATACTTATAAAATTCATATTTTAATCGATGCATATGATATTATTATTAAATATCATAAATCATGTTATACATATATCAAAATTTTCAATAAAATAACTTTGAAATGTCTATTATATTTCTAATTATATTATTACGAGGTTTTCCTTACATTTTCATGAGTTTTTAACAATTTTAAGCCTACCAATATTTTTTTCCAAAATATCTGCCAATATGTCTCCGATATATCCGTGGTTACCTATATTTTCATCATTGGATTTATATTAATAAAAGTACAATATAAAAATAAAAATTACATAAATTAAAATTAAAAAATATTAGTTTTTGCCAAAGAAAAAATATCAATAATAAAATATAAAAATCATATAAAATTAACAAAATATGAAATTAAAAATAAATTAAAAGTCAATTCAATATCAACCACCATGTCAACACTAAATATGAAAATAAAAAAATAGAAGAAAATAAAACTAAGAGCCATTATTGCTTGTAGATGGAATTTCCCTTTATTTTTTTATTTTTTTTTTCTTCTTCTTAGATACTTTGTCACATTGGATTCTTTTATGATTTTTTTTTTAAATTAAGAAATGTAGTATTAAAAAGAGTTGCATCTTGAGATTTAGAGACAATACTTAAAAATTTTAATAAGGACATAAGTTTAGAAAATTTAGTTTTTGTTATAAATGCATTCAATATGATGGTAGATGACAACAACTTTCCCTTCACTTCTCCTCATCCATGTGCCCTGTTTATTACCCTTAGACTATATTTGGTTCTTAGAAAGCTTGAAGGAAAATGTAAGGAAAATAAAATAGAAAGAAAAAATAAAATGAATGAAAAAAAAAATAGATTTAAAATGGATAAATTATTTTAATATATTATTTCAATTTTTATTTATTTATTTAACTCTCACTAATAATAATAAAAAATTTTAATATATATTTTTTATTTAATTTAATTTTTATTCAAGATAATTAGTGAGAGTCTTCCTTAAATTCTAATGTCATATGATAAGATGATGAAGCGGTTTAATTAGAAACATTATAGTTTTAATTAAGAGTATACATAGCAAACTAATATCAAACACTTCATGAGTAAGGAGAATTTTTTCACTTAAAGTGATCTACATGCATCTTTATTTTCTACTTTTAAACGTCTTGCTAACAAAGTAATACTCCTTATTGTAGTTTTAGAGATATACATAACTAAAAAGAAAAAAAAAATAGAATATTATTATGCTCAAACCAACTTTAACAAAAAAAAAAGAAAAAGAAAAATCACTGGGGTATAACTTTAGTAACTTTATAGAGAACAAATAAAGAGTTTAAAAAATATTTAAATTTAAGATAATTTTATTAGTGTTTATTTTTATATATTTTTTTTATTACAATTAAATTAGAGAATATTAGAATTTTTTATTATTTTAATATTTTTTATTATTTTAATAATTTTTGAGATTGGAATGATATAGATTATATTACATTAATTATTTCTTTTAAATTTATAAAAAGTTAAAATCAGTCTATTTTAGTCATTATAAAAAAAATAAGGGTAATTATTTTTTTTTTAATAAAATGAAATACATTTTAAACTTTCTAGATTAAAAAGGTGAAAAATTAACCATAATTGTTTCAAATATTTTCATCTCATTACACCTTATCCCAATTTTTCTTTAGGAATATTTACTTTTGAATTTCAAGGGTCTTTTAATTTTATTTTTTGATCTTAAAATTTTTTTATTAGTCTAGAAGAAATCCACAATTAGTCTCTCTTGTTGATCTACTTATTCAAGATAAGCATAATATCTTCATATTCCTACCGTGTTGGCATGAGATTAATATAGCGATTTTGTAGCTACCCATTTGTTAGGCATTATAATAAATTTGGTTTTTATTAAAAAAATTTTTTTTTATAATAAATGAAATGATCAACAAAATTTCATAAAAACCTAAATATTAGAAACCTAACTTTTCATTGAGGCTATATTTTGTTTTTAGAAAACCAAGGGAAAAATATGTTATGAGAAATGATTTCCTTATTTTTGAATAGCATAGACAATAGTACAAAAAGAAAATATTGAGGAAAAGAAGGTAAAAATGCCATGATTTTACTTTTCCCCACCCCATTTTTTAAGTAGGGAAAGTTTTGTTTTCTTTTTTACTTTTTTTCTCATTTACATTATGCTTCATAAAATGAAAAAATACTTAAAAATATGAAATTTAGTAAATTGGATTTTTTTTTTTTTTGGTTTAAATTCATTTAGCCACTAGTTCAATAATAGTGGAGATTACTAGATATTATTAAAAATACATAATTTAGTAAACTGGGTGATTTTTTATTTTTTCTTTTTTTTTTTGGGTTCACATTCGATTAGTCACTAGTTCAATTACAATAAAGATTACCAAGTATTACCAATTTACTACACATTTGTTTTTTCTTTCTTTTTTTGCAACTTATTTTAACTCACTACATATACTTTGTAATTGATAGATATGAGACAAGGCTTATTAAGGAAATTACTGATGTCATCCTCAAAGAATCGAATTCTAAGCTCTTACTACATGTTAGTGAGAACATGGTTGGAATGAATTTTCATTTGGAAAAATTGAAATCATTGATAAAAATTGAGTCAAATGATGTTCGCATGATTGGGATTTATGGACTTGGAGGAATTGGTAAGACCACAATCTCCAAAGTTGTTTATAATAACATCTTCCATCTCTTTGAGAGTAGTATCTTTATTGCAAATGTGAGAGAAAGATCCCAAAGCCACTCAAGTCAACTTGAATTACAAAAAGAACTTCTTAGTGGTATTATAAGGGGAAAAAATTTGGAAATAAATAATATTCATGTGATCAGACAAAGACTTTGCTCAAAAAAGGTTCTTCTCATTCTTGATGATGTAGACAAATCAGAGCAATTGGAATTCTTAGCAGGAAAGCATGATTGGTTTGGTCCTGGAAGTAGAATCATCATAACAACTAGAGATCAACAATTGCTGAGGGTGCATAAAGTGAATGTATCATATGAAGTTAAGGAGTTAGATTACAAGGAATCAATTAAGCTTTTTTGTCAACATGCCTTTAAACAAAATATTCCAGAAAAAGATTATGTATCTGTCTCAAATGGTGTGGTACATTATGCTAATGGCCTATCCTTAGCCATTAAAATTTTGGGCTCTTCTCTTTTTAGTAAAAGCAAGGATGAGTGGGAAAGTACATTGCAAAAACTAAAAAAAAAAACCCAACAAGCAAGTCCAAAATGTGCTTAGTATAAGCCTTGATGGACTAGATGAGATAGAGAGGGGGATATTTCTTGATGTTGCATGCTTCTTCAGAGGATGTCAGAAAAACAATGTTACAAGGCTACTTGAGTGTGCAAAGGGTGTAATAAGAGTTCTTAGTGACAAGTGTCTAATTACTCTTTCACATAACATCATAGGGATGCATGATTTGGTACAAGAAATGGGTAGAGAAATTGTTCGACATGATCATCCTCAAAAGCCTTGGAAATGGAGTAGATTGTGGGACCCTGAGGATATTTGCTGCATATTGAGACAAAAAAAGGTATAATCTGAATGCATAAACTTAGTTGATATATAGTATCATTATTTTTATTAAAGTACCTATGTATCTTTATAATTTTGGTAAGGTTCTATATATTTTTCGCTTTACTCATCTTCTTGAACTCTTATGTTTTAGGGGCCGAAAGCAATTGAAGGGATATTTCTAGACATGTCTAGATCAAGAGAAATCTCATTCACTACTAAAACTTTCGAAAGGATGGAGAGACTTAGATTGCTCAAAGTTTATTGGAGTTGTGATGTTAATGTTAATGACATGGGAAAGGAGTATCAAAAACTCATCATTCCTAAAGACTTCGAATTTCCGTCATATGATTTAAGATATCTTCACTGGGAAAGATATTCTTTAAAATCCTTACCCTCAAATTTTGAAGGGGAGAACCTCGTTGAACTCAACTTGCAGCATAGCAATATAAGATACCTTTGGCAAGGGGAAAAGGTAGTATTACTATTCAGTTATATTGTGTCCTTCCTTTGTATTATTAATTTTTTAGTTCATGAAATTTATTTTCTAAAATAAAATAATTAATTTATTTTGTTACAGCGTCTTCAAAATTTAAAGGTCTTGAATTTATCAGGATCTCAACGGCTCACTGGCATGCCACACTTCTCAAATATGTCAAATCTGGTGAGACTAAATATTTCATTTTGTGAAAGTTTGGAAAAGGTTGACTTATCCATTGGTTCCCTAAAGAAGCTTACTTCATTGAATTTGAGTGGGTGCCGAAAGATTAGGAGCTTGCCAAGTACCATTCAGCACTAGGTCTCTCTTGAATATCTCAATCTCAGTGATTGTTCAAACTTGGAGACTTTTCCAGAGATCAGCGAGTATATGGAATGCTTAAAGAATCTTGATTTAAATAGAACATGTATAAAAGAGCTTCCATCATCAATTGAATTTCTAAATCATCTATTTTTTTTAAAGTTGGAGGGGTGCGAAAACTTGAGTCGTCTCCCAAACAGCATTTGTTGGTTGAAATCCCTTAGCTATCTTTCTCTAAGGAATTGCTCAAACTTGGAGACTTTTCCAGAAATCATGGATGATATGAAATGCTTGGAAGATCTTGATTTGGGTGGAACGGGTATAAAAGAGCTTCCATCATCAATTGAATATGTAAATCATCTTAACTATTTGTCATTGAAACAATGCAAAAACTTGAGTCGTCTTCCAAGCAGCATTGGTAGGTTGAAATTGCTTATGTATCTCCATCTCGGAGGCTGTCTAAACCTAGTCACAGCGGACATGGAAAATTTAACTAAACTTGGTTTATCAGAAACTCAGAATCTATCCTCACTGGTAGGTTTAGATCTAAGCCAAAACGATATGTGTCATATACCTGCTGCTATTACTCAACTTTGTAATATGAGATACCTTAATATCAGTCACTGCAACATGCTTGAAGAAATTCCAGAGCTTCCATCAAGTCTAAGAGAAATCGATGCACATGATTGCGCAAGCCTAGGAAATCTGTCAAATCCATCCACACTTCTCTGTTCTCTCCTCAAATGGCTCAAGAAAGTTGAGGTATAATTTTTGTTTAAACTTTTTGTTTTTCTTCTCTTTTTATTACAAAATACTTGTGAAATAATCCATCCCAACTTCTTCATATGTAACCATGTTTTTTTCAATACCTCATGAAAGCCACACCATTTACATGTTACTTTTAACTGTGCAGCCTCCTTCGCAAGGGAAACTAATTGATCTAGGAAGTCATGGAATTCCAGGGTGGGTACTACATCAGGAAATGGGAAGACAAATAAGAATAGAGTTCCCTATGAATTGGTATGAAGATGACCAGTTCCTCGGATTTGCATTTTTCTTTCTTCATCCACTAAAATCACATTTAGGTTTATCTTTCAAATTTGATGAAGAAGAATATGCTTACAAGGGAGTATATAGTCCTTTTTGTGTGTGCAATGAGATTAATGGTAATGAGGATAAACTGAGCCTGGTGTACTATCCTAAGACTACTATTGGAGACAAGTTCCACTCCAACCAATATATGGACCTTGAGGTTTCATTTTTTGGTTCTAATTTTGGTAGCCAGAATAAAACCAAAAGTTGCGGGGTCTATCTTATATACTCTCAAGATCATCAACAGAATCATAACTCGTTAGATTTTCCTGAGAATTCTGGTGACAACAGATCAACAGCAAAGGACATTAAAAGAAGCCATGATGATGCAGCACATAACCAAGCAGAGAAGCCATACCATAAAAGATTGAGAGAATCTAACACCCATCTCAAGTTTTAAACTTAGTCACCAGGTACATCACCAAAACTCTTTCTTTATATTCAACCATCTCTATCTTCAACTTATTCTTTTGGCTTATGTTTGGCTCTCGGACAATTTGAAAGGAAATGTAAGGTGAAAGAAAATAAAGAGGAAAAGGAGCACGAAGGAAAAACTGAAGGAAAAAAAAGATTTAAAATCAATAAATTATTTTTATTTGCTATTTCGAACTCATTTAACTAATTTTAATTTATCAACATAAAAATTAAATAATTTGAAAATGTATAAATTTTAACTAATTTAAATTATATTTGACTTTTTTTTTTTTTTTTATGTTTTCTATGGATACCTAAACATGAGAAAATCATTTTCCTTGACATTTTCTTTCTTTCTTTCATACTTTTCGGAATCAAACATAAGGTTATATAATATATATATTTTTTTGTCCCCGTCTTCTTCCTTGCGATAATAATGGAGATATTGAATGTTTTAGCCTTTTATATAATAATTATCTTCATATTAAACTACACAATAAAAATATAATTTTTGATTTTAGCTTTTTTTAAAAAAAAATTATAATGTGAACAACTAAAATTTAGCAAAATATACCTTTTATAATAAATATTTTCATTCCTAAAACTATTTTAGTAAGTAGTTAAGAGTCATGATTTTTAAAATAATAAAAATAATAATTTCATAACCATGCACTTCTGCTATATGCCAATTTGGCTAAAAGAATGACAAAACATTTGGGCTCAAACAACTATGTAAATGATTTTAGGGTTGAAAGAGAGCAACAAAAGATTTGAGAATGATACAATATAATAATTTTCTAATAACATTGGTCATTGCCATCAGATATGGCTAAGGAATATTTTGAGAAAAGAATTGGAGAAAAAAAAAAAAAAGCACAACAATGCCAAAAGTTTCATGAAATGAATAAAGGAAGTGTGAGGGTTTTTTTTTTTTTTTTTGTATTATGTCTCCATCCTAAAAAATTCATAAAGCCTATCTTGCTTCCCATAAAATTTGAGGAAAAGAAAATATATATAAAAAAAAAAAGTAGAAGAAAAGAAATGATTAAAGAAAATAAAAAATAGAGTCAAAATCAATAAATTACTTTTATATATTTCTTAAAATTCATTTTACTTATTTTTCTATATTATATAAAAATTAAATAATTTTAAAATACACAAAATTTTAATTAATTTTTATTATATTTGATTTTCTTCTAGACTTTTAATTATGAAACCAAATATAGAAAATTATTTTCTTTAACACTTTTTATCTTTCCTTAGTACTTTTCAGGATCCAAAAATAATCTTAAAGAATTTTATTCGCTCATATGTCTATTTTCTTTTACCAAAGAAAGAGCTTGAGTATCAAGGCAAACCTCCCCCAATATTAAGTTAAAAAAAAAAAAAGGATTGATATCATACTGTAAACCTCAAAATTTGTTCAAAATTTATTTTTACATTAATTTTGACCTCAATTTTATCCTTAGATTTAAATCTCGATTACATATGATATTTTTTGTTCACTCATCATTTAATTCTTAATTTTTATTATTTTATATATTTTTTATTTTATTTTATTATTATTACTATTACTATTATTATTATGTATATTTTTTCTTTCTTTTCTCTTTCCTCTCTCCTCTTTCCTTTCCCACCTATTCTACCTACTCTCCATTTTTCTCTCTCCTCCCATACCACCCCATTCCCAAGACCACGGTCCCTTTCCTTTTCCTCTCATTTTTTCTTTTTATTTTATTTTATTTTTTATTCTTCTTTAAGCTACTCACCTTTCTTCATTTTTTCGACCTGATTTTTTCCTTCTTGCCCCATTTTTCTTCCTTTTCTTCCATTCTTCTTCACCTCATTTCTTTCCCCCCATTTTCTTCATTCTCTCCCTTCTCTCTTCTTCCACATTCCTCTCATTTCTCCATTTTTTTACTCCTTATTTTCATTTCTTCATTTTACTTTTTTTTTTTTTTCCAAAAAACCCATCAATCCTCACCACCATCGGAAGGACCACTGGCCAGTAGCAGCTGATGAGCCACTGTCTGCTGGTGACCCCTACCTCTTTTCTCTCATTCTCTCATTCCCTCACTTTCCCTCCAACACCCACACACGACAAAGAGAACCCACATTTCTCCCTCCACTCTTTTCCTCTTCCTTTTTCATTTTTTTTCTTTTGTTTTTCTCTTCCATCTTCTTCCCTACACTACTCCTTCACTTCCAATACTCACCACTCCCACCCTCACGCTCCTATTTTTTTCATCTCTCAGCTTCATTTTCCTCGCACACACTACCACTACCTTTTTGTTTCTTCCCACACACTACCACACCGCACTTGTAGAGATTGCATTTCGACCCCATGGCCTCTCCATTTTTTTTCCCTTTCCTCTTCCTCTTACCTATTTCTTACCTCACCTATAAACCCATCAAAGCTTGTTGCTGCCTGTATCACTATCGGCCAGCCGACATCGCCATTGTTGGCTGGCGACGCCATCTCCATTTCCAGCGCCCCTTTATCCCCCCCCTCTCTCTCATTCTCTCTTTATTTTATTTTTAATTCATTTTCCCATCCCAACCATTGGCAGCCCCAATTTTCCCTCATGGTCTTAACAAAAGTGTAAATTCATTTTGATTTCTTTTATTTTTTCTTTCTTTGATTTTACTAGTAATAGTTGTTTGTAAAATTTGGATTGTTAAATTAATATGAAATTTGGGCTTTGCTAATTAGTAGTTAATTTATTTTTGGTAAATTAATATAAAATTAGGGCTCATTTATTGTTGGTGAATTAATTTAGAATTTGCTAATTTGTGTTAAATTAATTGATAATTTATATGATTATGCTCATTTTAATTATTTGATTTGACATAAGAATTGTGGTATATTTTGGATATGAGTTTGCATATTAAATTGGGTTGATTTTTTGTTGTGGATGTAGACTTGGATATGAAATTAAACTTAAATTTGGGGATATTGAATTTAGGCCTAGTGGAATTTATTTTAATTTATCATATTTTGAGCTTATTAGATTGTGCTTGTATTTTGGTTATTAATTAAAAAATTTTGGACTATGACTTATGACATGTGAGATATTTATGTTGAATTAAATTTGCTAATTTAGGCCCATTTTTAATTAATGAAATTTACTAGACTAATTTGAAGTTTGAATTTGGATTTGAATATTTATTTGGAATTTTGTACATTTCTAGATATTTACATTTGGGTTATTTTGTTTTTGCATGTTCCATTCTACAATTCTGTTGGCTGAGTATAGATTTATGACACGTGGAGTATGGAATTCCATGAGAGAAAGTGAGATTTGAAAAACTGTAAATGGAGCATTGAAATTGTTGTAAGCTTATTGGGGTACATGTTTTTTTCCCACTTCTATTTGACTTTATTTTTATAGGTTTTTGTAAATATTTGTTTCTATATATTTACTTATTGTGTATAAAATTGGATGTCAAACAAATAAGAAATTTTGTTTAAATAAGAGGAACAATTCAGTAAACATGTTTTAAGAAAATAATAGTTCAAAAATTATTCTTTTTAATAAAAGTAAGTTCTCTTAATAAAAATCCAAAAAAGTGTTTTTAGGAAAATTTAGAAAATCACTTTTAATAAAATTCCAAAAAAATTGTTTCTAATAATAATTGTTTGAAAATTGCTTTGTAAATAAAGTTGTCCCGAAAATTAATTTTTAATAAAATTGTCCAATTTTTTTTTTTAAATAAATTCTTTTTCCTTAATTAAAATAGGATTAAAAGTAATTGTTAAAAATAGAAGATTTTTATTTATTTTTCTTTTTAATTAAAAATTCTTTTGTAAATAAAGTCATATTTTCTTTAATAATTTGTATAAGTCACTTTCTTAAATGAAAATAAATCTAAATATTTTTTTTTATAATAAAATTGTACAAATTCATTCCTTTTTAGTAAAAAAAAGTAAAAATAATTTTTGTACCAAAATTGAAATTTTGTTATAAATTCTTTTGATACAATAAGTGTGAATAACTTTTTTTGAAAATTAAATACCAATGAAATTGAGAAAACAAATTGACTCTTTTTTGTAAATAAATAAATTAAAATCATTAATTTGAAATTGGTTTTAATAAACTCATTTGAAATTTCTTGAAAAAAATACCTTTTTTTAATCGGTTCAATAAATCAATTTGTATAATCTTCTTGTAATTTATTTTGTGTATTTTTTTAATTAGACTTCATCATTATTTTTGTATATATTAATTTTCACCATGACTTGTACATATTCATTTGTGTGATTATTTTTTTTGGTATCCATAATTAATTAATTAATTACCACAATTCTCTTGATTCGTTTAGTAGAAGTTGTATGTATAAGGGCTTAAAGGGGTACTACGGCTCACCACTATACCTTCCTAATAGGTAACTTGACCCCTGAACCCAAACTCGATTTTTCATAAACTTGTTTTTCCTTTAGGAGTTACACTTAGGGTTTTTCTTTCTTATTTTTTTTCCTTTTAAAAATAATAATAATAAGTGGCGACTCCAAGTCTTTTCTAAAAATCATATTTTTCACCAAATAAATAAAAAGTGAGTCTCGTCGTCGAGTGAAAATGTACGTGAAAAACACGTCCACACATGCATTCAAGAGAATTGCTTCTATTTCAAAGAATTATTACACCAGTTTTCTTCACTAAAATATTGTATTTCATTTTAAATCATATAATAAAATTAAATAATAATGATCTATGGAATACAAATATAGAAAAGTAAAATAAAATAAAATATGATAAATGATTGAAAAATGCAGACATACTTTTAGGCTATGTTTGGTTTCCGAAAAAATTGAGGGAAAAAAAATAAAGAGGAGAAGTAAAAGAAAAGAAAAAAATGAAGGAAAATAAAAAATAAAAAATTATATTTATATGCTTCTCTAAACCCATTTAACTTTTTTTTCTCCATTGTATTAAGATTAAATAATTTCAAATTACATAAAATTTTAACTAATTTTAATTATATTTGATTTTCTTTCCTATTTTTCATAGTAAAACCAAATACAAGAAAACTATTTTTCTTAACATTTTTTTTATCTTTCCTTAGTTTTTTTCAGAATCAAACATAGCCTCACATTATGACTAAATTAATTGGGCAAAGGTATATTAAAGTAATTTGTTATATTCTTTTACAAGGATGATTTGATATATGTCTACCCTTGTTTCCACTAATACTATACTTTTCAAACTTTATGAAGGTACTATATGTTGTTTGAAATTTTCAAGAATGGAGTATACAATGTCATCACCTCAAAGCACCAAAACTCATTCTTATTCTTCTCACAAGATAACCACTTTTCTTTTATCCATTTTAAAGAAATAAATTATACATAAAAAAAAACCTCTAGTTAATATAAATTTATTCCATTATATTAGATATTTTTTGTTCATTGACTTATCATGCTACTTTCTTTATTGCATTCTTACTATAAATTTCCAAAGTGAGAGTTTTATTTTATAGAAAAATATATGTAAAAAATTCATGATTGATTTATTTCTAGTTATTTGCCTTATATGAAAAAAAAAAAGATATAAATTTAATTTGTGATTTTCTATTAATTCAATTTTTTTAAAAAAATTTGAGAGATTTGTATGAAGAAAAACATTGATTAATTATTTGATCAAATAAAATATTTACAACAAGATAAATCATTTTACATTTCCACCATGCTAAAACACTTGAATAAATTATTGGAGTTTATTATTTCTAGCATAGTTTACTTTAAAATAAATTATTTGTAACTCCTAAAAATAAATTACTTTAAAATTTGATAAAAACAATTAGAAAGTTTGATATATAACTACTTGGGTTTAGCATAGTAAAAAAAATAAAAATAGAATATAAAAAGAATATTTTTCTCTTTTATTTATTTTTGGGATGTTTGATATATTTGAAGTAGAAATATTTATTTAAGGAAAGATTAACTCAACTTCATTGAAAAATAAAAAGCAAAAACATAAGGAAAAAAAATTGTACGCATTTTCATTGACCTCAAACAGCCCAATTCCGGGCCATGAACATGCCCACATGTGTAATTGTTATAAAAAAATATCAAATAATTTATCTAATGCATACTTAAGTGAATCAAAACTTATTAAATTTGTGTAAATAATAATAATAATAATAATAATAATAATAATGTTTGAAGACAATATAATTTCTTAATCCCAATGACTTTGGCGTTAGTTCGAAATTTGTATTAAGTATGTATTTTCATTGAAAAGCTTGCTTAAGTAAAAAACTATGAATATGAGAAAACTCATATGTACGTAATAATTCGCACCTAGCCGTGTAGATATTATCCACTTCGAGTTCAAAAGGGCTCTCACGGTATGTACCTATTTTATTTATTACTCTCTCACATATATGTACATATATATACAATAATGTATAAGATTGAGGGTTATGATGTTTATGTCTATACAGTATCCGTTATCGTTTCTCTCATTTCATATAAATTTTTTCCTTAGTGAATTTTTTTCTCCTCTCTCCATGATTTTTTTCGTTTAGGGTTTTCCATATAAATCTACGTGTTCTTAGTTTGTTTTTTCTTCTTGCCTATCCTCGTTCTTTGGTAACAACATCAAACATCATTATGTCTTCATAAAATTAATAGATAATGACTAGTAGAGACGAATTTTCCACCTAATTAATTCTTGTCATCTTCCTCTTGGCATGTGAAGACAGTGAAAAGAAGCATATTGATATATCTCCGTACCAACAGTACCAATTTTATTTTTATTTTTTTCTATATGACGAGGTAATTCAAGGATGATATAATAAGGAACCTCTACCTCTATCAAGTCAACAAGGGTCATCTTAGAATACGCTACACATTCTTGAAATTTAAAATTGTATGTTTCCATTATTGATTGTAAAACATACGAGTGGTCCAGAAACCCATATTATCTAATAAGAAAATCCCCAACTAATCTAACCAATCCAACCAATCAAACCACACTGCATCTGATTAACATTAATTTTGCTGGATCCTCGCCATCCATTTGGATCATATTCAACGACAAAAAGCAAGGAACAGCAAACCTGGGTCTTCATCCGATCAATAAATAATGACAACTGTAGTGGAGTGAAATGATAATCCTTCCTCTGGATTTTCTTTATGTATACAGGCTTTTCTCATAATAGAAAAAATTCGTTGCTGAGGACAAATTTCCCCGTGTTACCGCTAACACGCTCATCCCGTGTTATATTCAACACGGTTAACAAAGGAGATTCGTGCCAGAGTCAACATGGACGTTCATGTTTTTCGTGATCTTGTGACCATGTCTTAGACTGCCCTCTTCATCCACCTCATTAATTCTTGTCAATTTTTTTATTTTTTTATTTTTAGTCTCTTGGCTAGTTGCATTTGTTGGTTGGTCCACTGCCATTGGGCCAGGTTCCTTCCGGAAAATATACCAAACTTTCTTATATAGTTTCTATTTTTTTTATTTTGTTAACTTAGAAGTCAAATTAAAAAAAGAAGAAGAAAAAAACCCAAAGTAGCCATGTGTTCTCTTAATTATTGAAGTAGAAAAGGATTCACTAAATTCCAAAGTCTACCAATTTCTTAGAATTTAAACCTCCAATAATTATATTTAAATATAATTGAAGATGCTAACTAAATATGCAGCCATTCTTGACTGGAAAGCTAACATGAGTTATGGTGCATTCTTATCACCATCAGTTTGGACCTCGATCTCCACAGAATCAATCCTACAATTACAAGAAAAGTTTTTTTTTAAAGAAAAAACAGACAAAAAACAAACAACAAATTGGAAATGGAAGACCGCCTATGTCTATGTTTAGGCTCTTTGCTAGGCGACTGTGCATGTTGTGTTTTGGACGGCTTCTCACTACATCCAATACTCCAAGGGCTGGAATGACTAGAGCTTGACGGCAGTTCATGATGAGAACTAGACAACCGTGCATTTTCTGGCGTATGGGTGTTGGACGATTGTCTAAGTTGAAGACTTGAGGACTGTTCACGCCGATATGTTGAAGACGGTCCACGTGAACGGCTGTGTGATCGTCTGCGTGACCGTCCACGCGAAAAACTGGAGGACTTTCCAGGTTGCAACATAGTTACTGGCTGCTTTCTGGACTGCTCTTCACTACATCCAATACTCTGAGGACTGGAACGACGAGAGCTTAACAATAGTTCATGATGAGAACTAGACAACCGTGCATTTTCTGGCCTATGGGTGCTGGACGATTGTTTAACTTGAAGACTTGATTGTTCACGCCGAGAAGTTAAAGACAACCGTACACGCGAACGGCTGTGTGATCGTCCCTACGAACGACTACGTGACCACCCACGCGAAAAATTAGAGGATTTTCCAGGTTGCAACATAGTTACCCGCTGCTTGCTGGACGGTTCTTCACTACATCCAATACTCTGAGGACTGGAACGACGAGAGCTTGACGGCGGTTCATGATGAGAGCTAGACAACCGTGCATTTTCTGGCCTATGGGTGCTGGACGATTGTTTAAGTTGAAGACTTGAGGATTGTTCACGCCGAGAAGTGGAAGATGGTCCACGTGAGCGGCTGTGTGATCGTCCCTGCGAACAACTGTGCGATGGTCTAAGTTGAGAACTCGAGGACTGTTTACGCCGAGAATTCGAAGACCGTCCACTCGAACGGCTGTGCGACGGTCCACGGGAACGGTTGTGCAATTGTCCCCGCGAACGACTGTGCGATGGTCCACGGGAACGGCTGTGTGACCGTCCACGCGAATGGCTGTGTGACCGTCCACGCGAACGTCTCTGTGACCGTCCCCACGAACGGCTCTCTGACCGTCCCCGCGAACGGCTCGCTAACCGTCCCCGTGAACGGCTCTGTGACAGTCCACGGAAACTGTTGTTCGATTGTCTGCGCGAACGGCTGGATGATCTTCCAAGTTGCGACATAGTTACTGGCTGCTTGCTGGACGATCGTACACAGGAGTCAATAGATTGAGAAGAATTTGGGGGAAGGCCTTTTCCAGCGACAAAGCTGCTTGCTGGTATTGTTATATTTCTGCTTGAGAAGAATCAGTAATGATTGCAAGTCCCCGAATAACCTTGATGATCGTCCCTGTAAACGTGCCCTTCTGAAGTGGGCAGTCATAAATCAAAATAGGGCAACTTCTTTGACACGATTTCACATTCAGTAGTTTAATTTCCAAATGGGCCCGGGTTTGTTTTTATATTAAGCCAACAAGGGTCATCTTACAATATGCATGGTTTCTAAATTCTACCACTATTGATTTAAAATTGCCTTTTTGTCATATTTAAATCCTAAGCGGTTGCACCTTTGGCAATCCTCTCAAGGGTGCGGCTGCACCTTCCCACGCTCCGGAATGGTGCTCATTCCTCTACAGATACTCCCCTCAATGGTGCGGCTGTGAATCTTCTTGTCTTTCAATGGTGCAGCTGCACCTCCGACAATCCTTTCAATGGTGCAGCTGCACCTTCCCACGCTCTAGAAAAATGATCTTCTTCCTTTCACCCGATTCCCTTTGGTCCCCTCTTGTTTTTCTTCTCCTCTGTATCCCTTCAAAGTGTGCTATCCCACCCAGAATGGAGCGACCGTACCTCTTGCACTCCTCTACCGACAGAAGAAAACCCGTCTTTCCTATCACCTCTCTTCTTTCCTCCCTTGGTGCGACTGCAGATCCTGCTTTTCAATGGTCCCATTGCCCTCCTTTCTCATGCACCCTTCCCTTTTAGCTCTTCCTCTCTTCCTTTTTCTCTCATTTCTTTTTTTCTCTTATTCTCTCTCCTCACCAGTCGACTATTAAATTTTCTTCTTTTCCAATGGTGTTTCCTTCCTTTCCCATGCGTGCTCTCTTTTTTCCTTCCTTTCTTCACCGGTACAGCTATTCTCTTCAAAGCGTGCCCCCTCTTCTTTGAACACAGTCTCACACCCCGTCCATGTACATGCTGAAGTCGTTTCTTTCCACTTGCCAAAACCGGTCATGGAAGTAAGTTTTTTTTTTTTTTTTTCTTTCCTAACGAAAATGCCCCTCTCTCCAATATCAGCCCGGATTTAATCTTTTGAGCCCAAAAATGGTACGAATATCCTCCTCCCCCGATGTGGAGCACGTGGAATCCCATGCAAAACAAATAATAAAAAATAGAAGGAAAGCAAAAAGAAAAATAAAAGATAACTAAGGGTTAGAATAATAATAAATAAAAAAACATGTTGCTAAGAATTAAAAATTCAAAATGTGTAATTTTAAACGAAATTAAAAATATAGATGACATGGATAACTAAAATGAATTATCAACTCAAGCAATTCTCTATCAAAACAAATTAATAAATAGATAAATAAAAACAAAACAAATATGAATATTAAACTCATGCAATTTTTTAAAAATAAGTAAATAAATGAATAAAACTAATAAATAGAGAGAGATAAAAAAACAAAAACAAAATCAAGCACATGCAAGCCATATGAGCCATGCAACCATGCAAGCCATGCAAACCATGCATCCATGCAAAAAATGATCTAAATGGGCCTAGGGTGCCAAAGTAGGCTTGGGGTGGTGCCTAATGGGCCAAGTGTATCTAAATGGGACTAGGGTGCCTTAGTGCGCCTAGGGTGGTGCATAATGGGCCAAGTGTAACTAAATGAGCCTAGGGTGGCTAAGTGGGCCTAAGGTGGTGTATAATGGGCCAAGTGTATCTAAATGGGCCTAGGGTGGCTAAGTGGGCCTGAGGTGATGCCTAATAGGCCAAGTGTATCTAAATGGGCCTAGGAGGCCTAAGTAGGCCTAAGGTGGTGCCTAATGGGCCTAAGTGCCTCTAAATGGGCTTAGGATGTCTAAGTGGGCCTAAGGTGGTGCCTAATGGGTCAAGTGTATCTAAATGGACCTAGGGTGCCTAAGTAGGCCTAAGGTGGTGCCTAATGGGCCTAAGTGCCTCTAAATGGGCCTAGAGAGCCTAAGTGGGCCTAAAGTGGTGCCTAATGGGCCTAGGATGCCTAAGTGGGATGGGGCTAGGGTGCCTAATTGGACCTAAGGTGGTGTCTAATGGGCCAAGTGTATCTAAATGGGCCTAAGATGCCTAAGTGGGCCTAATGTGGTGCCCAATGGGCCAAGTGTATCTAAATGGGCCTAGGGTGCCTAAGTGGGTCTAAGGTGGTGCCTAATGGGCCAATAGAGTGCCTAAGTGGGCCTAAGGTGGTGCCTAATGGGCCAAGTGTATCTAAATGGGCCTATGATGCTTAAGTGGGCCTAAGGTGGTGCCTAATGGGCCAAGTGTATCTAAATGGGCCTAGGGTGCCCAAGTGGGCCTAAGGTAGTGCCTAATGGGCCAAGTGTATCTAAATGAGCCTAGGATGCTTAAGTGGGCCTAAGGCCAAATTAGACTACCAAGAGCCACAATGGGGTTAGATAAATCCCTCAACCAAAGTCTTCAAGGTGACTTAAAAAAGATAGGCTACACGAGTAGTAATGGGCCACTAAGGAATTGTTGTAAAATATTGAACAAATACCTAATAGGACATGTGTTAAGAGGATAAAATGGAGGGTCTACAAACATATATTAAGTTTGTGTTGAGGACACTAGTGGATTTGACTTATAGTGAGACCTAAGGTGGTAATATATTCCATATGGATTGGGTTCCTATTGATTTAGGCCAGTGCCAACATGTATTCTCAATTGAGGTACCATGATATCTCATGAGTTTGAAATAATGTATTCCCTTGGGTAATCTTAGTTACATTTGATTAGGAAAACTATGACCGTAGTAATTCCTTAATTGGAATTTGACATATGCTTTTTTTGAACTAGATTGTGTTAGTTGATCACATACTAGAAAGATTTGTAACTTAAGGATTGGAAAGGTAATCTTGAGATGATGATAACATGTATCTTGTTAGATTACAGAAACTAGTTCATGAAGAGTCTACATGCATTGGATTGTAGGTCACAAACCCAAGTTGTATCTCATTATAATATCCTAAGATATTGGAGTACAGTGAACTCCTTCCATTGGAGTGCAATCAACTCTTTGTTGTGGATGTTGAGTCAATTTCAAAATTGGATTATGAGGGAGTCGAAATATTCCTATGGGTCCTAATGGTTCCCACTTGAGTTCCCAATTCATGATGATATGATTTTTTACGGAATTTTTGGGTTCTTAATTCATATGTATGCATAAGGGCATTTTTGTAAAAATGGAAGATTACACTGGATCTTATGAATGGTCTTTCTAAAAGTATGCTAATTAATTAATTGAAGTCTAATAAGGCTGATTAATTAAT
The DNA here is from genome assembly GCA_946000715.1 of Vitis cinerea var. helleri x Vitis riparia. Classification (NCBI taxonomy): domain Eukaryota; kingdom Viridiplantae; phylum Streptophyta; class Magnoliopsida; order Vitales; family Vitaceae; genus Vitis; species Vitis cinerea var. helleri x Vitis riparia. The sequence goes on along the minus strand of OX253993.1, from coordinate 17,829,463 downwards.
TAGGATCTGATGTGTTGGTTCGCAAGTATAGGAATCGTTCAAGTAATATAATTGTACCTAAGTACGGATATCGAACCCACAAGGACTATGCTACTAATTACTAAAATTTATTATTTCTACTACTATTTGATCAACCGAATATTTAAAGTTGTAGAAGAATGCAACTTAAACAATTAAAGAAAATAAATTCAAACTCTTATGATTTAAATGATCTAGGGCTTTTGATTTCACTGCAAACACTTTTCATGCAATTGATTGCTTAACCTAATTCCTGTTATGCTTTATTTGGAGATTTAATTCCCTAAGCCAACCAATATTTTCTCTCGAAATATATCAGATTGCTCCTTAAATTACTAACCCAACATATCTCTATGTGAATTTAAGTCTAAAGGAGTAATTAAGATCTATGGAATTATTATAGATTTAACTATTAATCTCTTAGAACTTGGTAATGTATCTCTACTATTCATTCATTCTAATGTAATCTATTATATGGATCTAATTTAGATTCTAACTCTCATTATCAACCTAAATCATAAAATCAATCAAAACTTGGGCCCTTAAGAATTGAGAGCATTAAGCATAGAATAGATACACAAATAAATTGATGCAAAACAGAGAATTAATTTAAACCAATAAAAAACATAAATCATGATTGAGCTACATCTCAATCCTAGACAAAGGAAATTAGTTCATCTTAAGATGAAGAACAAACATCCTGAATTACAATCATAAAGAAAAGGGAAGAATAAACCAGCAAAATAGAAGGAAATCTGGAAATCCCCTTCTTGTTCTCCAAGCTCTCGCTTCTCTTAAGTCTTCAAGATCCTCCTTCTCCCAGGTTTCCCAAATCCCCAAATAAACCCTACTTTCGTCTATTTATAGCCCAAGTATCGTAAACTGACGTCCCACCTAATTCAGATATGAACAGAATGAGATAAGGACGAATAATTTTCAAATTTTAAATATCGGGCCGTGGCGCTTAGTGTCTCCAGCTGCGATGCTTTAGTCTCGGGTTCCCAGGATTTCTGAAATTCCTTCGAGCGTCGCGGCGGACAAGCTCCTCCAACCACGGCGGTTTTATCTCGGGTCCCCAACTATGATTTTCCACATGCGTACGCCGCGGCGCTTAAGTCCTTCCCGCAGTGGCGCTTTCCTCTCGAGTGAGTTACGCAAGTTGTCATGTAAGAGGCTGTCGTGGCGCTTAATAGCTCCCGTCATGGCAGTTTTCACATTTTTGCCGAACTTTATATTTTTCTTCCAATTTTGCCTCATATTGCTCCCTTTTCGTACTCTTAGCTATTTGAGACCTAAAACAATAAAAATAATGATTGTTGAGATAAAATTACTCTTAAACTAATGAAATATCAAGTTAAATCATAGATAATAAGTCTCTCTAAATCGATTTATCAAGATCCAAATAGGTTAAATTAAGTAACCTAAACCTAAGTTTGGTTAAATTCACTTAAACCTATAGGGAAGCCTATATAAAACCTTGTAGGAATTTAAAGCTTCACTCTACACTCATGTCTTTCAGACTTCACAAAGAAACCCTAGTCTCCCCTTTTAAAAAGAAGACTAGCCTTCTTTAACGTGTGGATCCATGAGAAAGAGTGATAAGGCTGAAGGTTACTTGGTCAACGAGTACAATACATTCTACATGACTTCATCATATTAAAATTGATCTTCGAATATCCATACCATAGGTAAAATGCACTAATATCTAGATATAGGTTTTGGAATGCCTTGTTTGGCACTATGCATTAATCTAGAGAGTTGTAGAACTAGTTGCATGAACTATAAAAGATCAAGAGCTAGGAATGGAACAATACAAGTATTCCTTACCACTGGTATCAAAACCTTAGGTTAGGATTTAGCATGCTAGCTAGAACTATTCTATGGTTAGCTAACATTTTATAGGGTTTTTAATTCATCCTATGACCCCTAGGGATGAATGTATGAGATGTTTTTATTTGTTTAGTTAAATATGATTATATATGTTTGCCATTTTTATCTCTTAGATTGATTGTATGCTCCGCAAGGAGTATAGGATTTTTCTTTGATTGTAAAATCCAATTTTAATTTCTTAGATAGGTTGTATACTTCGGTTTCAAGGAGTATAGGACTTTTGATAATAATGTAAAAGATTTTGTTTTTACCCATCTTTATAACCCAAGAGAAGGAAAAAGGCTTTCAAGATGTTCAATCACGTCCCTAGTGGAAAAACAATCCAGAAAAAAAGAGTTTTTCAATGGAAAAATGTTTGGAATACGTGGAGGAAGTAAGCTTGGCTTGGAGCAGCATCACTTAAGCTACTTAGATGCTCGAGCAATACAGGGCGCAGTGAGGCAACAGGGGCAACTTTGGTATTTTGGGATTTATTGTAATAGATTAGGTTTTATTTTTTATCTGACCCTAATTTTTGGTCATAGGTTGTGCCTGAATTAATCCTAAACTAATACTTTATTACCAATTTTTGGTTTGTCTCTTTAGAATAATTCATTGATAAGAGTAAGTAATCTCATGCACAGATAAATAAAATTGATTCCACATAATATATAATATGGAAAAATTAACCACCTAGCAACCTACTAGGTTTTTTTTTAAAAAAAAAAAGAAAAGAAAAGAAATAAAAAGCTATTAATGGTCTCTTGATTGCTAAATAATTCACTAACGGTGAGTAAACGATACACGATTTTAACTAACTCCATGCACCTACTCCCTGAGGTCTTATACCGCTAACATCTACACTTATTTTCTTTGTCTCTGATATAACACTCCATTATGCTCATTAGTGGATCTCTTAGAGCTCTTATCAAAGTTTTGAGATGAAATTTTTAATCTTTGTTTATGCTAAATATAATATAGATCTCAAAAGGTTTGAGAGATGAAGTATCAAGTTTTTGATAAATGACTATAATTTCTAGGATTCATGAAAGTTCACAAATTTTCAATAAAACATTTTTTATTTATACTATTTGTAAAACTCTATTATTTTAATATACAATTTACTAATTTAAAACATTACAAAAACACCTTCTGTGGAATCAAACACCAATTACATAGATGAACAAAAATTTGTAACTTACAAAAAATAATTTTGAAATTAAAAATGGAGTAAGGAACCATAAAGTAATTTCCCCATCCTAATTTCTTGGTTTAGTCATTCCAAAACTTTATCAACCATAAGTGCATACTTGTTTTAAATTTTATGAATTTGAACCAACCTAAATCCAATTTTAAGAAAGATAAAATCCCAAGGAAATAAATCTTATCCAATCCATTACAAATGAAACAAAATTGCTAACTAAACAAAATACACTAATACACAGAAAAACCTTTTGCTTTGACTAATTATTTATAGAATTTTCTTGGTTGATTCCATAACTAAATAGTCTTTTTTTTTTTATCTTTTTTTTTTTTCAAAGAAAATTCCACCCACTTTCAAAATTTATGAATTGCTCCATTTCATCACATCATTGCAACGATCCTTCCTGACAAGCACATGGGTGTTGCTTTAATTAGTAATTAATGCACTAATGCTAATTGTTAGAGTTGGAAATTTTTTGTTGTTATATTTTGATACATTCATAAATTTGTTTACATTTGTTTTATATAAGCTAGTATTTTAATTATGGAGAGTTTCCTAATTTAAAACATTCCATTCTTTTTTTCTTTTTGGAATCAAACACCAATTATAGAAATAATCAAGATTTCAAAACTTATTAAAAATAATTTTCAAAATTAAAACGTTGTAAAAACCAAATTAGGAACCACAAAGTAATTTTTATCCTAATTTCCTGTATTCTTATCTCAAATTTTGTGACCTGAACCAACCAAAATCCAAATCTAATATCTCAACAATAACAAATGGAACAAATTACTAACTAAAGAAAATGTATTAACACCCCCAAACCTTTTGCTCTACCTAATTATTTATAGAATTTTCTTGGTTGATTCCATGATTGAATAGTCTTTCTATTTTATTTTATTTTGTATTTTATTTTTGTCTTTTCTGCAGAAAATTCCAACCACTTCCAAACTTTATGAACAGCTCTTTTTCACATCATCATCGCAATGGTCCTTCCTTACAAGCACATGGGTGTTGCCTTAGTTTTTAATGCACTAATGCAGCATTTCCTATCATAAAGATTTATTGTCATTTCACAAAATTATATTTAATTTTTGAAAAAATATTAGTTAGTAATGTATATTCAAATGATAAAGCCAGGATTTCACTGGTAAATCCCTATGCTCTCTTGGCTTAAAGAGAAGCCTAGACCCATACGTAGAATTGATCACATCTGCCAAAAGGGGATATTGCAGTGAAGCAAACATAGAGGCAGGGACAGTGGCAAATAGAGCAATGAGAATAGGTATCCATGCCAATCCATGACGATAAGCTATGAAAGAGGTTATTGTAAAAGTTATCATGATGGCCGTAATAGAGACGAAGAGTGTTGTGAGTCCAAACATCAATCTGGAGGGTAATGACTGGAGGAAATCCTGCTCTGAATAGCGTGAGGTGAGGATGGATAAGAACATTAGGATTGAAGTTGAGGAGGTGAATAATGCTACTCCATCCGATACCCCGAAAACCATTAACAAAATCGGAGTGTCTGTTTGTTGACTGTGACCACCTGGTACAGTGAAGGCTGCTGAAAAAACTACAAGCATGGATTGAGCAGCTGTTTCCCGTATCCATTTCTCTCCATCCTTCTTTAAGTCCCTGTGCTCCTCAGTGCACAAAGCCCAGGGTGTTTTACCTTCCTTGTTTTTATTTTCTCTGTACGGAAGGTCGCATCAGCTTTTTAACCTCCTACAAAATAGGGAACTGGTAAGATAAATAGTGAGAGAAGGAATGTCTTCATTCCAAGAAAACCAATTTCTTAGATCAAATGAATTGGATTGACAGTTGCATCTGACCTTTAAAAAATTGGAACTGCTTTTCAAACTAGGCAAAAAATATCCAACAATAACATATTCAGGTGATGCAATGAATGAGATAGGGCTAAAGTTTATCATTTGGACAGGCCCATCAATTATTTATGGGTTGTGAAACGTTGCTTTTCAGATATGAAAACCTATTCATCTTCCGTGGCAACTTTAGGCTATGTTTGGTTCCTGAAAATAACTAAGAAAAAAAAAATGCAAAGAAAAATGATCTTTTTATGTTTGGTTTGATTGTGGAAAATATAAAATAAAATAAAATAAAATAAAATTAAAATTAGTTAAAAGTTTATACATTTTAAATTATTTAGAGACTGTTTGGTAACTGCTTTAAAAAACAATTTTGAAAAATAGTTTTTGAGAACAGTTTTTGAAAATTGTTCTCTAATTTTTATAAAACAAAAGTGTATTTGAAAACCTAAAATATTTTTAACCTATTTTTAACATTTTCAAATATGGTTTAAAAATAATTTTTATATTTAATATTTTATTTTAATTATTTTACATGTTTACATGATTATTTCTTAAAACCACACTCAGAGAACAATTTAAAATAAAAGAAAACAACTAAAATATATTATCAGAAAATATCTTGTTTTCTATTTTTAATAATAAAAAACAGAAAACAGTTTTTAATTATCAAACATGTTTTCTATATTTTTTATTATGAAGAACAGAAAACTGTTATAAAAAACAGTTCCCAGACATACCATTAATTTTTACATTGAAAATAAAAAATAAGTATATAAAAATAATTTAAGAATTTTAAAATTTTATTTTATTTTATTTTATTTTTACTTTTCTTTCTTTCTATTTTATTTTTCTTATATTTTCTCTCAATTTTTCAGAACCTAACATACCCTTTAGGAAATCAACATGCAGTTTGAAAACATCTTAAACATGTTGATGTTCGAGTAGTGAGCAAAAAAAACCAAATTACCAGAAAGTGGATCTAGACAAGGCAACATCTGTTGAGGGGAAGTCAAAATCTCAATTTCAGATCCATTTGGCACTTGTGGGCTTGGGGAGAAAAGAACATCTGTTCCTGCTCCTCCTTCCACCGACCTGTCTGCCATAGAGTAATATAATAAAGAATCTCTTCCCCTACTAAGCCAACAAGGGTCATCTTACAATATGCATGGTTTCTAAATTCCGAAGGCAGCTCACTCTTGGAATTTAAAATTGTACTTTTGTCATATTTAAATCCTACCATTATTGATTGGAAACCAGAGGCATTATATGTGGAAACCTCCAACCAATTCAACCACACTGCATTTGATTAACATGAATGTGGATGCATCCTCGCCATCAATTTGGACCATACTCAACTTTTACTTAAGTCAACGACAAGAAGCACTGGCTCTTCATAAAATCAATAGACAATGACTTGTGGAGAGGAATGTTCTTGTCATCTTCCTCTTTCTATTTTATTTTTCTTATATTTTCTCTCAAATTTTCAGAACCTAACATACCCTTTAGGAAATCAACATGCAGTTTGAAAACATCTTAAACATGTTGATGTTTTAGTAGTGAGCAAAAAAAACCAAATTACGTGCTCCTCCTTCCACCGACCTGTCTGCCATCCTATCGAGTTCAGGATTGGAAGGTTTACACCTGCAAGGCAAAGGAGATGTTCATAGAGTAATATAATAAAGAATCTCTTCCCCTACTAAGCCAACAAGGGTCATCTTACAATATGCATGGTTTCTAAATTCCGAAGGCAGCTAACTCTTGGAATTTAAAATTGTATTTTTGTCATATTAAATCCTACCATTATTGATTGGAAACCAGAGGCATTATATGTGGAAACCTCCAACCAATCCAACCACACTGCATTTGATTAACATGAATGTGGATGCATCCTCGCCATCAATTTGGACCATACTCAACTTTTACTCAAGTCAACGACAAGAAGCAAGAGACATCAAACCTGGCTATTCATAAAATCAATAGACAATGACTAGTGGAGAGGAATGTTCTTGTCATCTTCCTCTTGGCATGTGAATACATTGAAAATTAAGAAGCATATTGATATATCTTAGAATATGCTTTGTTTCTAAATTTCAAGGGCTACACACTCTTGAAATTTAAAATTGTATGCTTCCATTATTGACTGGAGAACATAGACTGGTCCAGAAATCAGTATTATCTTCTGGCCATAATCTACAACCAATCCAACCAATCAAACCACACTGCATTTGATTAACATTAATTTTGATGGATCCTCGCCATCTATTTGGACCATAATCAACTTTTACTCAAGTCAACTACGAAAAGCAAGGAACATGAGATCTGGGTCTTCATCCGATCAATAGATATTGACTACTAAAGAGGGATGTTCCACCTCATTAATTCTGGCCATCTTCTGGCCTCCTGTCATGTGAATGGGGTGAAAAGAAGCGCACTAACATATCAGCATACTGACAATACGAAATTTTTTTCTTCATTTCAAAAGTATTATGGTTGATGTGATCAAATGGCCGGATCCATTATTGACTGGAAAACATAGACTGGTCCAGAAATCAAGATTATCTAATAAGGAAATCTCCAACCAATCAAACCACACTGCATTTGATTGAAATTAATTTTGATGGATCCTCGCCATCAATTTGGACCATATCAACTTTTACTCAAGTCAACGACAAGTAGCAAGGAACAGCAAACCTGGGTCTTCATCCGATCAATAGAAAATGACTACTAAAGAGGGATGTTCCACCTCATTAATTCTCAAGTCAAATAATTAGTATTCCTCTGCCTGAATCCAGAATTAAGTAATAAGCTACTTCGATGAAGTTTGGCTCATGTGTCCTATAGGCAAATTGGGAGGTGACTTTCTACCCTTTTCCTGGGTGCAGTTCCTTTTAGACTAGGCAATCTCTGAAACAATTTCCTATCAAAGATTGAATTGTCATCTGAATCCAATTTGTTTTGTTAAAGTTATCTTATTGATATTAAAATTGATTTGCTATACACAAATTGAATGTATGCTTTTTCTTGTCCAAATGTTAACTCAGATTGCTTCTGTCCTTGTTCATCAAGTAATATTCTAAAAATATTATTTTCCTTTTAGAAAATAAACCAAAATTTCTTAATAATAGTTTTTAATTTTTAATTTTTAATTTTTAATTTTTTTTTAATTTTTATTTTTTTATTTCCAACCATTCTCATTGCTTTTCTCATTCATTTTGTACTACTTGTATTACTTTACTTGTCATTAGTAATTTGAAAATTAAGTTTTTTTTTTTTTTTGAAATCAAAACTAAGGGGGTGTTTGGTAAAATTTAATACTTATTACTAGATAAGTTAATTTTAAGTTAAATTATAGTTAAGTTGTTAACTTAAAACTTATTACAATTCTTACTTTAAGTATTAAAGTTGTTTAATAAAATTAAGTTAAAACTTATTTTAAATCATCAAATTGACATATTTATCCTTATAAATTATAATTAGGGAAAATGAGGTCAAGTAGAAGTCGTGGAGTAACAAAAAAGATCGTGAAGGTAATTAGGACGAATAATTATAAAAAGGCAAAATAAAGACGTGAACTTAAGAATAAGTTAATTGTTTTTACTAATTACTTCAAGTTGTTTTTAACTTAAGGTCATACCATTAAGTTATTTTACCAGACATACTTAATTTATTTAATGATTTAAATTCAGTTATTAAATCACTTTAAGTTAATATGTTGTTTCACTAAACACCCACTAATTCTTGTTTGTATGTTAATTGGATTTTTTTCACTTTTTATTAGGATTTGTCTTCATTTATATTTTCTTTTGATTTCTTTTATTTTTAACTAAATTTTTACAAAATATCATAAACCTTTTCTTGTTATATATATATATATATATATCCATGAGATCTTAAAAATACAAGAAAACTTTTTGTAAAAAAAAAAACAAACAAACAACAAACAACAATTTGGAAATGGATGACCATCGATGTCTACATTTATGCTCATTGTCGGCTGATCCTAGGTACCGAGAACAAGATGGGTGTACATGACAAAAGATGGACAACCGTCTAAGTCGAGGACTTGATGACTGTTCATGTTGAGAACTAAAAGATCGTCCATGCCTATCGGTGCTGGATGACCGTCTAGGTCGAGGACTTAACGAATGTTGCCACAGAGAACTAGAAGACCAACTGAACGATTGTGTAAGTCAAGGCCTTAATGATTGTAGGCTCAAAGAACTGGAAGACCGTCTAAGCCTACGGGTGTTGGATGACCATCTAAGTCGAGGACTTGATGGCTGTTCATGTCGAGAATTGGAAGACCCTCCATGCCTATTGGTGCTAGACGACCATCTAGGTTGAGGACTTAACGACTATTGCCACATAGAACTAGAAGACCGACTAGACGATTGTGTAAGTCGAGGACTTAATGATTGTAGGCGTAGAAAACTGGAAGACCATCCATGACTATAGGAGCTAGATGACCATCTAGGTTGAGGGCTTTAGGGATGCTTGTGTTGAGAACTCGATGATCGTCCATGCCTATGGGTGCTGGTCGACCGTCTCGAATGAGGACTTGGTGATTGTTTATGCTGAGAACTCGACAACCGTCTATGCTTGTGGGTGCTGGATGACCGTCTAGGTTGAGGAAATGAGGACTCTTCACTCCAAGAACTAGAAGACTGTCCACGACTATGGGAGTTAGAAGACCATCTAGATTAAGGACTTGAGGAATGCTTGCACTAAGAACTCGACAATTGTACATGCCTATGGGTGCTGGACGATCGTCTCGAACTAGGACTTGATGATTGTTTATGTTGAGAACTCGACAGTCGTCTATGCCTGTGGGTTCTAGATGACCATCTATGTTTAGGAGATGAAGACTCTTCACTCTGAGAACTGGAAGATCGTCCACGACTATGGGAGCTAGACAACCATCTAGGTTGAGGACTTGAGGAATGCTTGCACTGAGAACTTGATGATCGTCTATGCTTGTTGTTGATGTAGAGCCAACTAGAGTTGGATTTGTCTAGTTCAATGGAGATTGAACGATCTTCCTCATTTTGTGTGCCTCTCAGAGTACCTTACCCAGTGATAATGAGGCTGGATAAATTCCTTCCCTACACAAAGGATACTTGGACATGTGGTCCAAACACACCCCTCCAAAGCTTAAGACAGGCAAAAGATAACTCAAATGATCTTAATGAGAGAGAATCAGTAGCGTATCTATGCATGAGTACCTTGTTTGTGCTTTTAGAGGGTTTTTATAGTGCTAAAGAGAATGCCACTATAGTGTTGACTAAGCTCTTTGACCTTCTCTATAATAATGATTGTCTTGCAGGTGGCAGGGCAATCATCACAGTTTTGGCCGACTGGCAGGTGCCCCCAGTTGATGTGCCATAAGGTTTGACTATGCAGGCACCTATCCCTTCAACCTGTTGATGGTTTGAGGTTATGTGTAGCAATTAATTGACATGGACTTGAAGGCCAGAAAAGATCCCATCATTCATTCCTATGTCAAACGTGAATGATTACGTATGCCAGTGGGTCTTGAAGTCTTGACCGGATGGTCTTATCTGTTTGAGGAGTCTGGTCTCCTTATGCTGCCTAGTTTTGTAGGAAGAGGGCTTCTTTATACCTGATGTTAGATGGAACTGGTAGTAGTCTAGACGGAATGATCTAGATGGTCGCCATGTCGAGATGCCCGACAAAGGTGACCGGATTGGAAAGAGGGACACGTAGAGGGAAGCCCCTTAGAATGCCCCCTTAACCCGTTTACCTATGCCCTTGGTAGAGATGGATGGGTTGTGTGTCTCTTCAAGTTACCCAAGCACTTTTTGAGACACGTGCCACTCGAGGAATTAAAGGTGGGTCACTTTCACCAAGGCCACTTGTTAGGCGGCGCATCACTTTGGGGTGCGTTTCCAGGCGACCTATTTTTTGGGATCCATAGGATTTTGGGTCACCTATAAACAGGGGACTTCCACACCTTTTGGGTTACTTTTTGAATATTCTTGTTTTGGAGCACTCTTTTCCCAATCTCTATATCCTTTTTGTTGTAACGTCGGTCGTCGTTCTTTCCTTGTCGTTTCATTGCTACTCTCAGGCTTGCTTCAGGTAGGTTCTTCTTTGCTAGCGGACATGTTTCCTTGACGTTGGTAAGCTTGCTTTTCTTTACATTTATCATTTTCTGTTTTCTTGCTTGTTGTTGGGGTTGTTTTTGATTTTGTTAGTTTTTAGATGCAAAATGGACGTTGTGAAGTCCAGACTTTAAGGCCTTTATGCTTTCTTGGAGAAAATAACTACCATTGGGAGGAGAAGATTGGTACCGCCTGTCAAACGTAGGGTTTTTTACATTTTTCCTTTCTACTTCTTTTCTGTTGGTGCCCTAAGTGGTCTACTCATGCATTTTAGCCTGTAGCCATTGTGGTGGCATGACGGGGAGGACCTTTCTCAAGGTTAGGGCTTGCTCTGCAAGCTGGGTTAGGTAGTTTGCTCACACTTGTGTTTTAGATCCGCTTAGGCTGCTTGCTATACTGCTGAGGCACTGCCTAACGATGGATGAGCGGGGTGACTATTTTTCCAACAATCTGCGTTGTGCAGTGCAAGTTCTCACGCGGCTTAGACCTTTTCAATATGTTAGCAAGAAGGGGCATTGCTTCCACCAACACAGGCGGTAGGGGCCAAAAATGAGGCCAGAAGGGTGCAAGAGCCGAACGCCTTGGGTCTGAACGCCTACTCGATCTTCTGTCCAAACAAGAGTTCTAGGACTGCTTTTGCATCCCAAACGATGTCTCCATCCTCTTGGTAGACGACGAACCTATGCTCACTAAGAAGCTGTCTCAAAATGCTACCTACTTTAGCAAGGAGTAGCTCAATGAAGGGTTCCGCTTTTCCTTGCCTTATCTTCTCAAACAGTTCCTCTATTTCACTAAGATGCCCCCGACTTGCCTTCACCCAAATGTTGTTTGGGTGTTGATCGGGTGCATTATCCTAGACATGCTTTATCACTTGGACCCCTCTTTGTTGGAGGTTCTCTTTGTCTATACATTCAAGATGAGTCGAAAAGAGAGGTTCAGTCTGTCTGCTCATATCTCCTCCCTCTAGTTAGTGACGAGGCTTCCAGATTCGAACAAGGATGGGGCGATGGGGCACGTCCTTGTTTTTGGTCCTTGGAGTGGTTTATATGAGGGTCTGGATAGAGAATTTCATCCATGACGCTCACTACAGATTCTGAGTAGGATATGTTCTTGCGTCCTTTGTTTGTCCTTTGTAGTTTGTTGGTTGTGAACCTATTACTGATGTTTCTGTTTGTGTGGTGTAGGTAAGGACAAGAGGGGTCAACTCATGGAGTGGGTAGAAAAGGCCTCTTTTGACCAACTCAACAAAGCCTGCTCAGAGGCCACCAAATCCGTCGCGTGCATCCCCTTCTCCTTCTGCTTTAACTTATTCTACATCTTCATCTTCTACTTCCAACACCTAGTCGAATACAAAAGGTTGACTTGTTAGCTGCCAGCACCGAGCCAGATACGGAAGTTGAGCCAGTGGTGCCCCCCGTCATCTGCGAAGAAGAGGGAGAAGAGAACATGGCTACAAACCTGAGAGCCGGATTCAAAAAGAGGCAGTGCAAGTGCCTGTCCAAATCTATCACAGTCGTTTCTCCTTCTACTAAGAAGCCCTGCATAGAGATTCTTTGCCCAAAGCCTGTCTTGGCCATTGCACCAACACTAAAGCCTTTAACCGCTACTTTAGGCATTAACTCTCTGTCAGGCGAGGGGATCTTCTCAACTGAAGGGGTCACTCACCCAAGGCCAAAGGGGCCCTTCACTGGTTTGGCTCAACTCAGTAATGACTCCATTGAGTGTGTGGCTTCTGTCCTTCCACGTCCCCAAGCACCTCGTGCCCCCAATCGGGAAGAGGTAACTTAACCAATGAAGTAGATTTCCTGCTTTATAGAGAGGGAGGCTCCTGTGAACATGGTGGTACTCTTTCCAACCACCTAGCGGGTCTCGATGGACTGAGATGATGATCCCAACATTTCTTTCGTGGCCTTACTTCCATTCGGCACCTCAGAATCCATCACCTCCTACATCCTACCCATATAGGATTACACGGCTATTGAGACAGCAAAAGTGGTAAGCCTCTCCCATATTTTGTTCATGGTGCCTTAGTCTTTTGATTTCTTGATATTTTTCTTGCTGCCATCTTAGGTGGTAGCCAATGTTTGCAATCTGATGTGGGAACACGCTCTGCTCTTCAAACGGTTGGAGGCTACCAAGACTATGAGAGTGTACATTGCCCATAGCATGGACGAAAGTAAAGAACTCCGCTCCAAGTTGAAATCGATGGAAAGCGAGCTTACAGCTGCCTAGAAAGTTGCTGATGAAGGAGTCGGGTTTCTAAGGAAGGCAGAAGAGGAAAAATAGGCAGTTGAAGTTGAGGCCCGCCATTTGGCAGAGGAAAAAGAAGTGATGGAGGCCAAGCATAAGAAAGTTGAGGAGGAGAACGAGCGGCTGAGACAAGAGATGGAAGAGCTCCGGGTGGAGTTCGCCGCTTAAAAGAAGGAGCTGGAGGGTGAGTATAAAAAACAAGTGGATGACATGTTTTTCTTCAGCGACCGGTGCTACATGAAGAAATATGGCATCACCCAGGAAAGCCCCAGCTACCCTTCAGATGATGAGGATGCTGCAACAGGCGATCCTGCCCGAGTAGATGGAGATGTTGCTAAAGTCGATCCCTCTAGCGGCCAAGCATGACCTTCATCTTTCCTGTACTTTTTTTCTTTCTTTTTCCTAGCCGGGGATGGCTCAACTAGAAGTTATAATGACCACTCACATTTTTAATACAGATATACTTGTATTTTTCATCTTCCTTCCATGTACATTTTACTTTTCATAAGTCAATCTCATTGATAGTACTGCTTTAAGTTGGATACATTCCAGAGGCGGAACAGGGGTATGTCGTCCAATGTTTAGAGATGGTATGCCCTTGAGACCCCAACTTTAGTCACAATATAAGGCCTTTCCCAATTAGCCTGAAGCTTTCCGGCTCCCACCTCAACCGTGTTCTCAAAAACTCTTCTGAGGACTAAGGTTCCGATGTGGAAAAGAAGTGGCTGAGACTTTTTGTTGTAATGAGCAATAGCTCTCTGGCTATAGGAGGCCATCTGGATGGTCGCATTCCCTCTTATCTCATCTGTCCAATCCAGCTGTCTTTCAAGCTCTTGGGTGTCATCTCTTTGACCTTGTACAACCGTTTTGGCAGTGGGCATACCTACCTCAATTGGGATAACAACTTCCATTCCGTAGGCAAGGGCAAAAGGGGTAGCTCCTATTGGCCGTCTGAATGTTGTTCGGTATGCCCATAGAACTTCAGGCAGTTCATTCACCCATTTTCCTTTGGCTCATTCCAGTATTTTTTTCAGTGCAGTTAGCAAGGTCTTGTTCATTACTTCTACTTGCCTATTGCTCTGAGGACAGTGGGGTGTGGAATCTAAATTCTTAATTTTTAACTTCGAGCAGAAGGTTTTGAAAGCAATACTGTCAAATTAAGGTCCATTGTCTGCTATAATTGCTTGGGGGACCCCGAACTAGCAAACGATGTTTTTCCAGACAAACTTGGAGACGTTCTTGTCTTTGATGCTAGCATAGGCTTCTACTTCTACCCACTTGTTGAAATAGTCAGTTGCTATGAGTAGAAACTTCTTTTGTGCTACTGCAATAGGTAAGGAGCCAATTATGTTCATTTTCCATAGTGCGAACAACCAAGGGCTCATGACCAGATTGAGAACTTTAGATGGCATACGAGAGGATGGGAGCGTATCTCTAACACTGATCACACTTTTTAACATAATTTTCAACATTTTGCTTCATGGTGGGGCAATAGTATCATTCTGTGTGAAGACAATGTACTAAGGTTCGCCCGCTTGGATGATTGCCACACACACTTTCATGGAGTTTGGCTAGGACATATTGTACTTGTGGATTGCTCAAACATTTTAGGTATGGTCTTTTAAAAGATCGTCTATAAAGACTGTCATTGATTAGGGTGAAGCAGAAGACCTGTACACGAAATTTGTGTGCATGCTTCTAATCCTTTGGTAGTTCTCCCGTTTGGAGATATTCCACAATTTCATGCATCTAGTCGGGTTTCACTTCAACAGTACTACATATTGGTACTGATGCAACTTAGGATGTGGCCTAGAGATAGATGGGCAACATTACAGTCTCTCTTATAAGGAGAGTGGCAGTTATTCGACTAGTGCGTCAGCCTTTAAATTTTCAGTCTAGGGGTACATGTCTAACTGTCCATTTGCCTAACTTTCCCAAGCAATCTTCTATTAGGGTGAGATAGCAAGCCATGCGTTCATTTTTTGCTTCATACTCTTTCTGAATTTGCCCGACGATTAGTTAAGAATCTATGCGTATTTCCAACTTGGTTGCTGCTAAAGTAAGGGCAAGGTCCAACCTGACCAAGACCACCTCATACTCAGCTTCATTGTTAGAGGCAAAGAAACTAAGTCGGATAGCCTGCTCTAGCAGCTCTCCCATCGATGATTATAGGATCATGACTACTCTGGAACTGGAAGCTCTGGATGCTCTGTCCACATGAAGTATCCACCACCTTTCCTAGGGGACTCATCTGGGTGTGATGGTTTTTAGGGGAGTTTAGCTATAAAGTCAGTCATGACTTGTCCCTTCAATGCTAATCTTGGCTGGTATTTGATATCGTACTCACTCAACTCAATCGCCCACTTCATCATTCGTCCGGATATATTTGGCTTGTGCAAGATGCTTATGAGTGGTTGATTTGTGAGTACGGTCACTTAGTGGGCTTGAAAGTACGGGCGGAGTTTCTAGTGATGTTTTTCAGGGCTAAGGTCGTTTGCCATTCTGGAGTATCAGGTTTCTACGTCAACCATTGCTTTACTCGCGTAGTAGATGGGCCTTTATTCTTTGTCCTTTATGTGACGAAATAAAACAACACTGACCGTGCAATTAGACATGACCAGATACATGTAGAGTTGTTCACCTAACTGAGGGTTGCTCAGAATGGGTGGCTTAGTAAGGTAACATTTGACTTCCTTAAATGCCCGCCCGCAATCATCTATTCAGTCAGTTGTGCTTGCCCTCTTGAGTATGAGGAAGAAAGACCTTAACTTGTCTGTGAAATGGGCTATGAAACGCCCCAGCGCAGCTAGTCGACCTGTGAAGCGTTGCAACTCCTTTTTGCTACTTGGGACATGTGTCTCAAGGAGGACTTTTATTTGATTTGGGTTAACTTCAATTCCTTTTTGGGTTACCATAAATCCTAGGAACTTACCAGCGCTAACACCAAAAACCCATTTAGTCGGGTTAAGCTTCATGTTATATATTCACATTAGGCGAAATGTTTCTTCCAGGTGTTGGGTGTGTTTGCCTCGGGTCTTGCTCTTCACCACAATGTCGTCAATGTAGACTTTCACAGTTCGACCGATCAAGGGCTTGAAGATCTTTGTTATCAACCTCTGATAAGTAACGCCAACATTCTTGAGCCCAAATGACATAACTCTATAGCAGTATTGCCCATGTGATGTCACAAAGGCTGTCTTTTCCACATCTAGATGGAACATGTGGATCTTGTGGTATCTGAAGAAAGCTTCTATGAAGGAGAGCATTATGTGCCCGACAGTGGCGTCTGCTATTTGATCTATTCGGGGAAAAGAAAAACTATCATTCGGGCAAGCATCATTCAGATTGGTATAATCGACACAAACTCACCATTTCCCACCCTACTTTGGAACGACTACCACATTTGCCAACCAGTCCAGATATTCTACCTCCCTGATGAATCCGGTTGTTAGCAATTTATCAATTTCAGCCTAGATGATCCTCTACCTGTCCAGATGGAAGCGTCAAACCTTCCGGTGGACGGGTAATGAGAAAGGTATGACTTTGAGCCGATGTGAGGCTACAGATGGATGGATTCCTAGAATGTCAAAATAAGTCTAGGCGAAGACGTCTTTGTTATGCTGAAACACACTTTCAAGTAGTTTTAATTCATCCAGTGCGAGAAGAGAGCTAGCATACATAACTTGGTTAGTGTCATATGAGAGACGCAATGGTTGGAGTAGATTGTCTACAGGCGGGCCCTTCTCCACAGGGTTCAGTAATTGCTATTGCTCTTTTGCATTTGTTAGTTATAGGCGTGGCTCATGGTTGGTCGAGTGTTCGGATTCAAGCGCCACTTGGTAACATTGGCTGCCAAGAAAGGTTGATTTGTCCATCCTCGATGAGGTAGTTCACCATTTGATGATATGTAGAGGGAATGAACTTCATGTTGTGAAGCCACACGTGTCCCATGATGGCGTTGAAAGGGGATAAATCCTCTACCATCTAGAATTGCACATTTAAGGTGACCGGGCCAGCCTAGACAGTAGTACAGTGTCGCTTAAAGAAGTCGTTGTGGCTCCATTGAATCCAGATAGTATTCACCCTGGGTTTTCTACAGCATATGATGGGAGACCCATCTACTTGTAGGTTGACATTTGTAAGAGGTCAGCCGAGCTACCCAGATCAATTAGAACCCTTCTTACATTGAACCCGCTTATTCCCAAGGTTAGGATCAGGGCGTCTTCGTGTGGTTGTAATACCCGGTTAGCATTTACTAGAGGGAAGGTAATTGTGCTATCAATGGGGCACATACTTCCATCTGGCAAGTTGTGTTGAATGAAGTTGATCCATTCCCTTATGGAGGCTACGCGAAGCAACCTTTGCCTTTTTCATTTGGAGTTGTACTTTTAGTTAGCGAAACCTTTGTGAATGTAGTTGATAACAACTTTGGGAGCTACTGATGTTGTGGGGGCTTGGGTGACCAAATCTCTAGTCGTTTCTCTTTGCCCACCAGTTGCACGGATGTATTGTTTAAAGTGCCCAACCCTGATTAGCCTTTCCACTAAGTAGTGGAGGCTTCTGCACTGCTCTGTGGTGTGGCCATGATCTTTGTGGTAAGCATACTGTAGACCCTCAATTTTGTCCCTTTAGCACATGTCTTTAAAATTCGTTTTCAATGCTCCACAATAGTTCCTTGGTGGCCCATGGCTACTCATACCACTTACCTTTTTCTGAGTCACCTCGGAGATTTTGGTTGAGGGATTATTTGATCCCTTATTGTGACCCTTGGCAGCCCTAACTTAGACTTAGGCTTTTCTTGTTTTTTTTTTAGGATAGCTTTTAGACACACTTGGCCCATTAGGCACCACCCTAGGCCCACTTAGTCTCATCATAGGTCGTTTAGGCACACTTGGCCCATTTGGACATTTTTAGCGTGACTTGTATGACTTGCATGGTTACATGGCTTTTGGGCTCGGCTTTTGTTTATTGGTTTATTTTTATTTTATTTTATTTTATTTTATTTTTTTAGTTTTAGTTTTATGATTATCATTCACTTTTTATTGGTTATCTTCCTCTTTATATTATTTTCCTTAACTTATTTATTAATTTTATTTATTTATTTATTTATTTATTTTTACCGTTTCCTAATTTATTTACTTGCTTATCCGTTCATTCAATTATTTAACTTAAAAAATTTCATGTTTTTGCAAGGAAACTTACTATTGGAGTTTAAGGAAGATGGGACTCTCCTTGGAAGGTTTTGAAGGAGAATTTGAAATTGGGAAGATTGCTTTTGATTGGAAGATTTAAAAAAAAGAAGAGAAGAAGAAAGGAAATAAGAGAATTTTCCTTTTTGGAAACAAATTTAGGTCTTGAGGGGTGATATATATAGGTGAGAAAAGGAAAAGAAAAGGTGGAAGCATGCATTGGAGGATGGGGAGAAATTAAAAGGGATTTTTTTTTGGAGAACAGGCAAGAGAGAATTTTTCGGAGCAAAGGGTCGTGATATTCTTTTTGAAATAGAGAGAAATAGAGGATTTTCTAGGAGGAGCTACTTTAACGCATCAAAGACGGATTTTTTCCATAACACAGGTTAGTTTTTTTGAAAGAGTTTTCATTTTTTTATTAGATATTTATTTTTTATTTTTTTAATTCAAATTTAATTTAGTATTAATTTATTTGTTAGTTTGGGTAGAATGAATTTGTGTGTTTTAATTTTGATTCATTATATTAGAAAAAAAGAACGATTTGATCCCTATTTAATTTTGATTAATTGCATCAGATTGAAAACATTTGAGTTTTATTTATTCATTTATTCATGCATTTGCTACTCTTTTAATTACTTGTATTCCATTTATTTATTTATTGATAAAGTTGATCCCATATTTGAAAGTTCATATTTTTAGTATTCTTTGATTTAATGTGATTCATTTTAAATAGTTTAGATACTTTTATAATTTTAGTTCGTTAATAAAATTGATTCTATATTAAAAGTTCATGTCTTTAGTTTACTTTTGATTTAGTTTAATTCATCTATTTAGTTCAAATACATTTATAGTTTTAGTTCATTGATAAAATTGATTTTATGTTTGAAAGTTTACGTTTTTAGGTTGCTTTAATTTAATTTGATTCATTATAGTTAGTTTAGATATTTTTTATAGTTTAGTTCATTAATAGAATTGTTTCCATGTTTGAAAGTTTCAGTTTTTTTTAGTTTGCTTTGATTTAATAATTTGTATTCATTATTTTAGGTGTTTTTATAGTTTTAGTTTATTAATAAAATTGATCCCATGTTTGGAAGTTCATATTTTTAGTATTCTTTGATTTAATGTGATTCATTTTAAATAGTTTAGATACTTTTATAATTTTAGTTCGTTAATAAAATTGATTCTATATTAAAAATTCATGTCTTTAGTTTACTTTTGATTTAGTCTAATTCATCTATTTAGTTCAAATACATTTATAGTTTTAGTTCATTGATAAAATTGATTTTATGTTTGAAAGTTTGCGTTTTTAGGTTGCTTTAATTTAATTTGATTCATTATAGTTAGTTTAGATATTTTTTATAGTTTAGTTCATTAATAGAATTGTTCCCATGTTTGAAAGCTTCAATTTTTTTTTAGTTTGCTTTGATTTAATAATTTGTATTCATTATTTTAGGTGTTTTTATAGTTTTAGTTTATTAATAAAATTGATCCCATGTTTGGAAGTTCATATTTTTAGTATTCTTTGATTTAATGTGATTCATTTTAATTAGTTTAGATACTTTTATAATTTTAGTTCGTTAATAAAATTGATTCTATATTAAAAATTCATGTCTTTAGTTTACTTTTGATTTAGTCTAATTCATCTATTTAGTTCAAATACATTTTTAGTTTTAGTTCATTGATAAAATTGATTTTATGTTTGAAAGTTTGCGTTTTTAGGTTGCTTTAATTTAATTTGATTCATTATAGTTAGTTTAGATATTTTTTATAGTTTAGTTCATTAATAGAATTGTTCCCATGTTTGAAAGCTTCAATTTTTTTTTAGTTTGCTTTGATTTAATAATTTGTATTCATTATTTTAGGTGTTTTTATAGTTTTAGTTTATTAATAAAATTGATCCCATGTTTGGAAGTTCATATTTTTAGTATTCTTTGATTTAATGTGATTCATTTTAATTAGTTTAGATACTTTTATAATTTTAGTTCGTTAATAAAATTGATTCTATATTAAAAATTCATGTCTTTAGTTTACTTTTGATTTAGTTTAATTCATCTATTTAGTTCAAATACATTTATAGTTTTAGTTCATTGATAAAATTGATTCCATGTTTGAAAGTTTGCGTTTTTAGGTTACTTTAATTTAATTTGATTCATTATAGTTAGTTTAGATATTTTTTATAGTTTAGTTCATTAATAAAATTGATCCCATGTTTGGAAGTTTCAGTTTTTTTTAGTTTGCTTTGATTTAATAATTTATATTCATTATTTTAGGTGTTTTTATAGTTTTAGTTTATTGATAAAATTGATTTCATGTTTGGAAGTTCATATTTTTAGTATTCTTTGATTTAATTTGGTTCCTTTTAATTAGTTTATGTGTTTTTATAGTTTTATTTATTTATTGATAAAATTGATTCTTTATTTAAAAGTTCATGGTTTTAGTGTACTTTGATTTAATTTAATTCATCTATTTAGTTTAGACACTTTTATAATTTTTGGTTCATCAATAAAATTAATTCTATGCTTGAAAGTACATATCTTTAGTTTGCTTTGATTTAGTTTGACTCATTTTAATTAGCTTAAGTACTTTTATAATTGTAGTTCATTAGTAAAATTAATTCTATGTTTGAAAGTTCACGTTTTTAGTTTAATTTAGTCAAACTCGTTTTAATTAGTTTAAGTACTTTTATAATTTTAGTTCCTTACCTGAATTGATCAATTTTTAGTTTTTGTTTCAAAATCATTAATGTTAGATCCTAATCACCCTTATCTAAATTTATATGCTTTTAAAATCCTAGCGATTAGTTCATGAATCGATACCTTGTTAGTTTGTCTAATCTAGAATGCCTTGCCCGTTACTTTAGTGTTCCTTCATTTAATTTGATTTTCTTTCTGAGGCTTTTGGAAACTCATGAAAATTAGCCTCTATTCTCACCTTCAATTTTCTTGGTTGTAAAAAATTCTACTTTGTGATTTTATTCTCTTTTGTTTTGCTTGGTATTTTGATTCATACACTTTATTGCTTTCAAATTAATTTCTTTTTATATAACACTATTCTCAAAATCTTATTTCCTTAAAAATCCATTTCAAAAATCCATTTAGAGTTCTTAGAATCAAAATCTCCTTTTTTAAAATAATGTGCAACCATGTTTTGATCGGTTCACATCTTTCAAATAAAATTACAGTTTTGAATAAAACACGAATCAAAGCTTGTGGTCCCAAATAAATGGGATAATTTTGAGCTAAATTCGTGTATATCAATTGGGGAATTGGTGAAACCCCTACATAAGAAAATCTTTTCAAAAATTATTTTTGTTACCACTTTTGTCACTTGTTGAAATTATGTCTATCTTTTTTTAGGAATTGTATACAAGATGAGTGTGATAATTAGTGTTTTCATATACTTTGATAATTTCTGCTATGCTAATTAGATAACGAGCATGCTAGGATTTCTATATTTTATTATTTATTATCTAACCCCTCATGTCTTATGGAAGCGCATTGTAAGTTATCTATGTTATCTAGGTACGTCCCCTATCACCTACTTTCTAAATTTTGTAAACAATCATGTCACTGTGAAATATGCATATGTTTGATAATCCTTAGGTGCTTAGATGTATGCTAGATTCGCTATGATTAAATACATATTGTGTGCTATACTTCTATACTAACTTTGATGTTTTATGATAGCGCTTGAGAAGCGGTCCAGGTACGCATCCTAACCTTTCTTTATTATGATTTGATCTTGTTTGGCATGCTATTTTTTTTTTGGAACCACCTAGCCTACTTAGGTATCCATAATTAACCGATTAATTGCCACGTTTCCCTCAACTTAGTCAGTAGAGACCTTTTTTAGGGCTTAGAGGGGTGCTACCTCCTAGAGGTACCTTCCCAATAAGTAACCTGATCCCCGGACCAAGACTCGGGTTTTTCAAAGACATGCCTTTTTTCCAAAAATTATGGAGTCACATTTTAGGGTTTTTCTTTCTTGTTTTATTTTCCCTTTAAAATAAAAATAAAATAAGTGGCGACTCCAATTTCTTTAAAAATTAATTTTTCACAAATAAAAAAGCGAGTCTCGCCGATCGAGTGGGGACGCACGTGAAAAATGCGGGTCCACACATACCTTTAGCTGCGATCCCATTTAGTCGAACCCTTCTTGATTGGCTCTGGCCATCGAAAATCAGATAAGTCGCGGATCATTGGGAAAAGTTTTTCATATGAGATATTACGGAGGGGTCAAGCTAGCTTGACTCAGTTGTTGCTGGTCATCCTGCCCCTTATTAGCTTGCCTCAATTGGCTTGAGGGCTTTGAGCTTCCTGCATGGTCGTTTCTGGTCAGACGATTAGTGACTAGGACCTATTGAGTAGCCACGTGGACGTCGTCTGAACAAGTCGTTCATCATTGCTAGCGGCTTTTTAACGAGAGATTCGAAGAAAGGCGTACCCGGACATATGCTTATCTTGAAGATTTGCAGGACAACATCCATGTTGCATAACTCTACTTGGAGCATGACTTGTCCAAATCATTCATGAAGCTCTCAGGGATTTATTTTCTTGCATCTTGATGTTTTGTAGGGTGCATATGTTTTGCTTGTGGCGAGCTAAACATAGGTAGTGTCCCACAAAGGCTTTCGATAGATCCCGAAAATTGTTCACGGAGTTCTTTGAAGGCGGTGGAACCATGAGAGAGTCTGGTTGGAAAGACTTTGCATAACAGTGCATCATTTCCTATGTCTAGGGTCATGAGTTGCTTGTAGTGCATGATATGATTGAACGGGTCACTTGTTCCATCGTACATCGTAAATTTTGGTACTATGAACCCCTTTGAGGGCTCATAGTTAATGATGTGAGGGCTAAACGATATGGAGAGCATGTCATCCAATCGTTGGCCGATAGAGCTGGGTAGAGCCCAATCCACTGGGGTCTTTGCTTGCCAATGTTTTAGCAGATAGGAGGGCCATTCTGAAATGATAGCTACGATTAAGGGACCCAAACGGGCCTCTAGAGTTTTAGCTGTGTAAGGTTTTCCCCCCATGCCAGGTGATTGGGGTCTTAACGAGGCTCACATTGCGTCAGATAGTCATGATTTCCTGTCGCGCCTCCTCCTTGTTGATAACCAGGTAGAGTCAGAGCTTTCATCCAATAGCACCTAGCGGGTTGGTGAAAGCTTCTCTTCTAGCTATATCTCATGACTGTCAGAGGGGGATTCTGTGTTTCTAGGAAAGAATGCCTCATCATTCCCTCTTGAGGTTGTTCACTGGCTTTTAGGTTGTTAGTTATAAGAGGGGCCCAATGACAATACTTGGGCATGTAACTCGTCATTCTCTTTTTGAGTCTCCTTGTCTCGTGGAATAGGGACTGTACCTATCACTCGCTCTCTTGTTAACATCTTTCCATGCTTTCATGCCAATCAAAGTAGCCTTTGCTGCCCATAGATGATGATCTGCTTCTAGAGGGTGTTAACATCCTTAATCGTTCCCACAAACGACGCCAATGTTGATGCAAAACCAATTGGAGTTAGATTTGTCCAACTCAATGGAGATTGAACGATCTTTCTTTTTTCGTGTGCCTCTTAGAGTACCTGTCCCAATGATAAAGAGGTTGGATAAACTTCTTCCCTGCACAAAGGATGTCCAGATAGGTGGTCTGGGCACGCCCCTTCAAAGCTTAAGTTAGATAAAAGATAGCTCAAATGATCTTAGTAAGAGAGAGTCAGTAGGCGTATCTATGCATGCGTACCTTGTCTATGCTTTTGAAGGGTTTTTATAGTGCTGAAGAGGATGCAATTGTAGTGCTGACTAAGCACTTTGACCTTGTTTGTAATGATGATTGTCTTCTAGGTGGCAGGGCAATCATCACAGTTTTGGACGGTTGGCAGGTGTTGTCAGCTGATGTGCCATGAGATTTGATCGTGTAACCACCTGTCCCTTCAACCTATTGATGGTATGGGGTTTGTGTAGCAATTAATTGACATGGACTTAAGGGTTAAAAGAGATCCCATTAGTCATTCCCATGTCAGACGTAAATGATTACGCATGCTAGTGGGTCTTGAAGTCTTGACAGGATGGTCCTGTTTGTTTAGGGAGTCTAGTCTCCTTATGTTGCCTAGCTTTGTAAGAATATGGCTTCTTTATGGCTAATGTTAGATGGAATTGGTAGTGATCCAGATGGAATGATCCAAATGGTCGCCATGTCGCGATGCCCGACCAAGGTGCCTAGGCTGGAAAGAGGAACATGTGGATGGGAGCCCTTCACACCTATAGGTGCTTAACGACCGTCTTGGACGAGGACTTGATGATTGTTTACGCTGAGAACTTGACGACCGTCTATGCCTGTGGGTGTTGGATGACCGTCTAGGTTGAGGAGATGAGGACTCTTCACTCCGATAACTCGATGATCATCCATGCCTATGGGTGCTAGAAGACAGTGTAGGACGAGGATTTGATGATTATTCATGTCGTTGACGCTGTCGTCCATGCCTATGGGTGCTGGATGACCGTTTAGATTGAGGATTGTTCACGTTGTGAAGTCAAAGACCATCCACTTGAATGGCTGTGCGACCGTCCATGTGAAAGGCTGGTCAAGCGTCCACACAAAAAACTGGACAATCTTCCAGGTTGCAACATAGTTACTAGCTCCTTGTTGGATGGTCAAACACAGGAGACACTAGATTGAGAATAATTTGGGGAAGGCTTTTTCTAGGGACAAACCTACTTGCTAGTATTATTATATTTTTGCTTGAGAAGAATTAGTGATGATTGCCACTCCTCGAATAAGCTTTCTACGCCTGTAATTCTTCAAGAAGTTGTGATGGAGGTGGTAGTGCTTTATAGACCCAGATGACTGTCCTTGTAAACTTCCCCTTCTGAAGTAGACATTCACAAGTCAAAATAGGGCAACTTCTTTGACACAATTTCATATTCAATACTTAAATTTCCAAATTGACCCGCGTTTGTTTTTATATTAAAATAGATGGCAATCAGATAGGATCCATCACTCCTCTCCTCTTATTTTCACATTGTAAAAGATATATCTATATCTATCTATATATATATATATATGTGTGTGTGTGTGTGTGTGGAAGCTTCTTAAAGTAGAAACGTCTCTTTGTGTAGAAATTAATGAAGGGGCCTTCAAATTCTAGGAATCTTGTGATCACAATAGGTGGGTTTGGTGGTTGAAACCAAAAATTAATTTTGACAAATTTGGATTATGTCAGAGAATTTGTGCACTGTAACTTTATTTGTAGCCTTTAAAGGGATTGCACAAACTAATTTGATGAAACAATATATAGAGATATTAACTATGTCCTACTTAAACTTAAGGTCACTTAGATATCATTTGTTCTATTAAATTAAAATTAAAAGTAGAAATTTAGGAGCATCGATATGTTATGGGAAGAAAATGATCACCATGCCTCTATAACCAAAGAGATTATAAAAATTGATATAATTGAGGAATATAGCCACATTGAAGATTTCACTGTTGTTGAAAGTAGATGTTATTTAAACATTATTTAATTTAAATTAAAGTTTTAATTAGGATGAACAAGCCACGAGGAGAAATTACATATTCTAATCAAACTCTTACCTTATCCTTATAAAAAAAAATGTATATATTAACTTGCAACTACAAAGATTATATAAACCGATCTAATGAAACAATATAGATATAATAAGGATGCTATGATCAAAATTTGAAGTCATTTCAAGATCACTTGGTATATTGAAATATGAATAGAAATTTAAGTAAGATTAAAAGATATCGTTCTAAGGATTGAACACTTAAAAATTTTAAGCATAATATATAGAGTAAACTAGATAACAAACCATTTTAGTATTATAAAATATATGAAATTTCTAGAGCAATTTTCAAAATTCATACTCAAAATTCAAATAGTAATTAAATATTTTAAGATTGTTTTTAAATATAACGCTTAGAAGTTTAAATGGACTATAATGAACAAATGTAAGTCCTGTGAATTCATAATATGTTTACTAAATTTTTAGGAAAGGAAATGGAAAGAAATGAAACGAGAATGGGAATGAAATCAATCTAATTCGAATAAAAAAGAAAAAACATTAATGGTTTTAGAAGGGTATAAGAAATGGAATATGAATTGAAATAAAATGTTTAAAAGTGTTTATTAGTTCTAAAGGAAAATAAACAAGGTGTATAATTTTATCATAATTGTGAGCCACTCACAACTGTCCCCTATAGCCATCTGAATCATGAGACACAAGGCTAAGTGGCTTATCTGTCTAGGCAATGGGTAGTAGATGGACATCCAAACGATTGGGCAGTGAATATGGCACCTGAGATGCCTGCAAACATCAACTGTAAGAAGCAGTAAGTGCCTTGATTGTCGTAGCCATTACAAGGTAAAATGCCAATCTTTAAGGCTCATCAACACAAGATAACAGTTATGAGACGGTAATCATTGACACAATAACACACAATCAAGCGCTCTCACACGTGTCTAGTAGGGCTTGCCATGCTTCAACGTCTGCAAGCCGAGCGACTTCGTAGAACGGAAAGTCCTTTAAGACAAAGTGCTCGCTGGGCACTAAAGTTGAATGTGTGAGCTGGGGAAAGACAGGAATCACGAATGACTTTGGATGCTTTAGAACTGTCTTTAAATTATTTTCCATGAGCAATATGAGATGAGTTCGTTTGGATTTATCAATCTTGAACAACTTGTTGAGACGAGTGAAAGAAGACTTCCCTACACACTCAACCAGATGCCCCCGTTTCTTTTTGCATGTATAAAAGAAGAATGTGTTAGATGACCATTCAACTAGTTTATGTAGTGATATAATAATAAAACTCAGATGCAGCAAGTACTTAGTACTTCAAGGGAATGTTTGGGTTTGAAAAGTTGGTTCGAACCCTCAGTTGGCCCACTCCATGGGCCGGACACTAGAATGTGCCCCTTAGCCCAACTTTTACTTGAGTTGGGAAGACCAGTTACAAACTAGAGAGACAAAATATGGGCTGACAAGCTAAAATGCTCCTTAGGGCTCATTTTGGTCGTGTAAATGAAGATGACCTCCAACAGGGAGATATCCAATTGATATAATGCATCTAAAACACAACATACATCAAAATTCATATGACATTAGGGTGGAAAAAATTAGGTGGAATTTTAGAAAAGTGGAGGAGTTGCTTGAGAATGATGTGTGAAACCAAGGTTTGGTTAATCTTGATTTTGATGATAACAAAATAAGGTTTAGAACTAATGATTATATTTCAAGTGTGATTAGGCAAGACAATTTCCAAAGTGGCAATCACAAAGACAAATCAAGCCAAGGAGAAATCATGAAGAAAAAGACCACCTCAAAGAGAAGTGTTTTTCAAGACCCAAGCTTCATAATATCTCTTTGTAAGCTTGTTGGTGCACTAGGATTTTCATGCATTACATTCTTTACTTATGCACCAAAATCATCCAAGAGTTATTTTGTTTTAAATATTTTAAGAATTGGATGATTTCGTGTTTTCAACTAAAACCTTGTGTTAAAATGTCTTTCAAACTTGTTTTAAAAGGTTTTAAGTTGAAAAAGTTGGTTGTTGAGCCAAAAAACGGCTCAACCGGTTGAACCGGGTGAGGAACCGATCGACAGCAAGCTCAACCGATTGAGGTCCGGGTCAACCCCCAGCTCAACCGGTCGAGGTCCGGGTCGACCCCCAACTCAACCGATCGAGGTCCGGGTCGACCCACAACTCCACCGATCGAGGCCCGGGTAGACTCCCAGCTCAACCGGTCGAGGGTGCAAAAAACTTTCTCTTTCTTCCAGAATGGTTGTTCAACTGGTCAAGGTTGAACCTCAATCGGTTGAGGTCTGGTCGAGGTCCGGTTGAGGTCCAATTGAGGTCCGGTTGAGGCCCAACGGTCACATGCTAAGCATTAAATATTAATGGCTAGTTAACCAGTCAACCCCTAGCTCGACCGATTGAACCCCCAAACGGCTAGTTTGGCTTTTCTCTTCTACAAAAAGGCTCCAATCTTCATTGTTTAAAGAGCTTAACCTTCCCAAACCTTTCTCTATTATATTTGAGCCTTGGAAGAGTGTTTTTGAGTGCACCATTGTTCTAAAACTTGCATATCCTTAATACACCAACCAATCTTAATTTTCTTATATCATTTGAGCTTAAAGTTCTAGTGCTAGGATTTTTGAGAGATCATTTTATTTGTAAATCCTTGAGAGGAAGTTGTTCAAGAGTGGGATATCTCTTGAGAAGTGTAAAGGGTGCTTGGAGCCAAAATTCTAAGAGGGTGAATTGGAACCATATTCCAATTGTATAGCTTGAAGGCTTGGTTTGGAAGCCTTGAATTAGTGGAACCTCAAGCTTGGGATTGAAACTAGAGGAGAGTGGATGTAGGCCGGGTTGCGCTGAACCACTATAAACTCTTGTGTTTGCATTCTCTCTTCCCTACTCTTTAATTTATATGCAATTGTCTTTATATTGCTTATCATACACTTGCATATAATTGTCTCTTAAATTCACTTGTTTAAATTTGCGAAAAGAGACCATCACCCAATTCACCCCCCCTCCCCCCCTCTAGGGTGATTACCATAGGTTGGATTAGCCTAATATTCCTAACAATTGGTATCAAAGCAAGGCTTCTTATCTAAGACTTAACCGTATAAGAAGTAATGGCTAATCCATCAAGCTCATCTCACATTGAAAGTTTTTCAACCACCCGACCTCCACTTTTCCTGGGAATCAATTATCCTTATTGGAAAACCAAAAGGACTTGGTTTCTCCAATATATTAATCTTGATTTATGGGATGTCATTGAAGATGGTCCCCACATTCCTTCAAAATTAGAAAATGGAGTGATGGTTCCAAAACCTAAGCATGAATGGGATGAACTTGATAGAAAGAAAGTTCAATTAAATGCCAAAGCTGTTTTTATCTTACATTGTACTATTGATAGAAATGAATTTAATCGTATTTGGCAATGTAAGTCGGCTAAAGAAATTTGGAGACTATTAGAAAACATTTAGGAGGGAAACAACCAAGTTAAAGAGTCTAGAATCAATATCCTTGTGCATGATTATGAATTATTTTCTATAAAGGATTTTGAATCTATTGTTGAGATGTTTTCTAGGTTCATTGTGATTGTAAATGAACTTGAAACCTTGGGAAAGACCTACATCGAAGTAGAGAAAGTTATGAAGATCTTAAGGTCTCTACCAAAGAAATGGGAAACAAAAGTGACAGCTATTCAAGAAGCAAAGGATCTCACCAAACTTTCACTTGAAGAACTCATTGGGTCACTCATGACTTATGAGATAGAGTTGTACAATCATCAAAGAGTTGAAGAAAATGAGAAAAGTATAGCTTTTATGGCTTCAATAAATGATGATGAAGAGGAAGATAGTGAAAGTGAAAGTGACGAAGACTCCATGGAAGAAGAATGCACAAATGAAGATGCCAACATGTGCTTTATGACTTTGGAAGAACATCAAGATGAGGTAAACTCCAACTCTAACCATTTTAAATTTTAAGATGTACTTCAAAAATTATATTTTGATCTTGAAAAACTTGATTTTAAAAATTCTTGTCTTCAAAATGAGCTCAGTGAGCATAATGAAATTTTTGAAAATATTGAGAAGGCAAAAATCTCTTTTGAAAAAGAAAATAAGGAGTGTAAAATTCTCAAATGGCCAAAAGACTTTTGATATGATTTTGGCAAATCAAAAACGCATTTTTTTTATTTATAAAAAGAGGCTAGCCCACAAGTCTTTCAAAAATCAAAATTTTCTTTTTGAAAATTATTTTGTAAAGGAAGCCTCTAGTTTTTCACCTTCAACTATTTGCAATCTTTGTGAAAAATGAGGTCACATTAGTGATATTTGTCCCTTAATAAAATCCCCTTATGTTCTTCAAAACTCTAAATTATTTTGGAAGAAAGACTAACCCTCTAGGACCCAAAAAGATATGGGTACCAAAGGTTACTTAATTTGTTTTGTAGGGATCCATACAAGAAGGAGGGTATGCTTACCTTGGAAAAAATGCATGGATAATATTGGTAATGGTATTCCTTCTAAAGCTTAATTTGAAATATCATTTTGCTAACACTTGGTATATTAATAATATAACATTTGGTATAACTTTGATAAAATTGGTATATTTGTTAAACCAAGGTTTGGATTAAAAAGAAGATTTTTTTTTATATATCGAGGTAAAACTAAATGATCATATGCTTGTATACCCTAAAAGTGTTATTCAATGCATGTTATATATATTTTTAAATGCATATGTTTTCCCATATATTTTCCAAATCATGCTTTAAATTGGGAATGCTCTAAGGATGGTCAATCTTTTATTTGGAAACTATTCTCAAATGAAAAAGGGGGAGATTCATTTTCATGAGGAATTATATTTTTGATATCATGTGATTCCCCTTATATACTTTGTTGAAACTTTTTGTTGATGGCAAAAAAGGGGAGAAGTAATGGTAGGTTGCTAACTTGCGAAGAAATTTCAATATTGTTTTAGCAATCCTATTCATATTGATGCTATGTGCTTTATTGGTTATATTTGTATGCATCATATTTAATAATAATGTCTTGCCAAATTGCTAAATTGCTCTTTATGCTATTTATGTTTGATTATATCATTTTGAGCATCCTTAATATACTCCTTGAAGTTTCTAAACTTGAATATTTTCTAAATTCAAAGAAGCATATATTGAGGGGGAGCTTTTTAGCAACCTTGGTTTTTTCATCATAAAAAAGGGGGAGATTGTGAAACCAAGGTTTGGTTAATCTTGATTTTGATGATAACAAAATAAGGTTTAGAACTGATGATTATATTTCAAGTGTGATTAGGCAAGATGATTTCCAAAGTGGCAATCACAAAGACAAATCAAGCCAAGGAGAAATCTGAAGAAGATGACCATCTCAAAGAGAAGTGTTTTTCAAGACCCAAGCTTCATAATATCTCTTTGTAAGGTGGTTGGTGCACTAGGATTTTCATGCATTACATTCTTTACTTATGCACCAAAATCATCCAAGAGTTATTTTGTTTTAAATATTTTAAGAATTGGATGATTTCATGTTTTCAACTAAAACTTTGTGTTAAAATGTCTTCCAAACTTGTTTTAAAAGGTTTTAAGTTGAAAAAGTTGGTTGTTGAGCCAAAAAACGGCTCAACCGGTTGAACCGAGTGAGGAACCGGTCGACCGCAAGCTCAACCGGTCAAGGTTCGGGTCGACCCACAACTCAACCGGTCGAGGCCCAGGTAGACCCCTAGCTCAACCGGTTGAGGGTGCAAAAAACTTTTTGTTTCTTTCAGAATGGTTGTTCAACCAGTCAAGGTTGAACCTCAAATGGTTGAGGTCCGGTCGAGCTCCGGTTGAGGCCCAACGGTCACCTACTAAGCATTAAATGCTAACGACTAGTCAACCGGTTGACCCCTAACTTGACCGGTCAAACCTCCAAACGGCTAGTTTGGATTTTCTCTTCTATAAAAAGGCTCCAATTTTTATTGTTTAAAGAGCTTAACCTTCCCAAACCTTTCTTGATTATATTTGAGTCTTGGAAGAGTGTTTTTGAGTGCACCATTGTTCTAAAACTTGCATATCCTTAGTGCACCAACCAATCCTAGTTTTCTTGTATCATTTGAGCTTAAAGTTCTTGTGCTAGGATTTTTGAGAGATCATTTTATTTGTAAATCCTTGAGAGGAAGTTGTTCAAGAGTAGGATATCTCTTGAGAAGTGTAAAGGGTGCTTGGAGCCAAAAGTCCAAGAGGGTGAATTGGAACCATAATCCAATTGTATAGCTTGAAGGCTTGGTTTGGAAGCCTTGAATTAGTGGAACCTCAAGCTTGGGATTGAAACTAGAGGAGAGTGGATGTAGGCCGGGTTGCGCCGAACCACTATAAACTCTTGTGTTTGCATTCTCTCTTCCCTACTCTTTAATTTATATGCAATTGTCTTTATATTGCTTATCATATACTTGCATATAATTGTCTCTTAAATTCACTTGTTTAATTTTGTGAAAAGAGACCATCACCTTATTCACCCCCCTCCCCCCCCCCCCCTCCTCTAGGGTGATTACCATAGGTTGGATTAGCCTAATATTCCTAACATGATGAAATAGGGAGATGGAGTCCTGTTGCAAATTGTTCCTTGGTGAAGTAAATCATGTTATGAAGAAGCCCATTTGTCGATGAAGCTTTCCTGTGTGATAATTGAATAAAGATCGAGTCAGGGATGTAGATACGAGCTTGAAACTCTTGTTTGGGAAGCTTGTCTATAGGGTAGTCCATCCTGGAATGACCAATTCTAGATGTCTTGGATCCATCGCACTGTGACTTGCCGCTTGTGGATGCGACCCCTTTTTTGTCCATAACTGTAGGTGGAATAAGGGTCGAATAAACACATGCGCGGCAAAAGTGTAAACCAATCAGCATAGGGATGACCTGGACGGATGATCAACTTAAGCTAGCCCTCATAAAGAGACATGTTGCTTGCCCTAGACAAGCTCACCTTAAATGAGCTAAAACGAGAGACTTGTTAGGCAAGTTATGTACAACTACCTAAACACTCATAGAGACAAAGCTCTCTACTAGAGCTAAAAATGCTAAGGAATGAAATACAAAGCAACAACAAACAAGCAAGAAATACAAACCAACAACAAACAAGCAAGAATGTTTGAAGGCAAAGTTATATTCGTGATGCAGAAAACATCCGATTTGGTAGAATGCATCTAAAAGAAATAAGTACAAGAAACCATAAAGTAGTGGCCGGTAGTGAAAAACGAACCTAACGAAGGAAACCACAACTACTGATGGTGAGAATCGCAGGTGAGAATAGTCATTGACAATGACCACCAAAAGCCAAGAGCATCGCTGGTGATAATGGTGAAAATGTAAGAACACAGGAATGGCGGAGAAACAAAGAAAGCAAATATGAAATGAAACAAAACTAAAAAAACAACTAACCTATATAAGGTATAGGTGCATACATTGAGACACCTGAGGTGGCACGTTGTCTACCAAGTTGCCTTAATTGATGTGACCCTTCGAAAGCGCGAGCAATGGACACGTGTCCCATGGAGCAAAAAGTTTCAAATAGTCAAGTGGCTTAATTCTTCCACCTGGTCATCTACTTACTATTTGGACATACTTGCAAGACTTATAGGGCATTGTGGGCCACTCACAGTCGTCCCATATAGTCGTTTAGATCATGAGATAGTTGTCTGGATCATGAGATAACCATCTGGATCATGAGACACAAGGCTGAGTGGCTTTTCCATCTAGACCAAGGGTTTGTAGATGAACATCCAAATGATCGGGCTATGAATATGGTATCCGAGATGCCTACAAGCATTAATTGCAATAGGTAGTAAGTGCCTTGATTGCTACAACCATTACGAGGTAAAATACTAGTCTTTAAGGCTCATTAAGGCAAAATAACCATTATGAGCCGGTAATCATTGACATAGTAACACACAATCAAGCGCAATTAAAGCTCCATTAAAGCACCTTAGGAGATGTTAAACTTGAGCAGGAATAAATAGCCACCCATGACCATAAGAAAGGTATGCTACCACTGTTTTACAACAATCTTTCCTTGCTCAAGTCTTCTCTCTCTCTAACTTAAGCTTCAGAGGGGCGTGCCCGAAAACCCATCCGGACATTCCTTTGTGCAGGTCGAACCGCCGTCCACACTTTGAAATCTAAACAAACTTTATTCTCATTGGTCATGCACCAACAATAATAATCTTATATAGAATGTTTTTTGGTTATCTATTATAGAGAAAAAAGAAATTCTGATTATAGATGAAATGGGCACCATAAGGAATACAAGAAATCATAGGGTAGTAGTCTTAGGGCACGAACACAAGCTAACCTTATTGAAACTGTGTTTTCAATAACACAACCATATAGTTCTAGAGAATATTCTTCAGTTAGGAATAGTTGCCCTCTTGCCCAATTAGGAAGTGACACGTGGACTTATAGTGGAAGATAAAAACCAGAGAATGTTATAGAAGAACCTATGTGAAAATTATTTGGTGTAACAACAATAAAGAATGGAAAAAATTATTGTGAAAATGAATCAAACTTATTTTTTGATCAACTTTTTGTGTACTTGAAAATTTATATAATTATTTTTAAATATTTAAGCATTTGTAAAATTGAAGCATTAATTTTTTTTCTATATTTTATCAATGAAAATTATTGGAGGTGCAAAAAGATTTTGTTGTCTTTGTTATTGTTAAATTTAACTCTCTTGCAAAATAGTTCAGCAAATATGCACATAGTTATTAATTAATATATTTTTAATTAAAATAGATTTGATAGTTGAAATGGCATCTTAGGCTGGCATGCATAAGAATATTACTCTTTGGATAACATTTTTAGAGATATATTTCAATAAATTCAACTTTCTATACAATATTTTTAAGTGGTATAACTAGAAATTTAATAAATAGAAAGTTGGAAGATAATATATAATATCAAATTAATGGGGAGCTTATGATTAATAGGAGAAGTTTTCTTGTCCTTATGGAAGGGAATAATTTAATATTGCCTTTGGAAGAGGAGAGGGTTTCTTGGTTCATGGGGAATAATTTTCTAAGAAAATATGTGGAACCTATGCATCTTTTGAGTCTATGATCACTTCCTTTGCCTGGATCAAAAGAAATTAGGTACATATGCCATAAGTTTGTGGTTAACTAGAGCAGACCTATGTATCATAATTTTCTAAATTTTTTTAGACAAACAAACTCACAAATTAAACAAAACTTAATGCATTCATTTCATTAGTGAATCTAGTAGTTATATTTATGAATTAAAATTGGTCTACAAGAATTGTATTGTTTCTCTTCTACATAAATTTATTTATTTATTTTTAATTTTCTGGTTATACAAATACACTCAAAATCATATAAGACTTAATGTGTTTAATTTATTTACAATTTCATTAATTTTAAAATTTAATTTGGTACTAAAAAAAAAAAGCTAATTATTACTACAAATTCAAGGATTAAAATTGATGTAAAATGACTTTTTTGTTTTTCCTCATGCAACTACATATGAATTTTCTCACAAAATAAATGGACTTCTAATCAACTAAAACTTAATGTGTTAAATTTATTAACAAGTCTAATGGTTTCCCGAAAAGAATTTAAAACTAAAAAATAAATCCAATTAGTATAAAACTAATAAACTAAAACCAGTTTAAAATAACTCAAGTATTTTTCCTTTCGGACACAACTATATTTTTTTGAATTTTCCAATGAGGTTATGACACTAAGATTTGGTTAATATTATTTTTGATAATAACAAAACAAGGTTTGGAGTTATGATTTATCCTAATTGTATTAAGGTAAGAACATTTCCAAAGAAATGATAAAAAATGTATCATGTTAAAGAGAAATTAAGAAAAAGGGGAAGGTCTCAAAGAAATGGTATTCCAAGATAGTATTGTTGAAACCTCTTTATAAAAGAGACTCACAAAGGAGGAAAGAAAATAATTTTATTGATATGGTGATATTTTTAAACTTCACCTGATACAAGCCTTTTATAGGCAAAACCATCAACAGAAACAGAAATACTAAAAAATAGGAATAGAAAGATAACAGTCACTCTAAATGTGCTGCAACGACCTCCCTAAGACTCGGACAATTCCTAATTTATTGAAAAACTAAACAGAGGCATAGTTTTGACACAACAACAAACTTGACTTGTTCAATACATCCTCTCAGTCACATGCTGATGTTGATAACTTTAACACTCTCCCTCAACATTAGCTTCCAAAATCTTTACCATACCGAGCTAATGACAAAAGTTTTCAAACTTGCTACCACTCAACCCTTTTGTGAATAAGTCTGCAACTTGGTCTTCTGACTTAATCTGCTTCAGCTCAACCTCTTCTTCCAGGACCTTTTCCCCGATAAAATGATAATGCACTTCCACATGTTTTGTTCTTGCATGAAAGACTGGATTCTCCGCCAAACGAACTGCCGATTGGTTGTCACAGTACAATGGAACTGCATAGTCCACTAGTTGATGTAGATCATTCATCAGTCATATAAGCCACGTACTTTCTTGAGCTGCCATTGTTGTTGCTCGGTACTCTGCCTCCGTTGTTGACAGAGATACTGTCGATTGTCTCTTGCTACACCAAGAAATTGCTCCTGATCCAAGCATAAACACATACTCGGTAGTTGATCTGCGGGTGTCGTGATCTCCTGCATAATCAGCATCATAGTAGCTAACTAGCTTGCAATCTTCACCTTTCTTGTACAATAGACCATAATCAATTGTACCCTTCACATGTCTCAAAATTCGTCGAACTGCTTCCAAATGAGGCTTCTTTGGATTTTGCATGTACCGACTCATCACACCAACTGCATAAGAGATATCGGGTCTAGTTAAAGTTAAGTAAAGCAAACTACCCACCAATTGTCGATACATTGTTGCATTTTTCAAGTCTTTGCCTTCGTGTTCACACATCTTGGCATTTGGTTCCATTGGTGTTGAGATCGGCTTACATTCGAGCATCCCGAACTTTTTCAACAAATCTTTGGCATATTTTTGTTGACAGAGAAATATCCCTTCGTGTGTACGATCCACCTCTAGCCCAAGAAAGTGCTTAAGTTGTCCAAGTTCTTTCATCTCGAAACGAACTGACAAATTCTCCTTTGTTCGACAAATTTCTTCAACATCATCTCCAGTGATGATTAGATCATCTACGTATACAAGTACGATAGCTAACTTTCCTCCATTAGCTTTGACAAACAAGCTAGAATCTGTAGGTGTTACTGAATACCCACTTTGAGTTAGAAATTCAGCAATCTTACCATACCATGCTCTGGGTGCTTGTTTCAATCCTTAGAGTGCCTTCCGCAACTTACATACATATTCAGGATGACCTTGACTCTGAAAGCCCATCGGTTGATTCATATAGATCTCCCGATCCAACTCTCCATGCAAGAATGCATTCTTCACATCCATCTGCCACAAGTCCCAATCTTTGTTAGCTACAAGTGCAAGTAAGACTCGTACAGTTGTAAGTTTTGCAACTGGACTAAACGTTTCATCATAGTCTAGTCCATATTGTTGAGAGAATCCTCGAGCTACCAAACGAGCCTTCTGTCTTTCTATTGATCCATCTATGTGATGTTTTATCTTATAAACCCATTTGTAGGAAATAGGCTCTACATCTCTTGGCTTTGGCACGAGCTCCCAAGTCTGATTTCGTTTTAATACTGCAATTTCCTCTTTCATAGCTTTATTCCAGTATGGATTCTGAAATGCTTCTGCAAATGTCTCTGGTTCTTTTGCGTTTGCATCTTTTACTATGGCAACATTGGCATATTTGGGATTTGGCTTCTTGGTTCTTGCTGATCTTCTAAGTGGAATTGGTGCTTCTGTTTCACTAGGCTCACCTTCTTTGCTTGGTTGTCCATGCACACCAGTTTGCCAAGGACTTTGAGTTTCGTCATCTCCGATATCACCATCGGCTGCATTTTCAGCTTCACCTAAGCTTAGTTGGATTCGAGCAGATTGCAACTCATCCTAAAAAAAATCTGAATCTGGTAATATTTCCTTTTTTGAGGACCACCATGAAGATGATTCATCAAACACCACATTCCGGGATGTGTAACACTTTCCAGTTGTAGGATCGCAACATCTCCATCATTTTCGTTGACTATCGTATCCTACTAAGACACACCTAACAGCCTTCTTGTCCATCTTGCTACGTAGATGATTAGGTACAAAGACATAGAAAACACATCCGAAAACTCGAAAATAACTAACTGTAGGCTTTATGTTCCACAATTTTTCAAAGAGTGATGATAAATTTAACCTTTGTTGAGGAAGCCTATTGATCACGAAAGCTGTAGTCTTCATTGCTTCTGCCTAAAACCGTCCTTGAACATTCTTTGCATGAAGCATACTTCTACAGATTTCTGCTAGGTGCCTGTTCTTTCTTTCTGTTACTCCGTTTTGCTGCGGAGTGTTGGCACATGTGAACTGATGGCGTACTCGGCATTCTCGGAGGAAGTAAAAAAAAACTCATCTGAGGTATACTCTCTCCCATTGTCAGTACGCAGACAACGGATTCTTTTATCAACCTCTGTTTCCGTCATTTCCTTGAATTCTTTAAACTTTGAGAAAGTTTCAGATTTTTCTTTCATAAAGTACACCCACACGTACTTGGAAAAATATCAATAAAAGTCCCCATGTATTTCATCCCACTAAGAGAGGCTTGCTTAACAGGTCCAAACACATCAGAGTGAATTAGCTCTAATGGGCCATTTGCATTCCATTTTGACTCTTCATACGACAACTGATGCGCTTTGCCGTATTGACATCCTGCACAGATTGTATCTTTTCTCACTTCAAGTTGTGGAAGTTCCTTCAGCATTGACTTTTTCATCATCACAGTTAGTTTGGAATAACTAACGTGACTTAATCGCATATGCCATAAATCGACTATCTCGTTCTTTCTGGTCTTGTCTACATATGCGGTTTCTGCAGACATCACATAGACTGACTCTAGTCTCCATCCCTTTATCACCGGCTCTTCCATAATCTCAAGGTCACGATAAACTTTCACATCTAGAGGGCCAAATAGAACAAAATGGCCTAAAGACGTTAATTGTGCTACCGAGAGAAGATTTTTCTTCATACCTGGGACGTGATAGACATTTTGAAGCGACACATCATTAGTATTATATTGGGAAGAGACTACCATATTACCAATGTGAGCTATTGGTAGTTTTGAGTTGTTCGTTGTGAGTACCATATGTCTTCCCTTGTACTCTGACAAATCCTGCAGTTTTTCTTTATCACCCGTCATATGATTTGAGCAGCTTGAGTCAATGATCGAATCCTTCTCATAATCAATTTGTTCAGATGTTGTTGCTATAAAAGCTGATTCTCCTATTGAAGCAAAAAATGCCTGAGCGTCCCACTCATCTTTGCTTTTGGAAGTAGCAACATTACTTTCCACAAGCCCTTTTTTCGACCAACAATCTTTTGCCATGTGACCCTTCTTTCCGCAATTATAGCACTTCTTTTCAAATTTTTTCCTGGTGCCAGGATTCTTCGAATCTCCCTCAACACGAGCGATTCTTTCACCTTGACTACTTTTTGCCTTGTCCTCATTCTTTTTAGTTTTGCCGACGGTGTGCTGCTTAGAATTCCACCTGTCTTTGTGGGCATAAAGCGCTTCCTCTTCACCCTTGAGTGAAACTCCTCCCATTTGTTTAGCCAAGGCTTCTTGACCAATAAGCAAATTCTCAAACTCAACAAGTGATGGTTGATTTTGCCATCCTTGTACAGCAGCAACAAAACCTCTGAATTCTGGTCTCAAACCATGGATGATTATTCTCTTCATCCTGGTTTCACCGATTGGGGCTTCTAGATCCAATTCGGAAATTTCCCGGCATAACGTTTTCACCTTGTGAAAGTACTGAGCGATCGTCAAGTCACGCTGTGCTACCGACAACAACTCGCTCTCTAGAAATTGGAGCTTTGTGTCATTCTTCTTTGAGAACAACTTGGTGAACGTATTCCAAGCTTCGTAAGGGGTTTTGGCATCTCGAATGTGCTCTAGCACATCTTCTTCGATCGTTGTCTTCAAAGCAAACATCGCTTTGCCTGCTTTTATCTTCCATTTCCGCAGTATAACATTCGCATCCTCAGCCTCCGGTTGAGTAATTTCGCTTCCGTTCACAACCTCCCACAAGTCTTGGCCTTGCATGTATGACATCATGCATGTTAACCAAGTATTGTAATTTTGGTTGTTGAGCTTTTTTATTCCGCCAATGACTTGAAGATCACCCATTTCACTCTCTCTTTACCTCACGTGTTTGACTCTCAAACACTCTCTGAAATCCCTCTTCAACCTGGCTCTGATTCCAAATGTTGAAACCTCTTTATAAAAGAGACACACAGAGGAGGAAAGAAAATAATTTTATTGATATGGTGATATTTTTAAACTTCACCTGATACAAGCCTTTTATAGGCAAAACCATCAACAGAAACAGAAATACTAAAAAATAGGAATAGAAAGATAACCAGTCACTCTAAACGTGCTGCAACGACCTCCCTAAGACTCGAACAATTCCTAATTTATTGAAAAACTAAACAGAGGCATATTTTTTACACAAAAACAAACTTGACTTGATCAATACATCATCTCCGTCACATGTTGATGTGGATAACTTTAACAAGTACTTCTAGGATCTTTTTGTAAGATTGTTGGTGTAGTAAACTCATATTGTATTATATTTTTATTTAAATACCTCAAATCATTCAAATGCCTAAATCAATTTTACTTATTTTTATAAATTCGATGAAGAATCTTAATAAGTGAAAACCATCTTTGATTGATGTTATTCTTGGTTAAAAAGGTTTTCACAATGTTAAGAAGTTTATCTAATTAGATTTCCCTTAGGATTTTGTGATAAAGATGCAAATTAAAGTTCCAAATCTTTTATGCATTTTTTAAATGATTTTATAAAAAATGTGTCAATTATTTCAGAACAAAAACTCATGTTTTGACATGCATTTGATAATTAAAAAGAGTTTTTCAACCTTAATCAAGTTTTTATATTGAAACAATTTGAACTATTAAAGGTCATTTGTGCATCATTTTCATATATATTTTTTGTATGTTTAGCCAAGAGTTGATCAAAGTGATTGACCAATTGGCCTAGGAGGACAAGTGGTTCAGGAAAATTTCATAAATTAAATTGGCAAAAACATATTTCAACCGATTGAGATAGAACCTTAAATGGTTAAGTATCGAATGAATTAGTTGCTTGATTGAACAAGCTTCTAGAACCCAATGGTCACCTCTTATACCTTTCGATGTCCAACAACTAGAAGAGACTTCGACTGATTGACCTTAAACTATGTCTAATGGTTACTTTGAGTTTTCAACTCTTATTGAAAGACTTAATGCTATTTGTTATGTATGATAGTTTGTTCAAAACCATTATTGATCATTATTTGAGCCTAAAAGAAGTATGTTTAAGTGCACTTTCCTTGTTAACTTGCATTTTATCTTGATGCACCTCAATTCTTATTTTATTAATTTGTATCAAATTGGGTGTAATTTTTATACTAGGATTATTCTATCATTTGCAAACCTTGTGAGGTATTGCCAAGTGTGGGAACATTTAAGGAAGCTTAAGAGTGAGGTATCTCTTGCGAGGGTGGTTTGGAACCATAATCCAAATGGAATAAATTGGAGACTTTGACTTTAAAAATATAAATATAAACATAATTCATGTTTAAGGCTTGAAGGTTTGGGAGCCTTGATTAGTGGAATTCTCACTTGGATAAGAGCTTGAGGAGAGTGAATGTAAGTTGTGTTGCATCGAACCACTGTAAAAATTAGTGTTTGCGATTTCTTTTTCCCACTCTTCTTGCTTTGTATGCAATTTTTTCCCATTATATTTGTAATATTGTTGCTTACATTTGTCATTTGCATTCTCAATTGTTTAAATTATAAAATGTGACTATCATTCTATTTACCCCCGTTTATGGTGATTACCTTAGGTTGGTTAACACTTAAAACCTAACATAGGTAAATGATCAACACTAAAAAGCTAGTGCTTTTCCATGTATAAAAAATAGGTTCTTATAAAGATTTTGGATGCAAATCATTGTCTTCTAATCTAAGTGTATGCTAACCCATTTATGGATTAACATTTGAATTTAGTGAAGAATGCAACAAAAAGAAGATAAAATATGCATAAATGCAAGTATCAAGGCAACTAAAGATCCAAGGATGATGGAAGCAAGGTGTAGAAGTTGAAAATGGATGAGAATGAGTTTGAGATGAATGGAATCATGAAAAATAAGAAGAAGAAGAAGAAAAAAGGTCATTGTCGAAATTCTAGATGCATTTAATACAAGTTCGATACATGCAAACTCATTTTGATATAAGGTCAAGGAGTTCACAAAACTGTAGAAAGAAATAGCCTTTATCATAATCATTTAGATACAAGCTAAAGAAAATCGATATATCAAGTCCTAGTATATAAATTTTGATACCTAAACCAATGAAGGGTTCAACATCTAAGTTCTAGCAGGAAAACAATCTTTTATTGATTTCCAATATAATACAAGGAGATATAACATTTGAGACAAGGTATCAATATCAATGCCATTTGGATACAACCTCAAAAATTAGATACAAGTCAAAACATATTTTATTTCTTTTTAGCACAATTTAGATACAAGACTTAGATTTAGATACCTCCCAATACCTTCTGATACATTGCGAAATATGGAGGTACAACTTGATATCAAGCTAAAAGATGCACAACTTTAGAAATATTTATTGGATTCAATCCGACACCATAAATGATGTATCAAAATTTTTGATGCCACAATGGATTTGCATGTTCTAGCTCGAGACTTGCTCTATTCAACTCTATTGTTTGATTTAGGACATTTTAGGTATTTAATTAATGTTTTTAAGGTTAGGAAGTAGGCATATATACTTTCCTTTGAATTGTTTTTTATCTATACAATGATCATCAGAGACAATACACATTCTCTTTTTTAATTCATGTTCCATTAATTCTTTCTTTTGAATTAATGACATGTGTTGAATTAAACATGAGTAGCTAAACACTTTATTATCCATATGGAGGAGGATCTCCTAAGGGAGAACGGAAATGCACCCATGATATGGTGAGAATGAATCCGTACTCTAAGATTCGTATAATCTCAATGTTTTCAAAAGGAGTAAGAACTCTTAGATAAATCTAACAGGTTAAGGTATGTTTAATGCCTATTAAATTTAATGAATGGTCCCTCTAGATTGGTTCATTAAAATCCAATTTGATTATTCATATGGAAAACCTTGGATCAATATTTAAAAGTAATTAAAATCTTAATTTAATTGAGAAAAGAATGTGAAAGAGGGGGGTATCATTAGAATAATCCAAATCCTATTACCCATAAGTTTCAAACTTTATTAAGTAATCTTTTAATCATTATAATTTCATTTACTTTTTCATAAAAATTTCATTTTTCTAGTTTAACTAAAGTTATAGGTTAATTAGGGAAAAGATATTAAATCCTTACATCATTAACCAATCTGCTATCACTATAGTTGTTTGTTTTCTTTCTTTTTCTTTAATCTTTTGGTTTGAAAAACAAAGGCATGACCTTGATTCATAAAAATTATTGATAAAAACACTTTCTAAAATTACAGCCGAACACACTCTTAAAGTTATTATGCCTAAGAGTGAATTGATAAAATGACTTTGTATATGATTTTTATTTTTACTTTTTATTATAGGCCTGATTTAGATTTTTTTTAAAAATTTTGAAAAACAGAAAATAGTAGCAAGTTCCATATAAAATGTAGGAACTCCTAATGTGTTCTTATAAATTACTTTCAAAATTTTTTAAATCCAAGGCAATAATAAAAACTTTTTAATACCTCAAATTTTAAATAGATTTTAAAAACCATTAATTTTTCAAGATAAATCTTTTAAGAATGAATGTTTGTGAGTCCATCCAAATTATATAAGAATTATTATATTTTGTATAGAAGTTTCTACCCTTTTCTATTTTATAAGAATGATCGGTTTGGACTTTGGATTACATACTGCCGGCTGAAATTGTTCCTGTTCTGCAATGGAAGGTGAATTATCCATGGCTGGTAACAGTTGACCTCGACGGTCTTGATAAACAGTACTAGAATCAATTAGAGGGTTGGGTGAATGGTTGTTGGAACCTGCAGGGGGCAGTGTAGAAGTCCTTGAATGATGGTAACTGCCTGCCAAATGGCCTGGAGCGTGATGATAGCTCGTCGGGTTTGTCTACTGCTAAGTCTAATATCCAATATCCCGAAAGTGGCTTTTAATTAGCTACTGAAAATAATGCGGCACCACCAACACTAGGTCCTGTAGCACAAATTGTGTGAATGAGGTCGTATCAACAAATTGTGTAGATACAATAAAATGAACAAACATCATTTTCATATGAATTAAGCTTCTAGTTTGCTAGAGCTAGCATGTGCAAATTCAAAAGTTAACAAAAAATAATAATAATAATAATAAAAATAACAAAAATCCTTTGATTTCATCAAGAATGATACTCAAATGATTTTTTATGCTTTTAAATGATTATAAGTCACTATTGAATTTATACTATGAGCTACTTAAAATAATAAGACCAAGTCCCTTTTTTTGTCTTATAGCACAATTTGTAAGAATCAGTTGTATCACCAACCACCCTCCTAATTTTCTCATGTTTACATTGGAAAGTATTCTTTATATAACTTTTGGAAGTTTCCTAAATTATATCATAATCCTACATAGAATAATGTTTATATGATACCACTTTATTTCCACACTACTATAAATTAAGGGATAACATATCTAGGCATATTAGAAATTGTAAGACCCAAATTTAGATTATTTAGGATATCATTTTATCATACATTGAATTCC
This sequence comes from Vitis cinerea var. helleri x Vitis riparia, assembly GCA_946000715.1. NCBI lineage: Eukaryota > Viridiplantae > Streptophyta > Magnoliopsida > Vitales > Vitaceae > Vitis > Vitis cinerea var. helleri x Vitis riparia. The sequence continues at coordinate 17,784,526 of OX253993.1, read as the reverse complement.
TATGAAGCTAAAATTTAAAGGAATGCTTGAAGTCAATGGTATGAAAAACATTTAAACATAATTTGTTGATTGCACTAACCATCTTCAAGGTTCAAAACTATACAAAATTTCAAAAAATATATTCAACAATTATACCCAAATTTAGAGAAGCAATATTTAACTTATTATTTTCCAAAATAATATTTGAACAATGACATAAATACAATAAAATGAGAAAATGTAATTTTCATAGAACAAGCATGGAAAATTTCAAATGACTTTTAGATGTATAGAACAATTGGTAGAATGATGTAAGAAGTTTGATAATTTCAGGTTCATAATTTAGGATTGTTTGGTCTATTATATTACAAGTAATATTTCTCTCCCTAAATTTTGGGTAACTCAAAACCTGACATGTGACTATAAAATTAAATATCTAACCCTAAGCATTATGATGCCTAGGATGACACTCAACTACTAACCTAATTCTTTAAGCCATTGTAAGTTAAGTCATTGCTAAAAATCATATCAATTTGATGGAATCCATGTAAATCTAACACAATCTTTCAGAATAAATGAATTGATATTTGTTTAACATAATTATTTTAATAAAATTCCAAGGTGATTCATAACCTTTAACCTGATGCTCTTTTTTCTATTATTAGCTTTTCACAACCAACATTTGCATCCAAAAAGAAATAAAATGGGAATAGATGATGAGAAAAGTATAAAGCAAATGTTAGTAAAATGCCTTATAGCTCGACAAAAAAATCATCAGTTGTCGAGTGCACTTTACCACCGCTTGAGCACCTTGGGTGCTTGAGTGGTGTTAAGTGCTTGAGTAGTCCCAACACTTGAGTGCTACCGCTCTCTTGAGCATCCCCTGTTTCTTTCAATATTTATATAAAAAAAAAAAAACAATTTTCATTAAGTAAAAAGATACCATTCGTCCTTATACTTCATAAGAGCCTAAATTGTTACAAGCTAAACCTCTTTAGACATACCTATGACTTTCCAGTTGGATAAACAACAACCCTCGATCTTCAATGGAGACTGAGTCACTATCCAAAAAGACTTTTATGATCAAACATTAAAAAGAACAAAATTGCCAACATACAAACAAGACTTAATGTCCTAACAATTCATAAATACTTGCTATTCATGAAGCAAGTCATATATGTATATGGCTAAGATCTATGATCTAACACATTCGAGAAATCATGTGGATTCTCCTCTATCAAAGGCAACTCGACAATGTTATTTAAAGATAATGTTACATGCATTACATAAATAAAAGGGGTTTATATTAAAGGAGACAAAACTAAACATATTTCACCAAAATTATTTTATACACATGAACTCTAGAAGAGTGGTGAAATTGATGTTCAACAAATATGCTCAAGTGATAATCTAGAAGATTTATTCACAAAGTCATTGTTAATCTCAACATTCAAGAAGTTAATACACAACAATGGAATGTGTCAACTCAAGGATATTGACATGAGGGGGAGTATGTTTATAAAAGAATGTTAGTGTATTGTACTTTTTTTCCTTTCTTCCAAGTTTTGTCCTACTGGATTTTATTGGTAAAGTTTTTAACGAGACAGTCTTAGCAAATGAAGAGCAGTTTAAAGAATTATAAGAATATTGTAATATTTTCCCTTCATTGGGCTTTTCCCATAAGGTTTTTAACTAGCAAGGTTTAATATGGTGGTCATCCAAGGGGGAGTAGTGTTCTAAATGAGTAGTGAATGACCACATTGAATTTCATTTATTGAAGTTCATTTGTGAACTTCCATTTCTTCATCTTAAAGATATGTAATGGAAGGTCATTTGGTGAAGCCTATAAAGGCTTCTCATACCTTGTATAAGCATCCATCTCGAGCAAGAAAAAAATTATCTCTTAATTCTTTTCCCTAATTCCCTCCTCCCCATTATATATATATATATATATATTATTAAAAGTAATATACATTTCTCTCTACTTTTCTTTGCATTGCATTTATTGTCCTTTTATAACAAGATTAGTATTTAAAAGTAATTAAGAGCTTAATTTAATTGAGAAACAAATGTGAAAGATGGGGTATCATTAGAATAATCCAAATCTTATTACCCATGAGTTTCAAACTTTTTTAAGTAACCTTTTAATCATTATAATTTGATTTACTTTTTCAAAAAAAAAAAAAAATTATTTTTTTAGTTTAACTAAATTTCTAGGTTAATTTGGGAAAAGATCTTAAATCTTTACATCATTAGGTATTTCATAGTAGTCTTGGTGGCCTGGACCAAACTACAATCATTATAGTTGTTTGTTTTCTTTTTCTTCTTTATTCTTCTTTATTCTTTTGGTTTGGAAAACAAAGACATGATCTTGATTCATAAAAATCATATTTTAATTATTATTATTATTATTTTTTTGCACAAATCTAAAGCCAAACCAATAAATGGATTCTAAATCAAGTGAGACTACATTAAAGAAGATTTATTGCTTTTAATTTTTAATGAATCTAATAATTTAAATTTAGAATCCAAAAAATTGAACTAATTAATTATAGATTGAAATAAAATTACTTCCAAACACTTTGTGTGGGAGTATTAAATATGTACATAAAATGAAAAACTTGGCTTATTTACATATTAAAAAAATATTAATTTATTTTTAAATTTTATTTTAAATAAAATGTTATTAATCATTATTAGTTGTTAATTATCATTATTAATTTGTTATGCTTTTATGAAAATGTTAATATTCATATTTTATAACATATACTAAAATAGTATTATTATTTAATAAAAGAAATATAAGTTATGATTATATTATATTTTTAGTCTTTATATTTTGCTAAAACTATTTATTTGTTAATTTACATGTAATTCAAAAGTAATTTTATTTTAATTAGAGTTGAATTTAGTTTAATTTATATTATGAACTAGGCAGGTCAAAATGATCAAGGTGCTCTATGATGATGATGAGGTTGATTAGGGGTTAAATTAAATTTACAAATTGTTTATAAAATTAAAATAGAAAAATTACTTTAAAAAAAAAAAAAAATTATTTACACGAGAGAGTTTTTGTCCTTTGAAAAGTTTTTAACATCTTTATATTTACAAAATACCAATAAATTGTTTTGTGTTGTTCAACTTTAAAACAATTTTTTAAAAATAAGTTCATGGGCATAGGAGTCCTAAATTATTTTGTTTTTGAAGAAAGACTCAAGAATATAACAAAATAATGTGGTATAGTGTTGATTAAGTTCATAAATTTGGTTACTAAATCTAATTTTACTTTATATATTACGCTCAAAATATTTACGTGTTAATGCTTAGACCTAATTTGTCAATCTTGCTTAAGGCTATGTTGAGTTTCTAGAAAATTTAGGCTATGTTTGGTTCCCAAAAAATGTGAAGGAAATAAAATAAAAAGGAAAAGTAGAAGGGAAGAAAAAACAGAGGAAAATAAAAAATAGATTTAAAGTCAATAAATTATTTTTATATGTTTTTTCAAATTCGTTTCATTTATTTTCCTCTATTATGTAAAGATTAAATAATTTTAAACTGTATAAATTTCTAACTAATTTTAATTATATTTCATTTTCTTTCGTATTTTCAATAATGAAACCAAACATGAGAAAACCATTTTCTTTAACATTTTTTTTTCCTTTTCTTAGTACTTTCTGGGAACCAAACATAGCATTAAGGAAAAATACAAGAAAAAGAAAATAAAAATGAAGTTATGTTTAGTTCCAAAAAAATTGAGGGAAAATATAAAGAAAAGAAAATAGAAAGAAGAAGTATTTTTTAAAAAAAAAAAAAAGAAGTGGAGGAAAATAAACAAAATTTCGAATTCATAATTTATTTTTATATGCTACTTCAAAGTAATTTAACTTATTTTAACACTTAGATCTTCAACATATCTGCATGCTTCAATTAAATAATTAAGTTTTTGTAATTTCTTTGTATTTATGGAGACAATGTTGATTTCTTCTCATAATATGTTTATGCTCTTAAATTTTTACATATATATAAATTCGGCCAATCAACGAGTAAAGTCTTCGAGAACATATACCTAACAACTACAAATGAAAGATACATAAATTCAAGTACCAAAATTAAATAATTTTAACATGAAGGTTCCAAGAAATTCAAAGTTGTTATTCTATGCCCAACTATTAAAAAGTCCAATTTTACCAACAAAATTTTATTTATATATAATTAAAAAAATTCAAACAGCGGAATTAATTAAATGGTTGCTTTCACACTTAGGGGACTTCCTAATAGATATTAATTAGGTAAGTATGAATATGATTTGGTGGTGAAGAAGTTGGGCAATTTTGACTAGTAAAAGTCCCCTTCAGAGGGAGTTTAAAAGGATGATCAAACTTAATTTCTTCCACGATTCGTAGTTATCCCTGATTCTTCTCAGGCAGAAATATAGCAATACCAGCAAGCAGCTACGTCGGATGTACCATCTTTCCTCCAACCAATAGCAGGTGCCCTTCTTGAAACAAGCATCAGCCCTCCTCGCCGTGGATTGTCGTCAAGCTCTCAACATCAACGCTCGTTGAATTCTGGGCGTGTACAGTCGTCCAGCCCCCAGCCCCCAGCCTGTACCGAGGTCAAGCAGCAACACACAGCAAGTAGCAGGCATTCCGGGTCAAAGACCGTCCGGCCTTTCGCCTGAATCACCATTTGCCCGAACTACGCAGAGAAGTACTGGAATGGATCCTCAAAATTCAAAAGAACCATTTGCACGAAGGACACAGAACAGGACTCGAATGAATCCTACTCAACACTCGTCGAACCCTTTAGCACGAACTACACAGCATACGACTCCAGCGAATCCTACTCAATACACATCGGGCCCTTTTGCACGAACCACACAGCATAGGACTCCAACGAATCCTACTCAACACACATCGAGCCCTTTTGCACGAACTACACAGCATAGGACTCCAACGAATCCTACTCAATACCCATCGAGCCTTTTTGCACGAACTACACAGAATAGGACTGCAACGAATCCTACTCAATACCCATCGAGCCTTTTTGCACGAACTACACAGAATAGGACTGCAACGAATCCTACTCAATACTCATCGCGCCCTTCTACACGAACTACACAGAATAGGACTGCAACGAATCCTACTCAATACTCATCGAGCTCTTCAGGGACTAGGACTCTAACAAATCCTACTCAATACTCATCGAGCTCTTCTGTGAATAGGACTCTAACGAATCATACTCAATACTCATTGAGCTCTTCTGCCCGAACGACACGGAATAGGACTCCAACGAATCCTACTCAATACTCATCGAGCTCTTCTGCAAGAACTACACAGAATATGACTCCAACGAATCCTACTCAATATGCATCGAGCTCTTCTGCCCGAACCACACGGAATAGGACTCCAACGAATCCTACTCAATACTCATCGAGCTCTTCTGCACGAACTACACAGAATAGGACTCCAAGGAATCCTACTCAATACTCATCGAGCCCTTCTGCAAGAACTACACAGAGTAGAAATCGAAACAATTCTACTCGATAATCATTGAGCCCTTTTGCAGGAAACAGACAAACTCATTGATGTTTGGGTAGTTTTAAGGTATTTTGCAGTTTTGAGGTGCTATTGTGTAGTTTTGATGTGTTGTTCTTTGCGTACGAATTTTGGAATGTTGTTGTATGATTGAACTAAAGTGTAAGTCTGCTTCCTTCTTCCTTGGTCACTTTCTTTGTTGTTAGAATGAGTGCCTCAAGTTTATTTGGTTTTTCCTGAAATCTAAAAGTCTTCTTCTTGATGATTAATTAGCCAGTATTTGTTGAATTTTTGTTTTCAATTTCAGTTTTTCCAAAGATTAAAAATTTCCAAATTGATGTTCCTCTTCCTGCTAATTTTCTTTATATTTAAAGCCATTGCGTTAATTACATTACCACTCATATCAAGTATAGTACCAGAATATGGAGTTAATCTGAGTGCATTAATAAATAAGGAACAGAAAGAATTTCATTTGATCAGGATGAAATTTTTGGATGAACTTATTTTGGATGAAAACAAAGGAATATTAAGTTTGATGGGGAGAATGAATCCGTTTAGTCACACCAAGTGTTTGCAACAAAATTACTCCATTTAAGTCAAATTAATCATTGAGCTAAAGAATAAATTTTTGGTATTGGCCACCAAGAGGAAGATGATAACACTTAGGTGGGACATTCCTCTTCAATTAAGTAGTCTTAATAAGTTGGTACCAACAATTAGGTCCAAATTGATCAATCAAATGCAGGGTGGTTAGATTGGTTGGAATTGCCACATATAATATTGATTTTCGGATCAGTCAACGTTTTCTCCTCAATGGTGGTAGGATTTAGATTTTAAATTTCAAGAGTGAGTAGGCCTTGGAATTTAGAAACAATGCATGTTCTAATCCTTGAATTAGCTTCTCATATTCAAAACTCTTTTTTTTTTTTTTTCTTTTTGATATTCTCTTCCATTTTTTTGTTCACCCTTGAAGGAATGACTTTAACCTTACTATTGATGCTTAATCATCAGATTATTTGTTGGGTGTTTTTTCTGCTTCAAATAAGCTCTTTAACCTTAATATTTAACATTAATTTATAACATGATGTAAAAACTTACCTTCTTGACACTTTACCTATTTACATATAATACGAATGTAATTAGATTAACTAATAAACTCTATGAACATCTTTTTTGCCTCATAGGTGTAAACCTTCCCCAACATTGATTGCAAACAAATTAGTGGTATTGAATTCCAAAAAAGATTCAAAGAGAAAAAGAGAGACAAGAAAATTAGGATTTCTCATTATGAATTATCTTTAAAATAGGTACAACACCGTTAGAATTTAAATAGACCTAATAAAAGGAAATAAAACTAATTTACTTTTTTCTTCTAAAAAGAAAGAATATAATTCTAATGTAGTAACTAAATAAATAGAGATATAAAAACTAAATAAATAAATATATGGTAACTAAATATATAATTTTAATATAGTAACTAAATATATTGATGATTTCAACTAGCCAGAGATAGTTCACCTTCTTGATATATTTGGGGTCTTCATTGTTGAGAGTTCAAAGAAACTTTAGCTCGTTTTTGCTTCAGAGTTGCCTAGGTGTCTTGCTTATATTGATAATGTATTTGAGGGCATTGTTAGCCCAATTATGGTAAAGTTTGAGCTTGTGGGTCCATTATTTTCTTTTGATGCATTGCTAGGTTTTGTCTCTTATTCAAACAATGTACCTACTTCTTCATGTATGGATTTGAGTACTTTTTTAGAACTTGTTTAGCTATTGTGATGGTATTCTTCTTGTGCGCTCTATTCATCCCATATCATAGATCATGGAGATTCATCTATTCTAGGACATCCTAGAGACTTGCTTGGAGTATGCCACATGTTATTGGAGAGTTGACCTTGGAGAGGACAACATGATTGACATATTTAGATGGAAATCAATTCTTAAACCCAACTAATGCAGATCAACTAAAGAAGTATCATGTTTGAGACCATGGTGGTAGGATGAGTGGCCATCATTTCAATTAGTCTTGCACCTTATTACCCTTAATGATATATAGATTGTTGAACAACCCATTGAGCCTCATAGATACATTATAGTCTTTCCTTTCTTATTGCCTTGCTTACCTTTTATACATTGGGTAGAGGCCTTTTGGTGTATATGTATGCTTTGATAAGTCTCATGAGCTTTCATCCATGCTCTTAGTGGGGTAGTTTAGCATGATTACTTTCAATTCTCAGTGGTGTTTGCTTTGAGCTAGTATGATAGGTCATTACACATGTACCTTTTGTGTTGATTATCTCATTCTTAGACATGAAGATGATGAGTTAGTGTCATTTGGTTACCCTTGTGACCTCACACCAGTTACTAGATTGAGGTGTATTCCTCTTTCTTTTGTTTAAGATGAGTCCCTAGTAGAGCACTTTCTTTTAGCCTAGATTTTTTCATCAATCAGAGATTCTCAATGGACTATTTTTGAGGTAGCATCAACTTTAATGGAGTGTTCTTTGAGATTTAGACATTTTTTTATCATCATAACTCCTTATTGGAGTGCTTTCAAGATAAATTAGTTTGATTATCATGCATTGTAGTTCCTCAGTGGGGTAAATTTTGAGGCATGGATAATTTTTAGTGGATATGCTCTATGGTCATCTTGAGTTCCTAGTGGAGAGCCTTCGAGACAGATGGAGAGCCTTCGAGACAGATCAGATTGATTGTTCTATATCATGATCGATGTAAAGATAGTTTTCAATAGAGTACTTTTGAGATGGGTCATTTGTTTATTAGCCTAGTGGATTGTTATTGAGATGGAGATAGTCCTTAGTGGAGTATTGTTGGGTTTAATGATGATTTTCATCATTTTGGGTTCCTCATGGAGAGTACTTCTGAGATAGACCAGTGGATTATTGTTGAGTTGGAGAACATTAAGAAGTGCAATGTGCATATCTTGTATATTGAAGCATTTTTCCCCACTTCGAGGTTATCAAATTCACATTAGATTATGTTGGGGCTTTATTAAAGATGTGCTTCTACTCTTGAGATTATCAGATCCATTGTCATTTTGGTTGTCCTTTGAGTTTTAATTTTGAGTATTTTCCTTGAGACATTGATAAATTCTTCATTTTGATTATTATCGAGTTAGAAATAGTTCTTAGTATAGTTTGTAGATCCTTTACATTAGACCATATTTTCCCACTTCAATGGTTATCATATTCACATCAAATTCAGTTGGGGTTTCATAAGATGTGTGCTTTTAGTCTTGAGATTATCAGATTTCTAGTCATTTTGGTCCTCCATTTGAGATTTGATTTAGAGTATTTTCCTTGAGACATTGAAAAATTTATATTTGATTTTTTTAGTGGATTATCTTTAAGTCAAAGACATTTTAATTACCATAGTTCATCGAGGAGTACTGTAAGTCAGTTAGATGGGTGAGGATGTCTATGCTTTCGATAAAGTGGATAAGTATAGTCTATTTTCATTAGCATATTTTCTTGAGCAGTGTGTTGATATTTCAACAGGGCGTTTAGTTTGATATCATTTTATTTAAAGTATTTACTTAGCATCTCATTCCCCATCATGGAACATTTTAAGTGGTATATTGGCAATTGCAATTCAAGTATTGGACAGAGCTTTGATATGACTCATGTTTATGATAGAATTTTAGGTGATATAATGACTTTTTAGTATTATGACATATTTTGGATTCACAATCTAGATACTTTTGAAACATATAAAGTTTAGACTCATTGAGGATTGATATTTTCAAAGGAGTTTAGATATGAGTTTGTAGTTATTTTTAGTTGAGTATTTGTGATGTAGAGATGATTTAGTGACATATGCATACCATTCCATTGGTCTTACATGCTTATGCATTTATAGCAAGGCATTGTGTCAAATAGACTCAAAGGCATGAATGATCATTTTTTGATATTGGGGCATACCTCCTTATAGTCTTATTATAGTGGATGATTTGTCGACTTTAGTTATCTCTATTGGCGGATTGCCATTTAGAGGATTTTATTGATTATCCTTGCACATTGGGGCATACCCCCTTCATTAAGATTATTCGATCTTCTATTGACTTCACGACCACTTGATTCATTTGCTGACCCCTATGAGTTATCATCTTTAGCGTGTACCCCTTTTCTTTGAGTTCATTATTTCAATCGCTCAGTTTTTTTAGTCTTTTATTTATTTTTGGCTATAGATCATATTCCTTTTTTCCCATTTCAATTTTAGGTGTTTAGAGCCATTTTTTTTTTTCAATTTAGGTGTTCAGAGCCATTTTTTTTCAATTTAGGTCTTTAGAGCCACATTTTTCAATTTAGGCATTCACAACCATAGTTTAGGCATTCAGAGTTGTTGTTTTAGGGATTTAGAACCACTTTTTTCAGTTTAGACATTTAGAGTCATAGTTTTAGGTGTTTAGAGCCATCTTATTTAGGTATTCAAAGCCTCATATTTAGGCTTTTAAAGCCATTTTTTTCAGTTTAGACGTTCAAAGTCAGGGTATTAGGCATTCAGAGCCACTCTCATAGTTTAGGTGTTTAGAGTTGTAGTTTTAAGTGTTTAAAGACATCTTATCTAAGTATTCAAAGCCTCAAATTTAGGCTTTTAGAGCCATTTTTTCAGTTTAGATGTTCAAAGTTATGGTGTTAGGCATTCAGAGCCACTTTCATAGTTTAGGTGTTTAGAGCTACCTTTTTTAGTTTTTGGTGTTTAAACTCACCTTTTTCAATTTAGGTGTTCAGAGCCTTGATTTTAGAGCGTTTAGAGCTAACATTCTTAGGCATTCAAAGTCTACAACTTGGAGTTGTTCATTGCATCTTAGTTTTTAGAGTTTATCATTTTAGTTTCTTTAGTGGCATCTCTTCATTTCAATTTCCTTTTTGGCATCATTTTTCTTTGAGAATCATCTAGGGCAAACCCTTTTTTTCGAGATAGTTATATCCTCATTTTTAGTGAGTTGATCATCCCTTTATCTTAGTTACCCTTTGGTGGTTTCAATTTGAGTTGTGGTTTGTGATCTTCCTTAGGCGTTTAAAGCCCATAACCTAGAGTTGTTCCTTCCATCTTTGTCTTAAGTTTATTACTTTCAGTTTCATTTGTGGCATCCCTTTGTTTCAGTATCTTTCATGGCATCATTTTCTTTGAGTATCATCTAGGGCAAACCCCCTTTCTTGAGGTAGTTAGATCCTCACTTTCAGTGAGTTAATAAGCCTTATCATAGCCACCCTTTAGTGGTTTGACTTGGAGTCATAGTTCTCAATCTTCCTTAGGCATGTAAAGCCCACAACTCAGAGTTGTTCATTACATCTTAGTTTGGAGTTTAATATGATTTTGATTTTCTTTGTGGCATCTCTTCATTCCAACTTCATTTATGCGATCTTTTTCTTTAAGTATCTTCTGGGGCATACTCCCTTCTTGGAGATAGTTAATCATCCTTTAGTGGTTTGATTTAGAGTTACAATTTTCAATCTTCCTTAAGCATTCAAAGCCTACAACCCAAAGTTGTTCATTATATCTTACTTCAGAGTTTATTTATCATTCTAATTTCATTTATGGCATCCTTTCATTTCAGTTTCCTTTATGACATCCTTTGTCTTTGAGAATCATCTAGGGAAAGCCCCCTTCTTTGAGATAGTTAGATCTTTCTTTTTAGTTATTTGATCATCCTTATCATAGTCACCCTTTAGTGGTTCAACTTGAAGTCATGGATCACGATCTCCCTTAGGCTCACCCCACAACCAGTACAGTTCATTACATTCACAGCCCTAAGTTGTTCATTGTGTCCATAGCCTTGAGCTATTCATTACATCACAACCTTGAGTTGTTTATTCCTCTATAGATTTAAGCCTGACATCATTTTGGTTGCCTTTGAGTGGTTTGACCAAGAGTTAGCGTATCACATTCTCTTTTTTGATCAATTTTAGGGCATTAAGAGCCCACATCCTTGAGTTGTTCTCTGCATCATAGCCTTGAGCTATTCATTGCATCACAGTATTGAGTTGTTCATTACTTCATAGCCTTGAGCTATTCATCATTTTCAGTCTTTTCAAGCAATTTGACCTAGATTTTGATTACCTTAATCCCCCTTTCGATGGACTTTAGGGCGTTCAGAGCCCAAATTCTCAAGTTGTTCATCACATCATAGCCTTGAGCTATTCATCGCATCCATAGCCTCAATTGTTCATTGCATACACATTTTAAACACCTTCATTCTTTGTATGCAAAGTTTTTTCTTTTCCCTAGTTTGGTGATCCTGAGTTTTAAGCTTACCATGTCATGTGCTAAAACAAAATTTTTGGTCCTTTTTAGTTCTTTGGCATAGTTCACTTCATTCCACTTATTACCTATGTTTCCACTTGTATTCCTTTTTCCTCTTATCATATGTAGTACTAGATGTCTTCATGTACTTCTCTCTTAACTCAGAGTCATCCCTTGGTCACCCATTGACACTCATATGGCCTAATTTTTTTGAGCCACTGACCAAACTTCTCTATTTTACCAAAATACTTAAGCCTAATATGTAGTGGCTCTGACTAAGAAAAATTAGAGAAAAAACTACTATGACTTTTGTAGTTTCCGGGTATCGTCCTCAGGGATTGGCTTATGGGATTTGTCAATACTAGGGTAAATGAATTGCTTTTATTTGAATTCTAAAGTGGAAAATGATATGCGAATAAAGTGAAACTAAGTAAAAGAAATTAAACTAAGAACAAAATGAATATTGATTTTAAATTCAATTGATTCAAGTTTGGGGCTTTCCACAATCCAATTTAGTGTATAGAAATTAAAGAAAATAAGTTTTGAGTAATATGATCTCAGGGTTTTGGGACCCTTAGCCACTTGTGATCAACTTGAATTTTATAACTCAAAATTGCATTCGAAGCCTAATTTTTCCTTTTAAAACAAATTCCTAAAACCATCAAAATAATGAGATTGATTATCAATTTAAGATTTGACTTTTTAACCTTTCCTACTCCTTATAGCTTTGTTTTGGGGCAAATAACAATAGATAAGACCATAATAACTAATGATGAAGAGTTACCAAGAATCACTAGTATCGGGTAACAACCTAGCGTATCATTCCCTAAACTAACTTACAAGGATATGATAAAAATTGATAAATTGTAATCCAATCAATCTCATTGTTACAATAATTTACCCATTATTCTTATAAGTTTCTAGCCCTTAGGTTTTCATGCTTCAAGTCCCAAGTTGGCTTTTTAGCTTTTCATGGGGGTGATGTCACATTCACAATCCATAATAGGGTAAAAATCCATAATTTGAATCAAAGAAACTAAAAACAATATATTTAATAAAGAAGAAAAGAAAACAAACCAAAGTTTCGTCTTCTTCCATTTCCAATGTCAAACTCCCTAGAAGATGATCAAAGATGCCTAAACCCTAGAACTAAGAGAGTTTATATAATATCATCAATTACTTAACATGTTGCACACATTAGCCGCTTATTACAAAATAATTACCTAAAATGACTAAAAAAATGGTGATTTCTAGTCATATGGACCCACTTAGAGCGGATGGAAGGCCCTAGATGCAATTCTCGAGGTAGATGAGAAGAAAAATCAAATAGGCAATGGGTGAATTCGAACTTGGGGTCATTTCGACTTCAAAAGTTGAATTTCGAAATCATTTCAAAATGGTTCTTCAATTTTGTGCAATTGTCTTCAAATGGCCATAACTTCTTCATTTCAATTCTGATTTGTACACAATTTGAAGGGTTGGACTACTAACTTCTCGAGCTTTAAAAGATATATAGTATGACTAAAATGAACTTTAGGAAATGTTCCAAATTTTTCTCCAAAGTCAAAGTATATGTTGCCACTAGATTTTGAGTTCTAAATTTCCATGCAGCTAAATCTTGCTCCATGCCTCATTTCTCATGTTTTCTTGTCTTCTTTCTTACTCCATAATGGTCATTTCTCATCTCTTAAACTCATGATATCCTCATCTTGCCTTTCCTCATGGTTCATGAGTCTTGACTCTCTTATTTCCTCATTTAACCATTTCTTGATCTTCCAAAATCTAAAGTGATTCAACTTTCACTCTTTTCTTCCCTTGAACCTGAGATAAATCTCTAAAATACAAGTTAAACTTATTGCTAGGGCCTTAGCATCGATTTAGGTCAAGTTGGGTGATTTGAGTGTCCTTTGGTGCACAAATCATATCGAATATGTGCCATTAAAGCATATATTTTGGCTCAAATTAGCCACCTTCAAGGGTCTTTTGTTCAAGGCTCATATGGACCTTAATTGTTGCCTTAGCCATCCTTTGATCTTAGTATAAGTTTCTTCACTAAAATGTTCTTCTAAGCTTAGGTCACTTAGAATATTTTTAGATTTAGTCCACTTAGATACTTTTTCAAGCTTAGATCACTTAGACAATTTTCTTAGGAATAGGTTCACTTAGTTCTTTAAGTTCAATTTTGAGTTTGATTGCTTGATTTTGATTTTTGATTTCATGAGATGAATTTTTTTATCTTTGGTTCTCTGAGCTTGATATTTTGTTTTTTTATTATTATCCTATGCATTAGTTTAATATTTTAATATTTATAATTATAATTTTGTTTGTTTTATTTATTTATCTATTTGTTAGAAATGTTGCATGAGACTAATGTTCTAATTTTTTAATTGCATGAATTGATGTTTTGATTTTAGATATTCATGTGATTGACATTTTAATTGCTTAATTTTGATTTTGAATGCATGTTTGATTTTTTATTTTTTGAATGCATAATTAATTGATTTTATTGCATGATTAATTTTATTGCATAAGTGATCATAATTGAATCTTGATTTGTGGTGCATGCTTGATTTTAATTTTGAGTTCACATTAGATTATTGATTGTGATTGCAAGCGACTTTAATTTTAAGGGGTGAAAGAGCACCACCAACCGACATGATGAAAGAGACAAAGGGAGGCACCACTAGCCGACATGATGAAGGGGTGACTCTAGATAACCACAACATCTTCAATAAAAAAGAGAATTCCATTCACAAGCCACACAACAAACGGTGATAAAGTTTTGTGTCTTTAAGTATGTGTTGATTTTGTTTTGACCCATCTTAGTTTAGGTGATTTTATAATTTTAGTTTATTAATCTAATAGATTTCATGTGATAAAGTTAGTATTTTAATTTTTTTTTTTACTTAGTTTAATCCATTTTACTTAGTTTATAGTTTTAAGAGTTTAGTTCATTAATATAATTGATTCTAGGTGGTAAAGTTCATGTTTTAATTTTTGTTTTACTTAGTTTTGATCCTTCTTATTTAGTCTGTTTTGATTCATCCCTTTAGTTCACGTGTTTTTCTAAAATTTTGGTTAATTAGTTTAATTGATCATATGTTAGTTCTTGGCTACTCATCTCAGTTTATGTGTTTGATTGATCCTTGTTAATTCTTGATTAATATCTCCTTAATTTGCTTGATTTAAAAGTCATTAGGTTATTGATCACTACTCAAAAAGTGCTCTTTTATAGCTTGTTATAAACTCTTTTAAACACTTTTGAGTAGTATTTATTACCTTTTAACTCAATTGGCACATTAAGGACCCTTGCAAGTGTTATTAATAAGTTTTTGGCAAGTTTTGGTGCTTTCGGTAGCTTTTTTATCATTAAAACAAGCCAAGAATGAGGAAGAACTTGGTATAGTCCATGGAAAAGCAAGATTGAAGCTAAATTACATGAAGAATCCAAGTTTTGGAGAGTTTCGAAGCCTTTGCCAAATCAATCAAGTATGCAAGGAAGAGAATCAGAGAAGGAATCTAACATTGGAGAATTTCGCAAGCTAGAAGGAATTTTGCAAAGCCTTGCGAAACTGATGAATTTCGCAACCCCTTGCGAAATTTTCCTGTAATCTTCAGATATTTTTGCACAGACTCCATTAGATTTTTATCTCAAGATATTTTGTTTAATTACCTATTCTCTCCTTGTAATCAGCTAAAGATCTTGTTAGATATTTGGGATATCTAATTGAGGGGTTAAAAATATCTCTCTATATATGTCCTAAGATATCTCTTTTTGTAATATCTCATAATCTCGGAAGAAATTCTCGGGGATCACTTGTACATTTTTAGTAAGAAATATATAGAGCTTTGTTCTACCTTACCTACTCATTTTGATTGTATTTTCTTTCTAGCCAAACAATCTCTGAGGATATTTTCTCAGAGGATGAGTGGCTAGGCTTTTTGTTTCTTGGACTAAAGGAAGCTAGGTAAGGGATTCGGATACAAAAGTGGGAGTTTTCCTTGTTTCAGTTTTTAATGAAGAGAAGTTGTGACCCGTAAATGGTTTTTATATTTTTAGTTAACTTAAAATCCCTTATAGTCACTTGGGGCAACACTTGGTAAGCTTTTTAGACTCAATCCATAGAGATCCATTAGTTATCTCTTGCAAGCCTCTGGGAGGTGGTTTAAAGGTAGGGTTACCTAGAATAGCCAACACTTGGTAAGCTTTTGAACTCCCTGGAGACATCCATTAGTTATCTCCTACAAGCTTTTGAAGGGTAATCCAAGGTTAAGGATCACCTTGAATGGTCAATACTAGGTGGAGGTATGAACCATTGCAAGATACATCAGTGAGGGGACGTTAGTGTTTGAAACCATTAATGGGAAGCAGTGTAACACACCGGTTAGGGAAATAACTATAGGTTAAATCCCCAATGTGAGGAAAAGATCCAGAATCTCCTCTTTTGCATAAGGATCCTGAACCTAGTGACCTGAAATTCCAAGAAACCTTTTCTTTGTAATTAATCTCAGTTACTATTTTTAGTTAGCTTAAAACCAACCCTTTTCAACCAACTTTATGTTTTCTTTTAAAGCTAATTCATAAAAGAAAAAGCATCATTTCAGTTCTTTAAATAATGTCATGTGTGAGATGAAAACCCATCCCTGTGGATGATCCTAGAACCACTATGCTATGCTACCCTAGTATATGGTGAATTAGGTTTATAAATTTTGTTGATAACTCCCGTCTGAGGACTGAATCAAGAGTACACCAATTGGGGATGAATCAAATGGCATCGTTGCCGGGGATGGTGCCACTTGACAGTGATATGATCTTTTCAAAACACTTGTGATCTTCATCACAAGTTTGGTGATTTTTCTTTTCTTTTACTAACTCTTTTTATTTCTTTCTTTTTATTTGTTTCTATTTTTAGATTATCTGTTATCTAATTTTTAGTTAACCTTAATTTTTTCTTTCTAGAATTGTTTTTCTTTTTGTTTTCTTTGTTTTTGTTTTCAGTTATTGCTAGTTGTGCATGCCATATTGGATACGAGACAGTGAGGGAAGACTTGTGAAAATAAAAAATCTTCACGAAATAGAGTTGGAATTGTGTGTGAACGTCATGGAAGCTACACCTAAAGATCAGCATAGTCAACATGCTCCAGAGGAGAATATCGACGCATACCGATCCATGAGGGACCGCATGCATCCACCTCGTATGAGTGCACCATCATGTATAGTGCCACCTACAAAGCAGCTAGTGATCCGACCACATATTGTGCCACTTCTACCTATTTTTCATGGTATGGAAAGTGAGAATCCCTACGCGTATATCAAGGACTTTGAGGAGGTTTGCAATACATTCCGAGAAGAAGGAGCTTCAATCGACTTGATGAGGCTTAAGTTATTTCCTTTCACTTTAAAGGTCAAGGCCAAGGTCTGGCTTAATTCTTTAAGGCCAAGGAGTATCCGAACTTAGACTGATTTGCAAGCTGAGTTTTTCAAGAAATTTTTCCTGACTCATAGGACCAACGGCTTGAAAAGGCAAATTTCAAACTTCTCAGCTAAAAAGAATGAGAAATTCTATGAATGTCGGGAGAGATACATGGAAGCTATCAATGCTTGTTCTTACCATGGCTTTGATACATGGTTATTGGTGAGTTATTTTTACGACGGTATGTCTTCCTCAATGAAGCAGCTCTTAGAAACTATGTGTAGAGGAGACTTCATGAGTAAGAATCAGAAGGAAGCCATGGATTTCTTGAGTTATGTAGCTAAAGTTTCAAGAGGATGGGATGAACCGAATACCAAAGAAGTGGGAAGAATGAAATCTCAACCTAATGCTTCTAATGCCAAGGCTGTGATGTATACTTTGAATAAAGACACCGATATGAAAGCAAAATTCGCAGCTATGGCAAGAAGATTGGAGGAGCTAGAAGTGAAGAAGATATGAGAAGTGCAAGCCATTTTAGAGACACCAGTGCAAGTTATTCCGTGTTCCATTTGTCAATCTTTTGAGCACTTGGTAGATGAGTGTCCTACTATTCCAGCCGTGAGAGAAATGTTTGGGGATCAAGCGAATGTTATTGGATAATTTAAGCCCAATAAAAATGCTCCATGGCAACACCTACAATTCAAATTAGAGGAACCATCTGAATTTCTCTTGGAAGCCAAGGGCACCTCAGTACACGCAACCTGGCCAAGCACCACAGCAATGTTCAAATCTTGAACAAGCCATTGTGAATCTTAGCAAGGTCGTGGGAGATTTTGTTGGAGATCAGAAATCCATCAATGCTCAACTCAGTCAAAGAATTGATAGTGTAAAGAGTACATTGAACAAAAGGATGGATGGAATGCAAAATGATCTATCTCAAAAGATAGATAATCTCCAATACTAAATCTCAAGGCTTATCAATCTCAACACAGTGAGTGAGAAATGAAAATTTCCTTCTCAACCTCATCAGAATCCCAAGGGTATCCATGAAGTGGAGGCTCAGAAGGGAAAATCTTCATAGGTGAGGGAAGTCAAAGCAGTGATCACTCTAAGGAGTGGTAAAGAGGTTGATTTACCTACATCCAAGCCAGAACATGAACCAGAGAAAGAGAAGATGGAGGAAATCAAAGGAAAGAAAAAAAGGAATAGTACAAAAAATGAGGACCTTGAAGCTACTGTGAATGAAGAATCGGAGAGGACCATCAACCAAGAAGAGCTGAGGAAGAAGCACATGCCTCCACCATTCCCCCAAGCTTTGCATGGAAAAAAAAGGAATCAGCAATGCATCAGAAATTCTTGAAGTGTTGAGGCAAGTGAAAGTTAACATCCCTTTGCTAGACATGATTAGACAAGTTCAGACTTATGCAAAATTCCTGAAGGACTTATGCACTATAAAAAGAGGGTTAAATGTGAGTAAGAAAGCCTTCTTGACTGAGCAAGTAAGTTCCATTATATAGTGCAAGTCTCCAATGAAATACAAGGATCCGGGCTGTCCTACCATCTCAGTGATGATTGGAGAGACATGTGTGGAGAAAGCTTTGTTGGACTTGGGAGCAAGTGTGAATTTGTTACCCTACTCTGTCTATAAGCAATTGAGACTTGGAAAGTTGAAGCCAACACCAATCACTCTATCTCTAGCAGATAGATCTATGAAAATTCCAAGAGGCATGATTGAAGATGTCTTAGTTCAAGTTGACAAATTCTACTACCCAGTGGATTTTGTTGTTTTTGATACGGACCCAGTTGCCAAAGGAACTAACTTTATTCCTATCATACTTGGAAGACCATTCCTAGCTACATCAAATGCTATCATCAATTGTAGGAATGGAGTCATGCAGCTTACATTTGGCAACATGACGTTGGAGCTCAATATCTTCTATATGTGCAATAAAAAATTCCATCCGGAAGAAGAAGAAGGACCAGAAGAAGGTGCATGATAGAAAACCTAATGGAAGAGCATTGTGATCAGAAAATGCTAGAAGATTTGAATGAAAGTCTTGGGGATCTTGATGAAGGGTTACCTGAACCCTCAGATTTACTTGCTACTCTGCCTCCTTTGAAGTTGAGGGAAGAAATTCTCCCTTTATTCAATGAGGAGGAGACACAAGAAGCCGTTAAGGAGAAGCCCCTAAAGCTTATTCTGAAGCCATTACCCACAGAGTTGAAGTATGCATACCTAGAAGAGAACAAGTAGAGCCCTGTTGTTATTTCTTCATCTCTTACCACTACTCAGGAGGATTGTCTACTTGAAATCCTCAAGAGATGCAAGAAGGTGATAGGGTGGAA
Source organism: Vitis cinerea var. helleri x Vitis riparia (assembly GCA_946000715.1). Taxonomy (NCBI): domain Eukaryota; kingdom Viridiplantae; phylum Streptophyta; class Magnoliopsida; order Vitales; family Vitaceae; genus Vitis; species Vitis cinerea var. helleri x Vitis riparia. Next base: position 17,764,983 of record OX253993.1, on the reverse strand, counting down.
AATTTCTGATCTGAAAGGAATCAACCCTTTAGTCTGTACTCATCATATGTACATGGAAGAAGAAGCTAAGCCAATTCGTCAACCCCAGAGAAGGTTGAACCCTCACATGCAAGAGGTGGTGCGAGATGAAGTGCTTAATCTACTTCAGGCCAGTATCATCTACCCCATATCAGATAGCCCATGGGTGAGTCCTACGCAATTCTTGCCAAAGAAATCAGGGATCACAATGGTGCAAAATGATAAGGGAGAAGAAGTTTCTATATGCCTCACTTCAGGTTGGAGGGTGTGTATTGATTATAGAAAATTGAATGTTGTAACAAGAAAGGACCACTTCCCATTGCCATTTGTTGATCAAGTGCTTGAGAGGGTCTCAGGCCATCCATTCTACTATTTCTTGGATGGCTACTCCGGGTATTTTCAAATAGAAATAGCTATTAAGGACTAGGAGAAGACCACTTTCACATGTCCATTTGGAACCTACGCATACAGAAGAATGCCTTTCGGCTTAAGTAATGTACCAGCAACATTCCAAAGATGCATGTTAAGCATTTTCAGTGATATAGTGGAGCGTATTATGAAAGTCTTTATGGACGATATCACCGTATGTGGAAGTGTGTTTGACGAATGCTTAGTTAACTTGGAAGTTATGCTCAAACCGATGCATTGAGAAAGACTTGGTGCTTAACTGGAAGAAATGTCATTTCATTGTACCCCAAGGGATTTTCCTTGGGCATGTTATCTCAAAGAAAGACATTGAAGTGGATAAAGCAAAGGTTGAACTTATTGTCAAGTTGCCATCGCCAACAACTATCAAAGGAGTAAGGCAATTTCTTGGCCATGTTGGGTTCTATAAGAGGTTTATTAAAGATTTCTCTAAACTTGCAAGACCTCTTTGTGAACTATTGGTAAAGGATGCTAAATTTGTATGGGATGATCGATGTCAACGGAGTTTTGAAGAACTGAAGTTATTGCTGACAACCGCTCTAATAGTGAGAGCTCCCAACTGGAAATTGCCTTTTGAAGTGATGTGCAATGCCAGTGACTTTACTATAAGAGCTGTTCTTGGGCAAAGAGAAGATGGAAAGCCCTATGTGATCTATTATGCAAGCAAAATGTTGAATGAAGTGCAAAGAAACTATACAACCACAGAGAAAGAATTTTTGGCTGTAGTTTTTGCCTTAGACAAATTCCGTGCTTACTTAGTAGGGTCTTTCATTGTGGTTTTCACTAACCACTCGGCCTTGAAATATCTACTGACTAAACAGGATGCAAAATCGAGGCTGATTAGATGGATTCTCTTGCTTCAAGAATTCAATCTTCAAATCAAAGACAAGAAAGGAGTGGAAAATGTGGTAGCCAACCATCTGTCAAGGCTAGCCATCGCACATAACTCCCATAGTTTACCAATTAATGATGATTTTCCAGAGGAGTCACTCATTTTGATAAAAGCCGCTCCTTGGTATGCTCATATTGCTAACTATCTAGTTACCGGAGAAGTTCCAAGTGAGTGGCGAGTACAAGAGAAGAAACACTTCTTTGCAAAAATTCATGCCTACTATTGGGAAGAGCCATTTCTATTCAAATATTGTGCGGATCAAATAATACGGAAGTGCGTCCTTGAGCAAGAGCAACAGGGGATCCTCAGTCATTGCCACAAAAGCGCATGTGGAGGCCACTTTGCTTCTCAAGAGACAGTTATGAAGGTATTGCAATTGGGTTTTTGTTGGCCATCACTTTTCAAAGATGCCCTCACCATGTGTAGGAGCTGTGACAGATGTCAGAGGCTTGGGAAATGATCACTACTCAAAAAGTGTTATTTTATAGCTTGTAATTAACTCTTTTAAACACTTTTGAGTAGTAGTTATTACCTTTTAACCCAATTAACATATTAAGAACCTTTGCAATCATTTCTAATCACTTTGTGTAAGTTTTGGTGTTTTTGTTAGTAAATTGATCACCAAAGCAATCCAAGATTGAGGAGAGTTCTTTGGAATCCATGTGTGGACCCGCATTTTTCAGGTGCGTCCCCACTCGATCGGCGAGACTCGCTTTTTATTTGTGAAAAATTGATTTTTGAAAAAAAAGTTGGAGTCGCCACTTATTTTATTTTTATTTTAAAGGGAAAATAAAACCCTAAAAAAATGACTCCATAATTTTTGGAAAAGCGTGTCTTTGAAAAAAACCTGAGTCTAAGTTCGAGGATCAGGTTACTTATTAGGAAGGTACCTCTAAGAGGTAGCACCCCTCTAAGCCCTATAAAGGTCTCTACTGACAAAGTTAAGGGAAGCGTGGCAATTAATCGATAAATTATAGGTATCTAAATAGGCTAGGTGATTTCAAATATATATAGCATGCCAAACAAGATTTAATCACAATAAAAGAGGGTTAGGATGGTTACCCGGATCACTTCTTGAGAGCTAACACAAGACATCAAAGATTAGTTTGGAAATATGACACATAATATGTGTTTTGTCAAAGATGATCAAACAAGCATCAAGGCAATCAATCATGCCATCAAACAGGATCATAGCTCATGATAACATACACATTCATAGAATTTTAGAGTTATAAGGTGAGAAGAGCATACCTGATTAGCGAACATCCACATGTCTTATGAGAACAAGGGTATCTCAACAATAAATATTAAGTGAATCCAAATATTTTATCAAGAAGAATCAAAAATCAACATATCAAGCAAACAATATTGAAGAAGGTATCATGAATGTTGGGCCCCCACCAAAGCCCTAATTAATTTCGCATGAGTTGATTCCATAAATTCCATGACTTGGAATTATGAAGTTTGTTCATGCTTGAGAAAATTGAGAAAATCGGTTGAAAATCAAATAAAATAGTGAAAATGCATGCCGGAAGGAAAATGGCAGCAAGAGTGTGTTAGAATATGGATTTTATACCTAGAAAAGACCTAAGATGAATTTTTCAAAGCCGGGAATGTTTAATTGAACAATGGTTCAAAAATTCTATTTAAAACAGTAAGTTCCCAATCAAAGAAGCGAATAAAGGAGAAGGTGTGTATAGCAAGGTTGCCATGAAGTGAAGTCGGGAGATTCTGGATAGAAGGGACCAATTCACTACAAAAGTGTTCAACTGTCAAATGCTTCAACTTAAGAGACATCTTGATTTGTAAGCTCAACTGGATTCTCCTCAACATAAGCCAAATACTGAATAGAAGGTTCAGAATTTCCAGTTTTCTGCATTGAGAGGTTTTCTGTATTCTGCTAGTTTTCAATTGGTTAAGCCTTTCAACTTTTACCTCAATCTGCCATAATAGAGTTCGACTCATGTGGCCTGTGGTCATTTTCTGCATACTTAAGTTTCCTGTGTGAAGACTTCATTACTTGGAGAGACATCCTGACTACTTCGAATACATGATTCAAATTCTGCTGTTTGCTGAGGAATTCCAATAGAGAGCAAGAATGTTTAGATACCGTTCTTAATTTCTGTCACACACAGAGACTATTTTATTTCTGTCTTAAACAATTTGCACTGAACTTGGTTTTCATCTTTAATGATGGTGTTTGATCTGTATTTCTATTAAAAGCTCTACCAATTCCATAACAGTTCCAGAATTCTGTATCAATTGGTCTCTTAGCTGGACAAATGAATAAAGTCTGTATGTGCTTCCTATTTATTCATCAAGAGCAAACTAAGGATACCCTTGATTTGATAGGCAGCTAGATCAGTTTCAATCTCCATAGGTACAGAGTCCTTTTGCTGTCCTGAACCCCATTGCTTTGAGGTCAATATGCTTGATAGCATTTGATTTGGCTGTAACTCGATTTTCAAGTTCTTAGTTTTCTTTTGCTGAAGCCAAAATTCATCCGCTTCTCAAGTGTCTCTAGAAATTAATCATGCAATCTTGAAGCTCCAGTTTGTCATGTGTCTTACTCTTCCCACTCACGAAGATTTAAAAAAAAAGTCTGAGCTACTTGAAGAGCCTGATATCTGTCAAAGTATGTCGAGCTAAAGGTCATGGAAACAAGCCAATACCCTCCCTCTTCTCTTACTCTGCTTCTGCCACAAATCAGTCGTAAACAAAGTCTGTTCAGTTTCATAGAGTACTAATAACCAGTGTGTCTAGGTGATGTTGGATGCTTTTTGTAGACCAGGGTATCATATAGAGCAATAGGCATCATTCCGGAAAACTGGGCAAAATTAGGCCCAAGCAATAGCTTGAGTAGAACTTCAGTCCTTGATTTTTCCACAAATAATCAGCAAATTTCATGACATTCTAATATTCTGTTGACTAGAGTAGTCACATGAAAGATGCAAAGTTGGACGAGTTGTTTATTATTGATGTTTACTACAACTGAACCTATCAAAGCACTACAGCAAAGGCCATCCTCTTTTCCCCCATTTCAAGCTGTATAGCTATCCTCTTTGCGATATCAAGGCCGAATTCTTCACCAGTTTGCATTCTCACAAGAAGTGTTGACTAGTATAGAACCTGCTCAACTATGGAATCTTCAAGAGAATGACCTAGGCTCTGCACAAGCCGAGAGAATTTCAATAACACAAGCATAATATCGCAAAGAGCGACAGAACTTCTGATTCCCTAGCATCAGGTACATTCCTTGTGTAGTCACCAAGAACAAGATCCATCATTGGAGAAACAAGTTACTTTCTTTTTAAAGATGTCAATTTAGTTAAATGCCGTGAGATGGTACCAGTCAAATTGTTTCCCCCAAGTCTAATTTCTACCAGTGATCCTAAGTTCTCAATTAAAGGACTGAGAGTACCATTGAGCTTAAAGTTTGGTAGATTCAGGATAGAAACCTTAGAATTGGGATTGTGGCCCAATTCCAAACATGGCTGTTCATATGAAGCATTACCAGATCATTCAGAAGCGAAACCTAATGGGCAATTCACAGTAACAAGAAAATTAGAGCAAGCTAACCTTGTATCATCTTCATTGGGGCCATTCTCAGCCTTACTTCCTGATTTTGTACCACCATCTGGACAGAAGACAACATTTGCACCGTTGATTAGGGACTAAAAAAAGAAATAAAACCAAGAAGAGCAACACATATTTGCTTTTGGTTCATTGAGGCACTTGATGCTACTCCCAAAAGATCCCATAGAGTGTATTCATCCAAATCAATATCATCATTGTGCATGGCGTGACTATACATGGCAGCATCTTCATTACGAATGATCGGGTTGTCAAAGCCAGCATTCCCCTTTCCGATGAGCTGACTGTTGATTCCGGGACTGCCATTAACAAAGGCTTGACTGTGGGAACTAGTGCCACTATTAGTCAAACACTGATTATAGATGGTGTTCCTACTTGCCAAAACCTGACTGTGAGTGCTGGTACCACCACTAGTCAATGGTGTAAACACCCTTGAAACCACTTGGCCCTTTTCTCATATAACGTTTACAAAATCGGTATCTGCATTCAGGTTACTCTCAAAGCATGATTCATTTTGGACAGATTTAGATGTAACATTGGAAGATTCTAACCTGGAAACTATAGCTTCCAGTTCTCTCTTTGATCTTTATTTGAAACCGGAGAACAGCAAGCTTCCCTTCAAGCAAATCTAGCAGTCAATTGTCAGCGGTACCCCGGACAGAACCTACTAGACTGTCATTGTTGCTTTAGAATTCTGATTATCACCTCCATGTGCTGAATGCAGAGACTTGCCTGAAGAATTCGAATGGAATCCGACACTGCAGATGATTATAATGGTCAGTGAAATCAAACAAGGAGAGAACTTTCGATAAGAGGTCTTGATGGGGTTCCGAGTCTTAGAGATGGAATTATTCTCTCAATGTGAACCTTGGCGAAGATCCCTACTTCCATTTCATGTCCAAAAGGTGAATTTGACAAATTGCTTGAAGCAGATACTTTAGTTTGCTTCAATCTCTCATCATCAAAATGTTTATCACCAGTACCAAACTTAAAAAATTCAGTGTTAAAAGGCTGCAACAATTTTTTTGTACCAATATTCATTTGAGAGCGACCTGTAATAGTGAAGTTCCTGGATCCAGCAGTTACTTCTGTAGGGCGAGCACAAGCTGCCATTAAAAATTAGTTATCCCAGATTCATAAAATAAGCTCCAGTTATGGAATGTTAGCGGGACCCAAAGTTGAAGAAATTCAGACCACATATTCGCCACTTTTCTGGTAACCCATGTCTCAACCAATGTAAAGCTTCCAAACTTCGGTATCAAAGTTTCAGCAGGCATTATCATTTGGTGAAGCACTTATGATTATGCACCCAAAATCCCTCATGAAGAACAAAGGGATGCAACCGAGAAAACAGAGTATAAAGAACGAAAACAACACAAAGAAAAAATAAATAAATAAATAAAACTGAGGAACTCATGAAAGCCTTATTTCAAATTTCATTCAACAGGCTCGGATCGGTGGGAGGATGATCAGGAACAGATTTGAGGCAAACTAGCAAATAACCAATATCAACAAACAATTTTGTGGCCCTCTTCGTCCACACCAAAGAACAGTATATTAAACATTAAAACGAACATACAAAAAAAAAAAAAAAAAAGATATGGGTAAGAATTCCAAAAGTAACGAGAAAAATACCTGGATGAACTCGGTTGCACTTGCTCCTTTCCTACTCCTTTGTGCTTTCTCCAACTCCTCTGTGTTTTCTCCTCAAAAATCCTCAGAATTTCTCCCAATCCTCCCTTGCGTCCTGCCAGTCCCCCCCCCCCCCTTTCTCCCTCTTGTCCCCTCCAAAACCTTCCAAGGAGAGTCCCACTTTCCTTAAACTCCAATGGTAAGTTTCCTTGCAAAAAGTATGAAATTTTAGAAGTTAAATAATTGAATGAATGGATAAATAAGTAAAAAAAAATCAGAAAATGGTAAAAATAATAAATAAATAAATAAATTAAGGAAAATAATATAAAGAGGAAGATAACCAATAAAAAGTGAATGATAATCATAAAACTAAAACTAAAAATAAATAAATAAATAAAGAAAAATAAATAAATTAACAAAAATTGGGCCCCACGAGCCATGCAAACACGCAAGTCATATAAGTCACGCTAAAAAAAATCTTAATAGACCCAGTGTACCTAAACGGGCCTAAGGTGAGACTAAGTGGGCCTAGGGTGGTGCCTAATGGGCCAAGTGTATCTAAAAGCTATCCTAAAAAAAGCAAGAAAAGCCTAAGTCTAAATCAAGACTGCCAAGGTTAATAATAAGGGATCAAATAATCCCTCAACCAAAGTCTCCGAGGTGACTCAAAAAAAAAAAAAAGGTAAGTGGTATGAGTAGCCATGGGCCACCAAGGAACTATTGTGGAGCATTGAAAATGAATTTTAAAGACATGTGCTAAAGAGACAAAATTGAGGGTCTACACCATGGCAAAGCAATGGAAAGCTCAGAAACATGAAGAACCAAAGCTTTAAAGCTTTGAAGTCCTTTGCCATAAGCAAATCCGGAATGCAAGGAGGGGAAGCAAAAAAGAAAACCAACATGAAGCATTCTTGATGACAGTCGTGTCATCCACTTTTGGAGCACTTCTTGGAGTTCAATTTATGTATGCTATATGTCGTTTCGAAGCTCAGGAAGTCAACAATCCAATGCTTTAAACGGTGCATGATTCGGAGTTGAAATGAAGGAGTTACAGCCATTGCAAGCAGATCACTCCAAGCTGAAGGCAGAATGTTGCACGGCTGCGAAATCAGCCTTTGGCTGCGAAAATGTCGTCTTTTTGCTACGAAAATTTCGCAGCCATTTTGCACAGTGCCGTGGTGTTCTCCTGAAGCTTCCCGACCGGCATTTTGAGATATTTTTCTTTAGATATTTGATGTCTAAATCCCCAAACTCTCCTTGTAACCCACCTATCATAGGATTCCTTAGTCTTTAAGTAAGAACAAAGGGTGAATAACCTCTTATATATAGTTTGTAATTTTCTTTAGAAAATCAGGATCTCGGGAGCTTGTTCTCAAAGACGCATCCTTTGTACAGTTTTGCAAGAAATATATTTTACAGAGCACTTGCTCTGTTTTTCCTATATATTTTTGTTTTCTCGTTAGTTTTCTTTCTAGCCAATCAAACTCTGAGGATTTTTCCTCAGAGGATGAGAGGCTAGGCTCTTTGTCTCTTGGAGTGAAGAAAGCCGGGTAAGTTTCCTCATGCATAAATTGGAAGTTTTGTTGTTTTAGTTTTTAATGAAGAGAAAGTGTGACCCATTAATGGTTTTTATCTTTTTAGTTAACTTAAAACGCCTTTAAATCACCTGGGCCAACACTTGGTAAGGCAAGTGATCTCCGTCCATTGAGATGCACTTGTTTATCTCTTGCGAGCCTTTGGGAGGTGGTTTAGAGGTAGGATTTTCTAGAATAGCCAACACTTGGTAAGCTTTTGGACTCCAAGGAGACATCCATTAGTTATCTCTTGCGAGCTTTTGACGGGTAATCCAAGGTTAAAGATCACCTTGAATGGCAAATGCTAGGTGAGAGGCACGAGCCATTGCAAGGTGCATCAGTGAGAGGGAATTAGTGTTTGAACCCATTAAGGGGAAGCATTTGTACCACACCGGTTAAAGAATTAACTATATGTTAATTCTCTAATGCGAGGAAAAGAAACAAGTGACCGGAACTCTCCTTTTTGTATGAGGAACCTGAGCCTAGTGATCTAAACTCCAAGAAACACTTTTCTTTATAATTAAAATCAGTTACTACTATTTTTGGTTAGCTTAAAACCAAACCTTTTCCATTCAAACATCTTTATGTTTTCTTTTAAAGCTAACCATGAAATGAAAAGGCACCAATTCATCTTTGAATTAATATCAATTGTGAAGTGAAAACCCATCCCAGTGAACGACCCTAGAGCCACTATGCTATGCTAGCTAAGGCTATCCTAGTACATGGTGTAATAGGTTATAAATTTTGTTGATTACTCCCTTCTGAGGACCACAATCAAGGGACACCAGCTAGACACGAATCAAATGGTACCACTGTCAGGGACCATTGAGAGGACATGAATTAGCTAAGACACTAATTGGGAATGAATCAGGAAATTAACACGTAAGAACATGATGCCTTTGAACCCCATTTTAATATTTGATCTTTTTTATGTCTGGGGCATTGACTTCATGAGACCTTTTCCAATGTCCTTTGGCTATTCCTACATCTTGGTGGGAGTGGATTATGTTTCTAAATGGGTTGAAGCAATCCCGTGCAAACACAATGATCATAGAGTTGTTCTTAAATTTCTCAAAGAGAACATCTTCTCTAGATTTGGAGTACCCAAGGCTATAGTCAAAGATGGGGGCACTCATTTTTGTAACAAGCGATTCGAAACCCTCTTAGCCAAGTATGGGGTGAAGCATAAGGTAGCTACACCTTACCACCCTCAGACTTTTGGGGAAGTTGAGTTAGAAAACCAAGAGATAAAAAACATACTGATGAAAGTGGTGAATATGAGCAGAAGAGATTGATCTGTTAAGCTTCATGATTCACTATGGGCTTACAGAACAGCTTACAAGACCATTCTTGGAATGTCTCCTTATCATCTAGTCTATGGCAAAGTGTGCCATCTCCTCGTTGAAGTGCAATACAAAGCTTGGTGGGCAATCAAGACGCTCAACATGGACTTGAACAGAGCTGACATGAAGAGATTTCTAGACCTTAATGAGATAGAGGAATTGAGAAATGACGCTTACAATAATTCAAACATTGCAAAGCAAAGATTGAAAAGGTGGCATGATCAATTAGTCTCCCGCAAAGAATTCCAGAAGGGACAAAGAGTCTTGCTGTATGACTTTAAGCTCCACATCTTCCCAGGAAAGTTAAAGTCAAGATGGATAGATCCATTTACTATCCAACAAGTGTATTCAAATGGAGTAGTAGAGCTACTCAATTCCAACAGCACCGGGAGTTTCAAAGTCAATGGCCAATGTCTCAAGCCATTCCTAGAGCCATTTTCTCGAGACAAGGAGGAAATCAACCTTCTTGAGCCAAATCAAACTTAAAAAGACAAATGGTTAGATGGACTTAGTCTGTCGGAAGACACTAAGTCCATATTTTTTGTTTTAATGTTAATTTCAAGTTTTATTGATTTAGTATATATTTTAAATTGAAATTTCTTGTTTTAATTTTACTTTTTTGTGACTTAATTTCATTTTTGATGATCAATTGCATGTGAATTCCAAAACAGATGGAGAAACTTTTCAAATTTTTTTTTAAGGAGAAAAAAACAGAGCATTTCGTAGGGCATGCGAAAATTTCGCAACCCCAAAAAAGCCTTGCGAAAAATTCGCAAGGGTTGTCAAAAATTCGCAAACCAGTTTTGCCTTGTGAAAACATTGCGAAATTTGAAGGAGGTTGCGAACTCAGTTCGCAACTCAAGAGCCCATTTCGCAACCTTCCAAAATGCCAACGGTCAGTGGGAAAGCCAAAGGTCACTTAAACAAGCCTATTTAAAGACCTCTCGCTGCCCAATCTGCCTCTATTCATCTCACAAGCCCATCTACTTCTTGCAAAGCTCTACGCCACCTTGCGAATTGGGTTTCTCTCCATTCCACGCCCCGCGGCCTCTCATTTGAAGAAGCGACCTACACCTCTTGCTCCATTTTGGCCATGGCGCACATCAGAGGAGGCCATACCGACCCTTCAATATCTCGCAAGGCTAGGCCAACAACCTTCTCTCCTTAGGATTCACTTCAGGCTTCGACCGCTTCATTTTCTGAAGGCGGGATGCCCTCTAGCCCTCCTCAGCACTGATACTCGACACGGAGACCACCGACTTCTCCACCCCCTGAGCCATCAGTATGCCGCATTCCACCAAAGAGAGCCAGGACCTTAAGCCCTGGAGAGATGTCTAGGCATGCACAACCTGATTCTCAGGCCCCAGTGGATTCTCAGTATCCTTCCGACATTACTCCGGAAGCCATCATCAAAAGGCTTATGGTTACCCAGCCGCCCATTGAGGGCAATACAGATTCTAGAGCCAGGCCATTTCATTCCGAGCTTTATTTTGACATTGAGGCCATGCGACAGTAGCCAGAGCTTTGAGATTCATTTGGACTGCTCCAGAAGTACCATCTCGAGCACCTTATGACTCCTAGAGAGTTTTTCCACCCTAGAGTGGCAATGGACTTTTATTAGTCCATGACTACTCAGGGCGCCCAGAGTCCCATTGCCATTCATTTCAGCATTGACGGGCGCCAGGGTATTCTAGAGGCTAGGCACATTGCTAAGGCTCTCCATATTCCATATCAGCCAGAGGATCCAGCATACTTCCTGCAGTGGTCCCCTATATCTCAGTGAGACATGGTCCGCATCCTATCTAGAAGGACTTCTGGGGATTCATTCCTTCTATGTAAGGAGCTTCCATCTAGGATGCTCCTTGTAGATGTATTATTGCGGTCCAACATTTTTCCTCTTCAGCATCTAATGCAAAGGCAAGGAGCCATCCTGGACGCGTTATTCAGGATATCTGAGGGCTTCTATTTTGGGCCACATCACTTGATTATGGCCGCTCTCCTCCACTTTGAGGAGAAAGTTCACAGGAGGAAGCTATAGCGAGCCAAAACTATTCCTTTGCTATTTCCGAGGCTGCTTTGTCATATATTGGAGCACATGGGCTATCCTACTGAGCCCCACCTTGAGTGTCGCCACCATTGTCGAGAGCATTTCACTCTCAACAAATGAACATAGTTGGCAGGTTATTCAGCACCTGAAGTAGTAACACCTGGGCCAACATCTCCAGTGCCAGCACAGGCTGAGCAGGCACAGCAGGACAAGCTTCCCATAGAGTCTATACCACCCGCCCCTGTTGCACCATCTATGCTTGAGGCCACCTTTGCTAACCCTCCTGTTACACCTCCTGTTCCACCAGTTGTACCTCCTACATCAGAGGCCTCTATCACTATATTTGCCACAAATTTTTGTGTCATGGTACATTTTTTCAAGACACTAACCACTACGCACAATGCTTTATTCCGGCAGATGGTAGGCATACGCCCTCAGCAGGACCAACATACTGCTATCCTTCATCAGATTCAACAGCATCTGGGACTTCTGCCACCACCTCAAACTGACATTCCAGGACCATCAGAGCCCATAGCTCCAGTTGAGGAGACGACTCCAACTGAGGAGACCATCAGAGCCGATGTCCTTACCCAAGCCACTCACGAGGCAGCCGCAGAGCCATCATCTCCATCAGAGAACCCCGCTACTTGATCATTTCTTTATTTTGTATTTACTTAGTATAGTAGTAGACATTATTACTTGTTTTAATATTTTATATTCTGGGATTGGATGGATTACATGATCATATATCATTTTACTTTCTTAGAGTAATATATACACATCATTTTTGTTTATACTTGGCATTTTTTTTTTCTATCTCCTTTACTCATTAATCTTTTGTTTTTTTTTTTAATCATGTGGTTTCTCCTATACGACTCAGACTCAGTGTCACTCAGGAGGTACCACTTCCTTCTTTTATTTGCAATTGCTCTTGCCACATTGAGGGCAATGTTGATCTTGGTTGGGGAGGAGAGTAAAGGAAGGAAGTTTTGTTAATAATGTTAAGTTATATTGTTAATTTAGTACTTTTTGCTTAATTTTAAAGGTTTTTACTCTACTCTCCATGATTATTAAGGAAACATTCTCAAAATAAAATCAGAAAAATTGAATTCTTACATTTTTACTTAAATATTAGAGTCGTATTATGTTTATTGAAGTTGATGAATTACTGAAACTCCTATTGAATTTAACCTTATTTCTTCCACTTTAATCTTACCACACACTATGCACTTTAGGTTCCGTTTATAAGATGAAAAACTATCTCACCCCCTGAACTTAGGAAAATTTAGATTTGGTACCTTTGACCTCGTTTTAATAGTGTTGGGACACCTGATAAAAGGCCAATGAGCCTTTGAAAAAAAAAAAAAAAAAAGAACAAAGTGTTATACTTGCTTTGAAACCTGAGCAAGGTCCGAGGGGTATATGGTGAAAATCTTTAAAACCCGGTACCCTAAGCCTTGATTGGCTGGGAGTCATTGACCTCAATGCTCGTTACAAAGGTGAATATGTGGAGTTTAACATATTGTAGGTGCTTGGGTATTAAATTTCAATCTCAAAAGTCCAGGGTAAAATCTAAGGAGTTAGTGGTCGAAAGATCCTTAAAGCTTGATGCCCTAAACCTTGATTGGTTGGGAGTCGTCGATGGATCCCTGTTACGTGGACACTTTAGAAAACAATACCTTAAGCATTGCACGCCTACAAGAAAAAAATTATGAAATAAAAGAGGTGCGTTCTTAGCCTATTGGAAGTGGTCAGTTTGCTAAAGTCTAAGAAAGAACTAGGTTGGGAGGGGGAAGGGGGCGGGGGGAGATTAGTTTAGAGTACTATATTCGAAAACTAATAAGCTTAACACATAGATTTTTGTGGAAGAGTAATGATTGAGTCTATGAGAATGGAAATCCTTTTAAAACTCAAATTTGCATAATACCTACTTTTTTTGAATTATGATCAGGTAAGATATTTGATATACTCTTGTTGAAGGTTGGGTTTTACTTCTTTAATGTTTCATATGAGAGTATGCTTTACATCATGCCACTTACAATTTTTTTGAGTGATTAGCATAATTTTGTAAATTATATTACTGTCTTATTTTTGTTTTTCTCTCCTTCATTGCTAATAGACTAGCAATATGTCGGTTGGGGGAGTGATTACTACTCAAAAAGTGCTCTTTTATAGCTTGTTATAAACTCTTTTAAACACTTTTGAGTAGTATTTATTACTTTTTAACTCAATTGACACATTAAGGACCCTTGCAAGTGTTACTAATCAGTTTTTGGCAAGTTTTGGTGCTTTTGGTAGCTTTTTTATCATTAAAACAAGCCAAGAATGAGAGAGAACTTGGTATAGTCCATGGAAAAGCAAGATTGAAGCTAAATTACATGAAGAATCCAAGTTTTGGAGAGTTTTAAAGCCTTTGCCAAATCAATCAAGTATGCAAGGAAGAGAATCAGATAAGGAATATAACATTGGAGAATTTCGCAACCCCTTGCAAAATTTTCGCAAGCCAGAAGGAATTTTGCAAAGCCTTGCGAAACTGATGAATTGTTGCGAAATTTTTGTAACCTTGCGAAATCTTCCTGTAATTTTCAGATATTTTTGCACTGACTCCGTTAGATTTTTATCTCAAGATATTTTGTGTAATTACCTATTCTCTCCATGTAATCAGCTAAAGATCTTGTTAGATTTGATAGGAATATCTAATTGAGGGGTTAAAAATATCTTTTTATATATGTCCTAAGATATCTCTTTTTGTAATATCTCAAAATCTTGGAAGAAATTCTCGGGGAGCACTTGTACATTTTTAGTAAGAAATATACAGAGCTTTGTTCTGCCTTACCTACTCATTTTGATTGTATTTTCTTTCTAGCCAAACAATCTCTGAGGATGTTTTCTTAGAGGATGAGTGGCTAGGCTTTTTGTTTCTTGGACTAAAGGAAGCTAGGTAAGGGATCCAGATACAAAAGTGGGAGTTTTCCTTGTTTTAGTTTTTCATGAAGAGAAGTTGTGACTCATAAATGGTTTTTATATTTTTAGTTAACTTAAAATCCCTTATAGTCACCTGAGCCAACACTTGGTAAGCTTTTCGGACTCAATCCATAGAGATCCATTAGTTATCTCTTGCGAGCCTCTGGGAGGTGGTTTAAAGGTAGGGTTACCTAGAATAGCCAACACTTGGTAAGCTTTTAGACTCCTTGGAGACATCCATTAGTTATCTCCTACGAGCTTTTGAAGGGTAATCTAAGGTTAAGGATCACCTTGAATGGCCAATACTAGGTGAGAGGTATGAACCATTGCAAGATGCATCAGTGAGGGGATGTTAGTGTTTGAAACCATTAATGGGAAGCAGTGTAATGCACCGATTAGGGAAATAACTATAGGTTAAATCCCCAATGCAAGGAAAAGATCCGGAATCTCCTCTTTTGCATAAGGATCCTGAACCTAGTGACCTGAAATTCCAAGAAACTTTTTCTTTAGAATTAATCTCAGTTACTATTTTTGATTAGCTTAAAACCAACTCTTTTCAACCAACTTTATGTTTTCATTTAAAGATAACTCATAAAAGAAAAAACATC
The DNA here is from genome assembly GCA_946000715.1 of Vitis cinerea var. helleri x Vitis riparia. NCBI lineage: Eukaryota > Viridiplantae > Streptophyta > Magnoliopsida > Vitales > Vitaceae > Vitis > Vitis cinerea var. helleri x Vitis riparia. The sequence goes on along the minus strand of OX253993.1, from coordinate 17,749,885 downwards.
ATTTCATTTCTTTAAATAATATCATGTGTGAGATGAAAACCCATCCCTGTGGACGATCATAGAACCCCTATGCTATGCTACCCTAGTATATGGTGAATTAGGTTTATAAATTTTGTTGATAACTCCCGTCTGATGACTGAATCAAGAGTACACCAATTGGGGACGAATCAGTTATTGTCTTGATGATTCTTTGTTGAATTTAGTTTTCACAAGCCATCGAAAAATAATGATGGTTGGCCTCTAGTCTTATCATTCTGATATTTTTTCATTGCTAAAAAAAATAAAAATATTTCAACTTATCATTTCCTTTGTTTTACTTGGTGTTTGATCTCGATGTTTTGTTGTTTGCAAATAAGTTCTTTCGTTTAAAAAAAAAAAACTTTTTTTCTCAAAATATTCCATATTAAAATAAATTGTTTGGCCACCTAGATGGTAATCTAGATATATAGGAGAGGTCACCTAATTTTTTGTGTAATTAAATTCCCTTTCTAAATATATATATATATATATATATATATATATTGATTTGTTTTGTGATCTTCCTATTCTGAATGCATGCTGGAAATTTTATATGGTGTTTAACTTATCGTTTAATCTGGTATTAATTGGCATATCATGACTTGGTTTTGACTTTTGTTTTGCAATATAGACATAATAAGGATATTACTCACTTTTTTCCATGATGAAATAATGTTTCTAGGTATTTATGTAGGATTTTTCTTATGGATGCTTATGTTTTGATTATTTGCAGAGTGACTAGAATAAGTCATTAGTTTTGACTTTCTTAGTTCACTTCTAAATTTATCTAATCTTAGGTATATGTTGTATAGACATGTCATGCAAGATAGATGAACAATGTTTCAAGCCCTAGACTCACTTATGGTATTTTATATGGATTTATTTTTATAATTGCATGTTTGTTGGAAATGTGGATCCTAGTGTTGCATTTTATTCGAACTTGTTAATTTTTTACTTCTTAATTTAAGTAAAATGTTTATATATATATATATATATATATGTGTGTGTGTGTGTGTGTGTGTGTGTGTGTGTATACACATGTAGTATATGGGGTTTTTGATCTCGTTCTTCCTCTACTTATTATTATTACTTGTAAGCTCACTTCCTTAATCTTATGCAAGTGAATTGCAAGCTATGAATGCTATCAAGGTATGATCCTTGCATCTCGTCTCTTTAATTTTGTAAATAGATAAAACTTTGTATGAAATACCCTTATGCTTGATATTGTTTTTTATGTTTTGATTGTTGTTTGATTTCTTGAATGTGATGAAATTCATGTTATATGTTATATTCATTGGACTAACCTTAATGTCTTTTTGAAAGTGCTTCAGGTTTCAACTAAGGTGTGCTTACATTCTTTTCATATATAGATCATAAGGTATCTTCCTAGTACATCCATCTTAGGATGGATAGAGATGTTCTTCTGCTGCCTCTCCGACCATCCTAGAGGTTTCATCTTAGATGCCTTTTAAGGCATCTTTCCTCCTTGCAGCATCTTCCCCTCCCCCCTCCCCCTTCCCCCTTCCCCCTTCCCCACACTAGGTGGGAGTGAAATCTGATTCATTGTCGTTCAAGGCCTCCATGAATTAGACAACTATAACATCAACACTCCAACTCCTCCTCCCATGGTTTACTTTTCCTCAACTTCACGTAAAAGATGACACTCAAGGTATCAAACCATAGAAATAAGTTCCAAAGAAAGGGCCATGGTATGAAGAGTTTCTAATAGTGAATAAGATCTTGTGTCTTTTGAATGGTTGGCCTCCTAAATTTGCAGCTTAAGTGGTATGAGAATTCTCTTGCTTCATTTTCTCTAATCACCCATTTTTTGTCTTTTAACCTCTTTCCTTCCTTTTTGGAAGCTAGGATGACATGATCACCTTTAACCTTCTTAGATAATTTAGTTAGTATTGTGAGATATTAACCAATTGGAAGGAAGAGTTGAAGCAACTTTTGCTATCCTTGAGTAATGAGGTCATAGCCCAAGTTGAAGTAAATGAGTTGGTGGATATTTGATAAAACTTAATATTTATTATTTAATATCTAGAGTTAACTTTAAGTTAAATTGTTCTTAAATTGTTAACTCAACTTTTCACTTGTCTACTTTAAGTATTAAGTTCATTTGGTAAACTGAACTTCAAATTTATACTAAATCATCAAATTAACACATCTATCCTCATTAATTTTAACTAGTATTTATCCTTGTTGATTTTAACTCATTTTTTTACTAATTTTAAATGATATATTTATTTATAAAATATTCATATTTAAATTATCATCAATATATAATATAACCACAAAATATTTATTATAAAAAATGAGTATGGATGTGGAATCATAGTTCTAAAAAATAGTTTCACTAGTGCAGGCAAATGAGGGTAAAAGGATTTGAAATTAAGAATAAGTAAACTATTTTGACTTAACACTTAAAGTTAAAAATAATTTTAAGTTGTAATATTAAGTTATTTTAGCATATTTAATCTACTTAATGACTTAAATTAAGTTATTAAGTGATATTAAGTCATTAAGTTGATTTACCAAACTCTTTTAGTCTTGGCTTAGAGAAACTACTAAAAACATCTAAGACACTATGGGAAAAAAAAGAAAAGAAATAGGTCACTCTTTAGACATTAGGTTCCATATTGCATGTAAAGAATGAAGTCTTTTAGATCAAAGCTTTTAGGTTGTAGGAGGCAATGGCCCTTTAGAGTTAGGATGATAATGTTGAGATAAAGTTGTTGGCCCTTTGTTTTATATTGGTTACCTTGGAGGACCAATTTTATCTAAGTTGAAAAAAGGTAGGGGAGGTCATCTGAGCTAAGTATAAGTTATCCAAGACTTTACTAAAGCAAGTCTAGACCATTTATTCATCTAATATAGATGTCACATTAGTCTACAAGAAGATGTGAGCTACCTAATCTCTCTAGCCAAACTAAGGTGTTCTTTACTCAGGTGAAGGCAACCTTCAAGTTTGGTAAGATTGTGGGTTATACTAAGGCTTTGGTCGAGGTTAATGAAAAAGATGACAAAGATGAAAGTGGTGCATTAGGTTATAATGAAGATGACGAGGCATAAGATTGTATCTTTTTTTTTTTTTTTTTTGCATTAAACATCACTGTACCTTTCTTTTTTTGTTAAGGGAATAATGGTAGGGCACCTTTCCTTTATACATATTTTGTTAACGAGGCATTTTTCTTTCACTATTTCTCATACATTATTGTTCTTTCTAATATTTCTTTGGTAGTTAGTTGCTACAAGAGTATTTTAAATAGAGTTGTTCCAATAAGTTGGTTGTCTTGGAACAACTTTGTTCCCTTAGGTTGATGTTGTTGAGGGTTTGTCTGCTAGGGGTGAGATAAAATATAGTTGTTTTAAGGAAGTTCTTAACCTAGAATGACTTTATACCCTTTGATTGATGCCTTTGAGGGCTTGCTTGTAGACCCTCTATTTTGTCCTTACTATCACATGCATTTTCGTACTTGTCTTCCCTCACCCTATTATTTTTACACTTAGGATCCTTTTCTATTTAGCCATTGATCGTGCTCATGCCCTTGTCACTATTTTTGTGCCATGTTTGAACTTTTCTAAAGAGATTTATGTGGGTCCTTGTGTGATTTTTGTAACCCTTGGGTTTAGTTTAGGAGTCTTGTTTTTGTAGTATGCCCTTTCTTTGAATTTAGGTTTTTTTTTTCAATCAAAGAATTTGTTTTTAAGGGTTTAAATTTTTTTTTTTAAGGATTTTAACTTTTTTGGAGAGTCACTTGTTTAATGTTTTTGGAGGTGCATTTTAGTTTTTTAGAGAGCTCCTTGTTTATTTTTTTTAGAGGTTCATTAGATTTCTTCATAAAGTCAATTTTTATTTTTATTTTTAGAGGCTCATTTAGATTTATTTTAGAGTTACTTGATTAAAGTTTCAAGGCCCATTTGGATTTTTTAGAAAATTACGTGAAGTGCATGGTTGAGAGAGGATGAATACATGGGATTATGGAGTGAATGAGCTAAAAGTGATCACATTTTTCTTTTGGCATGGAGAGGTGACAAGAGTTGAATGTAGGACCATGAATTTGGAAATCACTAGAAAATTCTAGAGGGAAGGCTGATTAAGGAGGGTGTGAAACACATAAGCTAATGACTTTTTTTTAGCATGAAGTTGAAGGTGCATGGTTTTGGTGTGAAATATAGATGCTGTTGATGGAAGTCTCTAGAATTAAGGAATGAATAAAGTATTCTATAAGAATTTGAGCTATAAGTGTGCATGGCTTGCATGAGAGGGAGAGGGTATGAGATGTGCATGATTTTGGAGAGAATGAGTTTGGTTTGAGAGGGAAATCCCTAGAGATGCAACTAATAGAAAGGAGAGGGAAGTCTTTAGAACTTTGGAGGAAATGAATGAATTCAGTTTGGAGAGGATCATTGAGGAGTACAAAGTTGAGGGGAATCAAATGAAGTCTTTAGAATTGTGAATGAATAGTGAGATTTTTGGTGAGAAATGCTCTAGGAGATCATTGTAGGGTACATAACTGGGAATGGAGGAGTTGAATTCAATTAGAGAATTTTTATTTTTTGTTTTATTTTTTTATTTTTTTATTTTTTTTCATTTTATGAAGAGAGGCAGCTAAATTCTTTTGAAGTGGTGATTAAGGGCAATTGAATTTTTTTAATGGTGAAAATAGGAGTGCACAACCTAGGGGAAGAATATTATAATTGATTTATTTATTTTTAATGGAGAAATGAAGAGTTGTATCAGATTTTTAATAGGAAAGATGAGTGTATGAATTCAGTTTTAATGGAGAGTTGCATCAGAATTTTAGTGGAGAAAATAAGTGCATGAATTTGACTTGAATGGAGAGTTGTAGCAAATTTTTAATGGAGAAGATGAGTGCATGAATTTGGTTTGAATGTGTTGGAACGTGTTCCAAATTCCTAATTAGTAAAGATTCCTTTTTGTGAAGAATATTGTATAAAATATTTGCTAAGCTGATTTTTATTTTTTTATTGTAATACTAGATTTCCATATAGAATAAGGAAAGTTGTTGGAAATATCTCTATAAACACTCTAGGTCATGAAGGGTAAAAGTAATGAAATAGATATATGCTTATAGAAACTATATGAGGTGGATAGAGATATGAGGAAGAAAGGAAAATACCCTGTGGAATGAGGGGCTCATGGTTCAAGGTATGGATACGTGGAGTGGGAAAACATGGAATGTTTTAGGAACCTAATAGTTGTATCTAATTATGTCCAATGTAATATTCTCTGTAGTATAGTGAAATGATTCTCTCTCATTTATGGATGTAGGCATGATTGGTTGAACTACATTAAATTTGTGTACCTTTGTGTGGATTGTTTTATCTTTGTGTTCTTAAATTACCAATATTTGCATTAAACCTTCTACTAGCATAACAAACTAGTATCAGAGCTTGTTGAAGATTTTTGGAAAAACAAAATATTATAGAGCATAGAAGATAAAAACAAAAGGAATTTCAATTAAAGGTAGAAACGATTTCTTTCTCATAGAGATATGATATAAAAAGCCTATGTCATAGAGAGATGGAAGATTGACTTAATGAAATTTGGTCCAATGTGGAGATTATTGGAAAGTGTCCCTAATTCCTAATTAGTGTAAATTCCTTTTTGTAAAGAATATTATATAGAATATTTCCCAAGTTGATATATTATTGTAATATTATATTTCTTTATAGAATAAGAAAGGTTGTTGGAAATATCTTTATAAATAGGTCATGGGAGGAAAAGGTTACAAGATACTTGTTGAGTGGAAAACCTCAGCAAGATGGATAGAAAAATACTAGAGTTGGGCGCTTCCGACCAGACCGTCTAGTTGGTGTCTTATCTGAGCGGGAATTTCGGGCTCGTTTTCATATTCCTAACACTATCCCAATTCAGCTAACAGATGACGAGGCTCTATTCTCCACTGACCTTCCGAACAACATGATATATTTTACCAAGGTGCAGCTCGTTATTGGGCTCCGTTTTCCCATTCCTTCATTTTTCAAACAATTCCTTCACTTCACACAAATCCCTTTAGCTTTTCTTCATCTGAACATTGTCTAAATATTGATGGGGTGTGGCATGTTGGACATGCTCTTCCAATTGGATCTTTCCTTGCTACAAGTCTTGTTCATCTATACTGTCAAGATGAGTAAAAATGAAAGGTTCAACTTGTCCTCCCATATTCCTTCCCTCCAATTGGTGACCAGTCTTCCAAATTCATGCAAAGGCTGAGCCAAGGGGCATGTTTTGGTGTCTGACCCTTGGAGTGGTTCATCTGAGGGTCTAGACGAAGTTTTTTCTCCACAACGTTCATTGGAGATTCTATGTAGGCTATGCTTTCTATCACTTTCTTTATAACTTGCCATTATTTCCTCCTTGTTGTGAATCTACTCACAATCTCTATGTTCATCTAATGCACGTAAGGAGAGGCAATGACACCTTGTAGAGTGGGTGGAAAAGGCTTCATTCGCCCGACTCAACAAGTTATTCGAAATAGACGTTGTTGAACGGGCTCACAACGTTCTCTTATCGGACAATAACCTATTGGCACTGATCGAAAATCCCAAGCCATTTATCCCAGTGTTTCCTTGGTTAGCTCCTTCGACTCTAATACTCAACGAACATTTCATGCTAAAGGATTTGGCTTTCTATGAGGTTGCTTGTTTGGAAGATTCTGAAGCACGTCAGGCTCGCTTAGAGAAACCAGAGAAAAAATGATAGGAGGGAACATTAAGGCAAGCTCCAACAGCTGGTTGTCCATTTTCCATCTCCGCTATCCATCCTCCTACTCAGAAGAAGAAGAAAACTACGAGTCGTCCTATTTAGAGGGAAAGGATTCCACTTCCTGCCTCCCCGTCTTCATCGCCGACTTTGTCTTCTTCATCATCTCCATTCTCGTCGTCTTCCAATGACAAAGTAGAAGTAGGGGTTACTTGATTAGTGCCCCCTATTATTTGTGAGAAGGATATGGCCTCCAACTTAAGGGTCAGATTCCACGAGAGGCAACGTAAACGCCTGTCTGAATCCATTGTTATCAATACCTCTCCTTCAAAGAAAACCTGCCTAGAATTTGCTCCAAATCCTCCGTCCAAGTCAAGATCGCCGACTACTATTACAACCGTCACTTCAAGGTTGGATGAGAAGTCTTCCTTTATTGATGACATTTCCTATCACAAAATGAGGAAACCCTTTGTCATCTCGGGGGAAATCAGCGAGGACTCATTCGAGTGTCTGAATTCTTCTTCTCTTTATCCAAAGGCAACCTATGTCTTGGTCTAGCTTCTAAATTGTATCCATTCCTTCACCAAAAGAGAGTCTCTAGTGCCGAACATGGGGGTTCTCTTTCCGACTACACAACAAATCTCGATCGAGATGGATGAGAATTCTAACTAATCTTTCATAGCACGACTTTCGTACGGTACTTTGGATATTGCCATTGCCTGCATCATTCATTTGAAGTATTACACAACCTTTAAGACAGTGAAAGTGGTAGGTCGTCTCCTTCTCTTTCGTTTGTGACTTTTTTTTTTTTTTTAGTTTTTTGTCTCATAATGATCTTTACTGCCCCCAGGTGGTAGCCGAAGTTCATAACCTTATATGGCAGTGAGAGCACCTTTTCTAGTGATTAGAAGTAGTCAAAACCATGAAGGCATAAATCACTCATAGCATGGATGGAAATAAGGAACTCTTGGCTGGCTTGGAGACAGTGAAAAGTGAGGCTGCTACTGTCCAGAAGTTGGCTAAGGAAGGTGTCAGTCTGCTGAGGAAGGCCGAAAAGGAGAAGAATGTGTCTCAGGCTGAAGCTCGTCGACTGGCTAAGGAAAAGACGATTATGGCGTCCGAGAATGAGAAGGCTGGAGAATAAGCTACCTGGCTGAGATAAGAAATACAAGACTCTAGGCAGGGTTTGCAGCTTAGAAGGAAGTTTTGGAGACAAACTATCAAAAGCAGGTGGATAACATGTTCTTCTATGGCTACCAATGCTATATGAAGAAACATGGCATTGCAAATAATATTCCAAGCTTCCCTTCAGATGATGATGAGGTCGTTGGGCGGCCCTGCCCAAGGAAATGAACAGGCTTCAAGAGGTGATTCTTTTAGCGAGTGGGCTTGATTTCTTTTGTATTTCTTTACTTTGGTTAATTGTGGCCTAGACTTTCATATTTGTAAATACAATAAATGTTTTTTTTTTTTTGTTTTTTTCTTTAATACGACCACACTCGTTAATTTTCTTTTAAGTGTGCTTGTTTTAGCCATTTGCTCTTGCTACACTATTTTCATAAGTAACTTTTATTGATAGTATTGATTTAAGTAGGTTACATTCCATGGGTAGAGTAGGGGTGCGTTGTCTAGCGTCTAGAGATGGTACGCCCTTGAGTCTCCTGCCTTAATTACAACATAAGGCCCTTCCCAATTAGCTTGTAGTTTTCTGGCTCCTACTTTAGCTGTGTTCTCAAAGATTCTTCTAAGGACTAAAAATCTTAGCCGAAAAAACCATGGTCATAGCCTTTTGTTGTACTGAGCAATTGCCCTTTGATGTTAAGAAGATATCCGGATAGCTGCATCTCATTGCATTTTGTCTACCTAATCCAGTTGTTTTATGAGTTCTTCATGATTATCTCTTTGATCTTGCATGACTATTTTGGCAATAAGCATGCCAATTTCGGTTAGAATGATGGCTTCCATCCTATAAGCAAGGGTGAAAGGAGTGGCTCTTGTTGGTCGTCTGGATGTTATTCGATAAGCCCATAATACTCCGGGCAACTAGTCCACCCATTTCCTTTTGCTCCTTCCAACTATTTCTTTAATGCATTCAATAGGGTCTTATTTGTCACCTTTACTTGTCCATTGCTTTGCAGATAGCGGGGTGTTGATTATAAATTCTTAATGTTTAACTATGAGTAAAATGTTCGAAAGATAGCGCTGTCAAACTGGGGACCATTATTCCTAACAATTGCTCGTGGAATTTGAAATCGACATACGATGTTTTTCCAGAAAAACTTAGAGACATCTTTGTCTTTGATGCTAGAAGAAGCTTTTGCCTCTACCAACTTGCTAAAGTAGTCAATTGCAATGAGCAAAAACTTCTTTTGTGCTATTCTAATGGGCAAGAGCCTGACTGTGTCCATTCCCCATTATGTAAACGGGTAAGGACTTATGACCGGGTTAAGGGCTTCTGAAGGTACACAAGGAATGGGAGTGTGTCATTGAAACCAATCACATTTTTTGACATATTTTTCAATGTCCCTCTTCATGGTAGGCCAATAACATCCTTGTGTGTAGGTGCGATGTGCCAAAGTTCGTCCGCCTGTGTGATTGGCACATGCACCCTCATGGAGTTCGGTTATGACATATTTGACCTCTAACTCACTCAAACACTTTAGGTATGGACCTCCAAATGATCATCTATAGAGTTGATCATTAAATAAAGTAAAGTGTGCTACTTGTATGCAAAGTTTGTGTGCTTGCTTCCCGTCTTCTGACACTTCTCTTGTCTGGTGGTATTTTATGATGTCGAGCATCCATCCTGAGTATGCTTGACTGGTATTGCATACTGGCTCGAGAGTAATTGAAGGTACGACTTTGAGGTAGACGAGCAACACTATCGTCTCGTTTATGGGGAGAGTGGCAGTTATTTCAACGAATGCATCGACCCTTCTGTTCTCTTCTTGTGGCACCCATCTAATGATCCACTCATCTAGCTTTTTCAGGCATTCTTCGACCATGGCGAGGTATTGGATCATGCGTTCATCTTTTGCTTCGTATTCGCCTTGAATCTTTTTGACAATTAACTAAGAGTTGCTCTTGATTTCTAGCTTGGCTACGACTAATATTAGGGCAAGATCTAGCCCAACAAGGACAGTTTCATATTTTGTCTCTTTGTTAAAGGCGAAGAAGCTGAGACGGATAGCTTGCACTATTAGTTCCCCGATTGGTGATTACAAGATCAGACCTACTCTGGATTCAGACATTCTGGATGCTATGTCTATGTGAAGTGTCTACCATTGCTCTTTAAGGCGATCAGCTAGATGTATTTGGTTTTTATGGAGTTCAACTATAAAGTTGGCCATAACCTGCCCCTTTAAGGATAATTGCAACTAATACTTGATTCCATACTCACTCAACTCGATTTCCAACTTCAACATTCGTCCAGATATGTCCGGCTTATGCAAGGTAACTCGAAGTGGTTAGTTTGTAAGTACGATCACTTGATGAGCCTAGAATATGGATGGAGCTTTCGAGCAACATTCTTTAATGCTAGAACAGTCTGCTCTACTTGAGAATACCGAGTCTCAGTGTCTACCATTGCTTTGCTCATATAATAGATGAATCTCTATTCTTTGTCTCGTATATGTTGAAATAAGACGATGCTAACAACGTAGTCAGATATGGCCAAATACATATAGACTTTTTTGCTAGACTTGGGACTATTTAGAATGGGTGGTTTAGTGAGGTAACGCTTAACTGCTTCAAATGTCTGCTTACACTCGTCTGTCCAACCGAACATGCTTTTACCTCTAAGTGTGAAGAAGAAAAGTCTCACCTTGTCTGTGAAACAACCTATGAAACGACCCAAAGCTGCAAGACGGCCTGTGAGGCGTTGCAATTCCTTTTTGTTGTTTGGAGTGGATGTTCTGAAGATGACTTTCACTTGATCTGATTAACTTCAATTCCTCTTTGGGTTACCATAAACCCTAACTTCCCTACACTGACACCAAAGGCACACTTAGTTGGATTGAGCTTCATTTTGTATGTCTGCGTCAAACATAATGCTTCTTCTAAGTGTTGGACATGCTCAGCTCGGGTTTTTCTCTCTACAACAATATCGTTAATGTAGACTTCCATAGTTTGGTTTTATCAAAGACTTGAAGATCTTTGTCATTAGTCTCTGGTAGGTAGCGTCAGCGTTCTTAAGCCCAAATGGCATGACTCTGTAACAGTACAACCCTTGTGGTGTGACAAAGGTTGTCTTCTCCTTGTCTGGTTAGAACATAGGGATCTGGTGGTATCCGAAGAAGGCTTTTAGAAGGAAAAGCATCCCATACCCAGCAGTGGCATTGACTATCTAATCTATCTAGGACAAGGGAAAGTTATTCTTTGGGCAGGCGTCATTTAGGTTGGTGTAATCAACACAAACTCACCACCTTCCATCTTTCTTCAGGACTATCACCACGTTCATCAACTAGTCCAAATATTTGACTTCTCTAATAAATTCGGCTACCAATAGTTTATCAATTTCCATCTGAATGATTTTTTGCCCTTCCTGATGAAAATGCCAGACCTTTTACCGAACAAGCAACGAATTGGGTGAGATATTAAGCTTATGGGACTCCACGATCGGATGAATTACTGGCATATCCACGTGAGTCCAGGCAAAGATGTCTTTATTGCGCTGAAGCATATTCCTTAGCAGTTCCAATTCATCCTAGGTAAGCAAGGATCTGGTATAGGTGATTTGATATATGTCATGTGAGATACATAGTGGTTGGAATGGATCAGCTATTAATGGATCTTTCTCTACCAGGCTTAGTAATTGCTATTGCTCCCTTGCATTTGATGGCTCCAAACGTGCCTCCTTGATAGTTGGATGTTCGAACTCTAGCACCACTTGATAACATTGGTGCGCGACTAGCTAACTGCTAAGGAGATCGACTTGTCCTTCTTCGATGAGGTAGCTCACCATTTGATGGTACGTGAAAGGACTGACTTTCATTCTATGAAGCGATGCACATCCCATAATGGCATTGTATGGAGACAAATCGTCGACCACCGAGAACCACATGTTCAATGTGATCGGGTCGGCTTGGACGGGTAACACAATATCGCTCAGGGAGGTTATTATAGCTCCATTGAATTAGGACAGCAAATGTCATGGTTTCTCTAAGGCAGATGGTGAGTGACCCATTTGCTTGTAGGTTGACATTTACAAGAGGTTAGTTGAACTATTCGAGTCAACTAAGATTCTCCTTACGTCAAATCCATCTACCTCTAGTGTTAGGATCAGGGCGTCTTCTTGTGGTTGTAACACCCTATTGACATCTACTGAAGGGAAGGTGATTGTGTTATCTATTAGATGCATACTTTTTTCTGCGAAGGTGTGCTAAACAAAATTAATTCATTCTCTCACAGAGGTCGCGCAAAGTAACCTTCACCTTTGCTGCTTTGAGTTGTGATTGTCGTCTATTAGACCTTCACATATGTAGTTAATGACAGCTCTAGGAGTTGACAGAGATGTAGGGGTTGGACGGTTGCCTCTTACGTCGTTTATCTTTGCCCACTAGTTATGCGAATATACTGTTTTAGGTGTCCAACCTTGATAAGTTTCTCCACTAAGTAATGCAAACTCTTACATTGTTCGGTGGTGTGATCATGATCCTTATGATAGGAGCACTTTCTGTTCCAACCCCATTTAGTCAAATTCGTCTTAATTGGCTCCAACCATCTGAAGTCTGTCAAGTTGCGGATCTGTAAGAAGAGTCTCTCATAGGAGATGCTGAGGGGGGTGAGTATCATTTGTTACTGTTGTTGACTATTTCCCCTTTTGTTAGCTTACCTCGATTGGTTTGAAGGCTTAGAACTTTCCTCCTTATCATTCTTGGTCGGATGTTTAGTGACTAAGACTTGTTGAGAAGCTACTCAGACATCGTCTTCGAGCATAGAATAATTGTCCGCTCGCCTAAACATGTCATCCATCGTCACAAGTGGCTTCTTTGCGAGGGACTCAAAAAATGGCATGCCTAAGCTGGTGCTTCACTTGAAGATCTGTAAGATAATGTCTATACTACAAGATTCAACTTGGAGCACTACTTGCCAAAACTGCTTCATAAAGTCCCTTAGTGACTCATTCTCCTACAACTTGATGTTCTACAGGGTGCTTATGTTTTTCTTCTGGCGAGCGGAACATAGGTAATGGCCTACAAAGGCTTCCAAGACATCCCAGAAAGTGTTCACGAAATTCTGCGGGAGACGATGGAACTAGAAGAGAGCTTGGCCATGTAGGCTGGTTGAAAAGACCTTGCATATTAGTGCATTATTCCCTATGTCGAGGGACATGAGCTGTCTAAAGTGCATGATATGATCAAACGAGTCACTCGTTCCATTGTACATTGTGAATTTTGGCACTATGAACCCTCTAGGTAGCTCGTAGTTAATAATATAGGGGCCGAACAGCTTGGAAAGCATGTCATCAATCCTCGACTTATAGAGTCGGGTGGAGCTCGCGTCCTATTGCTGATTTGGTAGCTAAAAGGGTCATTCTAACGTAGTTGTTGCAGTTGGGGAACCTAGACGGGCCCTCAAAGTTTCTGACATACACGGTTGCCCCTCCACGCCTGGTGCTTGAGGTCCCAGTTGGGCTCGCATCGCATTAAATAAGTGTGATCTTTTGCCACACCTCTTTTTCCTTGATGCCCAAGTAGAGTTGGTGCCTTTATCTAGCTGTGTTTGGTAAGATGGTGAAGACTCCTCCTTGGATCGTCTCGAGTAGCTGCCAGAGGAGAACTCTGTGCTCTCTGGGAAAGATGCCTCAATAGTTTGTCTTAAGGTTGTTTGTCGACTTTGAGTGTGTCGGATTTAAGAGGGGCTCATCGCTGACATATGAGCCCGCTTCATTCTCTTCTTTGAGTCGTTTCATTTGATGGAGCAGAGTCTGCATCTACCGCTCATTTTCTCATTGGTGTCTCTCCATCCTTTCACACCAGGTAAAATAATCTTCATCACCCATAGTTGATGATTAGTTTCTGGAGGATGTTGACATCCTTAGTCTTTTCCACAAATGGCGCCAATGTTGGTGTTGTGCCAACTGGATACAAGTTCGTCTAGCTTCACTAGAGTCAGACAGACTTCTTCCTAGCATAAAAAGGATGTCTAGACAAGTGGTTCGAGCATGCCCCTCCAAAGCTTGAGTTAGGAATCAGCAAGGATGAATCCACCTATTTTGAATGGCTATGTATGCGCCTACCTTTTCCATGCTTCTTGAGGGGTTTTTATAGAGCAGATGGCACCATTGTCACAATACTGATTGTGCATTCATGCCTTTCTTACGATGATGATTGCCATTAGGGTAGATTACAAGCCTTAATAAGGTAGTCAATGCCTTTACCTCAGCGTGGATTGGGCAATCATACCAAGCAAGAGCTGCTGACTAGTGTCATTTACTGATTTTTGTGCAAAAATCTCGGACCATGTAGTTGATTGTGCATTTATGTTTTTCAATGTCGCTAATTGGTGTAATGGCTAATTGACACTAGTTTTTGAATGTAAATGTCGTCTAATCCATCGCTCAAGTATCAAGTGTGATTAACCATTCGTTTAATGCCTAGAGACTTCAACTCGGTTAGTTTGTCCGTTTGGAAGTCCCAGTCAGCTTGGTCTGTCCATTCCGTCTGGTATTGAGGAAGAAGGAAATCTCTTGCCTCTTGCGCCAGACAGAGCTTATCTTGGTCCAGATATATCGATCCTAGATGAATTATCTATTTACCTTGGACGGCCAAAGGGTCTTGAGTTTGGGAAGGACATGCGAAAGGAAGCCTCCCACACTTTCTATGGGGCATAATCTCTCTTTTGATATTTTATTTAGCTTTATTTTGTGATCATCGTATCTATGCTTGGTCTATTTCTGAATTTTTGAACACGAACATTGCATCTTGTTTGAAAAAAAAATCCATAAATAATTCAGTAAGATAATTTACAAAATAAAATTTGTATTGACAGACTCTTTTTATGGTTAGAAAATAAACAAAGCTTTGCAAAATGTATCCAAAACTTAGAGACACTATTGTAAAGATGCATTGGTATAAATATATGGTGCATAGATGTTGTAGATGCAAATCAAATGTAAAGTAACTTGCAAATACTATTGGTATTGAACGTCCACTGAACTTAGAGAAGGTCCCCAAAGTGAAGTCTCTCAAACTTCATACATTTTTCTAAGCAATTCGAAATGCATAAAGTAGAAATACAATTAAATTACATCTACTTGAACCACAAATTTTACGGGACAAAACTGCAATGATGAGGCCAGGATTTCACTGGTCAAACATGTGCTTTCTTGGCTCAAAGAGAAACCTAGAACCATATGTAGAATTGATTACATCTGCCAAGAGGGGATATTGCAGTGAAGCAAATAGAGAGACTGGGCCCGTGGCAAATAGAGCAATGAGAATAGGTACCCATGCGAAACCATGACGATAAACTATGAAAAAGGTTATGGTAAAAGTTACCATCATGGTTATAATAGAAACAAAGAGTGTTGTGAGGCCAAACATCAATCTAGAGGGTAATGAATGGAGGAAATCCTGTTCCGCATAGCGCGAGGTGAGGATGGATAAGAACATTAGGATTGAAGTTGAGGAGGTGAATAATGCTAGTCCATCTGACACTGCAAAAACCATTAACAAAATAGGAGTGTCTGTTTGCTGACTGTGACCACCTGGTACAGTGAAGGCAGCTGAAAAAACTACAGTGGCTATAAGAGTGGCGACAAGCATAGATTGAGCGGCTGTTTCCCGCATCCATTTCTCTCCATCCTTCATCAAGTCTCTGTGCTCCTCAGTGAACAAAGCCCAGGGTGTCTTACCTTGCCTGTTTTTCTTTTCTCTGTATGTAGGTTGCATGAGCTTTTCCACCTCCTAAAAAATAAGGAATTTGTAAGATAAATAATAAGATTTGAATACTAAGAGAAGGAATGTCTCCATTCCAAGGAAACCTATTTAGATTGATTGAATTGGCTTGTCACTTGCATCTAGCCTTTAAAAACACTTTCTATGCTGCATATAGTTTGATCTTTAGTCTTTTGTGGCATTGATCCTTACCATATTCACATGCTGCAATGAATGAACCCATTCATCTGCAGTCACAAACTGCAGGGGACATGCAGTCCGAAAACTCATATTTTAGAAGTGTTTACTTGTTAAATTCTAAAGGCATATGGACCAAAAGGACTATGCGTACGTTGTAATAGTTACCTTAAACCACAATAGCTCTCTTTGCATTTGAAGGGCTGCTCCTGATATAATATTGAGCTCACTTGGATGTGCTAATTTTCCAACCAAATGCAGCATGTTGTTACCATTATCATCCCTATATGTCATTATCATATCCTTAATTGAGCCTATCTCATATATAAGATTGAAGATTCTGTCTTGACGATGCAAAGCTGCAATATGGAATATACTCCTAGTTTGGCTATCTACTCTCCATATTAGATCAGGGTAGGAGTGAAGAAGCTCAGTGAGAAAGATGGTGTTCCCTAACTCTGCTGCTACAAATACAAGTCGATAAGGATCTCTGATCAGATCTGCAATCTTTGAGTCAGGTAGTTGTATAACCTGCTTCCAAAGGCATTTGACGAGTTTAAGGGCTTGCTCTTTCTTCGAAATATTGTGTCCCGCTTTCTTACCTGAAACTGTGAGTTAAAGAGAAAATTGTTGGATGGAATAACCATAAGAAAAATAATAACCACATTAGGTACTTGTAATGGTGACCCTACATTCATGAATAACACAAACCATTGAACAATATTAGACAAATGGACAATTCAGAAGGGAAAAAGAAAAAAAGGCTAGCATGGATGGTGAAAGATTACAGCTATAGTTAAGCTATTCATGTCGTATGATGCATTAGTTAGTGTTTGTTTGACTGCTAACTGCTAAAGAAACATACCCCACACCAATGATCTTGACCAACATCAACTTAGGAAGAAATATTAAATCAAAACTAACCAAAGAGAAGCCAGAAAAGCAAAAAATAAAACTATCAAGGACGGTTGTTCAAAATATAGATCATCTTCAAGACACAGACTGCCTTCCATTGTGAGAGAAATGTAGTAATATTTTGAGGCATGCTTAATATTAAGTAAATTAGGAATATTAAGTGGATAGCCTCCAAGATGAAAGATAAACTGAACAAGTACAATACATCTTTCCCTGTCAAAGGGAGCTACCAGTTTATGATTGCCAACAGGGTTCCCTTAATTCTAACAAAGATGATTATTAATTAATAATTAATGTGCACAACACCACTTTCTGAAACCAACTTACTTGAATTAATGAAAGTTGTCCATATTCCAATCCGACTTTCACCAGAGAATGCAGAAGGCTTTCTAGCCAGAAGATGCAAAGCTGTCTCATAATTCCCATCTCTAATGGTAGCTAGCTTAGGGTGGGATTCCAATATAGCCAAGGCTACCTCTGCATGAATTAACAAAATATATAAAAAATAATTTGCTACCTCTACTGGTGGAATATTATATAGTTCAGTGAAGAAGCCATTTCATGGAGATCCAGAAAAACTAAAATGATGAAAATCAAAACAACAAAGAACCAAAATAAAAAAATAAAAGTTTAATTACCATATAGATCAGTACTGATGCAGGTATTAAGTATCCCAATCCAATCTTCATCCGTTAAATCTTGATGATTAGTCTTATTGTAGAGATACAACACCATCTCACTATGTCCTAATAGAGCGGCCATATGGAGTGGCATCATTTGCTGATTACCCCGGATCATGGGAAGGTGATCATTCTTTTTCACCATGACCTCTGCAATTCTCACGGTTCCAGCTGCAGCAGCAAAACAAAACGCAGTGTTTGAATTTTCATTCTGAAGTTCCAAGTCGTTTGGATCCATCAATCCCACCACCTCCTCAACAAAGTGAGTGCGTTTTGCTGCAGCTGCAATGTGGAGAACAGTATCCAAGTTTCTTGTGATGCTTACACGAACGGCTGTTGGGTGTATTTCAAAAATACCTCTTGCAGTTTCCCAGTCGCCTTTCAATGCAGCTTGATAAAGGGGTATGCATACATTGAGATAGAAGGCTCTGTCTCCTGTTTATGTTTGAAGAACCAATATGCTACATACATCAATTCAGATAGCCAAAGAGGTGGCCTTCTAAGATTTAAGGATTGGATTTCATTAGAAAAGTGAACAAGAATAAGCTAAATTACCAGAAAGTGGATCTAGAGAAGGCGTCATCTTTTGAGGTGAAGCCAAAATCTCAATTTCAGATCCATTTGGCACTTGTGGGCTTGGGGTTGAAAGAACATCTGTTCCTGCTGCTCCTTCCACCGAGCTTTCAGCCATCATGAGCAAAGGAGAAGGTTTACACCTGTAAGGCAAAAGAGATGTTCATGGAGTGTAAGTAAATCCAATTAAAAGCCAAAAAAAATAGTAAGGTTAAAGCAAGAACCTCAAGGATGAAACAGAGAGTGGAAAAGATCCGTGAAAGAAGAGTTTGCAATATCATGAGCTAATTCAAGGATTATATAATAAGGAATCTCTCTACCTCTTTTAAAGTCAACAAGGGTCATCTTAGAAAATGCATTATTTCTAAATTTAAAATTTTTATTTTTGTTGTATTTAACTGCCAGTATTGACTGGAAGACATAGACTGATCGAAAAATCGATATTATATGTGGAAACATCCCACCAATCCAACCACCCCGATTTGATTAACGTTAATTTTGATGCATCCTAGTCATCAGGTCAACGACAAGAAGCAAGAAAAATAAAACCTGGGTGGTCTTCATAAAATCAATAGGTAATGGCTGATGGCCAGGATGTTCCACCTAATTAATTCTTGTCATCTTCCTCTTGGCATGTGAACGCTTAAAATGTTTTTAGCACAATAGATAGATTAGAATTAGATAATAAACCATTCTTGTGTTTAAATAATACTACATTTCAATAGAATGAACAAATGTAAGTTTCTATGTTTGCTAAATTTTTAAAGTAAGGAAATGGAAAGAAATGAAATTGGAATGGGAAGGAAAGAGATGGAATGAATCAAAATTTGAATAAAAAAATTCATTAATATTTTTTTAGAAGACTAGGAAATGGAATATGAACGAAATCAAGTGTTTTAAAGTGTTTATTAGATGGAAAGGAAAATAAATAAGGTGTATGATTTTATCATCATACTCTTACACACAAATTTTTCATATTAACTATTATGGAGAAAAAAAAAGTTTTGTAATTGTAGAGAATGGAAAAAATTATAGTGCAAATGAATCAAACACATTTTTTGAACTTTTTATTTATTTAAAAAAAATATAATAATTAAATCTTTCAATATTTGTGAAATTGAAGAAATTAAATTTATTTTTCTTTATTTTATTAATGAAAATTATTGGAGGCACAAAAAGTTTTTTTTCTTTCTTTTCTTTTTTTTTTTTTTTTGTTTTTACTATTGTTAAATTTAATTCTCTTGCAAAAAAAAGTTAAGTAAATATTGAGAAAATAAAGGCTAATCTTTAAAAGAGAAAACACCCAAGAGGGGGGGGGGGGGGGGGGGGGGGGGGGGGCGCGTGGTGAATTGGGATTACAAAAAAAATTTAAACACAACAAAGTTAAGCACAAGAGAAGCAAATATAAAGAAATAAAGTTAGACAAATCAAACTCAGATTTTATAGTGGTTCGACACTTCCTTGCCTACGTCCATCCTTCTCAATCTCTTAACCGAGTGAGGGTTCCACTAACTTAAACTATTTTTAACATATTTTAATATTTTAAAAATATTTTTTTTATGTCTAATGTGTTATTTTAATTATTTTATATGTTTATACAATTATTTTTTAAAACAACCATAAAAAAAAGTGAAAATGATATAAAACAATTAAAAAATGTTTTTTTAAAAATATCCAATTTTAAGAACGAAAAGAAAATAAAAAATAGTTTTTGGTTGTTAAATATATTTTTTTATTTTTTTATTCTGGATAACAAAAAACTATTATCGAAACAATCGACAAACAGCCCCAGGTCTTTTTATCTTTTTATAGTTGGGTTGACTCTCAATGCTACCCTTTCTTCCCTGAAATTTCTGGCGACGTCCTTCCTCAGTCCCTCCCACCTTCTTCCCCACATACCTCCCTTAACTGTTCTCAAAAGATAGCTCAAATGCTAAGCCACCCCTGACTCCTAGCCTGAAGAGAAATCAAGCTTCAAAATCTCTTTGTAGTTTTGACACAAAAAGGAGGGGAAAAAACAACCATGACTTCCACAAACACCCAAATCATCTCTTATTCTCCTCCTCCTCCTTCTTCCTCTTCTAAATCCACCCGTCAATTCGCTTATGAAGTCTTCTTGAGTTTCAGAGGAGAAGACACCCGCTATGGTTTCACCGATCATCTTTATGAGGCTTTGATTTCCTATGGAATTCACACCTTTAGAGATGACGAAGAAATCAAGAGAGGAGGAGAAGTTGCGTCTGAGCTCCTGAATGCTATTGAAGAATCAAAGATTTTTGTTATCATTTTTTCGGAAAACTATGCTACCTCCAGGTGGTGTCTAGATGAACTCGTGAAGATCTTCGAATGCATGGCAACAAAGCAGCGACTAATTCTACCCATTTTCTATCATGTGGATCCATCAGATGTCCGAAAACAATCAGGAAGTTATGAACAAGCATTTCTTGATCACGAAAGAGAAGCAGATGTGGAGAAAAAGGAGAAGATTCAGAAGTGGAGACTTGCCTTGACAAAAGCAGGCAATCTAGCTGGATATGACCTACAAAAATATCGGTAACTATAATTTCCTTTCATCTTTAATTTCAAAATTTTCTCCTTCAATCTGGGTTGACCTTTTTACTACTCATAAAAATTAGGCCAAGTTGTTATAAAATTTGATTAAACCTGTGAGCATTATAGTTTCCACAGATTGTTCATCCAACTTTACCAAAAATGCTTTTCTAAAATTAAAAGAAAAAAAAAGTTTTTAGTTTTTCTAATTTTTATCACTTAACTTTGTTTGATTCTTTGAAAACTAAAGATAAAGAAAATAGAGAAGAAAAATACAAGGAAAGAGAAAAGTTTTATAAAATTGAAGATTTCTATTAATAAAAGTACAATATAAAAATAAAAATTACATAAATTAAAATTAAAAAATATTAGTTTTTGCTAAAGTTTTATTTTGTCAATAATAAAATATAAAAATCAAATAAAATTGAAAAAAAATATATATAAAAAAATTAAATTCTATTCAAAATCAACCACTATGTAAACACTAAATATGAAAATAAAAAAATAGAAGGAAATAAAACTAATAGCCATTATTCCTTGTATATTGACTTTCCCTTTATTTCTTTTTTATTTTTTTCTTCTTAGATATTTTGTCACATTGGATTCTTTTATGATTTTTTTTTTAAATTAAGAAATGTAATAGTAAAAACAGTTGCATCTTGAGATTTAGTAACAATACTTACAAATTTTAATAAAGATATTAGTTTAGAAAAATCTAGAACATGTTTGGGAACTGTTTTTTGTAACAATTTTCTGTTCTTCAAAATAAAAAACACAAAAAACATGTTTGACAGTAAAAAACTGTTTTCCGTTTTCTGTTCTTAAGAATAGAAAAAATAGTATTTTTCAGATAATATCTTTTATTTGTTTTATGTTGTTTTTACTTGTTTTCTGAAAGTTATTTTAAGAAATAATTATAAAAACATGTAGAATAATTAAAAATAAAACATTAGACATAAAATTATTTTTTAAAACATATTTAAAAATATTAAAAATATATTAAAAATATTTTAAGTTTCCAAATAAACTTTTGTTTTACAAAAATTAGAAAATGATTTTTAAAAACTGTTCTCAAAAACTATTTTTCAGAATTGTTTTTAAAAAACAGTTATTAAACTGACCCTTAGTTTTTGTTATAAATGCATTCAAAATGATAATACATTACCACCACTTTCTCTCCACTTCCCCTCATCCATGTGCCCCCTTTATTACATTTAATGTTCTATTTATTACATTTAATGAAACCATAAATGAAGTAGCAATTAATGGACCTTTGTAAGCCTATAAAAGGCTCTTGGAATGAAAAGAAAATTCTCTCTTCATTCTTTGATTTCCTCCTCCTTTATACATTTTATTATTCTTCATAGCTTACATTTGGTTTATTTGTAATATATTTTTAATTTAATTTAATTTTTATTCAAGATAATTAGTGAGAGTTTTCCTTAAATTCTAATGTTAGATGATAAGGTGATGAACTGGTTTAATTAGAAACATTACATTGTTAATTAAGAGTATACATATCAAACTAATATCAAACACTTCATGAATAAGGAGAATTTTTTCACTTAAAGTGATCTACATCCATCTTTATTTTCTACTAAGTAATACTCCTTATGATTGTAGTTTTATAGATATGCATAACTAAAAGAAAAAGAAATATTAGAATATTATTATGCTCAAACCAACTTTAACAAAAACAGAAATAAAAAATTACCAAGTATAACCTTAGTAACTTTATAGAGAACAAATAAAGAATTTAAAAAAGAGGCAATTATGCTTTAGGGGTAGATAAAACTAATAACGAGTCTAAGGTCCATAAAAAATGTAAAATTCAGCTCAAAGGTTAACAAACATTTATAATTAAGAGAAAGGATATGATTTTCTTATAATGCCAAAAATACCCAAAGAATATTTAAAATTGTATAAAATGAATTTATATTGTATGACTATGTTGTATTATTTACGGTGCACCCTACTTGTTTTTTTTTTCTTTAGGCTTTTAATTCTCTAGTGATTTATTTATTTTTAAATGATAAAAATAAATAAATAAAAACCCACATGCAAAGTAAAATCTTGATTTTAAAAGTTTATTTCAATATATAACTTTAAATTAATTTTCAAAATTCAATTTAAAATGAAAATATTAAAATTATTTTTTAAACGATTTCAACATGATTTTTTTATTTCATAGAATAACAATATATATAGTATGGAAATTCTAAAATATAAGCAAAAAAATCTTTAAAAAAAAAACAGTTATTGCTCTATTTCAAATATATGAAAATTACATTTTAAAAATGCTATTATTAATATTAAAATTTAAAGAAATTTTTATTAATTGCTTTCAAGAACATTACTAAAATGTTATATTATTAATAAAAAAAACTAAAAATTAATTTTAATTATAAAAAATATTTGGTTTTACTTAAAATTTAACTTATTCAATTATAAAATATAAAAAATTAAATTAAATTAAATTAGATAAATAAAAAATTTTAAAAGATATAACTACAAGTCTATTAATATGTCTATTGTGCTTTCCTTTTTCAATTTTTTTTAATAAAAATATAAAAGAAAAGAAATATTAAAATACTTTTAGAAAAGAAATTAAAAAGGTGAAATAAATGTAACAAGATCAAAAGGGGAGAGTAATGAAGTGAGAGTAAATAAAAGGAGAAAGAATATATAAAAATCAAATAATTAGAAGGATGAGACCACAAGTACATTCACTTTTCCTTATTTCATTCGAGGGTATTTTTGTCTTTTATATTTCATATCCTTAGTATTAATTATACTAAATATGTGAACTTTAGATTTATTTTTTGTTTTAACTAACCCTAAATTATAATTGTCCAAAAAAAAAAAAATTAAATTTAAGATAATTTTATTATAGTTTATTTTTTGTATTTTTTATTACAATTAAATGAGAAAATATTAGATTTTTTTATTATTTTAATAATTTTTAGATTGAAATGATATAGATTATATTACATCAATTATTTCCTTTAAACTTATAAAAAGTTAAAATCAATTTATTTTTGTCATTATAATAAAATAAGGGTATTTATTTATTTATTTATTTTTATAAAATGAAGACTATATTTGGTTCCCAGAAAATTTGAGGGAAAATGTTAGGGAAATAAAATAAAGAGGAAAAGTGAAAGGAAAGAAAAAACGAATGAAATGAAAAGATGCATTCAAAATCAATAAATTATTTTTATATGTTTCTTCAAATTCATTTAACTTATTTTCCTTCATTATATAAAGATTGAATAATTTTAAAATGTATAAGTTTTTAACTAATTTTAATTATATTTGATTTTCTTTTATATTTTCCATAGTGAAAACCAAACATGAGAAAAGCATTTTCTTTAGCATTTTATTTTATTTCCTTAGTGCTTTCTGGGAACCAAACTTAGCAGACATATATTGTAATCTTTCTAGATTAAGAGGTGAAAAATTAATCACAATTTTTTCAAATATTTTCATTTCATTACACCTTACCCTAGTTATTCTTTAGGAATATTTACTTTTGAAAATTATATTCAACTTAGCATTTCCTTCCTCCTATTGATAATGCTTTTTTTCCCCTTTTTCTTTGAGATTTTAATTTTACTTTTTGATCTTAAAAATTTTCTATTACTCCAAAAGAAAGCCACAATTAGTCTCTCTTGTTGATCTACTTGTTCAAGATAAGCATAATATTTTTATATTCCTTTAGAGTTGGCATTGGATTAATATAGAGGTTTTGTAGTTACCCATTTCTTAGGCCTTATAATAAATGTTTTTTCTAAAAAAAAAAATTATAATGAATGAAATGATCAACAAATTTTCATAAAAACCTAAAAATTAGGAACCTAACTTTTTCATGAGGCTGTATTTTGTTTTTAGAAAACCAAGGGAAAAAATGTTACAAAAAATGATATCCTTGTATTTGAATAACATAGAAAATAGTACGAAAAGAAAATACTAAGGAAAAAAAGATAAAAATGCCATGATTTTGCTTCTCCCCACCCCCTTTTTTAGGTAGGGAAAGTTTTGTTTTCTTTTTGACTTCTTTTTTTCTCATTTGCATTATACTTCACAAAATGAAAAAGTACTTAAAGATACAAAATTTAGTAAATTAGGTGGTTTTTTTTGGTTCACATTCAATTAACCACTAGTTCAATCATAATGGAGATTACCAAATATTATTAAAAATATATAATTTGGTAAATTGGGTGATTTTTTTTTATTTTTTTGGGTTCACATTCGATTGGTCACTAGTTTAATCATATTGGAGATTACCAAGTATTACTAATTTACTTTACATTTGTTATTTTTTACAACTTATTTTAACTCACCACATATACTTTGTAATTGACAGATATGAGACAAGGCTTATTAAGGAAATTATTGATGTCATCCTCAGAGAAATGAATTCTAAGCTCTTACTACCTGTTAGCAAGAACATGGTTGGAATGAATTTTCATTTGTAAAAATTGAAATCATTGATAAAAATTGAGTCAAATGATGTTCGCATGATTGGGATTTATGGACTTGGTGGAATTGGTAAGACCACAATCTCCAAAGTTGTTTATAATAACATCTTCCATCTCTTTGAGAGTAGTATCTTTCTTTCAAATGTGAGAGAAAGATCCCAAGACTACCCAAGTCGGCTTCAATTACAAAAAGAACTTCTTAATAGTGTCATAAAGGGAAAAAATATGGAAATAAATAATATTCATGAGGGGATTAATGTGATAAAACAGAGACTTCGCTCAAAAAGGGTTCTTCTGATTCTTGATGATGTAGATAAATTAGAGCAATTAGAATTCTTAGTTGGAGAGCGTGGTTGGTTTGGTCTTAGAAGTAGAATCATCATAACAACTAGAGATCAACACTTGCTGAAGGAGCATGAAGTGGATGTACTGCCATATGAAGTTAAGGAGTTAGATTACGAGGAATCGCTTCACCTTTTTGTCAACATGCCTTTAAACAAAATACTCCTAAAAAAGATTATGTAGATGTCTCAAATGATGTGGTAGATTATGTTAATGGCCTACCCTTAGCCCTTGAAGTTTTGGGTTCTTCTCTTTTTAGTAAAAGCAAGGCTGAGTGGGAAAGTACATTACAAAAACTAAAAAGAAAACCCAACATGACAGTCCAAAATGTGCTTAGGACAAGCTTTGATGGACTAGATGAGATAGAGAAGGATATATTTCTTGATGTTGCATGCTTCTTCAAATGATGTAATGAAAAGGATGTTACAAGGCGACTTGACCATGCAAAGGGTGTAATAAGAGTTCTTAGTGACAAGTGTCTAATAACTCTTTCACATAACATCATAAGGATGCATGATTTGGTACAAGAAATGGGTAGAGAAATTGTTCGACATGATCATCCTAAAGAGCCTGGGAAATGGAGTAGACTGTGGGACCTTGAGGATATTTGCCTCATATTGAGAAAAAAAAACGGTATGATCTAAATGCATAAACTTAGTTGATCCATAGTATCATTATTTTTATTTAAGTACCTAGATATCTTTATAATTTTGTTAAGGTTTTATATATTTTTCTCTTTACTCATCTTCTTAAACTCTTATGTTTTAGGGGACGGAAGCAATTGAAGGGATATTTTTAGACATGTTTAGATCAAGAGAAATCTCATTCACTGTTGAAGCTTTCAAAAGGATGGAGAGACTTAGATTGCTCAAAGTTTACTGGAGTTGTGATGTTAAGGTTAATGATATGGGAAAGGAGTATCAAAAACTCCTCATTCCTAAAGACTTTGAATTTCCGTCATATGATTTAAGATATCTTCACTGGGAAGAATACTCTTTAAAATCCTTACCCTCAAATTTTGAAGGGGAGAACCTCATTGAACTCAACTTGGAGCATAGCAATATAAAACACCTTTGGCAAGGGGAAAAGGTAGTATTACTATTCAGTTATATTGTGTCATTCATTTCTATTTTGAAGTTCTTATTTACTAAAACAAAATAATTAATTTCTTTTGTTGCAGTGTCTTCAAAAGTTAAAGGTCTTGAATTTATCAAGCTCTCAGCATCTCACTGACATGCCACGCTTCTCAAATATGTCAAATCTGGAGAAATTGAATATTCAATTTTGTGGAAGTTTAGATAATGTTGACTCATCCATTGGTTTCCTAACGAAGCTTACTTTATTGAATTTGAGTGGGTGCCGAAAGATTAGGAGCTTGCCAAATACCATTCATCGCTTGGTCTCTCTTGAAAGTCTTTATTTAGATGGTACTGCTATTCAAGAATTACCCTTCTTAATACATCATCTCACCCTACTCGTTTTGTTATCTACTAGAAATTGAAAAAGTTTGAGAAGTCTTCCAAGAAGTATTTGCAAATTGAAATCTCTTAAATATCTCTATCTCAGTGGTTGCTCAAACTTGAAGACTTTTCCATAAATCACCAAGGATATGAAATGCTTAAAGGCGCTTGATTTAAGTGGAACGTGTATAAAAGAGCCTCCATTATCAATTGAATATCTAAATCATCTCACTTCTTTGAGATTGGCGGGCTGCAAAAACTTGGGGAGTCTTCCGAGTAGCATTGGTAGGTTGAAATCGCTTGAAAAACTTTATCTCTATGGTTGTTCAAACTTAGAGACTTTTCCAGAAATCACCAAGGATATGAAATGCTTAAAGGCGCTTGATTTAAGTGGAACATGTATAAAAGAGCTTCCATCATCTATTGAATGTCTAAATCATCTCACTTCTTTGAGAATGGTGGAGTGCAAAAGCTTGAGGAGTCTTCTGAGCAACATTTATAGGTTGAAATCCCTTAAATCTCTTTTTCTAAGATGTTGTTCAAACTTGGAGACGTTTCCGGAAATCATGGAGGATATGGAATGCTTAAAGGAGCTTGATTTAAGTAAAGAATGTTTAAAAGAGCTTCCATCATCAATTGAATTTCAAAATTGTCTTACTCTTTTGAGTTTGGTGGAGTGTGAAAACTTGAGAAGTCTTCCAAGCAACATTTGTAGGTTGAAATCCCTTAAATATCTTTTTCTAAGAGGTTGTTCAAACTTGGAGACTTTTCCGAAAATCAAGGAGGAAATGGAATGCTTAGAGAAGCTTGATTTAAGTGGAACGTGTATAAAAGAGCTTCCATCATCAATTGAATATCTAAATCATCTCACTTGTTTAAGATTAGTGGAGTGCAAAAGCTTGAGTCGTCTTCCGAGCAACATTTGTAGGTTGAAATCCCTTAAATCTCTTTTTCTAAAATGTTGTCCAAACTTGGAGACTTTTCCGGAAATCATGGAGGATATACAATGCTTAAAGGAGCTTGATTTAAGTAAAAAATATGTGAAAGAGCTTCCATCATCAATTGAATTTCAAAATCATCTCACTTCTTTGCTATTGGTGGAGTGCGAAAACTTGAGAAGTCTTCCAAACAGCATTTGTAGGTTGAAATCCCTTAAATATCTTTTTCTAAGAGGTTGTTCAAATTTGGAGGCTTTTCCGGAAATCATGGAGTATATGGAATGCTTAGAGAAGCTTGATTTAAGTGGAACGTGTATAAAAGAGCTTCCATCATCAATTGAATATCTAAATCATCTCACTTCTTTGAGTTTGGTGGGGTGCAAAAACTTGAAGAGTCTTCCGGGCAGCATTTGTAGGTTAAAATCCCTTAAATCTCTTTCTCTAAGGGGTTGTTCAAACTTGGAGGCTTTTCCGGAGATCATGGAGGATATGAAATGCTTGAAATATCTTGATTTGAGTGGAGCAAGTATAAAAAAGCTTCCATCATCAATTGGATATTTAAATCATCTTACCTCTTTGCGTTTGAGCCACTGCAAAAACTTGAGGAGTCTTCCAAGCAGCATTGGTAGGTTGACATTGCTTACAGAACTCTATCTCAATGGCTGTCCAAACCTAGTCACCGAGGACATGGAAAATTTAATAGATCTTGGCTTCTCAGAAACTCAGAATCTAATGGATGGAGTAATGCCAAGCGATTTATGGTGCCTATCCTCATTGGTAAAATTAGATCTAAGCCAAAACGATATGCGTCACATACCTGCTGCTATTACTCAACTTTGTAATCTGGAACACCTTAATATCAGTCACTGCAACATGCTTGAAGAAATTCCAGAGCTTCCACCAAGTCTAAAGATCGATGCACATGATTGCCCAAGCCTATGAACTTTGTCAAATCCATCCATGGCTCAAGAAAGTAGGAGGTACAATTTTTGTTTAAACATTTTTTCTTTCTCTCTTTTAATTACAAAATACTAGTGAAATAATTGATATTTATTTCAATTTCCTATTTTCTCTGCAATTAATAGTTCTCATCTGTAACCATGTTTTTTTTTTTTTCAATACCTCTGGAAAGCCACACCGTTTACATGTTACTTTTAACTGTGCAGCCTCCTTTGGAATGGGGAAGAATTAATCTAGCAAGTAATGGAATTCCAGGGTGGGTACTGCATCAGGAAATGGGAAGCCAGATAAGAATAGAGCTTCCTATGAATTGGTATGAAGATGATGACTTCCTTGGATTTGCATTTTTCTTTCTTCATCTGCCAGAATTAATTTTTGATTTATCTTTGAAATTTGATGAAGAAGAATATACTTACGAGGACCTAAGACTGCTATTCAGGACAAGTTCCACTCCGATCAATGGTAGTGAGGATGAAGTGTGGCTGCCTGTACTGTCCTAAGACTGCTATTCGGGACAAGTTCCAGTCCGATCAATATATGCACCTTGAGGCTTCATTTGATATTTTTACTTTTGGTGGCTGGACAAAATCAAAGATTGCGGAGTCCATCTTATATACTCTCAAGATAATCAACAGAATCATATCTCGTTGTTAGATTTTCCTGAGAATTCTGGTGACAGCAGATCAACAATAAAAGATATTAAGAGAAGCCATGACGATGCAGCACATAACCAAGCAGAGGAGCCATACCATAAAAGATTGAGAGAATCTAACACCCATCTCAACCTTTAAACTCCATCACCAGGTACACCACCAAAACTTTCTTTATATTTAACCATCTCTATCTTTAGTTTCTTCATTTAGGTTACATTTGGTTCTAGAAAATACGAAGGAAAGAAAACAAATGGTATGGGACATGATTTTTTCATTTTTGTTTTTATTATGAAACTACAAAAGAAAGTCAAATATAATTGATATTAGTTAGAGACATATTTTTAAATTATCAAAAGAGTTAAATAAGTGAAATGAGTTTGAAATAAGGTATAAAAATAATTTATCGATTTTAAATTTATTTATTATTTTCCTCATTTTTTTCATTTTTTCTACTTTTCCTTTTCATTTTTTTTCCCTTAAAACTCTCTAGGAGTCAAACATAACTTTAACCTATCATGAACATTTATTAGTAACTCATCTTTTTTTTTTTTGTCTTCTTATTTCTTTTGTGTTTAAAGCTTATCATTATCATATATGTAGTCTATTTTTTTTTAAATAGTGTAAATATTGCAAATTAAGATTTTAATATTGTAGGTGTCATAACCTATGTAGCTAATAAGTCAAAAGTCCTACACTTAATCTTTAGATCTAAATTTTTTGTGAATAATTTTTCTTTTGTGAAACTCTTTTATGAAAAATTTAATAAATTCACTACCATATATTTTGTGAATAAGACATGTTTCTATTAAATTATGGGTGCAATCCCATTTAGATTTTATTTTGTAGAATAAAAACAAAATAAAATTTAAAATAAAAAACCAACCTAAAAAAAAAATATTTTGTGACAAAAAATTTTCATTGTTATAAATCATTTAACAAGTTTTTTGAATCATTGCGAAATGTTACCTAAGAATAACACATTTGAGTGCTTGGATGACCGAATTATACTTAAATTCTCGATCCTCAAAAACACTATGACTTGACCTATTATTTCAGTGCTATTCTAATGGAAATTCATATCCTATCTTGACTATGTGCTTTCATACATTGATTGACTCTTTTCTTATATTTGATAATAGATAGATGGCACTCATAAACACATTTGAGATTGTTTCCAATTGAAGTGCTTTGAGTTAAAGTACTTTTGAAACGTTTTTGGGAAGAATGATGCTATCAAGTGCTTTGCCAAGAAGCAGTAAAAGTGATTTTCACTTTTTAAATGTTAAATGCAATCTAGAATTTAATGTAGGTCTTTTTCTTTCTCTGAAATTAAATGGTTAATACAAAACTCCTTTTAATTTGATATTGTTGGGTTAATTTCAATGACTTTCCCTGAGGTTTTGGTTAAATACACTTTGGTTTGAGGTTTCATCAAATGCCTTTCTTATTCTTATCATTTTATATTTTCACTCACCTCCCCTCTAATTCAAAATAAGAGAGATATTTGATGAATTTTCAAACCAATGGAGACTAATTGTATTTAGTTAAAACCTTGAAGGAGGTGAGTGAAATTAACCCTATATTGTTTAGATTATTCTATCAAATAATATTCCTAGTTTACATTTTTGTTTTTATTTTTTATTTTTTATTTTGTTATGTCTTCTTAATAGAAGATTGATAGGTATCATAATCCACATATACTATATTCTTTTATAGAACCATTTCAAAGTTATATTTTCCTTGTAATGTGAACTGAGCTTTATATCTGTATGGACCTGCACAACTGGCTCTTGAAGTGAATATGACTACTTAAGTGTTTGAAGCACTTTATTTTTCTGTTTCTCTCTCAAAACACTTGAGTTGTTACATTTTACTGAAAAAGTTCTTTTAACTTGCTAACCAGGATTTCATGCAGGTCAAGGATAAAATTGATGAGCCAATAGGTGATGCTAAAGGTTTGATATCTAAACTTCTTTAATATGCATTCTTTCCCCAATTTTTAATTTAAAATGACCTCTTCAATCCAATATTCGTTAAGGTTATGCTTAGTTGGTGGGATAAGATGAGATATCATAGGATGATTTCCAATGGGATATGATGTCCTTGAATATACATATCCTATAAACATGATATTCTAAAAAATGAAATTTCTCTTATGTTTAACAATATTCATGATTAAAATATTTAAACTTAACAAATAAAAAAAATTCTATATTATGTTATTTAATATATACAAATTACTTATATATCATATATTAATATTATTTTATAAATATTTTATTTAGTTTTTATTTTTTAACCATAAATTTAATTTATAATAAAAAAAAAATTATTTTCCAAAATGAGTATATAAAAAAAATTAATAAAAAAATTTATGATACATGAGATATGCATATCCCATATCTTAATATGGTATTAACATATTCTATGTAGAAATGATAAAAAAAAAAGAAGGTGGATAATATATCTCCCTATTTATCCTATCTCATGTTTGGTTGAATATAAGATAAGTGAGGATAATTTATTCTATCCTATCTCATTGTTTGGTTGAGACATTTTTCCCAAATGAGGCGATCGAAGCTTAAGCCATGAGGTGAAACAAGGCGTAAGCCTCTAATTAAAGAAAACATTAATAAATAATAATGAAGAAGAAAAGAAAAAAATCTCAAAAAAAAAAAAAAAAAAAAAATTAAACAAAATTTGAACAATAAGAAAACCATACAATTCATAATAATCAAATTAATTATTTGTCATCATCAATAGTTTCTAATTTAATTCCTCTTTCTTTTATAATCCAACTCTCTCTCATGGCTTTATCAAATTTTCTTTAACACTAACATCACAATTACAAGTAAGGATCATCCAGGGAATCATAATCATATCCAATTGTTGTATTATCCTCCACATCAATGTTAATATATAAGCATTTTTCTTCATCATCCATTAGTTATAATGGTCTTTCTTCTTCCTAATCCTTTTATTCTCTCTCCATTTAAAAGATTAATTGGTTGCTAACCAATCTCTTACTTTATAAAACATTTAATCCCAGTCTTTTCTTTTTAAGGCAAAATTGGACATACATTAACAACACTTAAGAAAAGAGCACACTAGAGTATACATGATTGATGTATACAATAAACACCAGTAGGCAAATAAAAAAAAAATGAAAACAAAAAACAAGCTCCTTCTCTTTACTTGGAGATAAGTCAATCAATAAATCTTATCATGATCATCTATATACCCTTTAAACCTAGTCTTAAACTCGAGAAAAAAATATAAATGTATACCAAAACCTAACAAATGCACAATTCATTAAATCTATCGAATATTGAGGCTTGAACATCTTATAAAACATGTAAAAAGCTCTAACCTATTAAAATCCTTTGAATATTTGTGGCTTAAGCCTCTATAGCTTTGAGGCTGTAAGCCTCAACTAGGTGAGGCTTAAGCCTCAATTACCTTATGTTGAGGCAAGAGTCGAGCCGTAAGTCTCAATAGCCTTTTAAATCACTATACTCAAGAATATTGTTGTTAATGGGTGTGACACTATAGCTTGAGTTTAGGATAGTGCATGGATAAAAAGAACATTGAGGAGGAACATAAAGTTGTCTTATCTGATAAAGCACAGGAGAAGTTGATTATTTGCACTCTCTAAGGGCTAAATTGGGAAATCAATTAAAGGTAAATGTGTTTACTTGCTTAACTAGACAAATTTTTATAAAATTAAAGAAGGAAAAATGGTTGGATTCCCAAAACAGAGGTCTTAAATAAACAAATGTTTTTCAAATTGATCTAACACTATTCTTGGTAATGACTGAAAGATTCTTAATGTAAATAAATGAAAATTGAAATAGTAAGCTATACCAAGTTTAAATTCATTGATTTCTCCAATTTTAATGTGTTCATATTAAAAATGACATTGGTGCACACTTGTTAATTTGCCTTTTCCTATGGAATATGTCCCACTGATCCATGGTTAAATGTTCTTGTTGTGCTAAACACAAGGTACAATTGGAGCTTTGTGCATAAAAAAATGCTAAACAAGTCTATGATCTTAGAATTCTTCAAAGGCCGGGAAAAAAAAGCTTTGGAATGCATTTGATGAACATTTGGAGACATTGAAAAGGTAAATTAATTTTTATAAGATGGTTAACAGTATAATAGATGCTCAACAAACTTGATAGACTTGAGATATAATTTGAGTAACCTACACAGTGTTTTTGTGAAAACCATGTTGGGCTTGATAGTATCTTGATCTGATGCTATACATATGTTGATAGAAGTAATACATACATAGAGTAACCTTTCTATCATTATTTGGTTCTTAATGTTGATAATTGAGTCTGAAATATATTAGATGTGTTAAATTTTGTTATTCAAATAATTCTTGGGTCCTTAATGCAGATAAGGGTACCACATTCAAACTTGATGCAATTAGCATATGGACAAGGCAACAATGGAAACCTCTCATCCTCATCCTTTTGGTGCTGGCCATCAATTCTGTGAGTTTGTCATTCATTTGTTTAAATTCTTATTAGAAATATAGTACCAGAGCATCAACCAGTTCATATTTGAGGTACTATCCTCTACAAGTTTTTCCACAAGGAGTGGTTAGTAACAGTTTTACCTTGGCTCCTGGTTTCACTCTATAAGAGTAACACCTACAACTGCACATAACGTACTCAACAATGTCAACCATTTATCTAACATTCTCACCAAGCCATCGATACTTGACATGGGCATACTAGATCTTTTACATAAAAATAAGGGTAAAGAAGAAATTTATCCATCTCTAAATGTGTGCACAATGGATTATATGATCCATATTGATGCAATGCAGCTAGATGAACTAGTAAATTTATTCCTCCTTAAGTCAACATATTTTATTGTCTAGGAGGAATTATGCTTACTTTTGTTTAATACAAGTATTCGTGGTCCAAATCAACTACTAAATCCCTTCATGGATAGTATTCCCTTTCGCTATTACAAACCGATGCATCAAATTCTTTTAAGTTCACTTGGAAACCTCTTGCTTTTCTACTATCTCGTGTAAGCTGAAACTAATCAACAATACAAATCTTATTCAGCTTGAACTAGATCTTATATAGCTTTCATCACATTTCTCATAATTGTAGTTAATATCTCAGTGCAATCTCCATTGCTATGATAACAATATATTACATATAGCCTGTGTCTTTTGCCAGGATTGTGACTAGCACTATAATTGCTATTAGAAGAAGCCATGTGGGTTAGAGTTTCAATGAGTTCCTTTTGTCTTGTTGCTACATCAAGCTCCCCATTAATCTTGAAGTCTCCATCAAGAGAAAACTTTAAAGGAAGGTCTTCTACATCCCTTAGGGAGTCACTCATGGGTTCTTCAATAGTTGGCATGATCCCAAGATGGGTGTTGGGGTGGCAGTTCTAGTGGTGCTCAACATGGGTAAGTAGTTACATTACAAGAGCATTTTTATGATATGTTCTAATTGTGAAAACTGATGGATGTTCTTTAGCCCATTTTACGACACTAAATCATAAGTTATTGATAGCAAGGAGCTTTAGAAGGGCATTTGCTACACTTTTTTGGTCATGTGGGTCAACAAGGTGTTAGCTGTTAAGTGACGGGAATAATTGGGAGTTCCTTGTTAGATAAAAAAAGTAGGCCTACAGAAAAAAACAATTGAAAGTCTAATATATAAATACTTATGAAGATGGGCTAGGATCTAAGTAGGCATAATCCACATGGCATGCTAGGTCAACACGTAACCATACTAGAAAAAAATTTACTTTGATAATATCCACAAGTCCTCTATTTTCTGTAGCATCAATAGGTAAACCATTATCTATAAAAAAAAAAGGGTAAACCATAAACATCTACCTATAAGGCAATAAATGAATTAGATTAGGACGAAATTGCTCCACAAGAGCATGGTTGATAAAAACCCACTTCAAGAGGCAATCCACGACAGAAGTGGTAATGTTGGAAGTTTTTATGTCACAATAAAAAGAGCAAACAAAAAGGTTTAGGTGTGGAAAGCCATAAGTAGGGACCCAGGTTGATTAATTGTGGGTCTTGCTATCAACATGAAGCAGCTTAATTGGGCCATTGATATGTAGAGATGATGGGACTAATGTTTTCTGTTATCTTTTTCATCAATAATATAAATTTTGGCAAGCCGTGATCAGTATGAATTGTTAGATCAACTCATCGCAGCTTCGCACTAAGCCTTAGTCATCTAGAATCACAATGTAAACAAAGGCTCATGCCCACTAATCTTTGGTGATGGTACATCGTGTGTTGAATATTTTGTAGGGGTTATGAAATTCACCTTGGTTTTAGTAGCCAACATGTGCATCCTAGGAGCTTTGAACTATGATGCTTGGGATAAGGAACATGACCACACAGGTCACACTTCTCTATGAACTTGAGCACTATTGTAAGGACAACCGAGCTGCTGTTAGACATTTTTTCTATGTTATCTTTGTTCCCTAAAATCAATGTCTGCAAAAACAAGACCAAATCAACAAGACATTCAGCTTAGAATCAATGTTAAAGTTGCATTTGGTTTTCTGTTTGGATCATGACGAAGTGCCTTGAAATGCAACTTTTTACAAGGTTGACTATCTCTTGGAGTTATTGAGACTCCCCAAAAAAGCTATGAGTTGAGTGGTGACATTATTCTTAGGATCAAGACAAGACAGTGCAAGTATCATTGTCACCTTCTAAAGCTTACATTGTAACATAAATGAAGTAACCCAACACTAGGGAAATTTAATACTACTTGGTTTACTTAGATCTATGATTTTGATATTGCTGGAGTCACTTCCTCTCATGTTTGTGGCTGGTCAGAAATGATTGTAGTGTGGGTAAGTAAGCTATACTTGGCAACAATGAATACTTTCTTTTCTTTTCAAGTTCATGAATTGATCTTGTGAGGTATAAGAAATGGAATATGAATTGAAATAAAATGTTTTAAAGTGTTTATTAGTTCTAAAGGAAAATAAACAAGGTGTATAATTTTATCATAATTGTGAGCCACTCACAACCGTCCCTTATAACCATCTGTCTAGACAAAGGGTAGTTGATGGACATCCAAACGATTGGGCAGTGAATATGGCGCCTGAGATGCCTGCAAACATCAACTGCAACAAGCAGTAAGTGCCTTGATTGTTGTAGCCATTACGAGGTAAAATGCCAATCTTTAAGGCTCATCAACACAAGATAGTAGTTATGAGTCGATAATCATTGACACAATAATGCACAATCAAGCGCTCTCACATGTGTCTAGTAGGGCTTGCCATGTCTTAGCGTCTGCAAGACGAGTGACTTCGTAGAACGGAAAGTCCTTTAAGACAAAGTGCTCACTGGGCACTAAAGTGGAATGTGTGAGCTGGGGAAAGATAGGAATCATGAACGA
The DNA here is from genome assembly GCA_946000715.1 of Vitis cinerea var. helleri x Vitis riparia. NCBI lineage: Eukaryota > Viridiplantae > Streptophyta > Magnoliopsida > Vitales > Vitaceae > Vitis > Vitis cinerea var. helleri x Vitis riparia. The sequence continues at coordinate 17,713,090 of OX253993.1, read as the reverse complement.
CTTTGGATGCTCTAGAATGGTCTTTAAATTCTTTTCCATGAGCAATATGAGATGAGTCCATTTGGATTTATCAATCTTGAACAACTTGTTGAGACGAGTGAAAGAAGACTTTCCTATCCACTCAACTAGATGCCCCTGTTTCTCTTTGCATGCATAAAAGAAGAATACGTTAGATGACCATTCAACTAGTTTATGTAGTGATATAATAATAAAACTCAAATGCAGCAAGTACTTAGTATTTCAAAGGAATGTTTGGGTTTGAAAAGTTGGTCCGAACCCTCTGTTGACCCATTCCATGGGTCGGACACTAGAACATGCCCCCTAGCCTAACCTTTACTTGAGTCGGGAAGGCCAGTTACAAACTAGAGAGACAAAATGTGGGCTGACAAGCTAAAATGCTCCTTAGGGCTCATTTTGGTCGTGTAAATGAAGAGGACCTCCAACAGGGAGATATCCAATTGATATAATGCATCCAAAACACTGCATACATCAAAATTCAGACGACATTGGGGTGGAAAAAAATAGGTGGAATTTTAGAAAAGTGGAGGAGCTGCTTGAGAATGATGGAACAGGGAGACGGAGTCCTGTTGCAAATTATTCCTTAGTGAAGTAAATCATGTTATGAAGAAGCCTATTTGTCGATGAAACTTTCCTGTGTGATAATTGAATAGAGATCGAGTCAGGGATGTAGATACGAGCTTGAAACTCTTATTAGGAAAGCTTGTCTATAGGGTAGGCCATCATGGAGCGACCAATTCTAGAAGTCTTGGATCCATCGCGCTGTGACTTACCGCTTGTGGATGCGACCCCTTCCCTGTCCATAACTGCAGGCGGAATAAGGGTTGAATAAACACATGCGTGGCAAAAGTGCAGACCAATCAACACAGGGATAACCTAGACGGATGATCAACTTAAGCTAGCCTTCATAGAGAGACACGTTGCTTGCCCTAGACAAGCTCACCTTAGACGAGCTAAAACGAGAGACTTGTTAGGCAAGTTATAAACACTCATAGAGACAAAGCTCTCTACTGGAGCTAAAAAATGCTAAGGAATGAAATACAAAGCAACAAAAAACAAGCAAGAAATACAAACCAACAACAAACAAGCAAGAATGTTTGAAGGCAAAGTTATATTCGTGATGCAGAAAACATCCGGATTTGGTAGAATGCATCCAAAAGAAATAAGTACAAGAAACCATAAAGTAGTGGTCGGTAGTGAAAAATGAACCTAACGAAGGAAACCACAACTACTGATGGTGAGAATCGCAGGTGAGAATAGTTGTTGACAGTGACCACCAAAAGCCAAGAGCATCGCTGGTGATAATGGTGAAAATGTAAGAACACGAGAATGGTGGAGAAACAAAGAAAGCAAAGATGAAATGAAAAAAAACTAAAAAAAAAACTAACCTATATAAGGTATAGGTGCATACAATGAGGCATTTGAGAGGGCACGTTGTCTACCTAGTTGCCTTAATTGATGTGACCCTTCGAAAGTGCGAGCAATGGACATGTGTCCCATGGAGCTAAAAGTTTCAAATAGTCAAGTGGCTCAATTCTTTTACCTAGCCATCTACTTACTATTTGGACATAGTTGCAAGACTTATAGGGCATTGTGGGCCACTCATAGTCATCCCATATAGTCGCTTAGATCATGAGATAGTTGTCTGGATCATGAGATAACCATCTAGATCATGAGACACAAGGCCGAGTGGCTTTTCCGTCTGGACCAAGGGTAGTAGATGAACATCCAAATGATCAGACAATGAATATGGTACCCGAGATGCCTACAAGCATTAATTGCAATAGGTAGTAAGTGCCTTGATTGCTACAACCATTACGAGGTAAAATACGAGTCTTTAAGGCTCATTAAGGCGAAACAACCATTATGAGTTGGTAATCATTGACACACTAACACACAATCAAGTGCAATTAAAGCTCCATTAAAGCACCTTAGGAGATGTTACACTTGAGCAGGAATAAATAGCCACCCATGGCCACAAGAAAGGTATGCTGCCACTGTTTTACAACAATCTTTCCTTGCTCAAGTCTTCTTTCTGTCTAACTTAAGCTTCAGAGGGGCATGCTCGAAAACCCATTCGAACATTCCTTTGTGCAGGTTGAACCACTGTCCACGCTTTGAAACCTAAACAAACTTTATTCTCATTGGTCATGCACCAACAATAATAATCTTATATAGAAAGTTTTTTGGTTATCTATTATAGAGAAAAAAGAAATTATGATTATAGATGAAATGGGCACCATAAGGAATACAAGAAATCATAGGGTAGTTGTCTTAGGGCACAGACACAAGCTAACCTTATTGAAACTGTGTTCTCAATAACACAACCATATAGTTCTAAGGAATATTCTTCAATTAGGAATAATTGCCCTATTGGCCAATTAGGAAGTGACACATGGACTTATAGTGGAAGATAAAAACCAGAGAATGTTATAGAAGAACCTATGTGAAAATTATTTGGTGTAACAACAGTAAAGAATGGAAAAAATTATTGTGAAAATGAGTCAAACTTGTTTTTTGATAAACTTTTTGTGTATTTGAAAATTTATATCATTATTTTTAAATATTTAAGCATTTGTAAAATTGAAGCATTAATTTTTTTCTATATTTTATCAATGAAAATTATTGGAGGCGCAAAAAGATTTTGTTGTCTTTATTATTGTTAAATTTAACTCTCTTGCAAAATAGTTAAGCAAATATGCACATAGTTATTAATTAATATATTTTTAATTAAAATAGATTTGATAGTTGAAATGGCATCTTAGGCTGGCATGCATAAGAATATTACTCTTTGGATAATATTTTTAGAGATATATTTCAATAAATTCAGCTTTCTATACAATATTTTTAAGTGGTATAACTAGAAATTTAGTAAATAGAAAGTTGAGAGATAATATATAATATCAAATGGGGAGCTTATAATTAATAAGTGAAGTTTTCTTGTCCTTATGGAAGGGAATAATTTAATATTGCCTTTGGAAGAGAAGAGAGTTTCTTGGTTCATGGGGAATAATTTTCCAAGAAAATATGTGGAACCTATGCATCTTTGGAGTCTATGATCACTTCCTTTGCCTGGATCAAAAGAAATTAGGTACATATGCCATAAGTTTGTGGTTAACTAGAGTAGACCTGTGTATCATAATTTTCTAAATTTTTTTAGACAAACAAACTCACAAATTAAACAAAACTTAATGCATTCATTTCATTAGTGAATCTAGTAATTATATTTATGAATTAAAATTGGTCTACAAGAATTGTATTGTTTCTCTTCTACATAAATGTATTTATTTATTTTTAATTTACTGGTTAGACAAATACACTCAAAATCATATAAGACTTAATGTATTTAATTTATTTACAATTTATTAGTATTTAAAAGTAATTAAGAGCTTAATTTAATTGAGAAACAAATGTGAAAGATGGGGTATCATTAGAATAATCCAGATCCTATTACCCATGAGTTTCAAACTTTTTTAAGTAACCTTTTAATCATTATAATTTGATTTACTTTTTCAAAAAAAAAAAAATCATTTTTTTAGTTTAACTAAATTTCTAGGTTAATTAGGGAAAAGATCTTAAATCTTTACATCATTAGGTATTTCATAGTAGTCTTGGTGGCATGGACCAAACTACAATCATTATAGTTGTTTGTTTTCTTTTTCTTCTTTATTCTTTTGGTTTCGAAAACAAAGACATGATCTTGATTCATAAAAATCATATTTTAATTATTATTATTATTATTATTTTGCACAAATCTAAAGCCAAACCAATAAATGGATTCTAAATCAAGTGAGACTACATTAAAGAAGATTTATTGCTTTTAATTTTTAATGAATCTAATAATTTAAGTTTAGAATCCAAAAAACTGAACTAATTAATTATAGATTGAAATAAAATTACTTCCAAACACTTTGTGTGGGAGTATTAAATATGTAAATAAAATGAAAAACTTGGCTTATTTACATATTAAAAAAATATTAATTTATTTTTAAATTTTATTTTAAATAAAATGTTATTAATCATTATTAGTTTTTAATTATCATTATTAATTTGTTATGCTTTTATGAAAATGTTAATATTCATATTTTATAACATATACTAAAATAGTATTATTATTTAATAAAATAAATATAAGTTACGATTTTATTATATTTTTAGTCTTTATATTTTGCTAAAACTATTTATTTGTTAATTTACATGTAATTCAAAAGTAATTTTATTTTAATTAGAGTTGAATTTAATTTAATTTATATTATGAACTAGGCAGGTCAAAATGATCAAGGTGCTCAATCATGATGATGATGATGAGGTTGATCAGGGGTTAAATTAAATTTACAAATTGTTTATAAAATTAAAATAGAAAAATTACTTTAAAAAAAATTAAATTTATTTACACGAGAGAGTTTTTGTCCTTTGAAAAGTTTTTAACATCTTTATATTTACAAAATACCAATAAATTGTTTTGTGTTGTTCAACTTTAAAACAATTTTTTAAAAATAAGTTCAAGAAAACATGGGCGTAGGAGTCCTAAATTATTTTGTTTTTGAAGAAAGACTCAACCATATAACAAAATAATGTGGTATAGTGTTGATTAAGTTCATAAATTTGAAATTCCATATAATTTCAAGTCACTAAAATGGGTTACTAAATCTAATTTTACTTTATTTATTACGCTCAAAATATTTATGTGTTAATCCTTAGACCTAATTTGTCAATCTTGCTTAAGGCTATGTTGAGTTTCTAGAAAATTTAGGCTATGTTTGGTTCCCAAAAAATATGAAAGAAATAAAATAAAGAGGAAAAGTAGAAGAGAAGAAAAAACAGAGGAAAATAAAAAATAGATTCAAAGTCAATAAATTATTTTTATATGTTTTTTCAAATTTGTTTCATTTATTTTCCTCAATTATATAAAGATTAAATAATTTTAAACTGTATAATTTTCTAACTAATTTTAATTATATTTCATTTTCTTTCGTATTTTCAATAATGAAACCAAACATAAGAAAACCATTTTCTTTAACATTTTTTTTTATTTCCTTAGTACTTTCTAGAACCAAACATAACATTAAGGAAAAATACAAGAAAAAGAAAATAAAAATGAAGTTATGTTTAGTTCCAAAAAATTTGAGGGAAAATATAAAGAAAAGAAAATAGAGAGAAGAAGCATAAGTAAAAAAAAAAATAAAAAAGTGAAGGAAAATAAACAAAATTTCGAATTCATAATTTATTTTTATATGCTACTTTAAAGTAATTTAACTTATTTTAACACTTAGATCTTCAACATATCTGCATGCTTCTATTAAATAATTAAGTTTTTGTAATTTCTTTGTATTTATGGAGACAGTGTTGATTTCTTCTCATAATATGTTTATGCTTTTAAATTTTTACATATATATAAATTCGGCCAATCAATGAGTAAATTCTTCCAGAACATATACCTAACAACTACAAATGAAAGATACATAATATCAATTACCAAATTAAATAATTTTAACATGAAAGTTCCAAGAAATTCAAAGTTGTTATTTTATGCCCAACTATTAAAAAGTCCAATTTTACCAACAAAATTTTATTTATATATAATTAGAAAAATTCAAACAGCGGAATTAATTAAATGGTTGCTTTCACACTTAGGGGACTTCCTAATAGATATTAATTAGGTAAGTATGAATATGATTTGGTGTTGAAGAAGTTGGCAATTTTGACTAGTGAAAGTCCTCTTCAGAGGGAGTTTAAAAGGATGATCAAACTTAATTTCTTCCACGATTCGTAGTTATCCCTGATTCTTCTCAGGCAGAAATAAAGCAATACCAGCAAGCAGCTACGTCGGATGTACCATCGTTCCTTCCAACCAATAGCAGGTGCCCTTCTTGAAACAAGCATCAGCCCTCCTCGCCGTGGATTGTCGTCAAGCTCTCAACATCAACGCTCGTTGAATTCTGGGCGTGTACAGTCGTCCAGCCCACAGCCCCCAGCCCCCAGCCCCCAGCCTGTACCAAGGTCAAGCAGCAACACACAGCAAGTAGCAGGCATTCCGGGTCAAAGACCGTCCGGCTTTTCGCCTGAATCACCATTTGCCCGAACTACACAGAGGAGTATTGGAATGGATTCTCCTCAAAATTCAAAAGAACCATTTGCATGAAGGACACAAAACGGGACTGGAATGAATCCTACTCAACACTCGTCGAACCCTTTAGCACGAACTACACAGCATATGACTCCAACGAATCCTAGTCAACACACATCGAGCCCTTTTGCACGAACCACACAGCTTAGGACTCCAACGAGTCCTACTCAATACACATCAGGCCCTTTTGCAGGAACCACACTGCGTAGGACTCCAACGAGTCCTACTCAATACACATCAGGCCCTTTTGCAGGAACCACACTGCGTAGGACTCCAACGAGTCCTACTCAATACACATCAGGCCCTTTTGCACGAACCACACTGCGTAGGACTCCAACGAATCCTACTCAATACACATCAGGCCCTTTTGCACGAACCACACAGCGTAGGACTCCAACAAGTCCTACTCAATACACATCAGGCCCTTTTGCAGGAACCACACTGCGTAGGACTCCAACGAATCCTACTCAACACACATCGAGCCCTTCTGCCCGAACTACACAGAATAGGACTGCAATGAATCCTACTCAATACTCATCGAGTTCTTCCGCGAGTAGGACTCAAACGAATCCTACACAATACTCATCGAGCTCTTCTGGGAATAGGACTCTGCCAAATCCTGCTCAATTCTCATCGAGTTCATCTGCGAATAGGACTCTAACGAATCCTACTCAATACTCATCGAGCTCTTCTGTGAGTAGGACTCTAACGAATCCTACACAATACTCATCGAGCTCTTCTGGGAATAGGACTCTACCAAATCCTGCTCAATACTCATCGAGCTCATCTGCGAATAGGACTCTAACGAATCCTACACAATACTCATCGAGCTCTTCTGGGAATAGGACTCTACGAAATCCTGCTTAATACTCATCGAGCTCTTCTGGGAATAGGACTCTACCAAATCCTGCTCAATACTCATCGAGCTCATCTGCGAATAGGACTCTAACGAATCCTACACAATACTCATCGAGCTCTTCTGGGAATAGGACTCTACGAAATCCTGCTCAATACTCATCGAGCTCTTCTGCGAATAGGACTCTAACGAATCCTACTCAATACTCATCAAGCTCTTCTGCACGAACTACACAGAATAGGACTCCAACGAATCCTACTCAATACTCATTGAGCCCTTTTGCAGGGAAGAGATAAACTCGTTGATGTTTGGGTAGTTTTAAGGTATTTTGCAGTTTTGAGGTGCTATTGTGTAGTTTTGATGTGTTGTTCTTTGCGTACGAATTTTGGAATGTTGTTTTATGATTGAACTAAAGTGTAAGCCTGCTTCCTTCTTCCTTGGTCACTTTCTTTGTTGTTAGAATGAGTGCCTCAAGTTTATTTGGTTTTTCCTGAAATATAAAAGTCTTCTTCTTGATGATTAATTAGCCAGTGTTTGTTGAATTTTTGTTTTCAATTTCAGTTTTTCCAAAGATTAAAAATTTCCAAATTGATGTTCCCCTCCCTGCTAAATTTTTTTATATTTAAAACCACTCATATCAAGTATAGTACCAGAATATGGAGTTAATCTGAGTGCATTAATAAATAAAGAACAGAAAGAATTTCATTTGATCAGGATGAAATTTTTGGATGAACTTATTTTGGATGAATGAGATGATAAATGAGCTAAAGAATATTAAGTTTGATGGGGAAAATGAATCCGTTTAGTCACACCAAGTGTTTGCAACAAAATTACTCCATTTAAGTCAAATTAATCATTGAGCTAAAGAATAAATTTTTGGTAGTGGCCACCAAGAGGAAGATGATAACGCTTAGGTGGGACATTCCTCTTCAATTAAGTAGTCTTAATAAGTTGGTATCAACAATCAGGTCCAAATTGATCAATCAAATGCAGGGTGGTTAGGTTGGTTGGAATTGCCACATATAATATTGATTTTCGGATCAGTCAACGTTTTCTCGTCAATGGTGGTAGGATTTAGATTTTAAATTTCAAGAGTGAGTAGGCCTTGGAATTTAGAAACAATGCATGTTCTAATCCTTGAATTAGCTTCTCATATTCAAAACTCTTTTTTTTTCTTTTTCTTTTTGATGTTCTTTTCCATTTTTTTGTTCACCCTTGAAGGAATGACTTTAACCTTACTATTGATGCTTAATCATCAGATTATTTATTGGGTGTTTTTTCTGCTTCAAATAAGCTCTTTAACCTCAATATTTAACATTAATTTATAACATGATGTAAAAACTTACCTTCTTGACACTTTACCTATTTACATATAATATGAATGTAATTAGATTAACTAATACACTCTATGAACATCTTTTTTGCCTCATAGGTGTAAACCTTCCCCAACATTGATTGCAAACAAATTAGTGGTATTGAATTCCAAAAAAGATTCAAAGAGAAAAAGAGAGACAAGAAAATTTAGGATTTCTCATTATGAATTATCTTTAAAATAGGTACAACACCATTAGAATTTAAATAGACCTAATAAAAGGAAATAAAAACTAATTTACTTTTACTTCTAAAAAGAAAGAATATAATTCTAATGTAGTAATTAAATAAATAAGAGATATAAAAACTAAATAAATAAATATATGGTAACTAAATATATAATTTTATTATAGTAACTAAATATATTGATAATTTCAACTAGCTAGAGATAGTTCACCTTCTTGATATATTTGGGATCTTCGTTGTTGAGAGTTCAAAGAAGCTTTAGCTCGTTTTTGCTTCGGAGTTGCCTAGGTATCTTGCTTATGTTGATAATGTATTTGAGGGCATTGTTAGCCCAGTTATGGTAAAGTTTGATCTTGTGGGTCCATCATTTTCTTTTGATGCATTGCTAGGTTTTGTCTCTTATTCAAACAATGTACCTACTTCTTCATGTATGGATTTGAGTACTTTTTTAGAACTTGTTTAGCTATTGTGATGGTATTCTTCTTGTGAGCTCTATCCATCCCATATCATAGATCATGGAGATTCAGCTATTCTAGGACATCCTAGAGACTTGCTTGGAGTATGCCACATGTCATTGGAGAGGACAACATGATTGACATATTTAGATGGAAATCAATTCTTAAACCTAACTAATGTAGATCAACCAAAGAAGTATTATGTTTGAGACCATGGTGGCAAGATGAGTGGCCATCATTTCAATTAGTCTTGCACTTTATTACCCTTAATGATATATAGATTGTTGCCAGCCCATTAAGCCTCATAGATGCATTATAGTCTTTCCTTTCCTATAGCCTTGCTTACCTTTTATACACTGGGTAGGGGCCTTTTGGTGTATATGTATGCTTTGATAAGTCTCATGAGCTTTGGACTTATAGGCATATCTTCCTCATCCTTGTTATTATCACTTTATCATCTCATTTTGTTTTATTTCCTTATTATCTCCTTTTCATTCTTCTTTACTTTTATCATTATTTGCTTCATTTTATCTTTTCCTTTACTTGGAATGGAAATTCTTCATATTTTGGTGCATAGAGGACAATCATATCACCTTCCTTCACTTCATTCTTTGGCATTGATTTGGAGATTTTATCTTGAGAGGTTGTATCATGGGTGAGGGTTCACATGTTCATCAATGATTGGGGAGAGCTTGGTTCATTCCTAATATTTCAAAAAATAAAAATAAAAAAAAAACAAAGAAAGAAAATATAAATAAATAAATAAAAAGCATAATGATATGTTTGTGTCTAGTATCCTACTCCATTAGGCACTTATATAACCTTTTAAAGATTATTTATTGGGTTTATATATCATCGAGGGTTCATGTGAGAGTTTTATGAGATCCTTTGCTTCTTGAGTCACTATTGTTATACATTTAAAGTGTTGAGAGTTCATGTTAGAGTTCTATGAGATCATTCACTTCTTAGATCATTGTTGATATATTTATGGATGTGAGAGATGAATAACCTTTTGCTAAGGTCTCTAGATCATTGTCTTTTCCACCATTCCATCATTGGTGTTATGACTTTTCTTTTTTGTACTGGTAAATATTTATCATTATTTATTTTACTTTCTCTTTGTCTGTCTATGTTTTCCCATTATTTGTTTCCAGGTAGTTGTTCCACATTTTTATTCTTTCTTACATCATTACATGTTTTTTATTCAATACCTTCTTCGCATCATTCATATATTTCATTCATTGTTTGACCATTTCTCTTTTCTCTCTTTTCCCCACTGACATTTTCCATTGGTTACCTTTAGTTCATAACTCGTGAGATTTTTACCATGTATTACATTTTGTGCATGAGGGAATGGGTTTGATCATTAGGTATTTGAGCCTAGTTTTCCTTTTATTTCTTTCACCTTATCGCCTTGGCCTATGTTTTGTTCTGTGTCTTAAAACCACCTTAAGGTCATGTGATCAGATGTTATATTTGACAACATTTACTTAGGCAAGTATTTGGGATTTGGTTGATATGTCTTTTTTTTCTAGGAGATGTTTCTTTAAGGCTTGGAGATGACACATGGATGGACTTAGATGATTATTTGATTTCGTTGTGGATGTTTGATGTTATCTAACTTCCCGTTCTGCTTTGCATTGACTACCATACTAGGGCATTTTTTTTATTTTTTTTTTGTTGAGATTGCTAGCTTGTCATTGGTTGGCATAGTCCCTTTGGTTTATGATGATAGATGATGATTTAACTATTTGGTTTTACCATGTTTCCTCAATGGAGTTTCTCCCAAGCCATTGAGTCATGCTCATATTTTTTTATATCATCGCTATTCTTGATGGAGTTACCTTAGTGAGACATGCTTTCATCCATACTCTTAGTGGGGTAGTTTAGCTTGATTACTTTCAATTCTTAGTGGTGTTTGCTTTGAGCTAGTATGATAAGTCATTGCACATGTGCCTTTTGAGTTGATTGTCTCATTCTTAGACATGAAGATGATGAGTTAGTGTCATTTGCTTACCCTTGTGACCTCGCACTAGTTACTATATTGGGGCGTATTCCTCTTTCTTTTGTTTAAGATGAGTCCCTGGTAGAGCACTTTCTTTCAGCCTAGATTTTTTCATCAATCAGAGATTCTCAATGGACTATTTTTGAGGTAGCATCAACTCTAATGGAGTGTTCTTTGAGATTGAGACATTTTTTTATCATCATAACTCCTTATTGGAGTGCTTTCAAGATAAATTAGTTTGATTATTATGCATTCTAGTTCCTCAGTGGGGTAAATTTTGAGGCATGGACAATTTTTAGTGGATATGCTTTGTGGTCATCTTGAGTTCCTAGTGGAGAGCCTTCGAGACAGATCAAATTGATTGTTCTATATCATGATCGATGTAAAGATAGTTTTCAATAGACTACTTTTGAGATGGATCATTTGTTTATTAGCCTAGTGGATTGTTATTGACATGGATCGAGATAGTCCTTAGTGGAGTATTGTTGGGTTTAGTGATGATTTTCATCATTCCGGGTTCCTCATGGAGAGTACTTCTGAGATAGACTAGTGGATTATTGTTGAGTTGGAGAACATTAAGAAGTGCAATGTGCATATCTTGTATATTGAAGCATATTTTCCCACTTCAAGGTTATCAAATTCACATTAGATTATGTTAGGGCTTTATTAAATACGTGCTTCTACTCTTGAGATTATCAGATCCCTCGTCTTTTTGGTTGTCCTTTGAGTTTTAATTTTGAGTATTTTTCCTTGAGACATTAATAAATTCTTCATTTTGATTTCTTAGTGGATTATTGTCGAGTTAGAAATAGTTCTTAGTATAGTTTGTAGATCCTTTACATTAGACCATATTTTCCCATTTCAATGGTTATCATATTCACATCAAATTCAGTTGGGGTTTCATCATATGTGTGCTTTTAGTCTTGAGATTATCAGATTTATAGTCATTTGGGTCATCCCTTTGAGATTTGATTTAGAGTATTTTTCCTTGAGACATTGACAAATTTATATTTGATTTTTTTAGTGGATTATCTTTAAGTCAAAGACATTTTAATTACCATAGTTCATCAAGGAGTACTGTAAGTCAGTTAGATGAGTGAGGATGTTTATGCTTTCAGTAAAGTGGATGAGTATAGTCTATTTTCATTAGCATATTTTCTTGAGTAGTGTGTTGATATTTCATCAGGGTGTCTAGTTTGATATCGTTTTATTTAAAGTATTTAATTAGCATCTCATTCCCCATCATGGAACATTTTAAGTGGTATATTGGCAATTACAATTCAAGTATTGGACAGAGCTTTGATACGACTCATGTTTATGATAGAGTTTTAGGTGATGTATGGCTTTTTAGTATTATGACATATTTTGGATTCACGATCCAGATACTTTTGAAACATATAAAGTTTAGACTCATTGAGGATTGATATTTTCAAAGGAGTTTAGACATGAGTTTGTTGTTATTTTTAGTTGAGTATTTGTGATGTAGAGATGTTTTAGTGACATATGCTTACCATTCCATTGGTCCTACACACTTATGCATTTATAGCAAGGCATTGTGTTAGATAAACTCGGAGACATGAATGATCATTATTTGATATTAGGGCATACCTCCTTATAATCTTATTCTAGTGGATGATTTGTCGACTTTAGTTATCTCTATTAGCGGATTGCCATTTAGAGGATTTTATTGATTATCCTTGCACATTGGGTCATACCCCCTTCATTGAGATTATTTGATCTTCTATTGACTTCACGACCACTTAATTCATTTGCTGACCCCTATGAGTTATCATCTTTAGCGTGTACTTCTTTTCTTTGAGTTAATTATTTCAATCGCTCAGTTTTTTTAGTCCCTTATTTATTTTTGGCTTAGATCATATTCCTTTGTTCCCATTTCAATTTTAGGTGTTTAGAGCCATTTTTTTCAATTTAGGTGTTCAGAGCCATTTTTTTTCAATTTAGTTGTTCGGAGCCACTTTTTTCAATTTAGGTATTCTGAACATTTTTCAATTTAGGCATTCACAGCCATAGTTTAGGCATTCAGAGTTGCAGTTTTAGGGATTCAAAACCACTTTTTTCAGTTTAGACATTTAGAGTCACAATTTTAGATGTGTAGAGCCATCTTATTTAGGTATTCAAAGTCTCATATTTAGGCTTTTAAAGCCATTTTTTCAATTTAGACGTTCAAAGTCATGGTATTAGGCATTTAGAGCCACTCTCATAGTTTAGGTGTTTAAAGTCGTAGTTTTAGGTGTTTAGAGCCATCTTATTTAAGTATTCAAAGCCTCGGATTTAGGCTTTTAGAGCCATTTTTTCAGTTTAGATGTTCAAAGTCATGGTGTTAGGCATTCAGAGCCACTTTCATAGTTTAGGTGTTTAGAGTCGCAGTTTTAGGTGTTTAGAGCTACCTTTTTTAGTTTTTGGTGTTTAAACTCACCTTTTTTCAATTTAAGTGTTCAGAGCCTTGATTTTAGAGCGTTTAGAGCTAACATTCTTAGGCATTCAGAGTCTACAACTTGGAGTTGTTCATTGCATCATAGTTTTTAGAGTTTATCATCATTTTTGTTTCCTTAGTGGCATCTTTTCATTTCAATTTCCTTTTTGGCATCATTTTTCTTTAAGAATCATCTAGGGCAAACCCCTTTTTTTGAGATAGTTATATCCTCATTTTTAGTGAGTTGATCATCCCTTTATCTTAGTTACCCTTTGGTGCTTTGAATTTGAGTTGTGGTTTGTGATCTTCCTTAGGTGTTCAAAGCCCATAACCTATAGTTGTTCATTGCATATTTGTCTCAAGTTTATTATATTTCAGTTTCATTTGTGGCATCCCTTTGTTTCAATATCTTTTATGGCATCATTTTCTTTGAGTATCATCTAGGGAAAACCCCCTTTCTTGAGGTAGTTAGATCGTCATTTTCAGTGAGTTAATCAGCTTTATCATAGCCACTTTTTAGTGGTTTGACTTGGAGTCGTAGTTCTCAATCTTCCTTAGGCATTTAAAGCCCATAACTCAGAGTTGTTCATTACATCTTAGTTTGGAGTTTATTATGATTTCAATTTTATTTGTGGCATCTCTTCATTTCAGCTTCATTTATGCGATCTTTTTCTTTAAGTATCTTCTGGGGCATACTCCCTTCTTAGAGATAGTTAATCACCCTTTATTGGTTTGATTTAGAGTTGCGATTTGCAATCTCCCTTAAGCATTCAAAGCCTACAACCCAGAGTTGTTCATTATGTCTTACTTCAGAGTTTATTTATCATTCTAATTTCGTTTGTGGCATTCTTTCATTTCAGTTTCCTTTATGGCATCCTTTTTCTTTGAGAATCATCTAGGTCAAACCCCCTTCTTTGAGATAGCTAGATCTTTCTTTTTAGTTATTTGATCATCCTTATCATAGTCACCCTTTAGTGGTTCAACTCGAAGTCATGGATCACGATCTCCCTTAGGCTCACCCCACAACCAATATAGTTCATTACATTCACAGCCCTAAGTTGTTCATTGTGTCTGTAGCCTTGAGCTATTCATTACATCACAACCTTGAGTTGTTTATTCCTCTATAGATTTAAGCTTGGCATCAGTATGGTCACCTTTGAGTGGTTTGACCAAGAGTTAGCATATCACACTTTTTTTTTTTTTATCAAGTTTAAGGCATTAAGAGCCCACATCCTTGAGTTGTTCTTTGCATCACAACCTTGAGCTATTCATTGGATCACAGTCCTGAGTTGTTCATTGCTTCATAGCCTTGAGCTATTCATCATTTTCAGTCTTTTTTAAGTGATTTGACCTAGATTTTGAGCACTGCAATCCCTCTTTCGATGGACTTTAAGGCATTCAGAGCCCACATTCTCAAGTTGTTCATCACATCATAGCCTTGAGCTATTCATAGCATCCATAGCCTCAATTGTTCATTGCATATACATTCTAAACACCTTCATCCTTTGTATGCAAAGTTTTTTATTTTCCCTAGTTTGTGATCCTGAGTTTTAAGCTTACCATGTCATGTGCTAAAACAAATTTTTTGGTTTTTTTTTAGTTCTTTGGCATAGTTCACTTCATTCCACTTATTACTTGTGTTTCCCACTTGTATTCCTTTTTCCTCTTATCATATGCAATACTAGATGTCTTCATGTACTTCTCTCTTAACTCAAAGTCACCCCTTGGTCACCCATTGACGCTCATATGGCCTAATTTTTTTGAGCCACTGACCAAACTTCTCTATTTTACCAAAATACTTAAGCCTAATATGTAGTGGCTTTAGCCAAGAAAAATCAGAGAGAAAGCCACTATGACTTTTGTAGTATTTCGAGTATCGTCCTCAAGGATTAGCTTATGGGATTTGTCAATACTAGGGTAAATGAATTGCTTTTATTTGAATTCTAAAGTGGAAAACAATATGCGAATAAAGTGAAACTAAGTAAAAGAAATTAAACTAAGAACAAAGTGAATATTGATTTTAAATTCAATTGATTCAAGTTTGGGGCTTTCCACAATCCAACTTAGTGTATAGAAATTAGAGAAAATAAGTTTTAAGTAATATGATCTTAGGGTTTTAGACCCTTTAGCAGCTCGTGATCAACTTGAATTCTGTAACTCAAAATTGCATTCGAAGCCTAATTTTTCCTTTTAAAAACTAATCCCTAAAACCATAAAAAGAATGAGATTGATTATCAGTTTAAGATTTGACTTTTTAGCCTTTCCTACTCCTTATAGCTTTGTTTTGGGACAAGTAACAATAGATAAGACCATAATAACTAATGATGAAAAGTTACCAAGAATCACTAGTGTCGGGTAACAACCTAGCATATCATTCCCTAAACTAAATTACAAGGATATGATAAAAATTGATAAATTGTAATCCAATCAATAATCAATCTCATTATTACAATAATTTACCCATTATTCTTATAAGTTTCTAGCCCTTAGGTTTTTATGCTTTAAGTCCCAAGTTGGCTTTTTAGCTTCTCATGGGGGTGATGTCACATTCACAATCCATAATAGGGTAAAAATCCATAATTTGAATCAAAGAAACTAAAAACAATATATTTAATAAAGAAGAAAAGAAAACAAACCAAAGTTTTGTCTTCTTCCATCTCCAATGTCAAACTCCCTGGAAGATGATCTAAGATGCCTAAACCTTAGAACTAAGAGAGTTTATATAATATCATCAATTACTTAACATGTTGCACACATTAGCCACTTATTACAAAATAATAACCTAAAATGACTAAAAAATAAAATAAAATGGTGATTTCTAGTCATATGGGCCCACTTAGAGCTGATGAAATGTCCTAGATGCAATTCTCGAGGTAGATGAGGAGAAACATCAAAGTGGCAATGGGTGAATTCAAACTTGGGGTCATTTCGAATTCATAAGTTGAATTTTGAAATCATTTCGAAATGGTTCTTCAATTTTGTGTCGTTGTCTTCAAATGGCCATAACTTCTTCATTTCAATTCCAATTTGTACACAATTTGAAGTGTTGGACTACTGACTTCCTAGGCTTCAACAGATATATAGTATGACTAAAATGAACTTCAGGAAGTGTTCCAAATATTTCATGAAATTCAGAGTATATGTTGCCACTAGATTTTGAGTTCTAAATTTCCATGTAGTTGAATCTTGCTTCATGCCTCATTTCCCATGTTTTCTTGCCTTCTTTCTTACTCCATAATGGTCATTTCTCATCTCTCAAACTCATGATATCCTCATGTTTCCTTTCCTCATGGTTCGTGAGTCTTGACTCCCTTATTTCCTCATTTAACCATTTCTTGATCTTCCAAAATCTAAAGTGATTCAACTTTCACCATTTTCTTCCCTTGAACCTGAGATAAATCTTTAAAATATAAGTTAAACTCATGGCTAGGGCCTTAGCATCTATTTAGGTCAAGTTGGGTTATTTGAGTGTCATTTGGTGCACAAATCATATCGAATATGTGCCATTAGAGCACATATTTTGACTCTAATTAGCCACCTTTGAGGGTCTTTTGTTCAAGGCTCAAATAGACCTTAATTGTTGCCTTAGCCACCTTTTGAGCTTAGTTTAAGTTTCCTCACTAAAATGTTCTCCTAAGCTTAGGTCACTTAGAATATTTTGAGATTTAGTCCACTTAGATATATTTTTAGATTTAGTCCACTTAGATACTTTTTTAGGCTTGGGTCACTTAGACAATTTTTTTAGGAATAGGTTCACTTAGTTCTTTAAGTTCAATTTTGAGTTTGATTGCTTGATTTTGATTTTTGATTTCATGAGATGAATTTTTTATCTTTGGTTCTATGAGCTTGATATTTTGTTTTTTTATTATTATCCTATGCATTAGTTTCATATTTTAATATTTATAATTATAATTTTGTTTGTTTTATTTATTTATCTATTTGTTAGAAATGTTACATGAGACTAATGTTATGATTTTTTTTTAATTGCATGAATTGATGTTTTGATTTTAGATATGCATGTGATTGACATTTTAATTGCTTAATTTTGATTTTGAATGCATGTTTGATTTTTTATTTTTTGAATGCATAATTAATTGATTTTATTGAATGATTAATTTTAGTGCATAAGTGATTATAATTGAATCTTGATTTGTGGGGCATGCTTGATTTTAATTTTGAGTTCACATTAGATTATTGATTGTGATTGTGAGAGACTTTAACTTTAAGGGGTGAAAAATAATGATGGTTGGCCTCTGGTCTTATTATTTTGATCTTTTTTCATTGCTAAAAAAAAAAGTATTTCAACTTATTATTTCATTTGTTTTACTTGGTGTTTGATCTTGATGTTTTGTTGTTTGCAAATAATTTCTTTCCTTTCAAAAAGAAACATTTTTTTCTCGAAATATTCCATATTAAAATAAATTGTTTGGCCACCAGGATAGTAATCTAGATATATAGCAGATGTTACCTAATTTTTTGTGTAATTAAATTCCCTTTCTAAATATATATATATATATATATTGATTTGTTTTGTGATCTTCCTATTCTAACTGCATGTTGGAAATTTTATATGGTGTTTAATTATCATTTAATCTGGAATTAATGGGCATATGATGACTTGGTTTGGACTTTGTTTTGTAATATAGACATAATAAGGATATTACTCACTTTTTTCCAAGATGAAATAATGGTTCTAGGTATTTATGTAGGATTTTTCTTATGGATGCTTATGTTTTGATTATTTGCGAAGTGACTAGAATAAGTCATTAGTTTTGACTTTTTTAGTTCACTTCTTAATTTATCTAATCTTAGGTATGTGTTGTATGACATGTCATGCAAGATAGGTGAACAATGTTTTAAGCCCTAAACTCACTTCTGGTGTTTTGTATGGATTTATTTTTATAATTGCATGCTTGTTGGAAATGTGGATCTTAGCGTTGCATGTTATTCGAACTTGTATGTATGTATGTATGTATGTATGTGTGCGTGTGTGTGTATACACATGTAGTATATGGGGTTTTTGATCTCGTTCTTCCTCTACTTATTATTATTATTACTTGTAAGCTCACCTCCTTAATCTTATGCAAGTGCATTGTAAGCTATGAATGCTATCAAGGTATGCTCCTTGCATCTCATCTCTTTAATTTTGTAAATAGACAAAACTTTGTATGAAATACCCTCATGCTTGATATTGTTTTTTATGTTTTGATTGTTGTTTGATTTCTTGAATGTGATGAAATTCATGTTGTATATTGTATTCATTGGACTAACCTTAATGTCTTCTTGAAAGTGCTTCAGGTTTCAATTAAGGTATGCTTACATTCTTTTCTTATATAGATCATAAGGTATCTTCCTAGTACATCTATCTTAGGATGGATAGAGATGTTCTTCTACTCCCTCTCCGACCATCCTAGAGAATTCATCTTAGATGCCTTTTAAGGCACTTTTCCTCCTTGCAGCATCTTCCCCTCCTCCTTCCCCCCTCCCCATTCTAGGTGGGAGTGAAATCCGATTCGTTCAAGGCCCTCCATGAATTAGACAACTATGACATCAACACTCCAACTCCTCCTCCCATGGTTTACTTCTCCTCAACTTCACGTAAAAGATGACACTCAAGGTATCAAACCATAGAAATAAGTTCCAAAGAAAGGGCATGAAGAGTTTCTAACAGTGAACAAGATCTAGTGTCTTTTGAATGGTTGGCCTCCTAAATTTGCAGCTTAAGTGGTATGAGCATTCTCTTGCTTCATTTTCTCTAATCACCCTTTTTTTTTATCTTCTAGCCTTTTCCCTTCCTTTTTGGAAGCCAGGATAACATGATCACCTTAACCTTCTTAGATAATTTAGTTAGTATTGTGAGCTATTAACCAATTGGAAGGAAGAGTTGAAGCAACTTTTGCTATTCTTGAGTAATGAGGTCATAACCCAAGTTGAAGTAAATGAGTTGGTGGATATTTGGTAAAAATTAATATTTATTACTTAATATCTAGAGTTAACTTTAAGTTAAATTGTTCTTAAATTGTTAACTCAACTTTTCACTTGTCTGCTTTAAGTATTAAGTTCATCTGGTAAACTGAACTTAAAATTTATATTAAATCATCAAATCAACACATCTATCCTCATTAATTTTAACTAGTATTTATCCTTGTTGATTTTAACTCATATTTTTTATTAATTTTAAATGATATATTTATTTATAAAATATTCATATTTAAATTATTGTCAATATATAATATAACCACAAAATATTTATTATAAAAAATGAGTCATAAGTGTGGAATCATAGTTCTAAAAAATAATTTCACTAGTGTAGGCAAATGAAGGTAAAAAGATTTGAAATTAAGAATAAGTAAACTATTTTGACTTAACACTTAAAGTTAAAAATAATTTTAAGTTGTAATATTAAGTTATTTTAGCATATTTAATCTACTTAATGACTTAAATTAAGTTATTAAGTGATATTAAGTCATTAAGTCGATTTACCAAACTCTTTTAGTCTTGGCTTAGAGAGAGAGAATTAATAAAAACATCCAAGACACAATGGGAAAAAAAGAAAAAAATAAATAGGTCACTCTTTAGACATTAGGTTCCATATTGCATGCAAAGAATGAAGTCTTTTAGATCCAAGATTTTAGGTTGTAGGAGGCAATGACCCTTTAGAGTTAGGATGATAATGTTGACGTAGAGTTGTTGGCCCCTTGTTCGATATTGGTTACCTTGGAGGACCAATTTCATCTAAGTTGAAAAAAGGTAGGGGAGGTCATCTGAGCCAAGTATAACTTATCCAAGGCTTTACTAAAGCAAGTTTGGACCATTATTCCTCTAATATAGATGTAACATTGGTCTACAAGGAGATGTTAGCTACCTAATCTCTCTAGCCAAACTAAGGCGTCCTTTCCTCAGGTGAAGGCAACCTTCAAGTTTGGTAAGATTGTGGGTTATACTAAGGCTTTGGTGGAGGTTAATGAAAAAGATGACAAAGATGAAAGTGGTGCATTAGGTAATAATGGAGATGACGAGGCATAAGATTGTATCTTTTTTTTTTTTCATTAAGCATCATTGTACCTTTCTTTTTTTGTTAAGGGAATAATGGTAGGGCACCTTTCATTTATACATATTTTGTTAACGAGGCATTTTTCTTTCACTATCTCTCATACATTATTGTTCTTTCTAATGTTTCTTTGGTAGTTAGTTGCTACATGAGTATTTTAAATAGAGTTGTTCCAATAGGTTGGTTGTCTTGGAATGACTTTGTTCCCTTAGGTTGATGTTGTTGAGGGTTTGTCTGCTAGGGGTGAGATAAAATAGAGTTGTTTTGAGGAAGTGCTTGACCTAGAATGACTTTATACCCTTTCATTGATGCCTTTGAGGGCCTGCTTGTAGACCCTCTATTTTGTCCTTACTATCACATGCATTTTCATACTTGTCATCCCTCACCCTATTATTTTTTAGACTTAGGATCCTTTTCTATTTAGCCATTGATCGTGCTCATGCCCTTGTCACTATTTTTGTGCCATGTTTGCAATTTTCTAAAGAGATTTATGTGGGTCCTTGTGTGATTTTTGTAACCTTGGGTTTAGTTTAGGAGTCTTGTTTTTTAGTATGCCCTTTCTTTGAATTTAGGTTTTTTTTTTTAAGGTTCATTTTAGCTTTTTTGGAGAGTCACTTGTTTAATGTTATTAGAGGTGCATTTTAGTTTTTTAGAGAGCCCCTTGTTTATTTTTTTTTAGAGGTTCATTAGATTTCTTCATAAATGCATTTTTTAATTTTTATAGGTTCATTTAGATTTATTTTAGAGTTACTTGATTAAAGTTTCAAGGTCCATTTGGATTTTTTAGAAAATTGCATGAAGTGCATGGTTGAGAAAGGATGAATACATGGGATTTTTATGGAGTGAATGAGCTAAAAGTGATCACATTTTTCTTTTGGCATGGAGAGGTGACAAGAGTTGAATGTAGGAGCATAAATTTGGAAATCACTAGAAAATTCTAGAGGGAAGGCTAATTAAGAAGGGTGTGAAACACATAAGTTAATGACTTTTTTTTAGCATGAAGTTGAAAGTGCATGGTTTTGGTGTGTAATATAGAGGTTGCTGATGGAAGTCTCTAGAATTAAGGAAGGAATAAAATATTCTAGAAGAATTTGAGCTATTAGTGTGCATGGCTTGCATGAGGGGGAAAGGGTATGAGATGTGCATGATTTTGAAGGGAATGAGAGAATCTAATTCGGTTTGAGAGGGAAATCCCTAGAGATGCAAGTGATAAAAAGAAGAGGGAAGTTTCTAGAACTTTGGAGGAAATGAATGAACTCAATTTGGAGATGATCATTGAGGAGTACATAGTTGAGGGGAATCAAAGGAAGTCTTTAGAATTGTGAATGAATAGTGAGATTTTTGGTGAGAAATGCTCTAGGAGATCATTTTAGGGTACACAACTGGGAATGGAGGAGTTGAATTCAATTAGAGAATTTTTATTTTTTATTTTATTTTTATTTATTTATTTATTTATTTATTATTTTATGAAGATAGGCAGTTGAATTCTTTTGAAGTGGTTATTGAAGGCAATCGAATTTTTTTTAATGGTGAAAATAGGAGTGCACAACTTAGGGGAAGAACATTATAATTGATTTATTTATTTTTAATGGAGAAATGAAGAGTTGCATAAGATTTTTAACTGGAAATATGAGTGTATGAATTTAGTTTTAATGGAGAGTTGCATCAGAATTTTAATGGAGAAAATAAGTGCATGAATTTGACATAGAGAGGTGACAAGAGTTAAATGTAGGAGCATGAATTTGGAAATCACTAGAAAATTCAAGAGGGAAGGTTGATTAAGGAGGGTGTGAAACACATAAGCTAATGACTTTTTTAGCATGAATTTGAAGGTGCATGGTTTTGGTGTGAAATATAGAGGTTGTTGATAGAAGTCTCTAGAATCAAGGAAGGAATAAAGTATTCTAGAAGAATTTGAGTTATTAGTGCGCATGGCTTGCATGAGGGGAAGAGGGTATGAGATGTGCATGATTTTGGAGGGAATGAGAGAATCTAATTCAGTTTGAGAGGGAAATCCCTAGAGATGCAACTGATAGAAAGGAGAGGGAAGTCTCTAGAACTTTGGAGGAAATGAATGAATTTAGTTTGGAGAGGATCATTGAGGAGTACACAGTTGAGGGGAATCAAAGGAAGTCTTTAGAATTGTGAATGAATAGTGAGATTTTTGGTGAGAAATGCTCTAGGAGATCATTGTAAGGTACACAACTGGGAATGGAGGAGTTGAATTCAATTAGAGAATTTTAATTTTTTATTTTATTTATTTTTATTTTTATTTTATGAAGAGAGGCAGTTGAATTCTTTTGAAGTGGTCACACACAACTTGGCATGCTCTCAATTGTTAGAAATTATTAATATATTTAGTCACTATATTGAAATTATTCTCTTTCCTCTTAGAAGTAAGGGTAAATTAGTCTTTATTTTATTTTATTAGGTCTATTTAAATTGTAATGATGTTGTACCTATTTAAAAGAGAATTCATAATGAGAAATCCTAGATTTTTTTTCTCTTTTTTTCTCTTTTATTTTTTTTATTTTTTATTTTTTAATTTCAACATGGCATCAGAGCTTGGTTTAGCAAGAAGCAATGGGTTCAAGCCACCTCTTTGCATCTTTAATGGGACTTTTGACTTTTGATTTCATGGAAGAGAGTTTAATCTAATACATTGTTTTCATATCTATTTGATCATGGGATATCGTTATGGGTGATCGAATCATTTTTT
Source organism: Vitis cinerea var. helleri x Vitis riparia (assembly GCA_946000715.1). NCBI lineage: Eukaryota > Viridiplantae > Streptophyta > Magnoliopsida > Vitales > Vitaceae > Vitis > Vitis cinerea var. helleri x Vitis riparia. Next base: position 17,689,868 of record OX253993.1, on the reverse strand, counting down.
TCCTGTTTGATCCTAGTATTTGATTTTGTATTCTTTTGTTGGATATGAATCCAAAATTTTGTTTGTCTCTCATTTTTCTATGTTGTTCAATATAAATCCAAATTCTATATGTCTCTGTTTGTTGGATATGAATCCAAAATGTTGTTTGTTTTTGTTATTTAGATATGACTCCAAATTTCATTTGTCTTTATTTGTTGGATATGAATACAAATTTTGTTAGCTTTGTTTGTTAAATATGAATCCAAATTTTATCTATCTCTTCTTCTTCTATTTCTCATTCTTCTATGGTTTTTGTGTCTTCTTCTATCTCTATTCATTGATCCCTCATTTCTTGATAAGTTTTTGTGTTGACTTCTATCTCTTTTTCCTAGATGGTTTAGTTTTGTGTCTTCTTCTTTTTTTTTTTCTTCTTCTTCTCTATTTCCTCGATAGTTTCAACTTTATGTCTTATACTACTTCTTTAAGCATATAACTTTTCTATTCCTATTGAGTCTCATAGTGTCTCTATGTTTGAACTTGTTCGTATTGATCCTTTCTTGGATGATATATGATATAGATAGTTTTCATGTAGATATTGGTATTTGGTACTTCAATTAAACAGTACAAAGCTTAATTGGTTGCCAAGGGATCTCTCAATAGTAAGATTGCAAAGTTGTTTACCAAGTCATACTCACTTTTGCATTTTTGGTTTTGATTGGCAAGCTCTTGATGCTTTCTACAAATGCATCATGAGTTTATGGGGGAATGTTTGAAGTTCTTAATATATTTAGTTACTATATATTTAGTTATTATATATTTAGTTACTATATCTCTTATTTATTTAGTTACTATATTGAAATTATTTTATTTCCTTTTAGAAGTAAGGGTAAATTAGTCTTTATTTTCTTTTATTAGGTCTATTTAAATTGCAATGATGTTGTGCCTATTTAAAAGAGAATTTGTAGTGAGAAATTCTAGATTTTATTTTCTCTTTTTTGCTCTTTGAATCTTTTTTGGATTTCAACATCAATAACTTTTAGCACACAGACACCTCACACTTACAAGATTTCTTGTTTTGTGATGTGTGATTTTATGTGATTGTTTGTGTTTTTTAACGATTTCAAAAAACGAAATCCATCTTTCTAAAATGTTGATTCATTTTTATTTTTATTTTTAATTTATCTTAGACATCTTTAGGTTATGAAATTTTCATTTCCCATGTAACCACTTTCTTTCAGTATGCATGCTTACCCTAATTTTCAATGATTTTCGATTTTTTTACACATGAATAAAATTCACCACTCCAAATTAATGGAGTAATTCCCAGCTTTCATAAGCTTTATCATGATTATTAAAGGTCGGGAAGTGTGGATTAATTTAGGTATATTAAATCAGGCCTTGGTGAAGCTCTACATTCCAAGTTTTCAAAACAACCTCCTACAACCATGAGTTTTTAACCTTCAAGATATTAAATTGAGTTTGGACACTTTAGAAAATATTCTAAAATATTTATCATGTCTGGATGACTTTCTAAATTGCTTAAATATGTTCTAGAATTTTTTTCTTGAACAAAAATCAATCTCTAAGCAAATAAACAAAATTGGTTTTTTATAAGGTCCAAATTCAACTAAGTTTTCGATGCATGAAATGTTTCCGTAAAATTAAAATGGCTCAAAGAGTTTTTAATTTATTTTGATATTTTTATCATATTATAGGCTTCTTAATATGATTTTAGGCTTTTATTTCACTCAAAAATAATTTCCCATATATGAGTAATAATTCCACCATTCTATGTGTATTGCTTTGATTCTAATATGAAGCTAATGAATGTCTAATTTTCCATGTATGAGTAATTTCCCATTATGAATTTTGACTTGATGCATGTATTTTTTATCATGCTAAATATTTTTCATGCACTCTAAACATCCTAAATAGATTATACAATTTTTTTGGTTTGATTCTATAACACTCCTAAGGTGGTTAAAAAAAATCATCTTTGCACATAATGACATTTTGCCCTATTTTTAAGTGATTAGGAGTTTGATCAAATATGGGATAGATGGTATATAACTAGGATTCATGGGCTTTTGGCTTGTATTCTAGACTCTTAAAGGATGATGTACAATTTTTGTTTTTGTTTTTTTTTTTTGATGAAATATCACCTCTAGCTAATTTTTACAAATTTATTTTTTGCTTATCTCTATTCTACCTTCTTTTTTTTTAGTGATTTGAAGTTTAATTAAATCTAGGATAATATGAACATGATCAAGTTTCTTGGGCATTTGAGTTGTATTCTAAACTCATTAAGGATGGTGTACAATTTTTGTTTTGATGTAATATCACCTCTACCTTTTTTTTTCTGATTTATTTTGTGCGTGTCTTTGTTTAGACTTGTTGTGTAATATGTATTGTTTTATTAATTTGGCCTCTTTTTACATATTTTTTTTAGCTTCTGTGATCTCTAATATGTGTTGTAGACATATTAGACAAGCCTTTCTGTTGGTGTTGTGCCAACTGGATGCAAGTCTATCTTCACTAGAGTTAGACAAACTTCTTCCTTGCACAAAAAAGATGTTCGGGCAAGTGGTTCGAGCATGCCCCTCCGAAGCTTAAGTCAGGAATCAGCAAGGATGAGTCCAACTATTTTGAATGGCTACATACGAACCTACCTTTTCATGCTTCTTAAGGGGTTTTTATAGAGCAGAGGGCACCATTGTCACAACACTAATTGTGTATTCATGCCTTTCTTAGGATGATGATTGCTATCAGGGAGGATTTCAAGCTTTAATAAGGCAGTCAACACCTTTACTTCGATGTGGATTGGGAAATCATACCAAGCAAGAGCTGCTAACTGGTGTCATTTGCTAGTTGTCGTGTAAAAATCTCAGACCATGTAGTTAACTGTGCATTTACATTTGTCAATGTTGCTAATTACATGTAACGACTAATTGACACTGATTTTTGAATGTAAATGTCGTTTAGTCTGTTGCTCAAGCATCAAGTGTGATTAACCATTCATTAAATGCCTGAAGACTTTAGCTCAGTTGGTTTGTCCGTCTAGAAGTCCCAGTCGGCTTAGTCTATCCATTTCGTCTGGCATTGAGGAAAAATGAAATCTCTTGCCTCTTGTGCCAGACAGAGCTTATCTTGGTACAGGCGGATTATCTACTTACCTTAGATGGCCAAAGGGTCTTGATTTTGGGAAGAACATGCGGAAGGAAGCCTTCCACAATGCCCCCTAATCCATCTACAGTTGCCCGATAGAGTAGTTACAGGCTAAGGTAGAATGGATTATCTATTTTTTCAAGTTTTCTGGGCACCAAGGATTGCATGTCATTCGGGGCTTCATTGATGGGTCACATCGACTAAGACAGGCTATTAGGTGGCATGTCCCTTCATTGGATTTGGTAAGTGTTGCCAGGCAATGTGTCACTTGGGTTGTCTAGGTTTTTTTATCCTTATAAATAGTAAGGTTCTACACATTTGGGTCACCTTTTGGGTTTCTTCTCCTTAGAGTCTTCTTGCCTGCGTTGCTCTTTAACCACCATTATGCTTATCACTGGTTGCTCTCCTTTGCTTTCATCACCGTCGTTGAATGGTTTGCTATTGGAGGATCTTTTCTTTGCTGGAGAGCATTTTCAGTCTTGATTTTGATAAGTTTTCTACCGCTCATGTGTTCCTTTACTGTGTTTGCAATTGTGCCTTGGAATGTGTTGATTTTTCTTGTCTAGAGAGAAAATGGACATATCGTTGTCAAGATTTAGGGTTTCTCAGTTTCTCTACTCATTTTTATGGTTTGTTTAGGAAGGAGATGGACGTGTTGATGTCCATATTTGGGTCTTTTTGGTTTCTTCTCTTTCTCCGGTGTCATCATTGTACCTATGTCATTGACTTACTCTTTTCGCTGTCATGGCGATGGTGCGATGTTCATGACTTTTCCTTTATCGTTGGTGAAGGAACTTACTCTACAAGTTTCTGTAGCCAGATCCTTCTAAGCTCGGACTATAGTCCATCTAGGTTTATTTATATATTATAGAGGCAACACCAAAAGATAGATGACCCGGGTGATTGGTTTGGATAACTGCATTAATTCACATAGGTTTCCACATGGGGGGCTCGTTTTTATATTCCTAACACTATTCCAATTCAGCTAACAGACGACGAGGCTCTATCCTCCACTGACCTTCTGAACAACATGATATATTTTACCAAGGAGTAGTTTGCTATTAAGCTCTGTCTTTCTATTCCTTCATTTTTCAAACAATTCCTTCACTTTTTCTTCATCCGAACATTGTCTAGATATTGATGGGGTGTAGCTTGTTGGACATGCTCTCTTCCAACTAGATCTTTCCTTGCTACAACTCTTGTTCATCTATACTGTCAAGATGAGCAAAAATGAAAGGTTCAACTTGTCCGCTCATATTCCTTCCCTCCAATTGGTGACAAGTCTTCCAAATTCATGCAAATGTTGGGTAGGGCATGTTTTGGTGTCCGACCCTTGGAGTGGTTCATCTGAGGGTCTAGACGGAGTTTTTTCTCCACAACATTCATTGGAGATTCTATGTAGGCTATGCTTCTATAACTTTCTTTATAACTTGCTATTATTTCCTCCTTATTGTGAATCTACTCACAATCTTTATGTTCATCTAATGCAGGTAAGGCGAGGCGATGACGCCTTGTAGAATGGATGGAAAAGGCTTCTTTTGTCTGGCTCAACAAGTTATTCGAACTAGACGCTGTTGAACGGGCTCACAATGTTCTCTTATCGGACAATAACCTATTGGCACTGATAAAAAATCCCAAGCCATTTATCCCCATGTTTCCTCGGTTAGCTCATTCGACTCTAGTACTCAACGAACATTTTGTGCTAAAGGATTTGGTTTTCTACGAGGTTGCTTGTTTGGCAGATTCTAAAGCACGTTAAGATCGCTTAGAGGAATGGGAGAAAAAACGATAGGAAGAAGAAGAAGATTGCGACTCATCCTATTTAAAGGGAGAGGACTCCACTTCCTGCCTCCTTGTCTTCATCGCTGGCTTCGTCTTCTTCATCCTCTCCGTTCTCTTCGTCTTCCAGTGACAAAGCAGAAGTAGGGGTTAGTCGGTTAGCACACCCTATTATTTGTGAGGAGGAGGAAGAGATGACCTCTAACTTGAGGGACGAATTCCGCGAGAGGCAGTGTAAACACCTGTTTAAATCCATTGTTATCAATACCCCTTCTTTGAAGAAAACCTGCCTAGAACTTGCTCCAGATCCTCCATCCAAGTCAGCATCGTCGACTACTGCTGTAGTCGTCACTTTAAGGCCGGATGAGAAATCTTCCTCTATTGATGACATTCCTATCACAAGACGAGGAAACCCTTTGTCATCTAGGGGGAAATCAGCGAGTACTATTCGAGTGTCTGAATTATTCTTCTCTTTATCCAAAGGCAACCTATGTCTTGATCAACCTTCTAAATTGTATCCCTTCCTTCATCGAAAAAGAGTCTCCAGTGCCGAACATGAGGGTTCTCTTTCCGGCTACACAGTGAATCTCGATTGAGGTGGATGAGAATCCTAACCAATCTTTCATGGCACGACTTTCATACGGTACTCCGGATATTGCCATTGCCCGTATCATTCATTTGAAGTATTACACAACCTTTGAGACAACAAAAGTTATAGGTCGTCTCCCTCTCTTTCATTTGTGACTTTTCTTATTTTTTTCTTTAGCCTTTTTGTCTCATAATGATCTTTACTGCCCCCAGGTGGTAGTCGAAGTTCGTAACCTTATATGGTAGTGAGAGCACCTCTTCTAGCTATTGGAAGTAGCTAAAACCATGAAGGTATAAATTTCTCATAGCATGAATGGAAATAAGGAACTCCTAACTGGCTTGAAGATGTCGAAGAGCGAGACTGCTACTATCCGAAAGTTGGCTAAGGAAGGTGTCGGTCTACTTAGGAAGGCCAAGAAGGAGAAGAAGGTGTCTTAGGTTAAAGCTCGTCGGCTGGCTGAGGAGAAGACAATTATGGCGGCTGAGAATGAGAAGGCTAGAGAATAAGCTACCTGGCTAAGGCAAGAACTATAAGACTCCAGTCAGGGTTTGCAGCTCAGAAGGAAGTTTTGGAGACAAACTATCATAAGCAGGTGGATAACATGTTCTTCTACGGCTTCCAATGCTATATGAAGAAACATGACATTGCAAATGATATTCCAACCTTCCCTTCAATTGATGATGAGGTCATTAGGTGACCCTGCCCAAGGAAATGAACATGCTTTAAGAGACGGTTTTTTTAGTGAGCGGGCTTGATTTCTTTTGTATTTATTCACTTTCAATACAAGAAAAAAGGTCTTCATTGACAGTTTTTCATCGTCAAGATAAGGTATATCTGTTAAGGTAGATCAGTATTCACATATGTCGTCTATGCCAGTGTCAAGAAATGATAAAAGCTAGCTTGACATATGCATATGTTAAGTAGACCTTATTTCTATCAATGTAGGAATCTTATTAATATGACATATGTTAAAACGTTTCTTCCACTTTAGTCAAGGTTAGGTTAAACATATGTGATGGTTAACTCATTGTTTTGTCAAGATTATATTCAATATATGTTAAGCTTAAGTAGGATATATGTCAATGTTGTTTTATATGCTTTTAAATTTAATTTACACATATGTCAAGGATGTTTTTTGTTATTTTTTTTTTCAAAGTTGAAATTTAATATGTTAAGGTTCTTTTATTCTTATGTCAAGGAATACAATTTCTTTTATGTCAAGATTTCTTTATTCATATAAAGGAAATTGTTTTATTTCATATCAAGGTTGCATATGGAACATGTCAACATGTTGCCCAAATAATCTGCATCAAAATTGAACCTGTTGTGTGTGTGTCTATATATATATATATATATATATATATATATATAAAGTACATGAATGTATAAAATATACTTTAAAAAAAATATGAACATGTAGGCAAATATATTGACAAAAAAAAAAAAAAACCTTAATATCCTTGCATAATCTTATATTATCTCACATACATCCAAAAAAAGGCATATATGTACCCAAAAATCCAATAGTTATACATGATAAATATAATGTAGCCATGATCTTGTGCCTTCAAAAGTGCTGTAATTGCTGCAAATGCCACCAAATCTTCTGCAAGTAAGAAAAAAAAAATCAGTATATGTTTATATTTGAAAGATTAATAAAAGGATATAAACATGTATCCAAATATATTCCCAAACAACCTAACAACTATATAAAATCTTGTTATCTTGTCAAATATATATGAAAAAAGAATAGATATTTACCCAAAAATAACCAAATATCAAGTAGTTGTACATGATAACAAAAATTTATGTGTGATCTTCTCCTCTAAAAACTACAGCACTGCAAATGTCACCTAACCTTTGGCAAGAAAGAAAAAAATAACATTATTTTATATTTATTTTTTAAAGTTTATTAAAAATTCAATGAAAAAAAAATCTACATCCAATGTATATTAAACATGTCACCTAATCTTTTGCAAGTATGAAAAAAAAATAACATTATTTTATATTTGTGTTTGAAAGTTCATTAAAAAGATATAAATATGTATCTTAAATATATCAAAATGTATCCACAAACAACCTAGCAAGTATACATGATCTTATACTATTATCAAATAGTCCAAAACATAGTTCTGAACCAAGATTAGAACACTAGATGTATCCACTCATGACTACATTTTCATCCAATTCCACTCATAGTGAGAAACTCGATTCAATTAGTCCAAAACTGCATGCAGCAATGACTAAACATGGGTTTGAATCCAATCTTCCTGTCATGAATTCTATACTAGACATGTATTGCAGGTGTAGTTGTTTCTCTGAAGCAAATAGATATTTCTATGAAATGAATCAAAGGGATTTGATCACATGGAACACCTTGATCGCGGGATATGAAAGATCCAATCCAACTGAGACATGTAAATAGTCCTTTATCTGATGCCACCAATATCTGATTCTTTGTTTACATATACTTAAAGTATTCTCAAAACTGTGTTTGCTTGCTATTTTCACAGCAAGAAACTTGTTGACTGGTTTGCCAGAGAATATTGGAAGGCTTTCACGTCTCATTCGTCTTGACTTTCATCAGAACAGTTAGTGAATCTAGTCTCTACAAGGTTTTTCCAGTACATATGTAAAGTTTTAGAGGAATTAATAGTTGGTTTTAAGTATACTCTTTTATCTGAACTATTTTCTCTCAACTCTTCTAATGAAACATGTGCATCTGAGTTATACAGGAATTTCATCAATACCAGCATCAATAAAGGGTTGTTGTTCCTTTGCAGGGTTTTATATGGGGTCATATTCTCATTCCTTGTTGCAAAAAAATTTAGATATTTGAGAGTGTCTGGTGTACGTAGATTTTCTTTCATTTTAAATCTTTTTATATTTGATATTCATCTAGTTGTTGTGGCTTCAAGTTTCAAGAATAATGTGTTGTCTTTGCTACCAGCAGAGATTGGAGCACTTTCTCTTTTAGGGACATTAGATCTTCACTCAAACTAGGTGGGTAGACATTCTATATTCAGTTTAAGTATAAAATTTATCCGACCAGTGTCAAATTCTTCTGAGACTTCGGATATACCCTTTTTGAGTGATTTATCCTACATGTTATTTCTTCTTATCTTAGTTAGCTTCACATTTACCAACATTATGGCTGCCTGCGTGACGTTAGCATTTTTGAATTGTGGACAACAGATTCATGGGAGGATTATTCGAAGAGGCCTTGATAGGAATTTGGCCTTGTCTAATGCCCTTATAGACATATATTCCAAATGTGGAAATATTGCTGATTCGTACCAAGTTTTTGGGGGTATGTCTCGTAGAGATTTGGTTTCTTGGACTACCATGATGATTGGGTATGAGACTCATGCGTATGGAGAAGAGGTTGTTGAATTGTTTGATAAGATGGTCAGGTCAGATATTAAGCCTGACTGAGTCTTGTTTATAGGCATTCTTAGTGCTTGCAGTCATGCTGGACTTGTAGATGAAGGCTTGAGATATTTTAAATTAATGGTTGGTGATTATAACATTAGTCCAGACCAGGAGATTTATGGGTGTGAAGTGGATTTGCTAGGACGTGCTGGGAAAGTTAAGGAAGCTTATGAACTCATAGAGAGCATGCCATTCAAGCCTAATGAGTGCATTTGGGGGCCATTTCTTGGAGCTTGTAAAGCACACAGGTTTCCCAATTCCAGAAAATTAGCTGCTCACAGGATATTGGATCTGAGGCCTAATATGGCAGGGACTTATGTGATGCTATCAAATATATATGCTACTGATGGTAAGTGGGGGAGTCTGTAAGACTGAGAAAGTTGATGAAAAGAATGGGAAATAAGAAGGAGACTGGTAGGAGCTGGGTCGAGGTAGGAAATCATGTCTATAGTTTTGTTGTTGGGGATGAGGTGGGCCCTAAAATAGAGGGGATATATCAAGTTCTGGAAAATTTGATTGGGCATATGAAGGAATCAAGGTATGTTCCTGATTTAGATTGCTTGATATATGACTTAGAAGATGGCACTTGAGAAGCAGTTGAAGTCCAAAAGGTGAGAAAACCATATACAAATGGGGGATTGAAGAGAGTCATTTGATTTTTATGAACAACCTCAAAGTGGGTACTAGCAAGAAAGTTTCGAGGTGAATTGACCTTTCCATCTTTGAAAGAGATCTTATTTTATTATAACAAAGAAGAAGAATGATCTGTAGTAATAACATGATGGTGTGCAACAAATAAGACATCTTATCAGATCAGCAAAGACCATTGTTTGTATATACAAAATTCATAATGTACTTATCTTATGACCTTAATTTGTACTATAACACATTAATAACCAAAGAGAAATGCATTGAAAGATTATTCTTCAACTTACTTGGTTGAGAGTGCCCTTTGTTGTTTGGGACAACTTCTAGGACTGCAGCTTTAGATTTTGATAACATGTTTACAACCTCAACTCCATGGATGTGAAATGAAAGACAAGATGTGTTATTTAAAATGCATACCATGTAGGACTAAGACATTCAACTCCTAAACCAAATTCAAGTTGCTACGATCTTTGAAAATTTTGAAATCTCAAATTTAATCACTAGCAAGGAGCTAACCTTAACTTGTTATAGCGTTGGCAAACCAAAAACTAATTGATGAGAGGAGCTTTCCTTCCATGGTGAACACCATTTCAATGGAGAGGAAGAGTGGCACTTTCCTTTATGTTGGATAACATTTCTATGAACCTGCAAGATTAACAAAAGGCAAGGTTAAACTCATTTTGTAGCATTACTAAGACAGCCAAGTAAAATCTGCTTTAGATAGATTATGTATCATTTTTTATTCATAAAATCTACATCCAATGTATATTAAACATGTCACCTAATCTTTTGCAAGTATGAAAAAAAACAACATTATTTTATATTTGTGTTTGAAAGTTCATTAAAAAGATATAAATATGTATCCTAAATATATCAAAATGTATCCACAAACAACCTAACAAGTATACATGATCTTATACTATTATCAAATATATATATATATATATAAGATATTTACTAAAAAAGAACCAAAAATTAAATAATTATGCATGATACCAAGAATTTATACATGATTTTATACTCTAAAAATTGCAAGTGCTACAAATGCCACCCAACCTCTTGCAAGAAAAAAAAAAAAAAAAAAAAAACAACATTACTTTAAGTCTATATTTGAAATTTTACTAAAATGATATTAACATGTACCAAAATTTATGCGAAAAGAATCCAACAAACATACATAATAAAAAAAAAAACATGAATTAGTACTTTCATCAAATGTATCTTTTAAAAGAAATAGGTATGTACCCAAAAGTATCCAAAACTTCAGCATCTATGCATGACAATAAGATCTTACATATGATCTTGTCATCTCAAAATTGCAACAACTGCAAATGTCACCCGAAACCTTGCAAAGAGAAAAGATGCAACATTAATTGAAATTTATGTCTGAAATTTTATTAAAAAATTATAAATTAACATACCCACTATACTTGGTCTAAGATAAGAGTGCTCAAAAATGAGACCCATTCAGATCTCACTTCATCTAACTCAGCTCGTGAAAAGGTTTTTTTTCCTTCAAACTAAAATATATGACAAGAGAAAATATGTTATTGTGAAACATTAAATATATGTATAAGTTCTCATGTACTTATGAAAATACATAGGCAGATAAACCTGAGATGTTAAGAGACTTCTATTTGCAATTATGTCTCACATGTATCGCATGACAAAATATCCGCACATGACACCATCCAACTGTTTGGGCCCCTATGAGCAAAATTATAGCAACAAAATTTCACAATAAAATATGACATCATATAAATTTGGTCAATTTTTTCATCATTCACATTTTAAATTTAAAAAAGGAATGAATGACATAATGTTAGTTTCAAGTAAAATTTGCACCTAAATTATACTCAATACATGTCTAGCATAATACCTTAAGCTCCCATGTTTACAACTTGGAGGGTTAAATTAGGTAAAATATAAGAATGTACAATACCATGTATATGCGAAATATGGAGAAAAAAAATGAATAGATAAAGGTAATGATTAATTATATTTATTAAGAATAGTGATTAACTTTAAAAAAATATAATAGTTAACTTTTGTCTATGTGAGAATATCCCTTAGAAAAGATCATGACTTTGAAGACTTCATTAAGGTAAATCAATCAAGCTTCAAGAGCAATTATCGATAATATATTTGGAAATATGTACTGTTAACCTCATTTTACATCTCATAGATTGACATTATAGAAGATAAATGCAATTAGTAATTATAAGGAATAAATGTTTTACATATGAACAATTTGATTGAAGATGGATAAAAGAGTAAAGAGTTTTGATTAAAGAGAGAAAGAGAGAGAGAGAGAGAGAGAGTTGTGCCTTACAAGAAACATCTAAACTAAATATAGGATGTATATAAGACATACTAAGGTTAAAAGAAAGATATAAAGAACAACTCACACCTAAGTAACATGATCAAAGCTATCTAAAGGATCCCCATTGCTTTCTTACCCACACACACATCTAAATTGTTCTAAAGGATTGTAAATGCTATGGATATAGTGATCAAAATTTAATAATTGTTCTTCCTATGACCAACATTTCAAATTGACTAATTATGTATATATTAATTTTTTTATGCTTGAATTTTCTAAGGTTTGATCTTCCACATCATAATACAATTGAAAAAAGTATTCTAGTCATGCATTTTTAAAAAAAAGTTTACTATTTTTCTTCTAGTTTCTATTACTATTTCTTGAAATATTAATTGTAGAAGGTAAAAATGGATCATAAATCTTTCAATCACATGAAAAAATGGGTTTGTTCTTTTTTAATACTACTTCATTAATTAATAGTGGAATAATGGACATATGAGTACATTGTATTCATAGCATTTTAGATTATATTTTCGTAAGGTAGTGAAACAAACATATATGGTATCCTTCTCAACTCAAGTTAGAAATAGGAAATAATAACAAAAACAATTATAAACTAAGAAAATTCATATATATATATATATATATATAGAGATTTATATTCATGTGAGAGAAAGCCATATAGAATCTTTACATTTCAAAAATCAAGTAAATTTTCATTCAAGAAAGCAACTTAAATGTAGGTAAGTCTTCAAAAAGTTTTGGAGAAAAAAAAACCAAAAACCTCAACAACCATCCACTTGAGCTCTTTTTTAGATCCTTTCTTCTTTTGAGATACAAAAATTCGAAGCCCCCTACAAAAAATAAGATTACATTAGTGTTCGTTTTGAGATATGAAAACTAAAATTATGGTAGGCTTACATGTTCACAATATCTTTTATATCTTGGTATGGCTGTTGCAATTGTGAGTCTAAATAGTAGACTATTTGTGCTTTGAGGTCAATTACAGCCAAAACCCAATGAAACCTACAATATATTAACATATAATTTAGATAAATAGCATTTATAAGGCTAAGAAATTAAAAACAATTATGATTAACAACTTACCTTGGGTTATATGGAAGAAAAACCAAGTCTGCCAATTTGGAGTCAATTAGGCGATCAGCAATGAACCTTGCTCTTTTTTCAATTTGTGGGGCTATTGTTCCAGCCTTGGATACCATTCCTGGATGAATAAATATAATTTTCTCCTGTAGTGTCTCATCAAGATGTTCATGCAACCGCCTAATGAAATATCACCCAATTTAGAATTACTTGACAAAAAAAAAAAAAAAAAAACAGCTTCTACTTATTTATATCATGAATGTAACATAAAGATTTACAAAAAAATCTCACCAAATATAGAAACATATGCAATTCATAGTCAACTCTTTTGCAGAAATTACATCATTCATTTCACTTGTCAAGAGGAAAGTTTGAAATTTCATCCCAAAAACATTGATTGGAAAGTCAACTTTGGGTGCCGGTTTACTCTCCAACATTGCTGAAACTATTTTAGAAAACAGTTGTACATCTCTAGGATTCTCATATTTGATTTTCTTTGGGGATGCTTGTATCTTCTTCATTTTATTCTTCCTCTTGCCAACATCCTAAACACATAAATAGATGCATGACATTAAAATGAAAAATAAAGAAACCAAGAGTGTAGGAAAATATAACTCAACTTTGAAAGTTTGGGTATAACGTTATTCACCTCATCATCATCATTTATCACAAATGCAATAGGCCACAAAACCTCATATCCAACACCCTCCCTTATTGTCCTAATGTTTTCAGAAAGTGGGAATGGAAGAAGTGCATTAGGTTGAAGAGGGTAAAGGATGACCACTAATATATCAGCACCATCAATGGAAATCTGTGAATCTCGTAAATAAGTTCCATATGCAACAATGTTATCTTCAGTTTCAAGAGCTAATTTGCATTTATAAACCTGTAAAAACATATTTTGTAATCCTTAGTCTTTCATTATAGTTATTTTATATATTGTTTGTATAAATTTAACTTAGAAAAAAAGCATATATGCCTGAGTTAGTGGAGAAGCTTTTCGAGTCCCTTGTGCTGATAGGTTCTCCACATGAGCAATATCATCAGTCTTCCCTCCTATTTCTTCATGTTGCAACAATTGTTTCCTTATGTTTGTGCTGCTCACTTCAGAGCGGGGTGTGAGGGGTTTTTTTTTTCCAGCTTTCAAAGCAATGATCTCCTCTTCCAAGCTCTTGACTTTCTCCATTAACATCCTTTAACATTCCTCCTCTTCAAGAGTTTTTGTGGGTTTTGGTGTGTTGAAGAATTGTTTGGGCTTTGTTTTTCCACCTTTTCCTCTGACCCGTCCAGGATGCTCTAATGTACCCAATGCTAAAGTGAGGATATCCTTTTGGCCAACACATGTGATCTTCCCTTCCTCAACAACCTTTGTCAACTCATCCTCCAAAAAAATATAAGATACTTCAAAAGTCATATTAAATAAAATAAAAAAACAAATGAAATTGACTAAAACTAAGTAAAGGTTTGACAACTTACAATCTTTTCCACTACAGGCCTCATAACTTCACCATATTCACCTTTTTTCAATCTTGCTAGCTTCCATAAGACCCATCTATCAATAGGTTTCCTCGAACCTGTCTTTTGCATCTATTAAAAAACAAAAAAGTGAAGTAATTAAACTTTACAAAAGTAAATGTCCAACAAAATAAAATATACTAATTCAACTTACCAATTCTTCTTGAAGTCCTGGATATCCTTTCCTACTCACTCGATGAATATAAACATATTTTGCCCTCCTTTCTTTTCCTTTTTTTTATTTAACTTGAAACTCTTTTGACAACCTATTAGCCACTAACTTTCTCCAGTCTTCAATTGGAATGTAATTATATTCAGTTGGTGGCTGCAAAAGATACTCGGGCTTATCCTTATAAGGCAGGATATACTTTTTTGTCAATCTGTGCCTGAATGACCTAAAGCTAGTCCCAATGGATGCTATGACGTTGTTTTTGCTATTCTCATCAACCAAGAATGCACCCTAAAATATAAGATCTTGATTATTTACACAAAATAAAGGAAAATAATTTCATTAGATTACTACATACTTTATAAGAAGATATTGGTTATTTAATAATCATGTCAGTCTACACAAAATATAGAAAAATAATTTCAATAGATTTCTATATACCTTAACGCAATCCCATAATTTCTCCTTCAATTCCATAGGCACTACTCTCCAATCAGTATGATAAACTGGCACCATGGTTCGTGCTAACACACCCATGTATGATACAAGCTGTACATATCCCTCACCCACTCCCTCACCATCATCATTATATTGAATGTCAATTTTCAGTCCTTCACTTCTCTTTTTAGCAATTTCAGGTTTTAAAGTTGGGCCTCTTAACCTTTTTGGTGAAGTAATCTTCTGTTTTCCTTCCTTTTCATCCATCTACATGACAATCAAAAGACTAAGTGATTAATCTCATAATACATACATACATACATACATATACATATATATATATATATATATATATATATATATATATATATATATATATATATATATATATATATATCTTACATTCAAAAGTAAAACATGATATTTTAATAGTTACCTGCTTTTTATCTCTTCTTGGTGGAGCCATCCGTAAAAATGTAGCACTTTTCTCCCAAGTTCCCAAATAATTCAGAATTAGGCAATAATAAACAACACTTGAAAATGTATCTCAACTAAATCTAAAGAAATTAGTTACGAAATGATTTCATAAGTATGAATAAATCATTGTCGTACAAACTTTGCAATACATGAAAATTAATCTTGAATGTTGATTATGAAATATGCATAAAATTAATAGGCTAATCTATTGCTAAACCTCAACAACAACATATCATCGAGTTTAAAGAAAATTACCATGACTTATCTTATAAACACACACACACACATTCTACCATTATAGCTTAGTTAAATTACATCTATTTTAGTCACTACTGTTATAAGGTCCTACTTGGAATGCATGTTTCTAGTTAGGATGCAATACTCATAAAATGAATTTTAAGAGCGTGGGTTGAGGATGCATTGCAAGGTGTTTGATTTTCCTACTATTAAGCATATAAGTATTAATCATATGTAATGAGATGTGGTTGCCTTAACTTTAATGATTCTAGGATACATGGCTTCACTTACACAATATTGAGGATGGAGTAATGTCACTAATAGTTAACAATAACAAACCAAAGACTACATTCGTTGAAGTAAAATAAATTGAAGAAGATTTTCTCTAAATTCACATAAAGTCAAAAATCCACCAAATTCACATTAATGAAACTTTATTTGAATTTTTTAAAACTAATGTTATTCAATTACACAAAAATTGCAACTTGATCAATTATCTCTCAAAAGTTTTGTTCTCTACCATAAACAAGTGACCTAAAACAAAGGAAGGAGCAAGAAAATAAAAATTATGGTATTCATACACCGTTTCAGTTGGAAATAAGAATATTCAACTATCAATTAAAACATATTTTTCCATTGTTAGATGACTCCTAACGAAGATCAACTTCATATAAGGTAGGTTGTTATTATGTTTATAGTTAATTCATATATGTTATTTATTAATGTTTCAAACCGGTTCATTATGGGTTGGTGGATTCAATCTATCTTCCCATAAAACCTTTTGCTTTGTTTTGCATAATACGTAGTTTAACACTTTGATTTAAAGTTTTTAATTCAAATCTATGGAAACCTTCAATGCAATTACCCCTTAAATTATTTAAAAGTTAAATCAATATGAAATAAGTGAGTAATGGCTTTATCTTGTCTAATCTTAAATTAAACATACAATATCAACATATAAGCAACATTTATTTAACTACATATCAATTAAGCTCAAATGAAAGTTCAAACTATTCAAAATATATAAATATGATGCTAACTACATTTATTTAGAATAGCTTAGCAAGTATATAATAATAAAAATATATTTGACAAGAATAAAATAAAAACATAACATTGTTAAGCATCATATTGTATATTAAAAAAAACTCAAAAATCACATAATACACTTAATAATCACAATCACAACCACAAAAAAGCATTAAGCTTAATTTTCAATCCAAATCCCCTCACAATCAGTACGCATACAAATTTCATCATAATCTTCAACTTCATCAAAAGACTTAATATTAGGCATCCCATTCGCAAATGGGTGATGCTCCATACAATTGTTGGCTATGTTGTCATCACCTTCTATGTCAAACAACTCCATTTTTGGCCTTGATAATACAATAGACCATCTTGGATCAACTTGATCTTCTACATAAAAAACTTGTTGGGCTTGCGTTGTCAAAATGAAAGGATCTAATTTATGTCCTATCTTGCTCAAATCAACTAATGTAAAACCAAGCTCATCAACTTTGACACCATTCTTGCTATCAACCCAATCACACTTAAAAACACAAATGTTAAACATGTTATAATCAAGGTCCCATATCTCTGTGATAATCCCATAAAAACACTTGTCACCAAGCACAGGATTCTTATCTTTGGAACTTGCAATTTGCATGGTCGATGCCACAATACTAACACCACTATTTTGGTTGACTCGTGCCTCATCACGCTTCTTGATGTGGTAATGACAACCATGAATGATATATCCAGGGTACGTAAGAACTTGTTGTCTTGGTCCTTGTGCAAGCCACTTAAGTTCCTTTTCAATAGGTTCTTTCTTACTTATGTCATCTGAAACCTATAAGGTTCATTAATGATATGTAAGTTAATGTAATTTAAATTTTGTAAGCATTAAATTTTAAGGGGAGTATGAATAGTTTCATACCTTTTTTCTAAGCCAATAACTAAATGTGCGCACATGTTCATCCTCTAGCCACTTCACTCTCTTTGATTGACGAGGATATTTTGTCTTCAAATATTTCATATGTTCACTATCAAGCAAAATTAGGCAAGTCATGGTTTGTATAAACATTAGTTAGAGTTTTAAAATCATATATTCACATATATGACACTTACTCAATAAACAGTTGTACAATGGTTGTATTTTGTAGAACATAATGATGTGCTTGCTCCACCAATTTATAATCATGAATAGTTATTGCACGACCACCAAGTAATGGTTTCCCACATTTCCATTCATCTTTCACACTAGAAGGAATCCCAATTGCATCTATGCCCGATAAATACTCTGTACAAAACTCTAAGGCTTCCTCTGCGATATAGCACTCAGCAATGCACCCTTCTGGACGATTATGATTTCTAACATAACCCTTGAGGACTTTCATGTACCTTTCAAATGGGTACATCCATCTCATATACACTGGTCCACATAATCTAACCTCTCTTACCAAATACACTGTTAAATGAAGCATGATGTCAAAGATGGAAGGTGGAAAATACTTCTCTAGCAAGCACAAAGTCACCACTATGTCCTGTTGTATATCATTCAATCTTGACACGTCCACCACCTTTGCACAAAGTGCATTAAAGAAAAAACACAATCTTGTAATGGCATATCTGACATGCTTAGGCAACACGGATCTTATTGCTACTGGTAGTAGTTGTTGCATAAGTGCATGATAATCATGGGACTTAAGACCATTAAGCTTTAGCTCTTCCATTGACACAAGGTTTCTAAAGTTTGAACAATAACCTTCTAGAACCTTCAAATCAGCTAAAGTCTGCAATACTATTTTCTTCTCCTTTCTACTAAGAGTATAGCATGCAGGAGGAAGATAAGTTCGCTTCAACCCAAACCTTGGTGCTAAGTCAGGCCTTAAGCCCATTTTGAGAAGATCAAGTCGAGACTTTACTCCATCCTTTGTTTTACCTGGAATGTTAAGCAAAGTTCCAATGATGCTCTCGCAAACATTCTTCTCTATATGTATGACATCCAAGTTGTGTCGGATATAAAAATATCTCCAATATTCAAGTTCAAAAAATATAGACTTCTTTTTCCAGCAACTTGTCAGATTAGCAAAGGATTCACATTGTTTAGCCTTTTTTTTTTTCCCCCATGAGTTATCAATCATATCAACCTTTGTAAATATTTCATCCCCAGTAAGTTCTTTTGGAGGTAACCTAAACTCTTGTTCACCATTAAATGCTTTCTTTTGCTTTCTAAATAGATGGTTGCATGGAAGAAATCTTCTATGGCCGATGTATGAGTTCTTATTCCCATGTTTTAGCCAATGTGAATTTGTTTCTTCACCACATATTGGACAAGCATAATATCCCTTAACGGTGCAACCAGACAAGTTTCCATATGCAGGGAAATCATTAATCGTCCATAACAAAATAGCCTTTAATGTGAAGAACTCTTGTTGATGTGCATCATAGGCTTTCACCCCAACCTCCCACAATGTTTTCAAATCATCGACTAATGGTGCCAAATAAACATCGATATCCTTACCAGGTTGTCGTGGGCCTGATATTAGTAAAGATAACATCATAAATTTCC
Source organism: Vitis cinerea var. helleri x Vitis riparia (assembly GCA_946000715.1). Lineage (NCBI taxonomy): Eukaryota > Viridiplantae > Streptophyta > Magnoliopsida > Vitales > Vitaceae > Vitis > Vitis cinerea var. helleri x Vitis riparia. The sequence goes on along the minus strand of OX253993.1, from coordinate 17,670,439 downwards.
TCTTCATGCATAACCAAGGGGGAAGGTTGTAAGTTATTGTGAGAACAGGCCAACAACTATGCCTACTGGTCATGAAGCTATGAGGATTGATACCATCTGCTGAAATGGCAAGTCTAAGGTTCCTACAATCCGAAGCAAATTCAGGCCACAATTGGTTCACTAGTTGCCATGTTGGGAAATCCACTGGGTGTCGAAGTTTACCATTATTTTCTCTTCCTTGTGCATGCCATTTTAGGTCTTTCACTATTGTGGGAGATTGAAACATCCTCTTAAACCTAGGGATGGGTGGGAAATACCACAACACTTTTGCAGGAATCCTCTTAGTGTTTCTTGCCCCTGCCTTGTTTACCTTCCACCTTGACGTTCCACAAGTAGGACATGAAGATGCTTCATTTAACTCATTCCTGTATAGTATGCAATCATTTGGGCATGCATGTATCTTTTTGTATTCCATCCCTAATGCATTCAATGTTTTCTTTGCCTCATACATGGATAAGGGCATCTCATTGTTGACCGGCAGCATATCCCCTAATATTTGGAGTAAATCTGAAAAGCTTTTATCTGACCACTCATACTGTGCCTTCACATTGTACAATTTAACTAGTGCAGAAAGTTTTGTGAACTTTATACAACTAGGATACAAAGGTTTTTCAGCATCTTCAAGCAATTTTTTAAATGACATTGGGTCTGTCATAAACTCATCTTCTATAGCATGAACCATTTCTACTGTACTAGCAACGTCACCACAATCCATCGTGTCATAACGTTGTGCCATTTCAGTTGGTTGGCTACTAGTAGGACCTGCTTCTCCATGCCAATACCATGTACAATAACTCTGGTCAATTCCATTGAAAAACATATGTTCCCGAATCTTGTTAGGTGTATGATGTATTAAGTTTCCACATCGCATACAAGGACAACGAATTCCACGTTGATTGGGACAATGTTCTAATGCAAAATTAATGAAGTATTCAACTCCTTCCTCGTACTCCCTTGACATTCTATCTTTAGACATCCAACTTCGATCCATTCTATGATTCAAATACACAATGAATTAATCATGAGGAATTTTAACATTAGAATCAACTTGTTAAGAGTAAGGGCTCTTGCTCCATGCATTAGAACTTTTTTTTTTTTGTCTACAAAAGCAATTGTTTTAACACTTTTGAAATGTTAATGTTGTATCATATATCAAAAGGATTCATCATGTAATATATCCATGTTGTCTACAAGTATATGAAAGTGGGGTAGTTAATTATAAAAATTGTCTTATTCAATTCATGTCATTGTAGTTAATGCCACAAATTATCAATTTAAAATTTCTATTACTTCATGATATTTCATCTTATTAAATACATTTAATTTCATTAGGTATTGAACCAAAGTAATAAATGTGGTTCTCTTATAGAATTATGATCCTATCTAGTTGATGTGCTACCATGCAAATGAGAAATAAATATATCTTACATTTGTTTAAGTCTTTATTCACTCTCGAATCGTCAAAGATAATTTATTATGCATATTTCTGTAAAATTAAAATAAAATTATATATCAAAATATTAAACCAAGAAACATAATTAACTCTCATGATTCTATCTTGTTAAACTAATATCAACTTATACTACATGTCTTATGCATTCTAACATCTCCAACTTCCTAGTTTAGGTGGTGGTTCCTATCCCATATAGGAATACATAATCCCTACATGTCAACAACTATTATGTTTCATTTCATTTTAGAAAAATTTCGGTAGCATTTCCCTATAGTTCTCCAAGTACACAAAATGGAGAAGGCATATTATTCAGCCCTGTCCAAATATGCACCCAAAGAACAAAAGGAACGACTGTCGAAATTTCTAAAAAATGAACCAAGCATAAGAGCGTAACTTCAAAGATATTATGTTTTCCTTATATTGTCCAATTGGACAATTCAAGCATCATTTGTAGAAAAAAATAGTCTCATTCACATGCTAGACAAATTTAGAAGTTGTCAACTTCAAAGTTGTTCATCAATGAACCATTTCCATTCTTTGACAACTTAAATGTCCTTAGCATGTAATAAGAGAATTTTTTGTCATACAAGGATGCTAGAATGGGAACTCTAATGTTTCATGCATGAACTTATTGAGAAGTTATGTTCATTTTCCTTTAAAAAAAAAAAATGAAGTATTGAGAAGTTAGAGTTTCATTGCAAAGTATAGAGAGAGAGAAACCGGAGAGAGTAAAGAATCACCTTAACAAGACTTGTCACTTGAAATTGTCCTCTAGTGATTGAGAGATTAAAACGCTAACCCATGTGTGGACCCCGCATTTTCGGCTCAATGCGTTTCCCACTCTATGGCGAAACTCGATTTTTATTTTGAAAAATTGATTTTTATTTTGAAAAATTGATTTTTATTAATTATTTGAAAATGACTTGGAGTCGCCACTTATTTTTGTTTTATTTTTAAAGGGTAAACAAAATAAGAAAGAAAAACCCTAAGTGCGGCTCCTTATTTTGGAAAAGGTGATCTACGAAAAACCGGATCGGGTTCGGGGGTCAGGTTACTTATCGGGAAGGTACGGTAAAGACCGTAGCACCCCTCTAAGTCCCTAAAGTCGGGTCTCTACTAATAAAATGAAGCAATTGTGGTAATTGATGAATAAATCAATGAATACCTAGAATGATCGGGCACGTATGAGAGTCGAAAAATGCATATGAATTAACCAGAGTGAGAGTGAGCGCATACCTGGGCAACGAATCATCATGCGCTATCAAGAAAAGGGTTAGTGCACAATAAATAGCATAAACATAGCTCACATGTCACTAAATTGAGTGCAAAATCATCAAAGGCACGCATGACACTTCACTCAAAATTCACTTTTATTTTAAAGAAAATTCATTTGATGTTGGGCCCCCACCAAAGCCCGTTTTATTTTTGAGTGAATTAATTTCGTAAATTCTATAATTAAGAATTACGAAAATTAATTCACACTTATTTTAAAACATTTTAAAAATCATGAAAAATTCGAAAGTGGCTCGCCGAAAAGAAAATGGCGGCCAAATTTTATTGAAAAACGGATTTTTGGAACCTAAACAAAAAAACTAAGGATGAAAAATTAAAGAGATGAAGTCATTTGAAAAAAAAAAAAGAAATTCGAAAAATTATTCGCAAACTAGAGTTTAGGAAGATTATTTTCAAAACTAAGGAGGGTGAAATGAGAGGAATAAAAGGAGGCGACACGTGGCCATGAGGGTGGCCATGCTAAAGTGGCCATGCAAGGGTGGATATAGGCTGTCATTAAGGAGAAAGATCCTCAGCTGGGTGCAATTGTGTTGAGATTCTTCTATTGACGCTGGGAAGGCCCTCATTTAATGAGGAGAAATCTCAATGTGAAGTCAACTCATCTTCAGTGGAGACACATCATGAAGACCTCTGGTAACTTAGGGTCCTTTTAACTGTGCGTTTTCTGAAGTTCCAATCATCATCGAATGACCAATAAAGCTCTCCTCCATGGATGCATACAGTGGTTATTCAACATCCACCTTCACCTTAGCCCTACAGCAACCCTTCCTCTCTTGTGCCTCCACCTTTACTTTTCCTGAACAGCATGTACCTCCTTGCTGTAACCCAGCAACTACCAAGCTTTGACCTCCTCTCCAAAAACTCAGAGTTCTCCTTCCAAACTTCTCCATTTGCATACACCTCCTTCTTACAATTTTCTGAGCTAATTTTTCAACAACAGCAGTCTTACCCTCACCTGGTTCTTCAATAAGAACAGGGTCATTCTTAGTTTCACTTGGAAGAATCCTGATGACACTCCGAATCTCTTCGTCTCGGCTGATGACAGGATCAAACTTTCCAGTTTACTCAACAAGGTCACACCCATAAGGCTTCAATGCTTGGAATGAGCATGAATATTCTTCCTCACAAAATTCATCATCCACAACCCGAATTGTTTCCTCAATGACAGTCACTTTCTGAGGAGAATTTGCATATGCATTTGCGTTTTCTGCTTCCAGTTTACTTGATATTGGCTTGCTAATGGTTCATTCTTGTCCACAGTCTTGGAGCGTTCACATGCAGGATAATCATAAACAAAAGTCATCATGAGAGCTCTTGAAAGAAAAGACCCCATCAGTTTGAATTCTTCAACACGTAGAAATGGAAACGACTTCAGATGCCTTTCTTTGATCTACATGGTCATTAAGAGATGAAAATCCTGAAAAGATTGCAGTCTGCTTCAGCTCTGAAACCAACTTCAGTAGCGAGTCAGCTGCTTGAACCGTTCTGGCTGCACGCGTCTCCATCATGAAGGCGTCCTGTGAATTTCTGACTGGTGGTTCATTCACCCGAGCAACGTTTACCAAGAAAGCGAAGTGATCAATCACCTTAGCGATGCCGGTCGCAACTCTCTGCAACACAGCTTTTCTGTTTCTGAGCCGCCACCGCTGCCGCCGCTGTTGCTACTGCCGAACCCGCTGGATCCACCGCCAGCGATGCCACTTGGACTCCTATGAAGCCACCACTACAATGAGGAAAGATTTTTGGGACCTTCATTCCCAGCATGTAGATTTGCAGTTCGCGTCGGCCTGATTATCATGGGATAGAGTTCCTTCACTGAGGATGCAAGTAATGGTATGAAGGCGGGGAACTAGCCAAAGCTAGCGGCACGCGCGCCAAGGTGGCCATGCATAGAAGGCTTTTTCCTGCAGCTTCTCTTTCTGGGGCAGCAGCAGGTGTCACATGCATGAGAAGATACCCATAATTTTCTTCCTTGGCCTGTCAATCGTCCCAGCTGCTATTTGACCATTATCTGACGATGCCGAGATGCCTACATCAGCATTCGAGAACCTCTCTACAAATCCTAAGAACCAATCTTGTGACTCCATTCGCAACATGTCACCCAAGTCAATGGTTCCGTCAAGACCGTTTATTCTGATCCACTCTGTTGGAGGCAGGGGCCTTGGTTTCTGGTTTGCAGAGGGCCCATCCCCTAGTCTGCGCGAAGTTCCTGGTACCGTAAGCTCAGAACCAACTGTCTGGCGAGGCTTGGCTTGCGTCTTTGTCGAGGCATTCTTAATGGAGTTCTCAAAGACTAACATGGGTTGATTTCCAGCTAGAGTCTTCCGGCTTTGAGCTGGAGCCAGCCCCAAAGTGGAACAAACACTGGCAGTAGCTACTACGCTACCCTTCCAGCTGGAATCACCACCCGAGCCGCATGTTTGGTTCCCTGAATCTTGAATAACTGAAACATCTTTATTTTGTGAAGCCCCATTATGAATATCTGATACTGCTCCTGGATCAAAGTAATCCAACCATGTAAAAGTATCAGAGCGATCCATCAATGTAAAATCATATGATGGTGCAACTTTGGTCTCTGTAACATTCTCAAAGACTTGCTTGTTCTCAAATTCTTCCGAAGGGGAGATATTCTTTGAAACTGAATCCTTGACATCAGCCACAGCACATAGGGAAACTAAATCTGACCTTGTAGAATCACCTGAAGATGACACCAATTCTTCTGCAACAGGCGCACTAGATTGAATTTGGTTGGAAGAAACGCCATCGGGTGATGGGTGTTGAACGCTTTGAGCCACTAGAGAATCTGCATCCCTGTTTACTTTTGAACGAACCCTTCCAGCTTTCTTTGGTGGCAGCTTTGTATCCATCTGAGTCCAGCATGTTCTTGAAGATCTCTGACCTTGCTGCCAATAATGCTTTATGTGCAAACAGAGAAGGTCCATTGTGGCCTGGCTTGGCTTCAATATCAGCTTCTACGTCGGCGAGAGACGGGTAAAGGCATCCTCACCGGATACGTTGAGGTCATTCTGCTCGTTAGTACTGTACCGAAATCATATGGTCTCTGAACTCATTAAAGAACTTCTTCTCTTCACCAGCTCGAGACAACTTTAGGTCAGAATTAGGATCCACAACAACAGGAATAGGCTCGCCATTGGGTACACTAAGGACCTCGCCCAAAACATCACCATCCTAGTCATTCTCATCATCAGCAACTCTTGCGCTCTTTTGGTAGCTGCTTCTTAACTTTCTTTTGGATAAGGTTTGCATGGAAGGCAACAAGAACCTTCTTGTACATCCCCACGAGCGCCATAGAATTTTGTGTAACACCTGTAGTGAGTTCTTTCTTTAAAAAGTTCATTTCATGGCAGTCTCGTAACAATGAAAACGTCACTGTTGGCTCTGGGTTTGCTGGAACTGTCAAGAAAGCAGCCACAGCTACCCCTACTGATAATCCCCAGTTCTGATGGCATTGACGAACTTGCATCAGCCTATGTAAAACCTCCATAAGGCAAACGTCTGAATCATCCAGCATCACAGCCGAACAATTTGGAAATGTGGTAGTGAAGTGAGCTATTGGTGATGGATATTGAAGAGGTGGAAAGATGACAGGGGTGGCTACGCACAAGGGGCACCATGCACATGAATAAGAGGTGAATGATGGGTTAGATGGATGCTCAGGAAGGATGCAGGATGCTGCTAACAGATCAAATGATGAGAGGTAATGAGAGAAAGAGTATCTGGGATATATAGAAAGTGGGACAGTAGTGAGATGAGTGAAAGGATAGATAGAGAAAATGGGTTTGGGTGGTATATTTAAGGCTAATGGAAGTGATGGCATGGGTATGATGTATTGAAAAGTGAAGAAATAGATAAGGTGGGTAGGAGTTATGGGTGGAAAGCATGCAAGGTGGGGTAGCCTTGGTGGTGGAGACATTGGTGTAGGCTTGGTCAATAATGGGTACAGGCAGTGGACGTGATGGTGCATGAGGGTTAGAGTAGAAGGTCTAGAAATCGAGGACTGCTCCGCGGCATGTTGAGATTTTCTCTTAAATCCACTTGAAACTGCATAAGAATAATCAGAGACTGGAGAGAATGACCTTGGCTCAAACTTTTTAACAATACACATGCATTTTCTGTCTTTTCCAGTGGATATTGGGCTTTGAGCTTTGACTATGCTTCAACAATGAAACTGCATGCTTCTTCACATGGTGCATTTTCAAGAAACTAAGCCCCGCTTCTACTGATCCAGAACTGAAATATCCCAGAAATCTGGGCATCGATAACCTGTGGGACAATATCTTAAACTCTCCTCAGACTATCCGCAAGAGCGCATCATGCCTTCTCGAATTTTAAAACCACTAAATCACCAAGGATAGCCGAATGAAGTTTAGTACATTCTGAGCAATGCGGAAAAGTATTCTTTGCCTTCTCCAGCGTGCCCGTGAGTTATGACTGTCCTTCAGCAATGCTCATACCCCAAAGAACCCATGAGCTGATTGAAATGGGAAACGAATACGACCATCTGGTACCAAACTCAACAACACCTCATAACCTCACAAAATCTCATCCAGAAATAAGAAAGTCCACCTCCCATTACGAGCCCAAAACAAACAAAGGAAACTGAATTCCCTGGGCGAAGATGGTCAAGCTTCTTCTCATCTCACCCGCTAAAACTCACCCTTCAAAAATGTCTCTAGAGCAAAGAAAACTTCTCCAAAAACACCTCCTCCCCTCTGCAGCTTACAGAGCCCTCTGAAAAACCTCCCTCGACAGGCTCCAAAAAACCCACCTCTCTCTGCCAGAAACGCTTCCAACTTCTCTATCCCCAAAACCACCATGAAAAATACCCATCTCTCTTCCTTGAAAAGACATGCTCCTCAAGCAGCCTGCTATCTCGCTTCCCCCTCGAGCCACCAAAACTCCTCTCCAGAAGATGCCAGAAATAGAGGAACAAAAAAACAAACAAAAAGAAAAAGAACACAGCAATATAGAAGGGGAAATAATGCCCTTAAATCCAAGCCCAGCTTCATGAAGATCAAAGAGCTTGCAAAAATGACTGGTGGGAGGATTTAAATGAACTTAAAACTCAAACACCATGTACAACCCATATGCAACTCATACAAGAGAAAACAAGGATCAAGCAAACAAAAATCAGAAGCAGATTTTCCTCCTTAGATAAACAAAGCAGACGTCTAGATATTAGCAAAAACGCAAAGTGAGCATCCAAATCAGATAAGATGAAGTAAGAAATAAGAACATAGGATGAGAGATGATCAAACCTTGCTATTTTTTTTTCTTTACTCCTTTCCTCAGCAAATATAGCCTTCTCGTTCCCCCAGAAAAAGCACTCCAGAAAAGTCCAGAAAAGTCTCACTCTCCTCCCCTCTGCAGCTTACAATACCCCAGGATATACCCTAGCAGCTCCCTCCCTGGAATCCTCTCTGAAGCTCTCACCAAATATCTCTCCCTCACAGCTAAACGAACACCTCTTCTCTCTGGAAAACCCTAACTCTCCCTGGTAGCCCCCTCCAAACGGCAAGGAATCCTCAGAAAAATATCTCTCTACCTCAGTTCCAACTCCCAAAACTCTCTTCTCCCGTCCTCCTCCTCCAGCTCTCAGAAGAAAGTCCCTCCCTTCTTTCGTGTCTCTCTCTGCTCTTTTTCACCCCAAAATAACTAAACCAAAGGTCCTCTCTCTAAAGCTCCCTGAATCTCTCTAACGGCAGCCCCCTGGACCACCTCCCTCTCTGCAGCTGCCCTAAAAATCTCCAACAAAAGCTTCCCTACCTAAAGCTCTCTGCAGCCTCCCTAAAACCATCGATACCTCCAAAAAATCTCTCATTTCTCTACCCGATTTGCCCCTCTAACCACCTCTGCAGAAAACCACCCCCAAAAAGCACTACTCTCCAGCTGCCAGCCTCCACTCACCTCCACATGCAGCTGGCAACGTCCTAACAAATACGCTCCTCCTTCTAGAACATTCTTCCAAGTGTCCCTCCCCTAGTGGTTCTCAAAACCACTACTTTGATTCCACCACAGCCCGTCTCGGAGTGACACATGGCCACCTAAGGTGGCGACACCTGTCAAACCTGGCTGCAGCAAAGCAAACCCTGAATGGGGGTCTACACCATGATTAAGAGGACTTGCATTTTTGGTACAAGGAGATAAACTTTTAAACAACAAATAGAACATCAAAGGGAAAACAATAGCTCGAGTAGGCAAAAGCTTTTTTTAGATGCAGACAAACTTGTTAACTACGTACAAATAGAACATCAAATGGAAAACAGTAGTTGGAATAGGTAAAAGCTTCTCTTAGATCTTTGAGTAGAGAATGAAGAAGGAGATGGAAAAAAAAAAATCCTTATGTCCTTAGATTGAATATCTTTAAAGCAAACAAATAGTGTGGAAATGAGTCATCAGTGGAGGAAAGTGCAATAGATGAAGAGTTAGAAATATGCATACTAAAATTTTAATACTTTCAAACTGGCACCTGAACTAGTCTTTGATATTTAAGAAGGAACATCACCAATTTCCATTAAAACTCTTAGTTCTTTTTCCCCTTGTTTGTTGGTTTTTTTCTCATCTAGGTTTCATGTTTCTTATTGTACTTTTAGGCTAAAAAATAAGATCATCATTAAGTACCAATGCAGTTTGAGAAAGGTTTGCTTTATTTCTATAATGGGTTGGAAATTTTGGACCATTATTACATAGCAATAAAATATTTTATAATGAATTTTGTAATAAATACATTAAAATTATAAATATCCATTTTAATTTATTTATGATATTCATTTATAATCTTTTTCTTTCAATAATTTTAGCAGTTTCATATTTCATGTTTATCTTTTTTATAGATACACATTTTTATTAATAAATAATTTTACCATAAAATTTGTCATATTTTTTTAATACAAAGTTTTTTCATTGCTTTCATAATAATTCTAAATAAAATACTATTTAAATTCATTTATAAGAATTATATTGAATCTATTTAAATATTTTATATGAATTTATATTAAAATGAAATCTCTTTTAAATTAAAGTGACTTAGTTTTGGATTTTACTTTCTGTCATTATTAGGATGTAAGATACAAAAATTAACTTTATTTATTCTATCAATTTAGATTCAACCTTAAGTCATATTTATAAAGAGTCAAAGCTGGAATGGAAACACCACCTTTGAAATCACATGTTTTTAATTATTAGACATTGGTTATTAATTGATGCAATTGTATGTAATAACAATAACATAATTAACTGAATATATAGTCCTAACCAAGGATTGAAATGTCCAACAATTTCGGAGAGCAATATCGCTTATCGGCCGCCTCCAACACAATATTCGTCATCGATTATCGGTCCACGAAAATTTTGATAATTTTTTTAAAATTTCTCCGATATTTCGGTATTTATCGGTATTTTTATCGATATTTCGGGAAATTTACCGATATTTCCTACCAGTCCACCCCACGCACAGGATATAAAAGCTATCCATTTTTTTAAAAAAAAAAAAAAAAAAAAAAAGATGCTATTCGGTAAGCTTATCATGATTTGCAGGCCAAGGTTGTGTTTTTCAGCCTGGGTCAAAAATCGTGGATTTAGGGTTCAGGAAATTTAAATCCAATGGCACAAAAGCAAAGAGACCCCTAGAACAGATCCAGAAAACATAGGGAGCAAAAAAAAAAAGGAATATTTTTGGTTTTCCTTGGGGGTTTTGCATGGATTTTCTTGGAAATCAAAGGAGGATGAATCTTCCCGGAAATCGAATGGGGGATGGATTTTCTTGGGAATCAAACAAGGATTGCAAAAATAAGAATCATAATAATAATAACCTGATTAGATTAGTACCTGCAAGGAATGAGAGTGGCAGAGGAAAACAAGGGCCTTTTCAGGGATTCTCTCGTCTGGAAGGCAACTTCAGAAATGGCTTCTTGATGCCTGAGTCAAAGAAGTGGGTGGACTTTTGATTTTTAGATTTAGTAGAGATATCTGGAAGGCAACTTCAAAAATGGTTTCGTGATGCTCGAGCCAGTGAAGTGGGTGGCATTTTGATTTTTGGATTTAGTAGAGATAAAAAAAACAAGCCGGTCCAAGGGAGTAGAGAAGCCCTCCCACCTAAGCTTTCGCGGTCTCCATGATGGGGATGTTGTTTGGCTTTGGGCTACACCCGATTTACTCCCATCCACCACATTTTATCTAACTTGTTAGCTCTTGAAACGCCTTCTCCCGCCTTTCGCCCTTTACTCTCATATTTGTTGATTTTCCATTGAATTATAATTTTTTTTCCTTTGCTTTTTTTCCTTTTTTTTTTTATGATCAATAATTTGGATTAAAATTGGAGGGAGGGAATTTATACTTAAATAATAATTAATTAATGATTATTCTGATTATTTATTCTACCTTAAATATTTTTGAAGGTAAATTTATAATATTAAAAATATTAAAAACATTTTCTAAAATCATTATTAAACGTAAAATTAATATTATTAATTTTGCATTTTAAAATCCCAACTCCTTTATATAACAAAATATAAGGCTTTGTTTGGATAAAAATTTGATTTTTCCTAAATTAGAGATTAAAATTTTCCTCATTCTATATAAATAATTATTAAGAATAACAATTCTCCACTTCCCATTAGTCATGCAGCCGATAAGCACTTGATAGCACTCAATAGTTAGGATGATGATGATGTGACTCCACTACCTCCAAGGCTCCTAACCTTCTCTAACATTGACTTTACACTTGCTGGCTGGGAGGATAACATGTCCAATTTATTTTTCAATGAACTCTTTGTCATGTCCAATTTATTTTTCAATGAACTCTTTGTCATGCCGCTTGCAGTTTTGGAATTGAGTAAATATATATTCATTTAGTATCTCACTACCATGACCACCATTTGGAATAATAGGATATTTTTAAAAAAAACTACATTTTCTAATATAAAATATATATAAATTTAAATTACATAACATAGCAAAAAAGGACTTATAAAGTTTTAATATAATTTTTTTTTTAATTTCATATTCTTCCATTTTCTCTCCCCTAATTTTCTTAACACGACATTTCATTTGAAAAATTCAAGATGAAAATGAAATTTTAAAGCTCATTGTATTAATCTATTTTTTTTTAAATGGGTAATGAGAAAAATCAATGTACTTTGAAGAACTGAAATAATATACTGTAAAATTATATTTAGCTCCATCTAGTTTTCATTTAATAGTTAGTTAAACACGATTTATATTTGTTTTCCAATAAATTCTTATTTATAATTTAATATGCCATCCTAATACAATAATATATAAGAAACATAATGAATTTCTACATCTTATTTAATTTATATATTAGCATTTTAAGTATAATCCTAATGAAAACATTTTTTACCATGTGATTATGTATATGGTAACGTGTTTTTTTCTTAGAATATTATAAATCCTCTATTTTGTTCTCTTGACACATTCCATATAGGATTGTTTTTCTATATTCTTTGACCCTTTAGTGTGCAATTGTAGTCATTTTTTGAGTTGTTTTGAGCTCTTATTGATGGTTCACTAAGACTATATCAATCACTAGTTTTAGATTTTCAATGAGATATTTTGGAGAGACTAAGTGGATCCCAATTTTGTCTGTAGTTACCCTTAATTCTTAGTTTAGGACTTTTTTTTTTTTTTATTGATTTACAACATATTTAAATTTGTTTAGAATTCTAAAACCTTAATTCTTACAAATAAATTCATGTTTTAAAATAATATAATAATTGATTTCATTTTCTTTAAAAATATGAATTGCAATAAGAGTTTTGATAATGAATTGGAATGAGTTTTTTTTTTTTTTTTAAATAATTTAATAAGATTCAAGTTTTTTTAATTTGTTAACTTTATCTTATAAATTATAGAATTTGAGCTATTAATCAATATATTGAATGATTCAATTGAAAAATAATATGTTAAAGTTATTAAATATATATTCTAAGATTTATTTTATGATAAAATAATTTTCCTTTTTAACATTACAAGAATCCTAAATCAAAATAAAGATTTGAGTTTATTAATATATCAAAGCAATTTTCCTTTTAATACTTTATGAACCAAAAACAAAATTAAAATTTGAGTTTATTATGATTATCTAATTCATGTCTTAAAATATAAAATAAAATGTGTTATTTTTTTTATAATAAACATGTCAATATAATTATTATTTTTAGATATCATGAATCATAAGTAAAATCCATATATGATATTAAAATTCACACATCAAAATATAAAATAAATTAATTTTCTAAAAAAAAAAAAAATGTAACTTGTATGCTTTTATGAAGTATTTATATTTAGCCTTCATATAATTTAAAACAAGGCAAACACACCTTAATCTAACCCATGTGTCAACCGTCCAACAATAGTCTCCATAGGTAGTTAGCTTAGCTTCCCATTTCTCTCACCCATCAATCGTGTTTTCTTGCTATTTCAGATGGCTGAAAACGTATCTTAACCCATAAGCTATATCACCCTCTCTTTAAAGCTTATTTTTAGTTGCTCAAGACAAGTATGTCAGGCCATGTCATACCCTACAACAGCCTATCCTTTAGGCAATCAAAAAAACCTATCCCTACCACCTTCACATCAACCGTCTTTCTTCTATCACAGCCCATGCTTTGGGCTGCCCAAAATCCATCTGTCACAAGAATAACACTGGTGTCGGGGTGTGTGTTGTTTCTATCACAAGCAACATTCATGGAACTTCTCATTTTCTTTGGCAGAAAAGTTTGAGATTTGTCTCTTCAACCCATTGGTCCTATGGGCGGGGAAAAAAATTTTCAACCCATTTCGCACCATTAAGAACCACCTTGCAAAATTTTGCAAGGTGAAATTCACCTTGCGAAATGGTGTTCCCATGGCTTGATGCAATTGTCTTCCGAAGGCCATATCTTCCTCATGTCAGCTCCAAATCGTACACGGTTTAAAGTGTTGGATTCTTGACTTCCTAAGCTTTGAAATGGTATATAGTATGTAAAAAATGGACTTCGGGAAGTGCTCCAAAAGTGCAAAAGAAGACTGCAGCTGCTGTCCTCTGCTTTCTTCACTTTGCTTGTTTTTCCTCTTTGCTTCTCTTTGCTTCTCTCCTGATTACTACTCAAAATGTGCTATTTGATAGCTTGTAATTAATCCTTTTAAACACTTTTGAGTAGTAGTTAGTCCCTTTTAACCCAATTAGCATGTTAAGGCCCCTTGCAATCAATTCTAATCAAATTGTGTAAGTTTTGGTGTTTTTATTAGCTATTTGATCACCAAAGCAATATGAGATTGAGGAGAGTTATTTGGAATCCTTGGCAAAGCAATGGAAAGAGCAGAAGCATGAAGATCCAAAGCTTTGAAGTCCTTTGCCATAAGCAAATCCGGAATGCAAGGAGGGGAAGAAAAGAGAAACTAGCCATGAAGCATTCTTGATGACAGTCGTGTCAACCACTTTTGGACCACTTCCCGAAGTCCAATTTATGCATGCTATATGTCATTCGAAAGCTTAGGAAGTCAACAATCCAATCCTTCAAACGGTGTGCAATTTGGAGTTGAAATGAAAGAGTTACAGCTGTTGGAAGCCGATCACTCCAAGCTGAAGGAAGGATTTAGCAAAGTGTTGCGAAATCACCCTTTTGTTGCGGAATGATTTCGCAGCCTTTTTGCACAGTGCTATGGATTTCCCCTGAAGTTTCACGACGCGATGGAAGCCAATCACCACAAGATGAAAGCCAACTTCGCAGCGGTGTGGATTCAGCCTTTTACTGCGAAGTGATTTCACAGCCCTTCTTGTTCATCTGCGAAATTTCGCAGGCCTCATTTTCACCTGCGAAATGGTCCTTAGTGCTTCCCGATATTTGTAACCGACACTTGAAGATATTTTTCATCAGATTTTTGTTGTCTAAATCCCCAAATTCTCCTTGTATCCAACCAATTATAGGATTCCTTAGCTTTTAAGTTAGGAAAATGGCTAAATATCCATGTAATAGCTATTATTGTAATAATCATATAAATAGAGCCCGAGGAGCCTGTTCTGAGGGTGATGAACCTTTTGTAAAAGTTTCAAAGGAAGTAAAATACAGAGCTTGAGCTCTGCCTTACCTGATCAATTTGATTGTATTTTTTTCATTTACTTAGTTATGCACTCTCTGAGGAATTTTTCCCAGAGAATGAGTAACTAAACCTTTTAGTTCCTTGGAGTTAAGGTTGCCGGGAAAGGTTCCAAGTGCAAGAATTAGAAGCTTTGTGGTTTCAGCTATGAATGAAAAGAAGGTGTGTCCCGTGAATGATTTCTATGTTTTTAGTTAACTTAAAACGCCTTGGAGTCACCTGGGCCAACACTTGGTAAGGCAAGTGATCTCTATCCATGGAGATGCACTAGTTTACCCCTTGCGAGCCTCTGGGAGGTGACTTGAAGGTAGGATTTTCTAGAATTGCCAACACTTGGTAAGCTTTTGGACTCTAAGGAGACATCCATTAGTTATCTCTTGCGAGCTTGTGAAAGGAAGTCCAAGGTTAAAGATCACCTTGAATGGTAAAGGCTAAGTGAGAGGCTCGAACCATTGCAAGTTGCATCAGTGAGAGAATTAAAGCTGAAATCCAATTGAGGGATGCATTTGTGCAGCACCTATTAGAGAATTGACTTTATGTTAATTCTCTAATGCGAGGAATTGAACCAACTGACCAGAGCTATGCTATTCCATTATGAACCTCCCCTGTGAACCTGAATCTCCAAGGAATGTTTTTCTTCTTAAGTAAATTCCATCACTTGCTGTGTTGTTAATTTAAGTCCAACCCTTTTTCAACCAAAGTTTGTGTTTTATTTCTTAAGCTAACCTTGAATGAAACAGCACCAATTCACTTTGAATTGGTATCATTTTCAGTTTGAGTACCCTTCCCAGTGAACGATCCTAGAGCCACTATGCTATAGTAGCTTTTTCTTTGCTACCCTAGTTCATGGTGTAATAGGTTATAAATTTTGTTGATTACTCCCGCCATCAAGGAGCACCAGTTGGACACAAATCAGCTGAGACACCAATTAGGCACGAACCAAATGGCGCCGCTGCCGGGGAAGGTGTCAAGTTTATTGTGATACTATTTCAGTGTACTTGTGATTTTCATCACAAGTTTGGTAACGTTTCTTTCGCTTTATGAATTCTCATTTCTTTTTCGTTCTACTTACTTATAATTGAAAGTTAGCTTTTAAATTCAGCTTCGTTTTATTTTGTTTTTGTAGCCCTGTTTTCTTTTGTTGTCCTGTATTTTCATTTTTGTTACAGATAGTTACTAGTTTTGTATGCCAAAGTGGATACGAGACAGTGGAGGAAGGCTTGTTAAAAGTGATACACCTCATACTAAGGAATTGGAATTGGGCTTGAATATCATGGAAACTACACCTGAAGATCAGTATAGTCACCAAGGTCGTCAAGACAATCTCAATGAATTCAGATCAATGAGGGACCGCATGCATCCACCTCGTATGAGTGCACCGTCATGTATAATACCTCCTACAGAGCAGCTAGTGATCAGACCATATATTGTTCCACTTCTACCAACTTTCCATGGGATGGAAAGTGAGAATCCCTATGCACATATTAAGGAATTTGAAGAAGTTTGTAATACATTCCAAGAGGGAGGAGCTTCAATTGATTTGATGAGGCTTAAGTTATTTCCTTTTACTTTAAAGGACAAAGCCAAAATTTGGCTTAATTCTTTAAGGCCAAGGAGTATCCGTACTTGGACTGACTTACAAGCTGAATTCCTTAAGAAATTTTTTCCCACTCATAGAACTAATGGCTTGAAAAGGCAAATTTCAAATTTCTCAGCTAAAGAGAATGAGAAATTCTATGAGTGTTGGGAAAGATATATGGAAGCTATAAATGCTTGCCCTCACCATGGTTTTGATACTTGGCTATTGGTGAGCTATTTTTATGATGGGATGTCGTCCCCAATGAAGCAACTCCTGGAGACAATGTGTGGAGGAGATTTCATGAGCAAAAATCCGGAGGAAGCTATGGATTTCTTGAATTATGTAGCTGAAGTTTCAAAGGGATGGGATGAACCGATCAAAGGAGAAATGGGAAAGATGAAGTCTCAACTGAATGCTTTCAATGCTAAGGCTGGGATGTATACTTTGAAAGAAGAGGATGATACGAAAGCAAAGTTTGCAGCTGTGACAAGAAGATTGGAGGAGCTGGAACTAAAAAAGATGCATGAAGTGCAAGCTGTTGCTGAAGCACTAGTGCAAGTGAAGCTATGTTCTAATTGTCAATCATATGAACACTTGGTGGAGGAATGCCCTACAATTTCAGCTGAAAGGGAAATGTTTGGAGATCAAGCAAATGTTGTTGGACAATTTAAGCCCAATAACAATGCGCCTTATGGAAATACTTACAACTCAAGTTGGAGGAATCATCCAAATTTTTCATGGAAGCCTAGAGCACCTCAGTACCAACAACCAGATCAACCATCTCAGCAATCTTCAAGTCTTGAACAAGCCATTATGAATCTCAGCAAGGCAGTGGGAGATTTTGTTGGAGAACAAAAAGCCATCAATGCTCAACTTAATCAAAGAATTGACAGAGTAGAGAATACTCTGAACAAAAGGATGGATGGAATGCAAAATGATATAACCCAAAGGATTGATAATCTCCAGTACTCAATATCAAGGCTTACAAATTTGAATACAGTGCAAGAAAAGGGAAGATTTCCTTCTCAACCCCACCAAAACCCCAAGGGTGTCCATGAAGTGGAAAGCCAGGAGGGGGAATCATCACAGATGAAAGATGTCAAAGCCTTGATCACTCTAAGGAGTGGTAAGAAAATTGAGCAGCCACCACCTAAGCCACATGTTGAACCAGAAGAAGAGACAGTGAAAGAGGAGGAAATGGAAGACAAAAAGGGAGAGATCAGTGAAAAAAAAGAGAACTGTGAATCACCAATGAATACAAATCCAGAGAAGGAACTTCTGAAGGAAGAAATGCTGAAGAAATCAACTTTTCCTCCTTTTCCTCAAGCATTGCATGGGAAAAAGGGGATTAAAAATACAGTTGAAATTCTTGAAGTATTGAGACAAGTTAAAGTCAATATCCCACTGTTGGATATGATTAAGCAAGTTCCAACATATGCAAAATTCCTAAAGGACTTGTGTACTATCAAAAGAGGGTTGACTGTAAATAAGAAAGCCTTCTTGACTGAGCAAGTAAGGGCAATCTTACAGTGTAAGTCTCCTTTGAAGTACAAAGATCCGGGAAGTCCTACCATTTTAGTCATGATTGGAGGAAAGGTAATAGAGAAAGCTTTATTAGACTTGAGAGCTAGTGTGAATTTGCTTCCATATACTGTCTACAAGCAATTGGGACTTGGTGAGTTGAAGCCAACAGCAATCACTCTATCTCTAGCAGATAGATCAGTAAAAATTCCCAAAGGAGTAATTGAGGATGTCTTAGTTCAAGTTGATAATTTCTACTATCCGGTGGATTTTATTGTTCTTTATATGGATCCTACTGTAAAGGAAGCTAATTTAGTTCCTGTCATCCTTGGAAGGCCATTCCTTGCTACCTCAAATGCAATCATCAACTGTAGGAATGGGCTCATGCAACTCACTTTTGGTAACATGACACTTGATCTCAACATTTTCTATATGTCTAAAAAGCAAATCACTCCGGAAGAAGAAGAGGGTCCAGAGGAAGTGTGTATTATTGACACTCTGGTAGAGAAGCACTACAATCAGAATGTGCAAGACAAGTTGAATGAAAGTTTTGCGGATTGTGAGGAAGGTTTGTCTAAACCCCCTAATGTGTTTGCTACTCTACAAAGTTGGAGAAGAATAGAAGAGATTCTACCTTTGTTCAATAAAGAAGAAGGAGCAAATGATGAAAAAGAGATCCCAAAACTCAATTTGAAGCCTTTACCTGTGGAGCTGAAATACACATACCTTGAAGAAAATAATCAATGTCCTGTCGTAATATCTTCATCTCTGACCAGTCATCAAGAGAAGTGTTTACTGGAAGTTCTCAAGAGGTGTAAGAAAGCTATAGGATGGCAAATATCTGATTTGAAAGGCATTAGTCCTTTAGTTTGCACGCATCATATATATATGGAGGAGGAAGCTAAGCCAATTCGTCAATTTCAAAGAAGATTGAATCCTCATTTACAAGAGGTTGTGCGAGCTGAGGTGCTGAAGCTACTTCAAGCAGGTATTATCTACCCTATATCTGATAGCTCTTGGGTGAGTCCTACTCAAGTGGTACCAAAGAAGTCAGGGATTACTGTGGTTCAGAATGATGAAGGAGAAGAAATCACTACGCGCCTCACTTCAGGGTGGAGGGTGTGTATTGATTATAGAAAGCTGAATGCAGTAACCAGGAAAGATCATTTTCCATTGCCATTTATCGATCAAGTGTTAGAAAGAGTCTCTGGCCATCCGTTATACTGTTTTTTGGACGGGTATTCAGGGTATTTTCAAATTGAGATTGCTGTGGAAGATCAGGAAAAGACCACTTTTACATCTCCATTTGGAACATATGCTTACAGAAGAATGCCTTTTGGTTTATGCAATGCACCTGCAACATTCCAAAGATGTATGTTGAGTATCTTCAGTGATATGGTGGAGCGAATTATGGAGGTTTTCATGGATGACATCACCGTATATGGAGGTACATTTGAGGAATGCTTAGTCAATTGAAAGCGGTTCTTCACAGATGCATTGAAAAAGACTTGGTGCTCAATTGGGAGAAATGCCATTTGATGGTACGTCAAGGAATTGTCCTTGGTCATATCATTTCCGAAAAGGGCATTGAAGTTGATAAAGCAAAGGTGGAGCTTATTGTCAAACTACCATCCCCAACAACTGTAAAAGGAGTAAGGCAGTTCCTTGGCCATGCAGGCTTCTATAGGAGGTTTATTAAAGATTTTTCAAAGCTTTCAAAACCTCTTTGTGAGCTGTTAGCTAAGGATGCTAAGTTTGTATGGGATGAGAGATGTCAAGATAGCTTTGATCAACTGAAGAAGTTTTTAACAACAACTCCAATAGTGAGGCCCCCTAACTGGCAACTACCTTTTGAACTAATGTGTGATGCCAGTGATTTTGCTATAGGAGCTGTGCTTGGTCAAAGAGAAGATGGGAAACCCTATGTGATCTACTATGCGAGCAAAACATTGAATGAAGCTCAAAGGAATTACACAACTACAGAGAAAGAATTGTTAGTTGTGGTATTTGCCTTGGACAAATTTCATGCTTATTTGGTAGGGTCTTTCATCATTGTTTTTACTGATCATTCAGCCTTGAAGTATTTATTGACAAAGCAAGATGCAAAAGCAAGGTTGATAAGATGGATTCTTTTGTTACAAGAATTCGATCTTCAAATCAGAGATAAGAAAGGAGTGGAGAATGTTGTAGCTGATCACCTTTCAAGGTTAGCTATAGCACATAATTCTCATGCCTTGCCTATTAATGATGACTTTCCTGAGGAATCACTTATGTTGCTGGTAAAAACTCCTTGGTATGCTCACATCGCTAATTATCTAGTTACTGGTGAAATTCCAAGTGAGTGGAATGCACAGGACAGGAAGCACTTCTTTGCAAAAATCCCTGCTTATTATTGGGAAGAGCCTTTCCTTTTTAAATATTGTGCAGATCAGATCATAAGGAAGTGTGTGCCTGAAGAAGAGCAACAAGGAATTCTAAACCATTGTCATGAGAATGCATGTGGAGGCCACTTTGCCTCTCAGAAAATAGCTATGAAGGTGTTGCAATCAGGGTTTACTTGGCCATCTCTGTTCAAAGATGCCCACATCATGTGTAGAAGATGTGATAGATGCCAAAGGCTTGGCAAGCTGACAAAAAGAAATCAAATGCCAATGAACCCCATACTAATAGTTGAGTTGTTTGATGTATGGGGCATTGACTTTATGGGACCTTTTCCAATGTCTTTTGGTAATTCTTACATCTTGGTGGGGGTGGATTATGTTTCTAAATGGGTTGAGGTAGTCCCCTATAAACATAGTGATCATAGAGTGGTTCTCAAGTTTCTGAAAGAGAACATTTTTGCAAGATTCGGGGTACCCAAAGCTATAATCAGTGATGGAGGTTATCATTTTTGCAACAAGCCTTTTGAAAGTTTATTAGCCAAGTATGGAGTGAAGCATAAGGTAGCTACACCTTATCATCCACAGACTTCCGGGCAAGTTGAGCTAGCAAACAGGGAGATAAAGAACATTTTGATGAAAGTGGTGAGTACAAGCAGAAAAGATTGGTCTATTAAGCTTCATGATTCATTATGGGCGTATAAAACAGCTTATAAGACTATTCTTGGCATGTCCCCCTATCGTCTTGTCTATGGTAAAGCGTGTCATCTCCCTGTGGAAGTTGAATACAAAGCTTGGTGGGCAATCAAAAAGCTGAATATGGACTTGATCAAAGTCGGGGCAAAAAGGTGCTTAGACCTTAATGAGATGGAGGAATTGAGAAATGATGCTTACATCAACTCCAAAGTTGCAAAACAGAGGATGAAGAAGTGGCATGATCAACTGATTTCTAACAAGGAATTTCAGAAGGGACAAAGAGTTTTACTCTATGACACAAGACTCCATATCTTCCCTGGAAAGCTCAAGTCAAGATGGATAGGTCCTTTCATTATCCATGAAGTACATGTAAATGGAGTAGTGGAATTATTGAATTCCAATGGCAAAGACACCTTTAAAGTCAATGGATATCGTCTCAAGCCATTCATGGAGCCGTTCAAACCAGAAAAGGAGGAAATCAACCTCCTTGAGCCTCAAAAAGCCTGAGCAAAGAAGGGTTTGATGGACTTGGTTTCACCCAAGTCCAAAAATTTTGTAAATTTTGTAAATTTTAAAGTTTTATCTATGCTTTTGATCTTAATTTTTGATCTTAAATTGTGTGTTTTTATGTATTTTCATCTTTTTGAATGGTCTCAGGTGGGAAAAAATGCAAAGGAAGAAATCGGAGCGAAAACAGAGCAAAAACAGAGCAAAAACAGGGGAGAAAAAGAGCTCTGCGAGATTTCGCAGTCAAAGAGGAATTCTCTGCAAAATCGGCCCTTTGTTGCGAAATCAGTTTGCAACACTTTTCAATCCTCTGCGAAAGTTTTCGCAGCTGCGAATCCAAGAATGACACACGAGTGCCACTCCGCAGCACAGGAGTCCCCATTTCGCAGCTACGAAGTGGGCTGCGAACCACTAAGGCATAAAAAAGCCCCATTTCCGCAGCGATATCTCCATTCTGAAGGGTGTTTCGCAATTGCGAAATCAATTTTTGGCACACGAGCGCCATTCCGCGGTACAGTGACTTCAATTTCGCAGCTGCGAAGTGAGCTGCGAAAGTGGTTTTCTCTTGCGAAACCCCTAATTTTGCTGCGGAATCGGCTTTCTTCTGCGAAACCCAAGATGACCTTTAATATTCCATTATTTTTTATAAATACCGGTCATTTGAGCTGCGAAAGCATTTCAAAAAGAGGAAAAGTCGCAGCAACCATCCGTTCGCCTCCTCTCCATAGCCTGACGTCGTGCACACCTCTGGTCATCCCTTCCGATCATCTCCGCCGCTCAAACCTCGTCAGTTCGTAATGGCACAAACCAGAGGAGCTAAAACTTCCTCTCCTTCCACCCGAAAGCCAGCGCGGTGCGAGGCGCCTGTTCAAGCCTCACCTTCTGAGCCTCCGAGGCCAGAAGCCGTTTCGCCTCCGGCCAAGCTCGCGCCACAAAAGCGCCCAGCTAAGCCAGTAGTTCAACCGCCTCCGGTGAGGCGTTATCTTACCAGGTCAGGGGGCCGTCCCCTGCAAAAAAGAGCCGGAGTGGAAAGCTCGGAACCTATCGACTTGACAGGGCAGTCCCCTGTTCCATCTCCAGAGCCATCTCTGGTGCCATCTCTGGCACCGCCGGCAGAGCCTCAAGCGAGCCAGTCGCCACCTTCTGAGCCCCAAATTCCGTCTGAAACAGCTCCTGAAGTGATACTCAGGCGTCCAATGCTCACTCAACCACCAATTGAAGGCAATTTGGATTGCCGAGCTCGGCCATTTCATTCCGAGCTGTGCTTTGACACAACCGCCTTCCAATTGCGGCCAGAGCTTGAAGAGTCATTCCAATTGCTGCGCAGATATCGTATGGAGGAGCTTCTGACCCCACGAGACTTCTTCTATCCCAGAGTAGCCATGGATTTTTATCAGTCCATGACTACTCAGCAGGTCAAAGATCCCACCTTAATCCATTTTACCATAGATGGTCGACATGGCATTCTTGGAGCTCGTCATATAGCTGAGGCCCTGCATATCCCATACGAGCCGAGCCATTTTGATGACTTCAGAACATGGGCTAATCCTTCTCAGCTGGAGATGGTGCATATCCTGTCCAGAGGAGCCTTTACAAATTCATATCTGTTGAGGGGGGAACTTCCTCCAAGGATGTTTCTCATTGATGCGCTCTTGCGCCATAATATTTATCCGCTCCAGCATTGGACCCAGAAGAGAGGAATTCTTTTGGAGGCTTTGTTCAGAATGTTTGAGGGATACTTTTTTGGCCCTCACCACTTAATCATGGCTACCCTTCTCTACTTTGAAGAGAAGGTGCATAAGAAGAAGTTGCCAAGAGCTGATGCCATTCCACTTCTCTTCCCGAGGCTGCTATGCCAGATTCTTGAGCATCTGGGCTACCCATCAGAGCCTCAGTTGGAGCGAAAGAGGATATGTCGAGATGTGTTTACTTTCGACAAATGGAGCAACATGACAGCATATAGGATGGAGCAGCCAGAGCTACCACAGCCAGCTCAGATTCCAGCTGCTAGGAGAGCATCTCCAAGGCTTATACCTGAGGGTATACCTGTTGCCTCTCCTCCTATAGCCAGAGCCCCTCCAGCAGCTCCAGCTTCATCACAACCCTCCTCATCAACTGAGCCTAGGATGACCGTCCCTATTTCTGAGTATAGGGATTTATGCCACGCATTGCAGACCTTGACAGCCTCTCAGAGCAGCCTTGCTCAAGAGATGGCAGCATTGTAAGCTCGCCAGGAGCAGATGATGGCCACCCAGGCTCAACACACTACCATCTTGAGGCAACTTCAGCATCATCTTGGTCTCCCAGCAGCCACTGAGCATGTCACTCCAACCACTGCAGGACCACATTCTCAGGCCACAGAGCCTCAGGCCCCTCATGAGTAAGCTGAAGAGGCAGAGCCATCTGCCTAAGTCCTCAGAGCCAGCATCATCCTCCTATCTGATTATATATATGTCTATTATATGTTTCCTTTATGTATTTTGTTTTAGTTAATCATATATGAAATCCCCCACATTTTGATATCATATATGGGGATTGCTTGAATTACTTGTATTACTTCTTTTCCAACTGTACTCAAATGATTAAAGTAATACAAAGTCTAGTTTTTGTTAACTCTTAGCATTAATTTATTCTTATTTCCTTTGCTCACACCTTTTATTCTTTTTGAAACATGTGGTTTCTCCTATCAGTATTCGAAATTGATATCACTCAGGAGGTACCACTTCCTCCCTTTAATTTCAATCACCCATATCACATTGAGGACAATGCTCAGCTTGGTTGGGGGGGGGGGGGGGGGGGGGGGGAGAAATGAGGAAGGAAGTATGCTAAGTTGAAGGTAGTATGCTAAGTTATTTTGATAATTCAGCCTTGTATAGTAAATTAGTTGTAGTTTTTTGCTTGTTACTATAATCTCCATGGATTTTGAGGAAAAATTTTCAAATTAAAATAGGAGAAACTGAACTGTTGCTTTTCATCTAACTTAGAGTTTGGATTATGCTTGCTAAAGTGGTTTAATTGTTGAAATTTCTATTGAAATCAAAGTTTAGTCCTTCCACTTTAAGCTATCCACACACTATACACAATAGATTCCGATTATAAGATGAAAGACTATTTCCCCCTTGACTTAGAAAATTTTGGGACTTGGTACCTTTGACCTCATTTTAATGATATTGAGACACCTTATGAAAAGACAATGAGTCTTTGAAAAAAAGAAGGAAAAGAAAAAGAAAATGTTTGCTTGCCTTAAAACCCGAGTAAGGTCTGAAGGGTATATGGTGAAAACCTTTAAAAACTGGTGCCCTATGCCTTAATTGGTTGGGAGTCACCGGCCTCAATGCTCTTACAAGGGTGGATAGGTGGAGTTAGCATATGGTAGGCACAAGGGTATATGAAAAAGTCCGGGGTGAAATCCGAGGAGTTAGTGGTTGAAAGATCCTTAAAGCTTGATGCCCTAAACCTTGATTGGTTGGGAGTCATCAATGGACCCCCGTTACATGGACAATTCAGAAAAGGATGTCCCTTAAGCCTTGTACCTGTTAAAAAAATAAAAATAAAAAAAAATAAGAAAAGTGTGTTCTCTGCCTATTGAATTTGGTCAGTTTGCTAAGTGTTGAAAAGAGATATGTTGGGGGGAGAGATTAGTTTAGCATACTATATTCGAAGTCTATCATCTTACACTTAGATTTTTGTGGAAGAATAAAGTTTGGTTCTTTGGAAGTGAAAATGATTTTAAAACTTCAATTTGCATAATGCATTCCCTTGATCAATGGTATGTAGCAAAGTTTTTGTTAACTCTTGTTGGAATTTGAGTTTATATTTCTTTAATGTTCCATGTGAGAGTTTGATCAGTCATGCCACTTAAACATTTTTTTTGAAGTGATCAGCATGATGTTGTAAATTATGGTACTTTTATTTTATTTTTTCTCTCCTTCATTGCTAAGGGACTAGCAATATGTTGGTTGGGGGGAGTGATTACTACTCAAAATGTGCTATTTGATAGCTTGTAATTAATCCTTTTAAACACTTTTGAGTAGTAGTTAGTCCCTTTTAACCCAATTAGCATGTTAAGGCCCCTTGTAATCAATTCTAATCAAATTGTGTAAGTTTTGGTGTTTTTATTAGCTATTTGATCACCAAAGCAATATGAGATTGAGGAGAGTTATTTGAAATCCTTGGCAAAGCAATGGAAAGAGCAGAAGTATGAAGATCCAAAGCTTTGAAGTCCTTTGCCATTAGCAAATCCGGAATGCAAGGAGGGGAAGAAAAGAGAAACTAGCCATGAAGCATTCTTGATGACAGTCGTGTCAACCACTTTTGGACCACTTTCCGAAGTCCAATTTATGTATACTATATGTCATTCGAAAGCTTAGGAAGTCAACAATCCAATGCTTCAAACAGTGTGCAATTCGGAGTTGAAATGAAAGAGTTACAGCCATTGGAAGCCGATCACTCCAAGCTGAAGGAAGGATTTAGCAAAGTGTTGCGAAATCACCCTTTTGTTGCGGAATGATTTCGCAGCCTTTTTGCACAGTGCTATGGATTTCCCCTGAAGTTTCACGACGCGATGGAAGCCAATCACCACAAGATGAAAGCCAACTTCGCAGCGGTGTGGATTCAGCCTTTTGCTGCGAAGTGATTTCGCAGCCCTTCTTGTTCATCTGCGAAATTTCGCAGGCCTCATTTTCACCTCCGAAATGGTCCTTAGTGCTTCCCAATATTTGTAACCGACACTTGGAGATATTTTTCATCAGATTTTTGTTGTCTAAATCCCCAAATTCTCCTTGTATCCAACCAATTATAGGATTCCTTAGCTTTTAAGTTAGGAAAATGGCTAAATATCCATGTAATAGCTATTATTGTAATAATCATATAAATAGAGCCCGAGGAGCCTGTTCTGAGGGTGATGAACCTTTTGTAAAAGTTTCAAAGGAAGTAAAATACAGAGCTTGAGCTCTGCCTTACCTGATCAATTTGATTGTATTTTTTTCATTTACTTAGTTATGCACTCTCTGAGGAATTTTCCCCAGAGAATAAGTAACTAAACCTTTTAGTTCCTTGGAGTTAAGGTTGCCGGGAAAGGTTCCAAGTGCAAGAATCAGAAGCTTTGTGGTTTCAGCTATGAATGAAAAGAAGGTGTGTCCCGTGAATGATTTCTATGTTTTTAGTTAACTTAAAACGCCTTGGAGTCACCTGGGCCAACACTTGGTAAGGCAAGTGATCTCTATCCATGGAGATGCACTAGTTTACCCCTTGCGAGCCTCTGGGAGGTGACTTGAAGGTAGGATTTTCTAGAATTGCCAACACTTGGTAAGCTTTTGGACTCTAAGGAGACATCCATTAGTTATCTCTTGCGAGCTTGTGAAAGGAAGTCCAAGGTTAAAGATCACCTTGAATGGTAAAGGCTAAGTGAAAGGCTCGAACCATTGCAAGTTGCATCAGTGAGAGAATTAAAGCTGAAATCCAATTGAGGGATGCATTTGTGCAGCACCTGTTAGAGAATTGACTTTATGTTAATTCTCTAATGCGAGGAATTGAACCAACTGACCGGAGCTATGCTATTGCATGAGGAACCTCCCCTGTGAACCTGAATCTCCAAGGAATGTTTTTCTTCTTAAGTAAATTCCATCACTTGCTGTGTTGTTAATTTAAGTCCAACCCTTTTTCAACCAAAGTTTGTGTTTTATTTCTTAAGCTAACCTTGAATGAAACAGCACCAATTCACTTTGAATTGGTATTATTTTCAGTTTGAGTACCCTTCCCAGTGAACAAACCTAGAGCCACTATGCTATAGTAGCTTTTTCTTTGCTACCCTAGTTCATGGTGTAATAGGTTATAAATTTTGTTGATTACTCTCGCCATCAAGGAGCACCAACTGGACACAAATCAGCTGAGACACCAATTAGGCATGAATCATCTCCTTTGCTTGGCTTGTCTTAATGATCCAAAAAGCTTTCAAAACACTAAAACTAGCCACAAATATGATTAGAAGTCATTGCTAGGTCCTTAACATGCCAATTGGAATAAGAATGGCACGAGTGCCATTTCGCACACCTCAAGGCAATTTTCGCACAATGCGAATCAAGGTGCGAAAATTTGGCACACCTCAATCCAGCGAAAATTTCGCACACCTCAATCCAAGGTGTGAAAATTTCGCACACCTCAATCCAAGGTGCGAAAATTTCGTACACCTAAATCCAAGGTGCGAAAATTTCGCACACCTTAATCCAAGGTGCGAAAATCCCTGTCCAAGGTACGAATTTTCTAAATTTCAATTTCGCACACCACTATTCAAGGTGCGAAAATTTTCGCACCGTGCGAAACACATTCCTGACACAGAGTGCCATTTCGCACACCTCAAGCCAATTTTCGCACCGTGCGAAACAAGGTGCGAAAATTTCGCACAGTGCCAAATTTAGTGCGAAACTTCATTTAAGGTGCGAAATTCTCAGTTCAAGGTGCGAAAATTTCGCACTCTAAAATTCAAGGTGCGAAAATTTCGCACGATCAAATTTTAAGCTGCGAAAACTCTGACTTTTAAACTCAATTTTACCCCCGGGATTTTGCCTAATGTCTAAAAATGACTTTTCGGTTGCCTTGGGAATTTTTAAACGTCAAACCACCCCAAGCCCCATCTCTATATAAACCCCTGAAGGAGAGAAGCTCAAGAGATCAGCCCCACACACCAGCTGAGAGCCTTTGGAACTCACGAACAGCCATCTCGCTCCATTTCGGCCATGGCAAAGACTAGGGGAGGTCTTTCCGCATCCCCATCCTCGCTGCTGCCTCGACCAGCACAGTCCACCATCGGAGGCGCCACTTCGCCACCTGCATAGGACTCCACTGTTCCCCCATCTAAGGGTGGAACACCTTCTCAGTGCTGATATCCCACCAGGAGGCCACCCACTGAACCTGTGCCGCCCACCGCCAAAGCCAAGAGGCCTGCTTCTCGGCCACCCGCGAAAAGGGCCAAGTTCTCGGCCCCTGGAGAGCCATCCCAGACACCTCAGGCCGAGCCGCATCAGATTCCTGTGGGAATTCCTCTCGAGACCGTCATCAGGCGTCCTATGATCGCAGGGCCACCTATAGAGGGCAACCTAGATTGCAGAGATCGATCCTTCCATTCAGAGACCTGGTTCTACATCGAGGCTCTCAGATAGCAGCTAGAGCTCAGGGATTCATTCCGTTTGCTGCAGAGGTATCAAATGGAGCATCTCCTCACCCCTAGGCAGTTCTATTATCCGAGAGTAGTTCTAGACTTTTATCAGTCTATGACTACTCGAGGCATCCGGAATCCTACTCTCATCTATTTTACCATAGATGGACGCCAGGGTGCCATTGGAGCTCGCCATATTGCTGAGGCCCTCTGTATACCTTATGAGCCTGTGACTCAGGCAGACTTCAGGGAGTGATCCTCATTCTCTCAGAGGGACATGGTTCGTATCTTGTCCAGGGGGACTTCCACAGCCTCAGTGTTGACTAGGAGAGAGCTTCCATCTAGGATGCTCCTTATTGATGTGCTCCTGCATGCCAACATCTTCCCACTTCAGCATAAAGTTCAGAGGAGAGGAGCTATACTTGAGGCGTTATTTAGGATTTCTGAGGGGTATTACTTCGGCCCTCATCATTTGATTATGACTTCTCTTCTTCACTTTGAAGAGAAAGTCCATCAGAAGAAGCTTCAGAGGGCAGATGTCATTCCATTATTATTTCCGAGGCTCCTCTGCCAGATTTTAGAGCACCTGGGCTATCCTGGAGAGCCCCGCCTTGAGAGGCGCCGCCATTGCCAAGAGGACTTCTCTCTCGACAAATGGCATCACTTGGCAGCCTACTTTGCACCTCAGGGAGCCCTGGTTGTGCCTCCACCTCAGGGAGCCCCAGATGTGCCCCCACCTCCAGAGCTACCCCAAGATGAGCAGCTACCTCAGGCCCAGCAGGATGAGATTCTCACTGACAATATACCTCCTGCCCCTGCAGCACACACCTCAGTGCCCATGCTTGAGGCCACACTTCCTGCTTCTCCTATTACTCAGCCAGCTCCACCAGTCGTGCCAGCTACCTCAGCACCTCCTCCTTCATCTGAGCCCACTGTCACCATTTCTCTTACAGAATTCAGAGGCTTAGTGCACTCATTGCAGACACTGAGCACCGCTCAAGATTCTCTTTTCCAGCAGATGGCCACTATTCGTGCACACCAGGATCAGATCATTGCTACTCAGACCCAGCATACCATGATCCTTCATCAGATCCAGCAGTATCTGAGTATGCAGACACTTCCTGGGCATGATAGGTCTGGACCATCTGAGCCTCCACTGCCAGATGAGGGGACCATACCAGCTGAGCAGCCCATACCAGATGAGGGTACCATACCAGCTGAGCAGCCCATACCAGATGAGGAGATCAGAGCAGAGCCATCACATGATCCCACTACTATCTGATCTTTTTATGTTTTTTTTTTTACTTACATCTTATATTAGACTTGTGAATCCCATCTTTTTGATGTTTTATATACTGGGATTGGATGTATTACTTGAACATCATGCATATTGTATTTCTTTTCCAAGTAATACTTATATATATATATATATATATATCATTTTTTTTATTATATTCCCTTTTCTCGTTACTCTTTTATCTTTGAAACATGTGGTTTCTCCTTGGAGAATAATATGCAGATGTATGAGTTGGCCATGTTTTGGCATGTTGTGATGTTCGTGTGAGGACGCGGCGCCTTGAAGTGTAAGTGGACAATTTGTATTTCATAAGAAACAGGTCATTGTAAATGAGATCAATGCGCCGCTCTTGACTAGATGTGGAAGCCTTGAATGAGTGTTCAGATTGAGCTTCCAATCCCATGTCCTACCCCGTGGAATTTCTTTATTAAATAAGAACTGTTTACATATAATGAGATGAATAATACATCATGAACATTCCAAAGTAAGAAATGAGACTGGTTTCCTAGTTCTTACTTTTAAAAGGATTATCAATTTCACACAGACAGCTAAAGTTCATAATTATTACACCAAATACAAGAGAAATTTCAGGGACACGTGACTATATTCTGCCAATTTTACCCTTATTTTATTTCAGCTAAATTTCACCTACATTAGTTAAGACTTCTTACAACTACATTTGACATGCTAAACTCTACATGCGCTAGTTTGCAAATATAATATTCCTCTAGCTTTTCTTGAATTAGATGGTTTATTAGGGTTTGGAGCTTAATATGGAGCTTGAGGAGGATTGAGATGAATCCATGAATGTTAAATCTGTAGCCAATAACCCTCTATTTTGTGGGTTTAGCATTTTTTGTTGTAGTATCCTGCTAAACTCACGCTCATATGTTTGCATGATCCCATGAGAAGGTTGACAAACATATTTTTTGGTTGTCATTTATGGGACTTACAGTTGAATGGTCGCGTTGGAGCATTTATGAGATTTTGTAATTTACTCAAATAATTTGGGGCAACTTTAAACTGCCCACAAAGGCATTTATTTAGGCATATAATTTTTATTATCCCACCAAATGTCTCTCTACTAGTAGAAATTCTGAAATGGTATTATGTAACTGGGGTGCAAGTTGCAGAGGCTATTTAAGTATTAGGCACAAATAACACCAAATTGTTAAATCTAAATATCATTATAAATGATTTGTCCATGTGTGACAAAGACCACTGACTGCATACATTTTACATGAGTACATTATTATGGTTGCAACAATAAACAAAATAAAAGGAAGTCATGTTACATCATTTAATAAATGTCATAAAAAATGCAAAAAAACAAAAACAAAAAAAAACAAAAACAAAAATTAAAACCCTATAAAGGATATATATTTGCATGGAGAATAAATATCTAATTCAATAAATTTTCATAAAAATTATTTTTACTTTTCACAAAATTTTTAATGGTGCCTATTGTCTTGGGATTTTCTTTCAAGTTGCTTGTAGATGGGAATGGGCCTAGATAGAATTAAAAGAAAAATAAAAGAATTAAAAGAAAAAAAATGAGAAGTGAGATTTTTAATATTTACTAATATAACCTTGATAGATTTATTAATAAAATTAGATTGACTTATAAATTATTTGTCAAGATAGCTTTTACAAACCTTGACATAAAAATATTTTAACTCTATATATTGACTTATAATTTTTCTATCAAAATTGTATTACTATAAATTAAATAAAATTTTAGCAAATTCCACATATGTCATTATTGCCTTTATTTAGATACCTTTACATATGAATATATTAATTTTATATTGACTTATAAATTCTCCGTCAAAGTTGCATCGTCATAAGTCATGGAATAATCATTGGAATTCATATATGTCATTATTTCTTTTAACTAAGTTTTATATGTCATAGTTGCCCATTTAAATAAAAGATATTGACATATACTACTTTAAGTAAAGATAATATATGTTAACAATGACCCTTTTTCTTGTAGTGTTTGGTCAATTGTGGCCTAGACTTTCATGTTTTTAAATACAATAAATGTTTTTTTTGAGTTTTTTTCTTTAATATGACTGCACTCGTTAATTTTCTTTTAAGGGTGCTTATTTTAGCCATTTGCTCTTGCTACACTATTTTCATAAGCAACTTTTATTGATAGTATGGATTTAAGTTGGTTACATTCCATGGGCAGAGTAGGGGTGCGTCGTTTAGCGTCTGGATATGGTACACCCCTGAGTCTCCTGCCTTAATTACAACATAAGGCCCTTCCCAATTAGCTTGTAGTTTTATGGCTCCTACTTCAGCTGTGTTTCTAAGGACTAAAAA
This sequence comes from Vitis cinerea var. helleri x Vitis riparia, assembly GCA_946000715.1. Classification (NCBI taxonomy): domain Eukaryota; kingdom Viridiplantae; phylum Streptophyta; class Magnoliopsida; order Vitales; family Vitaceae; genus Vitis; species Vitis cinerea var. helleri x Vitis riparia. The sequence continues at coordinate 17,638,075 of OX253993.1, read as the reverse complement.
TCTTGGCCGAAAAAACCATGGTCATGGCCTTTTGTTGTACTAAGCAATTGCCCTCTGATGGTAAGAAGATATCCGGATAGCTGCATCTCATTGCATTTTGTCTGCCCAATCCAGTTGTTTTATGAGTTCTTCATCATTGTCTCTTTGATCTTGCATGACTATTTTGGCAATAAGCATGTCAATTTCGGTTAGAATGATGGCTTCCATCCTATAAGCAAGGGTGAAAGGAGTGGCTCCCGTTGGTTGTCTGGATGTTATTTGATAGGCCCATAAGACTCCGGGCAACTAGTCCACCCATTTCCTTTTGCTCCTTCCAACTGTTTCTTTAATGCATTCAATAGGGTCTTGTTTGTCGCCTCTACTTGTCCATTGCTTTGTGGATAGCGGGGTGTTGAGTATAAATTCTTGATGTTTAACTCTGAGCAAAATGTTCAAAAGACAGTGCTGTCAAACTGGGGACCATTATTCCTAACAATTGCTCGTGGAATTTTGAATCGACATACGATGCTTTTCCAGACAAACTTGGAGACATCTTTGTCTTTGATGCTGGCATAAGCTTTTGCCTTTACCCAATTGCTGAAGTAGTCGGTTGCAATGAGAAAAAACTTCTTTTATGCTACTCCAATGGGCAAGAGCCTGACTATGTCCATTCCTCATTGTGCAAACGGGTAAGGACTTGTGACCAGGTTAAGGGCTTCTGAAGGTACACAAGAAATGGGAGCGTGTCATTGAAACCAATCACATTTTTTGACAGTTTTCAACGTCCCGCTTCATGGTAGGCCAATAGCATCCTTGTGTGTAGGTGCGAGTGCCAAAGTTCGTTCGTTATGTGATTGCCATATACACCCTCATGGAGTTTAGTTATGACATATTTGACCTCTAACTCGCTTAAACACTTTAAGTATGGACCTCCAAATGATCATCTATAGAGTTGATCATTAATTAAAGTAAAATGTGTTGCTTGTATGCAAAGTTTGTGTGCTTGCTTCCCATCTTCTGACACTTCTCTTGTCTGGTGGTATTTTATGATGTTGAGCATCCATCCTGAGTATGCTTGACTGGCATTGCATACTGGCTCAGGAGTAATTGAAGGTACGACTTTGAGGAAGACAAGCAACATTATCATCTTGTTTATGGGAAGAGTGGCAGTTATTCTGATAATGCATCGACACTTCTGTTCTCTTCTCGTGGCACTCGTCTAATGATCCATTCGTCTAGTTTTTTTAGGCATTCTTCGACCATGGCAAGGTATCGGGTCATGCGTTCATCTTTTGCTTTGTATTTGCCTTGAATCTTTCTGACAATTAACTAAGAGTCTCTCTTGATTTCTAGCTTGGCTATGCCTAATATTAGGGCGAGATCTAGCCCAACAAGGACAGTTTCATATTTTGTCTCGATGTTGAAGGCGAAGAAGTTGAGACGGATAGCTTGCTCTATTAGTTCCTTGATTGGTGATTGCAAGATCAGACCTACTTTGGATTCAGACATTCTAGATGCTCTGTCTAGATGAAGTGTCTACCATTGCTCTTTAAGGCGATCGATTGGATGTGTTTGTTTTTTAGGGAGTTCAGCTATAAAGTTGGCCATAACCTACCCCTTTAAGGATAACTGCAGCAAATACTTGATTCCATACTCACTCAACTCAATTACCCACTTCAACATTCGTCCAGATAAGTCCGGCTTATGCAAGGTAACTCGAAGTGGTTGGTTTTTAAGTACGGTCACTTGATGAGCCTAGAATATGGGCAGAGCTTTCGAGAAGCATTCTTTAGTGCTAGAGCAGTCTGCTCTACTTGAGAATACCGAGTCTTAGCGTCTACCATTGCCTTGCTCACATAATAGATGCATCTTTGTTCTTTGTCTCGTATATGCCGAAATAGGACGACACTAACAACATAGTCAAATATAGCTAAATACATATAGAGTTTTTCGCTGGGCTTGAGGCTGCTTAGAATGGGTGGTTTAGTGAGGTAGCTTTTGACTGCTTCAAATGTCTGCTTACACTCGTCTGTCCAATCGAACATGCTTGTGCCTCTAAGTGTGAAGAAGAAAAGTCTCACCTTGTCTGTGAAACAAGCTATGAAACGACCCAAAGCTGCAAGATGGCCTGTGAGGCGTTGCAATTCCTTTTTGTTGTTTGGAATAGGTGTTCTGAAGATGACTTTCACTTGATCTGGATTAACTTCAATTCCTCTTTGGGTTACCATAAACCCTAACTTCCCTACACTGACACCGAAGGCACACTTAGTTGGATTGAGCTTCATTTTGTATGTTTGCATCAAACATAATGCTTCTTCTAAGTGCTGGACATGCTCAGCTCGGGTTTTGATCTCTACAATAATATCGTTAATGTAGACTTCCATAGTTCGGTCAATCAAAGACTTGAAGATCTTTGCCATTAGTCTCTGGTAGGTAACGTCAGCGTTCTTAAGCCTCTTTACCACTCCTCAAAGTGATAGCCATTTTAACTTCCTTCACCATTGAAGATTCTCCCTTTTGAGCTTCTACTTGATGGATACCCTTAGAATTTTGATGAGGTTGAGAAGGAAATTTTTCTTTCTCTTGCATTTTGTTGAGGTTGGCAAACCTTGAGATTGAATATTGGAGGTTATCTATCTTCTGAGATAGATCACTTTGCATTCCATCCATATTTTTGTTCAATGAACTCTCTACACTGTCAATTCTTTGACTGAGCTGGGCATTGATGGATTTTTTAGCTCCAACAAAGTCTCCCACGACCTTGCTAAGATTCACCATAACTTGATGAAGGTTTGAGGCTTACTGTGGTGCTTGAGCAAGTTGCTTGTACTGAGGTGGCTGTGGTTTCCAAGAGAAATTTGGATGGTTCCTCCAATTGGAATTGTAGGTGTTGCCATCACCAAACATTTCTCTCACTGTTGGAATGGTAGGACACTCTTCAACCAAGTACTCATAAGATAGACAAATGGCACAAGGCATAGGTTGCAATGGTGTTTGAGAGATGGCTTGCACTTCTTGCATCTTCTTCATTTCTAGCTCTTCCAATCTCCTTACCATAGCTGCAATCTTTGCCTTCATGTCTATGCTTTCATTCAAAATATACATCTCACCCTTAGCATTAGGTTGAGACGTCTTTCTCCCCATATCTCTAGCATTTGGTTCATCCCATCCTCTTGAAATTTCAGCCACATAACTCATGAAGTTCATGGCTTCCTCTGCTATCTCGTATTCAATGTGGCATGCACAACTAGCAATTTGTGAATTAAAAACAGAGAAGACAAAAGAAAATAAAAGAAAAAAATTCTAAAGAAAAAAGAAAATTATTAAGATTAACTAAAATTTAAATAAAAGATATACTAAAATATGAACAAAGAAAGAAACAAAAACAAATAAAAAGAGTTAGTAAAAAGAAAAGAAAAGTCACCAAACTTGTGATGAAGATCACAAGTACTCTGAAAAGGTCATATCACTGTAAAGTGGCACCATCCCCGGCAACAACGCCATTTGATTCGTTCCCAATTGGTGTCTCAGCTGATTCATGTCCTCTCAATGGTCCCTGACAGTGGTGCCATGTGATTCGTGTCCAGCTGGTGTCCCTTGATTGTGGTTCTCAGAAGGGAGTAATCAACAAAATTTATAACCTATTACACCATGTACTAGGATAGCCTTAGATAGCATAGCATAGTGGCTCTAGGGTCGTTCACTGGGATGGGTTTTCACTTCACAATTGATATTAATTCAAAGCTAAATTGGTGTCTTTTCATTTCAAGGTTAGCTTTAAAAGAAAACATAAAGATGTTTGAAAAAGGATTGGTTTTAAGCTAACAAAAAATAGTAACTGATTTTACTTACAAAGAAAAGTGTTTCTTGGAGTTTAGATCACTAGGCTCAGATTCCTCATACAAAAAGGGAGTTTCGATCACTTGTTTCTTTTCCTCGAATTAGAGAATTAACATATAGTTAATTCTCTAATCGGTATGGTACAGATGCTTCCCTTTAATGGGTTCAAACAATAAATCCCTCTCACTGATGCACCTTGCAATGGCTCGTGCCTCTCACCTAGCATTTGCCATTCAAGGTGATCTTTAACTTTGGACTTCCCTTCTCAAGCTCGCAAGAGATAACTAATGGATGTCTCCTTGGAGTCCAAAAGCTTACCAAGTGTTGGCAATTCTAGAAAATCCTACCTTCAAGTCACTTCCCAAAAGCTCGCAAGAGGTAAACTAGTGCATCTCCATGGACGGAAATCACTTACCAAGTGTTGACTCAAGTGATTTAAAGGCGTTTTAAGTTAACTAAAAAGATAAAAACCATTAACGAGTCACACTTTCTCTTCATTAAAAACTAAAACAACAAAACTTCCAATTTATGCATGAGGAAACTTACCCGGCTTTCTTCACTCCAAGAGACGAAGAGCCTAACCTCTCATCCTCTAAGGAAAAATCCTCAGAGTTTGATTGGCTAGAAAGAAAACTAACGAGAAAACAAAAATATATATGAAAAACAGAGCAAGTGCTCTGTTCGTTGATTACATATATGATATGTGATCGATTACATGATAATCATCATGATATATTTACAGAAGATTACAAAACTATATATAAGGGGTTATTTACCCTTTGTTCTTACTTAAAGACTAAGGAATCCTATGATAGGTGGGTTATAAGGAGAGTTTGGGGATTTAGACATCAAATATCTAAAGCAAAATATCCCAAAATATCTCAAAATGTTGGTCGAGAAGCTTCAGGAGAACACCACGACACTGTGCAAAATGGCTGCGACATGGATCCGACGAATCGCTATCAGAGGATCCGAACATGTCTATCCGGGAAGTTGAAACGCCCTCCTCTCCCATCCGGCGTCAGGTGCCGGATGTGAAATATCCGGATAAGGGTGGAATGTTGGCGGACAGAATTCCGAATGTGAGACATCCGAAGAAGGTGAAACTTCGACCGGATAGAATTCCTACCCCCTGGTGAAATGAGCTATGCAGCGCGTCGCTATCCGGAGCAACTCCATCCGGATTCCTTAAGAGGACACTTGGCGCGCTCCCCTATCCGGACTCCCTCAGGAAGAAGCACACGGCACTCGTGAGCATCACGCACCCGGATGATAGCATATCCTATCCGGATATGTTGTCCGGAACATTGACTACACAGCCCACGTTCCACCGCCCTCCGATGGTGTGTCCGGACGCCCTGTCCGAACATCTTTTGCCATGGATTCCAAACAACTCTCCTCAATCTCGGATTGCTTTGGTGATAAAAAAGCTATCAAAACACCAAAACTTAACACAATTTGATTAGAATTGATTCCAAGGGTCCTTAACATGTTAATTGGGTTAAAAGGTAATAACTACGACTCAAAAGTGTTTAAAAGAGTTCATTACAAGCTATGAAATAGTACTTTTTGAGTAGTAATCAGTTCCCCTAACCGACATATTGCTAGTCCCTTAGCAATGAAGGAGAGAAAAATAAAAATAAAAAGTATTATAATTTACAACATCATGCTAATCAAAAAACAATTTTCAAGTGGCATGATGATCTAGCTTTCACATGGAACATTAAAGAAATAAAACTCAAACTTCAACAAGAGTTATCAAATAACTTGTCTAATCACAATTCTTAAAGAGAAGGCATTATGCAAATTTAAGCTTTTAAAAGAGTTTCCACTCCCAAAGGGCCAAACCTTACTCTTCCACAAAAATCTAAGTGTTATTTATTAGCTTCCGAATATAGTATGTTGAACTAATCTCTCCCCCCAACCTAGTTCTTTTTCAAAGCTTAGCAAACTGATCAACCTCCAATAGGCTAAGAACGCACCTCTTGGTTCACAATTTTTTTCATTGTAGGAGTACAAGGCTAAAGGTACTTTTTTCTAACTTGTCCATGTAACGGGGGTCCATCGATGACTCCTAACCAATTAAGGTTTAGGGCATCAAGTTTTAAAGATCTTTCAACCACTAACTCCTTGGATTTTACCCTGGACTTTTGAGAATGAATTTTTAATACCCAAGCACCTACAGTATGTTAAACTCCACCTATTCACCCTTGTAACGAGCATTGAGGTCGGTGACTCCTAACCAATGAAGGCTTAGGGCACCAGGTTTTAAAGATTTTCACCATATACCCCTCAGACCTTGCTCGGGTTTCAAGGCAAGTAAAACATTTTTCTTTCTTTTTTCCAAAGGCTCATTGGCCTTTTACAAGGTGTCCCAACACTATTAAAATGAGGTCAAAGGTACCAAGTCTAAAATTTTCCTAAGTCAAGAGGGAAATAGTTTTTCATCTTATAATCGGAACCTAGTGTGCACAGTGTGTGAATAGCTTAAAGTGGAAGAACTAAGCTTGAATTCAATAGAAGTTTCAACAATTCATCAACTTTAGTAAGCATAATACAAACTCTAAGTCAAGTGAAAAGACAAAAATTCAATTTCTCCCTTTTCATTTTGAAAATTTTTCCTTAATAACCATGGAGAGTAGAATAAAAACTTTTAATTTTTTTTTTAAATAAAGCAAAAAAAACAACTAAATTACCAAAATAACTTAGCATTAATAACAATACTTCCTTCCTCAACTCTCCCCCCAACCAAGCTAAACATTGTCCTCAATGTGACAAAAGTGATTGAAAAATAGGAAGAAAGTGGTACCTCTTGAGTAACATGAAGTATGAGTCATGTAGGAGAAACCATATGTTTCAAAAAAAAACAAAAGAGTTAGTGAGAAGAGAAAATAGAAAAATGCCAAGTTTAAACAAGAATTGATGTCTATATATGATGTATCATCAGTAATACATCCAATCCCAGAATATAAGACATCAAAACATGGAATTATCTATACTAATATATTATATAAATACAAAAAAGTAAAGAGATGATCAAGTAATGGTAGGGTCCTGTGGAGCTTATGCATCTGTGGTGGCTTCTTGAGTGGGTTGGATCAGGATTTTGACCTCTGTTCTGGTAGTCTCCTTAGATGGCATAGTCTCCTCTACTGGAGCTTTCAGTTGGAGCTATTTGATTTGATGGTTTAAGGAGGCCTGAAATGGAGTGAGAGGCTTCGTGTGTGATCTCAGTGAGAGGGCTCTCCTCTTTAGATGCATGGTCGTATGGCTTTGTTGGCATTTTCGCAACCTCCCTTGGTTTCACAAAGTGTTTTTGCAAATCATTTTGAAGCTTGGAGGTCATTTCATAGCTTGGAGGTCATTTTGCAGCCAAAGGGAAAAAAGAAAAACATTTTTGCAGCCCATTTCGAAGTTTGGAAATCATTTGGTAGTCATTTGGAAACTTGGAGATCATTTCTACAGCGGGGGAAAATTTTCGCAGAGGAAGATGGATGGCTGCGAAACCAAAAAAAATTCCCGCTTTGGCTTTGTGCGGTTCGTCTTCAAACAGCCATAACTTTTTCGTTTCAAATCCAAATTGCACACTGTTTGAAGCACTAGACTCCTGACTTCCTAAGCTTCAAATTGACACATGGTATGCATAATTTGAGCTCCAAGAAGTGCTCCAAATATGTATTCAACAGTAGCAAAATGGGGTGCGGATGCGACATTTCAGCTCATTGTTTGCACAGTCTTCAAACGGCCATAACTTCTTTCTTTCACCTCTTTTGACATTCCTCCTGATTTTGATCATCCAAAAACCTATGTTACATCAAAACAAATTAAAATTAAAGTATTGAAATCAAAATTAAAACAAGTAATAAATAAAACAAAAAGGTATGGACTAGCTAGTCTTTAGAAAGACTAAGTCCATCAAAAAATTTGATCTTGATTTAGCTTGCCCGGATCCCATATGAAGTTTGCATCCCTCACTTGAGACTTGGTGTGTATGATTTTCCCATACAAAGCTTGGAGAAAAAGTGAAGGCATGTGTTTCATCATTTCTTCCTTGATGACTATCCTCTGTGGTTCTTCATCTACATTAAAATCATAGTCATCTTTCTCTATGCTTTTCCCCTTTCTCTTTCCTTTGATTTCCTCCCTCTTTTCTTTCTCTGTTTCACTTTCTACCATATTCTCTAGCTTGGATGTGGGCAGATCAACCTCTTTACCACTCCTCAAAGTGATAGCCATTTTAACTTCCTTCACCATTGAAGATTCTCCCTTTTGAGCTTCTACTTGATGGATACCCTTGGAATTTTGATGAGGTTGAGAAGGAAATTTTTCTTTCTCTTGCACTTTGTTGAGGTTGGCAAACCTTGAGATTGAATATTGGAGGTTATCTATCTTCTGAGATAGATCACTTTTCATTCCATCCATCTTTTTGTTCAATGAACTCTCTACACTGTCAATTCTTTGACTGAGCTGAGCATTGATGGATTTTTTAGCTCCAACAAAGTCTCCCACGACCTTGCTAAGATTCACCATAGCTTGATGAAGGTTTGAGGCTTACTGTGGTGCTTGAGCAAGTTGCTTGTACTGAGGTGGCTGTGGTTTCCAAGAGAAATTTGGATGGTTCCTCCAATTGGAATTGTAGGTGTTGCCATCACCAAACATTTCTCTCACTGTTGGAATGGTAGGACACTCTTCAACCAAGTGCTCATAAGATAGACAAATGGTACAAGGCATAGGTTGCAATGGTGTTTGAGAGATGGCTTGCACTTCTTGCATCTTCTTCATTTCTAGCTCTTCCAATCTCCTTACCATAGCTGCAATCTTTGCCTTCATGTCTATGCTTTCATTCAAAATATACATCTCACCCTTAGCATTAGGTTGAGACGTCTTTCTCCCCATATCTCTAGCATTTGGTTCATCCCATCCTCTTGAAATTTCAGCCACATAACTCATGAAGTTCATGGCTTCCTCTGCTATCTCGTATTCAATGTGGCATGCACAACTAGCAATTTGTGAATTAAAAACAGAGAAGACAAAAGAAAATAAAAGAAAAAAATTCTAAAGAAAAAAGAAAATTATTAAGATTAACTAAAAACTAAATAAAAGATATACTAAAATATGAACAAAGAAAGAAACAAAAATAAATAAAAAGAGTTAGTAAAAAGAAAAGAAAAGTCACCAAACTTGTGATGAAGATCACAAGTACTCTGAAAAGGTCATATCATTGTAAAGTGGCACCATCCCCGGCAACAGCGCCATTTGATTCGTTCCCAATTGGTGTCTCAGCTGATTCATGTCCTCTCAATGGTCCCTGACAGTGGTGCCATTTGATTCGTGTCTAGCTGGTGTCCCTTGATTGTGGTTCTCAGAAGGGAGTAATCAACAAAATTTATAACCTATTACACCAAGTACTAGGATAACCTTAGCTAGCATAGTATAGTGGCTCTAGGGTCGTTCACTGGGATGGGTTTTCACTTCACAATTGATATTAGTCTTTTCATTTCAAGGTTAGCTTTAAAAGAAAACATAAAGATGTTTGAAAAAGGATTGGTTTTAAGCTAACCAAAAATAGTAACTGATTTTACTTTCAAGGAAAAGTGTTTCTTGGACTTTAGATCACTAAGCTCATATTCCTCATACAAAAAGGGAGTTCCAGTCACTTGTTTCTTTTCCTCGAATTAGAGAATTAACATATAGTTAATTCTCTAATCGGTATGGTACAGATGCTTCCCTTTAATGGGTTCAAACAATAAATCCCTCTCACTGATGCACCTTGCAATGGCTCGTGCCTCTCACCTAGCATTTGCCATTCAAGGTGATCTTTAACTTTGGACTTCCCTTTTCAAGCTCGCAAGAGATAACTAATGGATGTCTCCTTGGAGTCCAAAAGCTTACCAAGTGTTGGCAATTCTAGAAAATCCTACCTTCAAGTCACTTCCCAAAAGCTCGCAAGAGGTAAACTAGTGCATCTCCATGGACGGAGATCACTTACCAAGTGTTGGCTAAAGTGATTTAAAGGCGTTTTAAGTTAACTAAAAAGATAAAAACCATTAACGGGTCACACTTTTTCTTCATTAAAAACTAAAACAACAAAACTTCCAATTTATGCATAAGAAAACTTACCCGGCTTTCTTCACTCCAAGAGACGAAGAGCCAAACCTCTCATCCTCTAAGGAAAAATTCTCAGAGTTTGATTGGCTAGAAAGAAAACTAACGAGAAAACAAAAATATATATGAAAAACAGAACAAGTGCTCTGTTCGTTGATTACATATATGATATGTGATCGATTACATGATAATCATCATGATATATTTACAGAAGATTACAAAACTATATATAAGGGGTTATTTACCCTTTGTTCTTACTTAAAGACTAAGGAATCCTATGATAGGTGGGTTATAAGGAGAGTTTGGGGATTTAGACATCAAATATCTAAAGCAAAATATCCCAAAATATCTCAAAATGTCGGTCGAGAAGCTTCAGGAGAACACCGCGACACTGTGCAAAATGGCTGCGAAATGGATCCGGCGAATCGCTATCAGAGGATCCGAACATGTCTGTCCGGGGAAGTTGAAACGCCCTCCTCTCCTATCCTGCGTCAGGTGCTGGATGTGAAATATCCGGATAAGGGTGGAATGTCGGCGGATAGAATTTCGGATGTGAGACATTCGGAGAAGGTGAAACTTCGGCCGGACAGAATTCCTACCCCCTGGTGGAATGAGTTATGCAGCGCGTCGCTATCCGAAGCAACTTCATCCGGATTCCTCAATAGGACACTTGGCGTGCTCCCCTATCCGAACTCCCTCAGGAAGAAGCACACGCCACTCATGAACATCACACCCCGGATGATAGCATATCCTATCCGGATATGTTGTCCCGATCATTGACTACACAGCTCACGTTCCGCCGCCCTCCGATGGTGTGTCCGGACGCCCTGTCCGGACATCTTTTGCCATGGATTCCAAACAACTCTCCTCAATCTCGGATTGCTTTGGTGATCAAAAAGCTATCAAAACACCAAAACTTAACACAATTTGATTAGAATTGATTGCAGGGGTCCTTAACATATTAATTGGGTTAAAAGGTAATAACTACTACTCAAAAGTGTTTAAAAGAGTTAATTACAAACTATGAAATAGTACTTATTGAGTAATAATCACTGGTACATGAAAGGAATGACTTTCATTCTATGAAGCCATGCACATCCCATAATGGCATTGTATGGAGACAAATCGTCGACCACCGAGAACCGTATGTTCAGTGTGACCGGGTCGGCTTGGACGGGTAACACAATATAGCCCAGGGGGGTTATTGTAACTCCATTGAATTAGGACAACAAATGTCATGGGTTCTCTAGAGCAGATGGTGAGTGACCCATTTGCTTGTAGGTCGACATTTACAAGAGGTTAGTTGAACTACTCGGGTCAACTAAGATTCTCCTTATGTCAAATCCACCTGCCTCTAGTGTTAGGATTAGAGCGTCTTCTTATGGTTGTTACATCTGATTGACATCTACTAAAGGGAAGGTGATTATGTTATCCATTAGATGCATACTTCTTTCTGTGAAGGTGTGCTAAACGGAATTAATTCGTTCTCTCATAGAGGTCACGCGACGTAACCTTCACCTTTGCTGCTTTGAGTTGTGATTGTTGTCTATTAAACCTTCGCGTATGTAGTTAATGATAGCTCTGGGAACTAGCAAAGATGTAGGGGCTTGGACAGTTGCCTCTTGCGTCATTTCTCTTTGCCCATTGGTTATGCGAATATATTGTTTTAGGTGTCTAACCTTGATAAGTTTCTCCACTAAGTAATGCAAACTCTTACATTGTTCGGTGGTGTGGTCATGATCCTTATGATAGGAGCACCTTCTGTTCCAAACCTATTTAGTCAGATCCGTCTTAATTGGCTCTAGCCATTTGAAGTCTATCAAGTTGCGGATCTACAAGAAGAGTCTCTCATAGGAGATGCTGAGGGGGGTGAATATCATTTGTTACTGTTGCTGACTATTTCCCCCTTTGTTAGCTTACCTCGATTGGTTTGAAGGCTTAGAACTTTCCCCCTTATCATTCTTGGTCGGATGTTTAGTGACTAAGACTTGTTGAGAAGCTACTCAAGCATCGTCTTTGAGCATAGAATACTTGTCCGCTCGCCTGAACATGTCATCTATCGTCACAAGTGGCTTCTTTGCAAGGGACTCAAAAAATGGCATGCCTAGGTTGGTGCTTCGCTTGAAGATCTGTAAGATAATCTCTATACTATAAGATTCAACTTGGAGCACTACTTGCCCGAACCGCTTCATGAAGTCCCTTAATGACTCATTATCCTACAACTTGATGTTCTGCAGGGTGCTTATGTTTTGCTTCTGGCGAGCGGAACATAGGTAGTGGCCTACAGATACTTCCAAGACGTCCTAGAAAGTGTTCACGGAATTCTGCAGGAGACAATGGAACTAGGAGAGAGCTTGGCCATGTAGGCTGGTTGAAAAGACCTTGCATATTAGTGCATTATTCCCTATGTTGAGGTACATGAGTTGCCTAAAGTGCATGATATGATTAAATGGGTCGCTTGTTCCAACGTACATTGTGAATTTTGGCAATATAAACCCTCTAGGTAGCTCGTAGTTAATAATATAGGGGCCGAATAGCTTGGAAAGCATGTCATCCAACCATCGACTGATAGAGTCAGGTGGAGCTCGCGTCATCGATACTTTTGCCTATTGCTACTTTGGTTGCTAAGAGGGTCATTTTGACGTAGTTGTTGTAGTTGGGGAACCTAGACGGGCCCTCAAAGTTTCTGACATACACAATTGCCCTCCACGCCTGGTGCTTGAGGTCTTAGTTGGGCTCGCATCGCATTAAATAAGTGTGATCTTTTGCCACACCTCCTTTTCCTTGATGCCCAAGTAGAGTTGATGCCTTTGTCCGACTGCATTTGGTAAGCTGGTGAAGACTCCTCCTTAGACCGTCTCGAGTAGCTGCCAGAGAACTCTGTGCTCCCTGGGAAAGACGCCTCAACAGTTCGTCTTAAGGTTGTTTGTCGACTTTGAGTGTGTCAGATTTAAGAGGGGTCCATTGCTGATATTTAAGCCGGCTTCATTCTCTTCTTTGAGTCATTTCGTTTGATGGAGCAGAGCCTGCATCTACCACTCATTTTCTCGTTAGTGTCTCTCCATCCTTTCACGCCAGGTAAAATAATCTTCATCACCCATAGCTGATGATTAGTTTCTGGAAGATGTTGACATCCTTAGTCTTTTCCACAGACGACACCAATGTTGGTGTTGTTCCAACTGGATACAAGTTCGTCTAGCTTCACTAGAGTCAAATAGACTTTTTCCTAGAATAAAAAGGAGTCTGGACAAGTGGTCCGAGCATACACCTCTAAAGCTTGAGTTAGGAATCAACAAGGATGAATCCACCTATTTTGAATGGCTATGTATGCGCCTACCTTTTCCATGCTTCTTGAGGGGTTTTTATAGAGCAGATGGCACCATCGTCACAATACTGATTGTGCATTCATGCCTTTCTTACGATGATGATTGCCATTAAGGCAGATCACAAGCCTTAATAAGGTAGTCAATGCCTTTACCTCAGCGTGGATTGGGCAATCATACCAAGCAAGAGCTGCTGACTAGTGTCATTTACTGATTTTTGTGCTAAAATCTCAAACCATGTAGTTGACTGTGCATTTATGTTTTTCAATGTCGCTAATTGGTGTAACGACTAATTGACACTAGTTTTTGAATGTAAATGTCGTCTAATCCATGGCTCAAGCATCAAGTGTGATTAACCATTCATTCAATGCCTAGAGACTTCAACTCGGTTAGTTTGTTCGTTTAGAAGTCCCAGTCAGCTTGGTCTGTCCATTCCTTATGGTATTGAGGAAGAAGGAAATCTCTTGCCTCTTGCGCCAGACAGAGCTTATCTTGGTCCAGATATATCAATCCTAGATGAATTATCTGTTTACCTTGGACGGCCAAAGGATCTTGAGTTTGGGAAGGACATGCGGAAGGAAGCCTCCCACACTTTCTATGGGGCATAATCTCTCTTTTGATATTTTATTTAGCTTTATTTTGTGATCATCATATCTATGCTGGTCTATTTCTGAATTTTTGAACATGAACATTGCATCTTGTTTGAAAAAAAAAATTATTTGAAAGTTATGTTATTGATAAGACTTTCATAGGTTACAAGCATGATAAGGTTAAGTCATGGAGTGACTATACATGACCTTATAACTTTCCAAAAAAAAAATCCATAAATAATTCAGTAAGATAATTTACAAAATAAAATTTGTATTGACAGACTCTTTTTATGGTTAGAAAATAAACAAAGCTTTGCAAAATGTATCCAAAACTTAGAGACACTATTGTAAAGATGCATTGGTATAAATATACGGTGCATAGATGTTGTAGATGCAAATCAAATGTAAAGTAACTTGCAAATACTATTGGTATTGAACGTCCATTGAACTTAGAGAAGGTCCCCAAAGTGAAGTCTCTCAAACTTCATACATTTTTCTAAGCAATTCGAAATGCATAAAGTAGAAATACAATTAAATTACATCTACTTGAACCACAAATTTTACGGGACAAAACTGCAATGATGAGGCCAGGATTTCACTGGTCAAACATGTGCTTTCTTGGCTGAAAGAGAAACCTAGAACCATATGTAGAATTGATTACATCTGCCAAGAGGGGATATTGCAGTGAAGCAAATAGAGAGACTGGGCCCGTGGCAAATAGAGCAATGAGAATAGGTACCCATGCGAAACCATGACGATAAACTATGAAAAAGGTTATGGTAAAAGTTACCATCATGGTTATAATAGAAACAAAGAGTGTTGTGAGGCCAAACATCAATCTAGAGGGTAATGAATGGAGGAAATCCTGTTCCGCATAGCGCGACGTGAGGATGGATAAGAACATTAGGATTGAAGTTGAGGAGGTGAATAATGCTAGTCCATCTGACACTGCAAAAACCATTAACAAAATAGGAGTGTCTGTTTGCTGACTGTGACCAGCTGGTACAGTGAAGGCTGCTGAAAAAACTACAGTGGCTATAAGAGTGGCGACAAGCATAGATTGAGCGGCTGTTTCCCGCATCCATTTCTCTCCATCCTTCATCAAGTCTCTGTGCTCCTCAGTGAACAAAACCCAGGGTGTCTTACCTTGCCTGTTTTTCTTTTCTCTGTATGTAGGTTGCATGAGCTTTTCCACCTCCTAAAAAATAAGGAATTTGTAATATAAATAATAAGATTTGAATACTAAGAGAAGGAATGTCTCCATTCCAAGGAAACCTATTTAGATCGATTGAATTGGCTTGTCACTTGCATCTAGCCTTTAAAAACACTTTCTATGCTGCATATAGTTTGATCTTTAGTCTTTTGTGGCATTGATCCTTACCATATTCACATGCTGCAATGAATGAACCCATTCATCTGCAGTCACAAACTTCAGGGGACATGCAGTCCGAAAACTCATATTTTAGAAGTGTTTACTTGTTAAATTCTAAAGGCATATGGACCAAAAGGACTATGCGTATGTTGTAATAGTTACCTTAAACCACAATAGCTCTCTTTGCATTTGAAGGGCTGCTCCTGATATAATATTGAGCTCACTTGGATGTGCTAATTTTCCAACCAAATGCAGCATGTTGTTACCATTATCATCCCTATATGTCATTATCATATCCTTAATTGAGCCTATCTCATATATAAGATTGAAGATTCTGTCTTGACGATGCAAAGCTGCAATATGGAATATACTCCTAGTTTGGCTATCTACTCTCCATATTAGATCAGGGTAGGAGTGAAGAAGCTCAGTGAGAAAGATGGTGTTCCCTAACTCTGCTGCTACAAATACAAGTCGATAAGGATCTCTGATCAGATCTGCAATCTTTGAGTCAGGTAGTTGTATAACCTGCTTCCAAAGGCATTTGACGAGTTTAAGGGCTTGCTCTTTCTTCGAAATATTGTGTCCCACTTTCTTACCTGAAACTGTGAGTTAAAGAGAAAATTGTTGGATGGAATAACCATAAGAAAAATAATAACCACATTAGGTACTTGTAATGGTGACCCTACATTCATGAATAACACAAACCATTGAACAATATTAGACAAATGGACAATTCAGAAGGGAAAAAGAAAAAAAGGCTAGCATGGATGGTGAAAGATTACAGCTATAGTTAAGCTATTCATGTCGTATGATGCATTAGTTAGTGTTTGTTTGACTGCTAACTGCTAAAGAAACATACCCCACACCAATAATCTTGACCAACATCAACTTGGGAAGAAATATTAAATCAAAACTAACCAAAGAGAAGCCAGAAAAGCAAAAAATAAAACTATCAAGGACGGTTGTTCAAAATATAGATCGTCTTCAAGACACAGACTGCCTTCCATTGTGAGAGAAATGTAGTAATATTTTGAGGCATGCTTAATATTAAGTAAATTAGGAATATTAAGTGGATTTGGGTTAAAGTTAACTAATTTGGTTTTGCAAAAGCCATACATGAGCTTGCTTGTCATCAAATATGGAAAGAGTAGACCCCAACCTATAGCCTCCAAGATGAAAGATAAACTGAACAAGTACAATACATCTTTCCCTGTCAATAGGGAGCTACCAGTTTATGATTGCCAACAGGGTTCCCTTAATTCTAACAAAGATGATTATTAATTAATAATTAATGTGCACAACACCACTTTCTGAAACCAACTTACTTGAATTAATGAAAGTTGTCCATATTCCAATCCGAGTTTCACCAGAGAATGCAGAAGGCTTTCTAGCCAAAAGATGCAAAGCTGTCTCATAATTCCCATCTCTAATGGTAGCCAGCTTAGGGTGGGATTCCAATATAGCCAAGGCTACCTCTGCATGAATTAACAAAATATAAAAAAAATAATTTGCTACCTCTACTGGTGGAATATTATATAGTTCAGTGAAGAAGCCATTTCATGGAGATCCAGAAAAACTAAAATGATGAAAATCAAAACAACAAAGAACCAAAATAAAAATAAAATAAAATAAAATAAAAGTTTAATTACCATATAGATCAGTACTGATGCAGGTATTAAGTATCCCAATCCAATCTTCATCCTTTAAATCTTGATGATTAGTCTTATTGTAGAGATACCATACCATCTCACTATGTCCTAATAGAGCGGCCATATGGAGTGGCATCATTTGCTGATTACCCCGGATCATGGGAAGGTGATCATTCTTTTTCACCATGACCTCTGCAATTCTCACTGTTCCGGCTGCAGCAGCAAAACAAAACGCAGTGTTTGAATTTTCATTCTGAAGTTCCAAGTCGTTTGGATCCATTAATCCCACCACCTCCTCAACAAAGTGAGTGCGTTTTGCTGCAGCTGCAATGTGGAGAACAGTATCCAAGTTTCTTGTGATGCTTACACGCACGGCTGTTGGGTGTATTTCAAAAATACCTCTTGCAGTTTCCCAGTCGCCTTTCAATGCAGCTTGATAAAGGGGTATGCAAACATTGAGATAGAAGGCTCTGTCTCCTGTTTATGTTTGAAGAACCAATATACTAATGCATCAATTCAGATAGCCAAAAAGGTGGCCTTCTAAGATTTAAGGATTGGAATTCATTTGAAAAGTGAACAAGAATAAGCTAAATTACCAGAAAGTGGATCTGGAGAAGGCGTCATCTTTTGAGGTGAAGTCAAAATCTCAATTTCAGATCCATTTGGCACTTGTGGGCTTGGGGTTGAAAGAACATCTGTTCCTGCTGCTCCTTCCACCGATCTTTCAGCCATCATGGGCAAAGGAGAAGGTTTACACCTGTAAGGCAAAAGAGATGTTCATGGAGTGTAAGTAAATCCAATTAAAAGCCAAAAAAAACATAGTAAGGCTAAAGCAAGAACCTCAAGGATGAAACAGAGAGTGGAAAAGATCAGTGAAAGAAGAGTTTGCAATATCATGAGCTAATTCAAGGATTATATAATAAGGAATCTCTCTACCTCTTTTAAAGTCAACAAGGGTCATCTTAGAAAATGCATTATTTCTAAATTTAAAATTTTTATTTTTGTTGTATTTAACTGCCATTATTGACTGGAAGACATAGACTGATCGAAAAATTGATATTATATGTGGAAACAACCCACCAATCCAACCACCCCGATTTGATTAACGTTAATTTTGATGCATCCTAGTCATCAGGTCAACGACAAGAAGCAAGAAAAATAAAACCTGGGTGGTCTTCATAAAATCAATAGACAATGACTAATGGCCAGGATGTTCCACCTAATTAATTCTTGTCATCTTCCTCTTGGCATGTGAACGCTTAAAATGTTTTTAGCACAATAGATAGATTAAAATTAGATAATAAACCATTTTTGTGTTATAAATAATACAACATTTCAATAGAATGAACAAATGTAAGTTTCTATGTTTGCTAAATTTTTTAAGTAAGGAAATGGAAAGAAATGAAATTGGAATGGGAAGGAAAGAGATGGAATGAATCAAAATTTGAATAAAAAAATTTATTAAAATTTTTTTAGAAGACTAGGAAATGGAATATGAACGAAATCAAGTGTTTTAAAGTGTTTATTAGATGGAAAGGAAAATAAATAAGGTGTATGATTTTATCATCATACTCTTACACAGAAATTTTTCATATTAACTATTATGGAGAAAAAAAAAGTTTTGTAATTGTAGAGAATGGAAAAAATTATAGTGCAAATGAATCAAACACATTTTTTGAACTTTTTATTTATTTAAAAAAATATAATAATTAAATCTTTGAATATTTGTAAAATTGAAGAAATTAAATTTATTTTTCTCTATTTTATTAATGAAAATTATTGGAGGCACAAAAAGTTTTCTTTCTTTCTTTCTTTTTATTTTTTTATTTTTTATTATTGTTAAATTTAATTCTCTTTCAAAAAAAGTTTAGTAAATATTGAGAAAATAAAGGCTAATCTTTAAAAGAGAAAACACCCAAGAGGGGGGGGTGAATTGGGATTAAAAAAAAAAAAATAAACACAACAAAGTTAAGCACAAGAGAAGCAAATAAAAAGAGATAAAGTTAGACAAATCAAACTCAGATTTTATAGTGGTTCGTCACTTCCTTGCCTACGTTCACCCTTCTCAATCTCTTAATCGAGTAAGGGTTCCATTAACTTGAACCTTCAACCAAGCTTCTAATCACTTTTACACTTGGATTCCAGCTCCAATGGGTTCTTACACGATCTGTTTAAGTTTCAACTCACTTGAAGGCTTTAACACTCAATTGACAAGTATGAATCTCTTAACCTAGCTCAATAATGGCTCAAATACAACTCAAGGCTAAAATGAATCACAAAGGTGCACTAAAGAGCATGCAAATGGAGATTTAATGCACCAAGAAAAGAATGAGAGCTTTTAAGGCAAGAATAAGTAGGTAAACAAATAAATGCAGGTATTCTCTTGCTCATAAATGAAGTGGAGCTCTCTATTTATAGGTTTCTAACCTCGGGAGCCAAAAAATCAAAAAACAACTTCAACCGTTCGAGTTGGGGGTCAATCAGTTCACTAGCCGTTGAAGCATTTAATGTTTAGCAGGTGACCGCTACCATGATTGGAACTTGACCAGACCTCGACCGAGAAGGCAAATCCCTTGACTGGGAAGAAAAGGCTACTGGAAGAGAGAAATTATTTTTTCACCTCTTGATCGGGAAGAGGGAACCGATCGATCGGTACCCTTGCTAGTTGAGCCAGTTTGGACAATGCCTTGATCGGTTCACCATTTTTGGCCCGAAAACCCATCTTTTCTGGTCTTTTTGCTTCTAACACTTAGGCAAGGTCTTTAGGTAAAATTATATGCTAATTTGGAAACCTTTTTCCTAAGGTTCATTTGATGGAACTCGAATTTTGATGGAAATGCTCTCTCTACTTTCCTTATCCAATAACCATCTGGGGTCTTCTCAAATTTCATCCTTCCCATGGACTGATCATCATACGTATCATAAGTGTTGGGGGCCTCAAAGTTCGTCTCTCTACTCAAGTCAATCTCGACATCCTTGAATACTCTGGTAAGGAAGTGACCATAGGGGAGTACGTGAGTCATGCTCTCGCAACATGAGATCATGTGCATTATCATCAAGTACCCCAAATGAATCCGTCTCCCAATCAAAATGGATTCAATAAAGAATGCCTCATAATAAGAGACCTCATCTCCCTGTGGTAAAAAGATGGAGCATAACATATGGTGTAGCACTCTGCTGATGATTGTGAAGCTATGTGCCGATGGTTTGCCCATCCCCTGGGCATCTGGAAGTCAACAAATCCTCTTAATAGCCTCTCTGGGCTAAAATCCTGGCACAATGGGCCATATCTTGGACTCGTATACTTTGAGTCCAACCAAAGCAATATCGAAAATACAACAAATGCTCTCTAGGTCCAAACGAATCTCAACTCCTCTAATAGTAGAAATAATTGGGCCACCATGCCATAAGTCACCCTTGAGTAAAAAGCTCGCACCAAAGTCGGGAAAATCGACTCCAAAACAGTGACCACAAGCAACCAACCCATCTTAGTGAATTGACCTTCGAATTCAAAGTGCTGAAGTTGGGGAAAATTAATATTTCTCCGGAAACTACTCGTCTTTGAACAAAGTGTTGTTTGTACCGCTGGTAGTCCTCCACTGAACTGAAAAAGGCGGTGTCAAACCTCGCCTTTTGGCATGCCTCTAGCTAAGACGACTCAGCTGGGCGCTTGCCCTATGCCCTAGAGGCAGCGGGCTCTCACCTAGGAGCCATGTGGAAGAAGAAGAAGCTCGAGTAAGGGAGTGGTGGCTGGTAGAGAGAGAGAGACTCACACCTAAAACCTTGGGAGTGCAGAAATGGAGAGGAATCAAAGTTGAAGCTGACTGTGAAACACGAGAGGAAGATAAGGCAGCCCAAATCTGAAACCCTAGCCTCCAATCTTCCTAAAATCCAATCCAAAGGCTTCAATCAGTCTAAAACGCACTGAGATCAGCTTCTAGGATCCAAAATCAGAGAAATCTTAAAGAAACAGAGAAGAATAGTACAGAAAATGAAGCGCAAGAGTCTTTTAATATCCACAAATCCCGATGAATTGGTCGACCAAACTAAGACTAGTTGACCGCCTGGTCAACGCGATCAACATTTTGACTTTTCAATTTTTGCGCACTTTCTCATTTTGTGATTCTCTTCCTGCCCTTTTCAGTTGAAATCCCCAATTTTTAATACCTAATGCCAAGGGAATTTTGAATTTTGGTCAAAATTTGACTATTATCTAAGTATATTTCCATATGATGCATATGACATGAAATTCATGCAATTAGAAGGTATATTCATCAAGAATTCATTAAGCAAACATTAGATCATAAAGAAATCACTCTTAGTTTTCTTCTAATATCAACAAATTGTTCTTCACTTAGAGTTTTTGTAAAAATATCGGGAAGTTGATCTTCAGTGCTTACAAATTCAAGTGTTATGTCACCATTTTGTGCATGATCTCTAAGAAAATGATGTCTAATCTTTATATGCTTAGTCCTAGAATGTTGCACGGGATTTTTTGATATACTTATGGCCCTAGTATTATTACATTTAATAGAAACATGCTCAAAATATAAATCAAAATCACTAAGTGTTTGTTTCATCCAAAGGATTTGTGCACAACATAAATCGGTTGCTATGTATTCGACTTCCACCATTGACAAAGCTATCGAATTTTGCTTCTTACTATGCCATGAGACAAGTGAGTGTCCTAAGAAATGACAAGTGCCACTAGTGTTTTTTCTTTCAACCCTACAACCGAAAAAATAGGCATCCGAAACCAATTAATTCATGAGAATTTGGTCCCACTCAGGGCTTATTACTGTAGCAAGGGCGAGAAGCTCATTGTATAAATGCCATTGGGAATCCTGTCTGCGCTTCTGCATGGGAACAGAGAGGCTGGCAAAACTCCACCAATTTGGGAAGCTAGATCTAGCATTGCCCTTGGAGCCGCCCGAGGGATCGCTTATATCCACTCTCAAGGTTCTACAAGTCCCCATGGAGACATCAAGTCATCAAAGGTGACAGATGCTCCCAAATTCTGTTGCAAACAATCCATTGCCTTCCCTATTTCCTGCTGGCAGTGCTCCTCTCATTTCACCAAGAAGCGCATCTCTTCCCCACGTGTTTCAAAGTAGAGAACCAGCCTTTCTTCACTTTCTCTCCACTTTTACTAGGGTTTCTCTTGCTTAGAATCCAAGTCCGAAAGGTATTCTTGAAGGTAGTTGACTTGGAGTTTGTGGAAGAATGAGGCTTATCTTCTGTGGGAACTTCGAGTATAGACAAGGCAATCAGATTTAGAGCGTTAACCAGCCTTTCTTCACTTTCTCTCCACTTTTTCTAGGGTTTCTCTTGCTTCGAATCCAAGTTCGAAAGGTATTCCTGAAGGTAGTTGACTTGGAGTTTGTGGAAGAATGAAGCCTATCTTCTGTGGGAACTTCAAGTACGAGACAAGGCAATCGGATTTGGAGCGTTTGTTCTCTAAATATGGAAAGGTCGAGCGTTTTGATATGGAATCTGGGTTTGCTTTTGTTCTGAGGATGATCGTGATGCTGATGATGCAATCCAAGGTCTTGACAATATTCCATTTGGTTATGACAAGCGCAGGCTGTCTGTGGAGTGGGCCAAGGGTGAACGTGGCCGTCATCGGGAGGGTTTCTAAAATCTTTTCAATCACAACAAATTTAAACAAAATATAAGCAAAGTAAAGAGATAGAGTTTAGAGAATTCAAACTCGGGTTTATAGTGGTTCGGCACTTCCTTGCCTACGTCCACTCTCCTCAACCTCCTAACCGAGTGAGGGTTCCACTAACTTGAAGCTTCAACCAAGCTTCCAATCTTCTTACACTTGGATTCCGGCTCCAATGGGCTCTTACACAACCTCTTCAAGATTCAACCCTCTTGAAGGCTTTAACACTCAGATTGTTACAAGATATAATCACTCAACCTAGCTTAAAGATGACTCAAATACAAGACAAAGCTAGGATGACAAACAAGAGTGTATTAAATGATATGCAAGCGGTGATTTAATGCACAATAAAAATATAATTAATTTAAAAATAAATAAATAATAATAATAATAATTTAAAACAAAAAATGATTAATTTTAATTTTTAATATACAAGTAAGTTAAGTTTTTCATTATATAATTTTAATATTCAATTATAGTTACAGTATTTTGCATTAGTTTTTGTTCAATGTTTAATTAATTGGATCAGTTTTGTAATTCTAAATTATTTTAAAAAAGAGTATATTCATTAAAGAATTTACAGTATTAAGTTTTGTTTAATTCAATCTCATTTGATTTTGAATATATTTACCTAGTAAGATACAAAAAATTATAGTTTCTCGGTAGAGGATGAATAGTTCAATCATGACTCACTCTAGACCTACTATTTTGTGGTACTAATTGGATCTATTTTTGAGATACAATTTATTTTTAGAAATTAGTAAGCTTATTATTTTGAAGTCTATTTATTTAGTGATAAATTTAGAAAAAGTAGTTATGTTAGTAGCAAAATAACAAAGTCATTTTTGACTTGGTTTAGTTTATAAAGTTTTTAGTGGTAATTGGGTTTTTCTTTTAAATCTCCAAATAATTTTCTAAAATTAATAAATTCAACACATTAAGTCATTCTATTTTTGGAATGAATCCAAATTTTCTAACATTAATTGATTTAGTATTTAAGTTTCAAATTTTCTTTTAAAAATTGTAAGCTATGTTAATGAATCAAACACATTAACTCTTACTTAATTTAGAGTTTATTTACTTAGTAAAATAATTATGAAATATACTAGAAAAGTCATTCAAAATGAGTTCAAATCATGACATTTTAATTTTAATTGGATTACTTTTCAGTTCCTCGATTTTCTAGTATTAATTGAATTGACTTTTAAGTTTTAAGTTTTTTTTTAAAAAAAAAATTGTAAACTTTAGGTATTAAGTATCAATTAATTCAGAATTTATTTGTCTAATGCAAAATTTTTGAGAAGTTAAGGAAATTTGTTTAGAAAAAACATGTATAACTCAAATAGATTATATTTGAAGATTTTGAGTACTGGGCAGTATACTATTTTTTATGATTTTTAAAATTATTTATTTTTATTTCAGATTTTATTTTTGTTTTAAAAATAGTTGTTTTTAGAAAATTGTTCTTTATTTTTTATTTTTAAAAACTATTTCCGTATAACAACAATTAAACAATGTATATAAAATTTTTAAAATGATTTTTATTTTTAAAATAAAAAACTATCTTTAAATCATATGGTCAAATAAGAAAGAAAAAATTAAAATGAATATATATATATATATATTCCCATTCCCCAACTCTCGAGGGATTGGAATAGAGCCTAAAATGGTGTAGGGCCTAAAAGATAAAGGATGAATTGGCCCAGTGGACTATGGAAATGGGCAAGTGGTTGGGCCCGTTTGTCGGGTCCAGAGCTTCCACGATGGGTGACCTTTTGATTCACTCTGAGGCCCCTTTAGATTAGTCTTCAAGAAGGTGTAAGTCTTTTAATTTTTTGTTTTTTAAATTAAGTTTTATGATAGTTTTTATATTTATTTATGAAATTTTATTAAAAAAATTATAATTAAAAATAAATAAAAAATTTAATGTAGAAACAAGAAAATGTTATTTCTTATAAAATTTTTATGTTACCTTACCTAAAAAGTTATTTATACTAATATTATTCTTTAAAATTGTAAAATTAGTTTATCTTGCAATTTTTAATTAAAAGAAGAAATAATAATAATAATGATAATAATAATAATCATAATAACTCCATTCAGGCCTATGATGCCACACATTACAATAATTTTAATAATTAAAATATGATGAATTAATTATTATAATAATAATTATATTTAATTATTATTATAAGACACCACACTAAGTTGAGTCAATTTTAGAGGGTTGAACCTCTGTCCATAGAAAGTTTTAAAAAAAATTTAAATAAAAACTTTAAATATTTGATGAATTAAAAATCTTATCATTCATTCATACACTGACGTCTTGATTAAATGAATGTAAGAAACGTTTAATTTCAACAAAAAAATCCAATTATAATCAAAACCAAATTCGATATAATTGAATATTTTTATTGATTAACTTTCATTCTAGAATTAATTTGGATGATCAAAATGGATTGTCCCCCACTAACACTTCCGCGTAATAACTCTACCAAAGGTGATCCTATTACAGGAATAACTTCAGGTACACCTATTACAATTTTGACTGCCCAATAACCAATTTGGTCTCGAGGTAAAGAATAACCAGTTACACCAAAAGATGCGGTCAATACAGTTAGAACCACACCTGTAACCCAAGTCAATTTGCGAGGTTTTTTAAATCCACCGATGAGATATACACGAAATACGTGAAGGATCATTATTAGGACCATCATACTTGCCGACCATCGATGAATTGAAGCCCCTTTGACATCTCTTCATCTGCAAAGAATTCTCGATGTGAAAACATAGAGACAAAGGGTTGATCTTTGAATAGGAAAAAGAGTGAATCTACAGGTCCCAAATGAATTGGCTTATTCTTACAAAAAACCTTGTTCTTTGGAAGATCTATCTTGTGTCTGGTACTGCATGGTTCCACTCTGTAAGAACTCCGAATCATTCTCTTGAAGCTCATCCTCTTCATCATAAATGGTCCGCTTGCCCCGAAAAGACCTGGCCCAATAGGGAAATCCCAATTCATTGGTCCTTTCGATACAATCAAATGGTTATCATGTATTTTATTTGCAGCATGTACAAGTATGGTTATTCTCTTGGTTATTTTCTGAAAAATAAAAGATAAAAGTGTAATTTTGCTAATATGAGATGGATATTGGCCAAAACCATAAGATTGGATAGAAATTTGAATCTTTGTTATATGTGGCCTTTAACACAAACCCACATTAGTAGTACTCCTTGGCCTCAAGCAAGGGAATAAGGGTAAAAATATAATTAATAATAAATAAATAAAATCTCTGCCTTAAAAGTTTTATTGGGCCAAAGGTTTAGAATAAGAATTGAAATTATAACGTAGTCAATCCACTCAAATCAATTCAAAGCAATCTCAAAAGACTTAGTTTGATTTGACTTTTTAATAAAAATATGGTCGGTTTGAACATTGCTAGTATGAATCAACCAAGTTACTTTGATCAAGTTTTCTCGTAAAATTGACTCAATTGGCCTTATTTTTAAATTTAGGTAGAAGGAAAGCAAAATAAGGTAAACATCAAATTAAAATGCTAAAAAAATGAATATTCATTGTCTAGTCGAAAAATTATAAAAACATTTGTTTTATTAAAGATAAAAAATCTTTAAAAGCTACGTAAAGACTAAAAGTTTCAATTGCTTCCAGAAGAAAAATAGAGATTGGTTAAAGACTTAGGTGGTGTTTATTTTTTTTGGCTTGTTGCTAAAAGCAATTTGTTTTCAGAATTTAAGATGTTTGTTTTTCTATTTTTTCATGACTTATTATAAACTTTTTATTAAATAGAAAAAGCTAAAATATGTAGTTTTTTCTAAACAGAAAAAATAACATATTGATTTTTCTTTACTTTTTAATACTTAATAGAAATAAAATATTATAAAAATAACCAACCTAATATTTAATACTATTAAACATTAAGGTTTTATTTAGAATTAAGTAAAAAGACAAACACCACCTTAGAGTGTGTTTGTTTTTTTGACTTTTTGCTGAAAGTAATTTGTTTTCAGAATTTAGGTTGTTTGTTTTTCTACTTTTTCATAGCTTATTATAAACTTTTTACTAAATAAAAAAAATTAAAATATTTAGCTTTTTATAAATAGAAAAAATAACATATTGGTTTTTTTTTTTTTTTTTTTTTTACTTTTTAATACTTAATAGAAATAAAATACTTCAAAAACAAATAATTTAATATTTAACACTATTAAACATTAAGTTTCTATTTAGAATTAAGTAAAAAAAAAAAAAACACCGCCTTAGAGTGCATTTTGAAGTGATTTTAGAAAACATTTATAACATTCTTAATACTTAAATGACAAAAAAATTCAAGTGTTAGAAAGATTAAAAACGCTGCTTAAAATTACTACCAAACGAACTGTTAAAGTAACAATAAATCAAAAGTATCTCAAAAGATTTTGAGACTCTTCACTACTATATAATATATCAATAGTTAGGGTAATGAGAATATTCTTTATACAAAGTATAAAGAAATTAAAATTTTTAGGCTATGTTACATGTGTTTTGATTTGTGTTAAGTCATTAATTAAAATGGCTTGTGATAGAAACCATAAATCAAATATATCTTGTAATAGAAACCATCAACCAAATGAACTCATTTCGTACTCCACAAATTCCGGTCCACACAACTTTAGCTAGAAAAGTTAATTTGATAGATTTATTTACTTGGCCCTTGACTTTAAAGGCTTTACAAACTTTAATTGGTCTTCTCCTAATGTGCCAGCTTAAAATTCCTCCATAGATGTGAAAAGAAAGACTTAAAAGCATATTTGAAAGACTTCATGTGAAATTATTATTTATGGTCTACAATACCCAACAACCATTCTTCACTTTCTTGGAAGGAATCGATTCTTTTTTACTACAAAAAGATAAACCAAAACCAAAACCAACTTTTGGATAACTTAAATTTAATTTCTTCTTTCACAAGGCATGCTTTATTGGACCAATATTATTTAATTTTAGTCATAGTAACCAAAAGTACTACAAGGCAAAATGCATTGTCAGTTATTATTTAAGGTTATTTTTTAATTATAAACTATAAGCACAAAGTAAAAAGAATAATTAAAAGGAACAAATTATTAAAGATAGCTTCATCACATACTTTTTTTTCTTTTTCTTTTTGGTTCTATTGGAAAAGCTCAGAATCGTGCACAATAATGAAATTTTATTACGTGGATAGTACTTTTTTGGTTGCTTCCAGTATTGCACTTTATCTTCTTTCAAACCTCACCTATTATATTTTTGGAAAAGGGGGAAATTGTGAAACATGTTCTTGGTGATAAGGATATGGGATTAGTGAATAACTCATTAATTAATCAATATTTAAGATTGCTTTATCTCTAAAGGTTTTTCTTTTTCCATTAGATAAGAGATGTTAATTTTAATAAAATCAAGACACATCCAATTATTGAGTTATTAGTGATTGCTTGAGGTGATTAAAGATAGTCTCTTTCATAGAGAACTAGATAAGTTTGACTGATAAAAAGTTGTTGGCTTACGAAAAGTAAGCTTTGTGGGATAGTTAATCATTTGGTTTGGCATGGGTTTAGAGGCTAATAAAAAGTGATTGCTTTCTAACGGTAAATAATTTACAAAGAAGTGAGTCATGCATTCATAGTACTGAGTTGTTGTAGATTAGTGTTTCTGAATTATTGTGCACATTGCATTGTTGCTTATGTAAAGTTGAAGATATACCTACTTTTCAAAGTTAGGGTTAATTTCATTTCCATTCTCTCATTTTTAAATTAAATACACTTAATCACTATTTATTTGAAATTTGGTCAAATACCTCTTTTACCCTTTTCATTTATTAATTTTATTTATCTATACATTGATTCAAAGTAAAAAAGGTATTTAATGAAATTTTAAACTAGTAATGACTAAGCTTATTTAATCAAAATTTTAAAAAATAAGAGTGAAATTAAACCTTTATAGCTATGCCCAACATGTATTTTTTATATTTGTGCTTCTAGTCAACCGGCTTGTGGCAAAATCAACTAGGCTTATGGAGGTAGGTTTAGTATACATTTTCAGTGCATTACCATTAATTTAAGCTTTTAGTCCAATTTAATGATCCTAAAGCTAGATATCATGTCCCCTTATGAGCAAAATTGGTTTGGTTTTATCATCACCTTACATATTTCCTATGTTCAACTATTTGCCAAAAGCCAAAAGCAACTTTTTTCTTTTCCTTTCTTCCATTAGTTTTTTATTTTTTTATTTTTTTCCCAAAAAAAACTTTTTTTTTCCCGCAAAAGCTATTATCATTTTCTTTAAATAATCAATGAAAAATTGTACAACTAAAACACAATTTATTATACCTTTTTGAGCTAATCTATATCTTTTTTGAAGAAGAGGAAAATGAGTAACATACCTCCTCAATAGAAAAAAGATATGAAATCTCATCTACTAAACACCCATTATTTTACCTACAAATATCCTTCCTTATATAGCTTATACAAGAGGTATGGATACTTTCAACAATTAGAAATGTTTTATGTTCATGGTAGTGTATTATATCGTAAATTTAATTAAAAGAACATTGTCAGTGATATATTTGTATATACTCTTTGTATTCATTGAATATCTCGCCATTTGTATTTATGATGGTGATGAGTCCGGGAACTTGATTGGGGCACAAAGATATCTATATACATCATAAAAATTCCATCAATAAACTTAAAAAATGGTTCATCATATCTTTCTTATAATTAACTAAATTAAGTAAATTTAGATATTGATTATAAAAGAGAAAATCACATATGTATAGAAAGTATCAAATTAAACAACAAAAACATAAACAATATTGTTAAAAAAATCAAAGAAAAATTTTCAAAAGAATTTAAAAAATAGCAAGTATATAACTAGAATTTTTTAAATAATTTTAATAATTTTTATTTTATAAATTTTCAAATAATTTAATAACTTCTCTAATAAAGTTTATGAGTTTTTGAAATAAATAAATATAAAATTAATTGAACGTGATGAAAATTTTTTACTTAAAAATTATCTACTATATAGTAAGATGGTAAAATGAGGGTAGCACCATGGCTATGAGCCTTGGTAGTTAATGTACATTAGGTCACATTAAGTGAAATATAAGTAGTTAATAAAAGTTTAATATCTATTATGATGTATAGTTAATGTACATTTCTCCCATAAAGTTTGATAGCATCCTTGTGATAAAAATAGGGAGGAGTTAGCTTTATAATTAAGAAACCTATCGAATAGTAGAAGGTTATGTTTGGTTTTCGGAAAATATTAAAGAAAAAAATACAAAAGAAAATGATTTTCTCATGTTTGGTTGTCTAATAAAAAATATATAAAAAAAATCAAATATAATTAAAACTAGTTAGAAACTTATATATATTTAAATTATTTAATATTTATATTGATGAGTTAAAATAAGTAAAATGAATTTGAAGCAGCAAATAAAAATAATTTATCGACTTTTAATTTATTTTTTATTTTATTTCACATTTTCTTTCCTCATACTTTTTCTTTATACTTTCTTTCCTTTGTATTTTCCCTTAATTTTTTCAGAAACCAAACATAACCGAAAAGAGTTGAGTTCTTGATACATGCTTGAAGAGATTTCTTAAGGCCATAGATAGCCTTGCGGAGTAACCTGCAAACATGAGATAGAAAATTAGAATCCACAAAACCATGTGGTTGAGCTATAAAAATCTCCTCATAAAGAGTCCCTTGCAAAAATGCATTATCAACATCCAACTAGTATATGGCCAATCATGAGAGAGCAAGACATAAAATTGTTTGTATGGTAGTAGGTTTAACTACCGTGTTGAAGGTCTCAGTGTAGTCCAAGGTGGATGAAAGCCCATGGCAACTAGTTTTACTTTATACTGTTGGATACTTCATCCGAGTTCCTTTTAATATGAAAAAAAAAAACCCCCTTACAACCAAGTCCCATACTCTTTTCGGCTATAAAAAACTCAAGCATGGTTTTATGTAGGACTCCAAAGGAAGATGTGGTGACTTGTGCATATGCTTTATCAAGTTAATAAAAAAGATAAACTTCTTCATTGAATTGCACATGACGAGAAACAAAGGCATGTTTGGTCGAAGGGTCGAAGCACCTGGAGGCGGTCTCGGAAATGAGTACCCAATGAAGACATAAGGGCAGGATTTGGGTTCAAGTTTATGTTTTGTGCAAGGCTTTAATCATGAGCATGTGGTTGTATGCCCATATTGTCCTACCTAAAACCAACCTTTTTTCTCTTTCTTCTTTCTTTTTTCTTTTTTCTTTTTTCTTTTTATTTTTAGGGATTTTATTGAAGATATATGGTTCAAAGTCACAGTATCGATCATTGATTCAGACAATCCTGAGATACATTGGTCTCGGTGTATCGATTGGGTATCCGACGATACGCAAAATATGATAATTAGAAAACTTAAATTATTAGAAAATAGGTATAATCAAAATAAGGTAAAAAAAATTAACAAAATAAAATTTCCCCCCAACTAATATTGTTTAAATATTTATAAAAGCATTCATTCATTTCCTAATATAAACCTACTATTAAAACACTAATTTTATAATTATGATTCTTTTAAAAATATTTGTTTTAAATAATTATTGATTTTCTACTTTAATTTAGAATGTTAAGACAAAAAATTTAGATGATATAATAAATTAAAAATATTCAAATGTCTTCCATGTTACTCTTGTTAAATCTCACGGTGCACATAAATCATAAAATTTCAGTTTTACTTCACTTTCCCAAATATGGTTTTCACTGTCCGACAACCACCTGAGCAAGTTTGCAAACCCACTGTAGAAGCTCTCCTCCAATGGTCGCCGTCACCGGGGAAGGTATCCAATGCTTAGTCCACTAAAATCTGCGCTGAGGATCCGTCTGATCTCTCATCTTCTAGACTTCAAAGGAAGTCACGGATCGGTTAAACTTCAATATTTCTTCTTCCCCTGATTTTTTGTGAAAATTTTATGATCTTTATGTTCTGATTTGATAGAAAAAGAAAATCATTGATTTAAATCAGAAAAACTTTTGGAATTGAACCGATTCAACCGAAATAGAATTATTTCCCTAGTCAAGCATGGATAACCGCTGTGAATTGCTGTTCTACATTTTAGATTCTTCTTCCACATGGCTCCACAGTGAAGTTCACTTCTGCTGTGTAGAACGGAGCCAGCTCCACAGCGAAGTGCTGTTCTATGGTTTAGATCAGCGCTTCTGAATACGGGACTCCCGTGACTTCGTCTTTGTTGTAGAATCGCGCTGGTGTCGTGTTGTAGAACTGCTCTGGTTCAACTGTGACACCATCCGTGTTGTAGAACCGCTCTGGATCAACTGTGACTCCATCCGTGTTGTAGAACCGCTCTGTGACACCAGCCGTGTTGTAGAACCGCTCTGGACCAACTGTGACTCCATCCGTATTGCAGAACCGCTCTGTGACACCATCAGTGTTGTAGAACCGCTTTTTGATGCCATCCGTGTTGTAGAACCACTCTGGACCAATTGTGACTCCATCCGCGTTGTAGAACCGCTCTGTGACACCTTCCGTGTTGTAGACCCGCTTTTTGACGCCATCCGAGTTGTAGAACCACTCTGCACCAACTGTGACTCCATCCGTGTTGTAGAACCGCTCTGTGACACCTTCCGTGTTGTAGAACCGCTTTGTGACACCATCTTTGTTGTAGAACCGCTCTGGACCAACTGTGACTCCATCCGTGTTGTAGAAGCGCTTTGTGACACCATCGCTCTCGTAGAACCGCTTTTTGACGCCATCCGTGTTTTAGAACCGCTCTGGACCAACTGTGACTCCTTCCGTGTTGTAGAACCGTTTTTTGACACCTTCCGTGTTGTAGAACCGCTCTGGACCAACCGTGACTCCATCTTTGGATGTCTAGAATGGAGATCTAGGCTTCTTGTGACAATAGTATACTGGAACTAAGGAATATGGGGACGATAGACGCTGTGTGAAGTCTTTCTCTATTTTGTAGAAGCGAGATCTGCAGTCATCACCCCTTTTCGACAATGTTCCAGGTCCATTGTACCCACCTTGGCGTTCCTGTGAATCGTACCTAGTTAATGGTTGATTCAACTTAATTGTGACCAATTTTAGTATAAAACAAAGCCAATTGATAAATTAATGTAATGAACATTATGTATTATTTGGTGTTGAAGAGACCGTGTTATTAAGTTTTACCATCTAAAAGTCATTTGTAATTGTCCAAGCTAGTTCTAGCAAACCAGAATGCCATTGTTCAAATATTATTTTGAATATATATATATATATAATAACTAGTGAATCACTTCAGCAAAATTGTAGTAATAAACAATTCTCCATACGTCAAGTAGAAATAGAAGAACTAATCTAACATAGTATTGACATTAACTGCCTCTACTCATCTTAAGTACCATTATCTTAAAATTTGTGTTTAATTCCTAAATTTTCTCAACCCATTTTATATGCCTCCTTATTTAATTAAATTCCCCTATATTGAATTCAATTAGTAGAATTTCAGTACACATTAAAATTAACTCATTATGTTATTAGTTACATTTATTATCAATTAGTCCCTTAATTATTTTTAATTTTTTAGGATTTAAATTCCAAATTAGAATTGGAAAAATTCAAAATATTTTCAAAAAGGAAAATTAAGCCAAGGTATATTATTAAGAAGAAAAAAAAAGAATAAATAACAATCCAATTATCACTCTTATCAAATAAGAGAATCTTAGAAAAAAGCATTTGTTATATTTATGTTCAAATAGTAACCTACAGAAAATATCAAAATCATCTTTGTTTATTTAAGGTAAAAGTAAACAAAATCATTTGAGTATATAAGAATCACCTTGGAATTTTATTAAAACAGACCCATAGCACACAGATAAATTGTCTTTAGTGGCGGCTGAGGCTTACTATGACTTGAAAAAAAATAAAAAAAAATAGCCATTAAGAAATGATTGCCATGTGGTTAGTGTCCGCCACTATCTATACTTTCTATAAAAGAACAAAATGTTTGTCATTTTTTGTCTCAAAAATGACCGAATAGTACAAAATAACATAAGATTCAATTCATAGTCTTTTTTTGCCTCATAAGAAAACCTTAGCCAACTCAAGATGACCCCTACAGAATCAAAATAGGTTTTCTTAATATATATATATATATATTGAAAGGTGAATTTCAATAATGGACTACACCTAGAGGGGGTGGATAGGCGTTGTTGAACTAAAAAAAATTTCCCAACAAAGATTACCTAACCTTAAAATTTTTCAATATCCATAAACTTCCCTTCTAACAACTTTTCAACAAAGTATAAAAACCACAAGCAAGCATGTATGCACCAAAACTCTCCCAACAATTTATAAATGCAGTTCACATGCAAATGCTTCAACACTCCTCAAAATTTATTCAAAAGAACAATTATCTCCTTAATTCATTTCAATTTACAACAAGATATCATTAACCAAAATGAATAGAAAAATAATTGAAGATATTCCATGGATAATCACACTTATTTCAGCTCATATATCTTCCATTCAACATATATGCTCAAGTATCCAATGATATCAAAAACTGAAAATAAATCAAGAGTAGAGTGAGAGAAAGAAAATGAATTTTAGTGTGAAAAACCTCTGAAAAGATCAAAAACCACGGGCCTACTACCGATTGAAAACATCCACTATAAAGAATAAAAACAGATCAAATACAAGGTTTTACCTAACTCAAGTCGACCAATCCTTCCCGAACCACTTGACTAGTACCTTTACTTTCAACTTCTCACCTTTTTCTTCCATAGCACACTTGGAGTCTGCACCAAGCTCGATCTCGACCTCTTCTTGAATTCACACAAGAAGAAAATGGGTTTTTACACAAAACCAAGAGAATGAGAGTTGAATGTTTTAGAAATCAACCCATGTTCATTTTCAAAAAATCCTTTAAAAGAAATTCTTGGAAAACTTATGGGATTTTCTTAGGAGGCAAACACCCTCAAAATGGTAAGGAAAGAAAAACTCTCTCACGGCTATCGCAATCACCACATCCAGAAATGGGAGAATTTGATTTAAATGAGAATGAAACCTTTAATCTAAAGGACAAAAATTGATCTTAAAAACAGGTTAGTTAGATCGATCTGCTTCTACGCTTGGATCTATCCAAAAACAATGGAATAAAAGCCTTGCACCAAAAATATTTCTTCTAGCTTTCATAACTCATTTAAAGGTGAAAAAACAAGGTTGATTCACATTCAATCACCACATACTATACATACTTCGGCCTCTTAGCAAAGTCTTAATCTTCAAAGGTCAAGTATTCCGAAGAGGGATTGGTAAACCGAGTTAGAGGACATTTAGAAATTTTGTCTGCAATTGCCAACTTAACTAAACACTCACACATATTGTTAAGGTTTTATCCAAGTTCCTCAATAAAATCAGATCAGACACCAATTTAAGAAGATAAAGAAAAACAATACCAGAAATAAGAAAAACAGTGCAAGACAAGCAGAATTTACGTGGTTCAGATCCAAGATTTGAATCCTACATCCACTAACCAAGATCACCTCCAAAAATCCACTAAGAATGAACCATTTTACACCCTTTGGAATCTTTGAGAATTTTCAAGCTCTCTTTACTGTACAATGAAGAAGATTCAAACTCTAAAATCCTCTCACACCTATTCTGTAATTCAGAAAAATCACAAACCTCTGTTCTATTATTTTTTTCTTTCTTCACCCTTTTATACAAGTACATGGAAAAACTAAGCGAAACAGGTATGCTTTGAGTTAGTTAATCAACTAACTTTGCTTACGTGGACAATCAATTTTTGGACCACCAAATTCCACATTCTCCACCTTGGTTCAAAAATTAAATTTGGATTCTTCGGATGAAGATCTAACTTAAACATTAGTTGCATATTACTTGGACCAAATCTAGGCAATAACTGAATTTACTTACTGGTAGAACTTTAGTTGCCATGTTGGCTGAATTATCAGTTGTGGAAATTTTCTCCAGCTTCACTACTCTTGAGCTT